>VSWD01000009.1:30102487-31369036 GCA_033119305.1 Pinctada imbricata
AGAAATTCCTGGAAATAAAAAAATCAAAGCCTACATATAGAGATCCCCAATAGTGCAAACAACGGAACACACTCCGAAAGGGCTAATGCACGTAAATTGAAAAAAGGGAAATTACTTAAGTTCGTCATTGGTCACGATTCGGACTTGCTTTGTTCCTCTCCTATTTAAGCATTCATTGAGCTTGACTGTCATAAATATTTCAATTTATTATGGCCAAGGTATCATTTCTTACTCTTTTTAAACCTTTAATTTCATTAGACATATTAAAGCGGCCAAGTTTAAAATTTGATCTAAAATGAATGAATACAATATGTGTAAGAAAATGCTTCGTGTAATTCTGTAAAAATTGATTGGAAGTACTTTTTTAACTGTTCGGATTTCTTTTACATAACCCATGATTTTGTTTACGTATGAAATATTATTGATTTAAGCTTCTTATAAGGTGTGGCTGATGAATACCCAAAAATTATAATTGTTTAAATTCCACCCAAAATAAGGCAAATTTTCAGCTCTGATACTTTTTCAAGAAAACCAGAAAATGACGCGATTTGTGAGTGTCTGTTCTTTCTTAATTGAACACGGACATACACTTTTTCTTCAATATTTTGAAAAGCCTTCCCTAGGCGCACCTGTTACTGTGTGTTTGGAAAAAATCGTTGAAATTCGGTATGAATATATTAAGACACAGAATTTGGTATTGCTTTTTTGCAAAGAAACACATTTTACTGTCGATATGAATGAACAATTGCATTTAGAATGTAGAGAATTTTGTTACGCAATTCATGTCTATGGAAGTCTAATAGTAAAGGAGTATCTATAATCATTTCTAAAAATTTGGATTACAAAATAATTGACTTAAAACATGACAGTGAAGGGAGGTCGCTGATGATAAACATTGAAATGAATGGAAAATATTTTACTTTTGTAAACCTATATGCACCAAACAATGAAAAGGAAAGAAATGTTTTCTTTAAAAAGATAACAAATGAGTTGGATGAATTTAAACAACGTTCAGTAATAATAGGCGGTGATTTTAATGAAGTTTTAGACTAAGGGGATAGGAGAAGTAGAAATAATACTAGAATATTAAAAAAAGTGCAGGACTTACAAAATTGATCAAAACTAATAAACTTACAGATGTTTGGAGGTTACAAAACTTAAACATCACTATCGAAAATGCGTCAGAATCATCAAACGCCTTTTATACCGTGGGTATGATCCTAATGTCACCAGACGGACACTAGGCTTGGTACTTGACCAATATACAGTCTTGTACAAGCGCATTCTTAAAACTTGCACTGTGACGACGGGACTCCATGACGGGCACTGTCCAAACCTCTTTAGAGAAGACAGGGCCCCGACCACCTGTCCTCTCTGAATGTCAGTCGGACTCCTCGGGTGATAACATACATGAGCTCGCGGCGGCAGAGCACGGATTGTATTACGTACGCCCTCTTTTTATATCCATTTACATATTCATCTGTGTTGCTTGGGCCCCTTCGTTTTGCGGTCTTGTTTGTGTGTGGTCATCTGACAGTAAAAAGGTTGTTTTACACCACAATTGTGCGTTCTCCGAAACCTCTGGGTAATCGGAAAAGTGGGAGGGTTGTGCGCACGTGATCCAGGATAACCATACCTTCTGCTATTTCCTTGGAGGATGGCCGTCCTAAGTCGGCACCGGTTGCCCATTGGTCTCGTTGGTTTATGTGTAGTCCTTTGTGTTTGATGTTTCTGTGTTGTGCGTTGACGTTCCTTGTCCCTTACGGGTCTCTTTCTGTGCTTGTCTGCTTTGTGTTTTTGCATAGGGTGTTTTGGGATTTTGCTGTGGGTGCTACAACCTGGTGTTGTTGGAGATCCCCTCCTTTGTTGTAGATCGCGGATGCTTTTCCTTTGAGCATGACAAGCAATTTTCAAAGATTCAAAGAATTTCGAAGACTCAGTAAGTATATAATAATAGATATATCTATACAGAGGACAATAAATAAATTGCAGCACTCGGTATGAAAACAATAATGTCGAACGGTTCCAACTCTCTACCTGCTTGAAGAAAATTCCAAATCAATATAGGATCGGCCTAATCTAATCAGGGCCATAAATGAAAGGTTAACACAAAAACCTAAATTAGAATCCAAAATAGCAATTAATAGGTATAGAAATTCCTGGAAATAAAAAAAATCAAAGCCTACATATAGAGATCCCCAATAGTGCAAACAACGGAACACACTCCGAAAGGGCTAATGCACGTAAATTGAAAAAAGGGAAATTACTTAAGTTGCGTCATTGGTCACGATTCTGGACTTGCTCTTTCGCATCTCCTATTTAAGCATTCATTGAGCTTGACTGTCATAAATATTTCAATTTATTATGGCCAATGTATCATTTCTTACTCTTTTAAACCTTTAATTCATTAGACACATTAAAGCGGCCAAGTTTAAAAATTTGATCTAAAATGAATGAATACATATATGTGTAAGAAAATGCTTCGTGGTAATTTCTGTAAAAATTGATGTGGAAGTACTTTTTTAACTGTTCGGATTTCTTTTACATAACCCATGAATTTTGTTTTACGTATGAAATATTATTGATTTAAGCTTCTTATAAGGTGTGGCTGATGAATACCCAAAAATTATAAATTGTTTAAATTCCACCCAAAATAAGGCAAATTTTCAGCTCTGATACTTTTTCAAGAAAACCAGAAAATGACGCGATTTGTGAGTGTCTGTTCTCTCTTAATTGGACACGGACATACACTTTTTCTTCAATATTTTGAAAAGCCTTCCCTAGGCGCACCTGTTACTGTGTGTTTGGAAAAAATCGTTGAAATTCGGTATGAATATATTAAGACACAGAAATTTGGTATTGCTTTTTTTGCAAGAAACACATTTTACTGTCGATATGAATGAACAATTGCATTTAGAATGTAGAGAATTTTGTTACGCAATTCATGTCTATGGAAAGTCTAATAGTAAAGGAGTATCTATAATCATTTCTAAAAATTTGGATTACAAAATAATTGACTTAAAACATGACAGTGAAGGGAGGTCGCTGATGATAAACATTGAAATGAATGGAAAATAATTTACTTTTGTAAACCTATATGCACCAAACAATGAAAAGGAAAGAAATGTTTTCTTTAAAAAGATAACAAATGAGTTGGATGAATTTAAACAACGTTCAGTAATAATAGGCGGTGATTTTAATGAAGTTTTAGACTAAGGGGATAGGAGAAGTAGAAATAATACTAGAATATTAAAAAAAAGTGCAGGACTTACAAAATTGATCAAAACTAATAAACTTACAGATGTTTGGAGGTTACAAAACTTAAACATCACTATCGAAAATGCGTCAGAATCATCAAACGCCTTTTATACCGTGGGTATGATCCTAATGTCACCAGACGGACACTAGGCTTGGTACTTGACCAATATACAGTCTTGTACAAGCGCATTCTTAAAACTTGCACTGTGACGACGGGACTCCATGACGGGCACTGTCCAAACCTCTTTAGAGAAGACAGGGCCCCGACCACCTGTCCTCTCTGAATGTCAGTCGGACTCCTCGGGTGATAACATACATGAGCTCGCGGCGGCAGAGCACGGATTGTATTACGTACGCCCTCTTTTTATATCCATTTACATATTCATCTGTGTTGCTTGGGCCCCTTCGTTTTGCGGTCTTGTTTGTGTGTGGTCATCTGACAGTAAAAAGGTTGTTTTACACCACAATTGTGCGTTCTCTGAAACCTCTGGGTAATCGGAAAAGTGGGAGGGTTGTGCGCACGTGATCCAGGATAACCATACCTTCTGCTATTTCCTTGGAGGATGGCCGTCCTAAGTCGGCACCGGTTGCCCATTGGTCTCGTTGGTTTATGTGTAGTCCTTTGTGTTTGATGTTTCTGTGTTGTGCGTTGACGTTCCTTGTCCCTTACGGGTCTCTTTCTGTGCTTGTCTGCTTTGTGTTTTGCATAGGGTGTTTTGGAATTTTGCTGTGGGTGCTACAACCTGGTGTTGTTGGAGATCCCCTCCTTTGTTGTAGATCGCGGATGCTTTTCCTTTGAGCATGACAAGCAATTTTCAAAGATTCAAAGAATTTCGAAGACTCAGTAAGTATATAATAATAGATATATCGATACAGAGGACAATAAATAAATTGCAGCATTCGGTATGAAAACAATAATGTCGAACGGTTCCAACTCTCTACCTGCTTGAAGAAAATTCCAAATCAATATAGGATCGGCCTAATCTAATCAGGGCCATAAATGAAAGGTTAACACAAAAACCTAAATTAGAATCCAAAATAGCAATTAATAGGTATAGAAATTCCTGGAAATAAAAAAAATCAAAGCCTACATATAGAGATCCCCAATAGTGCAAACAACGGAACACACTCCGAAAGGGCTAATGCACGTAAATTGAAAAAAGGGAAATTACTTAAGTTGCGTCATTGGTCACGATTCTGGACTTGCTCTTTCGCATCTCCTATTTAAGCATTCATTGAGCTTGACTGTCATAAATATTTCAATTTATTATGGCCAATGTATCATTTCTTACTCTTTTTAAACCTTTAATTCATTAGACACATTAAAGCGGCCAAGTTTAAAAATTTGATCTAAAATGAATGAATACATATATGTGTAAGAAAATGCTTCGTGGTAATTTCTGTAAAAATTGATGTGGAAGTACTTTTTTAACTGTTCGGATTTCTTTTACATAACCCATGAATTTTGTTTTACGTATGAAATATTATTGATTTAAGCTTCTTATAAGGTGTGGCTGATGAATACCCAAAAATTATAAATTGTTTAAATTCCACCCAAAATAAGGCAAATTTTCAGCTCTGATACTTTTTCAAGAAAACCAGAAAATGACGCGATTTGTGAGTGTCTGTTCTCTCTTAATTGAACACGGACATACACTTTTTCTTCAATATTTTGAAAAGCCTTCCCTAGGCGCACCTGTTACTGTGTGTTTGGAAAAAATCGTTGAAATTCGGTATGAATATATTAAGACACAGAAATTTGGTATTGCTTTTTTGCAAGAAACACATTTTACTGTCGATGTGAATGAACAATTGCATTTAGAATGTAGAGAATTTTGTCACGCAATTCATGTCTATGGAAAGTCTAATAGTAAAGGAGTATCTATAATCATTTCTAAAAATTTGGATTACAAAATAATTGACTCAAAACATGACAGTGAAGGGAGGTCGCTGATGATAAACATTGAAATGAATGGAAAATATTTTACTTTTGTAAACCTATATGCACCAAACAATGAAAAGGAAAGAAATGTTTTCTTTAAAAAGATAACAAATGAGGTGGATGAATTTAAACAACGTTCAGTAATAATAGGCGGTGATTTTAATGAAGTTTTAGACTAAGGGGATAGGAGAAGTAGAAATAATACTAGAATATTAAAAAAAAGTGCAGGACTTACAAAATTGATCAAAACTAATAAACTTACAGATGTTTGGAGGTTACAAAACTTAAACATCACTATCGAAAATGCGTCAGAATCATCAAACGCCTTTTATACCGTGGGTATGATCCTAATGTCACCAGACGGACACTAGGCTTGGTACTTGACCAATATACAGTCTTGTACAAGCGCATTCTTAAAACTTGCACTGTGACGACGGGACTCCATGACGGGCACTGTCCAAACCTCTTTAGAGAAGACAGGGCCCCGACCACCTGTCCTCTCTGAATGTCAGTCGGACTCCTCGGGTGATAACATACATGAGCTCGCGGCGGCAGAGCACGGATCGTATTACGTACGCCCTCTTTTTATATCCATTTACATATTCATCTGTGTTGCTTGGGCCCCTTCGTTTTGCGGTCTTGTTTGTGTGTGGTCATCTGACAGTAAAAAGGTTGTTTTACACCACAATTGTGCGTTCTCCGAAACCTCTAGGTAATCGGAAAAGTGGGAGGGTTGTGCGCACGTGATCCAGGATAACCATACCTTCTGCTATTTCCTTGGAGGATGGCCGTCCTAAGTCGGCACCGGTTGCCCATTGGTCTCGTTGGTTTATGTGTAGTCCTTTGTGTTTGATGTTTCTGTGTTGTGCGTTGACGTTCCTTGTCCCTTACGGGTCTCTTTCTGTGCTTGTCTGCTTTGTGTTTTTGCATAGGGTGTTTTGGGATTTTGCTGTGGGTGCTACAACCTGGTGTTGTTGGAGATCCCCTCCTTTGTTGTAGATCGCGGATGCTTTTCCTTTGAGCATGACAAGCAATTTTCAAAGATTCAAAGAATTTCGAAGACTCAGTAAGTATATAATAATAGATATATCGATACAGAGGACAATAAATAAATTGCAGCATTCGGTATGAAAACAATAATGTCGAACGGTTCCAACTCTCTACCTGCTTGAAGAAAATTCCAAATCAATATAGGATCGGCCTAATCTAATCAGGGCCATAAATGAAAGGTTAACACAAAAACCTAAATTAGAATCCAAAATAGCAATTAATAGGTATAGAAATTCCTGGAAATAAAAAAATCAAAGCCTACATATAGAGATCCCCAATAGTGCAAACAACGGAACACACTCCGAAAGGGCTAATGCACGTAAATTGAAAAAAGGGAAATTACTTAAGTTGCGTCATTGGTCACGATTCTGGACTTGCTCTTTCGCATCTCCTATTTAAGCATTCATTGAGCTTGACTGTCATAAATATTTCAATTTATTATGGCCAATGTATCATTTCTTACTCTTTTTAAACCTTTAATTCATTAGACACATTAAGCAGCCAAGTTTAAAAATTTGATCTAAAATGAATGAATACATATATGTGTAAGAAAATGCTTCGTGGTAATTTCTGTAAAAATTGATGTGGAAGTACTTTTTTAACTGTTCGGATTTCTTTTACATAACCCATGGATTTTGTTTTACGTATGAAATATTATTGATTTAAGCTTCTTATAAGGTGTGGCTGATGAATACCCAAAAATTATAAATTGTTTAAATTCCACCCAAAATAAGGCAAATTTTCAGCTCTGATACTTTTTCAAGAAAACCAGAAAATGACGCGATTTGTGAGTGTCTGTTCTCTCTTAATTGAACACGGACATACACTTTTTCTTCAATATTTTGAAAAGCCTTCCCTAGGCGCACCTGTTACTGTGTGTTTGGAAAAAATCGTTGAAATTCGGTATGAATATATTAAGACACAGAAATTTGGTATTGCTTTTTTGCAAGAAACACATTTTACTGTCTAATAGTAAAGGAGTATCTATAATCATTTCTAAAAATTTGGATTACAAAATAATTGACTCAAAACATGACAGTGAAGGGAGGTCGCTGATGATAAACATTGAAATGAATGGAAAATATTTTACTTTTGTAAACCTATATGCACCAAACAATGAAAAGGAAAGAAATGTTTTCTTTAAAAAGATAACAAATGAGTTGGATGAATTTAAACAACGTTCAGTAATAATAGGCGGTGATTTTAATGAAGTTTTAGACTAAGGGGATAGGAGAAGTAGAAATAATACTAGAATATTAAAAAAAAGTGCAGGACTTACAAAATTGATCAAAACTAATAAACTTACAGATGTTTGGAGGTTACAAAACTTAAACATCACTATCGAAAATGCGTCAGAATCATCAAACGCCTTTTATACCGTGGGTATGATCCTAATGTCACCAGACGGACACTAGGCTTGGTACTTGACCAATATACAGTCTTGTACAAGCGCATTCTTAAAACTTGCACTGTGACGACGGGACTCCATGACGGGCACTGTCCAAACCTCTTTAGAGAAGACAGGGCCCCGACCACCTGTCCTCTCTGAATGTCAGTCGGACTCCTCGGGTGATAACATACATGAGCTCGCGGCGGCAGAGCACGGATTGTATTACGTACGCCCTCTTTTTATATCCATTTACATATTCATCTGTGTTGCTTGGGCCCCTTCGTTTTGCGGTCTTGTTTGTGTGTGGTCATCTGACAGTAAAAAGGTTGTTTTACACCACAATTGAGCGTTCTCCGAAACCTCTGGGTAATCGGAAAAGTGGGAGGGTTGTGCGCACGTGATCCAGGATAACCATACCTTCTGCTATTTCCTTGGAGGATGGCCGTCCTAAGTCGGCACCGGTTGCCATTGGTCTCGTTGGTTTTTGTGTAGTCCTTTGTGTTTGATGTTTCTGTGTTGTGCGTTGACGTTCCTTGTCCCTTACGGGTCTCTTTCTGTGCTTGTCTGCTTTGTGTTTTTGCATAGGGTGTTTTGGGATTTTGCTGTGGGTGCTACAACCTGGTGTTGTTGGAGATCCCCTCCTTTGTTGTAGATCGCGGATGCTTTTCCTTTGAGCATGACAAGCAATTTTCAAAGATTCAAAGAATTTCGAAGACTCAGTAAGTATATAATAATAGATATATCGATACAGAGGACAATAAATAAATTGCAGCATTCGGTATGAAAACAATAATGTCGAACGGTTCCAACTCTCTACCTGCTTGAAGAAAATTCCAAATCAATATAGGATCGGCCTAATCTAATCAGGGCCATAAATGAAAGGTTAACACAAAAACCTAAATTAGAATCCAAAATAGCAATTAATAGGTATAGAAATTCCTGGAAATAAAAAAAATCAAAGCCTACATATAGAGATCCCCAATAGTGCAAACAACGGAACACACTCCGAAAGGGCTAATGCACGTAAATTGAAAAAAGGGAAATTACTTAAGTTGCGTCATTGGTCACGATTCTGGACTTGCTCTTTCGCATCTCCTATTTAAGCATTCATTGAGCTTGACTGTCATAAATATTTCAATTTATTATGGCCAATGTATCATTTCTTACTCTTTTTAAACCTTTAATTCATTAGACACATTAAAGCGGCCAAGTTTAAAAATTTGATCTAAAATGAATGAATACATATATGTGTAAGAAAATGCTTCGTGGTAATTTCTGTAAAAATTGATGTGGAAGTACTTTTTTAACTGTTCGGATTTCTTTTACATAACCCATGAATTTTGTTTTACGTATGAAATATTATTGATTTAAGCTTCTTATAAGGTGTGGCTGATGAATACCCAAAAATTATAAATTGTTTAAATTCCACCCAAAATAAGGCAAATTTTCAGCTCTGATACTTTTTCAAGAAAACCAGAAAATGACGCGATTTGTGAGTGTCTGTTCTCTCTTAATTGAACACGGACATACACTTTTTCTTCAATATTTTGAAAAGCCTTCCCTAGGCGCACCTGTTACTGTGTGTTTGGAAAAAATCGTTGAAATTCGGTATGAATATATTAAGACACAGAAATTTGGTATTGCTTTTTTGCAAGAAACACATTTTACTGTCGATATGAATGAACAATTGCATTTAGAATGTAGAGAATTTTGTTACGCAATTCATGTCTATGGAAAGTCTAATAGTAAAGGAGTATCTATAATCATTTCTAAAAATTTGGATTACAAAATAATTGACTCAAAACATGACAGTGAAGGGAGGTCGCTGATGATAAACATTGAAATGAATGGAAAATATTTTACTTTTGTAAACCTATATGCACCAAACAATGAAAAGGAAAGAAATGTTTTCTTTAAAAAGATAACAAATGAGTTGGATGAATTTAAACAACGTTCAGTAATAATAGGCGGTGATTTTAATGAAGTTTTAGACTAAGGGGATAGGAGAAGTAGAAATAATACTAGAATATTAAAAAAAGTGCAGGACTTACAAAATTGATCAAAACTAATAAACTTACAGATGTTTGGAGGTTACAAAACTTAAACATCACTATCGAAAATGCGTCAGAATCATCAAACGCCTTTTATACCGTGGGTATGATCCTAATGTCACCAGACGGACACTAGGCTTGGTACTTGACCAATATACAGTCTTGTACAAGCGCATTCTTAAAACTTGCACTGTGACGACGGGACTCCATGACGGGCACTGTCCAAACCTCTTTAGAGAAGACAGGGCCCCGACCACCTGTCCTCTCTGAATGTCAGTCGGACTCCTCGGGTGATAACATACATGAGCTCGCGGCGGCAGAGCACGGATTGTATTACGTACGCCCTCTTTTTATATCCATTTACATATTCATCTGTGTTGCTTGGGCCCCTTCGTTTTGCGGTCTTGTTTGTGTGTGGTCATCTGACAGTAAAAAGGTTGTTTTACACCACAATTGAGCGTTCTCCGAAACCTCTGGGTAATCGGAAAAGTGGGAGGGTTGTGCGCACGTGATCCAGGATAACCATACCTTCTGCTATTTCCTTGGAGGATGGCCGTCCTAAGTCGGCACCGGTTGCCCATTGGTCTCGTTGGTTTATGTGTAGTCCTTTGTGTTTGATGTTTCTGTGTTGTGCGTTGACGTTCCTTGTCCCTTACGGGTCTCTTTCTGTGCTTGTCTGCTTTGTGTTTTTGCATAGGGTGTTTTGGGATTTTGCTGTGGGTGCTACAACCTGGTGTTGTTGGAGATCCCCTCCTTTGTTGTAGATCGCGGATGCTTTTCCTTTGAGCATGACAAGCAATTTTCAAAGATTCAAAGAATTTCGAAGACTCAGTAAGTATATAATAATAGATATATCGATACAGAGGACAATAAATAAATTGCAGCATTCGGTATGAAAACAATAATGTCGAACGGTTCCAACTCTCTACCTGCTTGAAGAAAATTCCAAATCAATATAGGATCGGCCTAATCTAATCAGGGCCATAAATGAAAGGTTAACACAAAAACCTAAATTAGAATCCAAAATAGCAATTAATAGGTATAGAAATTCCTGGAAATAAAAAAAATCAAAGCCTACATATAGAGATCCCCAATAGTGCAAACAACGGAACACACTCCGAAAGGGCTAATGCACGTAAATTGAAAAAAGGGAAATTACTTAAGTTGCGTCATTGGTCACGATTCTGGACTTGCTCTTTCGCATCTCCTATTTAAGCATTCATTGAGCTTGACTGTCATAAATATTTCAATTTATTATGGCCAATGTATCATTTCTTACTCTTTTTAAACCTTTAATTCATTAGACACATTAAAGCGGCCAAGTTTAAAAATTTGATCTAAAATGAATGAATACATATATGTGTAAGAAAATGCTTCGTGGTAATTTCTGTAAAAATTGATGTGGAAGTACTTTTTTAACTGTTCGGATTTCTTTTACATAACCCATGAATTTTGTTTTACGTATGAAATATTATTGATTTAAGCTTCTTATAAGGTGTGGCTGATGAATACCCAAAAATTATAAATTGTTTAAATTCCACCCAAAATAAGGCAAATTTTCAGCTCTGATACTTTTTCAAGAAAACCAGAAAATGACGCGATTTGTGAGTGTCTGTTCTCTCTTAATTGAACACGGACATACACTTTTTCTTCAATATTTTGAAAAGCCTTCCCTAGGCGCACCTGTTACTGTGTGTTTGGAAAAAATCGTTGAAATTCGGTATGAATATATTAAGACACAGAAATTTGGTATTGCTTTTTTGCAAGAAACACATTTTACTGTCGATATGAATGAACAATTGCATTTAGAATGTAGAGAATTTTGTTACGCAATTCATGTCTATGGAAAGTCTAATAGTAAAGGAGTATCTATAATCATTTCTAAAAATTTGGATTACAAAATAATTGACTCAAAACATGACAGTGAAGGGAGGTCGCTGATGATAAACATTGAAATGAATGGAAAATATTTTACTTTTGTAAACCTATATGCACCAAACAATGAAAAGGAAAGAAATGTTTTCTTTAAAAAGATAACAAATGAGTTGGATGAATTTAAACAACGTTCAGTAATAATAGGCGGTGATTTTAATGAAGTTTTAGACTAAGGGGATAGGAGAAGTAGAAATAATACTAGAATATTAAAAAAAAGTGCAGGACTTACAAAATTGATCAAAACTAATAAACTTACAGATGTTTGGAGGTTACAAAACTTAAACATCACTATCGAAAATGCGTCAGAATCATCAAACGCCTTTTATACCGTGGGTATGATCCTAATGTCACCAGACGGACACTAGGCTTGGTACTTGACCAATATACAGTCTTGTACAAGCGCATTCTTAAAACTTGCACTGTGACGACGGGACTCCATGACGGGCACTGTCCAAACCTCTTTAGAGAAGACAGGGCCCCGACCACCTGTCCTCTCTGAATGTCAGTCGGACTCCTCGGGTGATAACATACATGAGCTCGCGGCGGCAGAGCACGGATTGTATTACGTACGCCCTCTTTTTATATCCATTTACATATTCATCTGTGTTGCTTGGGCCCCTTCGTTTTGCGGTCTTGTTTGTGTGTGGTCATCTGACAGTAAAAAGGTTGTTTTACACCACAATTGAGCGTTCTCCGAAACCTCTGGGTAATCGGAAAAGTGGGAGGGTTGTGCGCACGTGATCCAGGATAACCATACCTTCTGCTATTTCCTTGGAGGATGGCCGTCCTAAGTCGGCACCGGTTGCCCATTGGTCTCGTTGGTTTATGTGTAGTCCTTTGTGTTTGATGTTTCTGTGTTGTGCGTTGACGTTCCTTGTCCCTTACGGGTCTCTTTCTGTGCTTGTCTGCTTTGTGTTTTTGCATAGGGTGTTTTGGGATTTTGCTGTGGGTGCTACAACCTGGTGTTGTTGGAGATCCCCTCCTTTGTTGTAGATCGCGGATGCTTTTCCTTTGAGCATGACAAGCAATTTTCAAAGATTCAAAGAATTTCGAAGACTCAGTAAGTATATAATAATAGATATATCGATACAGAGGACAATAAATAAATTGCAGCATTCGGTATGAAAACAATAATGTCGAACGGTTCCAACTCTCTACCTGCTTGAAGAAAATTCCAAATCAATATAGGATCGGCCTAATCTAATCAGGGCCATAAATGAAAGGTTAACACAAAAACCTAAATTAGAATCCAAAATAGCAATTAATAGGTATAGAAATTCCTGGAAATAAAAAAATCAAAGCCTACATATAGAGATCCCCAATAGTGCAAACAACGGAACACACTCCGAAAGGGCTAATGCACGTAAATTGAAAAAAGGGAAATTACTTAAGTTGCGTCATTGGTCACGATTCTGGACTTGCTCTTTCGCATCTCCTATTTAAGCATTCATTGAGCTTGACTGTCATAAATATTTCAATTTATTATGGCCAATGTATCATTTCTTACTCTTTTTAAACCTTTAATTCATTAGACACATTAAAGCGGCCAAGTTTAAAAATTTGATCTAAATGAATGAATACATATATGTGTAAGAAAATGCTTCGTGGTAATTTCTGTAAAAATTGATGTGGAAGTACTTTTTTAACTGTTCGGATTTCTTTTACATAACCCATGAATTTTGTTTTACGTATGAAATATTATTGATTTAAGCTTCTTATAAGGTGTGGCTGATGAATACCCAAAAATTATAAATTGTTTAAATTCCACCCAAAATAAGGCAAATTTTCAGCTCTGATACTTTTTCAAGAAAACCAGAAAATGACGCGATTTGTGAGTGTCTGTTCTCTCTTAATTGAACACGGACATACACTTTTTCTTCAATATTTTGAAAAGCCTTCCCTATGCGCACCTGTTACTGTGTGTTTGGAAAAAATCGTTGAAATTCGGTATGAATATATTAAGACACAGAAATTTGGTATTGCTTTTTTGCAAGAAACACATTTTACTGTCGATATGAATGAACAATTGCATTTAGAATGTAGAGAATTTTGTTACGCAATTCATGTCTATGGAAAGTCTAATAGTAAAGGAGTATCTATAATCATTTCTAAAAATTTGGATTACAAAATAATTGACTCAAAACATGACAGTGAAGGGAGGTCGCTGATGATAAACATTGAAATGAATGGAAAATATTTTACTTTTGTAAACCTATATGCACCAAACAATGAAAAGGAAAGAAATGTTTTCTTTAAAAAGATAACAAATGAGTTGGATGAATTTAAACAACGTTCAGTAATAATAGGCGGTGATTTTAATGAAGTTTTAGACTAAGGGGATAGGAGAAGTAGAAATAATACTAGAATATTAAAAAAAGTGCAGGACTTACAAAATTGATCAAAACTAATAAACTTACAGATGTTTGGAGGTTACAAAACTTAAAGAAACAACAATCTACATGGCGAAGAAAATTTTAAATGAGGCAAGCAGAATAGACTTCTTTTTAGTAAGTAACGACATAATCAAAATCCGGTTGTGTGACATAAGACCTGCTCAAATTAAGTACACTGACCATATGGCTGTTTACTTGACAATTACGCTTGACAAAAGGGACAATAAGGGTAACTGACTATGGAAACTGAATAACAGCATCTTGAATGATGAAAACTATGTAGAAATGATTGAAAAACTTATTTTTAATCTAATTGAACAAAATAAAGAATTAAAGTTGAATCATGCGAAATTTTGGGACTATTGCAAATCTCAAATTAAATACTATTCTATTAAATTCTGCAAAGAAAGATCACTCTCAAGAAGTAATGAAATAGAAATTACAGAGCAAGAATTGAAAAGAGAGATAGAAATATGCGACAGGATTTCAACAGGATATGACAATGACAGAATTCAATTACTGGAAAATAAATTAGAATCTTTGTACGAAGCAAAGGCAAAAGGTGCACAGGTTAGATCGAGAATCAGATGGGTGGAAGAGGGAGAGCGAAGTTCTAAGTACTTTTTGGCTCTAGAAAAGCAGAGACAGACGAACAAAGCAATCATTCAGTTAAAAAACAAAGAGGGAAGAGAATTATCAAACGATGAAGAAATATTAAGAGAAATTAAATGTTTTTATTCAACGTTATATAAATCTAAACAGATAGACAACAAGGAAATTCAAAATTATATCGACGAAAGTATGATAGAAAGGAAATTAACATTAGAGGATAGCAATTCCTGCGATGGAGAACTTACGTTACAAGAATGTAAATTATCTGTCCGGGTGCCGATAGATTATCAGCTGAATTCTACAAAAACTTTTGGCCCATTATTCAAGATACAGTCGTAAAATCGCTGAATTATGCTTACAGTAAAGGTGAAATGAGTGATTCGCAGAAATTTGGAGTTGTTTCATTGATTTTCAAAAAGGGTGACCCGTTAAATCTTAGTAATTGGAGGCCTATTACTTTATTAAATACTAATTACAAGATAGCAGCTTACTCTCTGGCATTAAGGTTAAAAGGAATAATGGATAAAATTATTGATTCTGATCAAAACGGATACATTAAAAAAAGATTTATCGGCTATAATATTCGTCAAATATTATTGATTTTTCAGAATCAACATTGATTCATGTATTTTGTTCCTTGATTTCAAAAAAGCGTTTGATATGGTGGAATGGAATTTCATGATTGGGGCTTTACGAAAATTTGGATTCGGAGATTCTTTCATAGGGTGGGTACAAACGTTATACAAAAACATTACAGGATGTGTAAAAAATAACAATTGGATGACTGAGACATATAAAATATCAAGATGAATCAGACAGGGATGTCCTCTATCCTGCCTGATCTTTGTTATATCTGTGGAACTCTTGGCTTGCAGAATAAGGTCTGACATTCGAATACATGGTGTAAAAATGAAAGGCAAAAATATTAAAAGGAGCTGATAAGATAAGGCGTAAAATCTGCCCTGAAAAAGTGGAATTTTCAAAATGGGAACTTCAAAAAAATTCTTTCACAAAATTTATGCCAGTTCTTGGTTTCATCATAATCAGCAGTTGCATAAGATTTATCATGCATAGTTTTCCTAAATTTTTGGGCAAAATACGTCTATTTTCTATAGAAACCAATGGAAAATGGAAAAGTTTTTTAAAACATTGTTCCCCCCTCAGCTACAGAACTTCACTTTTACAGAAGGTGTATATCACTAATACACATCTTTTGACAAAGTGGGGTTCTGTAGCTAAGGGGGGAACGATGCCCCAGAGACGAAAAACTGAAAAAGGGTGGGTGGGGGGCTTTTTACAAATCTGTGTTTTAGGTCGTAATATAAGCAAAATTTATATTTTTCCCTTTTAAAGTCATTCATTTATTTATTCTAAACATGTTCACATGAAATGCACAAGATTTTAGAATGAAATAAACAGGAGTGTGCTGTTTATTTCTACACAATGTGTATTTCGCGGTAACATACCTACTTTGTAGATTCAAGATTTTAAGATTTATGGAAAAAATTGAGACCAGTCTTTTGAATTTAATTTCTAGCACCTTGTTTAGACAATAACTATGTTTTACAGTTATAGATATCCATATTAGCCAGATTGTTCTTAATTTTCAACGTTATTTGATCGATATTAGCTTCTTTTCAACATGGCTACCCCCTACTCTTTGGACTGTAATTTAAGTATCTAGAAATAAGCTTACCAAAATAAAAGTTGTATCAGGAATCTCCAAATACATTTCATTTTAGTAATTATCAAGTATTTCTTGCATACAGATCATTGTGTAGAAGAAATACTTGATGAGATTCAGGGCTAAATACAGCCCTTATCTTATCAGCTCCTTAGCCAGCTTGCTGACGATACTACCCTCTTTTTAAGATTGCTAGACGTTAAAAGAGCCCTTTCTATTGTGGATGAGTTTGGAAAATACTCGGGATCGGAATTGAATTTGCAAAAGACCGAAGGTATTTACTTAGGAAAAAATAAAGGTAAAGATTCGTTTTTGAAGGAATGAAATGGGTAAATAAAGTAAAATCACTAGGTATTATGTTCGGTACAAATAAAAAAGTGTGTAGTAATCTTAACTCTGAGGAAAAGATAACTTATGGCGTGTTCATATCTCAGTTGATACGCTATGCCAGAGCAAGTACCAAATATACGGATTTTGTTCTGAGAGCTAGGCGTCTTTCAGATAAGCTTCTCAGTCAGGGATATGTTTGTGACCGACTAACATTGTCACTGAGGAAGTTCTACGGTCGATATGGGGAACTCGTCATACACTATGATTTCCCACTTTCCAGAATGGTGGATGATATTCTGTCATAGACCATTTGAACCATCTAACCAAAGATTGTACTCTATATCTTCCAAAATGGAAGTAACCGGATGTGAAAGTTCTACCGTATTGAAGCGACGGGTGTTGCATGCAAGCAGGAGATGCTTACTCTTCCTGGGCACCTGGTCTCACTCTCATATCGGGAGTTCGCTTCTTTTCATATGGTAGAGGTTTTTGTTTGTTTGTTTTTTTTTATAATTTATTTATTTTTGTTGTCATTGTATAATTACAGAATATTGTAATGGCATCATATGACATATTTTTTTATAAAAACAAAACACCCACTCATATCCTTACACACTCACTCGTATACCCTCTTTCTCCTCTATCTTTTTGTGATTCAACATTGCTATATTTCATTTAACATGTGAAGTATATTATTGCTTATTATCAAACAAATAACAAATTTATAGATCTTCAAATATTTTAGACCATATTTTCCAATTATTGTTAAATTTATCTTCCTTTTGGTTCCTTATTGCTAAATATTTATGAAGTTTGAAGTTATAATAAATGTATTTCAATAATGGAATTATTCGTGTGATTTTATCCTGCCTTGAGCATTTGTAAATAAAAGATTTTGTATACATTATAATAAAGTTAAGTGGAATATTTCTTTTATAATGTGGTTCTCCAAATATTATATTTTTAGTATTAAAACCTTTTCTGCTTCTAGTTTTAATATAAATATGATAGCTCAGATTTACCCACAATTGGGAGATACTGGGACATGATATGAAAGTATGTATGATATCTTCTTTTTCGTCACAAAACCAGCAATCATCTGATGAACGAACACCTATCTTTTTTAAATAACTTTTTACCGGAAGGATTCTATGCAAAATTTTGTATTGAAGCCATTGAAGCCACAGGAATCTTCTGTCACCATGAAACATGTTTTAAAGGCGTCTGTACAAGTTGGAATCTCATTATTCATAGATATTAATTCTTGTTCCCATTTTGTAAAAGAAGTTGGTTTTAAATTTACATCTTTATTTACAACCTCGTATATGTATTTTGAGCATTTTTCTTGAAGAATTATTTTCCTTAAATGTGTAGGTAAGATTGGATGTTGAGGATAAATAAAGGTATCTTTTTTGTATTTATATTTCTTTAGAAAAGATGATATAGCAGCTTTTATACTATTATAATACATTATGTCAACAGTAATATCGAATTTAGTTTCGAATGCTGTTTTTGAGAGAAAATTACCTGATTCATCTATAAAATCTACTATATATTTTACACCTCTTACATACCAGCTCTTTTTAAAAATAGATGAATTATCAATAGTTATTTCAGAGTTGAACCATACAGGTATAAGAGTAATTTCAGTCGAGTCTTTACATGTATACATTTGTTTCCTTTTTTTTTTTTGTTTTTTTTGCTCTGGTTCCTGTTTTATCCTGATTTTGTATGCCTTCGGTTTCTGATTTTCTGGGTTATCAATTTTGTGCTGTAAACAGGGATATGGTCATTATCCATATTTGTCACTTCTATAGATAAGTTATTAAAAAATTGGAAAAAGAGAAAAATCACCTTTATTGGAAGAATTGTTGTTTTAATTTGTTTTATTATATCAAAAATCACATACATTGCTTCCGTTCTAAGTTTAGATAAGCCTAAAATTAAAGAACTAGAAAAGATGGTATTTGAATTTTTATGGCAGAATAAACCCGAAAAGGTCAAAAGGTCAGTCATGATTAATAGTTTTGAAAAAGGTGGATTAAAAGTAAGAGATATAGAGTCCCATATACACATGTTAAGAATAGCATGGGTGAAAAGATTAACAGAGAAAAGTAATGCTAGGTGGAAAATTATACCCTCAATGTATTTTGAAAAATTTGGACAAATTTTTTGATATTCAATATGAGCAATGATGATACATCAAGTTTGACTAATTTTGAGAGTGTTCCAGAGTTTTATAGAATGATTATTGAGTCTTGGACAAAGCTAAAAAAGTTTAAGTCCAATTTTTACAGGGTCCGAAATAAGAAAACAAATTATCTGGGGAAATAAGAATATTAGGAAGAATGGTAAATGTCTACTATATCAAAACTGGATTGCTTCCGGCTTCATATATTTTAATGATATTATAGATGAAAATGGAAATATTGATGAAAATATGATACATGAAAACCTTAAAGATAAAAGAAACTGGATCTCAGAAGTATACTTTAAAACAAGTGTTTCCTTCTGAATGGATAAATATATTGAGGGAGTGTCATGAAACTATCAGAATAAATGTCGATTTAAAAATTGAAGAACCGAATACAAAAAGAATTCTGAAACTAAATGAAACTGATAACAAAATGATATACAATTTTTTAACATTTCATAAGGAAACTATTAGTTATTGATTTGATTTATGGAAAAATAAACTGAATGCTGATATTTTTGTTCTAGGTAACATATGTTTTCCTTTGTTTTTAATAAATTAGTTGAAGCAGACGAAAAAATATTTAGATGGAAGCTCTTTCATAACATTTTACCAAGCCAAGTATTGTTAACGAGATGGAAAATCATAGATAATAGTAGATGTTTTGTTTGTAAGGTTGTAGATGATTACGATCATTATTTCATAGGTTGTTCTTGTCTAGATAGTTTATGGAATCTAATAACTAATGTACTAATAAAATTAGGATATCACAAAAATTTTAGAACTCTTAGATATATTGTATTTGGTTACAAAATAGATAAAGAGGAAATTCATGATCTTAACATAATTTTATCAACAATAGGATTTTCAATATATAAATGGTTCCATATTAGCAATATGAGGAAAGATAAAGTTGACACCAACATCATTTTTAGAAAGGAACTAGAAAAGAAAATGTTACTACAGAAATACAAGTTTAATACATTTCTGAGAAGGTTCATAGAACATCTCCATTAAATCATAGTTTTCCTCTTTCGATCAAACATGCACAAACACTAACGTATATACATGTACATGTGTATGCTATGTATAATTTTGTACATTCGTTCTTCTTTCGTTTTCATTTCAGGTGCCGTTGTCAACTACACAAATGCATATGAGATGTTCATGATGTTGATAATGATAATAATATCAATGTTAATAATTTGAAATAAAAGAGAAAAATGGTGCTGTGATGATACATAGAATCAGATAAAACATATAACGCATAAAAAATTTAAAGATATATGCAATGCACGTAACAATCCACCACTGTGTACACACAGATACTAACAATTTAATGTTAGGTATGAGTAATGTTATTTGAATCTCAGCTCAGCTCATTTGGCATACAAGCGATGTAGAGCCTCTAATATCTGAACACCTAATGAAAGAGAGAGAAAAAAAATCCCAACCACATGAAAAGAACCGAACTCTTATTATGAAAGTGAGACAAGGTGCCCAGGAAGAGTCAGCATCTTCTGCTTGCATGTAATACCCGTCGCTCCAATTCGGTAGAATTGTCAAATCCAGTTACCCACATTTCCGAAGATGCAGGTCCATATAGTGGGTGATTGGTTCAAATGGTCAAGGACAGGATATCATCTACCATTCTGGACAATTGGACATCAAAATGTATGACGAGTTCCCTGTATCGACCGTAGAACGTCCTCAGTGACGATGATAGTCGGTCGCTAATGTATCTGTGACAAAGAAGCTTTTCTGAAAGACGCGTAGCTCTCAGAACAAAATCTGTATACATGTATTTGGTACTTGCTGTGGCAAAGCGTATCAGTTGAGGTATGAAACCATAAGCAAGCGATGAAGGGATGTTACTACTCAGAGAAGGAAAGTTTTTGATGCTGAAATTGAAATTCAATAGTATCATTTAAGAACAGATCATTTTGCAGCACGGACCAGACATGCACATTTCGGTACTTAACCCTCGTCAATGATCCTCAATCTAAACAATATAATATGGTCGAAGAGTGTGAAAAATATTATATACAAAAATGTACCGAAAAATGTAGCAGAATGGTTAGGATATGATGCTACAGGACTCACGTTTAAAAAAAATCAGAATTGTTTGATAACAGAAATTTTCGAATGCAATGAAGAGACACACGATCAACCGAAGTTGATCAAACTTGGCTACATGTGCCTTCGGGAACTCCTGGTCCAACAGCGATGAAACCCAACAAGTGGTTCAAATGTAAAATGTCTTCAAATTCAAAAGCATCAATTTAAAACAGATCAATTAGCAGCATGGACCAGACATGCACGTTTCGGGTACCTAACTCTTGTCTGTGATCCTTGTAGCATCATATCCCACCCATCCTGCTACGTCTTTCGGTACATTTTTAGACATACTAAATTTCACACTCTTTGGTCATATTACATTATTAAGATTGAGGATCACTGACGAGGGTTTAGTACCCGAAACGTGCATGTCTGGTCAATGCTGCTAATTTATCTGCTTTTAAATGATACTATTGAATTTGAAGACGTTTAACAATTGAACCACTTGGTGAGTGTCACTGCTGGTGGACCAGGAGTCCCCTAAGGCACATGTAGCCAAGTTCGATCAACTTCGGTTGATCGTCTGTTTCTTCAACGCATTCGAAAATTTCTGTTATCAAAATTTCATGAAATTTCTAAAACGTGGGTCCTGTAGCATCATATCCCACCCATCCTGCTTTCGGTACATTTTAAGACATACTAAATTTCACACGCTTTGGTCATATTACATTGTTTAGATTGAGGATCACTGACAAGGGTTAAGTACCCGAAACGTGCATGTCTGGTCCATGGTGCAAATTCATCTGCTTTTAAATGATGCTATTGGATTGAAGACGTTTAACGTTTAACACCTCAATCTAAACAACTCGCCAAGTTTTTCAGTAGTGTTTTCAGAAGAAAATGAGAACTATTCAATGGAAAATAAGTGTGAGGAGCAGTCTGATGATACTGAATTCATTCATGAAGAAGTAAAAAAATTTGTTAAAGGGGCTTGACGTTACAAAATCACCGGGTCCAGATATAACATTCACCCACGTGTTCTGTACGAGATTGCTGATGTTGATGATCTACCACTCCCCATCGTATGTAACGAGTCGTTCAAAAGTGGACTGGTATCAGACATATGGAAGATTGGGCAGATCACGGCACTTAAAAAAAAGTAATAAGAAAGAAGCCGCAAATAACCGACCCGTAAGTTTGACCAGTATAATCTGCAAGATGATAGAAAAGCTAAGGCCATTTCTTGTTTTTATTCTGTTTTGTGTCCTTTTGAAATTGAAAAATCTACCAGCCAGCCAGGGAGAAAAACAAACAAGCTTATAAAACAAAGTTGCAATTTCATGTAATGTGACTATGTGAAATCTGATAGAAAATTGTTTCACTTTATTATTAACAGATTTTAGTCAACAAAAAAATGGTAGATAAGGAAATGTCTTAAAACTTTGCAGTACTCTTGAATTTTTACATAAAATGTAAAAAAGAAATCAAAGAATTTAATTTCATTTTTTGAAGAAAACACATTTAATTTTCAAAAGAATTTATTATTCAAATTTTGTTTTGTTTTATGATTTTGGGCTCAAAACCTACCAGCACGAGGACGCAAAACAGAAAATAACAAATAAATGGCCTAATACGTAAAAAGAAAGTGAACCACATGAATCGATTCAACCGGTTCAGCAACAAACAATTGATAAGTGGAAGATCAACTGTACTACAACTATTAACTGTACTAGAGGATTGGACAAAGTGTTTGGATGAAGGAAAATCGATTGATGTTATGTTCATGGACTTTATGAAAGCTTTTAACAAGGTGTCCCATAACAGGTTCATGTATAAACTTTAAAAATATGGATTTAGTAAAAAAAAATTGTATATGGATGAGAAACTTTTTAAATTATAGGAAACAGAGGGTTCGTGTAAACATGCAGCATTGAGATAAGTAGGAGGTAACATCCGAGATTCCACAAGGGTCAGTGTTAGGACCGATATTTTTGTGCTGTTTATAAATGATTTACCAGAGGAAATCAACTCATCAGTCTTTTTGCCGATGACACAAAAATCTACAGTGACATTTCACCAACCATGACCGATTCTTCATGTCTTAAGTATGACAAACAACAATTATCTAATCTAACTGGAGTATAATGTGAATGAACTATCTTACTAATAAGTGCCAAAACAGTGAAGCATTTTGAATTTAGGCTTGATAAATTGTGGGATGAACACCCTTTGAAACGTGATTATATACATGTAATTTTTATTGCTACACCGGAAAAGTGAAATCGGTCATAATGTAGAAGACGAGATACAGAGGAATATACGAATCCCTGCGTTCGGAACAGACATAGGTAGAGGTAGATAAGTTAAAGAAAGGCGGGGATCTCCTAGAAGACTCGGTTGCAGCACCAAGAGCAACACACCAAACACCCCAAGTGAAAACACAGAGAAGACACACACAGCAAAAGACAAGGAATTGTCTGGTGTCATTAGGATCATATCCACGGTATAAAAGGCGTTCGATGATTCTGACGCATTTTGCAATGGCTATGTGTCTGCCTTTGATCCTTTTTAAAGTTACAAATAGTCTCGTAAAGATCAATCCATGAATAAAGAATTTTTTTCACCGAAGC
Source organism: Pinctada imbricata (assembly GCA_033119305.1). NCBI lineage: Eukaryota > Metazoa > Mollusca > Bivalvia > Pterioida > Pteriidae > Pinctada > Pinctada imbricata. Next base: position 30,126,015 of record VSWD01000009.1, read on the forward strand.
CTGTCTAGCATATCTATAAGTCAAAAAGTTGGTTACATCAACTACATATGTATAGATATCAGTTTGTTGTATAAACATATATATTCGCAATATTTTTATACTTATACATATATTCAAAGTTTATTTCAAATATGAAAATAATAACTAAATAAAGGCAAATCTTCATTCAGGATTTTGTAAACAAACGCACATGTGTAACAGTTGTTAAACGTCTTCAAAATCAATAGCAACATTTAAGAATTCAACTTGGACCAGACATGCACATTTCGGGTACTTAACCCTCGTCAGTGATCCTCAATCTAAACAATGTAATATGGTCAAAGAGTGTGAAAGTAGTTTTATCTTACACTTGACTTCCAAGCGTCATACAAGTTCTTAGTCATTTGAAAGTGTTCGATTTTCCACGTTTAACACAATTATTTGAACGAAATATGATATAATATCTACATATGAGATCAACCATCCATCCTGCTACGTTTTTGGGGGTTTTTTTTGACACAATATTTTTCACTCTTTGGCCATATTACATTATTTAGATTGAGGATTACTGACGAGGGTTAAGTACCCGAAACGTGCATGTCTGGTCCATACTGCAAATTTATCTGTTCTTAAATGATGCTATTGAAGACGTTTAACATGGATATCATCCATGAAAAGCTTTACTAAGAATAGTTAACAGTGAATAGATATTTCTTGAATGCTTTTCCACTACTGTTCTCCGTACTAGAACGTAAAATGGGGGAAACTTAGAGAACCTTTAGTCTATCATGTATACCAAGACATATAAAATTTATTCTAGTGCTGTAACAAAGAGAATTCAAATCAACCGACGGGCGGTGAACGTTGATCGATTCGATATTGCTGTAGCATACATTAAAAACATTTGGCTCATATTTGCTAAATAATGAACGCAAACCTGAAGGTCAATGCTAAGATTAGAGAAATTATTATGTCGCTTGCAACGGGATGCTCTAGTCTAAACGCATTGCTCAAAAAATACATTGAGAAATCTGTACAAATGTTTTTTCTTGCTTTATTATGGAAACATTTATATTTCATATCCTATGTTTCGAAAGGAATTCTAATAAAGTGTGTTCTAGCTTTTCCACCGTGCCATGTTATTTGAAAATCACTTGAGGAAATCAGTTCCTGTAGAGATGAAGAGTCAATGTCTGTATAAGAAAGTTGAACTGTATATTTATGCTTTATCGCACTGAGAGACTGAAAGAAACGTCCCCATAAACACATTTTTACCCACTGAAGCACTATACATTTTAAATTTGTCATTTCGGGGGAGAGTCCAAGAGATTTATTACCCAAAGTTATATGATTGAGTTTCAACACTTCTAAAGACTTCATATCATTTAACAAAGGAGTTAAAGAAAAGGTCTCATCAGCAGGATTTACATCTGAAATAGAAACATATGTCAATGACAAAAAAGTTAACGTTGGAATTGTAAGATGATGCAAAATTCTTGTTTGTCCATAACCACTTATATGAAGTGATTTGAGTGTTCTTGCCTCGTCTAGAAAACGTGTTAGTAAACCATCGCTAATTCCAAGTCTTCCTCCTGATGGTGCATGTAGGAAAAATGCAGATTTTATAGACGAAGAGTTATGGTGGAGAATTTCTTCAGAGAAGTTTATGAAATGATCGTAGCTATCATCGTCTGTCAACACAATATCTGTTACGTGGTTTGTCATGATATTGATATTTTCTTTGCCTGTGAAATATTGGTATTTAATTTCTCGAAAACAGTCTAATTGTAATTTGAATATATTTGAAACCAGTGCATGTCTACTCGTACTCATTAGTTCGTCTCTGTATTCAGTGACATTTTTATCTTTATTTACTATATAAGTAACATGCTGAAGTATTTCTTCGCCAAGGTTTGGTTCAAGTCCAGATAAGAACATAATGACATATGCATAGTCTAAGATCGTTTTAACGTTAGTAAGATGATTTATAAATTCATGTCTAAGTACCACAGCAATATGTACAGCTGCTAACATCTCTTGTACTGTTGTGTGGAAAAAGCTTATGCGAACGTTTACGTTATTAAATGACACACGTTCATCACTTTGACTAAGGAGGCCTACATCAAGTGCGAACTGAAATTTGTCTTTCCCAATATCTTCTTCTATATCATCTAAACTCTTGACGAATTCGTGACATTTCGATATAAGACCATCAAATGCTAGTTTTGCTAGCCTAGATAAGGCTTCGGAATATTGATGAATAGATTTGTATCTAGACGGAATGATCAATTTGAGATCAGTTGATGTAGCTGGATGGGTCAAAGAAGTTTCAAAGCGTATTTGACCCCTTTCATGTGCCCTTTTTATTAACAAATCTATCAAATTTATATAAAAACCGGTCATATTCATTCCCCTAGCTTCTTCCGATCTTGTATCGTACAAGATCTGTACACAAATTATCGCTAATAACGGTATATGCATGAACGATTTTAGTGCACTACTGCTCCATTTCCGTGTTATCGTCTCATATATATGCACATAGTCATTAGAGCTTTTGTCTAAATGAAAATAATTACATAACACTTTTTCAGTTACATTTCTTATCCCCTCGTCATCCAAACCTTTGATTTCGAGAACTTTGTCATTATCATCAACTAAATGAGAAACGTCTGCATATCTCCATGGCCTTGTAGTAAAAAAAGTTACACAATTACGTATACTTGACATTTCAATATCAAGACATGTGCATTCACTTTTTAGCTCATCGAGACCATCCAGAATAATCAAACAACGCTCGTTAGCATTCATCAAAACTTCGTTAACATCATGGGCAGTTACAGGATCGTCCTTGAATACATCGTACCATATCGCATTTGCAAGTGAGTCGAACGTGGCAATATTTCTCAATTTTACGAAAAATAGAAAATCAAATTCATATAGGCCTTCTTCCCATTCATTCATATCTTTTCCCCTCTTTTCCTTTGCGTTGCACCAGTTATGGCTGAGCCATTGACAGTAAGTCGTCTTTCCTCTTGCCGGATGCCCGATCATGAAAATACATCTAGTTTTATTTGATTTTGTGATATAAAATATATCTTTAGGACTTTTAACCCTCTGTTCCACTTGCCTTCCTAGGGATTGCAGTGTCTCCTTCTGTTCGAGAACTATTACCGAAGAATATAAGTTGTCTAGTGGAATTTTATCGGTCTTATCCAAAGGTGACATAGGAATCTTCCTGCTTAGTCTAACATTCTTTAGGTAAAGATCTCTTCTCAATTTAGTATATGTCATTTCCATTTCAGCTGAAAAATGTGAAATGAAAATCTTTTTAGCGTATCAATATTGCTTATGAAAAATGATTTGAAATTTAAAGTCATGATTTATCTCAATTTTTTTTTCTTTATGACCTTTTGTCAAAGTGCAGGTCGTAAATATAGTGCATCCCTCCGTTTGTATACTTATCCACCAGTCTTCTAATTGAAGAATATTGATAAAACTTAAGGTAAGAGTGGCGATTTTTAATAGAAATGAGGTAGAAGAGAGATGGATATGTCAACATGTAGAGGAACATCTCCCCAAACTATTTAGACAAAAAAAAAATCAAAATTTTCCCGTTTCTTTTTCTTTGCCTATAAACGTCCATTTTTGGCCTATTTTAACATTTTCGTCTTCTTCGAGGATACTACATAATAACTTTACATACCTCTGCAATGCATTAAATTTAAAAAATGTATATATATATCCATATTTTTCTGGATTCTTATAGTTTGTGTATGAATTAAAGGCTATTCTGAGGAATTCTGATAAGATAAAACAATTCTAAGAAGATTAATTTTTCATAAATACAATTTTGCTGGTTGCAATGGCAACAACTCGTAATTCTATTAATAGCTAGACGTTCGACAGTTGCACATTTTTTCCTACGTATAGATCTACATGTATATGGTATTGTTTTATCCTAAAGCAGTCAAACCAATATGTACCCGAATTAGCTTTTGAGCAAAAAGACTGTTTCTATAAATAGCACAGTAATTCATAAAAAAATCAACATTTTGACCCCAAAACAGACTTTAACTCGAAGTTGGAATTTCTTTGGAATCTCACTTAAAAGAGTATAATGAACAGTATATATTCTGTTTATGTGTACTAATTTATATTCATTGAATTATCTCTATATTGAAAATTGTCAATGAGAGATTGAATAAACTTGAAACTTGATGTTTGACTCTTTGATAGCAGAACTCATGTGAAAATGAATTTTGCCCCTACTTTCGGCGATTTTTTTTTATCAAAGAATATGCATTATTCCCCAAAATATCCAAATGGCAATGAAAATTTCAAGGATCATTATTTTTTCTGACATAATATAACAAACTGAAATAATACCATTTATCCTTTATGTCAATTTCAAATAATACGTAATATGAAAATTATCTCCCTGCAGCGCAACCCTAACCTCAAAAGAATTGATGAGAAAAATAAACTCAGTGGATACCAACAGCTAAAACTGCCTTTTAATTCGAATAGAATTATTGACAGATTTACACGGCAGCAATGTGATTAGTCAGTCAGAGACATTTTGAATACTTACTTTCCATTTCTAGCATAGACTCTTCTTCAGTAGACAAGGTTGAAAACTTTCTACAACCTAAAAAGAATAATCTTAATATTACTTGATTAACTCATTCATTGTGATATAAGTATGACTAACAAGCTTCTGTTTGTCATCCAAAGAAAGAACCTTAACTATGAATTTTACACAACGAAGTCTTCCTGTTTGTTTTCCATCTTAGATTTTACATGATAAGGTCCGTTACAATTGAAAGTATTCTGTTCCAAGAAAAAGCATCTTAATATCAATTCTCTGTAAGGACCAAAATATTTTGGAAACAGCATGCCATGGATTTTTATGATTTTCTCTATAAATGGTATGTATAATGCCCAGAATACAAAAATAGCAATTTTTTGAAAATAAATATTCCGGTTGCCATGGAAACGAGGTCTTCCTATTTATAGCACTACAAAAATGGTCAAATAAGTCATCTTTGGTTATTATGTTGCCATGGAAACCATTGTAAGAGTTAATTGGTATTAACAACTTATAATCTTTAAAACCTCTATTGTAAGATAAATGAACCATTTTTTAAAAAATTTCTTTCAATTAGCTGAATCTCATCGAATCAAAATCAGTAAAAAATTGCCATAAAATTAGGTTAAAATTAAGGCCTATTTTTGTCCAATTTTTACCATTTTTAAGCAAAAATAGCACAAAATGTCAGGCTGATAACACTATCACTGTTGTCAGAACAAAATAGATTTCATGTGACAAATATAATCACTGAAAAAAATAAGTGGGACCTTGTTTTGTTTTCCTACATTTTGAGGTCAAAAATGGTTGCCATGGCAACTTTTCATTTGACACATGATGACTATATCTTTTCAAATTGATTGTTATCATGGTTTAAATAGCTTCATGTAGGGACAACAGAAGAAATTATACTTTATTTGAGCACTTCCAAAATTTGTCAAGGTCACTGACTCTAAGTTCAAGGTCAATTCAAAATATAGGTTCCAATTTCAATAAAACTTGCATTTTTGTTGTTATTTATTGTTACTCGTTTTAGGCTTGACTGTCATATATTAGTATTCAAAATACTTCTTCTAAAATTAGGGCCGATAGGTGAAAAAACATTACAATTTTTAGTTCAGAATATTTCTCTTAAAAAATAAGCCTCAGACAAAAATCATGATAATCTCACATTTTTTTTATATGTATGCATGAAATATAAGCTACAAATCAAGGATGTCATTGATTTTGAGATTTTTGCAACTTTGGTCAATAAGTAGGGGATATATCCAAAATCACTATGTATGTGTTTGTTTTACCCAATACCACATGGTATATGAGTAACTGCCTCTCATACTTTTTAAAAATCACATAATTTTGCCAAATTTTGTGAATTGCATTCAAGATGACCTTGACATTGGGTCCTGTGATCTTGAACACTTTTTAGGTCATTTTAAATCAATAATGCTCTTTTATATGCACTGATAAAAAATTGCTTAAAATGTATAACGGACAGCTAAAATTTACCAGTAGATTACTCTATGTGTAATAGCACTGAACAGAATGTCACCATGGTAACCATTTTTTATACCCTTTTGAATAAACTTGTGAAGAGGTCCCACTCAAGTTTTTACATTTTCTTAAAGATCGAGGATTAAACTTAAAAGATAATTGGCAGTAGAAATCAAGTTAGCCTGACATTTCAGATTATTTGCCCTTAAAATTGAGCAAAATCATGTTAAATTAGGAGCTTTTTCGTCCTAAAAAGGGCCTCTTCAAAACAGGTTTTTGCCTACATTTTGGGCAAACTGACAAAAAGAATATCGGGCGAAAGCATACTTCTTGTGTAGTATTTATATAATGAAAGATATAAAGAGAAAAATTAAGGAAGTTTCAGTTGACTATAATAGCTGTTACCACGGAAACGAGCTTTGTGAAAATGACATGTAACAGGTATTCTACTGATGCGTAAAATTTCAAACATATTTTCCATGGCAACGAAAACTTAATTTGTAAAAAGGAACTTTATTTTTGTCTCGGTACATCATATACACCATCCATACCAAAAATCTTCAAAATTGGAGACATACTATTTCCACGTGCTGTTGAAATTATTTTGGTCCTTACAGAGAATTGCTATTAATTTGTAACTTTTGCATTTATAAATAAAAGTACATGATATCACATTATACGGTGTCGAATCTGGAACATGTCATATTTGTAAAGGAGCTGTTAAGATAAGGCGTAAAATCAGCCCTGAAAAGTGGAATTTTGAAAATTGAAATTTCAAGAACCTTTTTTTGGTAAAATGTATACCTATACGGCATCCCATCAGAATATGAAGTTATTTTTTATCTGTTTTGCATAATATTAATAATTTTTAGGTCAAAACTTATCTTTTTCTCATAGAAATCAATAGAAAATGGAAAAGTTTTATTGAACATTGTTCCCCCCGGATATACAGAAAACCACTTTTACTGGAGATGTGTATCCATAATACAAATTTTTTGGCAAAGTGGGGTTATGTATCTCCGGGGGGAACACTACCCCAGAGACGAAAAACTAAAGATGGAAAGGGGGGTGCATTTTATAAGAATCGATCTTTTTGACCATTAAATATAGCACATTTGACTATTTTTCCTCTTTAATCCATCAAACATTGTGTACTCAATATGATTGAATGAAAGATACAAGAATAAGAAACGAAATAAGCAAGAGTGATGTTCATTTCTCCGTCAATGTGTATTTCGCTCTAAAAGGCTTATATTGTAGCCATTGAATGAAGAATAAGACCGTATTTAAAGTTCCGGATTTCATTATTTACCGATTAAAGGAGGTAGAACGTTCGAAATCTATTTCTGATAAACAATGTAGACATATTTGATTCTTTTAGCTTATATTTATCCATTTTAGATAAAACATTCAAAAATATATACGTTTTTGCCGATATTATCGGATTTTCTATCCGAGCACCCCTACCTCTTTCGACCTTAATTTTACAACCTTAAGAGTTCCTTAACATAATGTAAAACATATAAAAGGTCTGCAAATACATTATATTTCAATAATGATTCATGTTTTTCTGTGTACGATTCGCAATGCGGAAGAAATAAGTCACGAGATTCAGGGCTAAATACGGCCCTTATCTTAACAGCTCCTTTATGCAATTTGAGCATTGTGTTTTCACAAGTTAACTTTTCTTTACCCAAACCAACTCATTTTCTCATCTTTTGCCATAACGAAATTACTTTGATAATTGTGAATCGAACTAAATAGCTTTATTCTGATTGAATTCATTAATAGTATACTCCTTCTTACCTCAAGCATTTATAAATTTGGTTATATAACGACGAATGATTTTTAATCTTCATAAAGACATATCAAGCATTTTTGTTTTGTTTTACGACATTTCTTGTCTGAGTCTTTTTCGAAATGAACGAAATAAAAAACACAAAAAAACGAAACAAAGATAAATCTCATAAGAAACAATATACATGATATATGTTTTAGAATTGTAAAACATTTGAATTACAAACTTACATTTTCGCCGTATTACCAGAAATGCAGCAATAAAAGAAACGGTAAGTAATGTAAGAGCAATAATAACAATCAGTAATTCAATTCCTATTCCGACTGAAGTTTCGGTTGTTATTGTTGTTGTTGTTATAGTTGAACTTGGTACTGTTTTTATTCTGTCTCCAGGTATCAAATTGCTGAAATATCAGAAGTTCAAACAAATGTCATGTCATTTATTCACTTCCAAAAATATGAACATTTACTTTGTCATTCAGTATTTCTTAATGTAATAAGGAAATGAATAAAGATACTGAGTTCAAGCTATTCGATGTGACGTTTACATGATTAAAACAAAGGAGGGGATCTCCAAAAACACCAGGTTGCAGCACCAATAGCAAAACCACAAAACACCCAATGCAAAAACACAAAACAGACAAGCACAGAAAGAGACGCAGAAGGGACAAGGAACGTCAACGCAAAACACAGAAACATCAAACGTAAAGGACTACACATAAACCAACGAGACCAATGGGTAACCGGTGCCGACTTAGGACGGCCATCTGCCACGCAAATAGCAGAAGGTGAGAATGTCTTTTTCTAAAAGCAGGTTGAAGATTGCCATTTCTTTTCATAGGATAATTTCTTTGAAAATAATTCTAGAATATACAACCGAAACACAACAAATTTAGATTTCACACGAGGCGATTTAAAAAAAAAGCTGTCGGATTATGGCCTTCGATTTAAAGTATGAAAATACAACTTTCAAAATATATAGTTCATGATATGACGTTTAAACTCATCAACATAGCGTATATATATAAGAACCACTGCAATTTACTCCAAGAGATAAAGAAAACCCCCTATAAAATATACCAAGAGCGATTCAAAACCTTTCATGAAAACACGAAAGAATGCGTATAAAAGACAAATATGCATCAAGTGCCGACATTAGGGAGCAACCATTTTATTTTTATGGGGGGGGGGCAGGAAGACTTTTGCCGGCCGGAAATTTTTTTTCGGCCATTTTAAGAGCCGGAAATTTTTTTTCGCCGGCCCTTCGGGCCGGATTATTTTTTTAAAAAATAATTTTCCAATGTTGAAAATTACTCTAAAGTTTTAATAATTCAGCGTGATTTTTCAGCCATATTAAACATCAAACACACAATGAGTTCATCTCTTGCCAGCAGATCACTTCATTTTAATTTCTTGAATGGCATATGGTGCCTATAATCTGTTTACTAAAATGATACTCAACGGAGACAGGCTATATGGTGCTAATGACTTTTGAATTTTATTTATTCACTCCAAATTGCGTAAAGTTTGTTCCATTTTTTATACTTTGTTTATGATACACAAAAAAGTGTTTATTTGGCAGTGGAAAGGTTGGAAGAGAGGGGGGAGGGGCAATTTCATGATCCGGAAAAATTTTTTCGCCGGCCCTTCGGGCCGGAAAATTTTTTTCCCTAAAATTTTGATCCGGAAAATTTTTTTTGCAAAGTCTTCCTGCCCCCCCCCATAAAAATCAAATGGTTGCTCCCTTAGAAGGTTGTTTGCTACATTTATTGAATATACAGTATCTTGTTAATTTGTCTTGTGAATGATACGGATTATGTGCTTACAAAGCACCCGGAGACACAAATTGTTTTTCGATATTGCTATTGAAATTGAATAAAACTACATGTATTAGAAAACTAGGCTATACTAGTGTATTATCTAGTCCAGGAAAATTATTACATAAAAATCATCTGATTTTCTGTGGGCACTTGTCGGGCAGTCTTTTGCTTCAATGGATAGTACTCAGGAGACCTAAAAAGTGGCTGGGGCGTCGCCAACTATAAAAAGGCCCCAACCTGTTACGTCTAGGGACACATATGCAACAGGTAATTTAGGTGTCCCTAGAATTAGTTTACATGACATTAGAGACGAAACATTTATTGTAAGTAGAAACCATGAGTTTTGGTAAAAACATGCAGATGGGTATATTAAAATCAAGCCCTGTAGGATTGAAGTGGTCGATATATTAAAAGAGCACCAATTTTCACCAAGCGATTGTTCAGTTTCCAAGTGCGGCACGAAGAACTGCAAAACTTGTAACATCCTAATAACAGACACTTCATTCTCAAGAAATCTCACAAAACAAACATTTAACACGCATAGTTTTGAAAACCTAAAGTGTATGACATCTAATGTTGTGTACGTATACGGAATAGAGTGCTAATTTTGTGGATTGATTTACGTGGGTGAAACCAAAGGTCAGTTCCGAACCAGAATGTCAGGACATCGGTCAAAAAAATAATAAAGGAAGTCAACTTCTTTATCGACTTTTTTACCAGGCCGATCATTCTGTTTAATCTATGAGAGTCAGAATCCTGGAGAAAATATATCACTCCACAAACAATCCCAATTTGAGCACACCTTTCCATCGCAACAGAGAAGAGTTCTGGATAAAAATCTTAACACTCCAGCGCCCAATGGGTACAACGATAATATCAGCAGAATAGGAAACTTCCAATTTTGAATAAGCCTCTAGGCATTTGGCTTCGACACTAACAATTAATTTTTTCCGCGTTTCGAAGTATAGCGGAAAAATATTGTATTAACGGGTTCGAATTACATTGGAATGTTATTCTTGGGCTGATGAATTCAGCCAATGAAAATGTAGATAATTTCAGCCAATGAAATTGCTATGTGTACAGAGTGTTAGGTTGTACGTATGAATGGTCATTCTCTAGCCGCCTTTCGAGCAGATAACTCAAGTTATGGACGCCGAGCAGCATGAAATACGCGCGGAGATTCATCATGAAAACTCCTACGTGGCAATGGACAAAGAATTACAAAGAAATATTCGTATTGAAGTCCAAAATGCATTAACAACGTCGCAAAATACTATGATGACAGAAATGAAAAACATTATTGTAAGCGAAGTCGGTCGTTTACACACTTTAAATGAGAAATTAGCGGAAAATCAGCTAAGTAAGATCGAGGATACCATTGGTGACACGCATAAGTTCAAGAAACGCGGCAATGAAGAACAGTTTAAACAAAATAACAAAGTATTAGTGAAGCTTCAGGAGGCAGAAAGCAGCGTAGCCGGTCCTAGTATAAATAACGACAATATCACTACGTGTCGCAAAAAGATATCAGAAGGTATTGAACTTATCAAACATAGACAAAAACTGATTAAACTGGCCGATTCGTCGGAGGCAGGATGGAGGGTGGTCCAAGAGTATGAAGCTAATCCTCTTGCGGACGACTCTGATGACGAGAAGCGAATTCTAAAGGCGCAAACCAGGGCAGAACGCAAAGTAAAGGCCGATAAAGCCAAACGCAAGGACAAGTTCAATCGGTTCCACCCCTACAACTCTGCACGCAGCGAAGAATCCAAAACAGTATCGGGGTTCAGGCCTGGGAGGTGCTTTAACTGTGGACAAAAGGGACACTGGAAGAAGGAGTGCCCAGATGAGGCCAAGCAAAATAAGATGAGTAGTTTTTTACATATATCTGAGTCAGTACATTTGTGCAATACAGATATGTGGGGTTCACAGGTAAATGTTTGGAGTTGTAACCACTCGAGCGTAAATAACGCCACTATGAGTATTGATAGTAAATACCTTGATAGTATTTTTGTTCACTCTACCATGACTGAAGTCGTAACCCCAGTAGGGCGCTTGATCAGTCATTTGAATGCATGGGAAGATATTCATGCGTCTTATTATGTAAAAGGGGTTATCAAAATGGGTTATAAATTACCTTTCAAGACAGAACCAGATCATATTTTATTGAAGAACAATAAGTCGGCACTCGAAAATCATTCTTTTGTAACAGACGAAATTTTGACCTTGTTGAAAAAGGGTTGCATTTCTAGGGTAACGGAAAAGCCATTAGTCGTCAATCCTTTGACAGTGGCTACAAACAAAGCAGGTAAGCCAAGGCTAGTCTTAGACTGTAGACACATCAATAAGCATCTGTTTCAATTTAAGTTTAAATACGAGAACAGTGAGGTTGCAAAAATAATGTTTGAAATTGAGGACTATTTGTTTTCCTTTGATTTGAAGTCGGCTTATCACCATGTGATGATTTGTCCTGATTTTATAACGTATCTAGGTTTCCAGTGGGAAGGCAAGTATTATGTTTTTCATGTTTTACCATTTGGTCTAGCAACTGCAGGATATATATTTTCTAAGATAACCAGAGAGGTTGTAAAATTCTGGAGATCAAAAGGTCATAGGATTATTATGTACCTTGATGATGGTTTGGCCGGAGCAAAAAGTCACGAGGAAGCTAAATACCTAAGTGAGGTTATCAGGTATGATTTAGATAGATTGGGCTTCTTGATAGCAGAAGAAAAGTGTCATTGGGAACCTACTTTTGTCATTACTTGGCTTGGTTTAGTATGGGACACTAAAGAAGGCATTTTACGATTAACACAGGCAAGGTTGGACAAATTATGTACGTATCTCACGAATATAGTTTCGCATTTGCGTGAAGGAAACAGAGTAGTGAGTTCAAAGTTTCTTGCTGCCATTGTGGGTCAGTTGATATCAGCACAGGGTGTTTTTGGCGATATTGTAAGGTTGCGCACTAGATACACTTATCAATGTGTCAATGAAAGGGCTTCATGGAAGGCACCTGTATATGTGACCTATGAGTCTGAAAACGAATTAAATTACTGGTTAGAAAATGTTGAGATATTAAACCAGACTGGTCAAAAATTTAGTCAGTTGACAGAAGAGAAAGTTATAGACATTAAGATGTTTTGTGACGCCTCAGATGTAGGCTTTGGTGGATATTTAGTATTTGATGAGCATTTGCTTGAAGAATCTGTCATGCATGACAGTTGGGACGCACAGGAGGCGTCATGTAGTTCCACATGGAGGGAGTTGGAGGCTGTGAGCAGGGTTATCAGCCATAATGTCGAATGTTTGCAAAACAAAACAGTACAGGTTTTCAGTGATAATAAGAATGTTAAAGTTATTTTGAAAGTAGGAAGCAAAAAAGAGGCACTAAATGATGTAAATAGTCAAATTATTCATAATTGCGAGGAAAACAATATTTCACTAATACCGGAGTGGATTCCAAGGTCAGAGAATGTAGAGGCTGATAAACTCAGTAGAAAGCCTGACTGTGATGACTGGGGGATCCAGTGGTGGGTATTTGAGTCATTAAATGTGATAGGTTTGCAAGTAAGTACAACAGAAAATGTGACATTTTCAATTCAAAATACTGGTGTAAAGAAAGCAGCGGTGTAGATGCTTTTGAGCAAACATGGTCATTTGACAATAACTGGTTTGTACCTCCACCATCTCTGATAGCTCAGACAGTGAAAAAAGCGGTAAGAGAGCGCGCACCAGGCACTTTGGTGCTTCCAGAATGGAAATCTGCGCCTTTTTGGCCATATATTTGTGATTGTTCTGGTTTTAAGAATTTCATTAAGAGTTATAGATATTTCCAGGGTAATGTAATTCATAGAGGAAGAGGAAATAATGGAATATTTGGTCGTCCAAACAAAAAATTTAGATTTGTCGCAATTAGGATAGAATTCTAATTTGTACTTTTCTTACAGGATTAAATCTTGAGGAAAACATAAAGGCAAGAGTGACGGATAGCGGAATTGCAGAAGGCTCAAAGTTGTACGATTTAGCGGGAAGGATGGCGCAATTCATGTTAGCTTCTAAAAGTGATAACACTAGTAAATCATACTTCAACGGCTTCAGAAGGTGGGAGAATTTCATTCGTGCACAGGGGCATGAATCTATTCCAGCACATCCAGTTCATGTAGCATTGTACATAACGCATTTATTAGATTCCGGTGCTACTTATTCGAGTGTTAATTTAGCTGTGTATTCAATTAAGTGGGCTCATAACCTCAGAGGAGCCACAGATCCTACAGAAAACGCTTTCGTCAAAAATCTACAAGAATCAGCAAAACGTGAAGCGCGTCCACAAAAACGAAGGAAGGACCCCGTATCCTCAGAAATGTTGATTAAGCTGTGCGAAATTTTTGAAGATAACAATGATTTGCTTGTTATAAGAGACTTGTGCATGATTTTGATATGTTTTTCAGGTTTTCTACGCTTTGACGAACTAAGTTCTTTGATATGTAATGACATTAAAATGTTTGATAATTATGTTTCATTGCATATTCGTAAATCTAAAACAGACCAGTACAGAAATGGGGATGAGATTTTTATTTCAAAAGGTTCTACTGTGGCTTGTCCAGTGCTCATGTTGCAAAAATACATTAAATTGGCAGACATTTGTCTCGATTCTGATCACTTTTTGTTCAAACCTGTATTTAGGTCAAAAGGGATATGTAAATTGATCAAAAAGAACAAAAAGCTTAGTTACACAGGTGCGAGAGAAAGCATCATCTCCAAATTAAGATTGGTAGGCGGTGACAAGAATCTGGGTTTGCATTCTATGCGAGCTGGGGGAGCTACAGCAGTTGCTAATGCTCCAGATCATGTGAGCGACAGATGCTGGAAAAGACATGGTCGTTGGAAAAGCGAAACTAGCAAAGATGGCTACGTTGTCGATTCATTTGAAAATAGATTAGAGGTCACCAAACATTTAGGAATCTAATATATATATTTTTTTTTTTTGAAAAGTTAATTTCTTCTCATTAAGGGTTTTTAAGGTCATTGGAACATTTATGAATATTATACATTTATTTTTTCTACCGCCCAAGACCAACAGTAAACGATTCCCCCGATCTTTGAATTTTCTAGTTACTACGGCGGGCTGTCGGCAAAATATAAGTATTTTGTTTTTGTTAGTAATTAAGATGCAAAGATAGAGTGGATACTTAATTTTTTCCGCGTTTCGAAGTATAGCGGAAAAATATTGTATTAACGGGTTCGAATTACATTGGAATGTTATTCTTGGGCTGATGAATTCAGCCAATGAAAATGTAGATAATTTCAGCCAATGAAATTGCTATGTGTACAGAGTGTTAGGTTGTACGTATGAATGGTCATTCTCTAGCCGCCTTTCGAGCAGATAACTCAAGTTTTACAATGTTTTTTATATTTATCAAATGGATACTGATATAACATGCCCAGTTTTCAGAGTTTTTTGGCCCTAAATAATAAATGGGTTTCATCTCTGTTTTTCCCCTGGGCTTGGTATATCAGAGAGTCAATGGTTTGTAAAATATATATTTAATATGTCATCTATACAATAAATACATGTATATGTATATTGTCAAGTTTAAATACATTGTGTGATGAAAATTGTACAAGTATAATAAAAGTCGGCGTCTAGTTACTACGGCGGGCTGTCGGCAAAATATAAGTATTTTGTTTTTGTTAGTAATTAAGATGCAAAGATAGAGTGGATACTTTAGATTTACCATACTTTTACTGCATACCTTAAATGCATAAGAATCCGTACAAACAACGTTTCATCACTGATTCCTCAAAATGTTCTACCAAATCTATATCGATCTTACTCACCAAAGTTTTATCTGAAATCAAATCTGGGCTTCAAAAATAGTGTTCGACAGTATATTCTCGCAGTGGTATCAACCAGATGTGGATTTAAAAGAATTCGAAGGAACTTTTAGAACACCTGAAATCCACTCATTTTAGTAAAGTCCATTCGATCAAAGCCTTTGACTTTTCGGCACTTTACACTACAATTTCACATTCTAAATTGAAAGAAAGACTCGCAAAAATGATAAGTAATGCGTTTACAAGTAAGAACGGTAATCGCAAATACCAATTTATTGTTGTGAACTATGTCCGATTCTGAAAATAAGTACACTGAAACAGATATCATTATTATTATTATTATTATTATTCAGATGTTGAACTTTTTTATCCACAACATTTTTGTGGTGTTTGGAGGAAAGGTCTTCCAGCAAATTGTCGCAATTCCAATGGTTAACAGTTGTGCCCCACTCCTTGCCGACATTTTCCTTTACTCGTACGAAGCTTAATTCATTCAATATTTGGTCTCTGAAGGTAAAAGATACTTAGCTTAAAATCTTACTTCAACTTCACTTGCAGATGCATAGATGATGTGTTGTCCATCAAAAATCCAAAATTCGCGGATTACCTGAGCAGTATCTATCCTTCAGACCTTGAAGTCAAGGAAACTACAGAGACAAATAATTCAGCATCCTATTTGGACATAATGTTGTCCTACGACACTGATGGTCAAATGAACACCTCACTTTATGACAAATTGACGACTTCAATTTCAGCATTACAAACTGTCCTTTTCTGAGTAGCAACATCCCTTCATCACCAGCTTATGGCGTGTTCATATATTAGTTGATACGCTATGCCAGAGCAAGTACCAAATATACGGATTTTGTTCTGAGAGTTAGACGTCTTTCGGATAAACTCAGTCAGGGATACGTTTGTGACCGACAAACATCGTCACTGAGGAAGTTCTACGGTCGATATGGGGAACTCATCATACACTATGATGTCCCACTCTCCAGAATGGTGGATGATATTCTGTCATAGACCATTTGAACCATTCAATCAAAGATTGTACTCTATGTCTTCCGAAATGGAGGTAACCGGATGTGACAGTTCTACCGAATTGAAGCGGCGGGTGTTGCATGCAAGCAGGGGATGCTTACTCTTCCTGGGCACCTAGTCTCACTCTGATATCGGGAGTTCGCTTCTTTTCATGTGGTGGAGGTTTTTTTTTTTATTTTGGTTTACTTTGGTTCCTGTTTTATCCTGATTTTGTATGCCTTAGATTTCTGATTTTCTGAATTATCGATTTGTGCTGCATACAGGGATTTGGTCATTAATCATAATTGTCATTGGTATAAAATGCTTGGAGGCTTCAAGACATGAAAAATGCATTATGAAAACGTCTTGTTCCGTATTAAGTCAAGAGAAACCGGTCGTTGCAGTTTGTCAATAATTACACAATTATAATAATGAATCAAAATACAAAGCATTTTCGACGCGGATGGTAAAAATTGGAAGCTCTCGATTGGCGGATGCTTAGTCCTATGGATCCGCATTGAATTGAAGAATCCAGGATCTTAGTAAAAGCAACCGTTTGATTTTTGTTGTTGAATAGGGAGGGGGTCTGCTCTCTGCATGTTATTTAGCAACATTACCCACATTAAGCGACTTCTTGTTACAAGGAAAACACCAGTGAGATATGAAATCCGTATTACTTACCAATTTAAGATTTTTAACAAATGTTTTAAAGATTTTCAAAAGGAGGTCGAATGCAAAGGTCTCGGTCACAGGGTACAAAATGCACGGTTTCTGTAGAAAGGTCATATCACACGAATGCAGGTATGAAATGTCAATGTCATACGTCCTACAAAGGTATGGGGTGTGACACTAAAAGATAGATAGACGGACTCACGGATGGACAGACACGTAACAGAATTGATCACTCTGATATGCTTCACAGGCAAATAAAATCAGTCGTAGTTATAGGTTTACTCCTTGTTCAATGAGAAAATAACCCACGATAAGAATCATCATCCGTCTCATCTTGTATTCACTGTATACCATTCGGTATTCCCGCGCTATTATAAACATGGCAATATAGCTTCATCAACTTAATCTAAAAGTTGACAAAAGCTGAGTTCAAAAATTAAAATTAACTAGACAATGCAACATAGAAAGTGTAGAAATGTCAATAAAATATATTATTTATTGATATAAGTAAATCAACTTATAACCATATATCATTATAAGTTGATAAATTTTATATCAAGAAATATAGTTACAACACAACAACATTATGATACCTATATAGTTAAGTACGGAAGCGTATAGGTAGCATACTGTTGTGGTGTTGTAACTATAGGTGGCATACTGTTGTTGTGTTGTAACTATAGGTGGCATACTGTTGTTGTGTTGTAACATTTTTTCTTGATATACAATTTATCAACTTATAATGATTTATGGTTATAAGAAAGAGACGCAAAAGGTACAAGGAAAACCAAATCACAAAGAATCATCAAACACAAATGACTACACATAAACCAAAGAGACTAATGGGCAATCGGTAGAGAAGTTTGCTTTTAGAGCGTCTATAATAGGGTCTTGAATGTTTGCTCACAAAAGTATCATAAAGTACTCATAATTATTTTTGTTGCAATAGAGGCATCACATCAAGCAGAAACAAATGCATGTCTATTATCCAACTTTAGAGTGTTCCGACGAGATAAAGAAGATCCTGACGACAATCTCAACAGCACTCACAAAAGAGCACTAGATTTAGCATCGATGGACCCCTAGCAAGCTAGAGTTGGGACCAGATGCACGGGAGAAGAAAGAATCCCGTATTTGCCCGGCCGCACTCGCCGTTGATGTGCCCGCACGAACATGAAAACAATATCTACAAAACATACACTATCTGAGGTTATGTCTATATAGAAAGTGCTATGGCGACTATGTCAGGGAAAACTATTAAAGCAAGGAACACACGTGTAGTGTAGCCTTTCCAGGGCTATATGTCAAGCAGGTAGGTCAAAATCATAATGTCAAAATACTTGGTAACAACAGAAAGGTCTTATTACACAGAAATATGAAAGCCTTATCAATTACTAATTAAAGATTTATAACCAATGTTTTTAAGCATTTCAAAAGTAGGTCGAACACAAAGATCTAGGTCACAGGGTAAATAATGCGAGGTATCTGTAGAAAGGTCATGTCACACGAATGCAGCTATGAAATATCAATGTCATACGTCCTACAAAGGTATGAGGTGTGACACTAAAAGACAGACAGACGGACACACAGATGGACAGACAGATAACAGAAATGATCACTGTGTGTCGATATGCTTCGCAGGCAACAAAATATCTGTCGCATTTATAGGTTTACTCCTTATTCAATGAGAAAATAACCAACGTTAAGAATAAGGGTCACATCCGTCCTTTACTGTGTTTACTGTATACCACTTGGTATTCCCGCGGGATTATAAAAATGGCAATATAGCTTCATCAACTTAATCTAAAAGTTGATAAAAGCTGTGTTCATAAATTAGAATTAACTAGAGAATGCAACATAGAAAGTGCTGAAATGTCAATATAATATATAATTTATTGATATAAGTTAAGCAACTTATAACCATATATCATTATAAGTTGATAAATTGTATATAAAGAAATATAGTTACAACACAACAACAGTATGCTACCTATACGCTTCCGTAGTTAAGTGACTCTGCAGACTGAAATGAGCTCAGAATGAATCACCTAGATCTGACTGGACAGATGATCAGGGTTCAGTCTTCTCCAGTGATATTAGAAGAATATATACAAAAATGAAGTAAATAAGTCAGTTACAAAAACATGTTATTGATGAATGATTGTACATTTGAAAATATTACGGAAGACTGCTAGACAATATGTTCTTCTACTTACATTGCTTCTGACTTATTACGATAAAAGCAAGCAGGATCTGTAAAAAATAAAGTTAACATCATGTAACGAAAAATCATTTATATCCTGTTTTAAAGATTCTTTGAATCATTTACAATTGCAAACGGGTTTACAGCAACATCTGCGGAATGGAATTTGCCAACCACATGCACCATATCATTTAATTTCAAATGAGCCGAATTATCAAATAAAAGCTGTCAGATAATGGTTTCCGATTGACATAAAGGAAAATCTAATGAAACTTTGTAGAGGACCTTGTGCACTTGCTTCTTAAAAGGTGTGAAATTCTGTGTAGTGGTTGCAATGTAAACGTCTTCAAATTTAATAGCATCATTTAAGAGCAGATAAATTGGCAACGTGGACCAGACATGTTTAACGTCGATGTCGTAAATACGTCAGCCAATCAGAGCCCTTATAATCCATATTTGTTGACAGATCGGTACGAAAAAAGATTGGTAGAGGACATTGGTTACTTGCTTCCTGTAAGGTTTTGTGAAATTCAGTGTGGCGGTTACAGAAGAAATGCGTAAATGCATCAGCCATTTCGACCTCTTTTGGTCATATTTTTTTACCCATCGGCATGAAAACATCAGCTAGGTAGAGGACCTTACTTGTTACATGTAAAATGAAAGGCAGGGCTATCCAGCAAGTCTTGGTTGCAGCATCCACAACAAACAACAAGTGAAAAAACAAAGGAGATATACTCAGTGAGAGAGACACAAAAAGGGATAAAGAACAACAAATACGACATTAAAACACTAAACACAAAATACTACATATTACACATATACCAACGAACCAAATGTTTGGTTATCCGGATTACTTGTGCACAACCCTCCCACCTTTCCGGATACAAAGAGGTCTCGAAAAACGCATAATTGTAGTGTAAAATAACCTCCTAATTGTTAGTTTAACACACAAACGAGACAGCAAATCGCAGGGGCACAAGGAACACAGATGAATATCTAAATGAATATAAAAATAGGGAAGGGGTACGAAATACAGTCCATGCTCTACTGCTTGTAGCGAGCTAATGCATGTAATTACTCGGAGTAAAACCGACATTCTGAAAGGACAGGTGGCCAGGGTCATGTACTCTCTGAAGAGGTTTGGACAGGGCTCGTCATGGAGTCTCGTCGTAACAGTCAGTCAGAGTGCAAGTCTTCAGAATGCTGAAAAGTTTCATGAAATTCTGTACAAAAGTTGCATAGGCGATAAAAACAAGAGCCCCAAGGGGCACAACGCTTATCTGATACCCATGCACACTCTTGACATACTGGCATTGAATAATGATAGTGCCAGGATTTGAGCCTGCAATATTTGTAAAAAGATTTTTTCTGGATGCAGACAAGTTTGATTTTTTTTTTTCAGAAAACCTTTAAAAGTACAAACAAGAAGAAATAGCCACATGTCAACTTTACCTGTTTACTGATTTGAAAAGATAGCTTGAACTTTGAGGTATTTTAAAACTGACTTCTCGCTCAGCTGATCGTATTGGCAACGTACGAATGAGGTAAGAATCCCTGCTACATTCGCAGGGATTCCCTTCCGTTTTGACTGGAAGGTGTCACACCATTGGAAAAAAATATTGGAAATGTATCTATATCATATATATTAAACCTTGAACTTGATCTTTTCGTTTGAACAATCGTCAGTTCGAATTGAAAATTTTCGATGAGGACGGAGGGATTCTATCAAAAGGTGAAATTTGCGAGAGAAAAAAAGACATGCATGACCTCCTTTTTCTTTTTATTCGTGCCAAAAAATCTAAAAGTTGATTTTTTGACAAAATTATTTCACAATTTCATTTATAACAATAAATCTAAAGTTATTTATGAGTCGCTTTCTTGTGGGGTTGTTCCCCTGGGTCTATGCAGGGTGGTTATGCTGGAGATATTTTCCTTTTCCTTCTTATCATCAATTGATATTATAATCAAGAACGAGTGCCTTTTGCGATAAGATCTAACCGAAATCGTATCCAAGACTTCACGTCCCTCTCATGATCTTACACTTTAA
The DNA here is from genome assembly GCA_033119305.1 of Pinctada imbricata. Taxonomy (NCBI): domain Eukaryota; kingdom Metazoa; phylum Mollusca; class Bivalvia; order Pterioida; family Pteriidae; genus Pinctada; species Pinctada imbricata. Next base: position 30,147,470 of record VSWD01000009.1, read on the forward strand.
AATTTATAGTATCACCTAGTGTTCAAAATTCCATTGCCACTTGAATTTGGTGTATTCTGAGTCCGTAATGATGAATTTAATTAAAATCTGGTCCTCGTAATAACGTTTTCATTGCTATTTATGGAGTAGTTATTGACTAAAATTCTACATGCCACATGGGTATCATAATTGGGATTCTGTTGAAAAGATTATCATTGAATTTTGGCCAGAAGTGCAAAGGGGAGCATTTTTGTCAGCTTTTAAAATCAATGGTGTAAGCACAATTTTTGATGGATCTTTAGCAGTGCTGAAAAATATCAAAATCCCTTTCAGAGGAATTTCAGTTATTTATAGTGAATTATATCTGAGTATTATTTGTTTTATAATGATATTTAAAATTTGAGATGAACAATTAAGGTCGTTTACTCCAATTATAACTCTTATTCTGCATTGTGCGTCAAGAGTTATCTGCCCCTTTTAGAAACAATGCTTCCAACCGTCAAAATAGGGATTAACGTTCCGGCTGTATACAGGTTCCCCCTTGTTACAACATTTCCTTTTTTAGTAATATTAATGTTGCATATCATTAATGTTGCATACCGTATCGTAATGTTCAGTTCCGGGAAAACTGCTAGATAAAGGGGATAAAGAGGGAATGTAAAAACATATCAATATATTACTTTTTACATACTTGACGAGGCTTGGTTTCAAATGAGTGCAAATAAATGGATAAGTGTGGAGCGTCTAAGATGTATTTTTCCTCATGTATAACTACGCGTAGCTGAAACATCTTTCCATTGTTTAAAAGAAAGGAGAGTACAAACAGCAAAGCACCAAACACCTAATGCAAAAGATAGAGAAGAAAATCACAGCAAGAGACGTAAAAGAGACATAAGACAGAAATATGAAACACAAAATACTTAGGACGATCATCTGTTACGCAAGAAGTAGAAAATGATGTGGTTATCTGGATTACGAGCGCACAACCCTCCCCTTTTCCGGTAACACAAGAAGGTCTAGAAGAACGCATAATTGCAGTATAAAAATAACCTCCTCTTTGTTACATGACCATACGAAGACAACAACCACACAAGACAGCAAAATGTAGGAGCCAAAGCAACACCGATGAATATGTAAATATCGGGAGTTTTCTATCTTTCATGTGGTGGAGGTTTTTGTTTATTTGCTTTGGTTCCTGTTTTATCCTGATTTTGTATGTCTTCGGTTTCTGATTTTCTGAATTATCGATTTTGTGCTGTATACAGGGATATGGTATTTATCCATATTTGTCATAGATATAAAAGATATGGGCGTACGTAATACAGTCCGTGCTCTGTTGGTTGTAGCGAGCTCGTGCGATATTTAGAGAGGATAGGTGGTCGGGGTCCTGTCTTCTCTGAAGAGATTTGTACAGGGCCCGGCGTGGAGTCCCATCGTCACAGTCAGTCAGAGTGCAAGTCTAAAAAAGTCTTTTTAGAGGAAATGCTTTTAGACATCCCTCCCTATAATTGTTTATTTAATGGAGAGACCCTTACGAAAAGAAAAAATTGCAGCAAGCTTGCTGCAAGGTTGCAGCAACCTTGCTGCAACCATAAAAGCGTGCAGAAAGACGTGTGCAGGTATACGCCGCTACCTGCACACAGATTGCACACAAAATCTGAATACAAATTAGGTTGCAGGTAGCCGCACATAACTGCTGCTAGCCGCACATGGTTGCCGCTAGCTGCATCATTTCATTTCAAGCAAAAAAGGAGCATCGGGTAAAGTTTTCTGTGCAGCTAGCTGCAACTATAGAACAGAAACAAAAGAGTGCGTGCCAGAAGCTGCATATTCATGTATAAGTCACATGCACAAGTCACAGCCAATAGAATTTCATGCCGCTGACATTCAAAGCTCAGGCTTTGAAACAGTCAAGTGGGAAGAGATGTGCTACATTCATGTAATGAAAATACACTGATACTGAACAAAGTCTGGATACTTCAAATGATGGTTTGGGAACTAAATAACTGAAAAGTGAAAAAGGAATACATATCTTTTAGATGATGATCGAATTTAATGGCTGTTCAAAATGTGTTAAAATGAGAAATGATTAAGCTGGATTAATTATCAATCATTATGCATGTGATTGAAAAAGAAGGTAAGCATAATTAAGATTATTGTAAGAAAATGCCACTAATTTACTTGAACTTGCAGAAACTATACATGCGACCTTCTGGACGTTGATATTTGCATGTACGTTATTAAAATTGTGTTCAGTATGCAACAATTGTATGCAGTTTAGGATATTCTCTTTCACATTGTAGTAGTCAGCATGGTAACTTCTGTTTCAAGTGGTCGAACCATTATTCCTACTCCATTTATACAAGTGTTTATAAACATGTATGTGTAAATCAGACGTATGTGGGGTAGTTGCTGTTAGCGGCACTATATGTGCAGGAGATGTGCAAGAAGGATTGCAGCTAGCAGCACATATATGTGCAGAATGTATGCTGGAACAGATGCAGCTAGCGGCAACTATGTGCAGGAAGTGTGCCGAAACAGATGCCGCTAGCCGCACATACGTGCCAGAGGAGTGCAGGAAAATGTGTGCAGCAAGACCTCATTTGCATGCCAAATCTCACCATAGTTGCAGCAAGCTTGCGGCAACTAGTGCTGCAAACTTGCAGCAACTATGTGCAGGAAGGCCAATTTTTTTCATAAGGAAGAGAGAGAGAGAGAGAGAGAGAGAGAGAGAGAGAGAGAGAGAGAGAGAGAGAGAGAGAGAGAGAGAGAGAGAGAACCCCCTTTTAAGATAATAATTTATATCTAATATAAAGTGTACAGAGTTGTAGCCACTCACTTTTGTATATTCATTGCCCCGAGATAATTTGAAGGGGCTGTCATAAAAGGTTAATCTTAAAGTAGAGCGACCGATTTTTTAAAAGTTAGTCCTCGAGTTTAATCAACATACATAACACAGGCCTGAATTGGTCCTAACTTTCAGCTTAATATCCCTGCTTTCAAGAAATGCTGTCGTAAATATGCTATCATGGTCAAGTTTTGTTTAAATCGGGTAAAAAGTGGTAAAATCATGAAAAATTAAAACAAAACATTTATCGCTTATATCCTCTGTATTCCTACATTTTGTTCTTTTTTTTTGTATAGAAAGTTGCGTAATCAATGCATTAGATATGTAAATATGATATATAATTGTTTTAAAGAGGTAATATATTTCCTCCTATCTCTTAAATGGCAGTTTTATGCAAATTTCTGTGAGGTATGAAGAATAAGTTAACATATCTTTTCTAAAGTCCTGAGGCTGAATTTTTGTCTCTAAACATATCGACAAATATATGTTTATTATTTTTAAGGCCTTTTTATCGATAATAATGTAAAACAAGAGGCACAAGGGGGCCATATCGCTCACCTGAGTTGCAAGCAATAGAATGATAGTGGACAATTTGGTAAAGGGCCTTGAGTACTTGCTTCCAGTAAGGTTTCGTTAAATTCTGTGTAGCAGTCTCAGAGGAGATGTCGAAAATGTGTCATCTAATCAGAGCCCTGGGCGGCCATATTTTTTGACCGGTCGGTATGAAAAAACACAAACTTGGTAGAGGACCTTGAGTACTTGCTTCCTGTAAGTTTTCATGAAATTCTGTGCATCGGTTGCAGAGAAGAATTCCAAAATGTGTCATCCAATCAGAGCCCTCAGGGGCCATATTTGTTGACCGATCGACACGACCTTGAGTACTTGCTTCCTGTAAGGTTTCATGAAATTCTGTGTAGCGGTTGCAGAGGAGATGTCGAAAAAGTGTCAGCCAATGAGATCCCTTTGCGGCCATATTTGTTGACCGATCGCAACGAAAAATACAAACTTGGTAGAGGACCTTGAGTATTTGCTTCCTGTAAGGTTTCATAAAATTTTGTGAAGCGGTTGCAGGGGAGATGTCGAAAATGAGTCAGCCAATCTAAGCACTCGGTGGCCATATTTGTTGACCGATCGGCACGAAAGACACAAACATGGTAGAGGACCTTTAGTACTTGCTTTCTGTAAGGTATTATGAAATTCTGTGGAGCGGTTGCAGGGGAGATGTCGACAATGCGTCAAGCAATCAGAGTCCTTGGCGGCCATATTTGTTAAACGATCGGGACGAAAAACACCAACTTGGTAGAGGACCTTTAGTACTTGCTTCCTGTAAGGTTTCATGAATTCTGTGCAGTGGTTGCACAGGAGATGTCGAAAATGAGTCAGCAAATCTGAGCCCTCGACGGCCATATTTGTTAAATAATCGGCACGAAAAACACATGGTTGTTAGAGGACCTTGAGTTCTTGCTTCCTGTAAGGTTTTATGAAATTCCGTGCAGCGATTGCAGAGAAGATGCTGAAAATGTGTCAGCCAATCAGAGCCCTAGGCGGCCATATTTGTTTACTGATCAGCACAAAAAATACAAACTTGGTAGAAGTCCTTGAATACTTGCTTCCTGTAAGGTTTTATGAAATTCCGTACAGCGGTTGCAGAGGAGATGTCGAAAATGTTTAAAGTTTACGACGGTGGACGGACGGCGCGCTATGACAATACCTCACTTGAGCTTCGCATAGGTGAGCTAAAAACTAAATGCGTTTATACTTTTGAGTTTAGCGTCATTTCCCAGAGAAGATGCCATAGATTAAGATTCGGTGTTACAGTTTCTATCAAATCGTACCTTTTAATCGGTATATATACATATGTTTGATAAAACTACAGAAAGTGGAATTGATCATAATGTTGACAAATTTTTGCAGAAAATATTAATATTACTCAGTTTGATTTATGTTCATATTCTGAAATGCATAGAGAAACCATAAAATATTTACTTTGTGACTGTAACGTATCAAAGGAATTTTAGCACGACTTTGAACTTTGGATCAATGTACAATCAAACTTTGAAATTCATTTATCTGACAGCGATATAATTTTTGGAAAAATAAAATCGAGGGAGAAATGCCTAATCAACTTATTGATTTTACTAGGAAAATATTTTATTTATAAACAGAAATTTAAGAATAGTAGACCCACAATGAATATATTTAAGCTTGAAGTGAGATACTATTATAAAATAGAAAAGTATATTTTTTATTTAAAAAATAATAAGGAAACTTTATTTTCTCGAAGGTGGAAATCACTTGAAAGCTTCTGTGAAAATTGATTTATTTCAGAAAAATATATAAAAAAATTCTTTGGATGTTTATTTGTTTGTCAAGCCTCTTATATGAATTACATTATTATACATGGACATCAGTAACTCCTTTACACATATGTACATGTATTATATTGGTTATCTTAAGTCTATAGAGCTTGCATGATTTTGCTTAGTTATATTTGAGTTATGATGCAATTTTTGCTTCTGTTATTTTTGGTTATGTTAATTAGAAACTGAGTCTCTATAAAGTATGGTTTCTGGATCAACCTACCTTACTTTTTCATATCTTGTATAATTACCCAATGGGAACCATTGCACAAAGAATCAATAAACCAAACTTATATAGAAAGCTCTCATTCGCATTTTATTTATTATGCATGCATTCGATTTTTTGAACTTTTTGCTTGTTATTAAGAACTGTTGCTTCGTTTCAGCTCATTTTTTGTAAAATCAAATATTGAAAAGAACACTTGCATTTTTGATTGTTTCGTTTTTGTTTTGTTTTTTCCCTATCCTTCAACATACATATAAGACAACATTTTGATTTAATAAGCAGATAATGAGCATATATAATATATCACTTTATTAGAAGTAAGACATCTATATGTGGAGTACATGGAATGAAAGAGTGAGTGAAAGAGAATGCTAGAAAAATTTCCTGAAAATGTCTTTTTTTTCTATATGTAATTATGTCTTTTCGGATGAAAAAAAATTATAAAAGAAAAATAATGTTAACAAATTTGTAAAAAATACTTCAATATAATTTAATCTGTCGTTGCAAGACCATGTATGGAGACCCGATTGTGACAAGTTTGAATGAAAATACTTGAATTGAAAAATTGTGCATGAAGTTTCTATAAAATAACAAAAAATATCTTTTGACGTATTTTTCTTTGTTTTAAACATTTGTTTAAAACAAAGAAAAAAAAATACGTCAAAAGATATGCTTTTGCTTAACGAAGAGAAGAATTCCAAAATGTGTCATCCAATCAGAGCCCTCAGGGGCCATATTTGTTGACCGATCGACACGAAAAACACAAAAAAAAATACGTCAAAAGATATGCCTTTGCTTAACGCTGTGCAATTTATCCATTTTAGCATCCGCATTTGCTCTCCGTTCAGATACGTTGTTGTTACAAAATATAGTAAATACATTACATGATGCATTTTAAAAGTTAAGATCCAAAAGAAAGTCCTTAAGGGTCAAAGACGGTGTGGGGGGGGGGGGGGGGGCTTTGCTTCGTGATGCTGTAGCACTAACACCACATTATCATGCGTAATATTTGTAACTGAACTTGATATTATCGTCAGGATCTTCTTTAACTCATTTTGAGCAATTTCTACATTAATTAGGACAACAAATACAAAGCTATATAACGAAAAGAAAAGGCAGAAAAGTGTGTGTTGTCGTTTGTTGTCAACGCAAAGTACACCGCGAGAGGAGCCTTGAATGTTGGCACGTCGATTGCCGTATTTCCCAAAGGGCTCCGAATTAAGTAAAACAAAATCTAAAACAAGTATGACGTAATTAATATCCAGTGCAATGTTTGCAAAAAGAAAACTCTCCAATATGTCCCTGTTGCAGTACCAACAGCAAAACACCGACCCTTTACGGAGAAAATTAAAAAAATCCAAGATGCGATACAACAATAGTACAATCAAAGGACGAGACTGATGTTGGCAGCTCTGCGTCGGATCTCCGTATCAAAGATTATTTAAAAAGAGATATATCAACAAGAAAGTATCATTAAAAAGGAAAGTCATTTACAAAATCAATGACAGATTGATAAAAATACAAAGTATATAAAAAGTTGAAAATTTCTGTGTTATATCTACAACACTGCGATTGCATCAATAGACGATATGTATATTAGCAATTTTAGGTGCATATTGAGTGATTTGAATGTCCTATTTCCAACTGAAGTACATAGACCAGAGAAAAGATAATGTTTCCTGGTTACACTTATTCATTATTTCAAGACGTGTTCTGTTTTCTTTTTTGGTCAATCAATTCCATTTTTTTCCATTCAAACAAAAAATAACAGTCTGGCATTAGATTAGAAAAAGTGAGAGAGGAAGTATTTTGGAATAGTACACTATTTACTATGTACATAGCAGAGGGGAGGAGATCTCCAACAAGACCCCGTTGCAGCATCAACAGCAAAACACTAAAACACCCGATGCAAAAACACAAAAGATGGGTACAGCACGAGACGGAAAAGAGACACACGACATGTAAACATCAAACACAAAAGACTGATTGCAGGTGACAGTCCTAAGAATGACATATAAAGATCAGTCTTAAGAATGACATGTAAACATCACGACATGTAAACATCAAACACAAAAGACTGATAGCAGGTGACAGTCTTAAGAATAGAGTATCCTTTAATGTGTGGTCATTTTGATATTGCCTAAGATTTGCTTCTCGGTTGGTATGTGTGTGTGTGTGTGTGTGTCTTTGATTGTAGTTGTTGTCTTTGATTGTGGTTTTTGTCTTTGATTGTGGTTGTTTTGTGTTCCTTACTTTTTAAATACTTTTTTTTCGGTCCATTTATGTATAAACAATTTGCAGAGAAAAACAAACATATGTCCATTAACAAGGATTGAGCATGAAAATGATGTACAGACAGTGAAAGATCTAACAAAAACATACAATATCGTCGATATCGTATACTCAGCCAGCCAGAAACTTGAGATCAAGAACTAGAAATCAGAGGTTATCCCCATTATCATCTACATGTAGTACAAGTATTAGCTTTTACAAAAAGCTTGCCGGCAGTTAGCTGACATTAAATGTTGTACAATTCTAGTAAGAAAAATGGGATTAACGATTTAATCTATGATGTAGAGTAATGTGCAATTTCTTCTGAATTTTACGAATTGTAATGTTCACGGCTAGCCTTGTAAACTTTCATGAACAAATTATATAGTGTGTCTGAAATTAAATTCCGATGCCTTTATCCAAGAGAAACCATACTTTTTTACCTCAAAAAAAAAACAAACAAACAAACAAACCAAAAAAAAAAAAAAATAAATAAATAAATAAATAAATAAAATCAGTACTGCAGTAATAAAGGAGATAAAAATCTAATTTTGACCACATGTTAAAAGCACACTTGTTCAATTAAATTCAACCTCTAAATAAACATAACACATAATTTTGAGCTTATCACGAACATCGCAATGTTGTTAGTATGCCAATCGGTATACCTTGGCCTTTAATGCGTAAATCAGATCAGGAACGTGACACCTCGAAAACCCTATATTGAGGTTGTTATGGTAACAGCCCCGAGGTGGCAGGCGTCTGACCTTAAGCATGAATGCAAACTTACTAGATGGCAAGTGGAATACCAGCAGTATCAGTAAATAAATATGATTGCCTATTGTATTAGTCCGAGCTCATTTGAGCCTTTGGCTAAGGTGAGCTAAAACACGAAACATCGAAATGCAAAGAAGTTTAAAAAGCACAACAAAACCACCAAATGTTTGAACTCTTCAAACTTAATAGCATCATTTAAGAACAGATAAATTTCCAGCATGGACCAGACATACACGTTTTAGGTACTTCACCCTCGTCAGTGATCCTCAATTTACCAAGAGCAAATACCAAAGAAGACGTCAAAAACATTAAACAAAGACTACCGACAAACCCAGGAGACTTATGGGCAACCCATGCCAATTTAAGACGGCAATCTCGAACGTTACCTGATTGAAATGTGAGATTTGATTGAGTTATAAACAGTTCTATCGGTTGAATACGTCATGACGTTCAGATAGAATGTTGTTCGCACGCGAACATCATATAACAGGAAGACAACTGTATGTTGTCTTACTACAAACTGTCTTGTGTGAACGGGACTTGGAACCCGCAACCGGATCGTGCCATTTTGAAAACAACAACAACAGCAACATCAAAACTTTTGCACAGGTCCTTTTAACGCTTAACTTATTCGAAGGTAATTTTAAAATGTTTACTTACGTTTATACATTTCGTGCAAGGTATACACTTCATGACCCTTCTGAGGACATAGTGGTATTCCTTCTGGGCATTCCATGTACTTGTTCTCCGTCCCGATTTGAGGATAACCGCCAAGGCACAGCATAAGGAACGGACAACCAACTAAAACAAAGAACTAATATTCATTTCTTCATGATCAACGAAGAAGTCTTTGGACTGGTAACATAATTAAGAGAACCATTTCAATTATTAAAGAATACCTATATATTTATCTAAACTAAAATCTTTGAACGATTATTTGCAGTTTGAAGGACCTCTCATGAATTGGTGGAAAATCAGCCCAGATAGCAAAAACTCTCGTTAGGGTTACTAAAACTACTCTAAGGTGTAAACTATATATTTGTAGATAAGAAAACTTAAATCTTCGATATTTACTCATATGTTCATAATTTGCTTTTTCATTCCTTCGACATCATTGCAAATTGGAATCCGCCATTTAGTGTCCTGGCATGACGTAATTAAAATAAGTCGATGAAATGAAATTTAGAAACTCGTTTTACTCTGAGTTGATATTTTATTAAGTTTTCAAACATTAAAGCAGCACCTTCCGCCTTCGGACGAAAATATGCTTAATAAAAAAAAAATATAGGGCAATTCTTTATTTTTCCTGGATAGTAGAAGTTATAAACTTTCCGTTAATACAAGAATTGTTAACCAAAGGTCCTTGAAGTTATCAAAATAAAAGAAATGAAAAACGAATTTTTGTGGTGCCACAAAAATTGCCCATGTTTGGGATAGACCAGCCCTCACGCGTGTGCGACACGGCTCGTCGTGTTGTACAAATCAAAACAAACATGGCGAGTAGCGTACACTCTCAACTGAAAAGAGAGAAAGACGTACTGATACTCAGATTTGGATAGGGAAAGAAATAAAAGGGCGACACAGTGTGATAGAGCAATATGGAAAGTACATATTAGAAACCGAATTTGCATATTCATGAATATTCATGAATTGAAACAAAAATGCTTGAAAAATATATAAAAATCTACCCTTTTCATTTTGTTTGCTACTAAACTCTATAGTTTGATCTATGATCGTTATTAGATTATATAATAAATACGTACAAAGTCTTCTCTTTCCAATGACATAACGTTTGGCTCAATATTTTAGTTCAATGTCTTCTAAATTGATGTTTTTTACAGAAAAATTGCTATTTTAAGTAAGATAAGCTGATTTTTGTATACTAATTATAAGATATTTCTACTTATAAAATCGAATATCTGAACCTCTTTTCTAGTGTATTTTCATGTTTTTCTCATGTAATAAATGTTTACAAAACATGAGATACGTATTTTTGGTAATTTCGGGGCAAAAACTGTATTTTTTAGTAAAACAACAACAGATATCTGGATATTATCTATAAAAGGCAAACAGTTCCTGTAATCTATAAATGAAACGTTTATACTGATGTAATTTCATGGTTCTAAGATCGGTTTTTGTGTTAGAAGTAAAAAATGTTACTTTTTTCTGCTATTTTTGGTTAAAATGTCAGTTTTTCATACTAAATTTACAGATTTCTGAGAAATATTCTGAATATGATTTACAATTCAAAAATACAGTATAACCAACCCATAATATAGCAAAGCCACTTAATAAGATAGTCTTTCAGCCCTTACCACTTAACAATTCAGTATAACCACACAAAAACATAGCAAAACCACTCAATAACAAGTAAGTAATTTTGACCCTTTATAACACAAAAAACACATATCAATACACTGTTAACACCCAAATTACATAGCAAAACCACTCAATAAAGACACTGTTTGACTCTTAACTATATGAAAATCACTAAATAATACAGCATAACCAACCAATAACATAAAAAAACACCCAACAACGTGATGGTTTGACCCTTTGTTATAACAAAACCACTTACATTTGTAATAACACAGCATATCCACCTTATTACTTAGCTTTACTACATAATAACGTGATGATTTGATCCTTCATTATAACAAAACCACTTAATAACACAGAATAACTACCCCAAAACATAGCATTACTAATCAATAGCTTGATGATTTGACACCTTATTATAACAAATCCGCCTAATAACTTAGCATAACTACTTAATAAGGTGGTCGTTTGACCTTTAATTATATCAAAATCTCTCAATTACACAGCATAAACATCCAATAACATAGCATTACCACTCAAAAACGTGATGGTTTGACACTTTATTGTGTCAAAACCACTTAATAACACTGAATAATCACCCATTAACTTAGCATTACCACTCAGTAACAATCTTTCCTCGTTCTCTCTATAGAACCAGGACTGTTTTAATGTGGATTTTAGCAATATAAAGGGTCAAACAGACATGCTAATCAGTGATTTGATACAATAAAGGGTCAAACCATCACGTCATTTGGTGGTTTTGTAATATTATTGCGTACTTATGCTTTGTTCTTGAGTGGTTTCATTATAAAAAAGAGGCAAACCACCACGATATTGAGAAGTTATTTGGTGGTTATCGTGTGACATTAAGTGGATTTGTAATAATAAACTGTCAAATCATCACGTTATGGAGTAAGAATGCTAACTTATTTGGTGGCTATACTATGTTATTGAGTGGTTTTGTTATATTTAAAGATCAAACAATCACGTTATTGAGCGGTAATGCCAAGTTTTTGGGTAGCTATGCTGTGTTATTGAGCGGTTTTGCTAAGATAAGGATCAAATCATCACGTTATTTTGTGGTTATGCTACGTTATTGGGTAGCTATGCGGTGTTATTTAAAATTTTTGTTATAACAAATGTTCAAACCATTGGTTAGTTATGCTGCTTTATTAAGTGATTTTGATATAGTAAAGGGTCTAACAACCACTTTATTTAGGGGTTTGCTATGTCATTGAGTGTTTACACTGTATAATTAAGTGGTTCTTATGTAACAAAGGATCAAACGACTATGTTATTCAGTGGTTTTGCTATGTTATCAAGTGATAATACTTAATTATTAAGTTGGGTATGTATAATGTAGGGTTAAAAGGCTATAATTTGAGTGGCTTTACTATGTTATTGGTTTTTATTGAGTTGCTCTGTTACTTTATTGGGTGGTCATACCGTGTTATTCACGGTTCATTCAGTGTTTTTGCAATGTTGTTCTGTGGTTATGGTATGAATTTCTATATTTCTTACGTTTTTATTTTTCTAATTTGATCCTCTTATGATATGTACAAATACATTTAGTTTCATATCCTATATTACAACAAATATAAATTATGTTTGGAATAATTCTCAGAAATCTGTAATTTTAGTATGAAAAACCGACATTTTTACTCAAAATAGCAGAAAAAAGTAGTATTTTTGCTTCTAATACAAACATTGTTCTTAGAACCATGAAATAACATCAGCATATACGTTTCATTTATGGATTAAAGGAACTGTTTGCCTTTTATGGATAATATCCAGATATCTGTTGTTTTTTACTGAAAAATGCGGTTTTTGCCCTAAAATTACGAAAAGTTCGTATATCATGTTTTGTGAACATTTATTACATGAGAAAAACATGAAGATATTCGATTTTATAAGTAGTAAATATCGTATAATAAGTATGCAAAAATCAGCTTATCTTACTTTTTATAGCTATTTTTCTATAAAAACATCAATTTAGAAGCCATTGAACTAAAATATTGAGCCAAATGTTATGTCATAGGAGAGAGAAGACTTTGTATTTATTATATAATCTGATAACAATCATCGATAAAACCATAGAGTTTAGGAGATTAAACAAAATGAAAAGTGTCGATTTTTATGTATTTTTCAAGCATTTTTATTTCATTTCATGAATAATCAGGGATGTGCAAATTAGTTAATTTGCATATGATCACTTGATTAATAGAACAACCTTTCCTCGTTGTATTGATACCATTTACAGATGTTTAGCTCAACATTTGGCCAAGATATGGCTATTTTCCTTTACCAATAGTGCTTTCGTGACTTTAGCAGGGGGTTGCCATGGAAACGATCGAAAAACACATAGCCTAAATGAGTTTATTTTTGAGTACATCCTAAAAACCGATTCTGTAGACCCTAAAGAACATTTTGGTACCCGTGAAAAAAAGTACTCAAGGGGGTGCATGGGGGTCCCACTGGCTCCTCGACTATCTAGCGTACCGGAGGAGCTGCGAAATGTAAATGCCGTATGACGGTAGTCTTGGAACATCACCGTCAAGCCAGGGGGAATTTACTATGCTGAATCGAAAATCATCTCTGTTGTCATATACTCTTGTATGGATCTTTCCGTATACAGTTTTGATATTTAGGTCCAAAAATGGTGTTTCTGTATTTGTAACGTTTGCCTTGTTAAGTGTTAATTCTTGTGGATAAATTTCATTCTTATTTAATTCAAAAGCAGGATTGTCAATAGTTAGAATATCATCCAGATACCTAGAAGTATCATTGAAACATTTAAGATCATCAAATTTTCTTCGCGTTTGAATATTTCGGATAAATTCTTTTTCGTAAGTGTATAAAAATAAATCTGCAACAACAGGCGCACAGTAAGTACCCAGAATCCCTACAACTTGCTTGTATATGTCCTCACCAAATTTTACATTGGTATTGTCCAAGAGGAAGGACAAGGCATTACACAGGCCACTACATGTCCATGATTTGTTCTTTAATAGCAGTAAATGCTGACGTCAGATTTTTAGACAAAATAGTAGTGGAGCATTACTAGAATTAGCAATAAATCGAAATTTGTAAGGAGACTTGTGCAGTTTTGGTATTCAATATAGTGTTGGGAGAGAGATCCAATTTAGAAATAGATATATTGAATGAAGACAGTTTACTGTTATGCTTGCTCAGAATGTTAGATACACTTTCATTGCTTTTGATATACGTATTAGTAGACGAAAGTTCCAAAACTAAAGTTGATTTGTATTAACGTTTTCAATTGATAATGGTGTTGTTGGCTGCTTTATCAGCTAGTGCAAAGACAGATTTTTCATGTTAGTTACTTAATTTGGATTCGAAATATCTTTCTGATTTGGAACGTGGATTTTGAAAAAAAGTGAGAGTATTTTATGGAACAAAGGAGGGGATCTCCAACAACACCAGGTTGTAGCGCCCACAGCAAAACCCCAAAACACCCAATGCAAAAACACAAAGCAGACAAGCACGGAAAGAGACGCATAAGGGACAAGAAACGTCAACGCACAACACAGAAACATAAACACAAAGGACTACACATAAACCATCGAGACCAATGGGCAACCGGTGCCGACTTAGGACGGCCATCTGCCACGGAAATAGCAGAGGGTGTGGTTATCCGGGATTAAGTGCGCACAACCCTCCCACTTTTCCGATTACCCAGAGGTCTCAAAGAACGTACAATTGCGGTGTAAAACAGCCTCCTCACTGTCAGATGACCACACACAAACAAGACCGCAAAACGCAGGGGCCCAAGCAACACAGATGAATATGTAAATGGATCTAAAAAGAGGGCGTACGTAATACAATCCGTGCTCTGCCGCCGCGAGCTCATGTATGTTATCACCCGAGGAGTCCGACTGACATTCAGAGAGGACAGGTGGTCGGGGCCCTGTCTTCTCTAAAAAGGTTTGGACAGGGCTCGTCATGGAGTCCCGTCGTCACAGTCAGTCAGAGTGCAAGTTTTAAGAATGCGCTTGTACAAGACTGTAGATTGGTCAAGTACCAAGCCTAGTTGCCGTCTGGTGACATTAGGATCATATCCACGGTACAAAAGGCGTTTGATGATTCTGACGCATTTTCGATAGTGATGTTGTCTATCTTTGATCCTTCTTATCTTGTTAATAATGTCACCATAAAATGCAGGTTTTGAAATACCCAAAGTTATATACTCTGTTACCTGTATTGGTCCGAATTTCAGAAGAAGTTGACAATAATTTTTGTAAAATTTCCAGAAAGTCTTTACTAGTTTGTGAAAGCGAAAACCTTATCCTAAAAGTTTCTTTGTATTTGTAAATTTCTACTATGAAAATCCAAAACATCAGTAAATGCTCTAGCATACCGGATGAAGCTGTGAAATATAGATACCATAGGACGGTAATCTAGGAACATCACCGTCAAGCCAGGGGAAATTTACTATGTTAAATCCAAAATCATCTCTTTTGTCATACACACTTGTATGTATCTCTCCATTAACAATTTTGATATTTAGGTCCAAAAATGGTGTTTCTGTGTTTGAAACGTTTGCTTGTTTAGAACCAATTCTTGTGGATAAATAACATTTTTATACTTTTCAAAAACAGGATTGTCGATAGTAAGAATATCATCCAGGTACCAATAAGTACCAATGATGCATTTCACATCATCATTTTTTCTTTGCTTTTGAAGATTTTGGATAAATTCCTTTTCATACGTGTATGAAAATAAATCTGCAACAAGAGGCGCACAATTAGTATCCATTGGAATCCCTACAACTTGCTTGTAGAGTTTCTCACCAAATCTTTCATAAATATTGTCCAAAAGGAAGGACAAGGCAATACACAGGTCACCACATGTCCATGATTTGTAATCTGTGGCGGCTAAGAAACCCTTCGATTCAGAAGTACAAATATAAGTTTTCCCCTCTCAATCAAAACACCATTTAATGAGTTTGAGTATTTATCTAGTTTGAGTCGAGCATTTATTTTGTCGTGAGGAAGCTTGGTGTACAAATTAGAAAAGTCGTATGAAGATATCGTATTTGCTTCAAAATTTCTTAATTTCATTTTGTCAATCCCATCCCCTGAATTTTTAATAGCTTTAATGGAAGTTATCTTTTCGAGTATCCGTTATATCTAAAATGAGGTTTTTCCAGTCATTCAGAGCATGCGGTTCGACTCCTTCTGATTTACACCATCTTTTCGTATAATTATCTAAGGCTTCCGTAAGCATATCACGGCATTTGACAAACTCTATTTTGGATGGATTCTATACTTAGGTCCTTTTTTAAGAAGACCACAGAGCTGTTCTGTCTTGTCTTGAAAAGTCACCTGTAACAATATGGCCAGCTTGTTTGTAGAGATATTTAGAAGTTGCACATTCTCAAGAACCAGGACACGATTCAAGTATGTCAGGATCCGATGTAACTTTATTATAGTTAAAAACAAAGTTTGGAATATGTTTCTTGTACTTGTAACAAATAAGAGGTGGTTCTAAATTTTCAAAATATTGAGGAATGGAACTTTGTACGCGATGATCCCGAAAAACATTAGAGGTGTTAAGAAGATCAAAACCTTTTATTAATAAACGGGATTTTTATGAATCGTCTGTTAGGAGGGATGTTTTTTAGGATAGGATGAAGTTTATACTGTGCGAATGAGACAATGATATTAAGTCTGAATCAGTCAGTGTTTCTTAAGAATGCAACCTCTGCTTCATCCAAGATAGATTTCAAGTGCAGTACTGGTATTGACGACAGAGCCTGTAACAGCTCATGTCTGCCACCATTGCGTGCTATTGTAAGTAAATCGTTGAGAGAGCGGTAGACTCTGGATCGTTTTCTTTGTTGTCTGTTTCGTCTTTTCCCGTGCGACCTGTATTTTCTTTTAGTGTTGGGCGAATTGAAAAGATGTTGATATTGGTTGAGGTTGAGGAAATGTTTCCTTGTCCATAAATTTGATCGTTTAAACCAAGAGGGTACGCAGTCTGAAGTTTGGTGATCCAGGCAAGTTCAGCTTGTAATCGGCGTTTTTTAATTTCGGTCTTACTTTCATTTTTACGTTTTGGAAAAGTCTGAACTGGGGTTATAGTGATATCCGAAATAGAATGGTTGTAAAAGGTAGAGCATCCCTCAGGTCTCAGATGCTCACATTTCCTAAATAACAACTTTAACAATATTTTCATTTCCATATATTCAAAGCTTATGTTAAACCTGATATACACACAAAATATAACTCTTGCTTTCATGATTATACGGAGAGTGTAGCCATTTGAACTTTAAGATTGGACCCTATGGGAAAAGTAAGAAAAATCCCTTTTTAGGGGTGATGAAATGTAACTATAAAAGTATCTTTTCCCCAAACCATACTAGTTTGATAATCTGAACAATATTCTGAAGAGAATAAAATAGGGTATCCAGGCATAAAATTCCCAGAATTCCTACCTGAGGGATGCTCTACATTAACAAAGTGATTATAAAGGAAGTTTCTATATTTTTGTTGACGTGAGGTTCTGATCTTATAAGAATGGTTCCTAAAACGAGATTTTAAAGATTTGCCTGTCTAACCAACATATTGTGCGCCACATCCCCTGGCATTTCTGGTCATAACGTAAATAAGATCTTGAAACGATCAATCGATGTATTAATCAGCCTCGATGTTGAAAGTATTCCCATTAACACTAGAAAGTATAATGGAGTCGCCGAAACGTGCATGTCTGGTTCATGCTGCAATGTTTTCTGTTCTTAAATGATGCTATAGAATATAAAGACGTTTAATAACGGCATTCAGAGGGCGTCCATATTACACAAGTCCGCATAGATATTTTCAACATATGTCACGAAAAAAGTGTAAAATTATAGAAAAAAGGTGTAAAATTAACAGAAAAAAGTGCAAAATCCTAACATTAAAGTAGACAATCTTCTTAAAATATTGTAAGATTAGCACATAAACGTGTTTAAACAGAAAAAACTTTAAACTATGCAGAAAAAAACTGTAAAATTTATTCTCACTTGAAAGTAAAAGAGTGTAAATTTTAGACATAAAAGTACAATTTACAGAAAAAAGTGAAACTCTTTTTAATACCAACTCTCCGTAACCATTCGGAAAGCATTGTCTCCGATTTTCATTAAACTTTCCGCATAAGTGAGGACCAATGAAAAAAAATTGACAAAAAATATTCTTTTAGGTCATCTTGCCTAAAATGTTGTAATATTGGCAAAATTGAGATTTGAGTACCCGAAAAATTAGTTTTGAGTCAATGTATAAAAATAAGCTAATATATTGATTTCAAGATACTGTTTGTATTTTCCAATGTTTCTTTTCTCTTGATGGGTATATGATAATGAAATTGAATTCATTTTATAAAATGTGTCAATTCAAGATCGATCCAGTAGTTGCATCGTGGTGGCTCCACTGGAAGCATCACTGATGAGAATTTAATATTCGAAACACGTGCCTGGTGCAGTAAAAATTTGGTTTGAAATTTTCTTCATGAAGGTTTAGAGTTGGAACAGTTCCGTATTATAATTATAAACACTTATTTCTTGTTGTATTGTGGAGTAGTTAAAATCATTCCCCGTGAATTGATGTTTAGAAGTGTATTAATCACTTCTTCCCAGCTCTGTCGCCTGAAAGAATCTTCGTTCTGGCCCTTTATCGATCTGACATCATACATATTATTTTGCTAATTCGAAAACTTGTCATTCCATTCAAAACTATCATCGACATTAGAGGAGGTTAACATCTTAGCGCCATCCCCCCTATGCTATTTTGAACATATATCTTATTTGGATATGCTACTAATTCGAACCTACAGGAAATTTTGAGCCGTGCACTCTTTGTAAAGTAACTGTACAAATCTTAATTCAAAAAAATAAAAATTGGCGCTATTGAAATGAATTTTGGTGGCTCCGCTGAGAGCATCACTGATGAGAATGTATTATTCGAAACACGTGTCTGGTGCAGGAAAAATTCGTTTGAAATTTTCTTCATGAAGGTTTAGAGTTGGAACACTTCCGTATTATTGTAAATACGTTACCCTAGCAACGGTAACCTTGGTCTATAATATTATTAATCTTGCAACTTTAGAGTTATTCTTAAAATTTTTGCATCATGATTTCAATTCAATTCTTTTTTATGATGAACAGATAATAATTGTTGGGGTATAACTAACATAAAGAGCTCTTTCAATAACCGTGAAAATTATTGGGAACATTTGTTACCATAACAACCAATTTCTATTATTTTCACAAAACAGATATTTTCAATACCAGGACTTTCAAATTTAATATTAATAAAGATCAAATTACCCTTTATCAAAACACAAGAGACAACTTTGAAATTGAGAATGGTTGCTATAGTAATTTGACCAAGCAATACGAAAATAAGCATTCGCCGCTGTTTTTCGAAGCCTTTTTCTAAATAAACGAAACAGGCTCACACAACTATTTTTACACATATGATAAAGCAAAGTCTAAACTTTTTTTAGATTAAAAAATCAGATAACTTAACCATGGATGCCTGTATCCAGGGACTTAAAGTGCAATTTTTACATAATTGTTCTCACACCAACGGACTATTTCCTGAATATCTAAAAAAATGTTTCATGTAATGAAAAGTCTACTTGAATACATTTATCAGCTATCATCATTTTGAATTAAAGTTCAGTGATCTAGTATAAAAGGACTCTAAATATTGTCTAAAGTTGCTTTCATTTTCGCGATTTGAGTTAATGTTGCGATAGCAACGAACACAAACTTTTTTCCAATGTTAATGTTGATGTTTCATTTCATGAATAACATAAAAATGTAAAATGCCAAAAACACTATTTTGATAGCGTGCCTCAGTTGTTGCTATGGAAACACATAGATAAGACCTTAATCCCAACATAATTAATATTAAACATGATTGAGCATTGATAGAGTACTAATATTTCATCAGTTTTTGTTTAAGATTATGCTGCATAAATGATGCGTGTGACTTCAAAAACGGACAAAAATGCATTTTTTCAATGTTTTAAGTTCATTTCGATGGCAGCCGGATGTGATATCAAGAATTTTTAAAACAATTTTTTATTTCTG
The DNA here is from genome assembly GCA_033119305.1 of Pinctada imbricata. Classification (NCBI taxonomy): domain Eukaryota; kingdom Metazoa; phylum Mollusca; class Bivalvia; order Pterioida; family Pteriidae; genus Pinctada; species Pinctada imbricata. The sequence continues at coordinate 30,167,344 of VSWD01000009.1, forward strand.
GGTCAGACCCAACCGTATGTATAAATTGATTAAAATCTGAGATAAGACGTGCCATGCAACCTCAGTAAAAGTGCAAATGCTTACAGAGAATAGCTATTTAATTGTGAAATTTACAGAAAAAAAATTATTTAATTAACACTTAAAAGTATATTAAATATTAACAAATAAAAGCATAAAATGTACAGAAAAAGTATAAAATTTACTCATTAAGGTGTCAAATTTACAGAAAAGGAATCAAATGTACAGACAAAAAGTGTAAAATTTATACTAAAAAGTGTATTAAAATTTACAATTAAAAGTGTAAAATTTACAATTAAAAGTGTAACATTTCACTTAAAAGAACAAATAATAAATTATATTAATATGGCACATATACGTTGACGTTATATCTAGGTATATCCTTCTTAAATTTTGATATTTTGTTTATTGAAATAAGAACTTTGAATAAAGACTAATGATATAATTGTTGGGAAAAATAGAATGATATAAGAAAATAAACATACCGACATTTTTCCCTACACTGATTTGATGGATGCAAGTTTCAACCAATTCCCCGTCATTGTTGAGTAAACACGTGTAATCAGTATACTTTTTTGAGCAATTGAACTCTTTTTTCCGTATTTGCCATCGATCTTTTGATTCTGGACAAGACGTTGTTCTTTCCCAGCAGTTTTCAGAATGCAACTCTCCAACATATAGTATGAGCATCACTGAAGTAGTAAATACTGCAACCATCTGAAAAAAAATAAGACCCTTTTTACAAATGATGGAATCATCAGTATAGGCAGAAATGTCTAGGTCATCAGTTAACAGGCACTTCTCATTTTCTCATGTCATTTACATATCTAACTGCACTACCACTGCCTCCCTTTAGTGTGGAGATTTACAAAGAACATTAAGTCACCGACGTGACTGCAAATCCATCTGTTGTGAAGTCCAAAGTATGATCCACTGTACGATGTCAGGGTTTGACAGTAAGTGCTTTAAATGTCTAGATGTCTAGAAATGTTTAGATATAACCTCAGACAGTGCATGTTTTGAAGATATTGTTTTCAGTTTCGTGCGTGAGCATCGACGGCGGATGCGGCTAACAAGGGATGCTCACTCATTCCGGGCACCTGCTCCGACCTCAAGCTTGCTAGGGTCCGTCGATGCTCAATTTGGTGCTCTGTTGTGAGTGCTGTTGAGATTGTCATCGTTATCTTCTTTACGTCATGTATGTCTGGCCGTTCGAGTTCAGTTCATTTATCCAAATAATATCATACATTTTCTGCATACAATCATCGAGGAAGAGAGATATCTGGCATAGATGATAAAATTTGATTCCGAAAATTCCTGTAATCTAAATTTGGCATGGGATGACACAAGCTTTAGTTTGCTTCTACTATGTCATCAGAAGTTGAATTTACATCATGCAATTATTGTTCAGAATGTGGTGATCTTTAAATGTTGAACGTCTTCAAATTATAAGATAACACACAAATTATAAAAGAACAGATAAATTCAGAAACAGAACAGAAAAAACCTCGTCAGTGATCCTCAATCTAAACAATGTTAATGTAATATGGCCAAAATGTGCGAAATTTATTATGTCCAAAAATGTACCGAAAGACGTAGCAGGATGAGTGGGATTTTATGCTTCATGACCCACGTGTTAGAAATTTCATGAAATATTGATAACAGTAATTTTTGAATTTAGACAACTCTAAATACTGCAAACTTTCCGAAACAGTTCTTGTAAATGTACTTTACACAATATTTTTTTTTTCATCCACTCCATATTACAATCGTTTCTTTTTCATACTTGCATCATATTATCATTTATTTGGTCTTCAAATAAATCAATCAGTACAAGCATACCATTTTGCAATGTTAAAAAAAAACCTACGTGAAAATTAATTTTTACGATGAAACAATGTATGTGTAGTCATTTGTGTTTTATGTTTTTCTGTGATTTGGCGTTCCTTGTACTACTGCGTCTCTTTCTGTGCATGTCTTTTTTGTGTTTTACAGTGGGTGTTTTGGGAGGTTGCTGTTGGTGCTGCAACTAGGTGTTGTTGGAGATCCCCTCCTTTTGTATAGCTAACATTAACTCTTGTTCCTCTGCGAAATATATTAATCATCTTGTTTGATTTTGCATACTTGATTTATTATTTTCTCGTTGTTTTATCTTAAGTCTTTTAGTTTAAACATATTTATTCATTCCATATTCAAGTTACATATAAGTACAGAATGCAAACAATCTTAAGTCTTTTGTGTTTCATGTTTCTGTGTCGTATATATCTTTTGCGTCTTTTGCTAAGCTTATTTGCTCTAAGTTTTCAAATCGAGTGTTTTGGTACTTTGCTGTGGGTGTTGCAACCGAGACAGGTTGGTGATCCTCTCCTTTCTTTGGTATGGCAAATTGATCATTAGTATTTTGTTTTGATTTTTGAATTTCTTTCCTCACTTAATTTATTATCCACGGAATTCTCTCAAATAATTTGTAGAGGCCACATTTCTTCTTTTAATTATAGACAGGTAAGATCCCGATGGTTCACATTATATTCTACTACTTTCAACGGAAATTGTTCATTGATCATTTTGGCAATTACACTAAGAAAGATTAGTTGCTGAAAAATGGAAATGAATTTAGAAACATTGATTTTTTTTCTTGACAGGACGATGTTCTTTCCAAACAGTTTTCAGAATGCAACAGTTAAAGTCCAACATGTAGAATGAAAGAAAAGATGGGATCTACAACACGACCCGGTTGCAGTATCAACAGCAAATACCTAACCCCACTCCAAAAACACAAAGCAGACACGCACAGAAAGAGACGCAAATGGTACAAAGAACGCCAAATCACACAGAAACATCAAACAAAAATGACTACACATAAACCAACGAGACCAATGGGCAATCGGTGCCGACTGAGAACGGCCATCTGCCCTGTCGGTATCAGACGGTCTGGTTATCCTGGATTACGTGCGCACAGCCCTCCCCCTTTTCCGATTACACAAAGGTCTCGAAGAACGTACAATTGTGGCGTAAAATAACCTCCTCACTGTAAGATGACCATACAAACAGACAGCATGACACATCGGCCCACGAAACACACGGTGGATATGTAAATGGATATAAAAACAGAAGACGTACGAAATACAGTCCGTGCTTTTCCGGCTGTAGCGAGCTCATGCATGTTATCACCCGAGGAGTCCGACTGAGATTCAGAGATGACAGATGGTCGGGGCCCTGTCTTCTCTAAAGAGATTTGACAGGGTTCGTCATGGAGTCCTGTCGTCACAGTCAGTCAGAATGCAATTCTTAAGAATGTGCTGGTACAAGACTGTAGATTGGTCCAGTATCAAGCCAAGTGTCCGTCTGGTGACAGAGGGTTCTTATCCACTGTATAAAAGTCGTTTGATGATTGTTACACAATTTCAATGGTAATTCAGTCTATCTTTGTTCCTTCTTATTTTGTTTATCATATCACCATAAAAAACAGGTTTTTGTTAATTATGTCACCATAAAATGTGGGTTGCTAAATACCCAAAGTAATATACTCTATTGCCTGTATGAGTCAGAATTTCAAAAGAAGTTGACAATATTTTTTTTGTAAATTTCGTAATTTGTAAATTTCTACTATGAAAATCCAAAATATCAATATATGATCTAGGATAAGCTGTGTAATGTAGATATCGTATACATGACGGTATCTACGAGTATAATTTGAATCAGATTTTTCTTGTACTTTCTTATTGTACATTCTAATATATTGATTTAAGAAAGATAAATCTTGAATACATTCTGATTCTTGATTACACATTTTTTCATAAAAAAAAATACAAAAAGAATTCATCAAGAAAGTTGATAAAATAAAACTACTAAGTTTAACATGTCTTCGAATTCTATGTATCATTATACACACCGGGTAAACGGATTTTACGAACCGGGCAGGATTTTACGAATCGGGCAAATTCGTTCTTAACGAATAAGGGGTGCCGTCAAAAGTACTAGTATATCTCTTTTCTTACACAGCTTGTATCAATGCGAAGACCAGATTCTTCGAGTACACATATTTTCTTATAATGTGTCTTTTGCGTTTCTTTTTACATTTTGAAATTTTTGCGTAATGACGAGATGAAATATTTTTCCTTCTACATTTTCACATAAACATGAAATATTTCCGAGCAGGGTTCTTTTGCAATTCATATTATACATGGAATTTCAAGACGGGACATCTGTAAATCTGAATCGTAAAATATATCATGGGCAACGAAGTATTCACGAGTTAAACGGCATTCTACAGGACAGGGGTATTCGAAAATGGATTTTACGAATGCGGGCAAGTAAAGAAAATTGATTTTACGAACGCGGGCACTGGATTTTACGAACACGCTTTACAAAACACATAATTTCCCATTTTTACTGTAGTGAAAGGGAAAATAGCATTTTACACATGACTTACACGTATAACTTAATGCATAGGAAAAGAGGAGATCAACAGGAAATCTTTCAAAACAGCAAAGCGAAAATTTGGGTTTGAGAGTCTGATGATCATGATAATCTTTTGAAAAAAAATGACAATATAATTTACTTTAATACTTTATATAGTATAAATATAATATCACATCGCATATTAGGAACGAATACTCTTTTATTTAAGATTGGAATAAGCGATACTATCATACATGTGCTCCTTTTGTAACACATTTCCTGAAACCATTTCACATATATTTTGTTTTTGCTATCATTCACAACAACTTTGGCTTGATCTTAACATTTGGCTACATGATATCTGCAACATAGATAAAAACTTAGATGTAAAAAGCATATTAATGTTTGGGATAGTAAATGATAATAATAGCAATATCAACATCATAATCAATCTAGTGAAAAAGGACATTTTTAGACAAAAAACTCTAATCATAAATGCCATCCCTCTCTAGAAGGTGCAAAAAAATGATATAATATCTTATCTTAAAATTGAAAAGTATATCTTTAAGAAAAATATGAAAAAAGAAATGTTTTCAGAGAAATGGGGAAAACTCTTCATACTATTAGATTAATATATATAAGATATATGCAAGACTTGTGAATGGTGTATGAGTGTTGATGTCTGATGTATTGTCTATGTATTGTTTAACTGTATATAATACAAAAATACCAAAAAAAAAAAAAAAAAAAAAAAAAAAAAAATAAATAAATAAAGATAATAGATAATTTTTTTTAAAAGGCAATATTATAGTTTGTCGTGAATTATATCTGTTACATTGATGAAATAAAATGGTCTTCAAACCACCAGAAACAGATCATAAAAAATGCAAGCGATACAGAAATGCATATATATTTCAAGATGGTCGATGATGAAACTTGAAGAGTCTACACTGAATAACGAATTTATCCCGCCGATGGCTTTCTGTTTATTGCCTTTTTTCGGAAGATATTATTTTCTTTTCCCGACAACGCCTTTTCCAATTTTTATTTTCGAGAATATCAAGGACTTATAAACAGTGAGAATATCAAATAGATGTTTTTTTTTATGAATATGTACGAAATACCGGGAATAGTTCTTGTGAAGGCCATGTCAGTGGAGAGGTTGGCGTAAGGGGCTTTCGCCCCTTCCACCCTCCCGCCCCCATATATTTTCAAATCGCTGGTAATATAATAATTTTCCACCCCCCCCCCCCCAAAAAAAAATAATTGCCAACTTCGATCTACAATATTTTTTTCGCTCTAGAAATAAAGATTGATTCCTACCATATCTCTCATCCCTCCTAGGATTTTTGCCCGAAGGACATTGCCGCCTCTCCCATCCACACTTGAAAAGGCTATAGGAAAAATTCTCATCAGCATTTTAGCTAGAAATTTACTTAGATGTAGACTGCTGAGTAATTGTATGTGAATTACGTTACATATGAGGGCATATGTTGATAATACAATTTTCTGATAATGAAACACGTCGTAAGTGTTCAGTATTTTGCTTTATTTGTAACTTTAGTCATTATGGTGGTCAACGAATGCATTAGATATAGATTTTCAGATATTCGTGAAGGAGAGCAGCTATAATAAATAGTAGCGTAAACCTATTCGTGCAAATTAATCACGGAGTTTAAGTTATTGATGTTTTGCAATTATGATAGTTTAATTTAAGGGAGAACAGAGTAACACAGATTCCCCATACCAGATTTTGCTTTTAGTTAATAGTGAAAACATATAAACTACAAAATCTACAATAACTCAGAGGGAATGGCTAGAAAATAAAGACATACATTGAAAGTACCTCGTAACTTAATTTTCGAATCGAGAAATGCTGCCCCCTTTTAAGCAAGATTTCACTTGTTTTATCTCTGATAGAATTTTATAGCAAGAAGACACGAATAGTACTTGAAAAAATTAAAAAAAATATTGCATTTAAAAGCCAAATGGTCTCAAACATTGTCATGCAATGTATTATGATTAAGAGTGTTCACATGTATTTAGCTTTTCAAATTCATTTTTACACTGACTTATTTTGACAACCACAGTACCACTTCATAAAAACTTTAACAGAAGACCCCAAAAATTATTATGTTTAGTTTCCAATTTTTAGAATTTTCATACCTGAAAGTGCCGTAACGTGATTCACATTTTTTTTTTAAGTTTTATTGTCAATGAAATAATTATGTTTAACTTAACACTTCCTTGCCGATCCATTGCTCTGTAGACCTTCAAACAGGATCTGAATCTATGCTAGATCAAATTATATCACAAACTTGAATCATCTGGCATGTTTTAACATACTTGAAATAGAACATCTTACCTTAAACTTGAATCATCTGGCACGTTTTAACATACTTGAAATAGAACATCCTCCCTTCTTTTTACAGACAAGGAAAGCAAAGTGATTTTATACATATGTAACGAAATAATGATTATGTCTTGTTTATATATATATATTTATCTTGTAATGATGTTTTAATTGATTATACAACGCTTAGTTATGTAAGGTTGGAGGGGCAGCTCATTTGGAGCTGCCCATTTAACATGTTGTAGGGGCAGCTCACTTCGAGCTGCCCCACTAGAGTATATAAGGAGCGTACACCTGGCCAGTGTGTCGCATTATCACATTAGTCGCAGTCGGTAGCAGTCAGTTACAGTATGAAATCGCATAATCCATTGTGTAGATTGTATACGTAGTGTGTAGATATGGATTTTATAACATGATCATGGATTATTATTGGACTTATACTTAATAAATTAGTGAACATTGTGACTCTTATTTCAATATGGATTATTTGTATTTACTTAGTTTAGTTATCTACGTTACTGTGATTGTCACAGCATGTGACGGAGAATGAGCAGACGACCTGCTCTGTTAACGAAATGACCGCTCGGTATACTTCTAATGGTAGAAGTAGATTGTTTATACAACACTTACAATATACAAGGGTACCAAACAAACTACGCGACAAGTTAGTCTCAAGGTACATTACACAGACAACAAAACGCTCGAAAGGCCAAAAACGCTACACATACAGCTACTTTATATTAGTGTATTTCTTTCTTTCTATCTTCAATATCATCTCTTGTATACATATATGTGATTCAGTATTACTCTGTGCAATCATTGTCCTCTGTAATCAAGAAAGATAGTATTACCCAAAAGTGAATTACGTTACAGAGTGTGAATTACGTTATGGCAGGAATTCTCGTCTGTTTTGGAAACTTCAGCTTTATCTGATTACTATTGTTCTCAGTACACATACGTATGAGATACATTCAAATGTTGCAACTACAAACTTTATCAAATAACCTGCAAAATGAGGAATATTGTGATTAAAAAGAATGCCTATTAGCTAATCAAAGAAGTGCCTAACAGTTATGCAGTCTCAAAGTCGAGAGGGCAAGGCCAAATCGTGAGAATTTGTTAAATTGTACATATTTGACATTTTAAATGGTGTTTCTGCCCACATATTAAGTATTATCACTAGCTAGCATGTGTGAAAGTAAAATAATTATGAAGATAAATCCCATCACCTCAGGAATAGATATTTCTCTGAATTTAGTATCTACTACGTAACGTAATTCACCGTTACATAATTCACGGTTATGTTTTTTATCTGTGTTTATTATCTGCCTCTCCGAACGTAAGGGAGCTTAAATTTAATCAAATTGTGATTGTCTTTATATAAAGGCATAAGCACCCGATTACGACATGACCATAGAAATGCACTCTGCGATTCTTATCACAGTAAAAGCAGCGTAACGTAATTCACAAAATCAGTGAATCTTTCAGAAAATAAGAAATAAAAGGATTTTTTCTGAAAATGAAACGAATATAAAACATTTAATGAAAAACTATTTAAGTTTGCAAATAAAACACAAACACTCAAATACACATTTTTTATATTTGAGTGTTTGTGTTTTTATTTGTTATCATCCCTTCCCTCTGGAAGAAATATTTCAATCTATTAAAGTTTGGTCTATTATAAGTTATAAAAGTAATGTTATGATATTATATAATTCTAATTTTAACTCATCCTAGATCTTTAAAGATTTTGTGACGTAATTCACCGTAAAGCTTGTGACAATCGAGTTTAGTATAATTCAGAGTAAAATACTACAAAGCGTATGAAATGATCTAGATTTTTTAAAATACTGATATTACTTTTATTAGAATATGTGCTAAATATTTTGAATTTAATACATTTTCGCGTCACAGATTACCCATTTTATCATACAACTCAGTTTGTGACGTGTATTTTTTGTCAAATACAGAAAAATCCACACATATCGAGTTCAAAGGTACATGTAATCATGAGGCATATGGAGGAATAGCAACTAATGCACGTAAAATGTAAAAGCAAAAAAATCTGTCAATGAGTCAATGTTTCTTTCTAAAATGTATTATTGTGACACAGTTTTGCGTATTGGCGCAACTTAACTGATTTTGAATGACTTGTACGACACCAGAACGCCACTTGGAGTAAAAAAAAAAGTTATATTATTGATACACACTTGGTTAAAATGACGTTCTGAATCTCGTGTGTGTGTGTGTGTGTGTGGGGGGGGGGGGGGTGTTCAATGTTCAATGTTGAAAATAAAAATTCAATTTCCAATTGAAATCCAACCTGACAGCATAACTTAAGTTATTATTATCATCAGTTACTGTCGAAATATTCTCGAATTTTGAAATAATCCTCTTCAAGATCCTTCAACAAAACGACCAAGAGGGTTTCGGTCTAGCCAGACACTTCTGCTTTAAAAGATTGATGACTTAGATATTAAATCTGTCAACACGTGACTCTACGAAGGGAAAATTTATAAGATTTTTCTCTTTTACGAATTGCTCCAGAGTCTAATGAAAATGGATATTTTACACCAGGCGAGTTCTATAGTACATGTAGTAGGGAGAAAAAACCTCAAGTCATGTTAGAATTGAAAATATACCCTGATGTCTGTGATGATGACGATGAAAATGTTGAACGTTTACGATAGACGGACGGTCGGACACGGACGGGGCGTTATGACAATAGCTCACTTGAGCTTCGCACAGGTGAGCTTAAAGTTAGTAATTTCACATAGTATTTCATATAAAGAATAAGTGTCTTAATTTGTGTTTTGTTACGGGTATGCAACACACAGCAAGTGCATTTATCGTACATGTAATGCGCATGTTCCTTTAGATCTTATGCATTGTGACGTCACGAGTGTTAACATACGAATTGCAGTTACATTCGTTGTGCATATACTTGTATTTTAGAACAATATTTAGAACTGAACAATGATGCGTAAGATATAATACTATATAAATTTACAGTATACAAAATTCAACTCTTCAGTGAAAAGGATAAAGATAAAATTTTCTAACAAGGAGCAACTCCTCCCCGAATATAAATTTGACCGTTACTACATGTATTAAATATACGAATGTATTCCTTGATGCATAAAAACAGCTAAATACATGCAACTTACGGAGTGATATTTCAAAATAGGCTTTACATTTAAATAATACTTTTACTTGGTACTGAAATTCGTCCGCGATGGAATGTCAGCGTTCTGTACCAAATTGTATATTTCTATATAGGCATGAAACATTATATACATATTATACATTATATAGTTTGTCTAAGATTCAAAGAGAGTAAATAAAGTTATTTGTTAAGTTTTAATTTATTAATTAAAACGCATAGGAACCATTATGTATCGAATTAATTGAGTTATACAGATTGTGTTCGTAAAATCCAATGTTTGACAAGTGCCCGTGTTCGTAAAATCCAATGCCCGGGTTCGTAAAATCCTTTTCATTGTACCCCATCACACTTGCTAATTAATTATCTGCATGATCCTGATAAACAGAACAATCCATCAGTTCGAAATATATCTATAAATATTTTTTCTAGATTGTGAACCGTAGAAATCACGAGGCATCATTTTGATTCAAAAGAAAATCGCATTTTTGTGATAAAAGATTAGCGAAAAAAAAAAAAAAAGACATTCTGGTTAAAAATCGAAGATGTGCGATAATATCAAGCCATGGATACTTCAACTGATATTAGAAATATGGATAGATCATTAATCTTGGTAGACATTGCCTCAATTGCTTACTTTTGCCCTTTAATACTATATCCCCAACAGTTTCAACTTCGCGTATCTCATCGCCTTTGCTACTTTATCTGCCCGATTCGTAAAATCCTTGCCCGATTCGTAAAATCCTGCCCGGTTCGTAAAATCCGTTTACCCGGTGTGTTATAGAAAGGATACATATGCAGCATGGACCAGAAATGCACATTTTGGGTTCTTAACCCTCGTCAGTGATCCTCAGTCCAAACAATGAAATATGGACAAAGACTGTGAAAGTCATGTCCAAAAATACCAAAAGACGTTGGGACGGTATCTGACGTAGACTTATTGTGACGTCGTCAAAAATCTATGGAAACTGGAATCAATTGCCCACAAATAATAAAAAGAATAAAAAGGAGTGTGCTAATTTTTTATTCAGAGTAATTGGATTGATATCATATCATACTTGAAGATAAGTTTACAGTTTAAAAGTGTTATGGTTTCAATGGCGATTTGTCAGGATTTGGACTTTTTTGCCTGATAGTTACGTGTTGGTTGGTTTTTGGAACAACGCTTGCCGCTATACCAGAAATAATTGGTGCGGCCTTATTTTTACAGAGAACACCACGGAAACGACCTTTTAAATTATGTCACTGTTCTTCTTAATATTAGACATTTAAAGATTTTCCGTATGCAGAGCGCTGACTGTCTACATTGTACAGTTTGAGGGGTCGTATCAAATCATATACGTACATAAATTTTCAAAAGGTGCAGTATACCCTGGTTTTACCGTACATCGTACATTTTCGGACCTTTCCGTCGAATGCTCGAGAAAACTGAAATTGTACCCCACTCCGCCAAAAGAGCGCTATTAAAATGTCTCTCCGATCTTCGTTCAATAAAAAAAAAATATATAACAAAACAAAACAAAAATAACCAGATAAATATATTCATCATAGGTCTTAAAATTATGCTTAACGGTTAATTTTCTTTGTTGCAAGACATTTCTATCGGTGCCAACATTTTTTGTGGCCCTGATTTTGGAGTCTGAGTTACTATAGAAATAATTTCATTGGCAAAGAGATGTGACTTTCATATATTTTTACGTTTTAGTTAACACTACAGGCACGTAGACATGGTACAGACAATAGTATTTTAGGTATATCTGCGGATCCGCGATTCATCTAACTATTTCTACTTCAAAGCAGCAAGCTCTGTCAAGCTTCAGTGGAATAAATAAATAATAATAAACCTTCCTTTTTTGGTAGAATGGTATAGATCGAATTTCAGGGAAAATCCAAAACCCCCACTGTATAAGAACTCTAAATTTTGAAAACGAATCTTATTGTAGATGGAACAACTGGAATTAATTGTTGCGGTGTCGTACAAATTCAAATTTTCATATTTCAACGGCGAACTATCCCTTTCAAGCGCAGATCTAGAGGTGAGATGGGGTTACCGTAGTCAGGGACAACCTGAAAATTGACAAATATGTATTGATAAATAGCCTGAAATTATGTTCAGGGCGTATCAAAGATATGCACTGTTTAAAAAATATTTTACGAAAATGTTCAGTTTGGTTTTAATGTCGAAACATACTGTACTACCCTATATACTTCCATTTTTTTAAATAGTCATTTCGCAAATGAAAAGCTTATTTCTTATGCAAGAAAATGCTTTATCATATATATGACTAACCCCCCTCTTCCATATGTGTTGTCACATATTGAACACTTATTTAGGATTGTTGAATATTCGTCGACGTACAAATGTTTAACGACTTCAAATTCATTTCCAAATTGTGATGAATTATTTCAAATATATATATATTTGTATATGATCCGTACACTGTATAAAACATGTTCATTTCAACCCATGCCCTCCGTACACAACCATTTGAACTCTGCGGGGTAGGTATAATGAGAATCTTTAAGGTGAATTCTACATTGCTATGATATTTTCACACTTAGCCGGATACGACGAACGGTCAAGTAACGGATAAAAAAATATTTTCGTTAATTTTCCGTTTTGTCCGGTTATTATATAAATATGTTATATTTTCATTTTATCCGTTGTTTCTTTGTCACACGTTACACATTTGTTATTTTCCGGGAGACTACCGGTATGTCTTCTTTCGTAGTAGTCGCGAGAGCATCTGGAAGTTGCAATGACGATAAAGCAATTGTATATTTCCACATTTTTCCGCCTTCAATTTTCTTTCGCCACTTTCAAACTTTTTGGCAAAAGGGCGATCGAAAACGCGAAAGCTGATCTCGTGATCGGGAGGCGAAATTAATGCCGGTGCCCTTGTTCATCATTAATTATGACAAATTAGATATCGGATTTTTGTATTCGTATACCGCCCCCATATTCTGTAGGTGTAGACTGTCGAGCATCTGCATACGAGAAAACTTTAAATCTCTAATGGATACCCAACCGAGTGTAAGATAAACACACGTTTGCACACGATGTCAATACATGTACAAAATACACAACAACAATTCCACATAACTTTTAAAATAGAAATGTTTCTTAATTTGAAGTATTCACATTGATCTGGCTCTTTTTCTGCAATGCGATTAGAATATCATTAAAGCATTACATTGTTAAAAGTACAATTATTGAATATGTGCGGTTATGATGTGTAATTAAACAGTACTTACTGCTTTGCTGCTCATGTACTTCACAAGAATGTAAAAGGAATGATATCCAACTAGATTTGTATCTTCCTCGTCTAACGATTAAAATCACCTTTGCACAATAAGTCAATACATGTTTAGACTATGTGCGCAATAAGTTATTTAAATCGGTTCAGCATTATTATGGAAGCAAAGACCTATCATTATTCAAAAGAAGTACGAACATTTTTTCATCGTTATCCAAAAAACAGAAAAGTACAATAAAAATGACACATCCCTAGAATGAAACCATTGTACGGAAGCGTCCTAATGTCACATTCTGATTTTTTTTATAATCTTATTAGGATATACTTTCTCCTAATAAGAACATACTATCACCTAATTAGAATAGTGATAGAATCTCCTTATAAAGAGATAGATAAGTCTTAATTAGGTGATAGTATCTTCTAATAAGGTGATAGATAAGTCCTAATTAGGTGATAGTATCTCCTAATTAGGTGATAACTAAGTCCTAATTAGGTGATAGCTAAGTCCTAATAAGGTGATAGTATGTCCTAGTTAGGTGATAGTATGTCCTAATTAGGCGATAGTATCTCCTAATAAGTTAATAGCTAAGTCCTAATTAGGAGATAGTATCTCCTATTTAGGTGATAGTTTCTCCTAATTAGGCGATAGGATATTCTAATAAGGTGATAGCTTTGTCCTAATTAGGTGATATTATCTCCTAATTAGGTGATAGCTAAGCAGTATCTGCAAATTAGGTGATATTATCTCCTAATTAGTTGATAGCATCTAGTAATGAGGTAATAGCTAAGTCCTTATGAGGTGATAGTATCTCCTAAACACCATTTAAACTAAAAAACACAAATTTAAATTATATGTGTCGCCCATGTTATCCATTTCGCTTTCGTTATGATTTTATTGCAATTTGAAAAGAAGGGAGGAGATCTCCAACAAGACCGCGTTGCAGCATCAACAGTAAAACACCAAAACACCCTATGCAAAAACACAAAAGACGAGTACAGCACGAGACGGAAAAGAGACACACGACATGTAAAAATCAAACACAAAAGACTACACATAAACCTACGAGACCAATGGGTAACCGGTGCCGACTTTGGACGGCCATCTGTCACGCAAGTAGCAAATGGTGTGGTTATCCCGGATTTCGTGCGCACAACCCTCTCACTTTTCCAATTACCCAGAAGTCTCGAAGAACGTACAATTGTGGTGTAAAACAACCTCCTCACTGTAAGATGAAATCACACAAACAAGACCGCGAAACGCAGAGGCCCCATAGACACAGATGAATATGTAAATGGATATAAAAAGAGGGCATGCGTAATACAGTCCGTGCTCTGCCGGCTGTAGCGAGCTCATGTATGTAATCACCCGAGGAGTCCCACTGACATTCAGAGAGGACAGGTGGTCGGGGCCCTGTCTTCTCTAAAGAGGTTTGGACAGGGCCCGTCATGGAGTCCCGTCGTCAAAGTCAGTCAGAGTGCAAATCTCAAGGATTCGCTTGTACAAGACTGTAGATTGGTCAAGTACCAAGCCTAGGGTCCGTCTGGTGACATTAGGATCATACCCACGGTATAAAAGGCGTTTTATGATTCTGACGCATTTTCGATGGTTATGCTGCCTACCTTTGATCCTTTTTATTTTGTTTATCATATCACCATAAAAGACAGGTTGTGTAATACCCATAGTAATGTACTCTGTTGCATGTATAGATCCGAATTTTAAAAGAAGTTGACTGTAATTTTTGTAAAAATTCCAGAAAGTCTTAACTAGTTTATGAAAGCGGAAACCTTGACCTAAAAGTTTTTTGGTAATTTGTAAATTTCTACTGTGAAAATCCAAAATATCAGTACATGCTCTAGCGTACCGGATGAGCTGTGATATGTAAATGCCGTATGACGGTAATCTTGGAACATCACCGTCAAGCCAAGGGAAATTTACTATGTTGAATCCAAAATCAACCCTTTTGTCGTATACATTTTTATCACATGATACACCCGTTATGCAGTTTCATAAAGCCATTTCATAATCAAATGTTATGATAACACGTTACATATCGCTCTGCTCGAATACGATTGATCAAGTTTGGAGCCTCATCACCTACACTGTGACAAGTGTGACCTTTCAAATATCGGTCATGTGTTAAATTAAGACACAAATTCAATATCAATGATTGAAATTGTTGTTGATGAAAGAATTATTACATTAAAGTACTAAACAAAGTTAAATATTTTTCCCTTTACGCACAGAACATCTACGATGGAGAACTACTTCTCATAGCGTAGCAGACGACTTCTAAAGGTCATGGCGTGATTCGCCTCTAGTTCTCGAAATCGTTAATTTCACGTTGGAAATAAACATTTTTTTTTGCAGAATAATGTGATAAAAAGAATCTGAAATGAATTTTCATTTCATACGATGTATTATGAAACTCGTTGTGCGTTTTATATCCCCTCGCCAAGGCTCGGGGATATAAAACACACAACTCGTTGCATAATACATCGTATGAAATGAAAATTCATTTCAGATCCTATATGTATGAAATTTTCCGTTTACAATTTTGATATTTAGGTCCAAAAAGGGTGTTTCTGTATTTGAAAGGTTTGCCTTGTTAAAGGTTAATTCTTGTGGATAAATTTCATTCTTATATAATTCAAAAGCAGGATTGTCAATGGTTAGAATATCATCCAGATACCTAGAAGTATTATTGAAACATTTCAGCTCATCAAATTGTCTTTGCTTTTGAAGATTTTGGATAAATTCTTTTTCATAAGTGTATAAAAATTAATCTGCAACATGAGGCGCACAGTTAGTACCCAAAGGAATTCCTACAACCTGCTTGTATAGATCCTCACCAAATCTAACATAAATATTGTCCAAGAGGAAGGACAAGGCATTACACAGGTCACTACATGTCCATGATTTGTATGATTTGTAGTCTGTCGAGGAAAAGAAACCCTTCGATTCAGATGTACAAATGTAAGTTTTTCGCTCTCGATCAAAACACCATTTAATGAGATTAGATAATCGATCATTAATTTTGTCATGAGGAAGTGTGGTGTCATATTAGAGAAGTCGTGTGAAGAAATCGTATTGGCTTGGAAATTTCCAGATTTCATTTTGTCAATCACATCCCCTGAATTCTTAATAGACCAAAATAAATTTACATCGTTCCTGTTTAGAACCGTTTCACAATATCTAGTTATGTGTTCTTTAATAGCAGTAAGTGGTGACGTCAGATTTCTAGACAAAATTGTAGTGGAGCAGTTACTAGAATTAGCAATAAATCGAAATTTGTAAGGAGACTTGTGCAGTTTTGGTATGCAATATAGTGTTGGGAGATCCAATTTAGAAATAGAGAAATAGAATGAAGACAGTTCACTGTTATGCTTGCCTAAAATGTTAGATGCACTTTCATTGCTTTTGATATACGTATTAGTAGACGAAAGTTCCGAAATCAAAGTTGATATGTAGTAACATTTTCAAATGATAATGGTGTTGTTGGCTGCTTTATCAGCTGGTGCAAAGACATATTTTTCATGTAATTTACTTAGTTTGGATTTGAAATATCTTTCTGATTTGGAACGTGGATTTTGAAAAAGATGAGGTTTTGTATGGAAGTTATCTATTCGAATATCCGTTATATCTAAAATGAGGTTTTTCCAGTCATTCAGAGCATGCGGTTCGACTCCTTCTGATTTACACCATCTTTTCGTATAATTATCTAAGGCTTCCGTAAGCACTTCACGGCATTTGACAAAATCTATCTTGGATGGGATTCTATACTTAGGTCCTTTTTTAAGAAGACCACGGAGCTGTCTGTCTTGGATAATTGAAAAGTCACCTGTAACAACATGGCCAGCTGGTTTGTAGAGATATTTAGAAGTTGCACATTCTCAAGAAGCAGGACACGATTCAAGTATGTCAGGATCCGTTGTAACTTTATTATAGTTAAAAACAAAGCTTCGAATAGGTTTCTTGTACTTATAACAAATAAGAGGTGGCTCTAAATTTTCAAAATATTGAGGAATGGTACTTTGTACGCGATGATCCCGAAAAATATTAGAGATGTTTAGAAGATCAAAACCTTTGTTAATAAACGGGATTTTTATGAATCGTCTTTTCGGTGAGGTGTTTTTCACAATAGGATAAAGTTTATACTGTGCGAATGAGACAATGATATTTTGTCTGAATCAGTCAGTGTTTCTTAAGAATGCAACCTCTGCTTCATCCAAGATAGATTTCAAGTGCATAACTGGTATTGACGACAGAGCATGTAACAGCTCATGTCTTCCGCCATTGCGTGCTATAGTAAGTAAATCGTTGAGAGAGCGGTATATTCTGGATCGTTTTCTTTTTTGTCTGTTTCGTCTTTTCCCGTGTGACCTGTATTTCCGTTTAGTGTTTGGGCGAATTGAAAAGATGCTGATATTGGTAGAAGCTGAGGAAATGTTTCATTGTCCATAAATTTGATCGTTTAAACCAAGAGGATACGCAGTCTGAAGTTTGGTGATCTAGGCAAGTTCAGCTTGTAGTCGGCGTTTTTTAATTTCGGTCTTACTTTCATTTTTACGTTTTGGAAAAGTCTGAACTGGGGTAATGGTGATATCCGAAATAGAATGATTATATTTAACAAAATGATTATAAAGAAAGTTTCTGTGTTTTTGTTGACGTGAGGTTCTGATCTTATAAAAATGGTTCCTAAAACGAGATTTTAAAGGTTGGCCTGTCTCACCTACATATTGTGCGCCGCATCCCCTGGCATTTCAAGTCATTACGTAAATAAGATCTTGAGACGATCAATCGATGTCTTGGTCTACCTCGATTTTGAATTTCTGCCCATTTACACTAGATGTTATTATGGAGTCGCAGTTGATGAGGTGACACAACGAGCATCTTTTACTTTTGCACTTAGAAATAATTGAGAACCCTCTGTGTCTGTTGTTGAATGTAGAGCCTGCAGATGGAGTAGTGCGTAAAATACGACTGTGGGGTCTAAATTTGAGAGGTGATAAGAGTACTCTTGGTGAGGAAAAAAGTTTTTACTGTTGAATGTCGATGATGGTAAAGTGACTGTAGTGACAGAGGGTAATCTCAAGGGGGTTAGTTTGATACGAGGCGACCTTAAAAATGCCATAATGCGATAACGGAAGAAAAGTGAATTAGAGTCTTACGTAGAAGACACTACAACAAAGCCGAGTTAGAGAACACAATGAAATTAAAACACTTCAAACATCGGGTCGCGGGGAATTGCTTTACCAACTCCACACTGCAACACGAAATAAGTGTAGATATAAAAAGAAGGGAGGAGATCTCCAACAAGACCCCGTTGCAGCATCAACAGTAAAACACCAAAACACCCGATGCAAAAACACAAAAGACGAGTACAGCACGAGACGGAAAAGAGACACACGACATGTAAACATCAAACACAAAAGACTACACATAAACCGACGAGACCAATGGGTAACCGGTGCCGACTTTGGACGGCCATCTGTCACGCAAGTAGCAAATGGTGTGGTTATCCTGGATTACGTGCGCACAACCCTCTCACTTCTCCAATTACCCAGAGGTCTCGAAGAACGTACAATTGTGGTGTAAAACAACCTCCTCACTGTAAGATGACATCACACAAACAAGACCGCGAAACGCAGAGGCCCCATAGACACAGATAAAGTAAATATAGATTGCATATTGAATTATACATTTTTATCATATTTACATAAATATTCATGCAACGAAACTCTAAAGTTGTCAGAAAAATAAATTTGCTTTTCTTTATTCCCGAGGTTTGTAATATTACTACGATTCAGGAGTATGAAAAAATAAATTATGCAGGTGAAAGTATGAAATTACGTAATGGAGATAAGCCGAAAACTATCTATTGTGAAAGTGAAAGAACTGATTGAGGCCTGTTTCAATATCTTTGTAAGCAAAACTAATGTGTCGATTAAATGTTATACAACGGCACATCACAAAACCTTGATAATATTCTAAATATTGAAATGATATTCAAAATATTGATAAATATTAAATCTGTGAATGAAAATCGAACACAGAACCTGATTTTCAAAGTCAAAATCGAAAGGTTTACAAATTCTTGAAAACATGTACTCACGAGAAAACAAGCGCACAAAGAGATGATGACAACAACAAAGTCCCACAGAAACACGATAGACAACAAAATCAAATAAGTAATCTTCAGAGTCCAGTCGATTACGGAATGTATTTTAGATGACAATTGTATAGTTTAAAAATATTCAAATTTTTTAATGAAATCGTGGGTATAACTTTTGAATGCTAAAGGATAATGCTGTCATATTTCGCATGTGTATTCATTGTGACAAGACCTTTCCATCGATTCCAAATTCTTTGATATTGTAACCTTGACCTTGGCATTTGACCTACTTTTAAAAGACTTTAACCTTGGGCATTACTTTTGCTCGGTAATAATACGGACCTATTCCATATCTATTACTTCATGAAGAACATTTCAAACTAATTTTTGTGCACCAGACACGTGTTTCCAATGTTAAATTCATTTCAGTAGCTCCCTCTTTAATTTTTCTGAAATGAGATTTTTACATATACTTTACAGAGAGTGCGCGGCTCCAAATGGTATGTAGGGTCGATTCAGAAGCATATCCAAATAAATGATATGTTCAAAATAACATAGGAGGGATGGTGCTAAGATATTGACCTCCTTTAATTTCGATGATATTTTTTAATAGAATGACAAGTTTTCGAAATAGCAAAATAATATTTATGATGCCAAATTGAGAAAGGGCCAAAACGAAGCTTCTTTCAGGTGACAGAGCTGGGAAGAAGTAAGTATTACACTTCTAAATATCGAGTCACGGGGAACGATTTTAACTGCGCGGCTGCGTTAAGGTGCTCCACGCTGACGTCGCGCTGAAAATATTCCATTTTTACGGTGCCTGACATTCAACCCTCAATTACAGCTTAAACGTTCTTTCTTTAGTTCAAAGCTGTATTTTTTTAATATCTGGTAGGTGTCTGGTAGCTAAGAAAAAAAAATCACCAAGGGGATTCCCCTGTGTCACGTGACAGCCCTAAATATAACTCTACAGTGTTGTCTCGGTTTTAAATTGAATTTTGCAAGTGGTAAATAAGGAAAAAATAATGTAAATGTTGTATCGTTTTCTTCAGTAAATCCTGTAGATTTAGAAATGTGCTGGGCATTGTGCCACTTAAAACGATTAAGAGGAGAAAATATACCGAGAAGGAAAAAAAGTGGTAAAAACACTGCAAAACTCGACTTTACATCCACATTTTACACAACTATTAAAATTTCTATTAAATGCGCAGCAAAATCTTGGTAAATTGAAGTGTCCTCTATAGGTTCTGTATAAAAAAATCGAAATTGTACAAGGGTAGTCACCTGCAATTTACATTTTTTTACAACTACCCTATATATCAGTCTATTTTCAGACGGGACCTAAACGCACAGGTGATCTGGATTACGTCATAGAAATTTAGCGGGAAAGCATTAGTCATGTTAGTAAACATGCAACATATACGTGTGAACATAATAACACGGGTTTTTAATATCTGATACAATGTAAAGTGGTTTTTTTTTAAAGTTAGTATTATTTTTACAACGATGAGAATATAATTTACATATATTAAGAAGGCAGGCCCGGCCGGGGGGGGGGGGGGGGGGGGGGGCTGGCATCCGCTTTTAATATATATGTTTTTCAAGTTAAAATATTATATATTTTCTTTGTGGGAAAGTTTGTGGTAGGGAATAACTCTGGTGATAAAGGTTGCCGCTAGACAATAAAACTTCTACCGATCAAATATTTAAATCTATGTATCAATGCAATATTTCCTCGTACTGAATCCAACCCGGCGGACTAAATATTGAGACCGCAATACTGACCGTCTTCTAGTTTTGTATTTAACAAAATTGATTGTAAACTTGTTACAGTGCTTTCATCAGCAGAGCTCTATCGGTGACAAAATAATCATAATAAAAAAAATATACATTGTATGATATATAACTTGAATAAGAGAGAGAGAGATAGCGTTGGGGGGGGGTTCTTTTCCGGCTAGGCTAATCATGTTTCAGTCTAATAATAACCCGCCCGATCTCTTGCTGATTACAATTTGTTTTATTATTATTTCTATTTATTCTTAGATTTAGTCTAGTACAAGTTGACCGTATCTGAAGTCTCAGTATTGTTCTGTTGTACCGGCTATGAATACGGTGCCCACCGTATAGCCATTTATTGACACATGTATTTCAGCACCGTATTCGTAATGATATATATATATTATATATATTTTAAAAAATAATGCTTGAGAATAAACTGTATTAATGTGCATGAGCTGGCAACCCCCCCCCCCCTAACCCCGGCAGCAACAACAACTAAATGAATATAAAAATTAATAAGAAATAATTTATTTTAAAGCCGGTAAATCAGTAAAACTCCATTGAATAGCTAAATATGGACAATATCTAACAAATAATCTAAATAAAAATTGTGCTCCTTTATGAGGATACCATTATCAATTCCTTATATTGATTTACTAATTGAAAATCAGTGATTCCTCTGTGAATAAAAGTGGTTTCTCATCCAAAGCTTCCCTTTAACCCTGAACTCAGACTGCGCATGCTTGACCTACAATGACCCGATGGGCAAAACTGTGGAAAAACACGCATTCTTTCATTACTTCTCGTAAATAAGATACTGGGAACATTTAGAGTTGATGTAAGGAATAGGATGAAAGCTCAATAATATTGAAAATCGATCCAGTACAATTTATCCCTTGAAATATCCCTAGCATACGATAACTAATGTGACGTCATTTATAACGTCACACAATGTTTTCGCGGAATTTTCTCTAACGTCATTGCGTGGAGCACCTTAACGTAGCTGCGTGCTAGAGACTGCAACAAGAAATGAGTGTTTATAATAATAACATGAAGTGTTACAACTCTATACTTTCATGAAGAAAATTTCAAACCAATTTTTCTGCAGCAGACTTGTGTTTCGAATATTAAATTATCATCACTGATACTTCCAGTGGAGCCACCAAAATTCATTTCAGTAGCGCCCTCTTTTATCTTTTTGAATTAAGATTTGTACATTTACTTTACAGAGACTGCGCGGCAGGGTCGATTCAGTATCATATCCAAATAAAATTTATGTTCAAATATAGCATTGGAGGGATGGTAACCTCCTTTAATTTCGATGATAGTTTTGATAAAGATGCTTATAATAATAGTAATAGTAAATGATTAAAGCTTTCATATATTGAATGTGAATTAATTTCTTGTTACAAGGCCTTTCCGTGGATACCAAAATTTTTGTCCTTGTAGAGTGACCTTGACCTTAGCGTTTGAACTACTTTAAAATGTTTTTATCTGTAAGCACAACTTTTGAATGGTGAGTGATGAGGCTTTCATATTCCACATGTGTATTCCTTGTGACAATACCTTTCTATGAATACCAACATTTTTCATCTTGTGACCTTAACCTTGGAGTTTGGACTACTTAAAAAAAAAAAACTTTGGGCATAACTTTTGAATTGTAAGTGATCAGGCTATCATATTTCACATGTGCATTACTTGTAACAAGACCTTTCCGTGGATACCAAAATGTTTGAACTTGTGACCTTGGAGTTTAACCTTCATTAACAAAATTCAACCTTTGGCATAATTTTTAATGGTAAGGAAGGAAGGGATCTCCAACAACACTTAGTTGCAGCACCAACAGCAACCTCCCAAAACACTTACTATACATCACAAAGAAGACACGCACTGAAAGAGAAGCAGTGGTACAAGGAACGTCAAATCAAAACATAAAACACAAATGATTACACATAAACAATGATAAACCAACGAGACCAATAGGAAACACAAAAAAATTACTATGAACAGAAAGCGGACCCAACACAAAACATATCTTAAGATAAACTATACTTGATAAGTAGTTCACAAGAGAAAAATCGTCTTGGGTCTTCATTCTGTTCATTATATACGAAGACGATATATAATGCACAGAGAACAACGAAATATACACCGTATAAACACGTCCATGGCAACAAGATGCATGTTTAGCAGCCAGCTATGCATGCTAGATAAGGCAAAACAAATAAAAATATGTAAAACTAGATTCACTTTTTGGTAAAAAGAAAAAATAATAACCATCTGAAAAAGAACATTATATATAGAGAAGAGCAGAGCTGCGACGCGGAGTAAGGAAAAAATTGGAAGGGAAGCAACTCCAATGAATGTATCGTTAGAGCTTAGATCCTAGATCCATCTCTCCAGCAATAATTGTATGTTATCAATCGAAGTCTATAGTATTATGATAATATTCTGTAGTAAGCTGTATAGTCATTTTAGCAAAATATAGAGTTTTTGACAAAGTGTCAATTAAGAACGTCTGCTCATTCATATCTCAAGCTGCGGCGTCCGAAATCAATTTGTGGCGCAAAGGTAATGTCATAAGGTCATCGCGCGGTCGATCCGAGTTCGATACCAAGAGGGTTACCCCATTTTTTTCTTAGACTTTAGAATATTGTTCTATGTTAAATTACAATTTTTCAACAGCGTGCATCCTTTTAAAAGAAGTAGGTGCGCTAACCTGTCATATCGGCCCTATTTTCAAAGTTTTTCATATATCCATAATATTCTAGTTTATAAAATGTCAAATGTATGGTGAATCCGTAACAGGAAAGCTTATTTTGATCTCACAGTCCTATACTGAATAATTTTTCGCTAAAGACATCTAAAAACGTATTCAAATATCAATAAATGAGCGAAATTTCGATAGAAATTTATGAAATTAGGGCCAGGCCTTGTCCATGATAATTTTTGTACCATTCGATGGATTTCTCATCGGCCTTTAAATTTGCATGAAAAAATATCGTGGGCGAGTCCTGGATCATAGAGGTATTTTGAAGATTTGCGTGTAAAAGACGATGATTTTCCTTTGTTTTGCGTCATTCAGGGCAAATGACGTCAGAACATGACGTCATACGTGACGCGCGTGACGTTACAAGTGCTCAGAGCTATGACGCCGTATTTTCTCAAACATTCAACATTGCAAAAAGTGATAATTTATAGTTCGTTTATCAAAAGCATTTTTCGTTGAAATTATAGGGCCGATATAAAGGGTTAGCGCACCTAGTCCTTTATAGCATGTATAAGATTGTATATATATCATTACAAAAAGTGCAACGGTCATACATAAAATCGCCGTTGGTAGAATGTAATATTCCAAAGAATTATGTTAAATCTTGTTTATTTAAAGCAGTACATAGTGATTGATACAGAACTTCGATACTTTGCACATTTATTACCAATAACTATAATTCAAATTTGCAAGGTGTCCAATCCATGTGATCTGCAATAATATTACGATGAGTGACCGGTTGACGTTTTGATGTACTAGCAAAATCAAACAGGGAGGTATGCACTCTTGTTTAATTTCTTGTTTAACCAGTGTAGGACCCACAACTTGGCGGATGAACTTTGGTAGTCACTCTGTCCGTCTCTCCGTATGTATCTTTGTCCCTCTGTCACTATGAAAAAAAAAACATAACCATTGATGCCCGGGCCCCCTTTTTTCACCCAAAGTTATTGAAAAAGAATATTCTTTATATGCTTAATCTCTTTACTCTGGGGGGAAATTTTCGGCTCGCTTCGTTCGCCACACTTCATTTTTCATTACCTTTGTATTTTTTCGTCGTCACTTTGTCTTCAACTTTCTTTGTCATCGTGTTTGAACGGATTCATATTTCATAAACAAATGCAAAATTCAAAATCAAATTAACACTTGAATAATTACCAAATGCTTCATTTTCATGGGCCGATATAACCAGGTTAGACAGGTGGATAGTTGGGTTGCAATGCCCTACTCTTCCCAACCTTCCCCAATTGGTCAAACAAAAATAGATCATGCAAAAGGGGAGAGAGATTGTATTCTTAATGTAAACATCTTTTCCAAAAATGTACGGCTCGCTCCGCTCGTCAATATAGAATAAAGTTGTATATACATACATGTATGGATGGCTGAATTTAAAACAAAACGAATACTTCATATCTTAAAATTTTCCGACTCGCTACGCTCGCCAGTCTACCTTAAAGTTTAAACTAAGGCAAATGTATCAAGAAACTCTACATCTTGTACATGCAGCGGGAATGAACTTCAAAAGGCACTGCTTGTCGATAAGTTAGTGACATCGGCGAAACTCCTGTTACACTACAGTGGTTGAAAGCAGCGTATGCCAGCATAGAAGACCGCTAGCTAACACACTGAATGATCGTTGTACATGCTTCAGGGACGTCTCACAAGGAGCTATACGCTGTCGAACGCTCTTGGATTAAAAGTAATTATTTAGCAGCGTGAGCGTACGCTCCGGAACATGCTCATGAAATAAACTTGACGATAGTCTAGCGTTTGCGCAACGTGTTTGTAATATGTACGGAGCGTTCTCTAACGACTACCTCACTGTGTCCAATCCACTACGGGTACGGATGTTTGGCCTCATTTTCCGGTTTCACTTTGGAGCAGATATTTTAAATATTCAGGACCAAAAACCTTAATTTATGTTGATTTCCCAAAACCATAGGCTGGTATTTTTTGTATGTATGGTACCAGGTGGAATGTAAGTTTGTTTTACAATAACATGTCAGATCAGATCTATTCAATTATTGAAGTTAAACAGAGAACTTTGCCGCAGTCAACGCCCCAAGTCACAATTAACGTCCAATTATTCAGAAAATTTGACATTCATCACAGTCGAATAGCATACATTGATATTAAAATAAGATTTTTTATATTTACAAATAATAGCAAAGTCATCATATTAGCAAATCATTTGTAAAATACTCGATTATTAGCAGAAAAAGATGGACATGTGTTTTTTTGACTGTACGTGTTTATAAAATATGCACTGTACGGTTTGTATTTAGTCGTTTTATTTCATGGGCCCTGGTACATTCCTATTTTCGTGGGTACTATTTACATATTGATGCCCGTTTGTGTGGGTACTATTCTCTCATAGTGTTGGTTTTGGAAGGAATAGTGCCCGAGGGTCAGCGAGGGCACAATTACCCTCCAAAGGCAACGCTGCGAAAGAATAGTACCCACACAAACGGGCATTATTCTAAAAGGTTTATTAAATGCATCAAATTGCCTCAATAGCATATATCTCTATAAATCTTTAGATTATTTAAAAAGAAGTAGCGACACCTACAGTGCTCTCCAAGCGACGCAGATCTGGAAAGCAAACCGCGATAGTGTCCGGTCCAAGGATTTATCATGTGATGCACTAAATGCACTAAGTTCTCATCGTGTTGCGTCTGCAAAGAATGATACACAGTCATCATTTTGAGAGTATAGTACAGTTAATCTGTTGATGGGTTTAGTTATCACATTCTTTGTAAGAACCAACGGTCCGCTCCAACCAAATAAGTCACAAACCCTCTCCTCTCCACAAACCCTCTCCTTCAATAAAAACTTGTTAGCGAGAATCATGATATTGAAATATGACTCCCTACTCACCAGAAAGTAAATATAAATTTCATTTAAATCTTGTATGAAGTAGTAAGGAACATATTCCTTTATCAATGTACATGATGACATTTAACTCAAACTATATAGAATATTATTACATGTACTTGTTAATGAAAGAGGGTATAGAAAGTTTTTCCTGATTAGTCAATAATATGCAAAAATTTATGCATGTACTCAAAATTTAGAATTGCATCAGAAGTGTTAAAATTTGTGCATACAGAACATGTAACCCCCATATTTTTAAAATCTCTTCCTCTCCCCTTCTTTTTGGCTTGTTAGAAATTTTGGGATGTTGTGCCCCTCCACTTTTACAGGCAGAGCTACGCCTTTGTATAATTTTATATGAATAAATGAATGAACTTCTGTACGAAATTCTCAAAACGCCTTAGAAGCCCTCAATGTTCTGTACTTGACCACCATCACTACCAGTCCTTCCATCGTCCACAATGATTTTTGAACCACAGGAGCTCGACGTAAAGGATCTGCAACCGCATCCTCCTTTTCTTAAGTTGCGTGTATATTTGAAGGTTGTTGGCGCCAAGCTCCTGTGGTTTTAACTCCATTTTCCACTTCTCTTCTACAATCACAGCAAAGACTGTAAAATCAATAGGCCCTCGTCGATCCAATCATATAAATTTTTAACTTTGAAGGTAGCGTTATTAACATACAAGTGGACAGTACAGTTCAACAGATGCCCTCATCATTGACCTTGACAAACACCTTCTTCCCTAAAAAAAAGGAGAACTTCCTCTTGATTGGTAAGTGATAGGACTTTCATTTTTCGTACGTTTTCGACAGATACCTATATTTTAACCAACAAGCACGAGCTCGCTACAGCCGGCAAAGCACGGACTGCATCTCGTACGCCCTCTATTTATATATTCATTTACATATTCATATATGTGTTGCTTGGGCTCCTGTGTTATGCTGTCTTGTTTGTATCGTCACATTACAGTTAGGAGATTATTTTACATCACTATTGTGTATTCTTTGAGACCTCTGAATAACCGAAAAAGTGGGAGTACTGCACACACGTAATCCGTATAACAACACCTTTTTGCTAATTGCGCGGTAAATGACCGTCATACACACATCTATTACATTTGAGTTTTGTAGATATCACAATGATCCTATTTGACAGAAAGGCTACCCTTGGCTTAGAAATTCACAGAAATTTCAGTAATCTTTAACAGCCCAGGAGATACAATTCAAGTTTGAGTTTCATTGTTTTTTATCCATTAACAAATTTCCACCCTTGGACTAAGTAAATTTCTTCTTTTTATGCCCCCGGAATCAAAGATTCGGGGGCATATAGTTTTTGGCCTGTCCGTCTGTTTGTCTGTTTGTCTGTTTGTCCGAAAAACTTTAACATTGGACATAACCTTTGAATGGGAAGTGATAGGGCTTTCATATTTCACATGTGTATTCCTTGTGACAAGACCTATCCATTGATACCAAAATTTTTGACCTCGTGACCTTGACCTTGACCTTTGACCTACTTTTCAAAAACTTTAACATTGGGCATAACTTTTGAATGGTAAGTGATAGGGCTTTCATATTTCACATGTGTATTCCTTGTGACAAGACCTTTCCATTGATACCAAAATTTTTGACCTCGTGACCTTGACCTTGACCTTTGACCTACTTTTCAAAAACTTTAACATTGGGCATAACTTTTGAATGGTAAGTGATAGGGCTTTCATATTTCACATGTGTATTCCTTGTGACAAGACCTTTCCATTGATACCAAAATTTTTGACCTCGTGACCTTGACATTTGACCTTTTAACCCAGTGACCTCACATACATGTACTTAACAGAAAATAGTGTTCATACTAACAAAGATGCCACCGGGGGCATTCGTGTTTCACAAACACAGGCTTTATTTTTTTTTTTAATTCAATCCTTTCAACATCTTCCATCTTCTTTTCATCATTTGTTCTACTAAATGGTATCCAGTTTTAAGATTTGCTGCTGTTATTATTTTTGTCTCGTTTATAGGAAAACACATTATTTCCACGTTTCTCCCGTGATCATTCCAGCCTCTTTATAGTATAAAGTCCTGGAGTTGCTCCTTTGTCCCAAAGGCACCATATTTGTACGTATTCTGCCCGATATACTTTGGAAGTGTGATACATGACCGTCTGCAACCTGTCTTTCTCGATAAGTTGAATTTGAACTACATTTGTTTCATTTTATTGTTACGCTGCACTGAAAAAATGACATTGAAGATCGAAGATAAATACATGTAGTGACCTGTTGAAAATAACATACCCCTCGAGTTCTAGATAAAAATATTTAAGGATCTAATCGCAAATTCGCTGTAGTAGGTAAATGAACATCTTCGCGAGCAAATGGTATAGATCCGCCGTGCTCCTCAAATTGAGGAGCACGGCGGATCTATACCATTGGCTCGCTAAGATGGTAAATGAACTGAGACCTATGAAGTAAAACGACTAAATATAAACCAAACCGTACAGTACATATTATATAAACCGTACAGTACGTATTTTTCAAACACGTACAGTCAAAACACCAATATATCCATTTTGCTGCTAATATTGGAGTATTTTACAAACGATTTACTAATGCAATGACTTTGCTGTTATTTCTAAATATAAAAATCTTATTTTGATATCAATGTTTGCAATTTGACTGAGATTAATGCAAAATTTTCTGGAAAATAGCACGTTCAGTGTGACTTTGGATACATTCTGCGTCAAAATTATGTGTTTAGCTTTAATAATTCAGTGGATCTGATCTGACATGTTGTTGTAAAACAAACTTACGTCTCTCCTGGTACCATCCATACAAAAAATTCCAAGCTATGTTTTTAGGAAACCAACATAAAATGAGATTTTAAGACCTGAGTACTTAAAATCTCCGCTTCAAAGTGAAACCGGAAAATGAAGCGAAACATCCGTACCCGTCGTGGATTGTACACAGTGTACCTGGCGTATAAATTATATAAACCACTTCAGCGCAAAGGATCTGAAAATTCTCATTCAACGCTCAGTCCTATGAACACTGCGCGAGTTCCGCATACGTCGAGATCGCTAGAAATGCGATGGGTATACGCTGTTGTTCGCTATTCATACGTTATAAACACGTTACATACACGCTAAGCTAACGTTCTGCAGTCGCCGTTACATGTTAGTTTTGCGATAGGCAAACGCTCTGAGTCTCAGAAAGCGGCTCTCTTTTGATCTTGTATAAACGACAACACCGTTCGACAGCGTGTGGCAAAAAAAAAAAAAAGAAAGAAAGAAAAAAAAAAAAGAAATAATGAATAAAAACATTCAAACGTTGCCACGCATTGTCCAGAACGCTGTAGTTTTATAGGACCTAAGTATATTGGACTCTAATACTCAGTGGTGTGTGTATTTTCTGTTAAGCTCACGTTTCAATAATACTTCATTATTTTAGGAAGCATAGTAATAACAGCCGGTATTACTAGCCATTCACTTAATTTTTTAAGAAAGACGGGGAGTAGCTTAACGTACTTACTTACGTTTCACAAAACGCTTTGTACACGTACATATAACGTACGATCGATATAAGCTTAGTTCCCCAGCATCCATGTCCGCTTTTAAAAGAAGTTTGTGGTAGCTCAGTATTTGGCAAAGTAGCAATGCTACAGTAACCAAGGACTTATAAACAATTTATAAGTCCTTGCAGTAACAAAACTTGCACATGTGATTCATATTGGGATGCCAATGTGGACCTATACATGTACATCGGACGCAGCATATGACCTACTTTTTTCGCTTGAATAATAATGCCCAAACGTTAGCGCATCACATGACCTCGATATTTTAAAAGAATAGATTTAGTAATTGAGATTATTTACAAGGAAGTGGCGACACCTATTTATAGCGCACTACTCTCGAAGCGACGTAACTCTGTTAAGCAAAAAAGCAATTATAGTGCCCGGTCGGGGCACTATTCTCGCATAGTCCCCGCGTGCTAAACCAATAGAATTCCAAGGATTTGTAGTGTGGTGTACTAAATATGTATTAAGATTTCCTTGAACGCCCAATTTGACCTGCATCACTGTTGTTTAACGGCGCAAGGTAACTTAAAGAGTCACGCACATCCAAAATGGAGACAAATGTCAACGGTTTATTTGTTTTCTCTCTTACTTTCAGATAAATAGCACTTATACATAACAACATGCTGAACTTATGAAATACATGTATATTATTTGAATTTTATCTGAAAGTAACGCAATAAATAGAATGTTTCAACACACCATCATAATTTATAAATTCAACTTGCTAGAGATTTTTTTCTATAAACTTATAAAAAAAGATTTTATTCACATTTTCAAAAGCAAAGAAAGTTTGATGTTTTGAAATATTCTAATGATACATCCAGGTCTAATTCTATTGAAAAGCGCAAGGATTGACGCTGCGCAAAGCAATGTTGCAACATAGAAACATCGTTTTTGGAACTCTTTCTATATATAGTATATATTGTAAACGAATAAGATATATCATTGCCTTTTAGCAAGAATGACTGCATTAGGTAACGTAATAATAAGGGGGAGGGAGTAACACAATCAGTATAACTTAAAAGCTGATGGTCAAATTTCAATAGGAACTTATCGGTGTTTCACTTGACATATGAAGAAGATAATTACAAGTTTTTACGAAAAATAAATGAAAGAGTTTCAGAAAAACGGACTTTATTATTGAAAATAAAGAACTCAAAATGTTATGTTTAGTCTTTTGTGTTTCATGTTTATGTGTCATGTGTCTCTTTTCCGTCTCTTGGTATGCTCGTCTTTAGTGTTTTCGCATCGGGTGTTTTCATGTTTTGCTGTTGGTGCTGCAACGGGGTCTTGTTGGGTCTTGTTGGAAATTCCCTCCCTTCTTTTAAAATAGACATAAATTTATCTCCGTCGACAATTTCTTTTAAAATTCTTAAGCCAGGCTTCCACTGTCGCGAATGCAGAGGCGATAGAGCTAGGTGATTTTGTTTAATCGTAGCGCATTCTCCTTTCAATCGCGGGCATTCTCGTCTCATCATGTCACTGTCGTGTCATGTTCTCCTGCATTCTCCTCTATTCGCGGCACCGACGCGAATGCTTCAAACTGTTTAAAACATTCGCGTCTGAATTCTTATTCGCCTCACACTCGCGGCACATGCGCAGCGCATTCGCCTTGCATTCTCCTCCATTCGCAGCGCGTCCTCCTCACATTCGCGTGCATTCTTGTTCGCAAGGTGGAGAAGAATGAGTCACGATAGAGCCCCGACAAGAAAGAATCTGACACGAATGTGATGCGAATGCGCCGAGAATGTGACGCAAATGAAAAAAAAAATGAACGCGAATCAGCCACAATCTTGACACGATAATGCCACGATAGTACTACATACACACACGACAGTGACAATAATAATTATCTCAGAGTTGATATAAAAGTGTGCGGATCAATATTTTGAAAACTTTGACGATGCCTGTCAAGAGAAAACAACCTGGAAAGATGTAAAAGTCAACAAAGGGTATTGATGCTTCTGGATATGTCAAATGATTTTAAATTTGCTCATGTCACATTCTTGTCATGATCGCAGCGCTATCGGGTTAAAGTCGTGTCTCAATCTCCTGCATCGCAGCGCTATCGGGTTAAAGTCGTGTCTCAATCTCCTGCATTCGCCTCTCATTCGCCTCGGTGGCTTTTTATCGTGGCGCATTCGTGTCGCATTCTTCTCTATTCTTATCACAATCGCCTCACTATCTTAGCGGATGCGCAGCATATTCTTGTTGCATTCGCGGCGCTATCGTGTGCCTATCGCGCCAAGAAATACTTCATGAGAACAGACAAGAATGTGACACGATTGTTCATTTGCCTCTGATCGTAGCGCATTCTCCTCTACATTCGCGACAGTGGAAGCCTGACTTAATTAGTGATCATTTATATACAATTGTATACATATCCGATGGCCCACATGATATCTAAATGAATCAAAGCTCTGAAGGAACTGATGACGAGTTTCGTTTATTCATTTTAGAATGATATCAATATATCTTATGGGATTTTTAAATATTGAATTATTAGTAGATAGAACAAATCCATTTTCCAATGTTCGGGAATGAAACATTTATGAACCTATGTCAGCATGACTGCTATAGTCAGTGGCGGATTCAAGGGGGCGTAGGGCCCCTAAAATTTTCCAATCATGGGTAAGACGATCATTTTAAGGAGGGTTTGAACACCAAGATGGCGGTGGCATTATTTGTTTTCTCTCTTCCTAGGAAAAGTACAGTCTTAACTCCCTTAAAACATTTGATACTCTGATGGTATACGCATTCGAGTCTCCTGATGAAGTTTGAATATTTTCCGGTGTCATTTGAAGAAATTGTGGCGATTTTTGAAATTTAGGACTTTGTGAGTTTCATCAATGAGCAAACCACGACGTCATTTCGACGTTATCAGGGGGGAAATGGCGTCACTAACCTTCGCATTCAAAATGCTATAAAAAGATTATTACTAAACGTATTGCATTGAAACTTAGCATATTTAAAATAGAAAATTCAATCTTCATCACGGTGTATTCGTTGACAAATTTACGTTACATGAAAGCGGATGTCACTTCATAGAACATTAACGATTTTGGAAGATAAAATTGGAAAATATTAAGCCTTGTAATATTTTAATCCTGAATTCATAATTTCCCATTTAATCATGAAATCATATCTAGACATTCTTGATAATTTTGATAGTTTCTGACAAAGATTCATCCACAGGATTCCTAATAATTAACTAGCAACTACAGTAAATTGACTCGAAATTGCAATTGTTTTAGCGACAGTGTCATCTTTTATTCAAGTATCCTGCCTGTCTTTAAAACACAATTCATCTTATCTTTTCCATATGTAAGTGTAATACATTTATGGATATTTTGGAAGAAATTTTTAAATTAATTTCCAATAGCTTTACGAGAACTGGAATGATACTTTCAATATTATGACGTCATCAAGAAATTCGAGAAAACGTCGATTTATGCATATTTCAAAGTGTCGTAGAAAATTTTCCTGTGGATATAATCAAATGTAAGTTTGTATAGTCAAGGACAGACAGAAAATATTTAATTTCAAAAATTTTTTGAAAAATTGAATTGGGAGTCCAAGTGTTCAATACCTCCTTAAATCAAGAAAGATTGAATACTAGTTAATATTATATAAGTGATTTTGTATCAACCAATCAGATTGCTAGCTAGCGGTTCCGTAATTAACGATATTGCACAGCTGTGCGCCTCGCTTTCGATTCTGCATCTATAATCGAGAGAAAATGAATGAATTCCTCACGATTGGGTAATGATTCAAATAAATCATGAAACATAAAGATGTTTGATGAACCCAATTCCTGAAACAGGTTCATTTTGATGTGTACTTGACGTCATATGATCAATGACATCGTAACATCAATGACGTCAAATACGGCAACAAATGAGAAGCGACGTAACGAGAAGAATGTTTTCTTTTGTGATATGAAGTCGAAATACGGAGTGATATCGACTCTTTTTTTTTTCTTCTTTTCTTTTTTTTTCCGCACATAAAAACCATAGACCTTCATATCTTCTTGTAAGATATTTTAAGTGATTATATTTTGGATAGTAATGTTAAACGTCTTTAAATTCAACAGCATCATTTTAAACCTGATAAATTTACAGCATGGACCAGACATGCACGTTTCGGGTACTAAACCCTCGTCAGTGATCCTTAGTCTAAACATTGTAATATGGTCAAAAAGTATGAAAATTATTATGTCCAAAAATGTACCAAAAGACGTAGCAGAATGAGTTGGATATGATGCTACAGGACCCACGTTTTAGAAATTTCAAGCAATTTTGAAACAGAAAAATTCAAATGCGTTAAAAAGAGAAAGACGATCAACCAAAGTTGATCGAACTTAGCTACATGTGCACTCGGGGACTCTTGGTCCACTAGCAGTGACACTCACAAACAGACCTCCAGTAAGATTTAGATTTTAACAGAGGATGTGATTATATAATATAGCAAAGATGGACTGGTTATGAGTTCAATATGCCAAATATTGCATGGCTTTGGTCAATATAAAATGTCGTAGCCGTGCAATATTTTTGCATATTGAACTCATACCCAGTCCATATTTGTATAATATTACGTGCATGACTGGTCCATGCTGTAAATTTATCAGGTTTTAAATGATGGTATTGAATTTAAAGACGTTTAACATTTGAACTACTTGGTGAGTGTCACTGCTGGTGGACCAAGAGTCCCCGAGGGCACATGTAGCCAAGTTCGATCAACTTCGGTTGATCGTCTGTCTCTTCAACGCATTTGAAATTTTCTGTTTCAAAATTTCTTGAAATTTCTAAAACGTGGGTCCTGTAGCATCATATCCCACCCATTCTGTTACATGTACTTCTTTTGGTACATTTTTGGACCTAATAATTTTCATACTTTTTGGCCATATTGCATTGTTTAGACTGAGGATCACTGACGAGGGTTTAGTACCCGGAACGTGCATGTCTGGTCCATGCTGTAAATTTATCAGGTTTTAAATGATGCTATTGAATTTAAAGACGTTTAACATTTGAACTACTTGGTTAATGTCACTGCTGGTGGACCAAGAGTCCCCGAGGGCACATGTAGCCAAGTTCGATCAACTTCGGTTGATCGTCTGTCTTTTCAACGCATTTGCAATTTTCTGTTACAAAATTTCTTGAAATTTCTAAAACGTGGGTCCTGTAGCATCATATCCCACCCATTCTGTTACTTCTTTTGGTACATTTCTGGACATAATAATTTTCATACTTTTTGGCCATATCACATTGTTTAGACGGAGGATCACTGACGAGGGTTTAGTACCTGAAACGTGCATGTCTGGTCCATGCTGTAAATTTATGAGGTTTTAAATGATCCTTCAGAGCTTGAAGTCAAAGAAACTACTGAGACAAATAATTCAACATCCCATTTGGACATAATGTTGTCCTACGACACTGATGGTCACATGAACACCTCACTCTATGACAAACGTGACGACTTCAATTTCAGCATTACAAACTTTCCTTTTCTGAGTAGCAACATCCCTTCATCTCCAGCTTATGGCGTATTCATATCTCAATTAATACGCTATGCCAGAGCAAGTACCAAATATACGGATTTTGTTCTGAGAGCTAGGCGTCTTGCAGATAAGCTTTTCAGTCAGGGATATGTTTGTGACCGACTAACATCGTCACTGAGGAAGTTCTACGGTCGATATGGGGAACTCGTCATACACTATGATGTCCCATTCTCCAGAATGGTGGATGATATTTTGTTATAGACCATTTGAACCATCTGTTCCTTTACGGAAGTTACACGAAATCTACGATTATACCGAATATTTTGAATCACAAAACTGTCACAGAAAAAATCCCACCATATTTCAAAAGAAAAGAAACTCCTTGTATTTCCTTTAGCTACACACCAACAGTTGCATCTAAAATTTACAATTACAAGCGATTCCTGCAGTGTATTGATTTAGGTAATCCCTCACTACATCCACTTCCCTGTGAATGTTCTTCAACGGATTTCAACTACTCTCCTTGTGGACACGTTATTACTGGTGACCTTAGTATAGTCAAGAACAAGTTGAGAGAATTGTTAAAAAAGGGTCCCAAATACAGAGAAAGTATGTCCTTTACATGGAACCAAAATGTCAAAATTATCATGGACTCTTGTGAGGAATATGCAAGACGATGGGCAAAGAAAGAGGATGTACAGCTCGACACCCTTTCCGAATGGATAAAATCAATCAGAGGGTTACTTTTATCTAGAATTAACCGATTAAAATCAACTGTGAACACCAGATTCGTGTCTATATTTAAAGACCCTGATGTTATCACAGAACTTACCTACCTCCAAGAACATTATGTCATCACACCAGCGGACAAAGCCTCAAATAATTACACATTTACTTGCAAAAAGTACTATTTCGACAGTCTAGTTAAAGAGTTGGGTTTAAATTCGACACCAGGAAATCCCACTTACACCCCAACAAACCTTTCTGCCTCTGAAATAATAGATAACCACAAATAAGCTCTTGCTTCCTTTGGCTTCGACACTACCAATTTAGATTTAGATTTACCATACTTATACTGCATACCTAAAATGCATAAGAATCCGTATAAACAACGTTTCATCGCTGGTTCCTCAAAATGTTCTACCAAATCTGTATCGATCTTACTCACCAAAGTTTTATCTGAAATCAAATCTGGGCTACAAATATATTGTTCGACAGTATATTCTTGCAGTGGTATCAACCAGATGTGGGTTTTAAAGAATTCGAAGGAACTTTTAGAACATCTGAAATCCACTCATTTTAGTAGAGTCCATTAGATCAAAGCCTTTGATTTTTCGACACTTTACACTACAATTCCACATTCTAAATTGAAAGAAAGACTCGCAAAAATTATAAGTAATGCGTTTACAAGTAAGAACGGTAATCGCAAATACAAATTTATTGTTGTTAACTATGACAAAACCTACTTTGTAAAAGAAAAGTCAGATTCTGAAAATAAGTACACTGAAACAGACATTATTCAGATGTTAAACTTTCTGATCGACAACATTTTTGTGGTGTTTGGAGGAAAGGTCTTCCAGCAAATTGTCGGAATTCCAATGGGGACCAATTGTGCCCCACCCCTTGCCGACATTTTCCTTTACTCGTACGAAGCTGAATTCATTCAATCTTTGGTCTCTGAAGGGAAAAGATACTTAGCTTCTGACTTCAACTTCACTTACAGATACATAGACGATGTGTTGTCCATCAATAATCCAAAATTCGCGGATTACCTGAGGAGTATCTATCCTTCGGAGCTTGAAGTCAAAGAAACTACAGAGACGAATAATTCAGCATCCTATTTGGACATAATGTTGTCCTACGACACTGATGGTCACATGAACACCTCACTCTATGACAAACGTGACGACTTCAATTTCATCATTACGAACTTTCCTTTTCTGAGTAGCAACATCCCTTCATCGCCTGCTTATGGCGTGTTCATATCTCAGTTGATACGCTATGCCAGAGCAAGTACCAAATATACGGATTTTGTTCTGAGAGCTAGGCGTCTTTCAGATAAGCTTCTCAATCAGGGATATGTTTGTGACCGACTAACATCGTCACTGAGGAAGTTCTACGGTCGATATGGGGAACTCGTCATACACTATGATGTCCCACTATCCAGAATGGTGGATGATATTTTGTCATGGACCATTTGAACCATCCAACCAAAGATTGTACTCTATATCTTCCAAAATGGAAGTAACCGGATGTGACAGTTCTACCGAAATGAAGCGACGGGTGTTGCATGCAAGCAGGAGATGCTTTCTCTTCCTGGGCACATGGTCTCACTATCATATCGGGAGTTCGCTTCTTTTCATATGGTTGAGGTTTTTGTTTTTGTTTGCTTTCATTCCTGTTTTATCCTGATTTTGTATGCCTTCGGTTTCTGATTTTCTGAATTATCGATTTTGTACTGTAGACAGGGATATGGTCATTATCCATATTTGTCATCCATCCAAAGATTGTACTCTATGTCTTCCGAAATGGAAGTAACCGGATGTGACAGTTCTACCGAATTGAAGCGGCGGGTGTTGCATGCAAGCAGGAGATGCTTACTCTTCCTGGGCACCTGGTCTCACTCCCATATCGGGAGTTCGCTTCTTTTCATGTGGTGGAGGTTTTTGTTTGTTTGCTTTGGTTCCTGTTTTGTCCTGATTTTGTATGCCTTCGGTTTCTGATTTTCTGAATTATCGATTGTGTGCTGTATACAGGGATATGGTCATTATCCATATTTGTCATGCTATTGAATATAAAGACGTTTAACACCTACCTGTCAGTGAATATAATTGTAAAATGCATCAAATTCCATTCTTTAATTAAT
Organism: Pinctada imbricata; assembly: GCA_033119305.1. Taxonomy (NCBI): domain Eukaryota; kingdom Metazoa; phylum Mollusca; class Bivalvia; order Pterioida; family Pteriidae; genus Pinctada; species Pinctada imbricata. The sequence goes on from VSWD01000009.1 coordinate 30,205,999, forward strand.
TACAGACACGAAAATGGTCCAAAAAAGGCTGAAATTCAAGAGCTCCCAGGGGGCTTCGACCCCCCCCCGTAAGAGTGCTCTGCCCTGGACCCGCTTGGGACCTTCGAAGCGGTCCCCAGACCCCTTGCAAATTCTTTATCCCCCCCCTCCTCGCCCCAACTAAAAAGCTTGATCCGCCACCGATAGTACAGACGTTTATCTCTTATAGGTCTTTTTATTACAGATTTGCATTTCTGTTCCATTTGAAACTGTTCTAAAATATTGTATCTTGTACGCCTATGTCATTCAGATTTTTTTTAAATCGGTCTCGATTTCAAGTCTACTAATTACAGCGCAACGGAGAAGTCTTATAATGCATATTTCTTGTCTGAGAATCAACGATTTCCCAGGTACTGTCGATTCTCTGACAAGAAATATGCATGAATCCTCTATAATAAATATAAAAGAGAAAGAAAAACCAAAATAAAGCGAATACACAAACACGATCGGCATTTCTACTTTAATTTTCATCTTCATGGACTGGTCATGGATCACGCCGATCGTTTTCCAGCTTTACGAAAAAGATATTTCTCTTAATTTGGCAAAAACTCATACACAACTAAGACATCCCTACACTGTAACATACTCCCTTTTTTGTGATTAGGTATCTATATTGCACGAAGTTATAGAAAAACCGAACGTTCTGCGTTGCCTTGCCCACTGAGAACAATTTTAGTTTTCATGCGGACGTCTTGGTAAGCACCCACAGGATTGTGTCACGTAGTACAATACACGAGACAGCTGATGTTTACTGCATCATAAACTATCCTTTTTTAAATAATCTTTAACTTTTTAAACATTATGAAACAACTGTTAAAACGCGGATGCAACGATAATGCGAAATATACGCTGCCTTTACATAAATATGGTGAATCATGAGGTCAAGGGTCATGAGTTAAGAAAAATTGTGTGAATATATATTTATCTTCACTCGATTTATACATTTTGGGGGACGGGAATCTCACGCTTTTCAGGTCACGTGGTGCAAATCTGACGTCACTTGGTTCCTGCGATCACTATAGCCGAGCTCGCTACGCGAAACTCGCCTAAAAATACAGAACTTGTTAATATTCTGCCTCCACAGAAGATTTGTAAGTGTTTTCCATTACCTTAAGTGTGTCACTTTTAACAGCACATTTACGGTCCATTTTGGGGCATATAATGGGTATATATGTACATTCGTAACTTCAAAACGAACGGTACAAAATTGATGAAACTTTGCATGTAGAAAGAGTATGTTTAAATTTTAAACATTTATAATATTTATGAAGATTAAATGATAGGATCTTATTTAAAACTGACTTCTTGGACCTCCTTCAACATCGAGATAAACGGTATCTCGTACTATTTTTATGTTTTTAGATTTTCACAGTAAAATTTTAAAATTACATAGAAATTATCAAACGTCTTCAAATTCAATAGAATCATTTAAGAGCAGATCAATTTGCAGCATGGACCAGGCATGCACGTTTTGGGTACTTTACTATCGTATTTTTTTGCATAATAGCTTTGACATTCTTCGGCCATATTACATTGTTTAAATTGAGGATCACTGACGTGGGTTAAGTACCCGAAACGTGCATGTCTGGTCCATGCTGCAAATTTATCCATTCATAAATGATGCTATTGAATTTGACGACGTTTAACATTTGTACCACTTGGTGAGTGTCACTGCTGGTGGACCAGGAGTCCCCTAAGGCACATGTAGCCAAGTTCTATCAACTTCGGTTGATCGTTTCTTCAACACATTTAAAATTTTCTGCTTTCAAAATTTCATGACAAATTCTAACAAGTGGGTCCTGTAGCGTCATATTCCACCCAAACTGCTACGTATTTCGGTACCTTTTTTTGCATGATATCTTTGATATTCTTTGGTCATATTACATTGTTTAGATTTAGGATCACTGACGAGGGTTAAGTATCCGAAACTTGCAAGGCTTGGTAAGTCGTTTCATCCCCAGGATGAAGTTCTTGTAATTGGGGCTTACCATTGAACAGTGTCAATTACTTTATAAATGCTGGATGGTTAGGTGAAAAATATGGACAATGACCATATCCCAATACACAGTACGAGATCGATAATTCAGGAAACCACAAACCAAAGGATGAAGGAAAGTTGCTACTCATAGATTGAAAATATTTTATTCTGTTAGTGAAATCGTCATGTTTTCTGCAGCACGAAATCGAATATTTTGAGTAATATATGAATACTATATAAATTGATTTTAATATACTTTATCAATGAATATATATAGAAAAAGCATGCTTTGAAAAGAAATACATTAAATGAATAGATTGAATATTCAAAATGATGTAATGAATAATAATAAAACTAAATGAACAATAGCAAAAGTACACCAAGATTGTAAATCAAAATTTTAAATTTTAAAAAGCATTACTAGAACGTCTACAAATCTTTATACATTGTTGCTAGACTCCAATATTCGCACACATAAAACAAAGAAGGGGATCTCCAACAACACCAGGCCGCAGCACCCACAGCAAAACTCCAAAACACCCAATGCAAAAACACAAAGCAGACAAGCACAGAAAGAGACGCACAAGGGACAAGGAACGTCAACGCAAAACACAGAAACATTAAACACAAAGGACTACACATAAACCAACGAGACCAATGGGCAACCGGCGCCGACCCAGGACGGCCACCCGCCACGGAAATGGCAGAAGGTATGGCCATCCTTGACCACGTGCGCACAACCCCCACCCCCCGATCACCCAGAGGTCTCGAAGAACGCACAACTGCGGTGTAAAACAACCTCCCCACCGCCAGACGACCACACACAAACGAGACCGCAAAACGCAGGGGCCCAAGCAACACAGACGAATATGCAAATGGGCACAAAAAGAGGGCGCACGCAACACAATCCGCGCCCTGCCGCCGCGAGCCCATGCACGTCATCACCCGAGGAGTCCGACCGACACCCAGAGAGGACAGGCGGTCGGGGCCCCGTCTTCTCTAAAGAAGCCCAGACAGGGCCCGCCACGGAGCCCCGCCGCCACAGCCAGCTTAAGTACAAGCTCCAAGAATGCACTCGCACAAGACTGCAGGCGTCTCATATTTGCTCACATATTCACAGTTTTTGTTTGTCCTTTTCTTCGGAAGTGTGTATTTTGTCCGTCGTACCAGTCGATCTGGAAATGTGGCAACATTTTCAGTTTTTCAAAACAACATTCATCATTAAAGCAATGAACAATTCTTACTTCGAACGGTTGCTCGATACTAAGAAGAGAATGCAGAAAACGATCAAATAAGCTCATACTGACCCATTCTAAATTAACCTTTCTCAGACTTGTCATTTCAGAACTTAGACCAAGATCCTTATTTCCAAGTGTCACGTGGTTCAAGTTCAGTTCCTGTAAACATGTCATATGTGACAAGAGAGTTACAAGTGAATGGGTATCATCGACAGGGTTAATGTCGGATATTTTTACGTACGTTAATGACAAAACGACTAAAGAGGGAACATTTATGTGATGCAAAATTCTGCTTGTATCGTAACCGTTTATGTAAAGGGATTTTAACGATCTGCTTTCATCTAGGAATCGCGTTAGCAATGCGTCGTCTATTCCATTCCGGCCTGAAGGTGCACTGTACAGGTACAATGACTTTAAGTTCGACAGAGGAGTACTAAGAAGCTCTGCAGTGTCATTGATGAAATCAGAATCCGGTCCAACCAAACGGACGTCAGTTATGCAAAATTGCTCGGCGGTATTGGATATTTCGCTCGAAATATAAGAAATTGCATTCGAGCTTTCTTCTTCTTGATTCTGATGTAATTGTTGATATTCTTTTCGTGCGTGTCTTATTTCTCGAAAACATTTACGTTGTAGCTCAAATATGGAGAATGTTTGGCAAATGTTCCCTGAATCTGGTAAATTTTGTCGATACTCTGTAACCCAGGCCTCCTTATCCAAGACCCTCGCAACTTCTTGCATGATACATCCACCTAAACTCGGGTCAAGACCTGCGACAAAAATGAGAACTCCAGATAATCTTAGAATTTCCTTGACGTTTGTTAAGTTTTGTTTGAAACTTTCTTTCTCATGTTTGACGACATTCAATGCAGCGAAGAGCTCTTGAATTGATGAGTCAGAAAATGATATGATATTGCAACGTGGAAGCAATAACTGATCACTACCTAGGAGACTGATATCAAGGCCAAGCTGCGATTCATCTTCGTCAAGCGTTTGCCTATTTTCTACTTCTGGTTTTAATTTACTGTCATCGTATACCAAATGTAGGTAAGCTAATTTTGCCAGTTTGTATAATGTGCTAAGACATCGAGTTAGATTTTGAAAAGTTTTCAATATTTGTGGAATGTTTCCGCTCAAATGATTTTCTGTTAATTTCAATGCGTCCTCATGTGGATGAGGCGAATGGGCCCTTCCGATCATTAGGTCAAGAAAACGCAAGTAGATACTTGTAAGGCTTCCTCCGTCTAGCTCTTCGTTCCGATGATTATACAAAATATGCACTGATAAAGTTGCAAACAACGGTACTTGCATTAACTTGTGGATTGCCATTTTTTTTAGTTTGCGTGCAACTGAACCGTACACAGACTTGTACTCAGATGTTCTTTTGTCTAAAGCAAAGTGATTGCAGATTTTTTCTAGTATTGATTTTATTCCATTTTCGTCTAATCCTTTAATTTCAAGAATTCGGTCGAATTCATTGAACATATTTGATTCATCATAACGTCTAACAGGTCGTGTTGTAATGAGTGTTGTACAGCTCGAAAAATTGGTAATTGGTAGCTTGATTCCAGATTTAAGTTCATCGAGGCCATCAAAAATGATCAAACATCGATAATCAGGACTCGATAGAATTTCATGCACAATATCATGACATTTCTGATTGTTTTTGAAAAGTTGTTTGCAAATTATTTCTTGTAAGGAAGACATTGTTTTTGAAATTTCGCAAAGCTTAATTAAGAAAAGGAAATCAAATTTGCTCCTTCCTTCAATCTGCTGGTCGTGTATGTGTTGCCAGTCATGTGTAAATGCAGGTTGTTCTTTACACCAATTCTGAGTGAGCCAATGACATAGTGTTGTTTTTCCCCGTCCAGGAAGCCCAATCAAAAGAACACGAGATACATCAAAGAGCATATCACTAGGACTAATAACTATATCATCTCGATCAGGTCTGGCTTTTTCAAACTTCCTTACAACTGATATTGAGGAGAAAATTTCGTCCATCAGAAATCTTTTTGAATTCTGCAAAGGTAACTCTGGAATGCATCTGGTTAGCTCATCATTCTTTTTGTAAAGAACTTCTTTAAAGTTTTTCAGGCTCCATGTTTGATCTTCATTGGCTGAAAGAAAAGTTTTAAGGCACTTGCTTAATTTGATTCGATGTTTTGAGTAATATATGCATTAATAAGAGATCAGGGGGCTCAACACCGGCCCGATACATGTACCCGTACACATTTAACATATTGACAGTGCATAATGATAATTGTACTTTACCAGATAGGTGCCGGGGTTTGGATCCTCAACCGCTGGGTTCATGTTCACAGTAAACATGAGTATTTATTTTCTTGTACAGTGAAACCTGTCTAAACCGATATCGACTCGGACCAAGAAAAAATATCGGTATAGACAGGTTATCGGAATACACAGGTTTAATAGAATTATGTCTTCCTGATAAATTCCTCAAGTTATCTTTATATTTCTAGGGAAAATTCATCATAAAACTGTGAAACAGTAATGCTAACTTATACTTAAACTGTTACCATGAACTGTTTAAAGGCTTATTTCTCATAAAAAATATCCTCTCTGTGAAAATAAGTTGTAAGAAATATATACCCCATGAAAAAGATTTCATTGGCTTTTGAATTTTCATATTTGTTACTTGTTCTTTGTGATAAGTATACATACAAATTAAACTCATTAAAAACAAACAATTCAAACACTGGCCATGGCTTGGGCAGGTTACAAGTAAGAAAATATGGAGTCCATTCAGCTAAAGCTTTAATTGACCAGCTTGGGGTGATAATTAATCAAAACATGGGTTGGTCAGGGTAGGTGTTGTTTTAACATATCAGTTTAGACAGTGCAAAATACATGTATAAAATGTCACTGGGACCGAAAATGTATATCGGTATTCGGAGTAGGCAGTGTTCGGTTTACACAGGTTATTGTATATAGGAAAAGATAGAAAATTCTTTGGGACCAAAAAATTCTATCGGAATAGACAGGTTATCGGATTAGACAGGTAGCGGTTTAGACAGGTTTCACTGTATTACGTAATTACAAAGATTACAGGTTATTTGACCATCTTGTATTTGCATGTCATATGAATACCAAGTATGTCAAAAATGATAGAATTTTCCTTTCCCAAATAGAGTTTGTAAAATTCAAGTATGAGTTACAAAATTTTCCAAGGAATAGATTTTATTAAAATTCGTGTGCATGTTACAATAATGATATATATAAAAGGATGAAATAAAAACTTTTATTTGTCAGAGAACCTTTGTACATACATTTCGTAAGCAATATAATGTCATGTATACGATTTCAGCAAAACACAAAACACAGAATTAATCGATTTTGAAATATAAGAAACTTTCGATACACATGAATCTAAAGGAGTACATGTATATATGGTTTATATAGTAAAGTTACCCCCTAAAATCAATTTTTCTCCAAAATTAAATGTTGTTGGCATTTTTGGAATTAAATGTCTATATTTTGATAAATCTAATCATAAAAACGTCTTCTCGCTTTCTAAGACATTGTAACTTTTACATAAATATCTCGAAAACCGTTGATTTTGTCATTTCTTAACGAAAAATAGCATAATTCGGAGTTATTTTCATTCAAAAACATCGAACGGGATCATGAACAACTTTTTCATTTTACATGCATTAAAGAAGTACCGATCAGTTATTCAGTCTCAAAGTCGCGAAGGCAAGGTAAAATCAAAAGACTTTTCCATAGGAATGGATGCGAACCTCGGAATGAATAAAATTCCGAAGTGAGACCAGGTGCCCGGGGAGAGTCAGCGTCTCATGATTGCATGCAACATCCGGTCGCAACAGCTCCATTGAAACTTGTCAAGCTCGGTGATTTTCTCTATGTACACACCGATGTACACACCGCTGTACACATCAGGTAAGTCTTGTTTGGTGACGATGACTGTCATTCAATCACAATCTAGAATTTCACTGATCATTCTGGAAAGGGAGATTTGATATGCTTTTATCATATCCCCGTAGCGACCGAAGAACTTCCTCAAAGATGATTTCAGCCGTTGTGCAATATAACCATGAACGAGTAGCTTACTTGCAAGTCGTCTGGCTCTAACGATGAAATCTTCATAATTAGAATATGCCTTGGCGTAGCGTATGAGCTGAGAAACAAAAACGCCATAAGCAGGAGAAGACGGAATGTTGCTACTCATGAAATGGAAGTTAGTTATGTGGAATCTGAAATCATCACGCTTGTCATACGGTGAAGTGAGGTGTTCAAGTGGCCGTTTACGTTGAAAGTTAGAAGTATATTCAAGTACGAAGCGGATCTGCCGCTCTCGGTTGTTTCTTTGATCTCTAGTTCATGAGGATATATTTCATGTAGTTGATCCTTAAAGTTCGGATTATTGATTGACAACACGTCATCTATGTATCTGAAGGTAAACTTGAACTGAGATGCGAGGTGATTTCGCCCATTTTAGAGCAAGGTCTGGATGAAGTCATCTACGTATGAATATAGTAGGGCATAATTGATACCCATTGGGATGCCAACTATTTGCTGGAATACAGTTTCTCCAAACACCACAAAAATGTTGTCAATCGAAAACTCAAGTATCCGGATGATATCGTTTTCGGTATACTTTTTGTTTGAATCAGAGTACTCCTGAATGTAATCCTAGTTCCTATCTCAAGCATTTGAAATAGTATGACTTGCAAACGAAAGAAAAATTGTTTGCCGCGCTTTGTCAGCAGGAACAATGATGTATTTTTCGCAGAGGTCAGAAAGTTCTTTAGCAACAACATGGTCATGAAAAATTGACTAATTAAAGGTATTAATTAAATTAATATTGATTAATGATAAATTAAAGGTAACAACATATCAAAATATAAAAGTTGTTCAAAAGCCTGCTCGAAACTAACTAATAGTAAGTCTATCAAAATAATGGACTTTAAAGTTTCCTATCGTCAGGATCTTCTTTAACTCTTTTAAGCCCCAAGATGACGTTTTACCAGAAATTTGGCGAAATGTTCCATTTTTGAAGCCCAAACGCTAAGACATTGAGAAAGGAAATTAAAGGATATATATGGTCCGTGTACTAAAGCACAATTCAATTTTCCATTTCGGTAACGTTAATGAAAAATGGAAAATTGAACCAATTTTCATTTTCAATTTAGTAAATAAATTGGTTCAATTTTCCATTTTCATTTTAAAATTTCAAATTGAAAAATGAAAATTGAAAATGAACTCAAATACGCTGTATTATACCACAATTCAATTTTCATTTGCAAAAGTAAAAAAAAAACGAAAATTAAAACCATTTTCAATTATATCTTAAAATGAAAAATGATCCAATTTTTCATTTTAAGATATAAAATGGAAAATGCTTTCAACTTTCAATTTTCCTTTTTAAATTTTTATTTTCTAAATGGAAAATAGAAAATGGACTGTAATAGGCTGTGCTTAACTACAATTCAATTTTCTTTTCTTTTTCTAATCTAATCCGTAATGGAAAATGAAAAATTGAGTCACTTTTCCATTTTTACACTCTGCGTGCTACAGCGAAAATGGAAAATGAAAAATTTAATCAATTTTCAATTTTTCACATTTGTTTTAACTACACACGACCTGCACACCCCTATCTCTTTAATGTAGTGGTCCAGCGATTAGCCAATCAGGGCGCTCGACACAAACGTAAGCAAATGTTTCTATCGACAGCTTGTCCTTTCTCTCGCTTCGCAAATAATCAGAATATAAAATGATATTATAAAATATGTTATCTTAGACACATTTTTGCAGCTCTCTCGTATTTTTGTAACCTAGCTATATGACAAGGCAATGCGATAAGCATTGTCATGGAGAATATAAAAGATGGATAGAAAAGGATTATATACTTTTAAGTTTCTTTGTGTTATCGTCTATATTTCGAATGAATCTACCAGAATTGTGCTTTTTTGCATAAAATGAACTATGGACATTTGATTACTATGAATTATAAAGAAAATCTTAAGATAAGAACTAAACCACGCAAAGAGTAGCATTCCCTCGCACGGCATCAATACAAGAGGACGCAGGCGCCCTCTTGAAGACAACACGCGTAATTAAATAGGTTAAAAAGGATCCCAAATACAGAGAAGGTACAATGTATACACTTTACATGGAACCAAAATGTCAAAATTATCATGGACTCTTGTGAGGAATATGCAAGACGTTTGGCAAAGAAAGAGGATGTACAGATCGACACCCTTTCCGAATGGATAAAATCCATCATAGGGTTACTTTTATCTAGAATTTACCGATTAAAACTGTGAACACCTGATTCGAGTCTATATTAAAAGACCCTGATCTTATCACAGAGCTTACCTACCTCCAAAAATATTAGGTCATCACACCAGCGGACAAAGCCTCAAATAATTACACATTTACTTGCAAAAAGTACTATTTCGACAGTCTAGTTAAAGAGTTGGGTTTAAATTCGACACCTGGAAATCCCAATTACACCCCAACAAACCTTTCTGTCTCTGAAATAATAGATAACCACAAATCAGCTCTTGCTCCCTTAGGCTTCGACACTAAAAATTTAGATTTACCATACTTATACTGCATACCTAAAATGCATGAAAATCCGTACAAACAACGTTTCATCGCTGGTTCCTCAAAATGTTCTACCAAATCTGTATCGATCTTACTCACCAAAGTTTTATCTGAAATCAAATCTGGGCTTCAAAAATATTGTTCGACAGTATATTCTTGCAGTGGTATCAACCTGATGCGGATTTTGAAGAACTCGAAGGAACTTTTAGAACATCTGAAATCCACTCATTTTAGTACAGTCCATTTGATCAAAGCCTTTGATTTTTCGACACTTTACACTACAATTCCACATTCTAAATTGAAAGAAAGACTGGCAAAAATTATAAGTAATGCGTTTACAAGGAAGAACGGTAATTGCAAATATAAATTTATTGTCGTTAACTATGACAAAACCTACTTTGTAAAAGAAAAGTCAGATTCTGAAAATAAGTACACTGAAACAGATGTTATTCAGATGTTAAACTTTCTGATCGACAACTTTTTTGTGGTGTTTGGAGGAAAGATCTTCCAGCAAATTGTCGGAATTCCAATAGGGACCAATTGTGCCCCACTCCTTGCCGATATTGTCCTTTACTCGTACGAGGCTGAATTTATTCAATCTTTGGTCTCTGAAGGGAAAGATACTTAGCTTCTGACTTCAACTTCACATACAGATACATAGACGATGTGTTGTCCATCAATAATCCAAATTTCGCGGATTACCTCAGCTGTATCTATCCTTCGGAGCTTGAAGTCAAAGAAACTACAGAGACAAATCATTCAGCATCCTATTTGGACATAATGTTGTCCTACGACACTGATGGTCACATGAACATCTCACTCTATGACAAACGTGACGACTTCAATTTAAGCATTACAAACATTCCTTTTCTGAATAGCAACATCCCTTCATCGCCTGCTTATGACGTGTTCATATCTCAGTTGATACGCTATGCCAGAGCAAGTACCAAATATACGGATTTTGTTCTGAGAGCTAGGCGTCTTTCAGATAAGCTTCTCAGTCAGGAATATGTTTCTCAACTGAGACGGTACGCCAGGGCATGTTTCATATATGAAGATTCCATCATTAGAGCCAGACGGCTTGCAAGTTAGCTACTTGTTCAGGGTTATATCTCACAACGGCTGAAATCATCATTGAGAAAGTCGCTACGGGGATTTAATAAAATCATATAAGATCCCCCTTTCCAGAATGATAAGTGACATTCTACAATGTGATCGAATGGCTGTCGTCGTCACCAAACAACACATACTTACCTGGTCTGTACATCAAAATGTACATCGAGGCAATCACCGAATTTGATAGGTTTCCATGGGGCTGTTGCGACGGGTTTTGCATGCAATCAGGAGACGCTGGCTCTTCCCGGACACCTGGTCTCACTTTGGAATGTTGTTCATTCCGGGGTTCGCGACCGTTCCGATGAAAATTCTTGCGATTTAGCCTTGCCTTCTCGACTTTGAGACTGAATAACTGTTAGGTACTTCTTTTATGTTTATCCTGGAAGCTAATGTCATAGCCTGAGTGTCGGCGTCGTCGTGGACAAAACTTGGGCTATATCTCATGAAGTATACGGGGCTTGTTATTTCACAAGTGGATACCTCATCACCTGGTCTTTCATTCGGGACATTGACTTTTGACCTAGTGACCTTGACCTTGAAGTTTGACCTACTTTTGAAAAAAAACAAAAACTTTAACCTGGGCTATATCTGCTGTGCAATAAGGGGTAGGACTTTGATATTTTACATGTGCGTTACTCATGACCAGATCTCTCATTTGAGACCCTGACTTTTGACCTAATGACCTTGACCTTAAAGTTTGACCTACTTTTAGAAAAAATAACCTGGACTATATCTCATGTACTAACAGGATATGGCTTTAATGTTTCACATGCAATATCCTCGTGACCAGACATTTCATTTGAGACCTTAACTTTTGATCTTGCGACCTATATATTTAAGTTAGACCTACTTTTAAAAACTTCAACCTGGGCTATATTTCATGTACTATTATGGGTAGGGATTTGATATTTGACATGTAGATTCTTCATGACCAGAGCTTTCATTTGATACCATGCCTTTTGACATAGTGACCTTGACTTTGACCTACTTTTGAACTATGAGGGATATATATAAGGCTTTGGTATTTCACAGATAGATTCCTCAGAGCTTTCATTTGATACCATGACCTTGGACCTAGTGACCTTGATTTGAATTTTGACCTACTTTTAAGTTATAAAGGGTTGGGCATTAACTTTTCAGATATAGATTTCTCATGGCCAGAGCTTTCATTTGATATCATGAGTTTTGACCTAGTGACATAGACTTTGATTTTTGGCCTGCTTTTAAGTTGTAAGGGATATAGTTACCTTGACATAGTTACCTTGACTTTTGACCTACATTGTATTTTTATGACAATTCAATCTGGGTTCTGATATTTCACATGTAGATTCTCATGAGGTTCGCAACCGTTCCGATAGGAATTCTAACAATTTTTGCCTTGTCTTCTCGACTTTGAAACTGAATAACTGATGGGTATTTCTTTGATGTTCATATGAAATCAATACACTGCAGGAATCGTTTGTAATTGTAAATTCAAGATGCAACTGTTGGTGTGTAGCTATAGAAATACTAGGAGTTACTTTTCTTTTGTAATATGGTGGGATTTACACACAAATGACAGCGTCACTCTATCTCATTGCAATTGTACATGTGTTGCGAGGAAGGTGTCGATGAATTGTCAGCATCTCTTTCGGTAAACCATATTTTAGAATAATTTACAAACTCATATTCTCTTAAAAAAAACTCGTACCTATTATCATCATTGGTATGTTTTCTTCATCCATCGGTAACTGGTTATTCATCTGATCGCAACGTCGATATTTCCTGTGTCCTTGGCAACAAAAAAATTGAAATAAACTGTCCCAGTTTTAATTAAGTTTGTAAATACTTACGACTAGACCATTTCTCATTAAGAAATATTGTTTAGCTGTTACAATTTAAATAACTTTGTTCATCATTCAGTGGTGAATATTTAGTGCAAAATATTCTTATTGAACCATAAGAACAACTGTTTATACACAAGAATTGATTCTAGACAAGGCAAACGTTTCAAACACAGAAACACCATTTTTGGACCTAGATATCAAAAGTGTTAATGGAGAGATCCATACAAGTGTGTATGACAAAAGAGATGATTTTGGATTTAACATAGTAAATTTCCCCTGGTTTGACGATGATGTTCCTAAATTACTGTCCTATGGTATCTATATTTCACAGCTCATCCGGTATGCTAGAGCATGTACTGATGTTTTGGATTTTCATAGTAGAAATTTACAAATTACCACGAAACTTTTGGGACAAGGTTTTCGCTTTCACAAACTAGTATAAACTTTCTGGAAATTTTACAAAAATTATTGTCAACTTCTTCTGAAATTCGGACAAATACAGACAACAGAGTATATTACTTTGGGTATTTCACAACCTGCATTTTATGGTGACATAATTAACAAGATAAGAAGGATCAAAGATGGACAAAATAACTATCGAAAATGCGTCAGAATCATCAAACGCCTTTTATACCGTGGGTATGATCCTAATGTCAACAGAGGGACGCTAGGCTTGGTACTTGACCAATCTGCAGTCTTGTACCAGCGCATTCTTAAAACGTGCACTTTGATTGACTGGGACGACGGGATTCCATGACGGGCCCTGTCCAAACCTCTTTAGAGAAGACAGGGCCCCGACCACCTGTCCTCTCTGAATGTCAGTCGGACTCAGACGGACACTACGCTTGGTAATTGACCAATCTACAGTCTTGTACCACCACATTCTTAAAACTTGCAATCTAATTGACTGTGACGACGGGACTCCATGGCGGGCCCTGTCCAAACCTCTTTAGAGAAGACAGGACCCCGGCAACCTGACCTCTCTGAATGTCAGTCGGACTCCTCGGGTGATAACAAACATGAGCTCGCTACAGCCGGCAGAGCACAGATTGTAATACGTACGCCCTATTTTTGTATCCATTTACATTTTCATCTATGTTGCTTTGGGCCCCTGCGTTTTACGGTCTTGTTTGTGTGTGGTCATCTGACAGTTAGGATGTTGTCTAACACCACGATTGTACGTTCTTCGAGACCTCTGGGTAATCAGAAAAGTGGGAGGGTTACGTAATCCAGAATAACCACACATTCTGCTATTTTCGTGGCAGATGGCCGTCCTTAGTCGGAACCGGTTCCCCAGTGGATTTTGGTGGACTTTATACCGATTATCCTAATTAAACATCGACATAGCTCTGACTGGAGCGAATAAAGCTCCCAATAGACCTTGAGGCTCAAAAATAAATTCCAAACTCTAACCAAATGTAGAATTCCAAATCGTTGTACTTTTGTCTAAACATGTTATTTGTAAAATGATATAGGCCATGTAAATATATGTATAATGTGTCCAATCTGCATAGGTCGGAGACCAGTCGGGATAGATCGTTATGTATCGGGACAAAGTCTGCATAACTCAGGGCTATAGGAACAGGTCGTTGGTTACACAGGACAAGTCGGAGGTCAGTCGGTGTGAAATCGGGGTCCTATTATCATTATTTGATCAGGTAAGAGTCGTCGGATAGATAAATCGGGAGAACTTTCAACACCTATCTCTCCGACTTTTGAAAAATTTTAAGTCGTAGAGAGTCGGGGAGCCAATTTGGCAAAAAGTAACCGGGGTTAGAAATAATTAACATTAACGATATTGCCATTTATTGAGAAATAAGCAGAATAAATCGTCAGTGAAAGATCAAATTTATGACCAAATCATGAAACGGACTATCCATTTTTTAGATAATATTAATGAATGCATTCATTTTATACGAATAAGAAATAATGAATTTTAAAGAAGTTTTACATGTACAAACAATTGGATGGGAATACCGAAACTACCTACCTTTGATCCAAATAATGATGACACACATCAGAAGAAAACTTGTGAGTAGCGGTACAATAGTTGATACAATAATAATACAAGTAGATTCGTCGGAAGGGGTATATGTTGAAAATGTGTGAATCTTTTCTATGGTCAAATTTCTAAAAGAAAAAAATGAGAAGGAATCCAATCATGAAAAAATACATCCCATATCGCCACTTCTCTCACCCGAATAAATCTGAAAATAAAACACTCGCCCTTTCCCTATAGTCCCTTTTACGTCTATTATCTATTCTGTGTTTTCTCATGAAGTGTTTTTGTGTTTTGCTGTCCTTACTGCAACCAAGTCTTGTTGGAGATCTGCTCCCTTTTCTAACATATAATTCTAAGTACATAAGGGCAAAGCGCCAATAGTTATAGCTGGCAATATAATTTATTTTGAAGTAATTGGAAATCACATGTGAAATAACAAAGTGGACGATCAAACTGACATAACCTTATTACATATACGAATATATTCCCGTTCAACATATATCTGTTTTGCACATTTACGTACCTTTTATACGGTAGAAAACAGGCCGGATCTAGAATATGAAAAAAATATACATTCATCATAAGTTTTTTTTTATTATGAAAGACCTTTAAACTCAACCCTTACTGAACTTTTCTTTAGGGGTAGCATCGACAATAATTTATTAACATTTTTTGTAATTAGCAAAGAACCAAAAGTGTCCAACATTTCAAAAATGCACTTTATGAAACACATTTTTTTTATATTTACTCATTTTACTTAATACATTGGTCATCCTTATATCATTACTGATGTAGAATAATTAGGTATTTCTGCTTTCTTGTCATCTTTTAACTGTTCATAAATTCTCTACAACGAAAGTGATCACATGATAGGAATTCATAAAGCGCTCCCTCCAAAAATCCAAACAGAGCTAGAATAATAGAAACAGATGAAAGAAGGCAAAATGTGTATGCTAATATCTATCATGTTCGAATACTAGTATACAACTTACATTTGTATATTTCTTGCAAGATGTAGGATTCATGACCTTTCAATGGACATCCGGATACTCCTTCTTGACATAGAGTAAATTTTCTCTTTTGTTCAATATGAGGCAACCCTTGATGGCAAATGATGAAAGGACAACCAACTGAAACCCAAACAGTTTTGAGCAGTGTTAGGCAAGAAAAGAATAATATATTAATGTACTTAATTGTGACAAACCAATTAATATTTATAAGAAGGTTTTCAAACAAAAATTATACATTTATTCAAGGACATAATACAAAAAGTGGCCTAATTCGATTATAAAACATGAGTAAGAAGAAAAAAGATATAAGAATGCCTCCTTCCTATCCTTTGTTTAAATACCAATATGATACGGAGGATACATGTGACAAATATGGATAATGACCATATCCCTGTATACAGCACAAAATCGATAATTCAGAAAATTAGAAACCGAAGGCATACAAAATTAGGATAAAACAGGAACCAAAGCAAACCAACAAAAACCTCCACCATATGAAAAGAAGCGGCCTCCCGATATGAGGGTAAGACTAGGTGCCCAGGAAGAGTAAGCAACTCCTGCTTGCATGCAACACTCGCTGCTTCAATTCGGTAGAACTGTCACATCCGGTTACTTCCATTTCGGAAGACATAGAGTACAATCTTTGGTTGGATGGTTCAAATGGTCTATGACAGAAAATCATCCACCATTCTGGAGAGTTGGACATCATAGTGTATGACGCGTTCCCCATATCGACCGTAGAACTTCCTCAGTGACGATGTTTGTCGGTCACAAACATATCCTTGACTGAGAAGCTTATCTGAAAGACGCTTAGCTCTCTGAACAAAATCCGTATATTTGGTACTTGCTCTGGTATAGCGTATCAACTGAGATATGAACACGCCACAAGCTGGCGATGAAGGGATGTTGCTACTCAGAAAAGGAATGTTTGTAATGCTGAAATTGAAGTAGTCACGTTTATCATAGAGTGAGGTGTTCATGTGACCATCAGTGTCTTAGGACAACATTATGTCCAAGGAGGATGCTGAATTATTTGTCTCTGTAGTTTCTTTGACTTCAAGCTCTGAAGGATAGATACTGCTCAGGTAATCCGTAAAATATGGATTATGATGGACAACACATCGTCTATGTATCTGTAAGTGAAGTTAAAGTCAGAAGCTAAGTATCTTAAAAACTGTTAGTTGAAGGGCCTAAATTTCGTGCGAGTTTTATCGGAAACTTGACATCACATGCCAAGCATCAGTTTAGTATCTGAAAAGAAGAAGAAGTACATATACAGACATCTGATGATAAAACGACATTTACAAAATTGAAGGATAATATATGCCATACAATTAAGTTATTTGAAACAAAAAAAAAACTCAAAACTTCTGAATCAAAATTAGGCGTATTCTCGGACTTGTAGTCAGTTCGATATATTCAACAAAGGCTAAGTAAGTATATCAGGAGAGAATCCTGGACAATAAAGAAAGGCTATAAAAATGGTTCCCAGAATATTCATAATTTTTTGAAATTATTTCATAATTGAAATTCCGGAATTCCTTTATGTTACGATATGACCCTAAACGCTGGCAAAATCAACCATTCGTGAGCTTTGCAATTGGTGAACTATGCAAAAAAAATATTTGTAGGTAAGTTAGATTTCTGAAAACACAGACATTTATTTGGGAAATATTCCATGAAAACACAGACATTTATTTGAGAAATATTCCATGAGAAGGAATCAGCCATAGCTTTATGTTCAAATCAGAGAAAACTCTATGACAAAGTAACATCAAAAGTATGCAGATTAACATAAAGCCACTCCTCGAATATGACGAAAAGGGAATCATCTCCAGCGTGACCACCCTGCATGCAGCCAGCAAAATAAACCCACGAGAAAGTGACACATAAATGACATCATACAAACTCCAAATTGCAAAATGATACAACAATATTCACTAGAACATCATATAAAACAATCGCAACAGACGTACAGAAACATTAAACATTGATGACAACACAAAGAATGCAGGCGACCAATGTGCACTCGGCACCGACTTTGAACGGCCATCTGCTTTTAGCAAATGGTGTGGTTATCCAAATATTGTGCACACAACCCTCCCATTTATCCGGATACACAGAGGTCTCCATAGACACACAATTGTTGTATAAACATACGACTTCTCACTGTAAGGTGACATCACAAACAAAATAGCGGCCTCTTGTAACACAGGTTCTATGTAAATGGATCTAAAAAATTCTATGGAATGCGTATAACAGCCTGTGCTCTGCTGGCTGAAACCAGCTCAAGATCAATCACCCGAGAAGTCTGACCAACTTTCGGATAGGACAGAAAATCAAGACAAAATTTTCTCTGACGAGATTTCAACAAGGCCCATCATGGAGTCCCATCGTCACGGCTGACCAGTGTGCAACGTTGGGAAAGACACTTGTACAAAACTGTTTTTAGCAAATGGTGTGTATGATGTAGATTGGTTCAGTACTAATCCCTTTTTTTCGTCATGACTTTATGATGATATCCCCGGTAAAGCAGGCGACCGACTATTTTCTTACATTTCTGCGTGAAGTTTGATCTGCCTTTGATTCTTCTGATTTTGTTTTTAAGGTCAATGCAAAATGAAGGCAATGAAATTCCCAATGATACATACTCTGATGCCGGAGTGGTTCCAAATTTTGAAAGGAGTTAAGAATAGTTATTGTAGAATTTCCAAAAAGATTTTACTAGTTAATGATATCTAAATCCTTGACTGATAAGTTTTTTAGTAATTTGTATATTTTTGTCATGAACGTTCGAAACATGGGAGAAAGCTCTAGCGTATCTGATCAGCTGAGAGATATAAATGCCGTACGATGGCAATCTTGGGACATCGCCATCAAGAGAAAATAAATTATGTTGAAGCCAAAGTCTTCTCTTTTGTCGTATATCTTTGTTTGAATTTCTCCGTTATTAATATTGATATCAAAATCGAAAATGGCGTAGCTTTATCATTTGTGAAGTAGTGTCCTCCGTAGAGAAGTTTAATACAATAAATAACAATGAACACTATATCCACAAATTTTCGGCCACTCGGCCTTTATCAAGTGGAAAAGCACGAATACAAAAGAAATCTACGTTATATCCATAACTGCTGGTAAACAAAGCCCAGCGTAAAATGAACAAGGCATGACGTCACACATAACAATCAACAATGCGTAAAGCGCCAAAACGACGTTACATAAAACCGCTAAATCTGCGTACCGTTATCGAACGTAAATAAGTTAGAAAAGAGTTCATTTAATTTGTACCGTTAATAAAATTATAAGAGTTTATGATAAACAAATAGAAATTCAGGAGGTTAGAGACTGGCACATCCCCCACCGCCGTCCTTTCTAACATCTATAAAACTAGTAAGTCACATTAAATAAAGTGTCAAGATACATGTATGAACTATGAATATGAAAACTAGACTAGATCCAAATATACAGAAAATCGATAATAGAACATATAAATAAATAAATGAGAAAATAATCAACAAATAAATGAAATAAAGAAAAATAATAATAATTAAAATTATGATAATCATAAAATTTAAAGAAAAAAAAATTCATATATATATATTAATATTTATAAAGGGGAAGGAGAAAAATAGATAAGTAAATAATTAATTAATTAAATAAATAAATAAACAAAATAAATAGATAAATGAATAAATAAATAAATAAATTAATTAATTAATCAAAAAAATTATTTATTTATTTATTTATTAATTAAATAGATAGATAAATAAATAAATATGTTAATAAATAAATAAAGGGGGTTGTTGTTACCGAACCAATACCGAATTAGTCCGAATCATCCAGACGCCCCACTCCGCTTGAGTAAGGGGAGCAAAGCGCCCGGACGACTCAGACTAATACCGAATAAAAGACGTGAAGACATAATGAACCCTTTAGAAAGTCAAGACAACCATGGATATAATATGACACGCACTCTCACTTACGCTAGCGCGCAATCAGAAAAAAGGGGGAAAATTTAATATTAATAAAAGAAAGGACATAAAATGCACAGAAATATCTATCCACTGAAAATTATGTATAAATGAATAATTAAGGGAACGCCACCCACTGACTTTAAATATGTATATATTAAGGGTAATTTTACATAAAGATTGTGAGATGTGTATAAACAAAAATGTAATACACTAGCATTACAGTCAATACTGATATTTACTCATAAAAGTTGATAATTAGTATCTGATAAGAAAGAGAGCAGGAGGAAACCGGAGTGTCCGGAGGAAAACCCCCTGAGTCAAATGGGTGACAGACAACCAAAATAATCCAGCAATGAATTTATAAGGGTGTTCGATAACATGAATTTCTAAGTTAAAAGGACTATAAGATTCCCCTCCGTTAAAAAAAATAGAATAAAATAAAAAAATAAATAAATGAAAAAAATTGAGTCTATATGCAAATATCAATACTTATAACACTCACACGCGCTCACACACCCTTACACACCTACATCCATGCTAAAAAGTTTATGATGCACCTGTACCTGGACCTCTAGTATTGAAGAGTCATATATAACCTAACTATTAATATAAAATAATGCATCACTAAGCCTTTGTTTTAACATTACATCCATAAGGTACACTAGTGTTAAGTGTTCTAATCCACTCCTGTTCCTTGATCAGTCTGAAATGCTTATTTTCACCAAACGTTCTGCAAAGAACAGCCAAGGAGAGATCGTCCTCCGTGTGGTCCATGAAATGTCGCATTATATGAAATAGTGTCCTCCGTAGGGAAGTTTAATGTAATAAATAACAATGAACACTCTCTATCCACAAATTTTCGGCCACTCGGCCTTTATCAAGTGGAAAAGCACGAATACAAAAGAATTCTACGTAATATCCATATCTGCTGGTAAACAAAGCCCAGCGTAAAATGAACCTCTACGTAATATCCATATCTGCTGGTAAACAAAGCCCAGCGTAAAATGAACCTCTACGTAATATCTATATCTGCTGGTAAACAAAGCCCAGCGTAAAATGAACTCTACGTAATATCCATATCTGCTGGTAAACAAAGCCCAGCGTAAAATGAACAATTCATTTTACGCTGGGCTTTGTTTACCAGCAGATATGGATATTACGTAGAATTCTTTTGTATTCGTGCTTTTCCACTTGATAAAGGCCGAGTGGCCGAAAATTTGTGGATAGAGAGTGTTCATTGTTATTTGTCGCATTAAAGGTTTATCCCTTTGAAACTTTATGTCGCGTTTGTGTTCCGTTATCCTCTCTTTTAATGACCGCTCCGTTTCGCCTACGTAAATAGTTGTATTACATTTCTTACAAAGTAGTACGTAAATAAGGTTCCTATCTACACACTTCGCATCACTAACAGAGTTGTTAAACAGTTTGCCCTCTGAGTCCGAAATCTTATCCCTAACAGTAATGTCGCATATTTTACACTTACAATCTTCATCCTGTTTCCGAATTGACCAATCCGTTTTCTGGTGAACCAAAGTGTCGCATAGATTCCTATCACGCCTTAAAGCAAGTAACGGAATTTCAGGGAAAATTTCACGCATATGATCCGATCTGTATAAAGTTTTCCTGTGTTTTTGAAGAATAACCCTAACGTCTGGTAGCAATTTCGAAAAAGTCAAAACAAGTGGTACCCGGTCCGTTTTCCCAGCTCTTGCCCTCTTATTGAGTAAGTCATCTCTGTTCATAACGTCCACTTTCTGCAATTGGTCCTCTATAACGCTCCCGCTATAGCCGCGTTTTCGAAGTTGTTGTTTCAGTTCCTTTCTGTGCCTCAAATAATCCTCCTCTTTTTCGCAAATCCTTCTCAGTCTGATACCAAGTCCAAAAGGTACATGTAATGATTTCTTGGTATGCGCAGGGTGACACGAGTCATATCTTAAATAAAGTTGCTTATCTGTCGGTTTCCTGTACAAGTCCGTATAAACATGCCCGTTCTCCAATTTTACCATGATATCTAAAAATTCGATCTCGTTTGTGCTCCATCGTAGACTAATTTTGATATTCTCAGTGATGTCGTTGGCATAGTCTGTAAAGCGCAGTAATGAGTCGATGTCACCATTCCATATGCCTATACCGTCGTCTATGAACCGCTTATAAAAAATGGTTTGTTTTCATGCTCTAGTAGTTTCTCATCCCATTTCCGCATATAAGTTCATGCAAAGCTCCTACCTAGCCTAGATCCTATAGCAATACCATCTGTTTGTCTGTAGTGATTGTCTCCTAAACTAAAGCCATTGAAGTCAAGAACAGCCTCAATCATCTCTATCGCGCAGTCAGTCGGAATCAAAGGATTTTTTCTCAAGTCCAACGCCTCTCTACAAGCTTCTATACCTTCTCTTCTCGGTACGGACGGATAGAGTTTCTCCACGTCAAAACAGAAAAGAATCGCATTTACCGGAAATGGCGTGTCAAATTCCTTAAGTTTATTGATGAAATCTGTGGTATCCCTTATATGACAAATATGGATAATGACCATATCCCTGTCTACAGTACAAAATCGAATGTCGGTGTAGTTTCAACAAATTCATTTAGTTCATGTTCCACCAGTTCGGCCATTTTTTCCGTGGGTGTTCCTATCCCGCTTACAATAGTACGCAAAGGGGCATCTTGTTTATGCAGTTTCGGATTTCCTTTAAGTTTACCGCCTCTCGGATAACGTGGTAAAAGGTATTGATGTAAATCCTTACTTATGATCCCTTCCTTACGCATACGCTTTACTATTTTCTTTATCTTTTTAGTCGCAATGTCTGTCAGGTCCACTCCCACAGCTTCATATAATGAACTTCCGGTCATTTCCGCTTGTAACTTGCGAACGTAGTCTGATTTGTTAACCACTACTACACCTGATCCCTTGTCTGCTGGTCTAATAATGATAGAGTTGTTGTTTAAGGTATCCGATGTACAAGTGGTCATTTTTCCATGCCTGGTAAGGCACTATAAACTATATATTTTCTGAAAGGTTATACTGCCCACTGCTCAGAAATAATAATTTTGGGACCAGAAAAACAAAGGGGAAAAACTATTGAATTACAAAGGTATTGAAATTGTCCATTTTCTGTATATAATATAAGTAAAACAACAATGTTACACAATAATTTTCCCCTATGATTTTTAAGACCTGGGAGTCTTATATCTGTACTCAGGGCATCATCACCTTTCAGAAAATATATAGTTTATAGTACCTTACCAGGCATAAAATTTACCATACTTTATAATGGAGATGATTAAAACACTATGTAAAATGATTCTATTGTACAACGGATACCTTAAGACAGAATTTCTATTTGTTTATCATAAACGTAAAATGTTATTAACTGTACAACTTAAATGAACTCTTTTCTAACTTAATTACGTTCGATAACGGTACGCAGATTTAGCGGTTTTATGTAACGTCGTTTTGGCGCTTTACGCATTGTTGATTGTTATGTGTGACGTCATACCTTGTTCATTTTACGCTGGGTTTGTTTACCAGCAGTAACGGATATAACGTAGAATTCTTTTGTATTCGTGCTTTTCCACTTGATAAAGGCCGAGTGGCCGAAAATTTGTGGATATAGAGTGTTCATTGTTATTTATTTTATCATTTGTATTTGCTTTGTTCAATGTTAACTCTGGAGGATAAATTTGATTTTTTGTAATGGTCAAAATGTGGGTTATCAATATTCAAAATATTATCAAGATACCTAGAGGTGCCATTGAAACATTTCAAGTAGTCAAATTTCTTGAGTTTTTGCAGATTTTGCTTGAATTCTTTTAAAACAAGTCTGCAACCAGACACGCACGATAAGTAGCCAATGACCAAACACAAATGACTTAACGGAAACTATCTATTTATTAGCATACTGAGTGCCCGTGCGCACAAAAATAAATTCCATCAACTAGGTTGTAAGTCCACGAGGATAGCACTGCATTGAGAAATATTTTAAATTTTGTGTCATCATATTAGACCTGAATTTCTAAAATTAAGGGGTATCTCCCTCATTGCACAGCTTTGTCCAAAGCTGGGGTTTCGTCATATTTTTCGGTCATGTTTAGAATTTGCTGACGAAACACTTAGGGGATAAACGTACTGTGTTTTGTGGTTCCGACAGGTATATGTTGGATATACTGTTGGAAACGCAGTTATACCGTCGGGGCTTGCCCCCGACGGTATAACGTATGTTTCCAACAGTATATCCAACATATACCTGTCGGAACCACAAAACACAGTACGTTTATCCCTATTCTAATTTATGTGACATATTTTAACTCTTTATACCCCTCAGAAGGTCTCATTTATTGCTTTAGAGGCGACGTTGCTACGGAGGACTAATAACGACCAACTGAAATGACTGCGCTGCAAAATATGAAATACAACTGCTTCGTATTTATTACAATGGCGAAAAATCAACGTGTTATCAATAATAAACTTACTTGTTCTGTTGTTTACATGTGGAGAACGCCATTTACAAGCTCATACCTTGTAGTTTTACGTCACAGTATGACGTCACAGGAGCGATGAACAAAGGGAAGCATGACGTCATACGTAAAAAGTGCGCTAAAGCTTGTAACTTGCAAATTTAGGTAGGAATACATTTTGAAGTATGTCAAGTGAGTCGGTTTGCGGCATGTATATCGTCGTTATACATGCTTGTAGAAATCCTGTGAACCAATCAGAATGCGTGAAACAAACAGAATGAATTAGAATTGCTTTTATATGAGTTGGAGAAGTCAACAAGTGACTTAATTGTACGGCATATATGATCCTTCATGTTGTTCATGTCGTTTTATCATCAGATGTCTGTATATTTTCTCGTACAAATGGGTTAAAGCAGATCCTGACTATAATCTCAACAGCATTCACAATAGAGCACCACATTGAGCATCGACGGACCCCTAGCAAGCTAGAGTGGGACAAGGTGTCCGGGAGGAGTACGCATCCCCTGTTGGCTAGCCGTACCCGCCATCGATATTCACGCACGAAAAAGAAACAATATATAAAATACATGCACTGTCTGAGGTTATGTACAACTTCTCCGAACGAATCCTTTACTTTGTAGTTATGGTCTCCGAACGAATCCTTGGTTTTGATTTCAATTTTAGAAAGAAGGCGATCTCCGAAAACACTCGGTTGCAGCACCCACGGCAAAGTACGGATCTCGGCCGCCAACACGGCAAATTATTGTTGATTGCTGCTATGTTATTCAGGGACAACCAAACAAATATATAGAGGAGTACACGAAGAAATAAAATATGTTTAAATGTGTCTATTCAACCTCAAACTTAATTTTGTCATTCTTTTTTAATTCATGTTGTACTTCATGTTTTAATAGTTTCTCTGCTTAGTTTGTCTGAATAAATGTTCTCTTTGTGTTCATATCCTCTATCTGTTTGTGACTTTGTTTCGCTAGGTTTTCGCTGTTTGTGTTTTTTATTTTGTTTGCCCCTAAATTGCCGCAGTCTAAGTGGATATCATTTCCTCATTCTATATTAAGATGTTAACATACCAACGTCTGCATCGAATTTCACTTTTGGTAAACATGCTTCCATAAATTCTCCTTTTTCATTTTGCAGACACGTGTAGAAAGTATTTTCCACCAAACACACGAAATCTTTTGACCGATTATTCCATTGATCTTTTGTTGTTGGACAAACAGCTGTATGTTTGCAAGTTTGTATCAATGTTGAGTTTACGACTGATAGTAATCCGATAAATAAAAGCAGCAGTAGTTCCTGTGGATAGATTTGACAACATTTATTTTCTTTTTTCTAGAAAAAATTCAATGTATCTCAAAATGGTTACATGAATTATTGTGAAACTTAAGAACAAGCTGAAGAGAACCATGGGTACATCGCTCCCTTAATGATTGTGGAAATATGATGGGTTTAAAGTATTTTAAAAGGTGTTTTGAGTGTCGTGTGACGTAATCGCGCCTTTCCAAAAGATTTACAAAGTATTTACAAAGACTTCCTTTTTAATCACAAAAGTTATTTGCTTGAAGATTTAAAAAAAAATCATAGGTCTGGCAAAACTAACTCTTTGTTTTCCATATGATTTTTCAATAATTTGGTTTCGTAACATTTGAGTATAGAATTTTCAATAGCCTTGCAAGTTATGGTTTTAACCTCTGAAAATTTAGAATACTTTAAACTCGTTCCACTCACAAAACATAAAAACAGTCATCATGCATCATTTATAGTTTTGACTTGACTCTTTTAAGCGAACAACGCGTTGTACCATAGTATTTGGTGACAAGTCAAATAAATTGTAAGAGTTGTCAAGCATACCATAATGAGAAAATCACATTTCAAGTATGTATGATGAATTACAGGTCGCAAATTGAGAATTTGAACACTATTAATTCTAAAAGACAAGGATTTGTCGCCTTCACAGTCAAAATATAATTTGTTCTATGATCTTTTTTAAATAAATGGGTTTTTGACAGCTGATAGAATCAGCATTGAAATTTTTAAATTAAAATGGACATTCACAAAACATACAAGAAAGAGAAATATCACGCTATGAAAACAGAAATGAGCTTGCAAGTATTAAACTACCCAATAAACATTCGGGTAAACGGATAGTAATCCACATAAACACATTCAACAAAAGCATATAAACAATCGACATAAATACGTACAACCAACAATGCAAAACATCCTAAAATCAAGGAGGACAATGTATATAGGAAGGGGGATGACCAATAACATAAACTAATAAATGCAGAATCAAAATACGGATATTTACGACCTGAAATCGCCAATAAAATGATGTCCGGTTTATGAATTTTGGGTTACAATGAAGCTCAGTATCTGAAAATTTTTGATCTTACAGAAACCAAATTGGCTCAAGTTGTTTATCTTTGGATGCAGAAATGGACCTATGTAGCGGATGCAGCATCTGGGCTACATTTATTTGCTTGATTAATTTTGCTTTTAAAAGCCAATAAGTAAAAAAACATGTTTGAATTGAATTTTGCTGCCATAATAATGCTACCACGAGGTGAGCTTTGTAAACTTTGAATACCCATGTTTATAGACTTTAATAAGGTCCATGATCCTTTCTGATATTCTGACACAGCCATCATTGAATCTTTCTAGTTAATTGTAGAGGGGGAACGGAGATACACTCGTTTGATCAACTTCATTTCCATATTTCATTGTTAAGATTAAGGGTCACTGACGAGGGTTTAAATCTCGAAACGTGCATGTCTGGTCCATGCTATACATTCGTCTGCATTTAAATTATGTCAATGAATTTGAAGACGTTTAACAATTGAACCGAGACACATATGGACAAACCGAAAGCATAAAGATGGTCTAGATGATCATGAAATGTTTCTTTGAATGGCTCTATCAATTTATAATTTTGTGTACTCATTTACTGCATAATTGTCATATTTCAGTCATCAAATGGTGTTATATTGGCTTTAGTTGAAAATTAGATTTTTCCTATCGTTTTCTTGTGTTAAAGGGAGGGGTGGGCTATTTTCATACATATTGGACTTCTCTCTAACAACGCATTCAAAATGTTCTATTATTTAAATTTCTTGAAATTTCTAAAACGTGGGTGTTGTACCTGCATATCCCACCCATACCGTCCTTCGGTACATTTTTAACATAATAATTTTCACACTCATGGTCATATTACATTGTTTAGATTGAGGAACACTGACGAGGGTTAAATATTAGAAACATACACGTCAGGTCCATCCTACAAAGGGATAGGGATTTTTTCTTGTGTAAAAAGGATTGGGACGGGAATGTTCCTACATTCTTCTCCAGAACATCTAAAGGGATTTTGATCTAATACTCATGGTCTACTACACGTGTTGTTGTTTTTTGTCCGAATCTGTCCAGAAATATCAACCAGTGGCGCCAGCTAAGGCTTAAGTAGGTAAGAGGGCGTTACTTCCTTTGTCATTTGCCCTTACCTGACACTCAGCAGGCGTGTTACCACGCCCAAGAAACTGTATAAATAAGACAATAGTAGTAAAGTACATATTGCCCTCTCAACGTTTGTCTTCTTTGAATCGAAAGGAAATAAAAGATGGTCGCCACAGGCTGAAATTGGCTGACACATCTTGGAGTTTCTTCACCTTTCACAGTATCTAATATTGAAGGTAGATTGACACTGTTCTCAGGTGAGCAATATAGGCCCACTTGAGGCTTTTGATTGAAATCAGACATTGAATTTGAAGACGTTAAACATGTAAAACAATACACAGACAAGGACAACACAGAACATAGAAGAGTATAATATGTCGTCCGATCCGCGGTCCTAGTGAGGCTCGAAGTAGCGACATTGCGGTCACCTGCCCGACGCCCTAGCAAGTAGAACATGGCACCGACTATGAGTCCTAGCTTATTGGGAACGAGTTCGAGTAGGTCGGTCAGGTAGGGGAGTCACCCCGACAAATTTTTTCATGTACGTTAAAGTCGTGACAGTGTGATGTGGGTTTCAGTGGACATCTTAGTGATATGTTATGAATTACTTTCTGGTCTCAATTTTAACCCATTTACATTACTTCGTGGCTCCTTAGAGTATCATTCATTCCATTTCTTCCAATGAAAACATCTTCTTACGTAAAGGGTTGTGAAAATGATAAAACTCACCATAGCACAGATACTTGTTTTCAGAAATGTCATTTCAATCTGAAAGAATCAAATGTAAATGTCAATGTATTGTTGTCATAATGCAAATATGTCATCAAGATTTAACATTTCATGTATGTCAAAGAACAGTTCTCTTCCCATAATACCAAAAATCTCATTTCTGTGCTTTTCATTGGAGATAATTGGTTTAAATTCGTGTTTAAATAAATATAACTTAAGACGATTTTCAAGAGGCAAAAAGATTGTCTTTTGAAATTTAAAAAATTTAACAAAACATGTACAAAACATGTAAAAAAGGAAATAGGAACATTCAATGTAAGTATTCAAAGATTTTCAATAAACATTACAGAAATAACCATCAGTTATTCGTTTTTATAGTCGAGAAGGCAAGGCAAAGTCATTAGATTTTCCACAGGAACGATTGCGAACATGATCTAATTTATTCGCAACTTTTTCGATTTTGCTTTCATAAATTGTTCTGTAACGATTATTACATGCAGTTCCTTCTAGTGCCTCAGACTCTTGAAATGAAAATACATTAATATCTTGGCAACCAGGCTGGATACTTATTTCATGTGTTACATTTTTAAGATGTTAAACGTCTTCAAGTTGAATAGCATAAGATGATAGACTCACATTCTTTAAGTATCTTAATAAATAATTTAAGAGTAGGTTTACCTAAGTTTGCCGTGTTTGTTCTCTGTAGAATTACCACAATGTTTTCGTCTTATCCAAGGACTGTTGTAGACATACGTTGTTGGCGTTGTAAACAAAGAGTCATTTAAAAAGAGACACGCAATTAAAGTCTTAAAATAGTATGCTAAGGCCACACAAATGTTAATTTCTGTTGAGGGTTATTATAATTATATAAGATTTTGTCTTCTCAATCAACTTACCTATCAGTCAAAAATTTTTATAGAATAAAATGCAACGAACAAATCGTAATTCTGGCTACAAAACGTTACACATGTACACATGTACCAAACGATGGTATAAATAGAAACGAGTCGAGTCGCATGCTGTGAATGACTGGAAAATACAGTCCGTGCTATGCCGGCTTTAGCGAGCTCATGCTGGTGATCACCCGAAGAGTCGGACTGAAATTCAGAGAGAACAGGCTATCGGGACCCTGTCTTCTCTAAAGAGGTTTGAACAGGGCTCGTTATGGAGTTATGTCGTCAAAATTATTCAGAGTGCAATTCTTAAGAATGCGCTGATACAAGCCAAGTGTCCGTCTGTTGACAGAAGGATCATATCAATGGTATAACAGGGGTTTAATGATTCTAAAAAAAAATTCTATGGTAATTCTCTCTACCTTTGATCCTCCTTATTTTGTTAATTAAGGCACCATCAAAAGCAGATTATAAAATACCAAAATCAATATACTTTGTTGCTTGTATGGGGTCCGAATTTCAAAAAAATTTGACAATAATTTTTGTAAAATTTACACCAAGTCTTTACTAATTTATACATGCGAAAACCTTGACCTACAGTTTCTTGGTAATTTGTTAATTTCTTCTATGAATATCCAAGACATCAGTACATGCTCTAGCATACGGAATGGGCTGTGAAACGTATGACGGTAATCTAGGAACATCACCGTCAAGTCAGGCCAAATTTACTATGTATCCATTCACATATTCCTCTGTGTGTTTCTTGGGTGCCTGCGTAATGCTGTCTGTTTGTATTTTCACCTTACAGTGAGGCGCTTATTTAACACGACAATTGTGCGTTCTTCGAGACCTCTGGGTCCGAAAAGTGGGAGGGTTGTGCTCGCGTAATCCGGATAAATACACCGTCTGCTTCTTGCGTGGCAGATTGAGGCCCTAAGTCGGAGCCTGTTGTCCATTGGTCTCGTTGGTTTATGTGTGGTCTTTTGTGTTTCATGTTTCTATGAGTGATGTTCCTTGCCCTTTTTACGTCTCTTTCTGTGAGTGTGTGTTTCTGTGACCTTAACTCTATATGAAGACTTTTGTCAGAAAGCCCACATTCTTGAAGAGAAGCGTGTAACTTAAACAATCTATCTACCTGAAGTTATGTGTAATGTACCCCCTCCCCATTTTATTCGTACACATTTCCTACCAAAACAATGTATAAAAAGATTAATTGTACTTCTACTTCACAAAATTTCAAACTATTTTGAATTGATATATATTTTCAACGATTTTCTTAATTTTTCATACAGGGATCGCTTTTTAGTCTGAAAATTACATTGGCGTTAATCAATTACCTCAAGTGACTTAATGGATAATTGTTACATGTATGATGAAATTCTCATAATCAGTTATTGTAATTTCGGCTACAAATCAATTTGAATGGACAAAATACCGGTATGTTATACTGCATATAGGAGTATTTACATCCGAGACCTCTGGGAAATCGGAATAGTGCGCAGGATAACCACACCGTCTGCTATTTACGTGGCAGATGGCCGTCCTAAGTCGGCACCGGTTGATCATTGGTCTCGTTGGTTTATGTATAGTCTTTTATGTTTCATGTTTCTATGGTGTTAGTTGGTGTTCCTTGTCCCTTTTGCGTCTCTTTCTGTGGGTGTCTGTTCTGTGTTTTTACATGGGTGTTTTGGGATTTTGCTGTGGGTGCTGCAACCTTGTATTGTTGGAGATCCCCTCCTTTCTCTTAGAAATAGTTGCATCATGGTAGGGCTGTGTCATGTGAAAGTGGAATCTAACATTTTACTTTAGATAGCTATATAATTCATGAGCGGATCCAGGAATTTTTTTCAGGGGGGGGTCCTAAAGTCCGAATTTTTTGAAGAGCAAAAAAAAAAAAAAAGAAAAAAGGAAAAAAAAAAAAATACGCAAACGCAAGAAAATAAAGCTTTTGTTAGTTCTGTTTCTAATTATTAATAAAACAGGTAACTGGAGAGCATTGGCGAACATAAAGCTTAAAATCTTGAATTTTCACATCATAGCACTTGATTATTGATTGTCAGTTCTAATATGTAAATTCAACAACTGGCGAGCGATAGCGAGCCAGCGAATTTTTTTCGGAGAATTGGAATAAAATCCACTATTCGTGTCATTTTCAGTTTCTTTTCGTTTCCTTAGTGCCCTTGTTTATTGACCTAGGTGTAATGTATATGTGTTGTATAAAGGAAAGCGCAGCATCATTTGAAAATAACGTATATATACGTAATAAATTCTTGCGAGCGGAAGCGAGCCTGAGAAAAGTTTTGAAATGCTGACATAGTATTATCAAAATCAAAGATTCTAATATAAATTCATAATACATTTTTCAAATATTATGACAACAAAAGGGGGATTTAACTGAACTTAATTTTATGAAATATGTTTATTAATAATAATAAAAAAATATCTATGCTCCGAAAATTCCAGGGGGTCCGGACCCCCCAACCCCCCCCCCCCCCCTCTGCATCCGCGCTTGTAATTTAGTTCTTCATAGATTTACTATATTTTCATTTTTCTTTAAGCCTCGAGCATCACTGAAAATATATATTTGTTGAATACAAATATCATAATCCCATGTACTGTGTGACCGTTTTCGCCCCTTATGGCCTCTTTTTCATTTTGAATCAAATCTTGTAATCAACCAACCTAGATTCATATATTTAAGCTATTATACATGCATGTTGCGTCATTTCACACGGACAATGTGCACTGCACTTTTAAAGTAAAGGAATGCATCGGCTTAAATGTCGAAAATGTAAGATTTGTGGAGATTATATTTGTCTGTCCCAATATGCACAGATCCTTACTCAATGTTATGCTATTTTGAAATCGCATTATTCATCGCCTCGTTCAGTTCTCGTTCAGTTTTGGTGTCTTATTTCTAAATGATTGATTTCAGAAAAAAAGTATAATGTAAATTCCGTTTGAATACACAGACCAATTTACTACAATGTACCATTGGCGCATTTCTGAAAATTACAATGGCAATCGAGGCCCAAATAAATGAAATTAAATGAGCGTTTACGCTCGAATTATAATTGAAATTTGAGATTTTTGACAAACGAAGGGGTATAAATCACGGACGGCCCCGGATAACTACAGCTCGAGATCCGTAGCTCGAGTCGGCTAGTGTCGTAGCGAGTCTTAGAGTTCCGTACATATCCGTAGCAATCCATGAGATCAAAGAATATTTTTACCTAGAGACCCCTTCACACTTTCACGGATCGAACTTAGGATAGTTACGGATGGAGGTAAAGTACACATCCGTAGCTCGAGTCGGCGTTAGTCGTGGCCAGTCGTAGCAATCCGTACCTACTTCTTAGTGGCAAAGAATATTATTGTACATGTTCAAAATTTTCTACGACTCCACTACCGATAAAGTCGCCTTATGGGTTGTATTGGAGTCCTGGCAATACGTAGAGGAACCATAGCAATCCATGTCGGAGTCGTAGCAGCCCGTAGCAATCTTGAACCATTTTTGCGATGAAAATAGCTCTACATATTGCTACGGCTCCCATACGGGTAACTACGGATGGCTAAGGATAGCAACTGATTCGAAAAGGAAAGGCTACAGATCTATCAGTATTCTGTGAATTCTTCGGTCAATATATGAGTTTATACTCAAAATATTCAATTTCAGCTATTGATGTAAAGACATGTATAAAACCAGTGAGACCGTCTCATCATAAAAGAAAGATATTTTATGTTTCAATCATTATTTTTTTTTAAATACAATGGAGATTCTGTCAGTCCTACCAATTCGTACTGATGTTCTAGCTAGCCGTGCTTGAGTCGTGGCTGTACGTACTCGAAACATGGCAATCAGTAGGTATCGCTCGGTACCTATATGTACGCGTGTCTTAGCGATCAATATCGATCCGCACGTAAGTCGTAACTATTGGCAAAGTCGGGACGATATCCGTAGCAACACTTGGCTAACCATGTTAAACGTCTTCAAATTCAATAGCATCATTTAATATCAATTCTCTGTAAGGACCAAAATATTTTGGAAACAGCATGTCATTGATTTTTATGATTTTCCCTATAATAGGTGTGTATAATTCAAAAATAACAATTTTTTGAAAATAATAATTCCAGTTGCCATGGAAACGATGTCTGTTTATTTATAGATCTAAAAATGGTCAAGTAAGTCATATTTGGTTATTATGTTGCCATGGAAACCATTGTTTGAGCTTATTGGTATTACCAACTTATAATCTTTAAAACCTCTATCATTAGAAAAATTAACAAATTTCTTAACCTTCTTTCAATTAGCCGAATCCTATCGAATCAAAATCAGTCAAAAATTGCCATAGAAGAAGGTAAAAAAGGCCTATTTGTGTCCAATTTTTACCATTTTTAGCAAAAATAACACAAAATGTCAGGCTGATAACACCATCACTGTTGTCAGAACAAAATAGATTTCATGTGACAAATATAATCACTGAAAAAAAATAAGTGGGACCTCGTGTTGTTTTCCTACATTTTGAGGTCAAAAATGGTTGCCATGGCAACTATTCATTTAACACATGATGACTATATCTTTTCAAATTGATTTTAAGCATGGTTTAAATAACTTATATTGCTTAAGCTTTATGTAAGGAAAACAGAAGAAATAAAGCCTGTGTTTGTGAAACACGAATGCCCCCGGTGGCATCTTTGTTAGTATGAACACTATTTTCTGTTAAGTACATGTATGTGAGGTCACTGGGTTAAAACGTCAAAGGTCAAGGTCACGAGGTCAAAATTTTGGTATCAATGGAAAGGTCTTGTCACAAGGAATACACATGTGAAATATGAAAGCCCTATCACTTACCATTCAAAAGTTATGCCAAATGTTAAAGTTTTTGAAAATTAGGTCAAAGGTCAAGGTCAAGGTCATGAGGTCAACAATTTTGGTATCAATGGAAAGGTCTTGTCACAAGGAATACACATGTGAAATATGAAAGCCCTATCACTTACCATTCAAAAGTTATGCCAAATGTTAAAGTTTTTGAAAATTAGGTCAAAGGTCAAGGTCAAGGTCATGAGGTCAACAATTTTGGTATCAATGGAAAGGTCTTGTCACAAGGAATACACATGTGAAATATGAAAGCCCTATCAATTCCAATTCAAAAGTTATGCCTAATGTTAAAGTTTTTGAAAAGTAGGTCAAAGGTCAAGGTCAAGGTCACGAGGTCAAAAATTTTGGTATCAAAGGAAAGGTCTTGTCACAAGGAATACACATGTGAAATATGAAAGCCCTATCACTTCCCATTCAAAAGTTATGCCCAATGTTAAAGTTTTTGAAAAGTAGGTCAAAGGTCAAGATCAAGGTCACGAGGTCAAAAATTTTGGTATCAATGGAAAGGTCTTGTCACAAGGAATACACATGTGAAATATGAAAGCCCTATCACTTCTCATTCAAAAGTTATGCCCAATGTTAAAGTTTTTGAAAAGTAGGTCAAAGGTCAAGATCAAGGTCACGAGGTCAAACATTTTGGTATCAATGGAAAGGTCTTGTCACAAGGAATACACATGTGAAATATGAAAGCCCTATCACTTCCCATTCAAAAGTTATGCCCAATGTTAAAGTTTTTGAAAAGTAGGTCAAAGGTCAAAGTCAAGGTCATGAGGTCAACAATTTTAGTATCAATGGAAAGGTCTTGTCACAAGGAATACACATGTGAAATATGAAAGCCCTATCATTTCCCATTCAAAAGTTATGCCCAATGTTAAAGTTTTTGAAAAATAGGTCAAAGGTCAAGATCAAGGTCACGAGATCAACAGTTTTAGTATCAATGGAAAGGTCTTGTCACAAGGAATACACATGTGAAATATGAAAGCCCTATCACTTCCCATTCAAAAGTTATGCCCAATGTTAAAGTTTTTGAAAAATAGGTCAAAGGTCAAGATCAAGGTCACGAGGTCAACAATTTTAGTATCAATGGAAAGGTCTTGTCACAAGGAATACACATGTGAAATATGAAAGCCCTATCACTTCCCATTCAAAAGTTATGTCCAATGTTAAAGTTTTTCGGACAAACAGACAGACAAACAGACAAACAGACAAACAGACAAACAGACAAACAGATAAACAGACAAACAGACAAACAGACGGACAGGCCAAAAACTATATGCCCCCGAATCTTTGATTCCGGGGGCATAATTATTCTTTATTTGAGCACTTCCAAAATTTGTCAAGGTCATTGACGCTAAGTTCAAGGTCAATTCAAAATATTGGTTTCAATTTCAATAAAATTTGCATTTTTGTTGTTATTTATTGTTACTAAATTTAGGCTTGACTGCCATATATTTGTGTCCAAAATACTTCTTTCTAAAATTAGGACCGATAG
The DNA here is from genome assembly GCA_033119305.1 of Pinctada imbricata. Lineage (NCBI taxonomy): Eukaryota > Metazoa > Mollusca > Bivalvia > Pterioida > Pteriidae > Pinctada > Pinctada imbricata. Next base: position 30,241,686 of record VSWD01000009.1, read on the forward strand.
ATGGAAAAACATTAGAATTTTTAGTTCAGAACATTTCTCCTAAAAAAATAAGCCCCAGACAAAAATCATGATAATCTCACATTTTTTTATATGTATGTATGAAATACTAGCTAAAAATCAAGGATGTCATTGATTTTGATTTTTTTTGCAACTTTGGTCAATAAATAGGGGATATATCCAAAATCGCTATGTATCAGTTTGTTTTACTCAATACCACATGATTTTTGAGTAACTGCCTCTCATATTTTTGAAAAATCACAGAATTTTGACAAATTTTGTGAATTACATTCAAGATGACCTTGACATTGGGTCCTGTGACCTTGAAAAATTTAAGGTGATTTTCTTAATCGATAATGCTCTTTTATATGCACTGATAAAAAATGCTTAAAAATATATAACGGACAGCTGAAAATTTACCAATGAATTACTCTATGTGTAATAGCACTGACCAGAATGTCACCATGGTAACCATTTTTTATACCCTTTTGAATAAAATTGTGAAGAGGTCCCACTCAAATTTTAACATTTTCTTAAAGATCGAGGATTAAACTTTAAAGATAATTGGCAGTAGAAATCAAGTTAGCCTGACATTTCAGATTATTTGCCTTTAAATGTGAGCGAAATCATGATAAATCAGGAGCTTTTTCGGTCTTAAAAAGGGCCTCTTCAAAACAGGTTTTTGCCTACATTTTGAGCATATTGACAAAGAGAATAGCGGGCAGAAACATACTTCTTGTGTAATATTTATACTATTAAAGATATAAAGAGAAAAATTAAGGAAATTTCAGTTGACTACAATAGCTGTTACCATGGAAACGAACCTTGTGAAAATGCCATGTTACAAGTATTCTACCGATGCGTAAAATTTCAAACATGGTTTCCATGGCAACGAAAACTTAATTTGTAAAAAGAAAGTTTATTTTTGTTTCAGAACATCATATACACCTTCCACGCCAAAAATCTCCAAAAACTGTTTCCACTGTTTCCACGTGCTATTGAAATTATTTTGGTCCTTACAGAGAACTGCTATTAAATAGGGCCCCTTAAAAACATATTTTTGCCAACATTTTGAGCATAATGACAAAAACAATCGCGGGTGGAAGCATAATTCTTGTGTAGTATTTATACAATGAAAGATATAAAGAAAAACTAAGGAAATTCCAGTTGACTATAATAGCCGTTACCATGAAAACGAGCCTTGTGAAAATGCCATGTTACAAGTATTCCACTGATGCGTAAAATCTCAAACATGGTTTCCATGGCAACGAAAACTTTATTTGTAAAAAGGAAGTTTATTTTTGTCTGAGTACATCATATACACCTTCCATACCAAAAATCTCCAAAATTGGAGACATGCTATTTCCAAGTGCTATTGAAATTCTTTTGGTCCTTACAGAGAATTTCTGTAAAGAACTTATAAATTTGCAGCATGGACCAGACATGCACGTTTCGGGTACTTAACCCTCGTCGGTGATCCTCAATCTAAACAATGTAACATGACAAAATAGTGTAAAAGTTATTATGTCAAAAATGTATCGAAATATGTAGCAGGATGGGTGGGATATGCTCGACGTGTAACAACCCATACGTATCCGTAGCAATCCGTAGTCGCAATTTCATCGAACATTTTGATTCACCGCGGATAGATTTTTAAGCTCTGTCGCAGTCGTTGCTAGATGCGTGAAAGTGTTAAAGGGGCTAAAATATTCTACGTCCCCGCTACGGATAGAATTGCCATGAAGGATTCGTAATAGAGTCGTAGCAAACCTTAGAGAAGTCGTAACAATCCTTAGGGGAGTCGTACATTGTGTAGCACCCGCGTTACTTCCGTAGCATATTTTATGATATAAATAGCTCTAGGCATTGTGTCAAATCCATTACGGATATCCATGGATTCGACAAGGAAATGCTACGGATTGAGTCATAAGATTTCAAATCTATCAGTATTTTCTATGTTTTTCGGTATAAATATGAATTTATACTTCAAATACTAGTACATGTGTGTTAATTCTTACATAATAATGTAAAGACGAGTATGAAACTTTCATACTGTTACAAAACAAACAAGTAAGACCGTCTTATCTTGGACGTTTTTGGTACATGTATTACAGTACATAATTTATTATAGAAATACGAAAAAATCAAGTCACTCCTACCTATCCGAACTGAAGTCGTAGTTTTCCATGCACAAGTCGTGACTAACCGTGCAAGAGAAGTGCCAATCAGTAGCTCTTCCATAGTAATCCGTGCCTATCCATATGCGTGTCGTAGCAATCCGTAACAATTTCTGGGTTATATCCGTAGCAATCCAAAGCTATCCATACTCGATTCGTATCAACAAATACTAATCCTTAGCAATCCGTACCAAATGACAAATATGGATAATGACCATATCCCTGTTTACAGTACAAAATCGATAATTCAAAAAATCAGAAACCGAAGGCATACAAAATCAGGATAAAACAGGAACCAAAGCAAACAAACAAAAACCTCCACCGTATGAAAAGAAGCGAACTCCCGATATGAGAGTGAGACCAGGTGCCAAGGAAGAGTAAGCATCTCCTGCTTGCATGCAACACCCGCCGCTTCAATTCAGTAGAACTGTCACATCCGGTTACTTCCATTTCGGAAGACATATAGTTCAATCTTTGGTTTGATAGTTCAAATGGTCTATGACAAAATATCATCCACCATTCTGGAGAGTGGAACATCATAGTGTATGACGAGTTCCCCATATCGACCGTAGAACTTCCTCAGTGACGATGTTAGTCGGTCACAAACATATCCCTGACTGAGAAGCTTATCTGAAAGACGCCTAGCTTTCAGAACAAAATCCGTATATTTGGTACTTGCTCTGGCATAGCGTATCAACTGAGATATGAACACGCCATAAGCAGGCGATGAAGGGATGTTGCTACTCAGAAAAGGAAAGTTTGTAATGCTGAAATTGAAGTCGTCACGTTTGTCATAGAGTGAGGTGTTCATGTGACCATCAGTGTCGTAGGACAACATTATGTCCAAATAGGATGCTGAATTATTTGTCTCTGTAGTTTCTTTGACTTCAAGCTCCGAAGGATAGATGCTGCTCAGGTGATTCGCGAATTTTGGATTATTGATGGACAACACATCGTCTATGTATCTGTAAGTGAAGTTGAAGTCAGAAGCTAAGTATCTTTTCCCTTCAGAGACGAAAGATTGAATGAATTCAGCTTCGTACGAGTAAAGGAAAATGTCGGCAAGAAGTGGGGCACAATTGGTCCCATTGGAATTCCGACAATTTGCTGGAAGAGTTTTTCTCCAAACACCACAAAAATGTTGTCGATCAGAAAGTTTAACATCTGAATAATGTCTGTTTCAGTGTACTTATGTTCAGAATCTGACTTTTCTTTTACAAAGTAGGTTTTGTCATAGTTAACAACAATAAATTTGTATTTGCGATTACCGTTCTTACTTATAAACGCATTACTTATAATTTTTGCGAGTCTTTCTTTCAATTTAGAATGTTGAATTGTAGTGTAAAGTGTCGAAAAATCAAAGGCTTTGATCGAATGGACTCTACTGAAATGAGTGGATTTCAGATGTTCTAAAAGTTCCGTCGAATTCTTTAAAATCCACATTTGGTTGATACCACTGCGAGAATATACTGTCGAACAATATTTTTGAAGCCCAGTTTTGATTTCAGATAAAACTTTGGTGAGTAAGATCGATACAGATTTGGTAGAACATTTTGAAGAACCAGCGATGAAACGTTGTTTGTACGGATTCTGATGCATTTTAGGTATGCAGTATAAGTATGGTAAATCTAAATCTAAATTGGTAGTGTCGAAGCCAAAGGAAGCAAGAGCTGATTTGTGGTTATCTATTATTTCAGAGGCAGAAAGGTTTGTTGGAGTGTAAGTGCGATTTCCAGGTGTCGAATTTAAACCCAACTCTTTAACTAGATTGTCGAAATAGTACTTTTTGCAAGTAAATGTGTAATTATTTGAGGCTTTGTCCGCTGGTGTGATGACATAATGTTCTTGGAGGTAGGTAAGCTCTGTGATAACATCAGGGTCTTTAAATATAGACACGAATCTTGTGTTCACAGTTGATTTTAATCGGTTAATTCTAGATAAAAGTAACCCTCTGATTGATTTTATCCATTCGGAAAGGGTGTCGAGCTGTACATCCTCTTTCTTTGCCCAACGTCTTGCATATTCCTCACAAGAGTCCATGATAATTTTGACATTTTGGTTCCATGTAAAGGACATACTTTCTCTGTATTTGGGACCCTTTTTTAACAATTCTCTCAACTTGTCGTTCTTGACTATACTAAGGTCACCAGTAATAACGTGTCCACAAGGAGAGTAGTTGAAATCCGATGAAGAACATTCGCAGGGAAGTGGATGTAGTGAGAAGTCATAGCTTCATAGTCAACAGAACACTTTGCGTCCCGATTCGCCACGGATCGATCTATTTGAAGTCGTAGCGAAATCGTGACTCGATCTGTGAAAGTAAGAAGGAAGCTTTCAAGATAAAATAAACGTCGAGGATTGTTGCCATCAGTTAAGCCGGGCTTCCACTGTCGCGAATGTAGAGGAGAATGAGCTACGATCAGAGGCGAATGAACAATCGTGTCACATTCTTGTCTTTTTTCATGAAAGTTTCCTTGGCGCGATAGGCACACGATAGTGCCATGAATGCAACAAGAATATGCTACGCGTCCGATAGTGCGGCGAGTGTGATAAGAATAGAGAAGAATGCGACACGAATGTGCCACGATAAAAAGACACTGAGGCGAATGAGAGGCGAATGTAGGAGATTGAGACACGACTTTAACCCGATAGCGCTGCGATGCAGGAGATTGAGACACGACTTTAACCTGATAGCACTGCGATCATGACAAGAATGTGACTTGAGCAAAACCAAAATCATTTGACATATCCAGGAGCATCAAAACCCTTTGTTGACTTTGACCTCTTTCCAGGCTGTTAACTCTTGAAAGGCATTGTCAAAGTTTTCAAAATATTGATCGGCACACGGTTACATCAACTCTGAGATTATTATCATTGTCACTGCCGTGTGTGTATGTAGTAATATCGTGGCAATATCGTGTCACTATCGTGTCAAGATCGTGGCTGATTCGCGTTGATATTTTTCATTCGCGTCACATTCTCAGTCCATTCGCATCACATTCGTGTCAGATTCTTTCTTGTAGGAGCTCTATAGGGGCTCTATCGTTGCTCATTAGGTCTCACGAGCATAGGTCTCACGGAAGACGACGAAACCGTAAACTCAGAATGAGATCTAGATTACACCGTACCCTCAACGATCTTCTGATCATTGCACGCAACGGCGGCAGACATGAACTGCTTCATGCTCTCTCATCAGTTCCAGCAGTTCAATTGAAATCTATCTTGGATGAAGCAGCATTGGTTGTATTCTAAGAAATACTGATTGATTCAGACTAGATATCATTGTTGCATTCGCACAGAATAAACTTTATCCTGTTGTTAAAAACAACCCTACTAAAATGATTCATAAAAAATTCATTTATTAACAAAGGATTCGATCTTCTCAACATCTCTAATATTTTTCGGGATCATCGTGTACAAAGTGCAATTCCTCAATATTTTGAAAATGTAGAACCTCCTCTCATTTGTTACAAATATAAGAGACCTATTCGAAATTTCGTTTTTAACTACAACAAAGTTACATCAGATCCTAAAATACTTTAATCATGTCCTGCTTCTTGAGAATGTGCAACGTCTAGATATCTATATAAACCAGCTGGTCATATTATTACAGGTGACTTTTCAATTATCCAAGACAGGCAGATCCGTGGTCTTCTCAAAAAAGGACCTAAGTATAGAATCTCATCCAAGATATATTTTATAAAATGTCGCAAAGTACTAAATAAAGCCTTAGATAACTATACCAAACGATGGTGTTAATCGGAAGGAGTCGAATGGCATTCTCTGGATGACTAGAAAAACCTCATTTTGGACATTACTGACATTCGAATAGACAACTTCCACAAAAATCCTCATCTTTTTGAAAATCCAAGTTCTAGATCTGAAAATTATTTTAAAACCAAATTACGTAATTTGCATGAAAAAATTGTCTTCGCTCCTGCAGATAAAGCAGCCAACAACACCATAATCATATGGGATGTGATTGACAAAATGAAATCTAGAAATGTTCAAACCAATACGATTTCTTTATACGACTTTTCAAATGTGTACACCAAGCTTCCACACGACAAGATTACTTATCAATTGTCCAAACTCATTAAATGGTGCTGTAACCGAGAGGGGGAAACTTATATTTGTACATCTGAATCGAAGGGTTTCTTTTCCGCTACAGAATACAAATCATACAAATCATGAACATGTAGCGACCTGTGTAGTTCCTTGTGCTTCCTCTTGGACAATATTTATGTAATATTTATGTAAGATTTGGTGATAATCTCTACAAGCAGGTTGTAGGGATTCCTATGGGTACAAATTGTGCGCCTCTTGTTGCAGATTTATTTTTATACACATATGAGAAAGAATTTATTCAAAATCTTCAAAAGCAAAGAAAACATTATGATGTGAAATGCTTCATGGGTACTTCTAGGTACCTGGATGATATTTTATCCATCGATAAGCCTGTTTTTGAAAAGTATAAAGGTGTTATTTATCCACAAGAATTGACTCTAAACAATGCAAACGTTACAGACACAGAAACACCATTTTTGGACCTAAATATCAAAATTGTCAATGGAGAAATTCATACAAGTGTATATGACAAACGAGATGACTTTGGATTCAACATAGTAAATTTTCCCTGGCTTGACGGTGATGTCCCTAGATTACCGTTATACGGTATCTACATTTCACAGCTCATCCGGTATGCTAGAGCATGTACTGATGTTTTGGATTTTCATAATAGAAATCTACAAATTACAAACAAACTTTTAGGTCAAGGTTTTCGCTTTTACAAACTAGTAAAGACTTTCTGGAAATTTTACAAAAAAATATGATCAACTTCTTTTGAAATTCAGACCCATGCAAGCAACAGAGTATATTATATTATTTCACCAACCTGCATTTTATGGTGACATAATTAACAAAATAAGAAGGATCAAAGGTAGATGGCATTTTTATTGAAAATGCGTCAGAGTCATCAAACGCCTTTTATACCGTGGATATGATCCTAATGTCACCAGACGGACACTAAGCTTGGTACTTGACCAATCTACAGTCACGTACAAGCGCATTCTTAAGACTTGCATATGACAGGCCCTGTCCAAACCTCCTTAGAGCAGACAGGGCCCCGACCACCTGTCCTCTCTGAATGTCAGTCGGACTCCTCGGGTGATAACATATATGAGCTCGCTACAGCCGGCAGAGCACGGACTGTATTACGCACGTCCTCTTTTTATACCCATTTACATATTCATCTGTGTTGCTTGGACCCCCGTGTTTTACGGTCTTGTTTGTGTGTGGTCATCTAACAGTGAGGAGGTTGTCTTACACCATAATTGTGCATTCTTCGAGACCTCTGGGAAAGCGGAATAGTGGGAGGGTTGTGCGCACGTAATCCAGGATAACCACACCGTCTGCTATTTACGTGGCAGATGGCCGTCCTAAGTCGACACCGGTTGCCCATTGGTCTCGTTGGTTTATGTGAAGTATTTTATGTTTCATGTTTCTATGGTGTAAGTTGGTGTTCCTTGTCCCTTTTTCCCTGTGGGTGCTGCAACGCAGTGTTGTTGGAGATCCCCTCCTTTCTTTTATTCTCCTCCAACTTGGGAACAAGAATGCACGCGAATGTGAGGAGAACGCGCTGCGAATGAAGGAGAATGCAAGGCGATGCACTGCGCATGTGCTGCGAGTGTGAGGCGAATAAGAATTCAGACGCGAATGTTTTAAACAGTTTGAAGCATTCGCGTCGGTGCCGCGAACAGTGGAGAATGCAGGAGAACATTACACGAGAGTGACACGACGAAACGAAAATGCCCGCGATTGAGAGGAGAATGAGCTACGATTGAACAAAATCACCTAATTGTAGCTCTATCGTCTCTGCATTCGCGACAGTGGAAGCCCGGCTTTATTAAGTCTCAAAGTCGAGAAAAACAAGGCAAGTCCATTATAATTTTCCATTTGAACAGTTGCGTGAAAATTCGGTGATTGTCTCGATGTAAATATTGATGTACGTATCAGGTAAATCCTGTCTTCTTTGATAATGTTTACAGCAATTCAATCGCAATCCATAATGTCACTGGTCATTCTGGAAAGGGATCTCATATGCTTGATTTCAGTAGCGACCGAAGAACTTCCTTCATGATGATTTCAGCCTTTTGTTTATTCCAATGTTTCGGACTGATAAAAATAAAGATATTAGAAAAAACTTATCAGTCATGGATTAAGATATCATAAATTTTACAATAGCTATTCTGAACTTCTTTCAAACTTTGGGGGACAAACAGAGGACGGGAACTCTAACAACACCAGGCTGCAGCATCCATAGCAAAAACTTTAAACGCTCAAGGCAAAAACACAGAGCAGACACGCACAGGAAGAGTCCTAAAAGGGACAAGGAACACAAACGTACAAGACAAAAACATCCAACACAAAGGACCACACATAAAACAACGAGACCAACGGGCAACCGTTGCCGACCGTTGTGGACAGTCATCTTCCACGCAAGTAGTAGACGGTGTTATTATCAGGATTACGTGCGCACAACCCTCCCACAACATCATGTATGCGCCATTGGTAATTTCATTGCCTTCATTTTACGATGACCTTATAACAAAATATGAAAGATCAAAGGCCGATCAAACTTCGACCAATCTACAGTTTTGTACCAGTGTGTTTCCCAATGTTGTGCACCGGCAAACCCAGACGACGGGACTCCATGGCGGGCTTTGTTCAAATCTCGTCAGAGGAGACTTGGTCTAGATTCTCAGTCCTATCTCGAAGTTGGTCAGACTTCTCGGTGATTGATCTTGAGCTCGCTTCAACCAGCAGAGCACAGACTTTTATACGCCATAAAAATTTTTTTTAATTACGTAGAATCTTTGTGACAAGAGCCCCCTCAGTTTAACTATCTCGTTTGTGATGTCACCTTACAGTGAGAAGTTATATATCTATACAGCAATTGTGCGTATATGGTTGTGTACATGTAATCCGGATAATTATATCGTTTGAAAATACGGATGACCGTCCAAAGTTAGCACCGGGTGGGTATTTTGGTATCCTGTCTTTCCGTACGCCTTTTTTGTTTGATGTTGTAGTGTCTTTTTGCTGTTTGTAGTCTTGTCATTTATGTGTCACTTTCTCGTGGGTTTGTTTCGCTTGGTGAGTGCAGGGTTGTCATGAGATCCTAGAGATGAGTTATATTTTCTGAAAGGGGATGATGCCCTGAATGCAGATTTAAGACTCTTATGTGTATATTATATATTAAGGCTCTAAGAAGTTATTTATATATTAACTTTTTTGTGCTCTTTATATGTTAAGACTTTCGTATATATTATATAGCAAAATAAGATATTGTTATACCCTTGTCAGTATCTCTATATAAAATCCCCATGGGAAAAATTTCTATAAATTCGAATATTTGACCAAGCGGTCAATATTTACATCAATATTGGCCCTTGGGCAATATTAAAAAAATACTACAAAAACGGTACATCGGTTGTGACGTCACGTCATTGATGACGCTATAAGCTCTACCTATTTTTACGCGCTCTTTCTCTTATAGAAGAAAATGAACGTAAACATGCCGGGCTAATCGGTTTGTTGCTGCAGAATTGATGTAAGGTATAACAAAACAATTATTGACTGGGAATGAGGGCAATATATGATTTGTTGGACCTTCAGACAAAATATAGCCCTCGGCCTTCGGCCTCGGGCAATATTTTATCTTCAGGTCCAACAAATCATAAATTGCCCTCATTCCCAGTCAATAATTGTATAATATTATCAAATTTCATAACAAAAAAATTCCAAAATTTCCCTTATTTGCTATCGAACTGCTGGCAATGTCATTAATTGAAATATTTCGTAAATCGATACAAGTATTTACTTGCCCAGTGCGAAAGCTTATGCGGTAACAAAAGACATAAACAAATCGGACATTTCACAATCTCAATACTTTGACAAAATTTCTTTTAATACCTTTTCAATACACTGGCATCATAATTTATTAGTAGTACCATGATCTTCTGCTAACCCAATGAACAGGACTTGACGCGATAAGACTGAATTCAGAACAAATAAAGGTCAGACAAGGGATCAAATTCGACGTCTAAACGACTGTGTCTTTATCGATAGATATCAGTACAATCATTCAGCCAAGAAGATCTAACAATGGTCTCTGCTCATTTCAGCCTTTTAAAAAGGATTGAATATCTCGTGCACGTTTGAATAATTATTGAAAAGGTGCATTTATGCTGTTGCATTGATGTAAATACATTTAAAATTACGGCAGCATTAAAGGGACTAGAGACGAAAAATATATACGGTGTGAATATCTAACGGAATATATGCTTTAAAGCACTTTTAAATACATGCATTTTGAATATTGTCGATAATATGTAAGTGTTCCAACTCTTTATCTTCTTGAAGAAAATATCAAACCAATTTCAATGCACCAGACTCGTGTGTCAGATAGTAAATCCTCATCAATAATACTTGATTAAATGCCGAAGTGATTTCTAGACACAGACAGATGAATTTTAGTATCGCCCTCTTGTTTCAAGTATGAACGTTTATATCAACATATACCTGATATTTCAGACATTCATCAGCAAACATGAATTAACAAGAGATATATAGCACTTTATACTTTATAAAATTTCGATGTGTTTATTAAACAAAGAGGAGTAACTCAATATCTTTTTTACAATTAGAACGATATTCCCTGTTCATCCCGTTCAGACCGATATGAAATAGTATGCACTCCGAAACTTAAATATCTGGTCCTGTAGATAGCATACTGCTCCATTTGATATTGTACTACAGTTTTTAAATTCTTCAAATTCAATAGCATCATTTAAGAACAGATGAGTTACTTTATCCAAAATGTACCGAAAAACGTAGCAGGGTGGTTGGGATATGATGCTGCAAGAACCACGTTTAAGAAATTTCACGTAATTTTGAGAACAGAAATGTTCGAATGCATTGAAAGAAAAAACTGAGAAGTTTGAAGAAACGATCAACCGAAGTTGATCGAACTTGGCTACATGTGCAATCAGGGACTCCTGGTCCACCAGCAGTGACACGAACTAAGTGGCACAAATGTCAGATGCCTTTAAATTCAATGGCATCATTTAAAGGACGGGGTTTTGAATCGATCAGTCATTACCATGCATACCTACGTGCATGTCTGGTCCATGCTATAAATTTATCAAGTCTTAAATGATGCTACTGAATTTGAAGACGTTTAACATTTGAACTACTTGGTGAGTGTCACTGCTGGTGGACCAAGAGTCTCCGAGGGCACATGTAGCCAAGTTCGATCAACTTCGGTTGATCATCTGTCTCTTTAACGCATTTGAAATTTTCTGTGACAAAATTTCTTGAAATGTCTAAAAAGTGGGTTCTGTAGCATCATATTCCACCCATCCTGCTACGTCTTTTGGTACATTTTTGGACATAGTAACTATCAAACTTTTTGGCCATATTACATTGAGGATCACTAACGAGGGTTTAGAACCCGAAACGTACATGTCTGGTCCATGCTGTAAATTTATCAGGTCTTAAATGATGCTATTGAATTTGAAGACGTTTAACATTAGTAACGTAGGTTTGATAGGCGTGAATTACCTACTTTGATGAAAGCGGCATCAACTCTGGTGATGTTCCAAGAGAAGCGAGCAGTGTGTTACAACAAAGACTTACCGACAGGTAAACTTGATAATGCTAATGTAATACCCTAATATCATCTATTTTAAGCTGTCAATCAAAATAAGAGGGGAATAAATAATAAATCTGACCAATCAAATAGCGATTAAAGATGTTAATCATACAGGGGTAAGTGCAGAAATGACAGAAAATTCACCTGTCTTCTTTTATAGTACCCATCAGGCCGTTAAGTGTGAACGTCTTCAAATTGAATAGCATCATTTAAGAACAGATAAATTGGCAACGTGGACCAGACATGCACGTTTCGGGTACTTAACCCTCATAAGTGATCCTAAAATCTAAACAATGTTATATGCCAAAAAGTATGAAAGTAACTATGTCGAAAAAGCTTACCAAAAGACGTAGCAGGATGTGTGAGATATGATGCTGGACCCACTTTTTAGAAATTTCAAGAAATTTTGATAACAGAAATTTAGACTGCGTTGAAGAAACGATCAACCGAAATTGATCGAACTTGAGATGCTTACTCTTCCTGGGCACCTGGTCTCACTCCCATATCGGGAGTTCGCTTCTTTTCATATGGTGGAGATTTTTGTTTGTTTGCTTTGGTTCCTGTTTTGTCCTGATTTTGTATGCCTTCGGTTTCTGATTTTTGAATTATCGATTTTGTGCTGTATACAGGGATATGGTCATTATCCATATTTGTCATTGGCTACATGTGCCCTCGAGGAGTCCTGGTCCACCAGCAGTGACACTCACCAAGTGGTATAAATGTAAACGTCTTCAAATTGAATAGCATCATTAAAGAACAGATAAATTGGCAACGTGGACCAGACATGCACGTTTCGGGTACTTAACCCTCATTAGTGATCCTAAAATCTAAACAATGTAATATGCCAAAAAGTATGAAAGTTACTATGTCGAAAAAGCGTACTTAAAGACATAGCAGGATGGGTGGGATATGATGCTACAGGACCCACTTTTTAGAAATTTCAAGAAATTTTGATAACAGGAATGTAGAATGCGTTGAAGAAACGATCAACCGAAATTGATTGAACTTGGCTACATGTGCCCTCGGGGACTCCTGGTCCACCAGCAGTGACACTCATCAAGTGGTATAAATGTAAACGTCTTCAAATTGAATAGCATCATTTAAGAACAGATAAATTGGCAACGTTGATCAGACATGCACCAAATTGTTCCATAAAAAAACATAAAAACTAAAGTGACCATCATTTATTAAGTCTCAAAGTCTTGACGGAAAGGGAAAATCATTAGAATTTCAGGAACAATCGCAAACCCTTGAATAAACTATATTTCAAAGTGAGACCAGGTGCACGGCGGGAATTACATCTTTAGTATTCTGTTTGCATGCAACTCCCGTCGCTACAGTTTCATGATAGCATATTGATGTACATGGCATATCAAGTAAAGATTTCTGGTTTGTTTATGTTAACAGCCATTCAATCGCAATCCAGAATGTCACTGATTTTTCTGGTAAATGTAATCTCATATTATCATAAAAGGTCTCCGTAGCGTTCGAAGAACTTCCTCAATGATGATTTTAGCCCTTGTTTAAAACACTGTGTATAGCCGTACACCGGATATTGGTACTATTTGTCGGCGTATTGGTACTACTGAGGCGAGAGATTTTAAAAAAATGAGATGAGAGTATCCCTTTCTAACATCGTTTTTTATTTGAATCTGGTAGCTCCTTTCAAAAGCAATTGTATAATACATTACTATAGAAAGTCATCCTTGAAGTTATATGAGTAAGTTATGTCTAAGTAGAAGACTTTTTAATTTTTAAAAGCAAAATGCATCACCAAGTACCGTAAATTTTCCATACTGATAACATTATTTGGATTTAAATTCGCATATTGCACTTTTTCTGGACTTGTAATATATCTATGAAAACGTCTTCAAATTGAATAGCATCATTTAAGAACAGATAAATTGGCAACGTGGACCAGACATGCACGTTTCGGGTACTTAACCCTCATCAGTGATCCTAAATCTAAACAATGTAATATGCCAAAAAAGTATGAAAGTTACTATGTCGAAAAAGTGTACCGAAAGACGTAGCAGGATGGGTGGGATATGATGCTACAGGACCCACTTTTTAGAAATTTCAAGAAATTTTGACAACAGAAATTTAGAATGCATTGAAGAAACGATCAACCGAAATTGATCGAACTTGGCTACATGTGCCCTCGGGGACTCCTGGTCCACCTGCAGTGACACTCATCAAGTGGTATAAATGTAAACGTCTTCAAATTGAATAGCATCCTTTAAGAACAGATAAATTGGCAACGTGGACCAGACATGCACGTTTCGGGTACTTAACCCTCATCAGAGATCCTAAATCTAAACAATGTAATATGCCAAAAAGTATGAAAATTACTATGTCAAAAAGTGTACCGAAACACGTAGCAGGATAGGTGGGATATGATGCTACAGGACCCACTTTTTAGAAATTTCAAGAAATTTTGATAACAAAAAATTAAGAATGCGTTGAAGAAACGATCAACCGAAATTGATCGAACTTAGCTGCATGTGCACTCGGGGACTCCTGGTCCAACAGCAGTGACAATCACCAAGTGGTATAAATGTAAACGTCTTCAAATTGAATAGCATCCTTTAAAAACAGATAAATTGGCAACATGGACCAGACATGCACGTTTCGGGTACTTAACCTCATCAGAGATCCTAAATCTAAACAATGTAATATGCCAAAAAGTATGAAAGTTACTATGTCAAAAAGTGTACCGAAAGACGTAGCAGGATAGGTAGGATATGATGCTACAGTACCCACTTTTTAGAAATTTTAAGAAATTTTGATAACAGAAATTAAGAATGCGTTTAAGAAATGATCAACCGAAATTCATCGAACTTAGCTGCATGTGCCCTCGGGGACTCCTGGTCCACCAGCAGTGACACTCAGCAAGTGGTATAAATGTAAACGTCTTCAAATTGAATAGCATCATTTAAGAACAGATAAATTGGCAACGTGGACTAGATATGAACGTTTCGGGTACTTAACCCTCATCAGTGATCCTAAATCTAAACAATGTAATATGCCAAAAAGTATGAAAGTTACTATGTCGAAAAAGTGTACCGAAAGACGTAGCAGGATGGGTGGGATATGATGCTACAGTACCCACTTTTTAGAAATTTCAAGAAATTTTGATAACAGAAATTAAGAATGCGTTGAAGAAACGATCAACCGAAATTGATCTAACTTAGCTACATGTGCACTCGGGGACTCCTGGTCCACCAGCAGTGACAATCACCAAGTGGTAAAAATGTAAACGTCTTCAAATTGAATAGCATCCTTTAAAAACAGATAAATTGGCAACGTGGACCAGACATGCACGATTCGGGTACTTAACCCTCATCAGTGATCCTAAATCTAAACAATGTAATATGTCAAAAAGTATGAAAGTTACTATGTCAAAAAGTGTACCGAAAGACGTAGCAGGATAGGTAGGATATGATGCTACAGGACCCACTTTTTAGAAATTTCAAGAAATTTTGATAACAGAAATTTACAATGCGTTGAAGAAATGATCAACCGAAATTCATCGAACTTAGCTACATGTGCCCTCGGGGACTCCTGGTCCACCAGCAGTGAAACTCAGCAAGTGGTATAAATGTAAACGTCTTCAAATTGAATAGCATCATTTAAGAACAGATAAACTGGCAACGTGGACCAGACATGCACATTTCGGGTACTTAACCCTCATCAGTGATCCTAAATCTAAACAATGTAATATGCCAAAAAGTATGAAAGTTACTATGTCGAAAAAGTGTACCGAAAGACGTAGCAGGATAGGTGGGATATGATGCTACAGGACCCACTTTTTAGAAATTTCAAGAAATTTTGATAACAGAAATTTAGAATGCGTTGAAGAAATGATCAACCGAAATTGATCGAACTTGGCTACATGTGCCCTCAGGGACTCCTGGTCCACCAGCAGTGACACTCACCAAGTGGTATAAATGTAAACGTCTTCAAATTGAAAGCATCATTTAAGAACAGATAAACTGGCAACGTGGACCAGACATGCACGTTTCAGGTACTTAACCCTCATCAGTGATCCTAAATCTAAACAATGTAATATGCCAAAAAAGTATGAAAGTTACTATGTCGAAAAAGTGTACCGAAAGACATAGCAGGATGGGTGGGATATGATGCTACAGGACCCACTTTTTAGAAATTTCAAGAAATTCTGATAACAGAAATTAAGAATGCGTTGAAGAAACGATCAACCGAAATTGATCGAACTTAGCTACATGTGCCCTCGGGGACTCCTGGTCCACCAGCAGTGACACTCACCAAGTGGTATAAATGTAAACGTCTTCAAATTGAATAGCATCCTTTAAGAACAGATAAATTGGCAACGTGGAACAGACATGGACGTTTCGGGTACTTAACCCTCATCAGTGATCCTAAATCTTAACAATGTAATATGCCAAAAAAGTATGAAAGTTACTATGTCGAAAAAGTGTACCGAAAGACGTAGCAGGATGGGTGGGATATGATGCTACAGGACCCACTTTTTAGAAATTTCAAGAAATTCTGATAACAGAAATTAAGAATGCGTTGAAGAAACGATCAACCGAAATTGATCGAACTTAGCTACATGCATGTGCACTCGGGGACTCCTGGTCCACCAGCAGTGAAACTCACCAAGTGGTATAAATGTAAACGTCTTCAAATTGAATAGCATCCTTTAAGAACAGATAAATTGGCAACGTGGACCAGACATGCACGTTTCGGGTACTTAACCCTCATCAGTGATCCTAAATCTAAACAATGTAATATGCCAAAAGGTATGAAAGTTACTATGTCGAAAAAGTGTACCGAAAGACATAGCAGGATGGGTGGGATATGATGCTACAGGACCCACTTTTTAGAAATTTCAAGAAATTTTGATAACAGAAATTTAGAATGCGTTGAAGAAATGATCAACCGAAATTGATCGAACTTAGCTACATGTGCCCTCGGGGACTCCTGGTCCACCAGCAGTGACACTCACCAAGTGGTATAAATGTAAACGTCTTCAAATTGAATAGCATCCTTTAAGAACAGATAAATTGGCAACGTGGACCAGACATGCACGTTTCGGGTACTTAACCCTCATCAGTGATCCTAAATCTTAACAATGTAATATGCCAAAAAAGTATGAAAGTTACTTTGTCGAAAAAGTGTACCGAAAGACGTAGCAGGATGGGTGGGATATGATGCTACAGGACCCACTTTTTAGAAATTTCAGGAAATTCTGATAACAGAAATTAAGAATGCGTTGAAGAAACGATCAACCGAAATTGATCGAACTTAGCTACATGTGCCCTCGGGGACTCCTGGTCCACCAGCAGTGACACTCACCAAGTGGTATAAATGTAAACGTCTTCAAATTGAATAGCATCCTTTAAGAACAGATAAATTGGCAACGTGGACCAGACATGCACGTTTCGGGTACTTAACCCTCATCAGTGATCCTAAATCTTAACAATGTAATATGCCAAAAAAGTATGAAAGTTACTTTGTCGAAAAAGTGTACCGAAAGACGTAGCAGGATGGGTGGGATATGATGCTACAGGACCCACTTTTTAGAAATTTCAAGAAATTCTGATAACAGAAATTAAGAATGCGTTGAAGAAACGATCAACCGAAATTGATCGAACTTAGCTACATGTGCACTCGGGGACTCCTGGTCCACCAGCAGTGAAACTCACCAAGTGGTATAAATGTAAACGTCTTCAAATTGAATAGCATCCTTTAAAAACAGATAAATTGGCAACGTGGACCAGACATGCACGTTTCGGGTACTTAACCCTCATCAGTGATCCTAAATCTAAACAATGTAATATGCCAAAAGGTATGAAAGTTACTATGTCGAAAAAGTGTACCGAAAGACGTAGCAGGATAGGTGGGATATGATGCTACAGGACCCACTTTTTAGAAATTTTAAGAAATTTTGATAACAGAAATTTAGAATGCGTTGAAGAAATGATCAACCGAAATTGATCGAACTTAGCTGCATGTGCCCTCGGGGACTCCTGGTCCACCAGCAGTGACACTCACCAAGTGGTATAAATGTAAACGTCTTCAAATTGAATAGCATCCTTTAAGAACAGATAAATTGGCAACGTGGACCAGACATGCACGTTTCGGGTACTTAACCCTCATCAGTGATCCTAAATCTAAACAATGTAATATACCAAAAAAGTATGAAAGTTACTATGTCGAAAAAGTGTACCGAAAGACGTAGCAGGATAGTTGGGATATGATGCTACAGGACCCACTTTTTAGAAATTTCAAGAAATTTTGATAATAGAAATTTAGAATGCGTGGAAGAAACGATCAACCGAAATTGATCGAACTTGGCTACATGTGTCCTCGGGGACTCCTGATCCACCAGCAGTGACACTCACCAAGTGGTATAAATGTAAACGTCTTCAAATTGAATAGCATCCTTTAAAAACAGATAAATTGGCAACGTGGACCAGACATGCACGTTTCATGTTTTACGATTTTATCACTGTATCATAATTTCATGGATTTGTGAAGATCTAAGTAAGAACAACGTATATTTTCCCCCAAAAGATACACGTCAGGTGTACGGCATATTGCTGGACGAATAAGAATTTACTGTACGGCATGTTGAAATGCGAAAAGTACGGCGACTTGCTTTTGGGGTCAGAGTTGCAAAGCAATTTCGAGGCTTATGGAACGAAGATGACAATCCACCTTCTATGTGTACCTGTCCGTCACTTTGTCCATCATTTGTCTCTATACATTTTTGTTACGAAGGAGTTCCAGGGTGTGAATTTATTCATAAAACAATGGTAATCACAGAAGGATAATAACCACAATTTGCTGATTTTATTGTTTCTACTCTCTAGAAATTATGATAAAATGTAACGATAATTTCCTTTTTTATTTATCCACTCACTTCTATGATGTATTGAATAACACTCAGGTCATAAGACGTAATTTTCGTGTTATGCATGCATTTTCTAAAAAAATATTTATAATAAAAGAGAAGGACATGCAGTCCTGTGGTGCACATACATAAATGTATAATAGCGGCGTTACGACACATATCATTGGCGGATCCAGCTTTTGAGTTAGAGGAGGGCGTAAAAACGGTGAGGGGTCTGGGTACCGCCTAGGTTCCCTGCAGGTCCAGGGCGGAGCCCTGGTAGGGTGACCAAGGAGGCGAAGCCTCTCTCCCGCATTTCAGCCTTTTCGAACCCACTTGTTTAGAAGGATGTCTAAACAAGTGTTTTTGTTTTTTATTTTTTGTTTCAGCCCGAAGTTAAATTTTTGACGTGTTTATGACATCTTTTCGGACTTTGTCAGAAATGCTAATTTTTTAACTGTTTCTGGAGCTCGTAAAAAAGTTCCCCGTGAGGGGTTTAACAGTAAGTGTTTTGTATATTTCCCTGACATTGTCGCCATAGCACGTTCTATATAGACACGACGTTAGACAGTGCATGAATTTTATATATTGTTTTCAGTTTCGTGCTTAAACATCGACGGCAGGTGCGGCTAGCCAACAGGGGATGCTTACTCCTCCCGGGCACCTGGTCCTACCTCTAGCTTGCTAGGGGTCCGTCGATGCTTAATTTTGTGCTCTATCGATAGTGCTGTTGAGATTATCGTCAGGATCTTCTTTAACTCATTTGACTAACTCTATAAATGTGTGGTTTTGTGCCCTTGTTTAGTGCAATTTGTCATATTTAAGTTACTATTTGCTTTGATATACATTACATGCTATAATTTTTTTTTTAATTTTCATGAATTCTTTAAAATATGAGGAAATATGTTTACTGTGCACATGGACCCAAAGGTTGTGGGTTCATCTCCCGGCACCGGCACTCCAATTTTTTTTCTTCCTTTTTGACTTTTCCCCAATTTTCAGTATTTCATGCACTTTTAACTCATTTGAATACCTTTAATTTCATTTTTGACCTAAACATTTAGTAATCACATCAGTAAATGGAAGTCAAACACAAAAGCCGAAACTATATTCGAAGCCCCCCCCCCCTCCCCCAATTAAAAAAAAATGGTCGATGAAATATTTCCGACAAAATATTTGCAACTTCTCGAGACAAGTGTTCGTAATATCTTACGAGTACTCGGGCTCACGTGGTTTTGGGACTTTGTATATAGCATTCATACGCATATGTATAAAGGTGTTATCTGTAAGAAATCCTATAGTACCTGGTTTTCAACAAGCCGTACAGTTAGCTAATAACATGCCGTACACAAACAATTTCTTTGTTGAGCTTGTATGTAAAATATAGATCCTATTTCTACATTATCTTTGATAAATATTTGATAGTTATGAATTTCTACATAGACTGTGAACAGAATCATGATCTGCAATAGTAATTTCTTTCGTTAAAAAGAATAGAAACGTCATACATGTGCAATTTTATGTGTACTAGGTACCCCATTTTGTGTTATTTTACTATTATCGTCTAATCAAATCCTTTGTTTTGGGGGTTTCAATGTTAAGTTTACCATCACAGAATTATTTGCTTGAAGTTGACTCTATATAAAATCATATTTTCTTCACAAATCATTGTCAAATGCTAAAAGTAATACCTATGTCATACTTGTTTACCGCCTCGGTAGTACCAATACGCCGACAAATAGTACCAATATCCGGTGTACGGCTATACACAGTGTAAAATAAACCTGAACGAGTAGCTTACTTGCAAGCCTTCTAGCTCTAACGACGAAATCGTCATATTTGGTTTAACAATGTAACTGAGAGACAAAAATGCAATAAGCAGGAGAAGAAGGAATGTTGTTACTCAGTATACTATGCAATAAAACTTTTATCATGCGTATATTTAAAAAACCATTATTTGAAGACGTTTAACATTGTTTAAAAGAACGGACAAGATAATTGAAATTTTCTATCACATTCGTTTCTTATGTAATGTCGTTTGCGTTAAATATTTTGGTACATCTTGAACCTTTCTCTATGGGTGTTCTCGTGAATCTGGTTATCCCCTGTCGTTTGTTGAAATTGTTTTGTGTGATGCTCATTACATCCTCCAGGAATTTTATGTTGTGGGTAGCCTTGCTGGAAAATTCTTCTTTGTTCTTCATTACGACCGCTTCTTTTTTGGGCTTTTTCCATATAACTTGCTTTTGATAGTTATAAATGTCATGAAGAGCTTTGCTTCGTAATTTGTTTGAAGTATAGCTTCGTGTGGAGCTCGTAAAAAGTTCCCCGCGAGGGGTTTGACAATAAGTGTTTTAAATATTTTCCCTGCCATGTTCTATATAGACATAACCTCAGACAGTGCATGTATTTTATATATTGTTTTCAGTTTCATGCTTTGACATCGACGACGGGTGCGGCTAGCCAACAGGGAATGTTTACTCCTCCCGGGCACCTGGTCCCACCTCTAGCTTGCTAGGGTCCATCGACGCTCAATTTGGTGCTCTATTATGAGCGCTGTTGAGATTTTCGTCAGGATCATCTTTAACTCATTTGTGTCACACTTATGCTCTTTGCCATGTGGAGCTCGTAAAAAAGTTCTCCGCGAGGGGTTTGATAGTAATTGTTTTGAATATTTTCCTTGACATTGTCGCCATAGCACTTTCTATATAGACATTAACTCAGACAGTGCATGTACTTTATTTATTTTCATTTTCGTGCGTGAACATCGACGGCAGGTGCGGCTAGCCAACGGGGGATTCTTACTCCTCCCGGGCACCTGGTCCCACCTCTAGCTTGCTAGGGGTCCGTCGATGCTCAACTTTATGCTCTATTTTGAGTGCTATTGATATTATCGTCTGGATCTTTTTTAACTCATTCTAGGTACCTGGATGATATTCTTCCTATCGACAATCCTGTTTTTTGAAAAGTGTAGAAATGGTATTTATCCGCAAGAATTGACCCTTAACAAGGTAATCATTACAAACACAAAAACACAATTGTTTTACCTTGATATCCAAAGTGTTAATTGAGAGATTCATACAAGAGTGTATGGCAAACGAGATGATGTTAGATTCAACATAATCAATTTCCCTGGTTTGACGGTAATGTTCCTTAATTACCTTCATACGGTATCTACATTTTACAGCTAATCCGGTATGCTAAAGGATGTACTGATTTTTGTATTTTCCTAGTAGAAATTTACAAATTACTAAGAAACTTTTAGGTCAAGGTTTTTGCTTTCACAAACAATTGAAAACTTTCTGGAAAGTTGAGCAAAGCCTGGTCCTTTCATTAAGACAACAGTTTTATAAGATTCGGTGACGTTCTATACGGGCAAATTATTGGAATTCCTATGGGTACTAAATGTGTGCCTCTGGTAGCAAATCTGCTTTTATACACATACGAAAAAGAATTCATGTTAAATCTGCAAAAACTCAAGAAATTTGACTACTTGAAATATTTCATCGGCACCTCTAGGTATCTTAATGATATTTTAGATATTGATAATCCACATTTTGACCATTAGAAAAATTTATCCACCAGAGTTAACATTGAATTAAGCAAGCACAGAAGATAAAGCTACACCATTTCTGGATCTTGATATCAAAATCAATAATGGAGAGATTCAGACAAAGATATACGACAAAAGAGAAGACTTTGGCTTTGACATAGTTAATTTCCCTTGGCTTGATGGCGATGTTCCAAGATTGCCATCGTACGGCATTTACATCTCTCAGATAGAGAAAAGTGAAGACAGGGCTCGACTACCATGATTAAAATAAACAAATTAAACAGAACTTATCATTCAAGGATTTTGGGATCATAAACTTGAAAAATCTTTTTGGAAATTCTACAATAACTATTCTGAACTTATCTTGTTGTTTTACACCACAATTGTAAGTTCTTCGAGACCTCTAGGTAATCGGAAAAGTGGGAGAGTTGTGCGCACGTTATCCAGGATAAGCACACCTTCTGCTATTTCCATGGCAGATGGCCGTCCTAAGTCGACACCGGTTGCCCATTGGTCTCGTTGGTTTATGTGTAGTCCTTTGTGTATGATGTTTCTGTGTTGTGCGTTGACGTTCCTTTTCCCTTTTGCGTCTCTTTCTGTGTGTGTCTGCTCTGTGTTTTTGCATTTGGGTGTTTTGGGGTTTTGCTGTGGATGCTGCTACCTGGTGTTATTGGAGATCCCCTCCTATGTTTTATCTGAAGAAACCCTACAAAAAATTTGGAGCCGCTCATTTTGGCGAGAGGAAAGTAAAGCTCTTTATTGAAGATGGCGCCAGGAAAATTCACTTTGGCTATATTTAAAATGTTTGTCATGAAATACTTCTTACGAGGATTAAAATGTCCGAAACACGTGTCTAGTGCCACAAAATTGGTACTATCTATACTACTAAAGGAACGAATGTGAATTTGATAACTAATTAGAAGGAATTATTTCTAATGAACGTGTAATCTTAAATAATGTCTCACCGTTCTCTAGATCTAAATCTTAGATCATCTAAAGTTCAAAACCGGCGTCGGACACTAATCATTAACTTCCTAGTTTATTATGAGTTATACTCCCTTTCTAATCACCGGATTTTTTTTTTATTAAAGCATCATAAATTTAGTAAGATGATTCTTGCAAGACATTTCTCATGTTAGTATGAGGCTTATTCCGCCTCGACACAAATTCAAGAATCCATTTTCGTTTTCTGAAATATACAACGTCCAATCTTATAAGAACGTTCTAGAAGTAAATGCATTTTCCATCGAAAGTCTATGAAGCACCCACCTCTGTTTAATTGCGTCCAACCTCTCTCACAACAGTCATCCGGCAGTTTCATCTAAAGTTATATACACAAAGGTTTACATGCACCGAAATATAAAAAACTAGAAAAAAGTTTACAACGAAGTCTGAAAAAAGATCTAGCCACTTGAAGATTTTAGGTCCAATTATCTAAAATGAGATTTTTTGAATTCACAGGACCCCTTATAAATCGACCTTTTATCCATAGCTAAAGTTGATAATTCAACAAATAATTTCTGTTTAAATGACTAATGTTTCAATGTCTTTTTGATTTCCCTTTTATGGGATAATTATCAGATTATTTCTTTATGTCTTTATATTTGGTCATTTTTTTTAAAGAGGGAAACAATATTTCAAAGGCAGTCAGGTATTGTAACGATAGTCACCGATGTCGCCGCTATCGTCGCAGAAACTTGAAAGTCGCCGACTATCGATAATGGTTTTGAAATCGATTGTTGCTATTAAATATTTCTCCATATCTCGGGCGTGCTAAGTCCGCCGTGTGGGACCATTTTGGCTTTAGAAAGAAATAGGAAGGACCTCCTTCTATTGCGAACAACGAGATTTTGTTATTTAGAACACGGGATGTTCAACATTTAATTTATTTCTATGACTTTAGATAAAAATCAGATTCTTAAATCACAAACAAAACGTCCGATTATTCCGATTGTGATATCGATTGTACTCCTCCGATAGTTTCCGATAAACGATAGTTAATTTCTTCCGATTTTACAAATGAGTTAAAGAAGATCCTGACGATAATCTCAACAAGACTCACAATAGAGCACCAAATTGAGCATCGACGGACCCCTAGCAAGCTAGAGGTGGGACCAGGTGCCCGGGAGGAGTAAGCATCCCCTGTTGTCTAGCTGCACCCGCCGTCGATGTACACGCACGAAAATGAAAAGAATATATAAAATGCTTGCACTGTCAGAGGCCACGTCTATATAGAAAGTGCTATGGCGACAATGTCAGAGAAAAATATTCAAAACACTTACTGTTAAATACTACAGTCAGGGATTTACCTTTTAACACAGTGATACCAAAATGCAGAATGGATACCAAAGACAAAATAAGCGTTTTACAAAGCTCTGCAAAACTTCTGATCATGAACATCATAAAGAGTATCGTTATTTAAAATCGATTTGCGTCTTAAGCAATACTGAGGAATAATATAAATTAAATGAAAGAAATTAAATAGAAAATTTTGTTGTGCGAGCGGAGAATATAAGACTCTTTCATGGTCTTCTATAAAAGATACATCGGTTCCACCCGAGGGTTCTCAAAATCATGTAAAACCCGAGGCTTGCCGAGGGTTTTGCAAAATTTTGAGACCCCGAGGATGGAAACGATGTATCTTTTAGTGAAGAACATGAAAGAGTGTTTTTCTCTCATATCTAAAGGTCTAAACAAAACTGAAAGAAAAGGGACGAAATTTGAAAAAATGTCAAGTTGATCTAATCTCAAAAATTTTGCGATATTCGAATTCAGCGCCCCTGAAAATGGTTTATTCTATAAGAATAAACTACGAATATTATGTTTTTCAAAATGAAACGCAAGAGTACATTGAAAAACCATCGTTATATTGAAGTTTTATGGCGACGTCGGCGCTTGCTTGTTTGTTTTGCGGGGCTGAAATCATGACGTCACAATAGCGTAAACAATCGAAACAATAGCGTCACATGATATGTGATACAGCTGTCACGTGATATGTGATACAGAAGTAGCTCACATAGCTGCATTTCATTGGCCTACTCTGTAACACATACGCGGGTATGAGAGAAAAAAAATATATCATTAAAATAAAACAAAACCAAACAAACAAACTTTATTTTGTATATTCTTTCATCTTACACGTATCTTTGTGTTGGATTAGTGCCAGAAAAAAAGATAGCCGTAGGACGATTGGAAACAAAATTTTAGAATTATATATGTTTTATCTTTCTTTTGGCCTTGACTGGCAGATATGGGGGAGGGGAGGGTGATTGTCCAGCCTGTGATTCAAAGAGAAAGTAACTGATTACGGTCATCCCCTTACCGGTGACAATGAAATATATTATATTATTTCAAATTAATGTAGTAGATTTATCAATATCTGTTCCAAACAATATGTGATGGCATTTAAAAAATTGAACAGAGTCCCTATTGCATACTTGAGTCATATATTAAAACTTATATGTCAACGTATCTATGACTATATCTCCCACGCTTGCGCGGGCCCTTTTCTAGTAGAACATAAATTTAAATATAGACAATTTCAACCACTAGGCTGGTATCGCTGCTGGTGGACTGTAAGTCCCCGAGGATATTGCTCACCTAGTTTTGGTGTTTACGCACTGCATTGAAATATAATCCAAATTTCCTGTCATCAAATTAGACATAAATTTCTAAAACTAAGGGGTATCTTCCTCATTGCATAGCTCTGTCTTAAGCTGGGTTTCGGCATTTTTTTTTTTTTTTTTTCGGTCATGTTTAGAATTCCTTGCGCCTAACTCTCCAACGATTTTGGCCATATTTTTCACTTAAATACGTTTCTGAATAAACCCTACACGAAAGTTGGTCAGACTTCACGGGTGATTGATATTGAGCTCGCTTCAGCCAGCAGAGCTCAGACTGTTAAACGCATGCCATATAGAATGTTTTAGATGAATTAACATAGAATGTGTGTTACAAAAGGCCGCTGCGTTTAACAGTCTTGTTTGTGATGACACCTTGCATTGAGAAGTTTTATGTTTACATAATACAACTTTTGTGCATTTATGGGGACCTCTATGTTTTCGAATAAGTGGGAGTGTTGTGCTCACGTTATCCAGATAACTACACAAATTGCTAATAGCAGATGGCCGTCCAAAGTCGGCGCAGGGTGCACATAAGTCTCCTTCCGTTTATGTGTTGTCATTCATTTTTTATTTTTCTGTACGTCTGTTTTGTTTCGATTGTCTTGTATGTTGTTCTTGTGAATATTGTTCTGTCTTTTTTGTGATTTATAGCTTAGTTCTGATGTCATTTACGTGTCATTTTCTTGTTGGTTTGTTTCGCTGGGAGGGTGCAGTGTGGTCATGCTGGATATCATCCCTGTATGATGTAAGCTGGTGTACCTTGTCCCTTTTGCGTCTCTTCCTATGAATGTTTGCTCTGTGTTTTTGCATAGGGTGTTTTGGGGTTTTGTTGTGGGTGCTGCAACCTAGTGTTGTTGAAGATCCCCTTCTTTCTTTAATAGATTTTGGCCATATTTCATTGTTTTGATTAAGGATCACTGACTAAGGTTAAACGTGCATGTCAAGTCCACGCTGTAAATTTATCTGTTTTTAATTGATGCTAATGAATTCGAAGTCGTTTAAAATCCAACGCAACGAATCAATTTTTCTTTTGATACACACTATATCAGCATAAATCTACATCAATGTCAAACTTTGGAAAAACAGAAATTCCAATAATTATCGTTTAAACTATGATTGTACAGCACGGTTGATAAAAGTTATGGTGGAATTGGACACCAATGAAAGGGAATGATCTCCGCATGACCACCCTGCACTCACCCAGCGAAACAAACCCACAAGAAAGTGACATATAAATGACATCAGACAAAACTACAATCCGCAAAAAAGACACAACAATATTCCATAGAACATCATACAAAACAATCGTAACAGACGAACAGAAACATCAAACATTGATGACAACGCATAAATTGAAGGAGACCAATGTAAATCCAGCGCCAACTTTGGACGGCCATCTGCTATTAGCAAATGGTGTGGTTATCCTGGATAACGTGCGCAAAACCCTCTCACTTTTCCAATTACCCAGAGGTATCGAAGAACGTACAATTGTGGTGTTAAACGACCTCCTCACTGCTAGATGACCACACAAAAACAAGACCGTAAAAGACAGGGGCCCAAACAACACAGATGAATATGTAAATGGATATAAAAATAGCGCGTACGTAATACAGTCCGTGCTCTACCAGCTGTAGTGAACTCAAGTATGTTATCACTCACGGAGTCCGACTGACATTCAGAGAGGACAGGTGGTCGGGACCCTGTCTTCTCTAAAGAGGTTTGGACAGGCCCCGTCATGGAGTCCAGTCGTCACAGTCAGTCGGAGTGCAAGTTTTAAGAATGCGCTGGTACAAGACTGTAGATTGGTCAAGTACCAAGCCCAGTGTTCTTCTGGTGATATTAGGATCATATACACGGTATAAAAGGCGTTTGATGATTCTGACGCATTTTCGATAGTGATGTTGTCTATCTTTGATCCTTCTTATCTTGTTAATTATGTCACCATAAAATGCAGGTTGTGAAATACCCAATGTAATATATTCTGTTGCCTGTATTGATCCGAATTTCAAAAGAAGTTGACATTAATTTTTGTAAAATTTCCAGAAAGCCTAGTTTGTGAAAGCGAAAACCTTGTCCTAAATGTTTCTTGGTAATTTGTAAATTTCTACTGTGAAAATCCCAAACATCAGTACATGCGCTAGCATACCGGATGAGCTGTGAAATGCAGATACCATAGGACGGTAATCTAGGAACATCACCGTCAAGCCCGGGGAAATTGACTATGTTGAATCCAAAATCATCTCTTTTGTCATACACACTTGTATGGATCTCTCAATTAACAATTTTCATATTTAGGTCTAAAAATGGTGTTTCTGTGTTTGTAGCGTTTGCCTTGTTTAGAATCAATTCTTGTGGATAAATAACATTTTTATACTTTTCAAAAACAGGATTGTCGATAGTAAGAATATCATCCAGGTACCTAGAAGTACCCATGAAACATTTCACATCACATCATCATTTTATCTTTGAATTTTGAATAAATTCCTTGTCATACGTGTATTAGAATAAATCTACAACAAGAGGCGCACAATCAGTACCCATAGGAATCCCTACACCCTGCTTGTAGAGTACATTGTGATATTTGATTCCAATATCTTGCCTTTGTTTGAAATACAATTCTTCTCATCTTTTCATATGTAAGTGCAATTCATTTATGAAGATTATGGAAGTCAAACCGAGATTAATATAGAATACCTTTGCAAGAACGAGAATGCTAATTCAATGATATGACGTCATCAAGAAATCAATGAACCAATAACTTTTGAAAATGCATATTCCAAAGTCTCATAGAAAGTTTTTAGAGTTTGTAGAATCTAGAACAGACAAGATATAAATAATGTAAGAAATTGTGAGAGAAAAAAAAGACTTTGGCGTCCAACTGTACAATACTTTCTTAAGTGTTTCCTTTGAATCCAGTTTATCCTTGTTGCCAGAAGTAATGTTGTCTTGGACAGATAACTAGTCAAAATGCTAAGTTATTCATTTATTTAAATATTCATTTCCGATACTATGAACTGCACAGAGGCACATGTGCATGCATTACATATTGCTTCACCACAAGAAAGATATACAATAATATTGTAATTTACTTCAACCTGATGATAAAATATTCGAAAGTAATAATACGGAAGTGTTCCAACTCTTTACCTTCTTGTAGAAAATTTCAAATAAAGACAAAAGAGGCACCTATTAGTCATTCAGTCTCATTTTCGTACGAGTTCCGCTATCACAGATTCAAACATCAGAATATATAATATTCATAAATGTCTTTAAAAAAGATATAACTAAGAGGTCGTTCTTTAATTCAAAGTCTATGTTTTTGCGTCAAACTTTACTTTTTGGCATTCATGTTTGTTCCATTAATTGCTTAAAAACTATTTCGGGTACTTATTCGTTAGACTGCTTTAGGATGAAGCAATACCATTGTTCTATACGTAGAAAAAAATTGTGTAACTGTAGAACTTCTAGCTATCAATAAATTTAATTTCAATACAAGCTATAATAATCCCGAAAAAATACGAATAATATGAGTTCTTCAAATTTCATGCATTACAATAGTTTGTAAAGTTATATGAATTTCTCCAAAAGACACAAAATGCCTAAATAGGTAAGAAACTGACGATTGTAGACAAAAATGAGATTGGCAAATTTTAATCTTTTGGTCTGAGTAGTCTGAGGAGATGTCCCCCTGCACATGGATATATCCTTCTTTCTTCTACATCTAGTATATTAAAAATTGCAACCCTGACCTCAATAAATATTAAAGTGCATGTTTGATTTGTTTTTTTTTTTACATAAATGACTACATTGTAAAATAATCTATCCTCCTCACAATTATTCAGCAGATACAATACAACAAAGGAGGGGATCTCCAACAACAGCAGGTTACAGCACTCACAGCAAAACCCGAAACACCCAATGCAAAAACGCAGAGCAGGGACGCACAGAAAGAGAAGCGAAAGGGTCAAGACACATAAACGCACAACACATAAACATCAAACACAAAGGATCACACATAAACCAACGAGACCAATGGGCTACCGGTGCCGACGTTACACGTCCATATGCCATGAAAAGAGCAGACGGGTTATGCTGGATTACGTGCGCACAACCCTCCCACTTTACCGTTTAACCAGAGGTCTCGAAGAACGTACAATTGTGGTGTGGTATAAAACAACCTCCTCACTGTTATATGACTACACACAAACAGGACCGCAAAACCCAGGGCTCAAGGAACACAGATGAATATGTAAATTGATACAAGTATGAAATGAGGGTATACGTAATACAATCCGTGCTCTGGTGGCTGTAACGAGCTCATGAACGTTATCACCCGAGGAGTCCAACTGATATTCAGAGAGGTCAGTTGGTCGGGGCCCTGTCTTCTCTAAAGAGGTTTGGACAGCCAACACATATTGTAAATGGTACAAAATTTTTGATGTTTGTGATATCATATATGAGCTCGCTACAGCCGGCAGAGCACGGACTGTAATACGCAAGTTATCTTTTTATATCCATTTACATATTCATCTGTGTTGCTTGGACCCCTGTATTTTACGGTCTTGTTTGTGTGTGGTCATCTAACAGTGAGGAGGATCTTTTATACATGTACCATAATTGTGCGTTCTTCGAGACCTCTGGGAAATCGGAATAGAGGGAGGGTTGTGCGCACGTCTGCTATTTACATGGCAGATGGCCATCCTAAGTCGGCACCGGTTGCCCATTGGTCTCGTCGGTTTATGTGTGGTCATTTATGTTTAATGCTTCTATGACAAATATGGATAATGACCATATCCCTGTATACAGCACAAAATCGATAATTCAAAAATCAGAAACCGAAAGCATACAAAATCAGGACAAAACAGGAACCAAAGCAAACAAACAAAAACCTCCACCATATGAAAAGAAGCGAACTCCCGATATGGGAGTGAGACCAGGTGCCCAGGAAGAGTAAGCATCTCCTATGGTGTGAGTTGCTGTTCCTTGTCCCTTTTGCGTCCCTCTCAGTGGGTGTCTGTTCTGTGTTTTTTTGCATTGGGTGCTTTGGGGTTTTGCTGTTGGTGCTGCAACCTAGTGTTGTTGGAGATCCCCTCCATTCTTTTGTATATATATTGTTTTCCATGCGTGAACATCGACGGCGGGTGCGGCTAGCCAAACAGTGGTGCTTACTCCTCCTGGGCACCTGATCCCACCTCTAGTGTTGTGCTCTATTTTGAGTGCTGTTGAGATTATCGTCAGGATTTTTTTTAACTCATTTAAATTGTTCACATTTCATTCGAAAGTATCTACACTTGCACAAGGGTAAGAATACTTTAAATTGATATTATTCATGTCAACATACATCAATAAAGATTTCAATAGATCAACACATTCCATGTCTCTGACTTATATCTCAACTTCATCGTACTCTTGAGCAAGAGCAGGATCTTGATCAGAAGGATGGTCATTTATGTCAATCATATGGATTTCATCGTAGATGAATTCAGCATCAGGAGGAGGGTTTCCCTGGTCTCCGTCGTTCGCGATATCGTACTCATACAAATGTTGTTTAAGTTGCATGTATCTATGATAAATATTAATTATTAAGCATATATCAAAACATAAATTGTAGATATGACAATAAAGAAAGAAATCTGACTTCATTTTGGAAATTTGTGTTTTCATTTATGTAATAAGTAAATCAAAATATGATTTCATTTGTTGAAGTTATTTGTTTCATATGAAGTTACAACCAACAGTTTTGTTATTCATTTGTTTTTCCTCCTATTGATTGTATTAAGATATATTATATAAGGGTATTGCACATTTCCGATAAGAATGTTTTATTCATTGCATAATAATTGCATAATTAGAACTGGAATCAGATGAAATATGAAACAAAGCTTTTCTATACAGTTTGAAAGTTGTCAGGAATTTTAGCTGAGAATTGTCTGGATATACAGGCAAGAAATGCTTAACGTCTTCAAATCTATTAGCTTCGTTTAAGAACAGATAATTCTACATCATGGACAAGGTATGCACATTTCGGGTATTCAACTCTCGTCAGTGATCCTCAATCTAAACAATGTAATATTGCTAAAATGTGTGAAAATTATGTCCTAGATATACCGAAAGACGTAGTAAGATGGTTAGGATATGATGCTCAAGAACCCAGGTTTTAGAAATGTTCAAATGCATTTGAAAAAAAAAGACCAACATCTTGTTGTAAGAATTTTGATAATCCGTTGCTTATTATATTTCTAGTTCTACACGAAAGCAAAATGTGATAGGCATAATGGATTGGATAAGTGCATTCCCCTTCAAATTTCTTTCAACTTGTGAGGAAAAAGAATAATAGGAGCATATACAATTCAATACATTTTAATAATACATTTTGAATTTGTGGAAATAAAGATTTTCACATAACATTACCTTCACCAATTTCGGAAATCAAACATTAAAAATAGACGATTTGTGGAGGCTTTTGCAAGATTTTGTTACCTCCATTTTGATAACAAACAAAGGAGGGGATCTCGAATAACACCAGGTTGCAGCACCCACAGCAAAACTCCAAAACACCCAATGCTAAAACACAAAGCAGACAAGCACAGAAAGAGATGCATTAGGGACAAGGAACATCAACCCTTAACACAGCAACATCGAACACAAAGGCCTACACATAAACCAACGAGACCAACTGGCAACTGGTGCCGACTTAGGACGGCCATCTGCCACGGAAATAACAGAAGGTGTTGTTATCCTGGATTACATGCGCACAACCCTCCTACATTTCCGATTAACCAGAGGTCTCGAAGAACGTACAATTGTGGTGTAAAACAACCTCCTCACTGTCAGATGACCACACACAAACAAGACCGCAAAACGCAGGGACCCGAGCAACACAGATGAATATGTAAATGGATATCAAAAGAGGGCGTACGTAATACGTAACAACGTACATTTAATTATAAATTTTTGATTTCTCCTAATCTTCATCTACTTTTATAAAGAATGACAATTTTTATTACGTCGTGGCAAAAGAACAACAAAATACCAAGCAGCATACAGTGCACCAGATATTTTCCGAATCTAAAAAATCCTCATCAGCGTAAATTCAATAGTTAATACATTTGTAATAGAAGAAGTAGAATGAAATGGGTTTTTTTAATGTCATTCTGTTGTTTATCTTTTTTTGTCTTCTTCAATGTTTATTTTAGAGGATGAATAATGATTTAAAAATGAATCTTTTTTTTTTCTGTGGATGCTGGTATCACCCGAAAAATTGGACGGAAAGCTGCATCAATCGCGGGTAGCGCGTTGATGCAAAAGTTTGCTGTCCATTTTTCGGGTGATACCTGCATCAACAGAAAAAGATAAAAGATTTTTTTCTTATCATTTTATATCATCTGATTATGGAAAACAAACTGTTTTGTTGGAAATAACAACAATCAATCACTGCACTCTTTTTCGTAAGTTCGGGAGATTGCGCATTGATACAACTGCCTCCAAAGACGAAAACAAGGTTGCCGCCATGATTTAAACAGCGAAAGATGGTATCTCTATACCTTTAGAAAAAGGACCAGTTTAAGCAAATTCTACTTGCACAGTTAATTTTGTAGTAATTAGAAAATAAATGGTACCCTTGAAATGTTAAACAAACATCAATAAAGTATACTTTCAGCAACGAGTTCATTCGTGTTTGAGGGAACCCCTGATTCTAATAATAGGGCTGTAAATAGACTTCCGTGAAAAATTTTGCTGATCAATGTAACAACAAATTTTTTTAGCCAATCAGAATTTTCGTTTCTTGAAAATAAAAATGGAAATTAAATGAGTTCTTTAGTATGATGGAAGACATCTTACTTCTTCAGATTACGGCAAGCCAGTGTAACTAACAGCATGACTAGGCTGGCAAATAGTGATCCTGCACCTACATGTAAATTATGTAATATAATTGTTATGGAGATTTCCATAGATTCGTATTAGATAAATTATGGTACGAGCCCTTTCATGAATAATTTCTTTCAAATATATCAAATGTTCGTTACAGAATGATGACTACAAAATTCAACCTATCGATGATATGCATCGTTAAATTGGAAGATATATGGACAAAATCTTACATTCGACGTTAGCACATAATATACGATGAATGCACTTACTGTGTGTTGCATACTCGTAACAAAACACAAATTTTGGCATTTTTTTTTTTACACATATGCACCACAATTGTGACAGCTTCACGGGCAGGAGCACGTTACGTCGCCTTACAGTACCGTTGTCAGGAGCATTTAAAGTTCTGCGCATAAAACCGTCCGTTGACATTATGCAACAGGTGAGGATAAGTTGGAAACCATCCGTTGTCATGAAAATTATCGACAAAATTTCAGTAAAATCACGAATAAATCATTAGGTAACGGGTGATTTCTTTTAAAAAGCCAACGGGGGGTAGCCACGCGCTTCAGTAATACATTATTACCATGAAATGAATATAACTCCTTTTATGCTATGTGGAGATCTAATTGGCGATGACCTACTGTTAGCAACGAAAACGACAATTGAACAGGAAAACTATCCTGTCTCTTAATTATTTGATCTTATATACCAATTTTATATAGAAAATTATCGACAACATTATACAAACAATATATGTGAATGACCGTCTTTTACATTGTATATTTATTGTGTACTTTGATTATTTGATAAAGAACGTCCGTTGTTATGACAAGACAAGAAGATATGGTCCGTTGTCATGACTCTTAATGAATGGGGAATTGAATCTTTATTTCGAATCTAAGGCTGAGCAATTAAATTAGCTTAGTTAATTCTTAATTCTCTCTTTTTTTGTAAAGCTGTAAAGCAGGATATCATATAATTTTCAGGTTACGTGAACATAGAACGTATAGAATAGATTCAAAATTGAAAATATGATTCATGAATTTGAAGAGGTGTAGGGTGAGTTCATGAATTTATACATTAATCAATTAAACAATTATCATTAAAGGGAATTTGAAGTCATATATAGCGTTAATACAAAGACATCAATTATCGGTCATTGAAGACATTTTGGTAGCCTCAGCCTTTATCACGTAATTGTTCCGAACGTTCTTTACATGAAATCGCTCTTTGATCTAGAATTTTTGCATGCTTTTTTTACAGAAACAATAACCTTCTTACCTACAGATTGGTTATTATAGGCACCGTTTTATCGAAGGGACAAAATGGATATCAAATGCACAAAAATGAATATAAACGTACAAAGTAATAAAATACTTGTAATAAATGGCCATTATAATTTTGCCCATAGTAGCTCCCTATAACTGCTATACACTTACTGGAGACCCCCCCGGCATCGTCGGAAACCTACGGCATCTTCTTCTCCGTTCTACTACGTAATCGTAGGGCAATAGGCTATGGGTTTCCGACGATGCCCCCCCCCCCCCCCCCCGGCGAAAAAAAACTTTATTGTAGTCTATTTCCCTCGCCTATCATTAATGGTTTGGATTTTCTCTTTGAATTGCATTCAATAGAGATCTTCGATGGGGGTATGATATAGACCTTACGTATATCTCAGGAGATGATGAAATTGTAGTTGATATGTTATTTACATTTGTGTGTGTCTGTATGTAAGTTCGTGTGTCTTTTTTATGTCAGAGTAGATATCGGTGTCTCCGTCTGTCTGCGAGTGAATTCTTTTGTCCGCGTTTGTAAGCATGTGTGTCTGTCTGTGAGTGAGTGCATCTGTCTGTGTCTTTTGTGTGTGTGTGTGTGTGTCTGTCTATATACATGCCTATCTGTCCGTTTGTTTTTGCGTATGTCTGTGTATACCCTGTTTCTGTCAGTCTGTCGTTTTGCGCATATCTGGATATGTCTTTCAGGATGTTCCTTTCAGGATGTTCATGTCTGTGTTTTGATCAGTGTCTGCAAACTGTCTTTGAGTCTGTCTGTGTGAATCTCTTTTTGTTTCTCCCTGTGTCTGTTTTTCTGTGAGTGCTTGACAATGTTTGTCTATCTGCTTGACTTGATGAGAGGTTTTTGTCAAGAAAGAGATATTGGTCTAGTCCGATTTTACGTCTGTCTTGCATGCTGTGATAAACTGTGGATTTACTGAAATCAAAGCCAATGGAAGGTAAACAAACCACGGACTTAACAGGGGAAAATTGTTACATAACATTTCTTCTCTATGGGGAAAATCCATGCTAATATGAGGAAAGTCTAAAATATAGCGGAATATCTCCAAGGGAAGAAACCTTTTATATAGCAAATTTTCCTATGAGAAAACTACTGCGTTACACCGGTTAAATATATAGAGTATAAAGTAAGATACTGTATACTGTCAAATTTTCGCCTCCATTTATATTTTACCCTTTTCATCCATAGCCCAGACGATGAATTTAAGACGGGACGAATAAAATCTAACGTTAAGAATATCTTAACAAAACGGATGATTCGGCGAATTCAATTCTGGGCAAATCAGTCTCCATTCTAAATTGGTTCAAAATTAAATTGTTCGTATTGATTGATGATTTTTAATGATTAGTACCGGAATCATAGTATCGTTCCATCTATTTAAATATCAAAGCAGACAACGGACATCTGACAACCGACAGAATTTTCGCAACATGGATTGACAACGGACTAATTTTAGAAAAGTAAAAAAAAAGTTGTCCAAAATTGAATTCGTCATCATGACACTACCAGAGGAGCATTATATAGACTTGGTATTTATTATTAGTATATTTCTGGAATAAGATAACCTGAATATTCAAAGATTTCAAGAAAAGAAGAATAACACATGTGCAGGACGTGGTGATCAAAGGACGCCAACTCGATCTCCTCTTTTCAAACTGTATACCAGTACCAGAAAAGCATATAAACCAATAGCTAAGTGTTATGACTACCCCCCATTGAATTTTCGAGTGTATTACCTCTAAAATTTCAACGTTTATTAGAAAATCATACTTTCCACACATGCTCATTGTCGAGACAACGGATGGTTTCCTTCATATTGTCACCTCTGGCATTATGTCAACGGACGGTTTTAAGTGCAGAACTTTAAATACCTCTGACAACGGTACTGTAAGGCGACGTAACGTGTTCCTGCCCGTGAGCTTAATAGCGTTCTACGAGACTGGAAAATAGGGAGGATTGTGTGCACCTAACCCGGATAACTACGTCATTTGCTACATGCGCGCGACGGATGGGCGTCCCAAGTTGACACCGAATGCCCATTGGTCTCGTTGGTTTATGTGTAATGTTTGTGTTTTAAAATGTCTCTACGTCGTATGTCTCTTTTACATCTCTCTCTGTCCTTGTCTACACTGTGTTTTTGTATTAGGTGTTTAGGTGCTTTGTCGTTGGTTAATTTTCGTTTTTTAAGGTCAACGAATGTTCTGTTTACAAATTAGAATAAGCATGTTTCATGAAAGCTTATACTTTATGACGTCACGTTTTCATGCGAAATGCAATACGTACCTCTGGAATAGTATTATACAACAAAGGAGGGGATCTCACCAACACCAGGTTGTAGCACCCGCAGCAAACCCCAAAACACTCAATGCAAAAACACAGAAAGAGACGCATTAGGGACAAGGAACGTCAACGCACAACACAGAAACATCAAACACAAAGGACTACACATAAACCAACGAGACCAATGGGCAACCGGTGCCGACTTAGGACGACCATCTGCCACGGAAATAGCAGAAGGAGTGGTTTTCCTGGATAACGAGCTTACAACCCTCCCACTTTTCCGATTAACCAGAGCTCTCGAAGAACGTACAATTGTGGTGTAAAACAACATCCTCACTGTCAGATGACCACACACAAACAAGACCACAAAACGCAGGGGCCCAACCAACTGGTGACATTAGGATCATATCCACGGTAAAAAAGGCGTTTGATGATTCTGACGCATTTTCGATAGTGATGTTGTCTATCTTTGATCCTTCTTATCTTGTTAATAATGTCACCATAAAATGCAGTTTGTGAAATACCCAATTATGTCATTATTCCCAAATTTAGGAAATAAAAATAAATGTGACCTCAAGAAGTTCAAGGGTTGAAAATCATGAATTTACATTGGTTGAACATTTTCAATATTAAGCCTTAATCTGTATAAATTTTGGCATAAATGTCCACTTATGTTATTTGTATATCAGGTGCCAAAGATACCATTTCCTGTATTGTATGTAAGTCATGTTACTATTGGTAATTCAATATTTGTTCACGGTAACTTGACATCAGGTGTTGACCAATGAAGACTTTTTAATTGATACCAAGACTTTGGCCTTGATACGTATTATGTACTTTTGGCAATTGATCTCTCTCTCTGTATCTCCATTTTAGATACCAAATTATATACTGACAAAGTTGTCGAGTTGAGTATTTGTATTTCCGAACACTTAACTTACTTTCTCCTTCATCTTAATACATTTATTGGCCAATTAAATACCCAACAAATCCCATTATTTTGTACATCTCCCTTGCTAGCATCAAATGACAAATATGGATAATTACCATATCCCTATATACAGCACAAAACCGATAATTCAGAAAACCAGAAACCGACAGGCAAACAAAATTAGGATAAAACAGAAACCAAAGCAAACAAACAAAAACCTCCATCATATTAAAAAAGCAAACTCCCGATATGGAAGTGAGACCAGGTGCCCAGGAAGAGTAAGCATCTCCTGCTTGCATGCAACACCCGCCGCTTCAATTCGGTAGAACTGTCACATCCGGTTACTTCCATTTCGGAAGACATAGAGTACAATGTTTGGTTGGATTGTTCAAATGGTCTATGACATAATATCATCCACCATTCTGGAGAGTGGGACATCATCGTGTATGACGAGTTCCCAATATCGACCGTGAAACTTCCTCAGTAACGATGTTAGTCGGTCACAAACATATTCCTGACTGAGAAGCTTATCTAAACCTAGCTATCAGAAAAAAAATCCGTATATTTGGTACTTGCTCTGGCAAAGCGTATCAAATGAGGTATGAACACGTCATAAGCAGGCGATGAAGGATTGTTGCTACTCAGAAAAGGAAAGTTTGTAATGCTGAATTTGAAGTCGTCACTTGTGTCATAGAGTGATGTGTTCATGTGACCATCAGTGTCGTAGGACAACATTATGTCCAAATAGGATGCTGAATTATTTGTCTCTGTAGTTTCTTTGACTTCAAGCTCCGAAGGATAGATGCTGCTCAGGTAATCCGCGAATTTTGGATTATTGATGGACAACACATCGTCTATATATGTATCTGTAAATGAAGTTGAAGTCAGAAGCTAAGTATCTTTTCCCTTAGATACCAAAGATTGAATGAATTCAGCTTCGTACGAGTAAAGGAAAATGTCGGCAAGGAGTGGGGCACAATTTGTCCCCATTGGAATTCCGACAATTTGCTGGAAGACCTTTCCTCCAAACACCACAAAAATGTTGTCGATCAGAAAGTTTAACATCTGAATAATATCTGTTTCAGTATACTTATTTTCAGAATCGGACTTTTCTTTTACAAAGTAGGTTTTGTCATAGTTAACAACAATAGATTTGTACTTGCGATTACCCTTCTTACTTGTACACGCATTACTTATAATTTTTGCGAGTCTTTCTTTCAATTTAGAATGTGGAATTGTAGTTTAAAGTGTCGAAATATCAAATGCTTTGATCGAATGGACTTTACTAAAATGAGTGAATATCAGATGTTCTCAAAGTTCCTTCGAATTCTTTAAAATCCACATCTGGTTGATACCACTGCGAGAATATCCTGTCTAACAATATTTTTGAAGCCCAAATGTGATTTCAGATAAAACTTTGGTGAGTAAGATCGATACAGATTTGGTAGAACATTTTGAAGAACCAGCGTTGAAACGTTGTTTGGACGGATTCTTATGCATTTTAGGTATGCAGTATAAGTATGGTACATCTAAATTTAAATTGGTGTCGAAGCCAAATGAAGCAAGAGCTGATTTGCGGTTATCTATTATTTCAGATGCAGAAAGGTTAATTGGGTGAAGTGGGATTTCCAGTTGTTGAATGTAAACCGAACTCTTAAACTATACTGTCGAGTCGAAATGGTATTTTTTGCAAGTAAATGTGTAATTATTTGAGGCTTAGTCCGCTTGTGTGATAACATAATGTTCTTGGAGGTAGGTAAGCTCTGTGATAACATAAGGGTCTTTAAATATAGACTGAAATCTGGTGTTCAGAGTTGATTTTAATCGGTTTAATTCTAGATTAAAGCAATCCTCTGAAGAATTTTATCTACTCGGAAAGGGTGTCGAGCTGTACATCCTCTTTCTTTTCCGAACGTCTTGCATATTCCTTACAAGAGTCCATGATAATTTTAACATTTTGGTCCCATGTAAAGGACATACTTTCTCTGTCTGGGACCCTTTTTTAACATTTCTCTTAACTTGTCGTTCTTGACTATACTAAGGTCACCAGTAATAACGTGTTCACTAGGAGAGTCGTTGAAATCCTATGAAGAACATTCGCAAGGAAGTGGATGTAGTGAGGGGTTACTTTTAAATTTTAGATGCAACTGTTGGTGTGTAGCTATAGGAAATACAAGGAGTTTCTTTTCTTTTGAAATATGGTGGGATTTTTTTCTGTGACAGTTTTGTAATGTAAAAGGAATGCTGAATTAGCTTAATGATCTTCATTCTCAAAGTCGGCGTGATGTCACATCTATGGCACGCCAAAGTCACATAAATTCGATAAACTAGGTTTGACAGCTGTAAACCCTAGTTTACACATGGAAAACCTAGTTTTCCGAGTGTAAACTAGGGTTTACAGATGGTAATAATAATTAATTCTAGGTGTCACAAAAATGATACAATTTGCATTCACAAATGTAAACCTATGTTTACGTATGTTCAACTAGGTTTTGCACGTGGAAAAGTATGTATTCATGTCATTTTGGGTAGAAGATAAAACTATTGTTAACATGAATTAATTCTGAAAATGATAATTAAAATTTGTGTTAAAGACAATTTAAAATAAGTGTAAATGATAATTCCTAATTTCTGTTAACAAAAGTTTTAGCCAATCAGATCATTTGTTTTTTTCTGGTAATGGTAATTTTATCCAATGAAATTGTTTGATACAGTCTGATAATGGAAATTTTCCTAAGGTCATTCCTTTGTTATTTTCTTTTTGCGTCCTCGTGCTGGTAGGTTTTGAGTCCAAAGTCACGAAACAAAACAAAATTAAAATAATTAAATCTTTTGCAAATTAAATGTATTTTCTACAAGAAATTGTTTAATATTTTATATTCCATGTAAAAATGTAGAAGTACTGCATTGATCCAAGACATTGCATTATCTATCATTATTTTGTTGACTAAAATTTATCAATAATCAAATCAAACAAGTTTTGTCAGATTTCAAATAGCCACACAATATGAAATTGAAACTTTGTTTTATATGCTTGTTTGTTTTGTCCCCCTGGCTGGCTGGTAGGTTTCTCAATTTCAAAAGGACGCAAAACAGAATAAAAACAAGAAATGGCATGATTTCTGTTAACAAAAGATTTAGCCATTCGGATAACCTGTTTCTTTCTTGTAATGGTGATTTTTATCCAATAAAATTGCTTGATACAGTCTGATAATGGAAATTTTCCTAATTTCTGTTAACAAAAGTTTTAACCAATCAGATAAGCCCTTTTTTTCTGGTAATGGTAATGGTAATTTTATCCAATGAAATTGCTTGATATAGTCTGATAAAGGAAATTTTCCTCATTTCTGTTAACAAAAGTTTTAGCGAATCAGATCACCTGTTTCTTTCTAATAATGGTAATTTTATTCAATGAAATTGCTTGATACGGTCTGATAATGGAAATTTTTCTTAGTTTTGTTAACAAAAGTTTTAGCCAATCAGATAACCTGTTTCTTTCTGGTAATGGTGATTTTATCCAATGAAATTGCTTGATACAGAGTGATAATGGAAATTTTCCTAATTATGTTAACAAATGTTGGTGTAAAATAACCTCCTTTCTGCAAGATGACCATACAAGCATGACGAAGAGGCCCGAGCAACACACAGACGGACATGTAATGACAAATATGGATAATGACCATATCCCTGTATACAGCACAAAAATCGATAATTCAGAAAATCAGCCATATTCTGTCATAGACCATTTGAACCATCCAACCAAAGCTTGTACTCTATGTCTTCCGAAATGGAAGTTACCGGATGTGACAGTTCTACCGAATTGAAGCGGCGGGTGTTGCATGCAAGCAGGAGATGCTTACTCTTCCTGGGCACCTGGTCTCACTTCCATATCGGGGGTTAGCTTCTTTTCATGTGGTGGAGGTTTTTGTTTGTTTGCTTTTGTTCCTGTTTTATCCTGATTTTGTATGCCTTCG
The DNA here is from genome assembly GCA_033119305.1 of Pinctada imbricata. Taxonomy (NCBI): domain Eukaryota; kingdom Metazoa; phylum Mollusca; class Bivalvia; order Pterioida; family Pteriidae; genus Pinctada; species Pinctada imbricata. The sequence continues at coordinate 30,283,987 of VSWD01000009.1, forward strand.
GTTTCTAATTTTCTGAATTATCGGTTTTATGCTGTATACAGGGATATGGTCATTATCCATATTAGTCATTGTATGAATCTCTCCATTAACAATTTTGATATTTAGGTCCACAATTGGTGTTTCTATGTTTATAATTTTTATCTGGTTAAGAGTCAATTCTAGTGGATGAATAACATTTTTATAATTTTCAAAAACAGGATTTTCGATAGTAATAATATCATCCAGGTACCTAGAAGTACCACTGAAACTTTCAAATCATCATTTTTCTTTGCTTTTCAAGATTCTGGATTTTTACAATTTATGGTTAACAAAAAATATACCATTTTACAGTCTTATGATGAAGATTTCAATACATATATAAAGATAACTTCATGAAAATTTCACGAAGCTTAACCGGAATAATGGAAGGGTTGTGCGCACGTAATCCGGATATCTTCACCATTTTCAACTGGCGTAGCAGATGACCGTCCTAAGTTGGCAATACTTGCTAATTGGTCTCGTTGGTTAATGTTTGATTCTTGTGTTTGATGTTATGTATGTGGTTTTTTGTGTTCCTTGTCCCTTTTTGCGTCTCTTGCTGTGCGTGTCTGCTTTGTGTTTTTGCTTGGGTTGTTTTGGAGTTGTGCTGTGGGTGCTGCGACCTACTGTTATAGGAGATCTTCTCATTCTTTAATTTTGTTTAACCTGTGTATTCCGATATTATTTCTTGGTCCACGTCCATGTTGGTTTAGACAGGTTAAATAGTATTTAAGTCCAAAAATCAAGTAGCCTTGTAATCGATTTCCTTGTGCGGTTAAGTGTATTACCAATGCTGTATTATAAAAAGTCCGATTTTTCTCAAACATATTTTTCTTACCTTATCCCATACACACACGACATTCGCTCGTAGGATGAAAAGTAATTGACTTTAGATTAAGGATAGGGTTTGGACTACAGGGAGATAACTCTATTTTCATATCACATAATACTTGAAACCGACATAAACAGTATATGACATCAGCTCAGATTGTTACATTATTTTAGAAAAAAATTATACTCCTCGAAATTTTCATTGCTTAATGTTTATTTTGGGGGAAAATGCATATTTTTCATTGAAAAATCGCCAAAAATAGGAGAAAATGTAATTTTTGCACGAGTTCTGCTACAAAAGATTCAAACATCAGAATATTTACTATCCAATATACACTTTAAAAGTGAGATAATTAGAAATTCAAATTTCGAATTAAACTCTATGTATTGGGGTCAAAATGTTGATTTTTTGGCCGGATTGCAAAGCAATTCCGGCCTATAGATTGACGATGTCCGTCCGTCCGTCTGTCCGTCTGTCCGTCCGTCCGTCTGCCGTCAACATTTTGGTTAAAGTTTCTGGTTGAGGCAAAATCTAAGGAACTTTATGCAGTAGAAACTTTATATTATACATGAAGCTTGCCCATGACAAGACCTTTCAATTTATGCCGCAACATTTGACCTAGTGACCTTGACCTTGGACTTTGACCTAGTTAAAGATTTTGGTTAAAGTTTCTGGTTGAGGCAAAATCTAAGGAACTATATGCAGTAGAAACTTTATATTATACATGAAGCTTGCCCAGGACAAGACCTTTCAATTTATGCCGTAACATTTGACCTAGTGACCTTGACCTTGGACTTTGACCTACTCAAAGATTTTGGTTAAAGTTCCTGGTTTAAGCAAAATCTATGGTACTGTATGCAGTAGAAACTTTATATTATTAATGAAGCTCGCCCATGACAAGACCTTTCAATTTATGCCGTAACATTTGACCTAGTGACCTTGACCTTGGACTTTGACCTAGTTAAGGATTTTGGTTAAAGTTCCTGGTTTAAGCAAAATCTATGGAACTGTACGCAGTAGAAACTTTATTTGATACATGTAGGTCGCCTCTGACAAAACCTTTCAATTTATGCTGTATTATTTGACCTATTGACCTTGACCCAGTTAGTGACAAAAACTTACTTTGCAATCCGGCCATACCGTCTTTAGCGGTGTTTTATTTTGCATAAATTATTGTGCTGTTTTTGCATAAATTATTGTGCTGTTTTTTGAAACAGTCATTTTGCTCAAAAACTAATTCGGGTACATATTGATTAGACTGTTTCAGGATAAACAACACCATAGATATATACGTAGAAAAAATTGTGCAACTGGCGACCTTCTAGCTATTAATAAAAATAACGAGTTGTTGCCATGGCATCCAGCAACATAGTATTTATAAGAAAATACTCTTCTTGGAACTGATTATTTAATCAGAATTTCTCAAAATAGCCTTTATTTCATGCACAAGCTTTTAGAATCTCGAAAAATAAGAATATATATGAATGTTTGAAATTTCACGCATTCCAAAGGTATGTAAATGTTTAACAGCAATTCTCTGTATGAACCAAAGAATTTCAAAACATGTTGGCACGGCATGTCATGGATTTTTGAGATTTTTGGTATGGAAGTTCAATATGAAGTACAAGTATGTAAATCAACCCCAGTTTTTTCAAAAAGGTTGTCGTTGCCATGGTAACCGTACGCGTGTCTGAAGTTTCAAAAATCGGGAAAATCTATAGGACAAATGAGTTAAAGAAGATCCTGACGATAATCTCAACAGCACTCACAATAGAGCACAAAATTAAACATCGACGGACCCCTAGCAAGCTAGAGGTGGGACCAGGTGCCCGGGAGGAGTAAGCATCCCCTGTTGGCTTGTCGCACCCGCCGTCGATGTTTATGAAGCATGGAAATGAAAATATATAAAATTCATGCACTGACTGACGTTATGTCTATATAGAAAGTGCTATGGCGACAATGCCAGGGAAGTATATTCAAAACACTTACTGTCAAACCCCTCGCGGGGAACTTTTTCACGAGCTCCACACGGCAATGGGCATAAGTGTGACACAAATGAGTTAAAGAAGATCCTGACGATAATCTCAACAGCACTCACAATAGAGCACAAAATTAAACATCGACGGACCCCTAGCAAGCTAGAGGTGGGACCAGGTGCCCGGGAGGAGTAAGCATCCTCTGTTGGCTTGTCGCACCCGCCGTCGATGTTTATGAAGCATGGAAATGAAAATATATAAAATTCATGCACTGCCTGACGTTATGTCTATATAGAAAGTGCTATAGAAAGTGCTATAGGACAAGGCATATTTGTAGGCTTCGTTACCATGGAAACAGGTACATTTTAAATCTTAGATTGCTTTGATTATTTTCTTTTAATCCTTATTATTATGCATATTTGTAAAGTTTTTTACATTCATCTCGGATGCCTTATGTATACAAGATGAAAAATTGGGCCAAAACAGGGTATCAAAAGGCTTTGTTTTGGGCACTCAAAGACCCTTTTTTGCATGTTTTTACTGTTTTACAAGGTTGAAATTTTCATAAAAGCACCAATTTTTGAAGTCCAAATTCTAGTTATCCAATTAGTATCATCTTTGAACTCTACAAGAATATAAGAAATTAATTGGGCTAATTTGTCCTTTTATATGCAAAGCAGCATCAAATTTAGTTGCTATGGCAACACTCGGCTGAAAGGTTTCAATACGATGAATTTAAACACAATCTCTATCAAACTATCTTCGCATGATATTGGAACAGAAGTGCATGTATACACCTATCAGAGGCGTTTTGATATAAAAATGACCTTGAAAATATTTCAAGTTCACCCACTGAATTTTCAAGGTCATTAAACTTTAAGTGACCAGATTTGACGAAAAATCCTGATTTTTCATAAAATGAAGGTGTCAATATTTTAGAAACCTTGAAATATTGAATTTAACAGTTATTTTGCCATAAGATGATAAATGTATCACTTATTTCTTAGAACTATTGATTACGTTTCTTCACATCTTCGAATATCTAAATTCTTGGTGAGTATTTTGATATAAAAGGGACGAAATCTGTATTTTTCTTGTTTTTTGACGGAAAAATATTTTCCTATTGAATTGCGACAATTCAATAAATTCTAAGATTTGTCTTTCTTATATTCATGTACTTTCATAATATATATGACCTATGAAAATATTTAAATAAAAAAATCACTAAAATCGGTAACAAAAAAATTAAAAAATCAATATTTCATGCAAAATGTATAAATGACCTTGAACATCAAGCCAATGACCTTGAACATTTTAATTGTTCTTATGTAAAAGATATAAGTCATATCTATACATGAATACATTTTGACAATCTTATGTATCTCTAAAGAGGAATAAAATCAATTTCAAAGATAATATGAAACAAGCAAAAAAGGTCTAATGTTGCCTTGGCAACGGTCTTTGACGACAGAATTTAGGTAAAACTCTTAAATACCCACTCCAATTTTTCGTTCATTTTATTTGTCAATAAACATTCATTTCCATTGATGAAAATCACTAGTCTCCTATTGGTGCCTTTTGTGATATTTAAGAGTCATTCTCTGTAAGCATCAAAGAATTCTCAGAAAACTCGGAAATCGCATATCTCAGATTTTGATGATTTTCACTATGTAAGCCAAGTTTGACCCCCTGACAATGAAAATGACATTGGTTTTTGTATATGGCCATCCGTTGCCATGGTAACCATACCACCCCATTTTGGCCAGAAAATGGGCTTTTGCAAGCTCGAAATTAGCAACTTTCATGTCCGTTTTTCACAATGATAGTCTATAGGTGGGTTATATTTTAACATATGATGAAAAACTACTGACATATATGTTTGATATGAGACATTACTTTTTGGTTGAAATATGGGGGAAAAGTATTATTTTTTATTGCAAACTGTCCATATTTTGACATTTTACAAAAATACAAAATACACCATTTTTGGCGATTCATAGAAAAATAACGCAGCATAAGTTAACTAGTGGAACAGGCCGTTATGAATTATTGATCCATTTTGAGAAAAATATAAAAAATCCAGAGATTTTTTTTTTTTTCGTTTAAAGAAAATAAATTCAATTTAGAAATGGTTACCATGGCAACATCTGCATTTTACATGATATATGTTTTTCATCAAGTACCTTAATTTATGGACAAGATAAACGATCAAATATGGTATATTAAGCAAGTTCACACTTTTTGTAACATTTTAATATATACTATATTGGTATCTTATCATTGGTTGCTATGGTAACCATGGCCGAAGAGGTACAATTCTTACTTTTTATTCAAATTTTCCGTCGTTTTTAGGATTTTTTGTACATTTGAATTAAATTAAATAGATAACTTCTATGTTTTCCTTTTGAATGATATTCCATTTTCCCAAAATCATTGAAATTCTGGAAAAATATATAGAGAAAACACAAGAACTTCTCCATAGCAACGCACACAGTCGTTGCAGATACAGAGCTTAAACAAAGCCATATTATATGAGTTTTACAATAAGTATCTCGAATCATGGGAGAGATAAACAACCAATTGTGGTATATTAAAAAAAGTCACACTTTTTGTGACATCTAAATATCAAGTATATTGGTATTTTATCATTTGTTGCTATGGTAACCATGCCCTGAAAGGTATCATTTTCACTTTTTATTCAAATTTTCGGTCTTTTCTCAGAATTTTTGTACAGTTTGAGTAAATTAAAGTGGAAATTCCTATGTTTTCCTTTGAATAATATTCCATTTCCGAAAATCATCGAACTTCTGGAGAAATATGTAGAAAAAACGCAAGAATGCCTCCTTAGCAACGCACAAAATCGTTACAGATACAGAGCTGTAACGAGGCCATGATATATGTTTTACGTCAAGTATCTCAGGTCATGGGATAGATAAACAACCAATTGTGGAATATTAAGCCAGTTCACACTTTTTGTGACATTTAGATATAAAATATATTGATATTTTATCATTGGTTCCTATGGTTACCATGCTCTAAAAGGTAACATTTTCACTTTTTATTCAAATTTTCCGTCATTGTTTTAGAGATTTAGAATTGCTGAAGTCAATCTAAGTGATAATATCTATGTTTTCCTGTGAATAATATTCTATTTTCCCAAAATCATTGAAATTCTGGAAAAATATATAGAAAAACGCAAGAATGTCTCCATAGCAACGCATGCAATTATTACAGATACACAGTTGTATTAAGGCCATGATATATGTTTTACATTAAGTATCTCAAGTCATGGGAAAGATAAACAACCAATTGTGGTATATAAAGCATGCAAAAAAGATACATTCTTTACTTTTTCGATGTTTATGTACATTTGAATTAAAAAGACAGTTCCGATATTTTCCTATACTTGATATTTATATTTCTGAAATTTTTTTGAGAAATGTTCAGTAAATGTAATAAATCTCTATAGCAATGCAATCAATTAGAAATGATACACAACTAAAACAATGCCATGCTTTATGTTCTACATTCAATGCAATTTTCACTTATTGGACAAATTTTCCGTTCTTTTTTTTATTGTTTTTGTATATTTGATCTAAATTAAGGAGACAATTCCTATGTTTTCCTATAATTAATTTTCCTTAAAAGAAATTGAACTTCTGGAGAAATATGTAGAAGAAATGCAACAAGTCTCTATGGCAAAGCACACAATTTTTACTAATACAAAGCCAGAATTTCGTATAAAGCTTTTGAAATTTCGGGATTTTTAATATCTCACCAATGAATACTCTGTTGCATAAAATAAGTACATTTTATGAAAATAATGACAGTTGAATATCTACAGGCATGCTCTTCTCATTATTCTTCATCAGTATGTCGAATTTCAAAAGTCTAAGTTGAAAAGCTACATGTATACCTTGGAAGCTGGAGTCATCGGTTCATATCAAAATAATGATCTTACTAGATCTGCTAAAGATTGGCATAGTTTCTTTGACTTCATTCTGTTATAGTTTGGAATTTCTGGGTGTGTTTCTATCATAGTTCTAAAACAGGATATGAAGCATAAAAAAGCTTCCTTAAATACGTACATCTTCAGTTATTGCATTGATATTTAATAAAAATTTACCTAAGTTTGACCTTGACTTGACCTTGAAGGTTTAAAATTAATAGGCATGTTCAACTAAGGATTCTTTATACATGTATGTATATTACATTTATTTATTGAAATTGCCAAGTTTGACCTTAACCTCTGACCTTGAAGGGTCAAAATTTATACGCATATTTCACAAATGATCTTTAATTTGTGTATGAAATGTGAAAGCTGTACCTTGAAAACTTTTCGGGTCAGAACTTTCCGGGTCAGAACCAAATTAATGATATTTTATTGAATTTTGCCAAAGATTGACCTGGACATTAGACCATGAAGTTTAAAAATTTTTAGGCATGTCTCTCTCATGATCCTTTATCTGAAAGATGTACACTATTTACTTGAGTTATCGCGTCGGACAGACGGAATACGTGATTCCTATAGGGCTCCCACATTATCAAACAGGGCCTTAAATAGTTGGAAATTGCAGAAAATCAGCAAATCACATCTTATAAAGCACGGTTGCTATGGAAACCATTTCAAAAATATAGACAGCTATACTTCCCAAATTGATTTAATTGATTGAGAATCATCATTAAAAATGAAGTTTATACAAAGATACAATTCTGTACATCTTTAACAAATTATTTTTTGAAGTTTTTTGGTGATTTTTATATTGAAAGTACAGTTATTTCCCATATCATTTCATGATTTCCCCCCCCCCCTGAATTTCTTTTGAAGGCTTCATATTTTATCTATGTTTCAAAAATATTTTTTTGCTTCAAATTTTAGAGAAAAAGACCGAAAATAAAAGTTTTTCACCAAAACACTGAAAAAATTATGTCAGTCTAAAAGCTCATAAGAGCTTATGTTGCACTTGTTACTTTGACATGCCGACTCAAAATAAAGCTCATCTTATTTTTAACAACTAGGAATTTGCACAATGGAAAATGGAATATCATTTATTGGAAAACACAGGAATGGTCTCTGTAATTTAATTAAAATATACAAAAACAATAAGAAAAAACAAAGAATGAAAAATTTGCATAAAAGGGAAAATTGTACCTTTTTTGGTGTGGTTGCCATGGCAACCGATGATTGAATATCAACATCATTGATATTTATAGCAATTCTCTGTAACCATTTAAACAATTTCGGCACGCATGGTCTCCGATTTTCATGAAATTTCACACATAAGTAGGGACCAATGATAAAAGGTAAGTTAGACCAAAATTTTATTTATAGGTCATCTGGTTACCATGGCAACGGCTTTTAAAATTGAGAAATTGGCAAAATTGAGCAACTTTGAAGCTCTATAATTTGGTTTTATACGACATTTCTGTAAGAATTTCTAAGCATCCTCAAGATTAGGACTTTAAATTTTAGATAAGCTCAATTGTGGTGTCTGATTTTGTCAAAAAGGCTGGTTACCATGACATCATAATTAGCTAATTTTAATATATTGATTTCAAAATGCTGTTTGTATTTTCCCATTTTCCTTCTCACTTGATGGGTATATGATAAGAAAATGGAATTTATTTTATAGAATGAGTAAATTCAAGATAAACCCAGTTGTTGCTATGCACATAAGTTACCTTGACAACGGAAACTATGGTCTATAATATTACTTATTTTGCAACTTCAGAGTAAAATTTTAAATTTTTGCATCATGATGAACAGATGAAGCATGTTGGAATATATCAAACACAAAGAGCTATTTCAAAAACTGTGAAAAAAGCTATGGGGAACATATGTTACCATGGCAACTATTTTTTTTATTATTTTTATAAAACAGTCATTATTATTCCCAGAAAGTTCAGATTTATTGTTAGTAAAGATCGAGTAAGCCTCTTTCAAAATACAAGAAAAAACTTTCAAATAATTAATGGTTGCTATGGTAATTCGACCATACAATAAAAATATATACATTTTTTGCTGTTTTTCGAAGCCTTTTCCCAAAAAACTGAAACAGGCTTACACAACTGTTTTTACATATATAATGAAGGAAAATCTAAACTTTATTTTAGATTTAAATTTTTTTCATATTACTTAACTTTGGATGCATTTATCCAAGGACTCAAATTGTGCTTATGTACAATTTTACACAATCGTTCCCATAGCAACGGGCTATTTCCTGCATACTTAAAAGAAAAATTCTTTCATGTTTTGAAAGATCTACTTGAATGCATTCATTAATCATCATTACTTTGAATTAAAATTCAATGATCTAGGAAAAAAAGGTCTTGAAATATTGTCTAAAATTGCTTTCATTTTTGCGATTTGAGTCCATGTTGCCATAGCAACGTACACAAACTTTGTTCCATGGTGATTTCTCATATATTATTTGCATTAAAAACTGAAAAATGTAAGTAATTTATCATTGAATTTTGAAAAAAAATGCCAAAAACACTACTTTGATAGGGTACCTATGTTGTTGCCATGGAAACATAAAGATAAGACCATAAACCCAACATTATTTTTACTTCACTTGATAAAGCAATGATAGGTTACAAATAATTCATTAGTGTTTGTTAAAGATTATGCTGCATATATGATGTATGCGAAATCAAAAACGCCCAAGAATGCATTTTTTCAATATTCAAAGTCAGTTTCCATGGCAACCGGATGTGACATTAAGAAAATTTTCATCATTTTTTTACTTTTGGGTCAGACCCTACCTTATATATAAATTTCATCAAAATCTGGTACATGCCGTGCCATGCGTCCTTCATAAAAGTGCAAATGCTTACAGAGAATGGCTATTAAAATGACACAAAACTGCTAATTTGCTTAATAAACCAAAGTTGATTTTTAATCTTTTTCATAATTTGAGAAACTGGATGTATAACATTTATCATGTATTTCTTTTGGATGTATATCAACTATAACTTTATGCGTTGCTAAGGAGATTTCTTGCATTTTTATACATAATTCTCAAGAAATCCAATGATGTTAGTGAATGGACAATAAGGTATAGGAATACATAGGAACTGTCTCTTCAATTCTATTTAAATGTACCACTACAGTCCAAAACAATAGAAAATTGGCGGAAAAAGCTTAAATTGTACCTTTTTTGCATGGTTACCATGGCAACCAATTACATAATACCAACATTATTGAACAAAAGACTATCACAGATACTGTAAAATTGCTGAATATACCATAATTGGTTGTTTATCTCTTCAATGATTTGAGATACTTAATGTAATACATATATTACTGCTTTGTTTTGGTTGTGTATCATATATGATTGTGTGTGTTGCTATGGAGATTTCCTTGCATGTTTTCTATATATTTCTAAAACATTCAATAATTCTGGAAAAATGGAATCTCATTTATAGGAAAATATAGGAATTGTCTCTTTAATTTACTTCATTTAAACATAAAACAATGACTGGAAATTAGTATAAAAAGTGAAAATTGTACCTTTATGTGGATAGTTACCATGGCAACCGATGATGAAATATTGACATAATTGTTATAAAGTGTAACAGTAACTGCTAACTTGCTTAATATACCGAAAATGGTTGCTTATTTTTTTCATGATTTGAGATACTTATGTAAAACATATATCATGACTTTGCTTTAGCTTGGTATCTGTTAGAATAGTGTGCGTTGCTATGGAGACTTTCTTGCATTTTTTTTTCTAACATGTCTCTCGAATTTCAATGAATTTTGGTAAATGTAATAGAATTCATAGGAAAACGTAGAAATTGTCTCTTTTATCTAATTCAAATGTACAAAAACACCAAAAAACAACGGAAATTTTGAATAAAAAGTGAAGATTGTACCTTTTTGGGCGTGGTTACCATGGCAACCGATGATGAAATGCCAACATATGTGATATTAAAATGTCAGAAAAAGTATGAACTTGCTTAATATACCATAATTGGTTGTTTATCTTGTCTATGAATTGAGATAATTAATATAAAACATATATCATGTAAAATGCAGATGTTGCCATGGTAACCATTTTTAAATTGAATTTATTTTCTTTAAACAAAAAAAAAACATCTCTGGATTTTTTATATTTTTCTCATAATGGATCAATGCTTCATTAGGGCCTATTCCACTATTTAACTTACGCTGCGTTATTTTTCTATGAATCGCCAAAAATGGTGTATTTTTGTATTTTTGGAAAATGTCAAAATATGGACAGTTTGCAATAAAAAATAATAATTTTTCCCCACATTTCGACCAAAAGTTGATGTCCCATATCAAAGATCAATGTAAGTAGTTTTTCATCATAAGTCAAAATATAATCCACCTATGGACGATCATTGTGAAAAACAGACATGAAAGCTGCTAATTTTGAGCTTGCAAAAGCCCTTTTCTGGCCAAAATGGGGGGTGGTATGGTTACCATGGCAACGGATGGCCATATATACAAACCAATGTCATTTTCATTGTCAGGGGGTCAAACTTGGCTTACATAGTGAAAATCATCCAACTCTGAGACATGCGATTTCCGACCCACTTTGATGCTTACAGAGAATGACTCTTAAGATTGAAAATGGTAAAAAACACACTAAATTGGCCCTTATTTTCACCTCTATTTTTCGCTTCATTTTGACTTATTTTGGCCTAATACAATAAGGTTCCTGTAGTAAATATCACATTTCTAAGTGTACTTAGTAAGAATGGAAGTAAGGAAGAATAGATTATATAAAGATGAACAAGTTGTTACAGTGGTATCCATGGCAACGAAGTCTCCGGAGCTGGCTTATTTCATGGTCCCAAAAGTGCTATAAATAGAATGACATCGTTACCATGGCAACAAGAGGTCACATTGGCTGAAAAGTGTTTTTTTTCATGGTCAGTACTTAATATATACCCATTATACCGAAAATCATCAAAATCCATGACATGCCGTGCCGAACGATTTTGGTCCTTACAGAGAATGGCTATTAAGTCTTCAAAGTCATTAGCATCATTTTAGAGCAGATAAATTTACAGCATTGACCAGACATGCACGTTTCGGGTAATAAACCCTCGTCAATCAAAACAATGTAATGTGACCAAAACCTGTGAAAATTATGTCCTAAATGAGTTAAAAAGATCATGACGATAATCTCAACAGCACTCACAATAGAGCACAAAATTGAGCATCGACGGACCCCAAGCAAGCCGAAAGACGTAGCAAAATGGCTGGGATATAAAAAGTTACGATGTGTTATTCTCTAAAAAGACAAAAAATATTTAATGGGCCAAAAATGAATGTTTATAAAAAAAACTATACGGGCAAATTTTATTTTTTTGGTCTGAATAGTTCGAGGAGATGTTCCTCTACATATGGACCTATCTATCTTTCTTCTACCTCTTTTCTTTTAAAAGTCGCCATCCTGATCTTAATTCAATAAGTTCTTCTAAATTTTATAAGATTTTAAAATAAAGAGCAGATTAGTTGTTGCAATGAATTTGCTTCTTTCTAAGCAATCCATCACTTCTCACATAATATTATCTGTCCGAAATTCAATTAAATGGATTTGGCGAAGAACACAAGAATAAAAATGACTTAATTGTAAGCACAATGGAGAGGTAACATACATGTATCTTAATCACAGGCTTTTCTTCTGCAGAAAACATTACCTCTAAGAGTGAAAACTTCTCATATCAAAAGTATATTCCTCTTTTGTACGCGAGCATGACCGTTTATTTCTAGAAACTCGGATTCGACTGATGAAGCATGCAGGATAAATTTTTGATTTTGATTTCTCTCATTCATGATTCATGAGACAGACAGTCAAACCAAAATTTGTATCCATTGAGGAATTGAATAAGCCTGTGGGAAGGAAACTTTATAATTTTGTATAAAGGAGGTGTCCGCAATTTGGGATTTTAATGAGACTTTTAGAGGAAAGGATTTGTGACAAGGCCACCGAGACAAATAATTCAGCATCCTATTTGGACATAATGTTGTCCTACGACACTAAAGGTCACATTTACACCTCACTCTATGACAAATGTGACGACTTCAATTTCAGCATCACAAACTTCCTTATTCTGAGTAGCAACATCCCTTCATCGCCTGCTTATGGTGTGTTCATATCTCAGTTGATACGATATGCCAGAGCATGTACCAAATATACAGATTTTATTCTGAGAGCTAGGCGTCTTTCAGATAAGCTTCTCAGTCAGGAATACGTTTTTGACCGACTAACATCGTCACTGAGGAAGTTCTACGGTCGATATGGCGAACTCGTCATACACTATGATGTCCCATTCCCTAGAATGGTGGATGATATTCTATCATAGACCATTTGTACCGTCCAACCAAAGATTATAATTTACATCTTCCAAAATGGAAGTAACCGGATGTGACAATTCTACCGAATTGAAGCGACGGGTGTTTCATGCAAGCGGGAGATGCTGACTCTTCCTTTTGCACCTGGTCTCACTCCCTTATTGGGAGTTAGCTTCTTTCATTTGGTGGATGTTTTTGTTTGTTTGCTTTGGTTCCTGTTTTATCCTGATTTTGTATGTCTTCGGTTTATGATTTTTTGAAGTATCAATTTTGTGCTATATATAGGAATAGGGCCATTATCTAATATCCATATTTGTCGTTTCATATCTCCCAATAAGTGGTAAGTGGTTTGGTATTACCAATATAAGCACTCCTGTGTCTGTGAAAATGCTCCTCTACTGTCATTCGTCTGTTCTTTTTCGTTGCTAGAATAGAAATTTACAAAGTTATCCTCTTGAAAGATAGAGAACAAACTCAAACTATTTATTTTTTTTTTTTTACTTTAACACAGAAGTTATCATTCCCGTCTTTTGTTAAGGCGCTTTGTAAGGATTCTCTTGCGAATTCTCTATATTTTCTTTCACATGAAAAAGTAGTAAGACAACAAGTTCGATCAAATTGATCAACTTAAACATCGACGGCGGGTGCGGCTAGCCAACTGGGGATGCTTACTCATCCCGGGCACCTGGTCCCACCTCCAGCTTGCCAGGGCTCCATCGATGCTCAATTTGGTGCTCTATTGTGAGTGCTGTTGAGATTATCGTCAGGATCTTCTTTAACTCATTTGTGTCACACTTATGCCCTTTGCCGTCTGGGGCTCGTAAAAAAGTTCCCTGCGAGGGGTTTGACAGCAGGTGATGCTTACTTCTCCCGGGCACCTGGTCCCACCTCTAGCTTGCTAGGTGTCCGTCGATGCTCAATTTGGTGCTCTGTTGTGAGTGCTGTTGAGATTATTGTCAGGATCATCTTTAACTCATTTGTGTCACACTTATGCTCTTTGCCGTGTGGAGCTCGTAAAAAAGTTCTCCGCGAGGGTTTTGACAGTAAGTGTTTTGAATATTTGATCCCACCTCTAGCTTGCTAGGGATCCGTTGATGCTTTTTGAACATAACTTTCAGACTCTTTAGTCATATTACATTATTTAGACTGAGGATCACTCATGAGGGTAAAGGACCCGAAATGTGCATGTCTGGTTGTCTGTTCTTAAATGATACTATGGAATTTGATGACGTTTAACATTAACGCACAGAAAGAAATGAAAAAAGGAACACCAAATTACTAGTACATAGAAACATCAAACACAAATTACTGCAAATAAACCATTAGCAGACGGTGTGATTATCCGGATTAATTACTCTGCAGTCACCAATGATAAACGTGCACGCAACCCTCCCACTTTTCTGATTACCCAATGTTCTCGAAGAACGTACAATTGTGGTGAAAAAAAAACACTGTAAGATGACCATACAAGCTTGACGCAAGATCACACAGATGAATATGTCAATGGATATGAAAACAGAATGCGTACGATATACAGTCGTGTTCTGCCGGCTGTAGCGAGCTCATGAATGTTATCACCCTAGGAGTCTGACTGAGATTTAGAAAGGACAAAAACATCGGTACATGTGCTAGCATATCGGATAAGCTGTGAAATGTAGATACCGTATGATTGTAATCTATGAACAGCACCGTCAAGCCAGGAAAAATTGACAATGTTGAATCCAAAATAATCTCTTTTGTCATACACGCCTGAATGAATCTCTCCATTAATTTTGATATTTATCAAAAAAATATCGAAAAATGGTGTTTGTAACGTTTGCCTTGTTATTGACAATTCTTTTGGATAAATACTTTTTTTATACTTTTCAACAACAGGATTGTCGGTAGCAATAATATCATCAAGATACCTAGATGTACCAAAGATGAGTTGTGAAATCCTGTTTGGTGATTTCAGCAAAATTGTCATAGGAAACAAACATTGACTTTACATGTCCTACTTTATCAGTTATAAATGGCAATTTATAGTATTGCACCCTTTGAAAAATGATCGTAACATCGGTTAAAAATTCATTTTTTTTAAGTTTCAATTAGGGGTGAAATGATACGCTAAAAGTGAATCGCGATAAATTGCGATGTTTCATTAGCTGTATTGCGATATATCGTTTCTTTTCATTTTTATCGTTTTTATGTAAATCATTTCCTCTTTGTATGCTTGTCCATTCTGTTAACATTTTCTGACTGAGTTTCATATTGTCAATGTCATAAGTTTGAACGAAACACAAAAAAGTCATTGAATAATTTTGATTGCCCTTGTCATTTTCCATTTCAATTGTGAGCGATCTGGACAACGAGTCGCTCGTTTTCAGTTAAGGTGGGTCCCTACTCGAACCGTTATAGGTTTTTCCTTGTAAGCAGCAGTCTGTGTATTTCGTTTTACAATGGCTAGTGGCGGACGAGCCAGCGCAAAACAACGCAGACAAAAGGTCTTAAATGGCAATCTATCAATGTCCCCGCCCATCATATAGTATTTATCCCGCCTCTGGCAAATTTCTTGCAATCTGATTGGTCGAGAAATACCAAATATTATGTTGTATTATTTTACTAACAGGATATTATTTTAATATCCTGCTTCTTCTAAGACGCTTTATTCTTTTGACGTCACCAAAATGCTTTAAAATATGTTGACGTAACATACACAAACCAAAAGCCATCAGCGGGATAAATTCGTTATACAGTGTTTTACAGGGGAGATACAAAAATATATTGGGTCGATGAAATTGTAAGGGGGTACCCTTATGTTTGGAGTCATATCTTGATCATTTATAAAACTGTACACCTGTATGTGATTTTTCCATCATCTATAGACATTATCTTTTAAAATTAAACACAACAAATAAACATTTTCTTATCATTACTGAATTTTGAGGGTGGTTCAAAAGCATATGCTGGATATTTGATATTCATCAAATGTACCTTTCTATTAAATGCTGTATCTTTGATGAAAATAGAATTGTATATCTATGTCTGTGTTTTATTTCTCATTCGGACCATTGTGTTTAGGGAAAACCCCTTAAATAAAAATTGCATCTGTTAAATCTATGAATAGGGACCCACCTTAGTGATTCACGATTCATTTATATAATCTATAATTGTGCGATAAATTGCGATTCGCATTTCGAATCGTGATACGACACAAATTCATTAAATATCGCAATATATCGATATATTGTTACACTCATAGTTTCAGTGCAGACTATCCAACCATTTTCGTCAGTAAAAGGTAAATATGAAAAAGAGTCGAGCATTTACTAAAATACAATGTAAAGTGTTCATAGGTTATGATGTAATCATATCACGGTCAAACTTCCTTCACTTTATTTGAAAGTGGCTTAATTGATTTGATAGGGATTTTACAAATATATTAGGGATTTGTTGAGAGACTTCCGCCGGAAAAACATAGCATTGTTCCTCGTATGAAGGAAATGGAGCAAATTGTACTAAACATGTTTTCAAAAGAGGAAACTTGAATTTCTAATTTCAGATATTGAACGGAATAAAAGTATCAAACACTAGTAAATTATCAAAACAGTGTTAAACATTTCATGGTTGGAAAATCGTCTTATTTACTTCCTCCCTAAATCATATTATTTATAATTTTATGGAAAAGCGATAAATTATGTTTAGAAAAAGACAAATAGCAATGCGCATGGTAGGCGTATATAATATATCAAATGTCCTAATGAGTATTTTCGAAAAAAAGCTAGGTGTACACCTAGTCACAATGGCCATAAGCATACGCCTAAAAGTCAGTGCGGCGACTTTTAATAGAAATGAGATGGAAGAAAGATGGATATGTCCACATGTAGAGGAACATCTCCTCGAACTATTCAGACCAAAAAATTTTAATTTGCCCGTCTCGTTTTTTGCTATAAACGTCCATTTTGGCCTATTTTAACATTTTCGTCATTTTAGAGAATACCACATCATAACTTTACATACCTCTGCAATGCATGAAAATTGAAAAAAGTCATATACACCCTTATTTTTCTGGATTCTTATAGCTTGTGTATAAATAAAAGCCTATTTTGAAAAATTCTGATGAAATAAAAAGTTCTAATGAGAGTATTTTCTTATAGATACGATTCTGCTGGTTGCCATGGCAACAAGTCGTTATTTTTATTAATAGCTAGAAGGTGCCAGGTACACAATTTTTTTTCTATGTATAGAGCTATGGTATTGCTTTATCCTAAAGCAGTCAAACCAACATATACCCGAATTCGTTTTTGAGTAAAATGACTGTTTCTATAAATAACACAATAATTTGTGCAAAAAATTACTCGGAGTAGAGATTTACACGGAGTTCAAATTTCTAATTCTCTCATTTTCAAAGAGTATGATGAATAGGATATATTCTGATGAATCTTTAAAAGCAAAACTCATGCGAAAATGACCATTTTTTCCTATTTTCGGGGATGTTTTATTGAATAATATGCATTTTTCCCCAAAATACCCATTAAGCAGTGACAATTTCAAGAGGAGTATTATTTATCTGAAATAATGAAACAAACTGAGCTTATACCATTTATCATCCATGTCGGTTTCAAATATTACGTGATATAAAAATACAGTTATCTCCCTGTAGTTGCAACCCTATCCTTAATAAGAGCGTGAAATGTTCTGAATCCTAGATATTGTTCATTAGATAAAGTTGTCCTTTATGTTTCTATAAAGCGGTGTTATAGTCTGTTTGTCGTATTTTTCTTTTCTCGTGAAAAAGTATTGTTTAATATTTTTTCAAGAATTTGTAAGCCTTTTATGTGTAATTATTGGAATAATTATTGGAATCTGATTTCGGCTTTGTGTTTGGCTTTCATTCCCTGAGTTCAAATGGCCAACTGAACGCCTTAAGGAAGAGTGAATATTGTCATTATGATGATTGAACAATTGGCCTCATGTGTAATGTTCAAAATTGAATGAATGGAATGTTTTTTCTGCAACCACAGAACGTGTTGCATGCAAGCAGGAGATGCTTACTCTTCCTGGGCACCTGGTCTCACTCTCATATCGGGAATTCGCTTCTTTTCATATGGTGGAGGTTTTTGTTTGTTTGCTTTTGTTCCTGTTTTATCCTGATTTTGTATGCCTTCGGTTTCTGGTTTTCTGGGTTATCGATTTTGTGCTGTAAACAGGGATATGGTCATTGTCCATATTTGTCATAGTATCAAAAAACCTAACCTACGTTTAGAACGAAAAGCTACCATTCTGACTCCTCGGGTGACAACATGGATAGGCTCGCTCCAGCCGGCAAAGAATGGGCTGTTTTTCATACACCCTTTGTTTTATATCCATTTCCATATTCATCTATGTGTAACTTGGGCCACTGCATTTTTTCTTACTCCCCCCCCGGGCACCTGGTCTCACTTCGGAATGTTATTCATTCCGAGGTTCGCAACCATTCCAATGGAAATTCTAATCAATTTTTCCTGCTTTCTCGACGTTGAGACTGAATATCTGATAGGTAATTCTTTGATGCTTATTTTGCAGTTTTGTTTGTGTGGTAAACTTACAGATTGTGCCTTCAACAGGACATCTTTGTAGCCGGATTAGTTGGAGAGCTGTGCGCACGTTATCAGGATTACCTCACTTTTTGCTATAGATGGAGGTCCTACTGTCCTGTTCACTAAATCCAGAGCACTCTGTTTGTGCCATTTATTCCGTCGTCTGAAGAATTTTGTTATGAATTATTGTTTCCGAGAATTTACCTCCTTTAGTTACTCTATTAGCTGCCTTGAAACCGCAATATGAAAAATAAAATGTCTACGGGAAATTTCAAGTCGCCGCAATATTGTCCTCCGTGTTACCAATAGCAAACAGTGACGTCAAAGCCTCCGACGTCACACATTTTCAGCGATTTTACTATAGAAAATCCCCGTAGACTTTTATTTTCTGTCCTATTTCTAACTTAGCTGACTCACAGCCAAAACAATGGTATTTTCTGTTACGACTAAAGGAGTACTATAAAATTGATATCTTTTTGGAAGATGACATTATCATATTTTAGAGAAAATCGGGAAAACAGGATGCTCTGGAATTAGTGAACAGGACAGTAAGTCGGCACCTGTTACCCATTGGTATCATGTTTATGTGTAGTTGTGTGTTTTGTTGTCGTACTTATTGGCCCTTGTCTTTTTGCGTCTATTGCTGTTCTTTTCTACTCTGTGTTAACTCATTTGTGTCACACTTATGCCCTTTGCCGTGTGGAGCTCGTAAAAAAGTTCCCCGCGAAGGGTTTGACAGTAAGTGTTTTGAATATATTTCCCTGACATTGTCGCCATAGCACTTTCGATATAGACATAACGTCAGACAGTGCATGAATTTTATATATTGTTTTCATTTTCGTGCTTAGACATCGACGGCGGGTGCGGCTAGCCAACAGGGGATGCTTACTCCTCCCGGGCACCTGGTCCCACCTCTAGCTTGCTAGGGGTCCGTTGATGCTCAATTTTGTGCTCTATTCTGAGTGCTGTTGAGATTATCGTCAGGATCTTCTTTAACTCATTCACGTGCTGATGTTTCGCTGTTTTGTTGTAGGTGCAGCAACGTAGTCTTGTCAGAGATTCCTTCCTTTCCTTCAAACCAAAGCGATTTTCAGACAGGCCAAAGTGGAAACCCAAGAAATATTTGAATTGGCCTTTTTAACATAAGAATTCATTGAATATTTATTTATGATACGATACTTTGTAAAGTTCTTCACTTCACATGAGTTGAGATATTCTCCCTATAATTACTTTTCTTTTTGGAATCTTCGTGCTAATCGTTTTTTAACCTTTTATAAAAAAACTTTTCAAATAGACCCTGATTGTAGGAATAGCTTATCGTCTATAAATTGGAATTCCTCCAACTTAATATTACAACCTATGGAAAAATAAAACAAAATACTTTTTTTGAATAACTGGTCGAGGACAAGTGGCCGCCCAGGACCAGTTACCGCCTACTGCATTTTAGAGGGACTTAGGGTTGAAATAATGACATGAAAATTTGTCAGAAGGCTTTTAGATATATATTTTCCTGATTATGAAAAAAAATTATACCATCCGATCCCTAGATTTGTTAAAATAACAAGAAGAGGATTATTGAAATGAATTCTGGGGTTGGGGAGAGGGTAGGTGTATTCAATCTATCAATGTGGTCGTTTGCTTTGGGATTTTTTCATAAAAAAGACACCATAGCATCAAGTAAAGATTACTTTTATTACTGTGAAAGCACTGGGACAAAATATTTCAGAAATGGAGCCAACTAGGTGGTAACTGGTCCTGCAGTCTTGCAAAAAGTGTCCAATTTCAGTTACACTTTGAGACATTATATAAACAAAATAATAAAAAAAAACTCAGAGAAAATCGTATATAAGTGTGATAAGGGTACACCATTATCAATCCAAAGTTTCAATCAAATGTTTCATCAATTACAAATTTTATTAGCAATAAAAAAGCATGAAAAATAGGTGGCCACTGGATCTCCGCCAGTATAGAAATATTTTTTAACAAACAACATAATTGAAACCTGTATTAGCTTTACCCAATGTGCAATAATATAAAAGGAAAATATGGGCTATCCATGCATAATTTCCCCCGATTTTGGACTAGAGGTATAATCTACCTTAAGCCCTGTGATAACCCCTTATTCAGCAATTTTCTTTGAAATTGCTGCAAAACATTTATGTTTCATTAAAATAAGCATTGGCCACATGCATTGATAAACATGAAAAAATTACAACTAAAAGATACCCAACATATCTTCGTTTCATAAAGGTTTTGTCTTTCTCGACGCATGTGGCCAAATCAAAACTCTCCACGTGCACTAAAGACAAATTATCTAAACCTTTTTGCCATGTTTCGTCCATAACGACTTCCTGTGGTGCTTCTTTTGGTGATTTGTTCCTTTCATTAAAAGCGGGAACCATTTATTCAATGTGTATGCGAAAAATGAAGAAATTCTCATTGAGTTAAATTTTAAGGAAAATGACAGGGCCGATTTAGTTGCTTCTTGGCCCTACCCCTTTACGTCAGTAGTGCACTTGAGTTGATTTCGTATTTTCTTTGTACCCACTTTGTTAGATTTCACTGCTCAAAATTACTTATAGGGTCAATTCAGTGGCAAAATTTGAAAAATAACATCTATGATCAAAGAGCATTGAAGGATTGGTACCAGGACGTTAACCTCCTTTAATTTCGAAGTTACTGTGGGATGATATGACAAGGTTCATAAAAAGCACAATAATATAATATGGATGCCAAACTAAGAGCCAAGCAGAGCATATTCTTTAAAAGAATCAATATTTTAAACATATATACATATATATATATATGTTTCATGAAATCATAACAAAATATGATTAGGCAATAGATTCATCGAAATCAACCACCAATCTCTTTTTCCTTTTCATTGTTTCCGCTAAATCTTTTATTTCAAATCGTGAAATTATTTTCTTTGAAGTTATTCTATATATTTTCCTTTCATACATAGTGTATATTTGGTGGTCAGGAAGAAAAAAAGTCCTCTCGTAGATTTCACACTTTTTAGTTGATAAACTATTTAAACTATAAAAAACAAAATAACGTACCTTCTGACGTTTTCGATACATCAGTAAGCATGTCCATGGTGCTTTTCAAAGTTTGACCTGTCTGTTCTTTTATGGTGATCGTCGCCATTTTACTTTTTACGACATATAAATATGAAAATGATTTAGAACAATAATTGAAAGATTGTTTATTTTCAGCTATCGCTTTCAAACCACTAAATATGAAATATCATACACCAGTAAAAATAAACAATATTCTCTTGATTATTACATTATGCATCTACGAATACCCACGGTGACTACCAAGCTCATCATGGCAAAATCACTTAAGTTGAAAAGAGAAGGTCAAGGTCATTTTGTAAAGTTTAATCAAAGATACATCCAATATGTAAGGTTGATAGATATATCACTTATACCTTTTAAAGCTTTTAAAGCCAATATTACTCCAGTGGAAAAATTAAGTTAAGGTCATTTTATGAAGGTTTGATCAAAGATATATCCAACATGCGTGTTTTGAACGTTTAGAGCTTATAGTTTCCTCGATATTAGCCTCTAAAAGCAAAATCACTGTAGGGAAAAAGGATGTTAAGGTCATTTCATGAAAGTTTTGATCAAAGATAAATCCAATATGTAAGATCTTTAACTCATTTGGTATATGTAACACTTATACTTCGTTCAATATTAGCTTTTAAAGGCAAAATCACTCAAGTGGAGAAAGTATGTCAAAGGAATTATACATCCAATGTAGGTTTGGTGCACATATAGCACTCATAGTTTCCTCAATATTGGCGTTTAAAGGCAAACTCACTCAAGCGGAAAAGTAGGTCAAAGTCATTATGATTAATGTTTGATCAAAGACACATCCAAAATGTAAAAAAAAGATGTACAATGTGAAAAAGTGTAAGTTGGTGCCAGCAAATGAAGCACTTAGGCTTTTCTCAATACTAAACTCGAGCGAAAAAAAGTAACATTTTTTGTAAGTTTGATCAAAGATACATCTTATATGTAAGTTTACTCAAATTTCGAAAACCTGGGTCCTGTAGCATCATATCCCAGCCATCTTGCTACGTCTTTCGGTATATTTAGGACATAATTTTCACAGATTTTGGCCATATTACACTGTTTAGATTGAGGGTCACTGACGAGGGTTCAATACCCGAAACGTGCATGTCTGGTCCATGCTGTAAATGTATCTGCTCTAAAATGATGCTAATGGATTTGAAGACGTTAAACATTGATACATATAAAACTATAATTTACTCAATATTTTAAATGCAATACTCAAGTGGAAGAGGTAGGTCAAAGTCATTTTAAAAATGTTTTAACAAAGACACATCCAAAATGTACAAAAGATGAAACATGACACATGAAGCATTTATGCTTTACTCAATATTAGCTTTAAAAGGCAAAATTCATTCAAGCGAAAAAAAAAATGGTCAAGTCCATTTTATGAAAGTTTAAACATAAGATACATCTTATATGTAAGTTTGGTACATATAGAACTTATAATTTCCTCAATATTGTTTTTAAAATGCAATCTTACTCAAGTTGAAAAGGTAGGTCAAAGTCATTTTATTCATGTTTGATCAAGGACACATCCAAAATGTACAACAGGTGTAACTTGGCACACGAAGCACTTATGCTTTACTCAATATTGGCTTTAAAAGGCAAAAATCACTCGAGCAAAAAAAGTAGGTCAAGTTCAATTTATGAACTTTTAATCAAATATACATCCAATATGTTTATTTGGAACATGTAGCACTTATACTTTGTATAATGGTTTTATCAGATAGAGTTAGGATCCAACATTACAGTTCAATCATATTTGTGTGTAGACAATGTCTTATTAAGAACCTGCGTGGCTTCAAAAATGCTGAAAATTACAATTTTTAAGTGTTTGTAAGCCGTTTCCATGGCAACCAGCATGAAAATGAGTAATTGTTTCATCAATTTCAAATATTTTCGTTATGGCCTTTCATTTGAATAGATATCGTAAGGATATGTGACGTAGCGTTTCTATACCCCTTTACAAAATTGCTGGTGCTTACAGAAAATTGGTGTTCGGTATTCGTTGTATGGAAGACAAAGAAATCACTACATTTTTATACAAGAGACTTTTAAAAGGAGTACAAAACAAGAAGAGGATCTCCAACAACACTCGCTTGACGCACCCGCAGGAAAACTTCAAATACCCAATGCAAAGAAACGCAGAGCAGACATCCACAGAAAGAAACGAAAAATGGGACAAGGAACACCAACTCACACCATAGAAACATGAAACACAAATGAACACACATAAAGTGGTCATTATTCGTCTTTACACCGGCTGTGGCGAACTGTACGTTTTCACCCGAGGAGTTCGACTGTCATTCAGAGAGGATAGGTGGTCGGGGCCCTGTCTTCTCTAAAGAGGCTTGGACAGGGCTCGTCATGGAGTCCCGTCGTCAGAGTCAGAGTGCATGTCTAAAAAAATGCGCTGGTACAAAACTGTAGATTAGTCAAGTAACAAGCCTAGTGTTCGTCTGATGACATTAGGATCATATCCATGGTATAAAAGGCGGTTGATGATTGTGACGCATTTCCGATGATTATGCTGTCTACCTGTCTTCAACTGACACAAGCAAGATATGGCGTTTCGCCATATGAAATTTGCGATAGGGACGTAAAAAGAGTGGAGGGGTGTAACAAAATTACAATGAAATAAAAACTAAGAGTCATATTTCAGCAGGAACTTATTAGTCAGTCTATATCTCCATTAAAGAAAGATTAAGGAATAACTTTTAAAACAAGAGGTATTAAAGGCAAAACACGGTGCTTTACTATGCTTCGCCAGCATTAGGTGACGTAAAAATAGGGGGGTTAACAAAATTACAATAACTTAAAAACTGACGGTCACATTTCAATAGGAACTTATCAGTGTTTATCTTGAGAAATGAAGAAAATGATATCAAGTTTTTACGGAAAATCTATAATAGGGTTTCAGAAAAACGGACTTTATTATTGAAAATTAACAACTCAAAGATGTTCTAAAAATAGAAATTAATTTATCTCCTTTGGACAATTTCTTTTAAACGGCTCAGTGATGATTTATAATTCTATACTTATCCAATTGCATACATGACATTCAAATGAAAAATACAGTACTTGTCAAATTTCTGCCTCTACAGAATAATTTTAATGTTTTTCATTCCCAAAAGTGTGTTAAATCTAACGTTACATTTACGACCCATTTGATGGTTTTCAGGAGGTATATATGTACGTTCGTAGCTTCAACACTGACGGTAAAAAATGATGAAATTAATTGATATGATCTGGTTTTTTTTAATCTGACTGTCCTGGACCTTCGTAAATAGTGGATTCAAATCATAATAACATTTTACATTTATTTTGCTGAATCGTACCATCTTTGCACCCCATACAAAGAACAACATTGGAAATTAACAGAATAGCGTATTTAACTTACACTATTCGAAAATATTTCGTACTATTTCGAAAATTATTCTAGACCGTTCTTTGTGGAAGTGATTAAAGAAAACAATACCGAACTTTTTTTTCAATTTTTTCAATGTCTTTACAAGCAAAACCGGCAACCACAAATATAAATATATTGTTGTTCACCATGACAAAACCTACTTTGTAAAGAAAGGTCTGATTCTAAAAATAAGTACACTGAAATAGATATAATTCAGATGTTAAACTTCCTGATCGACAACATTTTTGTGGTGTTTTGAGGAAAGGTCTTCCAACAAATAGTCGGCATTCCAATGGGAACCGATTGTGCCGAACTCCTTGCCGACATTTTTCTTTACTCGTACGAAGCTGAATTCATTCCATTGCTGAAAACACTTAACTCTTTTAACTTTAACTTCACGTACAGATACATATTTGATGTGCTGTCCATCAATAATTAGAAATTCGCGGATTACCTCAGCATAATCAATCCATCGAATCTTGAAGTCAAAGAAACCACAGAGACCACAGCTTCCTATTTGGACATAATACTGTTACAGTAATAATTTTCCTTTTTGAGTAATAATATCCCTTCAACGCCTACAATGGCGTGTTTATATCTCAATTGATACTCTATGCCAGAGCAGGTACCAAATATACAGATTTTATATTGAGGGTTAGGAGTCTTTCGGATAAACTTCTCAGTCAGGGATACGTTTGTGACCGACTAACATCGTCACTGGGGAAGTTCTATGGTCGATACGGGGAACTCGTCTTACACTATAATGTCCCATTGTCCAGAATAGTAAATGATATTCTGTCTTAGACGATTGATATCATAAAACCACAGAACACACTTTTTATCAGGCCTACAATTAAAAGGAAACACGATTCGTGTTAAAACATAATTTTAAGTTAAGTGCTAAAACATAATTTTCTATCCGGCCTACAATTAAAAGGAAACAAAGATCACAGAGAAAAGGCACAACGGAAAATTAAGAAGGCAACATAGAATCCATCGTGCGCTAGACTAGATTTACTTGTCACAGCACGCAATAACGGAGGGCATGAACTACTACAAGCACTGTCTTCGATTCCGGCTGTTAAACTCAAATTTGTCTTGGATGAAGCTCTACTGGCGTATTACAAAAGTACGGACTGATTTAGTCTTAATATCATCGTTAACTTCTGTTTCAATAAACTTTATCCGGATATCAAAAGTATTCAACCAAACAGGAGATTCATCAAAATTGAGTTTATAAAGAAAGGATTTGACCTTTTAAATATCGAAATATTATGATATGGTAATGAGGCATGTCCTACGTCATGCGAATGCGCTAGTTCTGCATTTCTTTACAAACCAGCTGGCCATATAATCACTGTAGACCTGTCCATCATTCAAGACTCGAGGCTTCGTACGAGGGCTGTCCGTAAAGTTTGTGGACAAGTATTAAATTACGGAAAATTAACGTCAAAGATATCAATTTTTAGTATATTTATTATCATATATTATTTGCGAATTATGAAATGTAAACAATTATCATCTTTTGATTTTATCATTACAACTATGACTTCTTAATTAGACATAAGATGGTGACCCGGAAGACGGTCAATTTTTACCGAAATATGTTTTTATCATATGTTCATTTCATTTGCATTTTGTAGAATTCCGCAGATAAAACGATAATTTTTACATAGTGATGTTGACATTTGTTATGACATCACACATGCAAAATTTGAACGTTCAAAGTTTCAAGATGATAGAGAAAATCGGATTATAAGGTAATAAGATGTGATCGTCATTGTTCGAAATAAAGGACTCTCTCGAGAGGCGGAGCAGAGAGAAGTGATAAAATTTTGCATAGGCTTCAGAAAAACACCGACAGAGACCCATAGATTCCTTAAACAGTCGGAAAAAATGATAAAACTAGTCCCCAAGTGGCAAGCAGGATTTTTGGACATTAGGGACAGTTTGAAGGACGGTATGTGCTAGGGAAGACTTTCTATAAAAGAAGAAAGTGCTTTTAAAAGAAGAACGTGACGTGAGTCATAGTGATCGTCGACTTAATTTCGGGAAATTGCAGGTAACTTTGAAATTAAAAAGAAATCGTGTATAAGATCTTATCTCATGTCTATGCTGGATGGTTTCCGACAATTCTTAAAAATCTTAATTTAGCGAGGAGAGTAGAATTGTCAAAACTGTTTATAACGGTTAACGTCATCGATTCTCATTTTAGTGCTCCGGGTAGGAGGAGGTGTTCTTTTATATTGATTAGAAATATAAATATTTGTGCTTTGTTTGCGATGAAATTTTGCATATTATTGATGCGAAACTTGAATTTAATAGAAATGATTCTTTCATTTATTTTACCATTGTTTGCTAGCTTTTATTAAGATAGTCCAAGAACTTTACGGGCAACCCTCGTAGTCTTCTAAAGAAGAGGCCAAAGTATAGAATTGCTTCCAAGATAGATTTCATTAAATGTCGGGAAGTGCTAAATGAGGCGTTGGAAGTTTATATACGAAAATGGTGTAAGTTAGAAGGAGTCGAACCACACTTTCTCAATAACTGTAAAAGCCTTATTTTAGACATTGTAGATATCAAAATTGACAAGTTTCAAAAAAAATCCACATCTTTATTCGGAAGCACCCTCAAACTCGGCTGAATTTTATTTATCTAAACTTCAGGATTTGCACACTAAGTATGTCTTTGCTCCGGCAGACAAGGCAGCAAACAACACTATAATCATTTGACAGCGCTATTACATGTTAAACGTGTTCAAATTCAATAGCATCATTTAAAAGCATTTTAATTTGCAGTATGGACCAGGCATGCACGTTATGGGTATTTAACCCTCGTCAGTGATCCTCAATCTAAACAATGTAATACGACCAAAGAGTGTGAAATGCATTATGTCCGAAAATGTTCCGGAAAATGTAGCAGGATGGGTGGGATATGATGCAACAGGACCCACGTTTTAGAAATTTCAAGAATTTTTGATAACAGAAATTTCGAATGCGTTGAAGAGACAGATGATCAACCGAAGTTGATCGAACTTGGCTATATGTACCCTATGGGACTCCTGGTCCACCAGTAGTGACACTCACCAAGTGGTTCAAATGTTAAACGTCTTCAAATTCAATAGCATCATTTAAAAGCAGATAAATTCGCAGTATGGACCAGACATGCACGTTTCGGGTATTTAATTCTCGTCTGTGATCCTCAATCTAAACAATGTCATACGACCAAAGAGTGTACCGGAAAATGTAGCAGGATGGGTGGGATATGATATTAGTTTTACTTTCGGAACTTTCTACCACTAAAACTTCTATTGCTAACTCGAGTAATTGTACTATTACTGTTTTATCCAGGAATTTGACAACAGCGTTAACAGCAATTAAAGATCATGTATCAAAATATTGTGAAACTGCATTCAATAATAGCGACATCAATTATTTTTTGTTAATAAAGAATTCTGGTGATGTGATCGACAAATTCAAAACATTTAAGGTGGCTCAATAAGCCAAGAATTCTTTGGCAGAGCAAAAAAATTATTTTGTTTATTTGACATTCATATATGATGATTTATATTTGTAATTAAGATTACATATCATCGTTCATTTGTTTGCCTAGTGGTCCTCTGAATATGCATGTGTAAATCAATTCCGAGCTCTGTCGCAAAACAATGAATTTTGATAGATAAATATATGATATAGGGATAATAATTCCACATTAAAACCATTCTTGTGATTATTTTCTCCATAATATAATATGTCTATTTCTTTATAGATAATGCTTTCAAAGTGATAATGTTTCATAGCTGAAACTGTTCCCGAAACGTACATTTTGGGCACCGCCGACCCTAAATGTTTGCTTGCTTCGGTTCCTGTTTTATCATGATTTTATATGCCCTTCGGTTAATTATTTTCGAATTACCCATTTTGTTCTATATATTTTGATATGGTTCATATCCATATTTGTAATTTGACCAATACAGAACACAAGTTTCTATTCTTGATTAAAAAAACCATGATTGTTCTTACCTTTTGTGTGTAGATAGGCTTATAACAGATACCGAAAGACACAGAGGATCTGTAAAACGAGAAAAAAAGGTAACGTTCAACCTCACTGAACAGTGTAAGATTCAGGAAATCACTTTAGCATTTAAAAGTAATTTCTGATGAGGATTTACTATCCGAAACATGTATCTGGTGCATTAAACTTGGTTTCAAAATTTCTTCAAGGAGGTAAAGAGTTTGAACACTTCCGTATTATTTGTATGTGTTGACAATTAGCTGATTTCATGTTTTACGTAAATGTTGATATGATAAGGTTAAGTCTTATAGGAATATTTATAGTTGGCTTGTCAGGATTGAAAATAAATATTCTAACCGAGAGATACTGGAAAATAAATAATCCGACCGGCTCTGGATCTGGATCTGCCCTCAGGGCAAAATATCAGAAATAGAAAATCATCAACATATTGTTGCCAAGTGACTCGGTCGCCATGTTAACCAGCTCATAAGTTACCAAAATATAAAATTATACAATTTTGAAGCCTTACTGTGTCTCATGCAAATGGTTCACATTTCTTTGTAAAATTCAAAAATAGAGGCTATGCGATATTTAACCAAATTATCAACACACATGGTTACCATGGTAATAAAAGTTGCTTTCTCTGACGAAACTCTCCAAGACATTTGATTTTATTTTTTATTTTTCAATTGCTTTGAGATATTAATTACCGAATTTATCTATTGGATTGAAAAAAAACGTAGAATTCAAGCTTAAATAAGTAGGTTACCAGGGAACTAAATTTCTATAGCAACCGTTTCCATGGGTATGAAATATTGATAAATTCGGCCTTTTGAGCTGAATTAATAAAAATATCCACTTAATCGATAACATGTGATAACATCATTATGTCAAATCAATTACATTCCTTTAAAAATGGTCGTATCCAAGGAAACAAAGAAGCCTATTTTAAATTTGGAGCCTTAGTGTTATGTATTTTTCCTCAGCAACGGCATATTTCTCTAAGTATTTAGCAAAATGTTTAAATAAAAATTTAAGATAACATCAATTGCTTATATTTAAATAAATCTTGTTCATGTTTGTCCTTTGATTTTATGAGAAATAAGGTCTATAATATGAAGTAAAATGAGTATTTTCCCTTCGATACCGTCCATGTTACCTTGGCAATCAAGATAAATTACAGTTCAATTATTGCAATCTGATTAGTTTTAACTTTAAACTTCCTAAAAACTTCTCAATTTACCTTTATTTAAGTTAAAAATGATAAATTGCTATCTTCAGATAATGGTTAAATGGTGCTACGGTAACTCCATATTTTTATTTTTTTCAAGTTATTTAATGGTTTTCTCACAAAGAATTATGATCCTACATTACGATTCAATCCCATATGTCTATAAAAGAAATGCGTTCGTTAAATCCTGCGAGGCTTCAAGAAAACTAAAAATTGCACTTTTTCAGTGTTTACATCCCGTTTACATGGCAACCAGCATAAACAATTTTTTTTTCATCATGACATATCATTTGCATCAATACCAAAAGGATGTGTGACATAGCGTGCCAGGCTCCTAAACTAAATTTCTGGTGCTTACGGAGAATTTCAGATGTAGAAAATCTTGAGAAGTTGACAAAATTAATGACATATGGACAAAGTTCTCGGCCTCATTCCTCAGTAACTAGGCTTTTGTTTGTTGTTTGATATGCTTGGAATGGTTGTTCACTTTGTCTCATTATTAGTGTGGATGTTTGCGTGTCGTTTGTTAATGGAATTGATTACATAATTGTTGTAATGTTTTCACTGCGAATCAATCTTATCAAATTTAAAGACTACATAACATAAATTGAAAGAAGCCCAAAAGTGTATATTTACATTACTCAGAAATAATGATAGAAGGCAATAAAATACTTCAGTACCTACATTTATACATATCACTTGACTTTACTGCACCCTTTTTAGGACAGCTGTTTTCATTGCCATGACATGCATCTGATGCGATTGATGCTCTTTGATTTCCTTGTGATAAATTCAAGTGAAAACATTCTCCTGAAAACAAACTCACTACATGAAAAATGTTTATACATGTACATATATATGTAGGCAGCACAAAAATGGTGCGAGAGACTCACTAAATAAATTTAACTCAAATTTTCGGAGCTTAGCTGCTCCTTCCTCAGGAGACAATCAGAATTCAGGAAAGAAAATGAATGAATAAAAAATAAAGTGTGTAACAATGCAATAAAAGGTATGTTACAAAATCAGAGAAGCCAAGGAGGGAAGTCCCAATATTAGGCAGACAAATGAAAGGGGACGTGGAAACCATCCATTATGCTTTGACATGGTGCTAGCAAAGGAATCATTGAGTAAAACGAGGAAATGTCTAGCGAGAGAAAATGAAATAAAAATATGAATGGAAAATCTACGAAGTATAGATGATGATTTGAAATGTTGTGTGATACCTTGAAGATATTCTGACTATTAGAAAACCCTAATTTTGAAAAATATAAGAAAGATTTTTATCCACAAGGACTGATGACAAATATGCAAAAAAACATATCCCTATCAAAAATTACAAAATCGTTAATCAAAAAATAATCTAACAGAGGGCATACAAAACCAGGATAAAACCAGAACTAAGGCAAATGAACAGAAATAAAAAAATATATATCATGTGAAGAGAAGTGAACTCTCTGTGAGGAATGAGATCAGGTGCCCAGGAAGAGTGAGCATCTCCTGCTTGCATGCAACAGTAGCCACTTCAATTCGGTAGAAATGTCACAATCGGTAAATCCGACAGTTCGGTAGAAAGGTCACAATCAGTAACACAAAGGAAGACAAACGTATAAATTGGTATGTCATGACATAAAAGGTCTACGTCAGAATATCATTTATGACTCTGGACAAGGGGACGTCATAGCGTGCTACCATTTCCCCATATCGACCGTAGAACTTCCTCAGTGACGATGTTAGTTGGTCACAAATGTATCCTTGAATGAGAAGCTTAACAGAAAGCCGTCTAGCTCTTAGAACAAAATCAGAGTACTTGGAGCTTGCCCGAGCATAAAGTATTCATTGTTACAATGTTGAGGTGACGTCATGCCTTTGTTCGGACAGTCCGAAATTTACCTTTGACTGACCAGTATCAAATCTAGGTCGCGTTTATTAGAAAAAATATACGCGACCTAGATCAAATATTGGACAGTCATAGGTAAATGTACTTTGGCATCTACAGGACAACCGTCTCAATCCTTATTTAGAAATCACGTGACAAGAACTCCATGTTTCGTGGTACTGACTATATTCCAAATTTTGCTTTTTTCCGGAACTGACAAAATCCAGCACAATCTTAAATATCAAAAGAATCGGCCGTTGTGTCGGAAAATGATAATGTAAGAGGCACTATATATAGTTCAGTCCGGTTTTTTTCCAACTTTTTAATTTTACTTATAATTAAGATTTTTGCTCGACTTCTTCTAGTCCGAAAAACCTGACCGAGTAAGTTGAACGTCCCCACTGATTTCTTTTCGGTATTTAAAGGCACTGTATTATTTCTTGCTTGTCCGGAATACGACAATTTCAGAGACACGCCCTTTTATTATATACGTTGTATATCCAAAGAAGCTTCAACTAAATCGTCATCACGCAAAGTTAATATTCTCGTTTATTTTTTTCCCAAAATTTACATCCCATTTCGTCTTGGTTTACGGAAGCTGCGTCATAATTTGTCACGACTTTTTTTTAATTGAAAATTTCATCTCCGTTATCTCCTTTTATAAACGACACCCTACTGCTAGTAGCGAGAATGTAAGAACCTGGAGTTATTACATTTCGTTACAGTTAAGGCTATTAACATAATAAGAACAAAGTCAAAGGTCATGCCACTTTGAATAGTGATCAATGTTTTAAGTACGATATACGCCGAAAACAATTCATTCTTAAAGATATTGGACAGTTTTCGGCCCTGCGGGCCTCAAACTGTCCAATATCTTTAAGAATGAATTGTTTTCGGCGTATATCCAATACAGAAATGAAAACGACATATGCTGGTGACGACGGGATGTTGCTACTCATAAAAGGGAAATTTGTGAAATTGAAATTGAAGTCGTCACGTTCGTCATAGAGTGAGATGTTCATATTACCATTGGTATCAAAAGGCAACATGATATCCAAATAGGACGCTGAATTATTGGTCTCTGTCGTTTAGATACTCAACAAACGAATTTCACACCCACAGAAACACCATTTTCGGACCTGTTCGATAGCTGTTTAAGTATATTTTGTTCTGTTATGTGGGATTGTTATTATCATTGTTTCTGACTATTAATTGATGTATTACTTGCTTCAAATTCATAGAATCATTTAAGAACAGATAAAGGAGAAGGTACATTTCTTCCTAAAATCGGCCCTGTATTTTTCGTGAAAAATAATCTTATGAACATCATGCTTTTCTATCTCTAATATTGCTTTTGTATATTTGCGAATATATTAGGTTAATATTTCATGTAGTTTTAAAGTCACGTGCCTTAAATATAACGTAATGTTGTAACGTCATATTTGCTAGAAAACGGAATAAAGAGGGAAAATCACAGTTATCATGGGCGCAAACTCTCAACCAAAATGAATTATATTTAGATAGAAATATAAATTGCATATCCACCATTAAGTGTAAAATTTATTTTGTTGTTCGCGCCCTTTCACTGATTTGTACCGAAAATTGGCTCTCTCTTGACATTTTTTATCCTTTAAAGAATTTGGGGTGTCCCTTTCAGAATGGATAAAATCCATCCGAGGTTTACTTTTATATAAAATTCACAACTTACAAGCAATTGTGAACACCAGATTCGAGCATATCCCACTCTCCAGAATGGTGGATGATATTCTGTAATAGACCATTTGAACCATCCACCCAAAGATTGTACTCTATGTCTTTCGAAATGGAAGTTACCGGATGTGACAGTTCTACCGAATTGAAGCGGCGGGTGTTGCATGCAAGCAGGAGATGCTTACTCTTCCTGGGCACCTGGTCTCACTCTCATATCGGGAGTCCGCTTCTTTTCATGTGGTGGAGTTTTTGTTTGTTTGCTTTTGTTTCTGTTTTATCCTGATTTTGTATGCCTTCGGTTTCTGATTTTCTGAATTATCGATTTTGTGCTGTATACAGGGATATGGTCATTATCCATATTTGTCATTTAATGACCCTGATATTTCCACAGAGCTCACCTACCTCCAAAAGTATTATGTCATCACACCAGCAGACAAAGCCTTGAATAACTACACATTAACTTGCAAAAAGTACTATTTCGACAACCTTGTTAAAGAGTTGGGTTCGAAATCGACACCTGGAAGCCCAACTTACACCCCATTAAATCTTTCTGCCTCAGAAATAACAGATAACCACAAATCAGCTCTGGCTGCCTTTTACTTTGACTCAAAAAATTCAGATTTAGATTTATCATGCTTATCTTGTATACATAAAATGCTTAAAAATCCGTACAAACAACGTTTCATCGCTGGTTCCTCAAAATGATCAACCAAATCTGTATTGATCTCACTCACCAAAGTTTTCTCTGAAATGAAAACTTGAACTTAAAATATTGATCGACAGCATATTCTGGAAGCGGTATGGATAAAATCTATCA
Organism: Pinctada imbricata; assembly: GCA_033119305.1. NCBI lineage: Eukaryota > Metazoa > Mollusca > Bivalvia > Pterioida > Pteriidae > Pinctada > Pinctada imbricata. Next base: position 30,318,841 of record VSWD01000009.1, read on the forward strand.
GAGGGTTACTTTAATCTAGAATTTCACATCTACAATCTACCGTGAACACCAGAATCGAGTCTATCTTTAAAGACCCTTATGTTATCACAGAGCTTACCTACCACCAAGAACATTATGTCATTACATCGGTTAGGTACTTCTTTGATGTTTATCAGCAGACAAAGCCTTAAATAAATACACATTCACAAAAAGTACTATTTCGACAGGAGTTGGGTTTAAATTCGACACCTGAAAATCCCACTTAAACCCTAACAAACCTTTCTGCCTCTAAAATAATAGAAAACCACAAATCAGCTCTGACTTCCTGACACAAACAATTCAGATTTACCATACTTTTATTGCATACCTAAAATGCATCAGAATCCGTACAAACAACGTTTCATCGCTGGTTCCTCAAAATGTCCTACCAAATATGTATCGATCTTACTCACCTAATCTTTATCTGAAATCAAATTTGGACTTCAAAAATATTGTCGACAGTATATTCCCGTAGCGGTATTAACCAGATATGGATTTTAAAGAATTCGAAGGAACTTTTACAACATCTGAAATCTGTGCATTTTAGTAGAGTCCATTCGATCAAAGCCTTTGATTTTTCGACACTTTACACTGCAATCCTACATTCTAAATTGAAAGAAAGACTCGCAAAAACTATAAGTAATGCGTTTACAATTTATTGTCGTTAAGTATGAAAATAATACGGAAGTGTTCCAACTATATACCTTCTTGAAGAAAATTTCAAACCAATTTTCATGCACCAGACACGTGTTTCGAATATTAAATCTCATCAGTGATGCTTCCAGTCAAAGTGCATTTCATACGCCACCCAAGTTCATTTCACTAGCGCCCTCTGGTTTTATTAAATTTTATTTATTTTGCAAAACATACTTTGTTAAAGAAAAGCCCGATTCTGCAGATAACTACACTGAAACAGATATTATTCAGATGTTAAACCTCCTGATCGACAACATTTTCGTTGTGTTTAGAGGAAACGTCTTCCAACAAATTGTCGGAATTCCAATGGGGACCAATTGTGCCCCACTCCTTTCCGACATTTTTCTTCACTCGTACGAAGCTTAATTCATTCAATCTTTGGTATCCGAAGGGAAAAGATACTTAGCTTCTGATTTAAACTTCACTTACTTAACCCTTCGACATTATCACAGATAGACGAGGGTTGTCCGTAAAGTTCGTGGACTGCCTTTATAAAAGCTAGCAAAAAATGTTATGATAAATGAAAGTATCATTTAATTAAATTCAAGTTTCATATTAATGATATACCAAATTTCATCACAAACAAAGCACAAATAGGTATATTTCTATACAATATTAATAGGACACTTCCTCATACCCGGAGCACTAGCTCTACGGTCTATATGGGAAAACTCGTCTTACATTATGATGGTCTAAGTTCTACGGTAGATATGGGGAACTCGTCATACATTATGATGTCCCACTCTCTCTAATGGTGGATGATAGTCTGTCTTAGACCATTTGAACCATCCAACCACCGAATATACTTGTATCTTCCGAAATGGTATTAACCGGATGAGACAATTTTATCGAATTGAAGTGACGGATGTTGCATGCAAGCAGTAGATGCTTTACTTTTCCTGGGCACCTAGTCTCACTCCCACTTTGGGAGTTCGCTTCTTTTCATATGGTGGAGGTTGTTCTTTGATTGCTTCGGTTCTTGTTTTATCCTGATTCTGTATGATTTCGTTTATGATTTTCTGAATTATCGATTTTGTACTAAGTATTCGGATATGATCATTATCCATATATGTCATAAGAATCTATGACGTTATATCCGTTATATTTTTACAATTCTACTCTCCTCGCTTAATCTAAATTTCTAAGAATTTTCGGAACCCATCCAGCACAGACATGACTCGTTAATAAGATCTTATGCACGAGGTTTTTTTTTTTTTTAATTTCACAGTTACCTGTAATTTCTTGAATTGTTAGTCGCCGATCACTATGAATCACTTCACGTTCTTATCTAAAAGCACTTCTTTCTTTGATAGAAAGTCTCTGTAGCGCTTACCATCCTGTAATCTGTCACTAACCTCCAAAAATCCTCTTTACCATTTCAAGACTTGCAAGCAGCTAGTTTTATCATGTTTTCCCGACTGTTTAAGGAATCCACGGGTCTCTGTCGGTGTTATTCAGAAGCCTAAGCAAAATTTTACCTGTGCTCTCTGCTCCGCCTTTCGGAATAATAATTCTTTTTCAAACAATGACGATCACGTCTTATCACCTTCAGATCCGGTTTTCTCTGTCATCTTGAACTTTTGAACGTTCAAAATTTGCGTGTGTGATGTCATTACTATTGTCAACATCACGATTTAAAAATTATAGTTTTATCCGCGGGAATTTAGAAAAGCAGATGAAATGAATAAAATGATATAAAACATATGTCGGTAAAAATTTACCGTGCTCCGGGTCACTATCCTATGTCTAATTACAAAGGCATAGTCGTAAAAATGAAATCAATATAAGATCATTGTTTACATTTCGTAATTAGCAAATAGTATATGATAATGGATGTACTAAAAATAAATATCTTTGACGCTAATTTTCTTTAATTTAAGACTTGTCCACGAAAATAACGGAAAACCCTCTTACCTACGAATTCACTTACAGATACATATATATTTATATACCTATAGGAATTCTTGAAAACCACTCATTTCAATAGTCCATTCGATGAAAGCCTTTGACACTTAACACAACAATACATGTACCACATTCTTGATTAAAAGAAAGATTCGCAAAAATTATAAGCAATGCGGCTACAAGCAAGAACGGCAATCGCAAATATAAATTTATTGTTGTTAACTATGGCAAAACCTACATTATCAAAGAAAGGTCCGATTCAAAAAATAAGTATACTAAACCGAAAAGGATATTATTAAGATGTTAAACTTCTTGATCGACAACATATATTTGTGGTGTTCAGAGGAAATGTATTCCAACAAGCTTCTCAATCAGGGATAACTTTGTGCCCGACTAACATCGTCACTGAGGAAGTTCTACTGTTGATACAGGGATCATATACAGGTCGTCATATACTATGATGTCCAGAATGGAGGATGATATTCTGTCTCAGACCATTTGAACCATCCAACCACAGAATGTGCTTATATTTTCCGAAATGGAAGTAACCGGATGTGACAATTCTACCAAATTGAGGCGATGGGTGTCACATGCAAGCAGGAGATGCCGACTTTTCCTGGGAACCTGATTTTACTCCCACATTTGGAGTTCGCTTCTTTTCATTTGGTGGATGATTTTGCTTTGGTTTCTGATTTTGTATGCCTTTGGATTATGATTTTCTTCATTATCCATTGTTTTTACTGTGTATGATGATATGGTCTTTATGGGTATTTGTCATTTGTAGGCATATATTTCAGTGCAATGCTTTAGAATCGAAACTTTAAACGTCTTCAAATTCAAAAGCATCATTTAAGAATAGATAGATCTGCGGCATGGACCAGACAAGCATTTTTAAAGTCAAATATATGAAGTGTGTACTCTTTGGGTTTTGTACATTTTTTTTTTTTTTTTGGTTTTGTTTGTTTTGGGGTTTTTTGCGTGTCAGAAATGTTAAAAGGTTGAAATATATACCATGACCTTGAGGTACTGGAAAATAAATAATCTGACCGGCTATGCGTTAACAATAAATAATTTGACCCAAAATAATTTGCCAACCCCTCCCCCCCCTTCTGAATCAAATGGCCGTCCCTAATTACCCGTGTTGTGTTTGGTTTTGCCCTTCATCAATTTGTCGTCATACTCTTCTTTGGTTTGAAACTATCCTTGTGAAACAACCCTTCATAAAATGCGGAGCCGCGTACTCTTTGCAAAGTAGACACATAAATTTATATTTAAAAATAAAACAAAATGGAGCTACTAAAATACAGTTGGCTGTGTCTGAAAGTCACCACTGCTGAGGATTAACTATTCGAACCACGTGGCTTGTGCATTAATACTGGTTTAGAATATTTCAGGAACACTTCAATTTTGCGTATAGGGAAGGATTGTCGTACATATGACCTTCTAAATTATGTATTATACAAAACAATGCAAATATAAGAAGTTACGGCATTCCCTTGATAACATCCATTATATAAAAAAAACCCGAAAAGGTACAAGGTCATTAAATCGAAATGCTTCACAATGAAATGGCAAGATGTACAAATCACTTTCCGCTTATGGTGAATGATATTGACTAAACAAAACGCAAGTCCAAACAAAACGAGTGCAGATATTGTTTTGAACATGGACAAAAATGAATAAGGACCAATTTAACTGTAACACTCACAGCATTTTTAATATTATTAAGGAAGCCAAGTTTCTTTTCTTGTATTTAGACATGACTCGCCAGCTTATTTTACAGACAAGCATTGACTGTCCGTTTATGTGTTGTATTTTGTGTTACGGACGGACAGACAGCGACATAACATAATATGTCCCGACGGGCGTTAAAAAGTAATTTCCCTGATGGAGATGAGATTGGATGCCCTGGGAGAGTAAGCATATCCTAATTGCTTGCGATTCTCGTCACTTAGGCCCTGCAGAGAGTCGTATCCAATGAATAGTTAAATTCGAAGTTATGGATTGTTCTTACGTTAAATGTCTTCGAATTCAATAGCATCATTTAAGAACAGATAAATTTGCAACATGGACAAGACATTCACGTTTCGGACTGTTAACCCTCGTCAGTGATCCTCAATCTAAACAATGAAATTTGTCCAAAAAATGTGAAAGTTTCTATGTCAAAAGACGTAGTACATGTAGGATAGGTGGGATATGATGCTACAGGATGCACGCTTTAGATACGCAAATAATCTAGAGTATGGGGATTCCCTTCGATTAAAGAGGGTAAAGAAAAGGCGATCTCCAGCATGACCACCCTGCACTCACCCAGTTAAACAACCCACACGAAAGCTACATGCAGATGACACCATACAAAACTACAAACCACAAAAAGACATGACAATATTCACAAAAACAACGTATAAGACAATTGAAACAGACGGATAGAAACGTCAAATAACAATGACAACACATTAAAGGAATGAGACCAATGTGCATCGGGTGCCGACTTTGGATCGTCTAAATATACTTTATAAGAATAAACATTAGCCCTATCATTTTTAGCATCATTATCAATTATATGTTCGTTCTCTATTCTAAACCAGATAAGTGGAATGTTCTGAGACCAGTTAGGGAGAAAATTTTCGAGTTTTCCACATGTTATGATTTGGTGTATGTAAAAACTACCAAATTTTATGCTTCTCTAAATATTAATCTATTCCTTGATTATCAGAGAGTACAAATGATCACTATTCTATTATTTTCTGTTCTGCTATCCAACTTTCTTTATTTAGATTATTTCATATAAACATGGAGAGTTGAATTTGTTAGAATAATATTTTCAGCTGTTTGTATGAACTTGTTGTACCACAATTTGCTATTTTAATTGAGAAATATACATTAACTAAAGGAAGAATGATTAGATCGCACAAACAAATTCTGATTTCAAGATATTCATAGAGAATTAATGTCTTAATTTGTGTTTTGTTACGGGCATGCAAAACACAAATGAGTTAAAGAAGATCCTGACGATAATCTCAACAGCACTCACAATAGAGCATCAAATTGAGCATCGACGGACCCCTAGCAAGCTAGAGGTGGGACTAGGTACCCGGGAGGAGTAAGCATCAATGCACGTTAGCGTTTCATGCGATTAATAATCTTGCTGTGTGTTGCATACTCGTAACATTAAAAAAAATTATGATATTTATTCTATATCTATGCACCATAGTTGTCTGGTTCATTCTTGTTCGCTGAAATCGCGTTTGTCTGATAAGGTAAAAGGGTTACATTAACATTCAGGCCACCGTGGGTTCAGTTTGCAGGAGAGAACAGCCTATGTTTCTTTAGATATTTTGCATTGTTACTTCACGAGCGTTTTCATGCGAAATGCATTCATGTTCCTCTCAATAGTTTTATTTCAGGGAATTACATTGCTTTTGCATATATTTAAAAATAAAAAAAAACTATTTCGTCCTCTCGCTCCATTTTTTTTTTTTTTACAAAAATTCGAAGAACGTGAGCCAAGGCTTCACCTTGTGTTTGCCTGCACTATGTACATGGGACGTTTTGCTGCAGTCGAGCAATATTAGAGATCGCCTCATTGCTTTCACCACATCCAGTGCATTTTATTATGGAACGTGGCATAGTTTTAATTGTAAATATACAACACTTTTATTGAAAATCTTTAAACCTGTTTCTGTCTCTTTATATTTTTTCATCTAGATTTGGTTTTATAGGATTTATAATTAAAATGTAACAAATATGTAATGATCGAGGCATTAATGTAGAAAGTTGGAAGTCCCAACACAAAATTTTCAAATGTTTATTATTCTTACCGTCCAGTGAAACTCGAGATGATATGCATAATTCTGCAAGAAAGTTGCGTGAAGTCCTCAAACAATGGTATTCCAGTTTCGAAGAACCATTAGTACAGTTCATTTCTCTCGATCTGTTGTTCCGGGCCTTTTTGTTTTTAGGACATTCGTTAACTTTATACAGAAGTATCGCCATCGATGTGTATTTAAATATAATTCCAATTAGTACGAAATTAATATACATTTTGACCCTTAACTTATTCTGTCCATGAACAGCGATTGCGGCAAACATAGTCAGAAACTATAGTATTTACACTTCCTATTTGACTAAAAATCAGAAAAGGAATTTCCTGAAACATTTTAAGGTAGATTGTACCTCTGCTAAGTTCCATGAAAATAATTTTGTACAAAATGATTCCTGAAGGATTTGTATTTCCTGTGGCAAACTGACTTGTTTTGAATGACCTTCCAATGCAAATTTTCAGCAATTCAAAGTTGCAGATGATCATAGAATGAAGGAAAATTGATACAATTTTAAGAGTACAATAATTTAACATAGCAGCATAAAATTTGAAAAATGAGTTGTATATGGAAATGAAGCTGAATAATACATGTCCAAGATTCAACAACAAAAAATTTGTAAACCAGGAGATTTTTGGAAATATATATCAGTTTAGGACAAAACGTTCAGAATTTGATCCAGATGTCAATAAGAGTTATCTTTCCTGTAAAAATTACAAACTGACAAAATTATATTTTTCCCGTTTGTCACTCTTATCTTTCCATCTATGACCTCTGAAAGAACACTACTTATTCCATCAACACCATTTCTTTCATAGGCGATGCTCAAGTGACGGAGTAGAAATTCTCTTGGCCAGTGCTGCATATGCAAACTTTCCCTCTGTAAGAGGTATCAATGCGTCCCTCAATTTTTTACTGCTTTGTGTCATATTTAAAACAAATCCAATGAATTTTGGTATAGGTTGATTAGCTGATTCGAGCATAAGATATATTGAGGACTCCTTTGTACCACATTCTCATGTACTGCAGAATTTATGTGATATATCTGCGAGACCTGTAAAAAATAAAGAAAACCATATTTGCGAGATGCCACATCTCCTCTGTTATTGTTCGCCCTTGATGAGATTCGAACACACGTTTGGATGCGCTCAACCAACTATGTCATGCGACACACATGTTTATTAACCCTTAAGATTAAAGTGAATTAGTGACTCTATTTAAAAGAACTCCAGGGCTAAACTCGGGAGAACAATTCAATCCGTTAAAAATAAAATGGAGAAGAGTTATCAAACATATCAGTGGTACCATCTACCTTAAATTGCGTTTGTAGATTATGTTGAATGTTGCCTTGATATCCTATTATGTTAATTAGCTAATCGACAGAGTGGAGAGAACCTGTATCATTCTGTCGAAAGTAGTTAATATCATACAATATTACTGTGACGAAAATTAGAGAGCCCTCCTTGTCATTTTACCCTTTAGTCGTTCATATGGCTTTTCAATAGTTGAAAATGTTGATACAGGTCGTGTATTTAAAATACACTTTTGTTCTTAATCATGTTTACAGAGAATTTGCAGGAGATTTTCTATATCCAAAATAGAAAACTAATTAGTGTATTACATGTATATGCTTCAGAAATTATGCCACGTTTTGCCGTTGTATTTGAGTGCGGTTGAAAAACGACTAACCGAAATTGATCGAACTTGGCTAAATGTGCCCTTTGGGACTCCTGATCCTTCATCAGTGACACTTACTGAGTGGTACAGATGTTAAACGTCTTCAAATTTCTTTAGCATAATTTGAAAGCAGATACATTTTCAGCATGGACCAGATATGCAAGTTTCGGGTATTTAACCTTCGTCAGTGATCCTCAGTACAAACATTGAAATATGGCCAAAATCTGTGAAAATTATGTCCAAAGTATACCGAAAGCTTGGATATGGTGCTACAGGACTCAGGTTTCAAAATTTTGTAAACACAAAAATTTTCGAATGCGGTCGATGAAAGGACAAACCGATGATTGAACTTGACAAAATATGCCCGTGGGGACTCCTGGTCCACCAGCAGTGACACTCACCAAGTGGTAAATATATTAAACGTCCTCAAAAGCAGATACAATTTCAGTATGGAAAGGAAGACTGAGAAGAGAAGCACTAGATTTCTACTGTCAAAATATCGTACATTTCAAAGTACCAAAGAGGTCTATTATTAAATTGAACTAATGAAAATAGAAAAAATTCTGCCATTAACAAGTACCTCTAATTAACCTCATATAGAGTTCGAGATCAAGGGAGGCAATTAAGCACCTGCACAGAAAAACAAGAGGCCCAAGTGGCCACATCGCTCACCTGAGTTGCAGACAAAGGGTTAAAAGTCACAAAAATACTTCAACAGATCAAAGCCCTTGACAGCCATATTTGTTGACCTATCGACAAGACAAACACAAACTTGGCAGAGGACCTTGAGTACTTCCTTCCAGTAAAGTTTCATGAAATTCTGTGCAGCGGATGCAGAGGAGATGTCGAAAATGTCACAGCCAATCAGAGCCCTTTCGTGAAATACTCTGCAATGGTTGCAGAGGAGATTTCGAAAATGTGTCAGCCAATCAGAGTCCTCGGCGGCCATATTTGTTGACCGATCAGCACAAAATACACAATCTTGGTAGAGGACCTTGAGTACTTTCTTCCTGTAAAGTTTCATGAAATTCTGTGCAGTGGTTTTTTGCAGAGAAGATGTCGAAAATGTGTCGGCCATTCAGAGCCCTCGGCGGCCATATTTGTTGACCGATCGGCACGAAAAGCACAAACTTGTTGGAGGACCCTGAGTAATTCCTTCCTGTAACGTTTCATGAAATTCTGTGCAGCGGTTGCAGAGGAGATGTCGAAAATGTGTCAGCCAATCAGAGCCCTCGGCGGCCATATTTGTTGACTGATCGGCACAAAAAAACACAAACTTGGTAGAGGACCTTGAGTACCTCCTTCCTGTAAAGTTTCATGAAATTCTGTGCAGCGGTTGCAAAGGAGATGTCGAAAATGTGTCAGCCAATCAGAGCCCTCGGCGGCCATATTTGTTGACTGATCGGCACAGAAAACACAAACTTGGTAGAGGACCTTGAGTACTTCCTTCCTGTAAAGTTTCATGAAATTCTGTGCAGCGGTTGCAGAGGAGATGTCGAAAATGTGTCAGCCAATCAGAGCCCACGGCGGCCATATTTGTTGACCGATCGGCACGAAAAACACAAACTTGGTAGAGGACCTTGAGTACTTCCTCCCTGTAAATGTTCATGAATTTCTATGCAGCGGTTGCAGAGGAGATGTCGAAAATGTGTCAGCCAATCAGAGCTCTCGGCGGCCTTATTTGTTGACCGATCGGCACAAAAAACACAAACTTGGTAGAGGGCCTTGAGTAATTGCTTCCTGTAAGGTTTGGTAAAATTCCACGCAGCGGTTGCAGAGGAGATGTGAAAAATGTTAAAAGTTTACGCCGGACGGACGACGGACGACGCGCTATGACAATAGCTCACTTGAGCTTCGCTCAGGTGAGCTAAAAAACAGCCTATTCGAACCATGATTACTTTATAATTGCAAATCGAATGTTAAACATCTACATTTCAATTTCATTTCCTTAAATGAAAGTAAGGAAGATTATTGATTGTATTTCCTAACATTGACCTTTGGACAACCATAGTCGCATCACACTTCTATGATCTAGACATAAATATATGTACAGTTACGGAGATTCCCATCCCCCCATGCTATTTTGAACATGGAATTTATTCGAATATGCCACTGAATCTACCCTACGGGAAATTTGAATCCGCGCATTGTAAGTAAATTTACAAATTTAAATTCTGAAAATAAAACCAGAGGGCGCTACTTAAATGAATTTATGCGGCTTATGAAAGGCACTTTGGCTGGAAGCATCACTGATGAGGATTTTAAAATATCCGAAACACGTGTCTGATGCATGAAAATTGGTTCGGAAATTTTCTTCAGGAAGGTATAGAGTTGGAACATTTCCGTATTATTATGCATAGTTTACATTCGATTCTCAACGGTGAAAAATCGAATAAACATACAGAAATTGCTATTTAAACTCATTTAGATATTCGACATCTCATTAAATAGAAGATTATGAGTAGAGTACTATACGTGACGCGGATCCAACACATAAATCACGTAAATATTCTTCTTCGAGTTTTGTTTCTGTATTTACGTTGAATCAATACAAATACTATCACTGCCTAAGAAAAATTAACCGATTGTTCTTACGATTGTACGTAATCTGACAACCTTGCCAAAGTAATAAAATCTCAAATGAGAGCCAAAATGCGACAAATTTGAGTTGATACCTCAAATCTATCGGCCAATAGGTTATTCAGTAGAGGAATATTCCAGATCAAGTTGAAAAAAGGCTGTTTTGTACACATGAATGTATTAAAAAAAGAGGGAAACAATTCTTAAATAACTCCCGGAAGACAAATACATCGAGTTGAAAAAATGAACTTATAAAAGGGGGATATCTGACAGGACTCGGTTTCAGCACCCACAGCAAAACATCTAAAAAGGCAAGACCACAGAGTGAGACGAAAGGGGCATGGAAGATCAAATGCAAAAGACAAGTTCCAAAAAAATAAACATAAAGGCTACACAAAAACTGTGCACCAAAACAAACCATTGCTATCTGTTTTATATCAAATATTTCTTGATATTTTCTATACTCATATATAAAGCTGAAAATTATACAGTCGTACGTGTAGCAGCTCATATGCCTGTGTAATTCTGGAGAACAATTGATGAGCAATTAGGAGTACACTGGGTGATGCAACAGAATACAAAAGTATGATATAAAAGATAACAAGTCGGTCTTTCAAACACTCGGACAGGGACAGTAACTCTTTTCTACAACGAGACTCCATGATGGGCCTCTTTATAGTAAACAGCGCCACGACCAACCGTCCTCTTTATATGTCAGTCTGACTCCTTGGGTGATTACATGCAAGAGCTCGCTACAGCCGGCAAAGCATGGACTGTATTTTGTAATCAACCCCCCCCCCCTTTACATTCTTTTACATTATCATCTGTGTTCCTTGTGCCCCTGTGTGTTTATCTTTAAATGAGGTAATTTTTTCCTACAATTGTGCGTTCATTTAGACCATTGTGTTACTGGAAAAGTTGGAGGGTTGTGCGCACGTAATCCGTATAAACAAAGCCGTCCTTAGTCAGAACATGTTTCCCATTGGTCTCGTCAGTTAATTTATTATTGTTTGATGCATTTGATATTCCTTGTCGATATTGCGTTTTTTGCTTCGTATGTCTTCTCTGTGTATTAACTGAGGTTGTTTTGCTGTGGATGCTGCAAAGGAGTGTTGTTAGAGATCCCTTCCTTTCATTGAGTACGCTAACTGGGGGAATTCATGCATTCGTTGAAGAAAAGTTGAAAATGCTTCATAAAATGCTTGAAGATGCTGACTTTCCCTGGGCACTTGGCCTCACTTCGGAATGTTACTCATCCCAAGGTTCGCATCCGTTCCAATGGAAATGCTAATAATTTTGCTTTGCCTTCTAGACTTTGAGACTGAATAACTGGTCGGTACGTTTTTATGTTTATTCAGCCGATAAGATCTATCGATGGTCATGTTTTTGATAAACTATCTTAAAGGACCTGGAAAATTTGTTCATGACATTTTGTGCCTCAATCGTGGAGAAAAAGCCATAAATGTGTAAGCTGATTAGTGTCATTGGCAGCCATATTTGATATCCCATTGGCTCGAAAAACTCCAACTTCACGGAGGACCTTTTGTTCTCGACTGGATCTTTTCTCTGGACTATTCAATGTCATCTCTTTATTTATCAATTACGTAGTATGTCTGCCTCTCATATATTTTACCGAGCAGACTAATATACTTCACCTCTTAGTTCAATAGATATGAAAAATCAAATCTGAACTCTTATGCAATCATATTCATTCTTATGATAATTATGAAAGAAGTACCTATCAGTTAGTTACTCTCAAAGTCGAGAAGGCAAGGCAAAATCAATAGAATTTGTGCTGGAACGGTTGCGAACCCCGGAATGAATAACATTCCGAAGTGAGACCAGGTGCCCAGGGAGAGTCGGCGTCTCCCGGTTGCATGCAACACCCATCACAACAGCTCAATGAAAACTTGATAAATTCGGTGATTTTCTCGATGTACATATTGACGTACATATCAGGTAAATATTTCTTGTTTGGTGATGATGACATCCATTCAATCGCAATCCCAGAATGTCACTGATCATTCTGGAAAGGGGGATATGATATCCTTTTACCATATCCCCGTAGAGACCGATGAACTTCATCATTGATAATTTCAGCCGCTGTGCAATACAAAAAGTTAACAATTGATGTACAATTTCATCATAGTATCTGGAGTAATTCACTCCTCCTCCTCCTCCACTACCACCCCCAACACCCTCCTCCTCCACCATAACCACTACCACCACCACCAACACCCTCCTCCACCACCACCATAACCAATACAACCACCACCACCACCAACACCCTCCTCCTCCACCACCACCATAACCACCACCACCAACACCCTCCTCCTCCACCACCACCATAACCACTACCACCACCTGCTCCTCATAATCAACGTCAAGACAAACTTCAATTACCATCTATTTGGAAATACTACAAAATCGACGTGGTGGTGGTGGTGGAGGAGGAGGAGGAGGAGGAGGAGGAGGAGGAGTGAATTACTTCAGATACTATGATGAAATTGTACATTAATTGTTATCTTTTTGTGCTTCTAATTTACAGATGGCATGTTATTACCTGTCCATTTATACTTTAAAAAAATCATCAATGAGCGCTTCACACTTAGTGAACTTCAATGGGATGAAACATAATAGCAGCTGACGCGTACAATATTCAACCTTTACCTGGTGAAGGTATCATGTTTCTGATCGTGTTAAAAGAACTATTTGAATATCAAAAAAGATGTATGCGTTCTTATATAACATGTCGATGCATGTCTATACAAGGATGATGTATAAATCCGTAAATAGGATACTTCCGGTCAGGTCAAAGGGGTTGGGGTTAATGTGTAGAGGTGAAGGACAGCTTCTAAAGATAGATTCTATTTTTAGACATGGATATTTCCTTATCCTATAAATAGCTTTAATTTGAATACTCGTCTCTGATTGATCCAAAGGTTTGGTGACGTCATCAGGCGGGAAATTCAAACCATGATCTATACTGCACCACTAGACTACTCATACAATGTAGCTTCTGAATTTAGATTTCGTTTTTGACTTTTATATACTGCATAATACTGTCTATCGTGAGAAGATATGACAAATATGGATAATGACCATATCCCTGTCTACAGTACAAAATCGATAATTCAGAAAATCAGAAACCGAAGGCATACAAAATCAGGACAAAACAGGAACCAAAGCAAACAAAAACAAAAACCTCCACATATGAAAAGAAGCGAACTCCCGATATGAGAGTGAGACCAGGTGCCCAGGAAGAGTAAGCATCTCCTGCTTGCATGCAACACCCGTCGCTTCAATACGGTAGAACTGTCACATCCGGTTACTTCCATTTTGGAAGATATAGAGTACAATCTTTGGTTGGATGGTTCAAATGGTCTATGACAGAATATCATCCACCATTCTGGATAGTGGGACATCATAGTGTATGACGAGTTCCCCATATCGACCGTAGAACTTCCTCAGTGACGATGTTAGTCGGTCACAAACATATCCCTGACTGAGAAGCTTATCTGAAAGACGCCTAGCTCTCAGAACAAAATCCGTATATTTGGTACTTGCTCTGGCATAGCGTATCAACTGAGATATGAACACGCCATAAGCAGGCGATGAAGGGATGTTGCTACTCAGAAAAGGAAAGTTCGTAATGCTGAAATTGAAGTCGTCACGTTTGTCATAGAGTGAGGTGTTCATGTGACCATCAGTGTCGTAGGACAACATTATGTCCAAATAGGATGCTGAATTATTTGTCTCTGTAGTTTCTTTGACTTCAAGCTCCGAAGGATAGATACTGCTCAGGTAATCCGCGAATTTTGGATTATTGATGGACAACACATCGTCTATGTATCTGTAAGTGAAGTTGAAATCAGAAGCTAAGTATTTTTTCCCCTCAGAGACCAAAGATTGAATGAATTCAGCTTCGTACGAGTAAAGGAAAATGTCGGCAAGGAGTGGGGCACAATTGGTACCCATTGGAATTCCGACAATTTGCTGGAAGACCTTTCCTCCAAACACCACAAAAATGTTGTCGATCAGAAAGTTTAACATCTGAATAATGTCTGTTTCAGTGTACTTATTTTCAGAATCTGACTTTTCTTTTACAAAGTAGGTTTTGTCATAGTTAACAACAATAAATTTGTATTTGCGATTACCGTTCTTACTTGTAAACGCATTACTTATAAATTTTGCGAGTCTTTCTTTCAATTTAGAATGTGGAATTGTAGTGTAAAGTGTCGAAAAATCAAAGGCTTTGATCGAATGGACTCTACTAAAATGAGTGGATTTCAGATGTTCTAAAAGTTCCTTCGAATTCTTTAAAATCCACATCTGGTTGATACCACTGCGAGAATATACTGTCGAACAATATTTTTGAAGCCCAGATTTGATTTCAGATAAAACTTTGGTGAGTAAGATCGATACAGATTTGGAAGAACATTTTAAGGAACCAGCGATGAAACGTTGTTTGTACGGATTCTTATGCATTTTAGGTATGCAGTATAATTATGGTAAATCTAAATCTAAATTATTATTTATATATATATTTATGTTCACACATCAGCTGTGCTTCTGAATTTAGATTTCGTTTTTGACTTTTATATACTGCATAATACTATCTTTCGTGAGAAGATATTTATGTTCACACATCAGCTGTGCTGCACGGAACATCATAAGAGGGAGGTTGGCGTTCACGTAATTCGAATACTCAAACCATTCACTATTACTATGCAGATAGAATTCAAAAGTTGGCTCCATGTGCATTTGTACTTCTCAATTTATGAATTGTCATTTGTGTTAAAGGTTTTACTGCTTCTCCTTCGATATTTTTGTTGGACTGTTTTGTTTTGGTGTCATTGTGTATTTCGGTAACTCCTGTTGTTTGTTGAAGCTGTTTGACCGTATGCATCCTGTTATGACCGCTGTGGTCAGATTAGGATTGATTTGCTTGAAATTTCTTCCACATTCTTCATGTGATAAGAAAAGTTACATATCCGATTTTTTTTTCACGTCAGAAAGGTCTGTTTTACTTTTTCGAGAATTTATGTGCCTTTTGATTCTGGTTTATAGATTCTGATATCGAGTTTTGTCAATGACATTCATTCGCTGATTACTTCATCCCACTCAATTAATGCTCTATTGTGAGTGCTGTTGAGATTATCGTCAGGATCTTCTTTTACTCATTCTAACTACTTTCTGTTGAAGTAACAATATGAGATTAGCCAAAAGCCTTGATGTGCGAAGTATGATTAACTGATACCCTGATCTTGAATTCTGTGACAAAATCTTATTACTTTTAAGAGTAATCGGATCCTTGCTTCGGTATGCTTCTACCTGCGGCAATCCAGGTTATCCGAATTTAGAGAACATTTGATTATACTCATTCCGTGAGAATGTATGAAACAATTCAAACAGTTTCCTATTTTTAGGGGTACATATGTGCTTTCTTGGCGAAGACTTTAGTACTAGTACTTTTTCTTTAGATTGTTATCCTAACCTCGGTGGTCTGTCGGTCACAAAAACTTTAACCATGACCATAACTTTTGAATGGTTAGTGATATAGGGCTTTCATATTTCACGGTGGTTGATCGTTTCATAAACGCATTCGAAAAATTATGTTATCAAAATTTCTTGAAATTTCTAAATCGTGGGTCCTGTAGCATCACATCTCACGTCTGCTTCGTCTTTCGGTACATTTTTGGACATAACAACTTTCACATTCTTTGGTAACATTACATTGTTTAAATTTGGGTTCACTGACGAGGGTTAAGTACCGAAAGTTCATGGCTGGTCCATGAGGCAAAAATGATGCTATTGAAATTGAAGACGTTTAACATTTGTACAATTTGGCAAGTGTCAATGCCGATGGACAAGGAATGCCCGAGGGCACATTTTGCCAAGTTTGATCAACTTCGGTTGATCGTTTCTTCGACGCAATCGAAAATACCTTGAAATTTCTAAAACATGGGTTCTGTAGCATCATAGTCCACTCCAACTGCTTCGTCTTTCGGTACATTTGTGGATGTAACAACTTTCACACGCTTCGATCATTGTTGGTTATTGTTAAGACTGAGGACCACCCGAAGCGTGCATGTCTGATCCGTGCTGCAAAGGAGAAGGTCCACTTGTCCCTAAACTTTGCCATGTTTTTTTTTTTTTTTTTTTTTTTTTTTTTTTTGTTTGTCATAAATGATTTTATGAAAATTATGATTTTCTATCTCTAATATGTGCGGATATATTAGGTTTATATTTCAAGTAGTTGTAATAAATAGGAGGGGATCTCCAACAACACTAGATTGCAGCAGCCACAGCAAAACCCCAAAACACCCAATGCAAAGAACACAGAACAGACACCCACAGAAAGAGACACAAAAGGCACAAGGAACACCAACTCACACCATAGAAACATTTAACATAAAAGACCATAAGTTCACAGTATAATCATGAAACCACAAATTATATTTTATTTGTATATTAGGTTTAACATAGGTTTTGAATATATGGAAATGAAAATTTTCTTTATTTGTAAAACTTATTATTTTATTTTGGAAAAATGAGCATCTGAGACCTGAGGTATGATCTACCTTAAACTTGTTGTCAATCTCATTTACATGTAACTTGTAAAGTTTGGGTACTTTTCCAGCTGTCGGTTTAGCTACAAGTAGGTAAGAACATTCTAACAAGACCATGCTGCAGTAAGCATAGGAAATACATGTATACACGATTGCATCAAACGTTACACGCAAAACCAAATGAACTCAAACAAACAATAGGCGACACACAAAAACACACAATGTGGATTAAAGAATGACAGAAGGGAGGGGATCTCCAACAAGACTCAAAAACAAAGCCCCAAAACTCATATTCAATACTTGAAAAATACATAAAAAAACAACAGAGATCATTGTTGTCCTCTGATTTTGTCAGTGTGAATTTATTTGAATTGTACATTATCCCTGTTTTTGAATTCTATGAAATAATGCTCTTCATGAGCTTACTAAAGATAAACACTACAAATTAAGAGTAGACATGGAGACGTATTCAGGAGAAAAAGCGTATGCTACGTACTCTACCCTTAAGGTGGGAAATGAATCATGTGGATACGTATTAACTGTTGGTGGTTACTTAGGAAATGCAGGTAAGTTCAGCAGTGTAAACAATAATAAAGATCATGTTATCTTTCTTTGAATCATTTCACCGACTTCTTTATTTATATAAAATAAGATGAAACTCCATGTCGTGGAATTGTTCGAGGCGGATTATGTGTTGTTTGTGCACCGGTTTTTGTCTTTACATCGATAGACAGAAAACTTATTATATTTATTTCTTAAAATCTAATTCAATTACCATTTAATTATTGTTTATATTGCAATTGACGGTATTTCAGCATTGTTCATGTCATGTATGAGAAAGTATGTCCTTTACATGGAACCAAAATGTCAAAATTATCATGGACTCTTGTTAGGAATATGAAAGACGTTCATCAGAGGGTTATACTTTTATCTAGAATTAACCGATTTAAATCAACTGTGAACACCAGATTCGAGTCTATATTTAAAGACCCTGATGTTATCACAGAGCTTGCCTACCTCCAAGAACATTATGTCATCACACCAGCGGACTCAAATAATTACACATTTACTTGCAAAAAGTACTATTTCGACAGTCTAGTTATAGAGTTGGGTTTAAATTCGACACCTGGAAATCCCACTTACACCTCAACAACCTTTTTGCCTCTGAAATATAGATAATCAAAATCAGCTCTTGCTTCCTTTGGCTTTGACAATAACAATTTAGATTTAGATTTTCCATACTTATACTGCATACCTAAAATGCATAAGAATCCGTACAAACAACGTTTCATAGCTGTTTCCTCAAAATGTTCTACCAAATCTGTATCGATCTTACTCACCAAAGTTTTATCTGAAATTAAATCTGGGCTTCAAAAATATTGTTCGACAGTATATTCTCGCAGTGGTATCAACCAGATGTGGATTTTAAAGAATTCGAAGGAACTTTTAGAACATCTGAAATCCACTTATTTTAGTAGAGTCCATCAAAGCCTTTGATTTTTCGACACTTTACACTACAATTCCACATTCTAAATTGAAAGAGAGACTCGCAAAAATTATAAGTAATGCGTTTACAAGTAAGAACGGTAATCGCAAATACAAATTTATTGTTGTTAACTATGACAAAACCTACTTTGTAAAAGAAAAGTCCGATTCTGAAAATGAGTTCACTGAAACTGATATTATTCAGATGTTAAACTTTCTGATCGACAAAACATTTTTCTTGTGTTTGGAGGAAAGGTCTTCCAGCAAATTGTCGGAATTTTTTGGTCATATTACATTGTTTAGACTGAGGATCACTGACGGGGGTTTCATACCCGAAACGTGCATGTCTGGTCCATGTTTAAATTTATCAGGTTTTTGATAATGCAATTGAATTTAAAGACGTTTAACATTCCAATGGGGACCAATTGTGCCCCCACTCCTTGCCGACATTTTCCTTTACTCGTACGAAGCTGAATTCATTCAATCTTTGGTCTCTGAAGGGAAAAGATACTTAGCTTCTGACTTCATCTTCACTTGCAGATACGTAGACGATGTTTTGTCCATCAATAATCCAAATTTAGCGGATTACCTGACCAGTATCTATCCTTCGGAGCTTGAAGTCAAAGAAACTACAGAGACAAATAATTCAGCATCCTATTTGGACATAATGTTGTCCTACGACACATGGTCACATGAACACCTCACTCTATGACAAACGTGACGACTTCAATTTCAGCATTACAAACTTTCCTTTTCTGAGTAGCAACATCCCTTCATCGCCTGCTTATGTTCACATCTTAGTTGATACGCTATGCCAGAGCAAGTACCAAATATACGGATTTTGTTATGAGAGCTAGGCGTCTTTCAGATAAGTTTCTCAGTCAGGGATATGTTTGTGACCGACTAACATCGTCACTGAGGAAGTTCTACGGTCGATATGGGGAACTCGTCATACACTATGATGTCCCACTCTCCAGAATGGTGGATGATATTCTGTCATAGACCATTTGAACCATCCAACCAAAGATTGTACTCGATGTCTTCCGAAATGGAAGTTACCGGATGTGACAGTTCTACCGAATTGAAGCGGCGGGTGTTGCATGCATCCTGGGCACCTGGTCTCCCTCTCATATCGGGAGCCCGCTTCTTTTCATGTGGTGGATGTTTTTGTTTGTTTGCTTTGGTTTCTGTTTTATCCTGATTTTGTATGCCTTCGGTTTCTGATTTCTGAATTATCGATGTTGTGCTATATGCAGGGATATGGTCATTATCCATATTTGTCATTTCAAGTTAAAAACTGGCGACGTAATTTTTGAAAAGGCATTATGTAGCAGCGCTCGAAGTTAGTGACGTCATAATAAGCGACATTGTCAGCTATAGATAAAATTTCGCTCCGTACGTTTGTATAGGCGTTATAACACTAGGGAAATAATTAGATTATTGAAATTTAGGGTTATTCTTTTTTCTTCTTACTTTATTTAGCTACCTGTATAAACATTATGCAAGATAAAAGCCAACATTCAAATAGAAAATGCTTAGATGTAAAAGGTGTAAAGAATCTGGGACTTTCACCATGAGCAAGTCAAACTGGGGAATAACATGGGTGACATATAAGGGCACCTACAACATATCCATGAAAAAGTTTTCGATGATGATAAAGAGAGTCTAGAAATATCTGTGTGTTGTTGAATAAAATGCTATCACAAAACAGTCATGTTCTTTGTCAATGTTTGAACATTGAGGCCTACCAGTTTATGATAAACTGTTTTGTTTCTGGGTGTTTTGATTGTTTCATACGGTAACGGTGCACAGAATAATCATGCTTCGAAACTTCAAGCCAATGAAGTATTGACTTCATCTGCAGAATATACAAGCAACTTATATACATATAAAATACAAAGTTCCAAAATATGATTGAAGAACGAAACAGTCATTGTTGTGCTGTTTTATAGGTTGCCTGTTGTAATAATAATAAACATTACAAAAGTACCCATCAGTTATTCAGTCTCATAGTCGAAAAGGCAATGCAAAATCATTGGAATGGTTGCGAACCTCGGAATGAACAAAATTCCGAAGATAGAAATTAAAACTTGAAAATTCTCATGAGACAAAAATGATTATCTCAACACTAATGATAGGAATCAGCCTTCCTAATAGAAGTTGTCAAATGCATTGCACAGACACGCATGCACCGGATACATTATCCTTTGTTCATTGAACTTGCAGATTTAAAAAATTCTAATAATTTGTCTTGCCTTCTCGACTTTCAGACTGAATAACTGATTGATAACATTTTCATGTTCATGCAAAACTAATCCAGATACCAACAGTGCAATCTCTTTGTTATTTAATGAAAGAAAATTATCTCCAAGTAGACCACGCTGTAACAGAGTCCAAGCGCAATGATTGCAATAAACAACAGACACCGAATGGGACATCCACAACATTCACGTAAACGAGCAGTCGAATAAGATAAGACCAGGAAGAAATTAAAAGAAAAAGGGTAAATAATCAAATAGACCAAGCAAAGACCTGGGCACCTGGTCTCACTCTCATATCGGGAGTTCGCTTCTTTTCATATGGTGGAGGTTTTTGTTTCTGTTTGCTTTGGTTTCTGTTTTATCCTGATTTTGTATGCTTTCGGTTTCTGATTTTCTGAATTATCGATTTTGTACTGTAGACAGGGATATGGTCATTATCCATATTTGTCATTGAAACATGCCATAGGGACGACAATGGAAAATGGGGGAGATCAATGTGAAAACGTACCCGAATGAAGAAGACAAAGGCCATATTCAGAGATATGTTATTGCCAAGATTGCATGCGCTCAAGCCTCTGACTCATCCGTATGCATGTACATCATGAACTAAATTCGTGTTCAATGGTTTATTGCATAACTCATTAATCGGTGGACGAACTTTTACCTGAATTCCTCCAACATGTTCTCACACTTCCTTTAACATAACCTTGTAATACTTTATCAATTGGTAGAAAGTATCGCTAACTTTTTCCCTTGCGGTTACAACACCTGATCCGAAGGAGTATTGAATTTGAGAAGTTTTCTTTCAATTAACTATAATTTCCAAATAAGTTTGTTTACACGAATCTATGCATTTTGATTGGTTAATTGATCGTCAGAAAATGGCGAAATACATCTTCATACCCCAATGAACACGATAAAATACCGGAAGAGCCGGAACTACTTCCATCAAAATCATTTCATTATGTTGCTAAGATCGGCTTTCGAATGATAATTATGCAAAGAAAAATAGTTTTGTTATGACACTTTCGATAATGTACCGGTATACGTGGTTTTAACAGCGTTGTTCGGTTGCTATGCTCCTGTTTTTGAAGTTTCTTAGACCATTTACTGTCCTTAGATTTTAATGAAAGACAGAAAATGCAGTAAATGACGAGAAAAACAGAAACTCCCAGCTATTTTCTTCAACATTTCCGTTGTAACAGTAGCAAGTGCCTGCGTTTGAAATTTTCCAATGCCTGACGACTGTCAACGACAATGTACAAAAGTTTTGATTGAAAACTTCAAAAGGACCGAAGATCACTGTTTCGAATGATTTCTATGAAGTACAATCGTTCTGAACCTATGAAGTATTGAAACTAGAAACTTTTCTTATGATATATTTTCGGCGAGATGAATAATTTAGAAGAAAATATTAACAGCGAATAAAAAATGAGAGATCAAAAGACGGCGACTTTCTTCGGCCTCGATCAGGATACAGTATCATCATGAATTTTCACAATTAACTTGTCACTTATGAAATAACTAAATCCTAGGAAGGTATTCTGATACCAATAGATCACAAAACTGCCATGTCGGCGACCTTGAATTTGAACTGCAGAACGCGTCATCAAAATGCTACGTCATATCATTGGATGATGTAATGAATTGGTAAAATGGGGCCCCAGATGAGGAATATATATTTTTGACACATTTGCTGCCTTTAACATGCAACGAATACATTATTTCTATTTCGTTTGGGAACTAGTTCGCCTACGGGCCTTACAGAGTTGATATTTTCATACGTAATGTATTAAATTACTAATTTCTTGAGTATGTTTGTGAAATTTAGGATAAATTTGGGTTTGGAAATTATAAAAAATGACTAGGTTTTACACAATTTGTGATGCGACAAACCAAAGTTCATACTCCAATAAAGTGTCAAAATTGAACAGTCAATTATTATGTAATGGTGCGAAAGGAATATGGCTACCTCAGTTAAGGCATCACCAAATCAGAGAAAATGGTTCTTCGGTTATTTCAAGAAGGCCTGAATTTTCGTATAATTTCCGGAAAGGACTGGGCTTTCAAAAAGTGGATGTCACAAAATTATTAGGAACTTAATTGAAGTCGTCACCCAGGGGTAAACCAAGGAGTGTTAGCTCACATCATGTTGTTAAATTCATCAAATATCTCAAGAAAAAATCTCCTTCAATGCAGGCAAAGGAAATTCGTATAAAATTGCTTGAACATGGGATATGCAATAATAATAAATTACCATCAATTCCAACAAATGGTAGGATTATTAGGGATTATCTTGGCATGACGTTTAAGATTATAGAACAAATACCTCATGAGACAACATCGACTCACCATGATACAATTGTGAACAATTCTATGAGCTCGATTTTGACTTACAAACCAGAACATATTCATTTTTGACGACTATTCGTTGTACGTAGCTCAAGAAACAGTAGGTACGGTCATTTGTTATGAGGGGGGGGGGGGGGGCGCAGTAGAGGTGCAGAGATATGCAAGCAATGCAACGTTCACACAGAACTTGCTTTGTAATATCTTCGAAATATGACACGTCGAAATCATACAGGATGCTTCACATGCTTTAGAAATGCTCAATTTTTTCAACGTTCAATTCAAACTTAATGTTTGTGAATATGTGTTCCATTTGATGAAAGAATAATTGCGTCAAAATTTTGAGCCTTGACTAAAGTTGAGTCTGGAAGAATGGGCCAAATTTATCGGAAATGCGGGTACGTATGATGTGAAAAAAAAACATAATTGAGCATGTTCACAATTCATTTTAATCACACAAAAATGAATGTGGCAATATCATAAACATGAACTTATAATATACATGTATTCTTGTTTTCTTCAAAACACTTTTATGAAGAAAATGAACGAAAAAAGAGGAAACAATTATTTTTCAAAAACTAGCGGTAAACACCTTACGACATGTTTATATACATACTATTCTTTTAAGTACTATGTCAAAATTCAGTTATCGTCATGCTGTTTTAGATTTGTCATGAATGGCGGTGCATAAATCTTGGATAGGCCAAATGTATATGTGTAATCACACAAAACACACACACACACAAAAAAAAATAATGAAAAGCAACAAAAAGAAAAGTTTAAAGTCCAGTTAGAAAATGACATCGATTTATCAAGTCAGGATGTAGTGTATGTGTTATCCTGAAATGCCAGGGGATTTGGGGCGCAAAACGTAGGTGAGACGGGACAAACCCTGAAATCTCGCTTTCGAAATCATTCCTATAAAATTAGAAATTCACGAAACAAAAAAATATAGAAATTTTCTGTATAATCATTTTGTTAAATATAACCATTCTCTTTCTGATATTACCATCACCCCAGTACAATCTTTTCCAGTTAATTTTCCTTAGCTTGATGGCGATGTTCCAAGATTGCCATGGTACGGCATTTACATCTCTCAGCTCATCAGATACGCCAGAGCTTGCTCCCATCTTTCGGACTTCCATGATAAAAATAAACAAATTACAATATTAGTTATTAGGTTTGTTACTGACCTTACACGGAAATCTGTCGGGTTGATAAAGCCCATAGAAGGCGAGGCGCTTGCGCCGAGCCTTCTATGGGCTTTATCAACCCGACAGATTTCCGTGTAAGGTCAGTAACAAACCTAATAACTGATTTGTTTTGTCGAGGACCATTTTGACATGGTGATTCCTACTGTCCTCCTGCTTTGCCAAGCAATAGTGCTGTAAAGTTTTACCCAGTTTTGCTAATTGTCGGCCATTGCCTTACAAATTTTTGAAACTGACTTTCCACAAGAATTTGTCGGGCAGTCACATGACCAAATTCAAGCATTCCCATTGGGTCAAACTAGTCCGAGGCAAAACAAAGAAACTTATCAGTCAAGGATTAGATTAAGATATCATAAAATTATAAAATCTTTTAATAAAAGATTTTCAAAATTTGGGCCAACTCCAGCATCAAAGTATGTATCATTAGGAATTTCATTTCCTTCATTTTACGGTGACCTAGTAAAGAGAATAAGAAGGATCAAAGGCAAATCAAACTCCAACCACAAATGTAAGAAAATAGTCGGTCGCCCATCAAAAGAACACTGGACCAATCTACAGTATTGTACCAGTGTCTTTCCCAACGTTGCACACTGGCCAAACATGACGACGGGCCTCTATGACGGGCATTGTTTAAATCTCGTCAGAGAAGACTGGGTCCTGATTCTCTGTCCTATTTGAGAGTTGGTCAGATTTCTCGGGGTATTTATCTTGAGCTCGCTTCAGCCAGCAAAGCACAGACTGTTATACGCGTGCCACAGAATATTTTTCATCCATTTACATAGAATTTTGTTGCAAGAGGCCGCTGGGTTTAACTGTCTTGTTTGAGATGCCATCTTACAGTGAGAAGTTTTATGTTTATACAACTATTGTGCATCTATGGAGACCTCTGTGTATCCAGATAAGTGGGAGGCTTGCGCGAACATAATCCGGATAACCACACTATTTGCTAATTGCAGATGACCGTCCAAAGTCGGCGCCGGGTGCACATTGGTCTTCTACCTTTAATGTGTTGTCATTAATGTTTGATTTTTCTGTATGCCTGTTTCGATTGTCTTGTATGATGTTCTAGTGAATAATGTCGTGTCATTTTTGTGGTTTGTAGTTTTGTCTGATGTCATTTACGTATCTGTTTCTTGTGGGTTTGTTTCGCTGGGTGGGTGCAGGTTGGTCGTGCTGGAGATCAACCCCTTTTCTTTGTACAAACATAATTCATATATTTTCTCATATATATCTTTATATTCTATGTACCAATTGTATCCTTTACGTTCAAAATAAACGTTCAGCGGTCACCAAACGTCTCAGTTATATCGACCTTTAACATCTAGTGGTGGAGAAGGATGTGGGATGGTGGTTGGTACGGAGTAGATGGTTTGGGCGGATTTTGCAGGAAAGGTTTGTAACTGGCCTGTCCATACACTACAGGATTTTGAAGTACGATGTATATGTTGTTGCGTAGGCAAATATTGTTGGTACCACGGGTATGCAGCATTTGCTGCCGATTGTTGAAAAACTGGTGGAATATAATTACCGTAGCTTCCCCAATTCTGTGAGTTGTATATTTGCCAAAAAGGGTCTGACGCCTGTGTTTGTTTTGCAGAGTGCTCTTTTTCACACGGGCTATGATTGTCATTGTCAAGCTTTCTCTTTTTGTTGACTTTCTCTTCCGAGAGGTCCAACAGGTCCGTGTTATTCGATTTCACCATACTTTTGCCCTTCGAAATAATATTTTTCCAGTCATTACATCCAAGATTGGAGGGACGGTATTTTTGCAAGCATTTTGCACATATCGGATGTCCTGTACTAAATTTTGTAGTCTTTTCGTAGTTGAATATCTTTCAGGGTTTGACCTTTGCAGGACGGGTCTTACATGCAAAACGTATGATGAGTTTGTGTGTGTGTTTTTTTTTTCGAATTTCAAAAGATTTTCTCTGTCAGATTCCAATGACTCTTTTTTCCCTTTGTTGTACATCCTTAGATGCCTGTAAATAAGAAAAAGACTTGGATTGTAATCGGAGGTACGGGGTATGTAGCTTTTAGTCTGTCTTTTCGTTTTCAAAAACTTTAACGGCAGTAATAAATTTGAAATGGGGAATACTAGTACATGTAATAGGGCTTGCATATTTTACTTGACAATGTGTATTCATTGTGGAAAGACTTTTTAATGGATAGCCAAACTTTTGACCGCGTGGCCTTGATCTCTGAGTTTTGCCTACTTTTAAAATAAAAGCTTTTGCCTTAGAATAATTTCAAAACCGTACATGAATATAAGAAGGTTTGGCCTCATGACCTTGACTTTTGGAGCTTGACCAAACGTTTGCCGTCTAACTAACTGTATTCAACAAGTTTTGCTCGCGGTCCTATTTTGATAAAATTGGTGAAATACACGATTGAATTCATATCATTCAAATTTTGCACTCAATATCAAAGTATTCATTTTGCTGTTTAGAATGAAGTTATGTCGATATCCTGATACATGTAGGCATTAACACAATTTAGATATCATGCAACATCAGCAGTCCTATACTTAATTACAGACCCTGATATAATTTTCAGGAAAATGTTACAAAGTTTGGAGGAATTTCTCTGGTCCACACACATGCCAAATGTTAAACGTTTTCAAATTTGATAGCATCATTTAAGAACAGATACATTTGCAGTATGGACCAGACATGCACGTCTCGGGTACTTAAACCTCGTCAGTCATCCTCCAACTAAAAAAATGTAATTAATATGGTCAAAGAGTGAACGTTATTATATCCAAAAATGTACCGAAAGACGTACTTGGATGGGTGGGATATGATGCCACAGGACCCAAATTTTAGAAATTTTATGAAATTTTGATAATAGGAGTTTTCGAATGCGTTGGAAAAATGATCAACCGAAATTGCGAACTTGGCTACATGAGCCCTCGGGGACACTTGGTCCACCAGCAGTGACACTTACCAAGTGGTTCAAATGTTAAAGGTTTTGAAATTCAATAGCATCATTTTTAAAAGAACAGATAAATTTGCAGTTTTGACCAGACATGCACGTTTCGGGTACTTAACCCACGTCAGTGATCCTCAGTCTAAACCATGTAATATGACCAAAGAGTGTGAAAGTTATAATGTCTAAAAGTTTACCGAAAGACGTAGCAGGATGGGTGAGATATGATGCTACAGGACCCACGTTTTAGAAATTCCAAGAAATTTAGAATACAGAAATTTAGACTGCGTTGAAGAAACGATCAACCAGTATGGTATTCTATATTCATTAAGGTCATGGCTATGCATTGTTACCTTCAAGGTCACGACCACAAAAGGATCAAGCGTACAATTATCAGTTTGTGCACACACTGATTGCTAGTACATGTAGTTTCAAATACATGTTAATCTTATCAAAACTACGAGAGAGAGAGAGAGAGTGTGTACAGGGGGCGCCGCCCCCGTTGCCACTTTGCTTGTGTCCTTGATGGTGACAACGATCGCATAACACTCACATCAAAGTATGTCCCCCAAGTCCAACGACCGGTTGCCTCTGGGGTGTTATTTGTAAATTTTGCAGTTCGTCTTTTCTGTGATCTAGCAGAACCTTAATGTTTGTAATTTCATCAGCAAGTTCTCTTTCTAACGTTGTGTATAGGAAGGATTGGGTTAGTTCTTTCCAGATGAGCTAGTTGCAGTAACCGGCTGTTTTTCAACAGAAGCAATTGTATTTTAATATCAATTGGGCCGAACTGTTTTCCATTCCTTACTGCCAATACACATTGACGACGCGCTAAAGCTGAAAATCGATTCTCTATTTATATTTTATCTTTTAATTTAATTGTTTCCTCCTTTTTCATCCCTGCGGAGGAAGAAGCCCTTGAAGTAACAGCGAACGTATATTCGAAGTTTTTGCTATCTTAAAAGTGGACCCCTCTGTATCGAATCTTCGTAGAAATATGAATAATTCAATTTAGTATTTTGGTTTTATTTTGAACATATCAATTAAAACTGAAAATTTCTGAGACGTAAAATATTGCGATTTGTGTTCAACAAAATCAGACGGAGCAGAGGGTTAACTTGAACACTGACGAGTGTAAAGTATCCGAAACGTGCATGTGTGGTCCATGCTGCAATTTAATCTGTTCTTAAAGGCCGACGGGGGACTATATAAGGGGACAGGTAAATTTTCTGTCATTTCCTCACTGACCGCTATAGGGTTAACATCTCTTATTGGTATCTGATTGGTTCCCTTTAATTCTTTTACCCCTATATCAATTTTTGATTGACAGCTTAAAACAGATGAGACTCGGGTATCTCATTAGCATAATAAAGGATTACCTGTCGGTTTGTCTTTGATGTAACACGCCGCTCGCAGACGGCGTTGTCTTCAAAGACGGTATGCCACGCCTATCAAGCTTATGTCACTCGGGTAGACCTATTAACGACCGGGTGGTTCCCAACGTCGGCCTTTAAACGATGCTATTAAATTTAAATACGTTTAACATTTGAAAAATTTGATAGGATAAGAATGGTCCTGTAGCATCATATCCCAACCATCCTGCTACGTCTTTCGGTACACTTTTTCGACATAGTAACTTTCATACTTTTTTGGCATATTACATTGTTTAGATTTAGGATCACTGATGAGGGTTAAGTACCTGAAACGTGCATGTCTGGTCCACGTTGCCAATTTTTCTGTTCTTAAATGATGCTATTCAATTTGAAGACGTTTACATGAAATCTCCCCGTTACTTATCATTAAACTGTTTAGACCAATGAAATGAATCGATACCATTATATGAACTTCGGTAAAATTGACCTTTTTAATCTCCATTTATTTTTATTTCATTTATTTTATTTTTCTTTACTTTATTTATTTATTTATTCATTCATTCATTCATTCATTTATTTATTTATTTATTTATTTATTTATTTATTTATTTATTGGTCATGAAGTTATTTGAATGATGAAAAAGTCGAGTACAGGTGGGGAAAAGTACAATACGCAGAAACATGATTGATATTTTCATGACTTTCCTCATTCCATGGCTCAAGAGTCGCTGATACTAAACATATTCAATGGTACAATTGTGTCACAAAAGGCAAATATGAATCCCAATATTATTTCGTGAAGGAACACTCTGATTCAAACAAAAAGTATACCGAAGACAATATTATCTGGATGCTTGAGTTCTTTGATTGACAACATTTTGGTGTTGTATGGAGTAACCGTATTCCAGCAGATAGTCGACATCCCCATGGGTACCAAATTGCGCCCCACTGCTTGCGGACTAAGTCTTTTTTAATATTCTTTATATTCATACGAAGCTGACTTCATTCAGACTTGCTCTGGACTGGGAGAAAGCACATCGCATCTCAGTTCAATTTTACCTTCAGATACATAGATGACGTGTTGTCCATCAATAATCCGAACTTTCAGGATCATCTGCATGAAATCTATCCTCGTGAACTAGAGATCAAGGAAACAACAGAGAGTTACAGATCCGCTTCGTACGTGACTATACTTCTATCTTTTGATGCAAACGGCCATTTGAATACCTCACAAGCGTGAGGATTTCAGCTTCCACATAACTTCTCTTTCATGAGAAGCAACATTCCGTCTTCTCCTGCTCATGGCATTTTTGTTTCTCAGCTGATGCGGTACGCCAGGGCATGTTCCAAATATGGAGATTTCTTTATTAGAGCCAGATGGCTTGCAAGTAAGCTTCTTGTCCAGGGTTATAATACACAACGGCTGAAATCATCATTGAGGAAGTTCTTCGGTCACTACGGGGATATAATAAAAGCATATCAGATCCCCCTTTCCAGAATGATCAGTGACATTCTGCATTGTCATTGAATGGCTGTCATTATCACTTAAACAAGACATACTTACCTGATATGTACATTAAAATATACTTCGAGACAATCAACGGATTTGACAGGTTTCCATGGAGCTGTTGCGACGGTTGTTGCATGCAATCAGGAGACGCTGACTCTCCCCGGGCACCTGGTCTCACTTCGGAATGTGTTCATTATAGGGTTCGCAACCGTTCCGATGGAAATTCTCACGATTTGGCCTTGCCTTATCGACTTTGAGACTGAATGACTGTAAAGTTCTTAGGTACTTCGTTTATTCCACTAATGCTTGAATTCGCTCTACCAAACATGGCATCTTCTTGCAGACAGCGAATTTCTTTTTGGTAAGCCGGCAATTATCATCCTGAGAGTGTAGTTTCCTCCGATGAACCATATACGCCCAGCTAACTAGGTTCCTGCTTTTTAGTTCACTATCTCTTTCTTCCAATCAATTCTATGTAATAATCCAAAATACCCAAGGTGGGTCTTGTCACTTGATATCATGGATTATAATCTTTCCCTAAATTATCTCAATCATCCCAGTAAACACAAATTAAATGTTTTAAAATCATTGTATTTGGTCACGGTTGCCAGGGTTACACGTCTATGTCCAAGGACTCTCAATAAAACCAAAATGCCTTTTTATACATATTTTCATCAACTTGTTAGCTACAACCAGAAATCTTTTACAATCAATTCATGTCATGTAACGGGATATCACACGCGTTTCAGTAGCCTCCCTTAGACGAGAATTTTTAAGAATTCTACACGCTGAAGATTTCCAATTTTCGTAACTTAAAATGTCTTGATGTTCTGGCTTTGTAATAATCGCTCAATCGGCATGTCGATCCAATAGCTCAGAGGTAGAGCTCTTGCCCACCATACGGGAAGACCGTGGTTCGAGTCTGAGCGCAAGGGTAATATTCAGAATGTTAATCGTATGTTAATACAAACGTTTTATTTTCTTTGCAAAGTATTGGTAAGCCTAGAGTGATCAGCATTAGTCATTTTTTTTTTGCTGAAATTGAACTTATTTGAATTTTGTTCAGACTTTTTTTGTACCTACATACATATGCCGTATCTATTCAGAAATATGTCACGTGTCTGTAAAGTGTTTGAATTTAGAGAAAACTTATATTGGCGGATTCCTTTGAACTGCTCCAACTACTCTGGGGCAATGCTCCGAGTAATCCAGAACGGGTTGTCAATGGAGTGGACAGAAAGTTTGCGAGTAGCAAAATGGCGGCTTGAGAGATGGTTTTCTTCCTAAACGTTTTGTTTGAGGACAAAACAACATATATTAGACGTCGGACTTTTTATGAGATTAAATGTTTATTATCACATTCTGTATTGCTTTCTTTTACTGTTTCATGTTACCTATTTTCACATAACAGCGTGACGATGGCAAGTACCGACTACAAATGTATCATTACATCTCAATTAAAAAGTTGTTTTTGACGTATGGAAAATACTTATTTTGCCGTCCAAAACAACTGGACCGAAGTTACGTGAAAAAGCGTAAAAATGCAGAAAATTTCCGGCTTGTCAGGGACGTTATGAAAACAATATAGAAAAACTGGACAAACGCCGGAGTTTTTCTACATTTTGGGTTGATGTAAAATAACAGAAAATAAAAGAAGACAACACAGAATAATTCTAAAACATTTATTTCATAAAAAGTTCGATGTTCTTCATTTCCTCCGTCACGAACCCTTGCGTGCCATATCATTGATAGACAAATGTTGGCCTTTCAGCCATATTGGATGACGTCACTTTCTAGAGCACTCTCACTGCACCACCTCTTGACCAGGTGCAGACAGAGTAACTCTATAGCTACTCTAGATCACTGCGCGGGATCGCTCCATTCGTTCGGAGCAGCTCGGAGTACTCAGAGTTGGTCAAAGGATTCCGTCCATAGTTACCCATATGGTAATATCATTACACATGTGTACATACTGTCATGATATCACACAAAATCTGTATTCGGCTCTATCTATTTACATATTGAAATCTTTGTGAGTGAAGGAACACTGCTGTGATATTTTAAAAAAGTTGGTTATATAAATTCGGATGCTTTTGTCTTTGGTCACATAGTAAAGAAAGATAACTCGAACTGCACTTTTAACTTTTTACACGATAATTTACACATTCAGTCAGATTTTGCAACATATGACGTGGTAGTTGAATGATTTCTTTCTATAAGAATTTGCACAATATGATGAGGGAATCATATGTGAAGTTTCATTTGAAAATCTTGGGCTGAAAAAAATATAGCCAAGAAATGAGCATTTCCATTACAATCAATGGATGGCTAAAAAGTCTGATCAGTTTCAAAATCTCAAAATTTTGGATGGTGACCTCCTAATATTGTCCCTTACATCTGAATTACATTAGGATTTCAGTATTATGCTTTTGTTCTGAAAATAAGTGTTGTATAACATGAAACGTGTGATATCACCTTAATTAAGTATGTGATGAAATATTTCATTATGTAAATGCACCACATTTAGCATGATATTAATACAAGAGAAAATTAATTTTCTTAGTTATTTTTCCCACTTTAAATACCCGTTCGGTGAGTGATTGTATATACTAACAGGTTAAAGAAAAGTTATTCGTATTCTGTCCATAAAAACTATATCAAAATTGGGTAAAGTTTTTCATTTCATTAGACGAATCAATAATTCGCTCCTGTTACCAGATGTTCACGTTATGCATGATAACACGCTTTTATGTTTCACATTTCATTCTGAAAATAAATACTACGGAAAACACAAAACATTTTACATTAAAGAGTGCACCGAGAGTTCATAATTCAAAAAATGCACCTTAATTTTTTTTTTTTTTTACTTTTAATGCAAATCATGAAGATGTTATAAAAACTTAAAACATAAAATGGCAATTTGACGTTATGATACCTAATGAGATTTTCAACCCCCCCCCCCCCCCGCCAAAAAAAACTGCGATCAGTGTGTTGACCACTATAGTACGAAGGCTCACTAAGACAAAGTGACCGGATGTGACAGTTCTACCGAATTGAAGCGGCGGGTGTTGCATGCAAGCAGGAGATGCTTACTCTTCCTGGGCACCTGGTCTCACTCCCATATCGGGAGTTCGCTTCTTTTCATGTGGTGAAGGTTTTTGTTTAGGTTCCTGTTTTATCCTGATTTTGTATGACTTCGGTTTCTGATTTTCTGAATTATCGATTTTGTGCTGTATACAGGGATATGGTCATTATCCATATT
The DNA here is from genome assembly GCA_033119305.1 of Pinctada imbricata. Lineage (NCBI taxonomy): Eukaryota > Metazoa > Mollusca > Bivalvia > Pterioida > Pteriidae > Pinctada > Pinctada imbricata. Next base: position 30,352,486 of record VSWD01000009.1, read on the forward strand.
TGTCATTTTAAATCATTATGAGATGAAAACTCAAACGCTTTGGAGTAACCTTGCAAAGGGAAATCATTCATAATCTCAGTGGAGAAATTGTAAACTTTCGATTTTGATTTAATTTTTTTCTAGAGGAAATTCCCTTCTTTCGTGTATAATATGATTACAATTCAAATCCCAAACTGACAATAATTTTTTTTTGTCATTCTCATACTTTGCTTCTCAGTAACCTATTTCAAAAAAGAAACACACTTCAAACTACCACACCAACAAACAGCAAACTTTTTTTCGCAAATTCGCAGTGGATTTGCATATACCCGCATTGTATTGCGTATATTCGCAATAGCAAGGCAGATTTTCGTAAATATTTTACGGAGCAATGCCGTTTTTTCTTTGAAGTTGTTCAAGGGTACTGTCAAATTTCTACTATTTTTCCCTTTTTCGAAAACATTTTTTCGCATTATTCTAAGCGATAGGTGTTCTTGATATGTATATAATACTTCGGTAGACTTGTATTTTATGAAAACAAGAGATGACGTCACGAAATAGACGGGTTTCTGTAATCTTATAAAATCTAAGATTTGATAACGGTTCCATCTTTAAATATAATAAACTTTAATTACTAAATGACTATTGCTTATACACATCTAAGAGATGCAGGAAGTGTACAAAAATAAACAGAATTGTAGTGGTCATTAGTTCCGGCATATGCTGTTTACTATCTCTGAATTCCATAGTATACATAACTGACTTGTGGTCAATGTGAAGTGTACATAAACCTAGAAAGTACAGTATTTAACATATTTTGATGAAAATGGATGCATCATCTAAAAAGGATCTAATTCCAGTTTCATTTGTGAGTATTGAATGCTTTAAAGTATGTGATATCATATATCTGAATTTTTTAACTTGTAAGTCGAATATGCGAAAAACAATACCCTTCTCAAATCTAAGTACAGTTAAACAATTTCAAATTCAATAGCATCATTTAATAACAGATAAATTTGCAGCATGGACCAGACATGCACGTTTCGGGTACTTAACCCTCGTCAGTGATCCTCGGTCTAAACAATTTGATATTACCAGAGAGTGTGAAAGTTATTATGTCCAATAATATTCCGAAAGATGTAACAGGATGGGTGGGATATGATGGTATAGGACACACGTTTTAGAAATTTTAAGAAATTTTGATAACAGAAATTTTCAAATGCGTTAAAGAACGATCAACCGAAGTTGATCGAACTTGACTGAACTTGGCTACATGTGCCCTCGGAGAATCCTCGTCCACAAGCAGTAACACTCACCAAGTGGTGCAAATGTTAAACGTCTTCAAATTCAATAACATCATTAAATAACAGAATAAATTTGCAGCATTGACCAGACATGCACGTTTCAGGTACTTAACATCGTCAGTGATCCTCAGTCTAAACAATGTGTTATGACCAAATGACAAATATTGATAATGAACATATCCCTGTATACAGCACAAAATCGTTAATTTAGAAAATCAGAGACCGAAGGCATACAAAATTAGGATAAAACAGGAACCAAAGCAAGCAAACAAAAACCTCCAACATATGAAAAGAAGCGAACTCTCGATGTGGGAGTGAGACCAGGTGCCCAGGAAGAGTAAACATCTCCTGCTTGCATTCATTACCCGCCGCTTCAGTTCGGTAGAACTGTCACATCCGGTTACTTCCAATTCGGAAGGCATAGAGTGCAAAGTTTGTGGAAGTTATTATGATGTGCTAATATTTAAGATAAAAATGAATTCCATTTGATCTTTTATTGTTCTCTTTATATCAATCCTTTTCTTCGGTTTTCATGAAATGTGAAATGTTAATATTGATCCAGCATTTTAAATATTGAAAATCACATCTCAGAATTACGCATCTGTACAGGTAATTGCATTTAGTGAAATAAATTATTGTCGTAAACCTCTTCATGTACCTGAGTTTTAGTAATATTTCCGGAGAATATAGCTACGAAATACTTATATTCGAAAATATTAAAGAAATGCCTTGCGGTGAAGGTATTTTAGAAGAAAATCTCTGTTTGAATTTGAACAGGATTTTTATAATATCAGTATAGATATGTTTCTACCAAGTGACCTGAGACAAAAATACTAGTGGTAAAAAATTACAAGCACCATCCATCTACGTTTCCTGAAATATTAGATTCATTATAAAGAGAAGAATGAGGAGGTGATCTCTACTGAACACGGCAGAACAAAAGCCTGAAGGCTTCAACAGTTAAAATACAAAACAACTTAATAAAAAATAACAGGGGACGACAAGTCACACAACAATACATACACGGAACTGTATAGCAAACGCAAAAGATGTGAAAAACGAATGTCAATACATAAATTGATGAAGACCAATATGAACAAGACGCCCACGTTGGACGGTCGTCCGCTCGTAATGGCGAATGGTATGGCGTAATGGCGAATGATATGGCGTAATGGAGAATGGTATGGTTATGTGGATTACGTGCGCACCCCTCCCCCCAATTTATCCGGATACACAGAGACGTACAGCTGGTATATAAACAAAAAGCTTTCTCACTGTAAGGTAACAGCACTGACAAGACCCTAGCGAATACAATAGTTATGTAAATACATATCAAAATTAATGAGCATACGAGAAATCGTCCTGATTTGTTGTGTGAAGTCAAATCAAAATTAATTACGCTTGATGTTTGACGAAATTTCCAGGTAAGACAAGAGATAATGACTTCTTAAGTGAGATTTGGACATGGTCCATCTTGATGTCCTATCATGGTTGCACAGTATACGATGCTGTAAAAGATGCTGGTGCTAAACTATAGATGGGTCCGGTATCTTTTTATGACTTCAGATCATGCATCATCGACTAGTATAGTACATTTTGTCTTTGTATAGATTCTGTAGGTCTAAATTGAAACATAAAGAAACAAAAAACTAAATTGGAAAGACACTCCTCTGAAAATGATACAAATGCATCATAGCATCGTGACTTTTTGCGGTTATATGCTAAGATTTTGAAAATTGATGGTTATCCGGATTGTTAGGACTGATCTTTCTCGCATTCTTCATGAAGTCGTCACTTAGCATTTGCTTCCCGTATGATCTAGGGTCTTGTATTTTACGCAGCCCTTTATCAGTACATAGACAAAGGCACAACAACATGTTAACATGTAGATTTAATCAAGAAGTACATTTATCAATATTTAACAAAATCTAAGAAAAGCATGTCAACTTATGGCAGCTGTAAGGAAAGTATGTACAAACAGACGTAACCTGAAGCAAACTACAAAACATAGCTAATTCTTTAATATTGTCACAAAAAATGAATGTCATTATATCACCAAACAAGAAATATTCACCTGATGTGTACATCAATATGTACAACAAGATTGTATGCAATACCCGTCGCAACAGCTCCATGAAAATGGTGATCATGGAGCTGTTGCGACGGGTGTTGCATACAATCAGGAGACGCTGACTCTCTCCGGGCACCTGGTCCCACCGCAGAATGTTATTCATTCCGGGGTTCGCGGCCGTTCCAATGAAATTTCTAATGATTTTGATTTTGAGACTGGAATAGTGGTGGGTACTTCTTTAATTGATATTTATTTGCATGATCTCGAAAGTCAAGAAAAATGGTTGATATTACTTGAGCAACTGCATGTTAGGTCTTCTCTGCCATACTTCTAAATGCCTCCACGAAAATCCTTTCAACGATGGGTATCACTAGACAAAGAGAAATTGAAAGATGTGAAACCAGAAACAAATAATACTCAAACCTGGTACGCTATGTAAGCAAATGTTCATTTACCGAGGGAGGGTTTTTGGGAGGGAAGAGCGAGAAGGAATACACAAATAAATTTGCTTCTCACCTACTATAATGGAATGAACAGATTTCCTGCATGTTATTTGTGATATTTAAGCGATGACGGAAAGGAAAGTGGTCGAAATAAGAGATGTAAATCAAAAGATAATGTAGTAGAAGCTAGTGGTGGTGATCGGTCAAACTTAATACTGATTCGAAAGTTGGACTATGGCAACTGGAAATGACCGAAATGTAAACCTTGACATTGAGTCCGCGGTAGGTATACATGCACATTTATTTCTTTTGACTTACTTATGTCAAAGACATACAATTGCGGTAGACATAAGGGAATGCATCTTCAGTAGATTTGTTCGAACGCATCTGGAACCACTTTGCTCTCCCACACTCTTGAGACAATTCCTGTAGATCGTTTTGTAAAATGAGTACAAAGAGATGTATTTCTTGGCATAAGACAATTTAGATCTAATCTATGAGCAACGTCTGTTCTTTACAGGAATTAATCATTCTGATATTGTTTATATTCTTTGTTCTTGGATAAGAAATATGAACTAGAAATTACTTTGTTATTGCAGTTATTAGTAAGTCAAGGATCGTTGCGTTCAAAGTTTCTTTGCTATACTACGTGTATATATCATGGCACTTGCCATTTTTCTCCAGTGTATGTCACAATGTTGTATATCATTTCGCGACGGTTCAGTGATGGCAGAGCAACATTATTCGAAACAGTACATAGAAATGCATGATAAAAAAGTAGCAAGATTCTAATGGATACAAAAATGATTAAGATAATGTAATGAAAATGAAGGATGAAATGAATACATAATTTGCTATCTTGAAAACTTGTGATTTCATCCTTAAATATCATCGAAATTATAGGAGGTTTAACATCCTAGCACCATTCTTCCAATGATATCTTGGTCTTAGATTTTATTTTTCTATGCTACTGAATCGATCCTACAAAAAAATTTGGAGCCACGCGCTCTTTGCAAAGTAATTGCACAAATTTAAGTTAAAAAATAAACTAGAGGGCGCTACTATACTACATTTGGCTGTGTCAGAAAATCACTCTTGCTTAGGGTAACACCACCGGAACTTGTTTCTAATGACCTAAATTTTGTTTGAAATTTTGTTCAAGAAGGTAACGAGTTGTAACACTTCAACTTTCTTCAAAATTTTATTTCATTTTAGATTATAAACACCGCTAAATTGATATTTATTATTAGCAAAGGTACGGAGAGTGTATCAAGGTCGTTATTTTTATCGTGACGTCATGATCAAAATAATAAAAAAAAAAGTGCACGTGTGTACGTTTTATCTAAAAAATCAACATAGCGTTATGTGCTTCATTCATATCTAAGTTGATTATAATAGCAGGTTCCACAAAAAATATGTTTGGTAGGCTTTAGGATCATTGAAATTGCATCTTTCAGTTAATTTATTCAAATAAACTAAACTAAACATCTAATTTACTTAGGGTGGCGCTACTTACAATCAATCAATTAATTCAAATCAACTGTACTATACATCTAATTTCTTCTTCTAATTTATTTAAGGTGGCGCTACTTACAATCAATTTTGGTAATTTTCTTTATCTAGGTTCTCATCCTTGGCCAATAAACGAACCAAACCCCCCCCCCCCTTGTTTTAAATGATACGAAGAAAGAAATTGAAATAAGCTTTAAGCTTCCTTCTTTGATCTACAATAAGTAACATGTACTTACTTCTACTATTTAATATCGGAAACACGTGTCTGGTGCATTAGAATTGGTTTGAAATTTTCGTCAAAAAGATTAAGGTGGCTCAATAATCCAAGAATTCTTTGTCAGAGGAGAAAAAAAATATTCTGTTTATTCAACATTAATATCTGATAATTTATATTTGTCATTAAGATGACATATCATCGACCATCTGACTGACCAGTGGTCCTCTGAATATACATATGTAAACCAACCCCGAGATATGTCGCAAAACAATGAATTTTGATAGATAAAAACATGATATATTGAAAATGATTCCAGATTGAAACCATTCTTGTGATCATTTTCACCATAATATCATCAAATATGTATATTTCTTTATTGATAATGCTTTCAAAGAATGAAATAGCTAAAACTGTTCCAGAAAAGTACATTTTGGGTACCCCCCACCCCAAAATGAGAATCTAAAAAAAGGGACTCAGGACCCTTATTTGACATCAAAGTGATAAGAAATCTTTGTCAGAAGTTATTTTCTTTTACATATTTCTCAACGACAAACTCTGTCCTTTGAAAAGAAATATAAAAAAGTACATGTTATCGTTCATTCTGATTTAAAATGTTTGGTTGTCATAGTAACGATTTTGTAACAATTTGCAACAAGTCAAATTAAAATGCCCTGTTCCCTTAGTTGACATTATAACGATGAAAATATTTGTTAAAAACTGTTATAATTGACATATTTTTCAAGATCAGACTCTAATCTTTTAACAAAAGTACAAGACATTCCGTTTTACCTCGTTTCCATATTGTAAAAATCTACTTGGTTTATGCCGGACGGACGACAGACGACGGACGGACGACGCGCTATATGTACAATAGCTCAGGCGAGCTAAAAATAAGATTTTTTTCTTTCCCAACATTCAGTGAACGTTTCAAATTCTGATACAAGGAAGAATACTTACACAATTATCATTTTACAAATGATTTGTCGAAAAAATAAACAAGAAAAGGAAAGTAACATGTGTATTTCTAAATATCCTTGGCAAACCGTTATTCGACCTGTGTTTTTATAAACTCACCTTTCATGTTTTGTTAGTGTCAGTTAAATGAGTTTTGTCTAACAAAGTTCAAGTTCAAGTCAAAGCTTAAAAAAATGTTTTGTTCAAAATTTCATATCTGATTCCATCAATCTAATTAGAGAGACGTAATATATATATAAGAGAAATAGAACTAAAGTAAACGGAAGCGTTCTTAAACATTTTGACGTTCAAGGTCAATAATTGGACGTCAATCCCCTCCCTCGTTCTCGATAATGCGTGCAGTTATCTGTGAAATGGATATGTCTTTGAACAAAGCAGGGTTAACACTAAAATTCATTCGCTTAATTTTTTTTCAAATAGGGAAACTTTATTCGATAACATCTTGTTGCAAAGTACGAAAGTTGACAAAATTGAAAAAAAATTCTTTAAACCAACGATTATTAGAGAAACCAAACTTGAAATATCTTATCTATGATATCGCTAAAATCTCCAAGAAATATCTTGTTTTATCATATACTTAAGTTTACCTTCTTGAATTTGTTCATAGGCAACAGGCGGTTGAATTTCCGCCGATGACGTTCTAAAAACGATACGTTTACGGCGTTAGCCAGGGTGTCTCACTTACGGGATATTTTTGTATATATAAATTAAACGATGCATTTGACTAAATATTTATTATACTCAGATTGTAGATGATAATTTTCTGTTTCCATCGATACCAAACATGTCGAAATCCGTCAAAAAACAAGCGAATTACGGAGGAGTTTGAAGGCCGAAAACTAAAAAGGCCACATATAAAAGTACTGCACTTGATATGTGATGACGTCAAACGATTATTGAGCCTCCTTAAGAGTTGGAACACTTCAGTATTATTATTATAAACACTTATTTCCTTTTGCAGTGTGGAGCAGTTAAACTCATTCCCCGTGACTAGATGTTTAGGGTGTTATAATAACTTCTTTCCAGCTCGGTCTCCTGAAAGAAGCTATTTTTTTCCTTTACCAATTTAAAATCATACATATTTTTTGCTATATCGGAAACTTGTCATTTCATCCAAAAAAAAAAAAAAATCATCGAAATTAAAGTAGGTTAACATCTTAGCACCATCCCTCAAATGCTATTTTGGTCATAGATTTCATTCAACTACGCTACTGAATCGACCCTACACAAAATTTGCACACTCCCTGTTAAGTAAATAAAGAAAATTTAAATTCAATAAATAAAACTAGAAGGGGCTACTGAAATACATTTAGCTGTCAGAAAATCCACTGATCCAAAGTACAAAGTACCACTGATGAGGATTTTGAAATATCCGAAACACGTGTCTGGTGCATTAAAATTGGTTTGAAATTTTCTTCAAGAATGTAAAGTGTTGGAACACTTCCGTATTATTATTGGATACAATACTTGTCTTAGATATGTGACATGAATCATGTGATATCTGAATTAATATATTAAAACTTTGTAAATAAGCACGACACGTTTTAATAGCGCCACATACACTACATTCCGCACTTGCACTGGCCTCTGGAGATTGTTTATAATATAAAATTGTCCTTCGTGTTTCTGTGGAGCTGTGTCATTGTCTAAGTCTGTTTGTCCGATTTTCTTTTCGCACGAGAAACTTCTGTTTTACTTTTTCAAAGAATGTTTAAGCCTTTCGATTGTAATTTTGGACTATGATTTCTGCTTTTAAATAAGTAGCTTAAACTTAATGATCCAGAACTGAGGTAAAAATATATTAATCTTCTAACAGAAGAAAAAAATCAAAATATGAAAAAAGAATTTTAGTACAAAAATACTGGGAAAATGTGGGCCGGATCAGATCTCAAATTATCGGTGAGAACAGATAAAAGGCACAACTAAATGGGATTATGTTTAGAAATGATAAGTTCAATTAAGGCATACTTTATGTAATAGAAAATGTGAATGAAACCAAGGCATTTGCGTTCTATGTCCGCATTGTTTACAATAAACAATGCACTGGATACTAGACCTAGTTTAGGTAATATCCCAAAGATTTTTCCACTCTCTTGGATCTGTAACGAAGTATATTCAAACGGATTTTTCAGTGTTGTGACTTAAACATATTTGTGTTTTAGTCTATATTATCGAAATGACGTCATTTCGTGTTATTCCAAGTATGTTGAGACTTTGATGAGACTATAAAGAAACTGCCCGAAATTACCAGGAATTCACAAGCTTTTAGCAAAGGTGGGAGGAGTATTATCAACTACCTCTGAGGTCCGGTTTCATTTCAATGCAAGCAAGAAATATTTTGCATTACTAAAAAAAGAAAAATAACTATTGCACACTAAAAATGAGTGACTCTTAATTTCATTGTTATCTTTTTCACGTACATTTTGACCTCCATCACTACTTTCCTTCTGTTCCTGGAACTAAGCTAATGCACATCTCTAAAACATCTAAATTGATACAATTTTACCCCGTAAATACTTTGTTTTGTCGATGTTTCGGCATTGGTTAGTGACGTATCTTCGAACACTTGTTTCCTATGCTATTTTCTGAGGCCTCTCATTGAACAGTTCTATCGTTTTCTCGACACTAACGACGTTAACGTCACATACCTGTGAGACATGAAGGAACAAACGTCGTGTCGTGAGTATCTAGTCTTTTCGACTGATGGTAAAACATACAATATTAATTAGGATTCATGCCAAAACATTTGGCTGTGAACAGATTTCATACTCCCAAAAGCTTCGTTATATTGGGAATGAAACTTACATGACGTTGTCGCCGTGTAATTAAATAGATTGCAGAAGCCAATATCAAAGTAATTAAGTCTGTTCTTTTGCATCAGCTGTGTGTATTTGTGCAGCCGAATCAACAGTTGTTAAATGCTGTGAAATATTATTTTTGTTGAATTTTTTTCTGATTTTCTTTAAAATATTAACATCATGGATGCAATGGAAGAAATGCTTCAGAAAATGCATAGGGATCTACAGAAGGAGAATCCAGCGGAGGCTCGAATGGTAAAAATAAATCGATAAAATTGAATATTATACATCTTTTTTATGTGTTCAAGTTCGTTGGAATTAAATGAGGAAGTATTTCATATACTCGTATTTACATTTATCATGATCCTTTAAACAATTTGTACGATTTTCCTTGAAATTTTCAGTGTGCGTACACGTACCTTTAGAAATTACATGTATAATCATGTTTCACGATATTTTCTTCTCAAACTCTCCATGTAATTTCAGCTTACTCAGCTAACAGCGGACAAAGTTCACGGTACGTAAATTCTATTAATGTCATTTTCAATCGATTTATCATCTAATATATATTTTGGCAAGGAACCACGTTTAGCAGCTGTCCATTTTTCACTAATAACTAAGTAGTGTGTAGTTTCTTTATATCATTTTCAATATTCTGAACCCTCCTCAAGAATTGAATTTCGAAAAAGACAGTTACTGTAGTTATTGCTTCACGTCAAATGTCGAAAAAAATGTTCGAAAGAGTTTTAGTTTTATAAATATCTACTCGCGTCTATACTATAGTATTGAGATTAAGAGGAAATTCCCTTGAAATTCATAAAATTGGTGAAAACACTTGGGACTGTTTATAGAAGGTTCCATATCTATTTTAAGATATGAAAGCTTTAATATCTCAGTGGCGTGCTTTTTTTTGTAGAAATTTGATCTGTATCAAAGATAATGTCAAAATATTGTCTTCTAAACCGAGATGCATAATTGCTACCTGCTTATTCTTTCTTTCTTTTCTTTTTTTAATGAATGGACATAAACAAAATTAATAATATAATTCATTTGGTTTTGAGATCCTTATTTTGAATTAACACCCCTTGAAAAAAAAAGAAATGAAAGAAAAAATAATTAAATTTGCCCACTGTATCATCACTTTCTTATAATCGTCTAGTATGCGACAAAAAAATTGAATTAATTTTCATTCATGAATGGACGATGAAAAGATACAGGAAAACATAGAAACGGAAAATACTCTTTGAACCCATTTGTTAATACTTTCTCCAGAATGCTGAAAACAAACATTGTATAATATGTTAAAGGGCTATAGAGTGTAAATATCGATCATTTTGGCAACACATATGAAAATATAGTTTCTAGCTCTGATCAAAGATTTATGTTACATAACCTACTGTAACTGTAATTCTAACTAAAACGCAAATCTAGATTTTTTTTTCTAGTACTAGGGTCCTTCCTACTGAGCCAGAATTTAGCAGGGAGTCTTTTGTGGGTTTTTTTTTTTTTTTTTTTTGAAATTCATTGGGAAAAAACCCCATTGACGAATTTTGAATTTACCTCTCCCCTCCATGTTATTCCGCGCATGTTAATCTATTCTTGCGCAAAAGTTCATAATGATATTTACAATGTTAGTACCGAAAGTTAACTTCCGTTTGAAGTTACAATTTTTGGGCAATTTATGCTCTTGTCTGTATCTCACATCAAACGTGTAAAGAAGAAGTAGTTCCGAATTATTTTTTTTTTCTACATGTTCAAAACTTTACCTTCAGACGAATCAATTTTTTCTTCGTTGTTAGTTAAAAATAATAGCTGTTGACGATTTTTGAAAAATTTTGAGAACCAATTATTTTTTTGTAGCTCGTCCGTGGGTTAGTCATACCTTGAATCATATTTACTGAAGTGAGATAAAATCACGAACGGCAACGTCAGAAAGAAATGGAACTTCTAGAAACAAAACTATAATTTACAAAATATTTTATCAGGAACGTATATAACATGTCCCTGATTTTATCTTTACACATTCTTCAATATCTTACTTTCCTTTTCAGAATATAAAGAAGCCTTTAACATGTACGACAAGGACCATGACGGTATACTGTCCGTACAAAAACTTGGTGTAGTTCTTCGTGCGGTGGGACATAACCCCACAGAAATAGAAATCCAAGAAATGATTGATGAAATAGATTCTGAAGGTAAAGATATTTCCAACAAGATTGAATTTCGTATATGAATGGTAAACACGAGCAGAAAATAATAATCATTGGTAATTTCTATTGACATCCTACAATCTTTGATTTCTTGTCATACATGAGGTTCGCAACCGTTCCAATGGAAATTCTAATGATTTTGCCTTGATTTCTCCACTTTGAGACTGAATAACTGATAGGTACTTCTTTGGTGATTATTTCACTATTTGTTATCACAATATACCTTCCACGCATACATGATGTGTGTTCATGATTACTAGCACGTAATCCGGATAATTCCACAATAGTGTTGACGTCATTAGTCCATTTCATGCGATATTCATCTATCATTTCTATCACCTAGAGTAGACAAGCTTTTTGAAAAGACCAATTACACTTGTTTTAAATACATTTATTCAATTTTATAAGGTACTGGATACATCGACTTTGAAAGTTTTCTGGATGTAGTTATGTCCCGTGATTTGGACGACGAGGACCACGAGGTGGCGCTTCGAGAAGCATTTAAAATGTTTGATCGTGATGGAAACGGTTATATAGATGCTGATGAACTAAGATTGTGTATGATGAACCTTGGTGAAAAACTAAGCTTAGAGGAAGTAGAAGAAATGATACGTGAAGTGGATGTGGATTTTGACGGAAGAATGAATTATGAAGGTATTCTTAATTTCTTATTCAATTTTCACTCTAAAGATAAGTGGGAAAACAATGTTGCAGCGGGCACAGCCGAACTCACACGCATTAGAGTAAAGTACAAATTAGATAAAGAAGATCCTGATGACAATCTCAACAGCAATTACAATAGAGCACCAAACTGAACATCGAAGGACCCCTAGCGCGCTATAGAGGTGAGACCAGGTGCCCGGGAGGCACAAGTAAGTTGTTCAAGATGAATGAACCAGAAACTACCAAATTAATTGATAACGAAGCTTTTTCAATTTTTACGATAAAGAAAAAATAATTCTTCTTGAGCATACAATTTTTTCAAAGACACGAATATCATTTAATTTCCATTGTCATTTTCAAGAAACGAAGATTCTGATTGGCTGAGAAATTGTGTTGATACATCGATCAACACAATTTTTCACGGAAGTCTATTTATAGCACTATTTTTAGAACCGGGGGTTCCCTCAAACACGAATGAACTCGTTGCTGAAAATACAATTTGTTGAATTTTGCTTATCATTTCAAGGGTACCATTTCTTTTCTACTTACTCAAAAATAACAGTGCATGTAGAATTTGCTCAAACTGGTCCTTATTCCAAAGATATAGAGAGACGATCGTTCGCTGTTTGAATCATGGCGGCTGCCATAACTTGTTTTGGCAGACGAATCACTGCGAAACCCTCCGACTTACGAAATATAGTGCGCTACGCGCATAAATGCAGTTTTCTGTCCAATTTTTCGGGTGATACCTGCATCAACAGAAAAAAAATACATGTATGAGATTCATTTGTTAAATAAACTTTAAAACGTAAGGAAATAGCATTAAGTGGATAAGTTCAGTCTTGAGATGATTTGGATACTGAATTGAACTCTCGTACTGGAGAAGGTAAATTTTCAAGTGTACTACATGTAAACAAATAAAAACGGCGGAATTCGAACTTGAATGGTTGTTCACTTGTTTACAAAGTGAAAATAGTGTAACAGATATACCTGTTTCTCTTAGATATGATCGTAAGTAGAAGATGGCGCCACGGCCATTATATTCCATGTTAAATCTAATTATCGTCACTTATCTTCTTCATGTCCAAAAAATTACGAAGCATCGCTTTTATTACAGATCTTAGAATTCTCTGTTATTATTCTTTGGCAAAAATTATCGTGATGCCATGGATTACTCTTTTTTGCCGAGGAAGCTGATGGTTATTGTATAGACGCACGGAGAAATAATGTATTTCTACAAAACTGGAATATCAATAAAGTGATTAAAATATATTAAAAAAGACAGACAAAAGAGGGGATCTCCAACAAAATCGGCTGAAGTACGAAACATCCGTATGTGAAAACACAAAGTAGACACGCAAAAAAGCGACATAAGAGGGATAAGGAACACCAAATACGACATCAAATACAAAAGACCACATATAAGCTAACGAGACCGATAGGCGATAGGTGCTGATATAGGACGGTCATCTGTCACTATAGTAGCAAATGGTGTAATTATCCGATCCGATTTACGTGCGCACAACCCTCCTGCTTATCCGGGTACAAAGTGATATCGAAGAACAGCCTTCTCACTGTAATATGACAACACAAAGTGTGTAAAGCACCCCCCCCCTCCCTGTTTTACTGTCATAGTTCTTTTCAACCAACATCATTTCTATGGGAAATCTTAAGATCCGTCTGTGACTGTCCTCTGCCATTTTACCAAGATTTGCATTGTATCGAAATACCAACATGACCGTTTTTCCAAGTTATACCGGTAACAATAAAAGTTATTTTAATTCTGCTGAACAGTTTCGATGAGGTCTGCCATCATGGTCATATGATTCGATTTTGTTAAGAGGCCAGACATATTTCAGTAGATATTTGACTTCTTTTGGATATAACTCTGACAGAGTGACTCCAAACATTCAACTTCGGCCAATTGGCTTTGCGGAAATGTGTTAATTTTATAATGCGAAAAAGTCGAAAATTACGTCGACTTATCAGAGTTTTTAATGACAATTTTGTTTGGAGAATGTTTTTCTAAAAAGAATCCCATAAATCTACCACTTTTACGAGTAAACCTCAGATACTTGCTTTTCCTACTTTCTAAAATGAAGCATAGGTTTCATTAAAAGTCAAGCTTGACTGAATCTCCTGAGATAATGACGTATACATGTATCAGAAGCATACACAACTCTGTCAATTTTCGTTTTGTTTTATTGTAGACAGACAGTGTTGATAGAAATAGATGATGGACAGTGTTGATTAGAGATATTTGAAAACTTTGTATAGACACATGCAAATTGTTCATTCCGGTTTTTGTTTCCTTTCAGAGTTTGTGAAATTGATGTGTACCAAGTATCCACTCACGTAAAAAAAAAATGGAGATATCAGGATCATAACACATATGATATACATTCACGCATCTCAGGACATGAATGAATGAACGTAAAGGAGAAGATCTGATTCAACTGAAAAAGTGTATGTGAGTGTGTGAGGGTTTGTCATTTTATTGGAAATTAAGCTACATTCTTCACTTATACTGTAAGGTTTCATAAAATAACCATATCTATGTTCATGTGTGATATTTCATTGCCTTGGAGAATTATGCTTTACATGTAATTTATAAAAGTATCAGATTCAATAAAGTTGCGAAAAAAAGAAAATATAAAATATTCGTCCCACTAAGTAAGTTTGCTCTTAGTGTAAAAATTATTTGTTACCGATTAATTAAATGTAATTAAGTTAGAAGCAAACGCCTTGTTATCTACATGGAATTATTAGCCAGTTTCCCTAATTATGATCTGTTTATTGTTCTATAAGAACGTTATGTAAGATATCATATTGCAACTATATGTTATTTGTTTATCCATCTCATTATTCATATTTTTGTACATTGTATGTATGAAAAAAAATGTATTTCTTCATGTGAATCATGTCTCTGAAGCGTTTTAGTTTTAATTGAAGTATTAAAATATTCATGATTATATGAAGTGTTGAATATGGTTATGATATTAACTCATTATCCTTTATACCACAAAGTTGACATCAATCTAGCTTAAACCCTCTATCCGTCGAATGCACAAATATTGCGCGAATTGTCTGTTTTAACAATGGAAAACATGAATAATTGTGAGTTGAGATTAAATGTACTATATGATTCACAGATGTGCGTGTCAAGCCTTAATCTCTTTATCATAAATAGAGAACACTTGTTGGGCATCTGTCACACACACGAAAAAAGATCTCAACCTTAGATCGAGGTGAAATGAATTTATTTCACCAGTTGCTATTTTTATCTTCCCATCTGAACACGTGCTCGCAATGCGCATATTATGAGTGTTCGTTGAGAGCTAAGCTGAGACGGTGCTGCTAAAATAATCAACTCTTGGTGCAGTGCAGTGACATACAAATACATCATCGCTGTAATTATGTGTTTGTAGATGTTAAAATAGATGGAACTATAATGATCTCAGGGGAGTCAACACCATTTCTATTTTTATAGCGTGAAAACAAAAGCCAGCTAACATCTCATTCAGAATACTTGTTGTTTATCCGTACCCTGTCGTAAATCTAAGGATGCCTTTGAAGATACATTTCATGGACATAAGGCACATGCATTGTACATTTTGTATGATCTAGCTGAAGGAACAAGGAACTAATGAAGTGAACTACATAGTTTTATAACAAACAAACAAAAGTTTAAATGTTTAAACAAGGGCTAAACAATCGTATTAAATCTTGGTTCCTGGTCATTTTTGTGATTGATTATATGATACTAGACTAGCATATTCTATGATAATAAGTTTAGTGTTCCATGTACCTATTTCAACAATAATCTCTTGTCAGGGTAAAAATTATAGTTTAACTTATTATATCTCAGTGCTCTTTTGCTAGATAATAATACAATACCATATTTGAAATCAATAAAATGCATGAAAAGAAATTTTAAAAGCAATGAAAAATGGTGTGGCTATCCAGATACTTGTCTATAAAAAGGAAAAAAGAACTTTAAGGACGAACCAATTCCAAATTCATGGAGAACACGCCATATTTCAAGAAAGTGATGTTATCTGTTATCTCTTTCGATCTAGTTACTGACCACATAAACATTTTGAGATTTTTTTTATACAGCGATGTATTCATTGTTTGATTTCCGCTAGCTTTTGGTTTTAGAGTGAGCAAAACACAGAACAGACACAAACAACCATTTTTGGACCTAAATATAAAACATTGTTAAAGGGGAGGTTCATACGAGTGTGCAATTTTTCCCTGGCTTGACTGAGATGTTCCTAGATTATACCGTCATACGGTATCTACATTTCACAGCTCATCTGGTATGTACATTTTTGAACATAATAATTTTCATACTTTTTGGCCATATTACATTGTTTAGATTGGGGATCACTGACGAGGGTTTAGTACCCGAAACTTGCATGTCTGGTCCATGCTGTAAATTTATCAGGTTTTAAATGATGCTATTGAATTTAAAGACGTTTAACATGCTACTGCATGTACTGTTGTTTTGGATTTTCATAGAAATTTACTAATTACGAAGAAACTTTAAGGTCAAGGTTTTCGCTTTCATAAACTAGTAAAGACTTTCTGGAAATTTTATCAAAAATTATTATCGAAATTGTGTTAGAATTATCAAATGCCTTTTATACCGTGGATATAATCCTTCTACCGACGGACACTTGACTTGGTACTGGACCATTCAACAGTCTTGTACCAGCGCACTATCAAGATTTGCACTCTGGTGTGACGACAGAGCTCCATGACAGGCCCTGTTCAAACCGCTTTAGAGAAGACAGGGTCCCGACCACCTATCCTCCCTGAATGTCAGTCGGACTCCTCGGGTGATAACATGCATGAGCTCGCTACAGCCGGCAGAGCACGGACTCTATTTCGCACGCCATCTGTTTTTAAATCCATTTACATATCCATATGTGTGTTTCTTAGGCCCCTGCGTCATGCTGTCTGTTTGTAAGGTAATCTTACAGCGAAGAGGTTATTTTACACCAACATTGTGCGTTCTTCGAGACCTCCGGATAATCGGAAAAGTGGGAGAGTTGTGCGCACGTAATCCGGATAACTACACAGTCTGCTACTGTCGTGGCAGATGGCCGTCCTTGGTCGGCACTGATTGCCCATTGGTCTCGTATGTTTATGTGTAGTCATTTGTGTTTGATGTTACTATGTGTTTTTGTGATTGCGTGTCTGCTCTGTGTTTTGCACTGGGGATTTTGCTGTGGGTGCTACAACCGGGTGTTGAATGAGATCCCCTCCTTTCTTCTATACTCAAAATCCGATAAAAGGAAGAAAATAAATGATATAAACAGAATATTTGAGCATCACAATTCAACATGAACGCTCAAAAGAAGCAACCGTTGTCTGACTTGGCTTGAGGAGGATCACATAAGCGGCATAACCAGTTTACAATGATAACAACAACAAAATGGATCCCGCCGATACATTGAGGTATTACTAACCAAAATTCTGTAGATTTTAATTAATAAGGAAAAAACTAAGTATCCAATAAAGTAAACTGCGTACATTTTTTTTTTTATTTTTATGTCGGTTTTTGGTATTCCTTGTCCCTTTGCGTCTCGTGTTGTGTTTGCTTACTCTGTAATTTAACTTTTAGTTGTTTCTGTGTTTTGCTGTGGGTATAGCAACCGAGTCTTGTTGGAGATCCCCTCCTGTCTTCTGTAATCCACACTCGTAAGAATGATTGTACGCTTTCTAGCATTGCACACGCTTTCAAAACGTGACGAAAGGATTCCATGATAAGCCTTCTCCAAATTTCATTAAAGAGGATTGCGTACCGTTCAATGGTGTATACAAAGAGGTGCTTTATTCATTTATAGTATTGTCGTCCAAGATAGAAAAAAATCATAAAAATGACTAAAAACTTCTCTAGTGAAAACAACAACCACCGCAAATACACAATTTTTTTCACCAAGTAGATTTAAAGGTATTCTCCATATGACACCTCCTCAAAATAGGATAGAACAAGAAAAGCCATAAACTTTAAGGCATCGTTCATTGATCAGTCTCTCTTAAACAATTCCAATATTCTCATATTCAGTGCATCGTTGTGTATTGTTATAATATGTTTCAATAAAAAATCATTAACATACAACCAAAATGCAATGTTTACTTACCGCAAGTCAATTCTAAAATACATTAGTTGAAAGGACAAAGATATAGGGTGGTGTTACGAAGAACTTATCATTCAATAACGGAAGAAAAACTATCCAACTATGATACCATTACGTGCTTTATCAAGATTAAACAGATATATTAATGGACATTGGATCCGCAGACAGAGACTGATTGCACGCCGTCACGACAAAATTTATTCTACGTTTATAGATCCAGTCGGGGACATCATTCCAAAGCATTTGAGCCATGTTCCGGTGGCGCCATCTACAATGGATTTTGAATTGTCACACGCAGCAATTTCAGTTGGAAATGTAGAATTCATTGTAGATGGTGGCACTGAACAGTAGTCCAATTCTTGATTTTATTGTGTTTTACATGGTTATTTGTCGATATTTAGACTTGTATATGTTCATTGGTCGTTTTTTGTAGGTTATTTGTCTGTTTATCTGAATGTTTACAAGATTTTCCTGAAATTTACGTGGTTGCCAGGTTTTCTACTTCTATCGCGCCATCTACAATGAATTCTTCTTTTCGCCGATTCAATGTAGTCATCTGTAACGTTTCTTTTCACTTACATGAGCAATTCTAATCCTAGAGTTTTGATTTGTTTGTAGGGTGTTTTTATGCGTTTGTTCTCGAAATTTCCGTATGTAAGCTCACATTTTGGTTTTCGTGATGTCTCCGCTTTACTCATCTTATATGTATGTGTGTGTGTGTGTACCGATGTTGGTTGCGACATTCTTCTTATAATGATTGTTTTTCTGACATGCAAGGAACGCAATTGGCCTTTCTTGTAGAATGTCAAATCATTCACTGTCAATATTGTTGGGGTTTCTTGTATGGGTCATTAGAACAAAAACATCACAAGTGGAGACCTAAATTGAATGCTTTTAGAATCACACTATACTACTTTTCTGTCTTTGTAAGTTTGTGGTTTCAAATAGCAACAAACCGGCAACAGCAAAAGAGGAAAACCAAATCACTTTTCACCTGAGTATTAGTTAAGCTCAACTATCAACTAATAGAGGGTACGATGCCTAAATGCATTATTTTCGGTAACTAAAGCGTTTTGAGATATTTCAGACTGTTCAAAATGTGTGCAAGAAATTTACGAAATTTAAAAGAAAACAATTACTGATGCATAAAACGTTCAGTACTTTCTTTTTGAAATGTCTCAAAAGCTGACATCGATATCGATCTTGAAATATTACTTCAGTCCCAGAACTTCGTCACTGAAAATGCTAGTAGCTTCATGAATATGGAACAATAATACCAATGAAAAATGAAAATTTTCCCCAAACGGGACGAAAATCCCCCGGCAGCAATATTTTTGAAGAACTATCTTGGGATCAAGGTCAAGCGTCTATTGTGACCTTGACTTATGACTTTGGTTCAAGGTCATGACACACCATTAGGTTCTAATGAACATTTCTGTGAAATGTTATTGAAATCCATCAACAGGGGGAGGAGCTATGCTCTGGACAATGTTTTACTAATGATGTCTATTGTGACCTTGACCTTTGACCTTGGTTCAAGGTCATGACACACACTTAGGTCCTAAGGAACATTTCTGTGAAATATTATTGAAATCCATCCTCATGGGGAGGAGTTATGCTCTGGACAAGGTGTGATGGACAGACAGACGGACAGACAGGACGATTCCTATACCCCCCCCCCCCCCAAAAAAAAGGTTTGTTTGCGGGGGGGTTATAATGAAAGCAGGTTAGATAGTCGCTCGATCTTTTGTAATTCTGATACTCAAATGGGATTGGTTGCAAGCATATTTAAAATAAATGCCATGGTAAGAAATTCAGAACTCTTTTCATATTGTATTTTGTTTTCATGCATCATAAAATCCCCCCCCCCCCCCAAAAAAAAATCAATGAGTTTGGCTTTCTTCTTGATGAAGTGCTTTACATATGCTTTTTGACATTTTGATTACGACCATGATGATAATGCTGCACACATCTTATATTGCATATGGCGTGTTTATTTGTCTTGAACACATCAGATGTTTTGAAAAAGAATTGACTGCACAAAAATATGGGCAGAGTATATAAACAATATCGAGTAATTAATTCTATATATAATTTTCATGTGGTTAAACACACATTCGGCCCTCACAAATTCAATAGAGTGACACCTGCCATCTTGAGAGACGGCGTATAATTGTCTAGGTACCTTACTAGTCAGGCGCCAATCTAAATGAGACTTTGGAACCATGTAGCTCTTGGTAATCTCTTCCCAAACCACCTGTTTTGCTTACTTTTTCCTACTTGCAAC
Source organism: Pinctada imbricata (assembly GCA_033119305.1). Classification (NCBI taxonomy): domain Eukaryota; kingdom Metazoa; phylum Mollusca; class Bivalvia; order Pterioida; family Pteriidae; genus Pinctada; species Pinctada imbricata. The sequence continues at coordinate 30,373,094 of VSWD01000009.1, forward strand.
GATCGACATACTCTCTGCTCTATGGTAAGCCACGATTGGGGAATCTTCAATTTTTACATCGCTTCGATAGGTGGAATGACCCTGGTGGTTTTTGGGAGGGCGTCTCTCAGTGTCAATACCAGTTCTGATGAAATGAAACATCTTTCTCTTCTTTACAGGAAATCAAGTGCAACATATCTAAAATGAGGTCGAATCCCCCCTTTCACGACCACAACTACCTCTCTAAACTCTCCTTTGTCCGCACCTGACTAGGTAACATTTCAAATCAAGACATGTATATAATGAAAAGCAGACACGTTGCTTTAGTATGAATTTTCGAGCACCTCTTTAATCTGTCTATGCCCCTTTCACCGTCCGTGACGGCATGAAGACATGATTGGCTTACCTGCTTTGAAGGTAGCATCTTGTTTTGTTTATGATACTGTTATATATACTATAATTAATGACAAAACTTTGTCTGCTCCTGTCATTTATGCCGCCACTGGATTCATCTGGATGGTAATACAGACCTAATTATACTTGTGATAAACGAAGGTTATGTACATTATACCAGAACGGTGAAGCTTTCAAAGGTACTATAAGATTTAGTCTTTGATAACTCAAATATGAGAGTATTAAGAAAACATCATAAATCATTTTAATTTTGCATGTATTGCTTACAAAATGTACCTTTATCATTGTAAGGTCTAAGGCCATTGAAATTCAAACTTTAGTTTAGTATCTGCGTACACTTTGCATTTAACCAAACATAAAATATCAGGAAGTTACAGATCCTTATCAAATGAGGTCAAACATTTACAGAAATAAGAATACATCAGGACACGGAGCCAACTTCTAAGGGACGTCAATTTACTTTAATGGTGTAGCTATCCGTAAAATGTACTCACAATTTCATTTATTAATATACATTTGCACCATAGTTCCTACTGCCCGAATGAAGCAATTTTGACTAGAATACGAGTCGAATTTATAGAAAGGATATGAAGGCAAAGTTCTCTTAACTGAAATAAACTTTGGAAAGGACTCGTCTTGACCTTGATTGATAGTTTGATATTTAAAATCGAGGGCTTAACAAAACTGCCAGGGTGTGATTGGTAAAGCCAAGGACAAACAAAACTGCTAGGATGTGATTGGGAAAAAAAGAAAAACTGAGGACATTTTCAGAAATTTACAGCTGATGGCAAGACTCACAGACATGTGGACCAACAGACAAACAAAATCTCCATGGGGTAGATTTTGATACATCATTATCGAAGCAAAAAAGACAAATGCATAATTCTAACAAAACAATAGTTTATAACAAAACATTTTATTATGCAAAAAGGCATATATTATATTAACATTAAGCGGTATGATTAATAACTGAAAAACAATTAATGAACTTGATATGCAATTGTATCATAATATACATATATAACCTACTTATTCTATTACAAATACATGTACCTTCTTATAAAAAAATAAAGAGCTCAATATTGAAACTAGCAAAACATCAAAATAATGAAACATACATAATACATGTAACTGTAATTTCTTTAAAAGCAAATGCTCTCTTCAAAATCTTAAAACTGATTAATAAGAAGGACGGAATGTTTTTCTTTACAAAATATATTATAGAAAATATCCAACTGGTAAAGTTCATGAAGAGATATTATGTGCTTAAAATCATGATTGTAAAATACTTAGGTACAAGAAATCTGATTTTACATACATGTATTATATTACTAGTAAAGATTATTTTATTATATGCATAATAATATTTTATCTTGATATCATCTAAACTTGAACCTCAATTCAATTGATAAATGGGTTTTTTTTATCCTTTATTACACTACAGTAACTATACAAAGACAATTAGCATCATCTATAGTACAATGCATGGGTAATTATTCTATAATCAGAAAAACATTAATAGGATTGAAGGACAGATAGGCAGATAGAAGAATGAGGGAAAAACGATCCCTGATATTAAGCTATTATGGTTTGGCAGGCTTGTGAAACAAAACTTATAAAAATGTCATTGATTTTTTTTTTAATCTATAAAACTCAGATCTGACAAAAATTATACTGCATAAGTAGACTGAAGTAAAGTGGAATAATGCAATTAGATGTACTCTTATGTCTAAAACATGCCAAGACCAACATAGTTTTAAACCAGATCTGTACTATATGATGTAACAATGAGGGTATCCTTGAACAAAACATTACATAATGTAATAAAAACATACATATTTCAATAGACATAATCGTGGCTATTTGGCAGTTATAGTTATGTTTGGCTTATGATTTGGATCAGAGAGTCCATATTACTTCTTGCTCAACTTGAAAGGTTAAACTTGGCATGCATAGCTTTAAAGTCTAAAAATATTTTCTTAAATACGAGAAAACTAAAAGGAAACAACTGCTAGGCACATAAACAAATCATGCACTTTTAACTCTACTTTTCTCAGAGAAGACATTTCAGCAATTTAAGACAGAAGGAAGGAATTAGTCCCCCCCCCCCTTCACTTTCATTCCAAATTAGAGTGACCTTGATTCCAAGGCCCTGAGTCAAGTTGAAACAAAGGTCAAGGTTGAAGGGACATATTAAGTTTGTATTATACTTTTAGGTTAAAAGAAACAACAATCAAATTGCAATTTAGAATGCAACTTAGAAAAATGATAACACTGCAAATGTTAAATCAATTTGCCTGGAATAATCTGTACCAAATGTTGGACTGACAAATGAAAAAAACTTGCTCTTTTCCTTGGGAAAACATTGGGAAGTATTTTAGTTTTCCAAAATCCTAAATACATGTATATTTCAAGATACTTTTTTTAAATGTACATTTTAAATTTGTAAAGTAATCTGTATAGTCAATAAAAGTAAACTTATAAGTTTCAAACATTTAAAATCAGTTTGTATGTATAATTACTCTCTCTGTGTTTATTTTGAAGTATGTAATGAGAAGAGCAAATTCATGCAAGAATTTTTGCTTATAATGTATAATTAAGGCAATTAAATGTAGAAAGCCATAAAGATTATCATCTCTGAATACATCAAAATTCTTGCAGGCAGTTTGTATGTATCTCAAGGTGACTCAGTCCAGCAAAATAATGGCTTTCAACAGAAATGATTCCTTGATCCCATGAATAAACAGCCATCACAATAACAAAAAGACCTACTACAGGTACATGTACATGTATTTTGATTTTTTGATATTATGGGGCACCTTTATGACACTACAAATTCACAATAAAACTTTTGTATGAAAACAAAAACCAGTTTGTAAAAAAAAATGTGTGAAAGACCCATTAGTCATTTGCACATGGTTCACAACAATCAAATCTATAAAAACCTGAGGTACGGAAATTGAACTTTTTCTGTAGTATTTATACATATTACTTAGGTAATGCTGAATTCGGACATTTGTAATTTATTTAAAATTCAAACAAATATATGGGAATCTGGAATATTGCATAACAAAAGTAACAGTCAAATAAGATTGTATATGAAGGATTAGTATTTTCAGTTGAGTATGAATTAATTTTACATGTATGATTTTTAGCATGAAAACCTACTTCTAAAAGCAGTATTATGTATATAATTGCATATACAGTCTAACCTGTATTAAGCAGTCACCCAAGGGATACCATGAAAGTGACCTCTTAACAGAGGTGACCTTTTAATAAAGGTTTTTAAATAACCATGCTTAAGTACACTTGTTCATAATACAAACGGGAATTGTCTGTTTCATGTATTGTATTGAACAGATACATGCATTAGTACATGAATAATGTCATTTCATTTATTTTTTATCATAACTGGCATGCATTTAATAATGAAAATCTTTGGTCTTTTGAAATGAAATGAAATAAAAGTATGAAGTGTCATCATAAAATGATGAATAAAACGGTCAAATGCAAAATGTACGTATGATTTCAAAAAATTCCTGATGTCTGTCTGTCTTCCATTCACAAGAGAATCACTTAATTTTTCAATCCAGTCTTGAATGACATCATTGCCATCGTCGTGCACCCCTTTCAGCCCTCGTGGTACCAGGGATATACGTCCCTGGTGGTACCGAATACGATTTTATTACGTTTTATAAACGCCGAGAGCCATCCAATAGATGCTTTAAAGGTAATATCGAAGTATTTTGCGAATATTAGGGTCCGTCTTTTAATAATGAAAAAAAAATGTAATGGTCGGCGGATTCAAGAGGAGAGGCGGGGTCGTCGGGCGTCCCCCCCCCCTCCGACACGGACCCAAAACTTTCAAAGAACAAGTATATTTTGACCCACTTTCAGTAAAACCAAATCGGCAAAATTCGCTCCTTAACCCCCGGCAAAGGGAGCGCTAGATTCGTCACTGGTAAAAAAAAAATCCGAAGGTCTCACAAATAAATTGACGTAAAAATATCGGCAGATTTAAACGTAAACGGCATAGATCAGGTTAGTAAATTCCTCGGTAGATAAGACTTTAAACGGAGGCATGCGGGCGAATCATTAAATGACGATGTATAGCGAGTCATCAATATAATTATTTGACGGAGATTTTGTTGGCCTTTTAGGACAAAGACGTTACAGACGCGAGAAGAAATATTATGCGCAAAATAGATACTGGACTGTCCGACAGTGTCAGTTATTTTGAAAATTGGCCATTGCCTGAAACCATTTTCACGTCAGCTCGTTGCCGGACATTTGCTTTTTTTTTTTTTTTTTTTTTTGCTTTTTTTCGGTCTCCCGCAACATCATGTTCAGCCGTTCCTCTACAAATTTCAGCCTTCCGTTTTAAGATTCGGGACCTTGAGTCCCCAAACACCTAGTTCGATCGTAATAGGTGATTGGTCTTGCACTTTTCAATAATTTTTTTGCGACTTAACGCTCATTTAAATGGTTACAACTTTCTATTTTGATTCATTTGTTGTTGTTGTGATAGTTTTATACCTGATGACGAGTTATTAAATACCCAATTACATACAAACAGTTCAATCAATTACCGCTGACCACTGCAGGCTTTAGATGCAATGTTTGTACAAGTAATTTGGGGCAATTACGGGGGACAGTACTGTTGAATTTTGAAGTCCAAGCCACCGACCGCTTAATTAGAGTCGAATCGGCGACTTGGGCAGTGAAAGGGGTGACCGCTGACCGCGTTACTGAGGTGACTGCTTATTAGGGTACAATATCATTATAAAAACGGTCGGGAGGGATTATGAGTGACCGTTAAGAGGAGGTGACTGTTTAACAAAGGTGACCGCTTCTACAGGTTAGACTGTAATCCATATTTTTGATAGTATGAATATAGTATGTGTATAAAATAAACTATTTCAATATTAAAAGTATATAAAATATTTTCTTTGTATATGAAAGAAATATTAAAAATAATCCTCTTTTTAGCATATGTAGGAGGGCTCATTGATATGTTCTGAGCCTCATATTTAAGGATTTGAATTTTATCAGACATTTTGCATTATTTTTCTACATAATCCCCTTCAGTATCTATACACTTTTGCCACTGGTGTCTAAGGGCCTCAATACCACTTTTAAAGAACTCCTTATCTTGACTGGTCAGAAGGCCATCGGTCCACTGCTACTGTGACTTCATCATCAGACTGAAAGTGGGTGCCAGAAATAGCTGCTTTCAGTTTTGGGAATAGATGAAAAGCATAATCAAATTAAAGCCACAATCATGAATGGCAGCCATGGCAGTGACAGACTTTTTTTGGAGATAATCTATAAGCAGAATACCTTCCGAGTCCCAGAAAACCAATGCTCAAGACGTATCAATCAGCCCTTGTAATATATAGCCATAATATCTGTTATCTAATAATATTAACATGCAAAATTGGTTATAGATTTAAGAAATTTTTCTTTTATTAATAAGAATGAATATAATTCATATTCAAGTGAAAAAATAAACATTTGAATGTAAATGATTCTTGATAGAATATTTCATAATCAGCACAATTTTAAGAAAAAAAAAACTGTTTGTATCATGTTGGTTAAATACAACACACAATCTATCTTTTTTTTTTAATTAAATCTCCAGTTTTTCATAAAACATACTTGATTTTTTAGCTCTAATTTATACATAAAATTATGACAGTGTGAGTCTACAACTGTAATTATCATATTTTAAAAGTTCTATGTTATATTATGACTGAACACATTTTACAGGTATGAAATGAAGTTTGGTCATTTCTTAATGATAAAATTGTTAAAATTGATAAAATCTATGAATATCTCACACAAAGAAAATACTGCATGACATGAAAATATGAAAAGTTACTGATGTTCAAATGTTTATCAATCAGCATGTGTAAATTTTAAGTACAACTAAATTACATATAACAAATTAAAGCACCATACTTATTCATGTTGCATGATGAATCCTAGTGATTCTTTGGATATCAAAAATTGAAGTTTATTAAGATGATAATATTGTATCTTCATTATGAAATTACATGTCATTTCACATTTTTTGTTAAATTAAAAATAACTGGTGATTATTGGAAAAAATAACAAATCAAATTATTATCCCAATTAATATTATGAGAGAAACATATACTATGTACACATCTTCTTCTTAATTAAGTCTGCATTCAAAGAAAAGTAACTCAATTTCTGCTTTATAGCAGAGGCCAAAACATAAAATGTTGTACCAGCTAAGAAATGAATGACAAAATGAGAGATGCATGATTCATGTACATATCAGGCTTTTTCCATTCATCTTAATTTTTAAATTTGCAAAAATAATGATTTTTTAGTTGTTTGTTTGGTTTATTTTTTGTGAAAAACACGTGTTCATGCAATTCTCGTTGTATACTTGTATGCATTCTTTAGGGATATTCAACCTAGGAAATTTAAGTTAGGCCCAGGATTATGATATTGTATGTGGCCATTTTACAGTCTAACCTGTATTAAGCAGTCACCCAAGGGATACCATGAAAGTGACCTCTTAACAGAGGTGACCTTTTAATAAAGGTTTTTAAATAACCATGCTTAAGTACACTTGTTCATAATACAAACGGGAATTGTCTGTTTCATGTATTGTATTGAACAGATACATGCATTAGTACATGAATAATGTCATTTCATTTATTTTTTATCATAACTGGCATGCATTTAATAATGAAAATCTTTGGTCTTTTGAAATGAAATGAAATAAAAGTATGAAGTGTCATCATAAAATGATGAATAAAACGGTCAAATGCAAAATGTACGTATGATTTCAAAAAATTCCTGATGTCTGTCTGTCTTCCATTCACAAGAGAATCACTTAATTTTTCAATCCAGTCTTGAATGACATCATTGCCATCGTCGTGCACCCCTTTCAGCCCTCGTGGTACCAGGGATATACGTCCCTGGTGGTACCGAATACGATTTTATTACGTTTTATAAACGCCGAGAGCCATCCAATAGATGCTTTAAAGGTAATATCGAAGTATTTTGCGAATATTAGGGTCCGTCTTTTTAATAATGAAAAAAAAATGTAATGGTCGGCGGATTCAAGAGGAGAGGCGGGGTCGTCGGGCGTCCCCCCCCCCTCCGACACGGACCCAAAACTTTCAAAGAACAAGTATATTTTGACCCACTTTCAGTAAAACCAAATCGGCAAAATTCGCTCCTTAACCCCCGGCAAAGGGAGCGCTAGATTCGTCACTGGTAAAAAAAAAATCCGAAGGTCTCACAAATAAATTGACGTAAAAATATCGGCAGATTTAAACGTAAACGGCATAGATCAGGTTAGTAAATTCCTCGGTAGATAAGACTTTAAACGGAGGCATGCGGGCGAATCATTAAATGACGATGTATAGCGAGTCATCAATATAATTATTTGACGGAGATTTTGTTGGCCTTTTAGGACAAAGACGTTACAGACGCGAGAAGAAATATTATGCGCAAAATAGATACTGGACTGTCCGACAGTGTCAGTTATTTTGAAAATTGGCCATTGCCTGAAACCATTTTCACGTCAGCTCGTTGCCGGACATTTGCTTTTTTTTTTTTTTTTTTTTTTGCTTTTTTTCGGTCTCCCGCAACATCATGTTCAGCCGTTCCTCTACAAATTTCAGCCTTCCGTTTTAAGATTCGGGACCTTGAGTCCCCAAACACCTAGTTCGATCGTAATAGGTGATTGGTCTTGCACTTTTCAATAATTTTTTTGCGACTTAACGCTCATTTAAATGGTTACAACTTTCTATTTTGATTCATTTGTTGTTGTTGTGATAGTTTTATACCTGATGACGAGTTATTAAATACCCAATTACATACAAACAGTTCAATCAATTACCGCTGACCACTGCAGGCTTTAGATGCAATGTTTGTACAAGTAATTTGGGGCAATTACGGGGGACAGTACTGTTGAATTTTGAAGTCCAAGCCACCGACCGCTTAATTAGAGTCGAATCGGCGACTTGGGCAGTGAAAGGGGTGACCGCTGACCGCGTTACTGAGGTGACTGCTTATTAGGGTACAATATCATTATAAAAACGGTCGGGAGGGATTATGAGTGACCGTTAAGAGGAGGTGACTGTTTAACAAAGGTGACCGCTTCTACAGGTTAGACTGTAGTACATTGAACAGTGATACCTGTAAGGTATACAAAGCTATCACATCTTCTTTTCTTTTTTAGGGACAAGGGTGTTGAAAAGTTAGTTTGACTGTGTTAAAAAAAATCTCGAGTAGCTCTTAGGAAGCCAGGTGTCAATGAGCTGTTTTCTAGACGGACGACAGGTAAAATGACTTTTTTTTTTAGAATGTCTTTCACCACTGCAAAAAGAAAAGAAGAAGTGATGACTTTGTATAGTCCAAGCCCTAAGAAAATGTGTGTATCGATGCCTACAACGGCCAAACATAGTACAGAGAAGATGAGAGAAGATGTCATTGTTGATATAGCAAGCATATTATTCAGACAGAAAAATTAAATCACAGGATCCAACTTTAAATCCACTTGCTCTTCAAAGGAGACAAGTGCACTTCTGAAACAAGAGCAAGGGCCAAACTGGGTGGAGAACCCAACACTTGTGGATGCCATATGTGCAACCTGGCACAAAGAAGATTGAATAAATAAAGCTGAGAAAGGTTCAAGTGCACAGCAAATTGCAGTCAAGTTCAAGATTGAGGAAAAACACAAATTCAAAATGTTTTGAAAAACAGCAGTTAGATTGAATTAGAAAGCAAATGGAGAATTAATGGATGCACAGCTAAATATTTAGTGGCTCGTTGTGCTGTCAGTATTCCAATTTGAATATGAAAGTGTGCCAGGAATTGGTTCCATGATATCAAGTCTGAAAATATGTTCCAGTGATGGGAAAATGATCCAACAACAAATTATACTAGTGTCCATTGAATTGCTGAGCTGCTACGATTTCACAGCTTGCAACAGATGGTTGGATATTTTACTTTCCAGTGTTTGTGTAAGTGGGGAGAGGGTAAATTTTATTGAGCCAGGAAACTGCAAATGATTGGAAACAGAGGCTTCCACTAATCACAGAAGCTAACATGAGGTATTAAAATTGTTTTTGACAGAATGGGGTTTATATTTCCATGGATTGCCAGAATGATCATGGTGACCTAAAAGGGGAGGAGAAAAGCAGGGAAAATACCAAAAAGAGTCACCCTTTTACTCAGTGGAGAAAAATTTAAATCAATTAATAATTGGAAAATGAGCTAACTCACTCTGCTTCCTTGGAAAGGCATTACATATAATGTATTAATAGAACATCAAAGCATTAATGATACAAGAAATATTTCTTAGGATGCTCAATACTCTGAACAACAAATCACATAAAATTCTCTTGTTCATTGACAACAATAGTGCCAATCCAGATGTAAAACCATATAAAGCTGAAGTTCTCCCCCTAATACAACATCAATATTACAGCTATGTAATACTGGCATTATCCAGACAGTAAAATCAAACTACAGGATCCAACTTGAAATCTATTTGCTCTTCAAAGTAGAGCTCTAAGTGCACTTCTGCCTCACAAAATATGTCTCACTTTTAAAAATTAAAGCTTCATGCACTGTGGATTTGAAAATAGCATTGGAACCCAATGGAATTGTGTCAATATTGATCATGCCTGGAAGAGAGGAGATACTCCAATACAATGTCTCAACAAGAATACCGTGACATCGATCAACACTGACAGTGCCTGATTATCCTTAACAGAGCTATGTCTTGCACAAATAATGTATATAAACTTTTAACCAGTTCAGTTATAACCTCATAAACTTTTAGAGAACTTTAAAAGACATAATTTGCTCAAATTTGACTTATACACTGTATGTCCTAATGGCGAGCGAAGGGCAACAGATCTTAAACCTGGCTAATGGAAATGTATTTGTACATATCTATGAATAATGTGTGTTATGAATTTACAGCCTCTTATAGGTGACTAGCTGTCCTGCAAGGCTTATATTACAATTTTAACTGGCAGCTTGGGTAGTCTTGCATAGCAGGTATTACTGTATTCAGATTGAGGTCTTTAATGGTGGTCTTGAAAAACCCCTATTCTGTCAAGTCTTCTTCATTGAAACAACTTGGAAATAATTATAGTCTCTGAAGGAGCTGTTAAGATAAAGGCCGGATTTAGCCCTGAAATCACTCGATTATTTCTCGTGCGCTGTCCTTCCAATTTAGATAAAAGTTGGTAAGGATAAAAATATAAAGTATTATAAGATTCCTAGTAGGTATTTTATGTAAATAAATTTGGTGAAAGATGTTATAATTACGGGTTGAAGAGGTAGGGGTACAGATGACAGGAAACGTCGAATATCGATCGAAAATGCACAAAAAATGCAATATTTTAAACATTTTTACGTTTAATATGCATCTATTACCTTTTCATGTCAAAATTCGATAAGCAAAATTAACTTTGAGATTATTGTATCAATATAATCGGCAAACTCTGCAATCCGGAAACTGAAAAAACGGTTTTATTTTCGTTCTTCTCAGCCATTTATGTAGCTTTCTGGCGCGAAATACACACGGTGTAGAAATAGACAACTTTCTCGTTTCTTTCCTTCCAAACGGTTTAATATTTGATCGGAACACACTCTAACAGATTGTGTCGTAATATAAAAAGTTTATATAAAGACGACAATATAACGTACTTTAACGCTCTAGAGGCAAATTTAAAAATAGTCATCCATCCCCCCTTTTTTCGTTTTTCGCTTGTGGGACATTGTTCCCCCCCCTCGCTTCAGAACCCCACTTGGCCAGAAAATGTATTTTATTGATATACACCTTTGAAGTGGCATTGTAAAGCGAGGGGGGGAACAGTGTTGTATAAAACTTTTCCATTGATTTCTGTGTAAAAAACGCTTATTTTGACCCAAATATCGGTCTTATTTTGCATAAATTATCCCATCTGAAAGCAGATTCATATGCGAACCAAATTACTTGAAATTTCTACCGAAAAAAGATTCTCAGTTTTTGCATTTTGAAATTTCGACTTTTCAGGGCAGATTCTACGCCTTATCTTAACAGCTCCTTTAGTATCATGTTTGAAAATAAATTGTAAAATACGTAAGTAGCACTATCAGTAAAATTTTAGATATGCATGCAGACAGAAAGACAATCAAAAAGCTAAAATATAGGATGAGGGCATTTGGGCTAAAATTACTGATGTCAGCAAAGGGTATTTCGCATTGGTTTCATGATACATGTACACTCACCCAAATCAAAAGTGGGAACAATTCTAATCAAATCCAAATTCTATCCATTTTTTTCAGTTGTTAAATAAAACTTTTAAGTGGAGATACAATGGTTTGACTGTCAACAGCTTGATGGATTTCCTTTTGTAATCTGTGGGTTTCTTATACCTAAACAAAAAGGGAAGACAAAAATCTTTGTTGATTCTTGTGAATATGAAGTAAATTCTATTAGCACAAAGTGTTTCATGCAATCAAAACAAATTCTAGGCCTGATTAAAAATATTGCATGTGACAAATGTTTTAATGTCTTTCAAAAATCATGAACACAGCCAAAATCAATTTTCTCGATACTGCACTTTAAAGATAAGCAAAAAACAAAGATGATAAAAAACTTACAATTCTAATACTACTGGTCCTTCCTTTATCTCATCTTTCTCCATGAAAGCCCAACATTTTGTGCTCACAACTTTTTTCTTTGGTTTAAAGTGTTTGAACTCAAAAAATATTGCAAACCCTACAAAGCAAATAGTAATCTTGAATCAAATGTTACATATATACTGTATGTGTACTTATTACAGTGGAAATTATAGACTAGTTTATTTTAGCAGAGTTTGTGCAAGTAAGACTGCACTAATTTAAAGAATCTATGCTAAATTACATCACTTGCCATAAGATTGATAAAATTGACTTTAATTCCTATATATCGTCATTTGTCACGGACAGTAAAAGTAGCTTCAAAATAAATCAATGAAAGAGAATTTAAATTTTCTGTATAATAATGTACTGTATACTGCCTAGACAATTCTGTCCTTTCATTTTCACAGAGTTACATGTATTTCCCACTAGAAATGGTTTTTCCCTTATATCCATCATGATGTCATCAAATTCCTATGGAAACATAATCATATTTCAATCTCTACCTTTTTCATAGAATTTGATTGGATCAAGATTAATTGACATCAGATGCCCTAACAAATGGAATATAACACTGAGTATTGATAAGAACTAACATCCTGCAGGATTTCTACCTTTTAAAAACGCTTTAAACATACCCATTGGAAGACTGTCTAGAGATTTTTGTATATGAACATCATCACTGAATTTGACATACTGCTCTTCCTTGTGAGCAGCCACAGGTGTATCCTGGGAAGTAGTGAGATCCGTACCTGCCGAATCTGTATAAAGAACATTATGTGCAATCATATTTACATACATATGATACATGTAAATGCTTTATTCATATGAAATTTATGCACCAATAATTTCAGAGTAGCAATTCTGTAACATACAAATCAAATAATTTTTTTTCTGAAGTATTCATTTTCTCATGGCTCTTAAAGTTGTTTTGTCTAGGTCTTCATACCTAGGAGCTTTGAAGCAAAATAATACAAGAACCAGATACATGTATATGCTGCAATAGCTTATTTGCCATTAATCCAGTCAGACAACCAGACACCACTCATTTTACACATTGATTTTCATTGTGACATCACAACAGAAAACATTACAACTTATCTGGACACATAACGACTATGCAAACAAATATGATGTCATAATGAAAAATTTTTACTAAACGATGTGTTTTACGAGGTCTATGCATATGAATTCTAGATTTAGAACATTTACAACTCTAAGCTGGAAAATGGATAATTGGTTGAATTAACACATTAAACATGAATTAATGCATAAAATGAATGGATTTTACCTTTTTATAACTATCTTGGTATACACTTATAGCAATGATTTTACAGCTTTGTATTATAATTTACCTTTTACAGAGATGGAGATGAAGGGATCTATATACTGAGTGGCGTCTTTAAGACCTATCCTCTCTACCCGGACTGTGATCAGAGTCATTCCAGCTAGAGGTAAAGGTTTGGGAAGCAGACTTCCACGAGCTGAAAAATGAGATGAAAATAATTTATAAACATGTACATCTCAATGAAATAAGCTGGTTGTATCATCATATACATGTAACCAATTATCATAATTCTTTTTTGTATTTCTGCAGAATGAAATAAAGCAAGGATTTCCCCTGGGATCTTTTTAACGGGATCAGCTTTTTATAAGTTATCAGTCAATCATCTAGTCCTACGAAAAATCGTCTGGCTTTATTCCCTTACTTTTGAAAGAACTGAATGAACATTCAGGGTACATTTTTGGCAAATAATACTTGTGTATTAGTAAAATTTTTCTAGGTGTTCAAAAATAAATTGGCTTCTTTCAATGATAAAATCTGTGCATTGAAATTTCTCTTAATCTTCATATGATTTAACACTCACAAGACGTAAAAGTCAAGCCGATATTGGTCATGCAGCGGACATCATTAGCTAAAGATTCCAGAAGAAGAATTTCAACACATACAAATTCCGTCTAAACACTCACCATGAGGCAATTAACAACACGAATATTTTATAAACCTACCTCTGACAACTTGCCTGTCATCCCCATTGACATCGTTACTTTGTGATGACCTGAAAGAAGGGGAATCACAATAATTGGTAAAATAAATTCAATACCTTTTTGCATTTTTAAGTGTATTTTTGCAGAATGCAGAATTTGGCGATTTGGCAGAAGAATTGAAATGTGCCAATACAAAGAACAAGATTCTATTATGTCAGAAGTTCTCCTCAATGCATATAATAAGAAGAGCCCTGAGTTTACAATTATTTTGCTACCACATTACATATGTATTTAAAAATAAACCTTACACATGTTAAAGAATCGAGAACATGGGAAATCTAGCTTGAATTCAACTCATTCGGTTCGTAATTTAGGGATGTAAAATCATACAAATAAGGTCAAATTAGGAGAGTAGGTAGGTCTGACAAAATCATACTACCACAAAAACAAATAATACAGAAGCTTAAGGTGTGCATTCCTTCCACTTGTGCACCAAGCTTAAGGTATACATCACTTCCATTCATTAAATACTGTTTAAGTAGACTCCTTTGCTTGTACAATGTACTTTCGTTGTTTTATAAAAGTATTCATTTTGCACGGACAAAAATTTGCAGATCCGCCAACGCTAGAATTGATCACTTAACAGTATGCACTTGGTATTCAAATTTTCGCAGTACAAGGTTGATAGCAAAAGAAGCTAAGGTTAATATCCCTATAATACTCCACATTATACAGTACACATGAAAGCAAAGTTACAACTATAAAGAAAGATGTAAAAATCACCTAATTTGATTTAGAGTCTGTGCTTGAAGTTGTGCTGCTGCGACATCAACGGGAAAATCTCTACAGCGTTGATTGAGTACACTCTGTAATGCTAAGTATAACAAAGTAGCAAAATATGAGAAAATAAGGTGCAGAAAGGTTTAATGGAAATAGTAAAATGTGTAGAAATAAATTCAATTGCATGATTTCCAAAATGTCTCAATTTTAAATCATGAAAAGATCAAATGTATATATCCTCTGTTATTCACTGGTGAATTCCGAATTTTCATTAAGCAGAGTTACTTCCCATTTTGAACGATTATGATCTGTTTATCTGACATAAACTTTTTATGTATGCACAACCAATTTTATTCCCTGAGATAAAACACTTGAAACACTAGTATATATTGCATTTCGCATGAAAATGTTTGAGATGTTACAACGCATAAGCTCACTGACAACTGACAATACTGTTATTTACATTTAGAATATACATGTATGTCATAATTTGTGTTTTGTTATGGGAATGCAATACATAGCTAACACACATTACATGGCTAACGCATATTACAATGGATGATAAATACACTTGCTGTGTGTTGCATACCCAAAGCAAAGCACAAAATTAAAATTTTAAAAGACACTTATTCTGTAAAAGATGCCATCTATAGATTAAGGAAAAACATGCTCACAGGACTTGCATTACGTCATAATGCATTTATCTCAGATATACTGTTCGAAATGGGAGGTTACTGTGTACATGTACAACGAAAAGCCCAAATGATTCCTTACAATAACATACAAATTACAGTTAAAAGGCATATTTCATGTGGTGCATTATAAGGTGCATTCTTCAAAAATTTCAATAGAATAAGTGTGATTACAACTTTATATATAAACATCATTGACTGTGTATATCTGACACAAAAATAAATGCTTATACAAATATCATGACATTAAGTAAAGTACATGTAGATATATCAAAGTTCATACTTTTTCCAATCCGTTTAAGGTCATCTAGCAGTATTCCCTCCACTGTTCCTGGAGCCTGAAATGTCAAATTGTGAATGAACAATGGCATAAATCATTTATAGTTTTTATTGAGATATTGTTATAAATTTCATCACTGTCTGACTTAAATTGTGAAAATTTGTGAAAACATCCAAAAGTAGGGACCACAATTATATGTGCCATTGTGACCTTGGCCCTTGACCTAACTTTGGATAACTTTTAAAATGAGAAATCTTTTGAATGATTATAGATATGAAAAGTTGACCCCTGACTTTAACTTTATTATTAATGGGTTCAACCTTCCTTCAAATACATGGATCTTATACCATATGGCTATTTAATTATTTAGCTTTGCTGTCTAGCATAGGATATCAGTGTTTATATTACACAAACATAACATGAAATAGTTTAAGTATTAAAATGTGTTGGCCAAAAATAAATATTAGGTGTATGAGTTGTTTGTCAATATTTTCATAGCGTATGGGAAAGATAATTCTAGACAACTAAAACAGAGACTTCAAAATTGTTCACCATCACCAAACTTTGGATCCAGAAAGGCAAGTTTCTGCATAAACAAAATAAATGAACTACAAAGTTATCTCTAACAGTTACTTTGTAAAACCCCTATCACACTAGGACAGCATTCCCACAGCATCCTTGAATAAACGCTAAACCGCTGAAGGAAGTATGGCCGGATTGTGAAGCGCTTGTTTTCGATGATGTATACTTTATCTACAGTATTGTTAATATAAGGAATCTATACCAGTGACATATTAAAGCACTATCCCTTATAATTCAAGAGATATAGCTAATTTTAAGGTCAGAGTCTCAAATGAAAGGTTCAAGGTCACAGTCTCTCTTGAAAGGTCGACTTGTCATAAAGTTCAGTTCAAGTTCATTTATTACTTTATGCCAATGAAGAGTATAAAGAATCTTTATGTAAAATATGAAAGCAATACTGCTTATCATTTAAGAGATATAGTCAGATCTAACTTTTGCAAAGTAAATGTATAACAAACTTCAAGGTAAAGGCCACTAGGTCAAAATTCAAGGTTTCATTAAAAGGTCTCGTCACAAGGATTGAAGGAAGCTCCATCCATTACTGTTCAAGAGATATAACTAAGATTTATGTGTTTGAAAAAAAGGTCAAACTTCAAGGTCAAGGTCACTAGGTCAAAAGGCAAGGACACAAATGAAAGGTCTTATCACAAGGAGTTTGCATGTGAAATATAAAATCCCTACCTGAAGGTTAAAAATATATGGTCTATGTTAATGTTTTTGAAAAAGTAGGTCAAACTTCAAGGTTGAGGTCAGTAGGTAAAAAGTCAAGGTCTCAAATGAAAGGTCTGATCATAGTTGATGATTATGTAAAGTAATTTGTCCATTCTCAAAAAAGTTTTCTCCCTAATGGCTAAACCACAAATTCAGAATTTTCTATCTCAAGGTCAAAGGTCAAAGTTAAAATTTGTTGCTGCATTTGATTTGTCTCACCATGGTGTATCACCATGTAAAGTTTCAAGTTGCTGCTCAAAACTGTTTTCTAAAAAAAAACTTAAACACCACAGTTTTACCAAAATGTTTACGCACTGACTGATGGATTGACGGACGGACTTTGCAATTCGGCAAAAAAAAATGAAGAATATTGTGGGAGAGCAGTGGAATCCAAACAGTGCCATAGGAATGCTGCGATAGCAATGGGATTGCATAGGGTTCAGAGCCACGGTGTTTGTTTTGAGCACACACAAAACAGTCGCTGTGAGAATACCATCGATTTCTAATTATAGCGTAGTGAGGTCACCTTGGAAGCGCAGTTTGGTTGCTGTAACAGCATAGTGAGGTCTCCTATAGCGCAATGATTGCAGTGAAAACACAAGGAAGGTCTGTTTTAAACTACAATGTTACTCTACCACACTTTCCCACTGGCCCTGCGGTGTTCTAAGACATTGCACTACAACCTTACTGTGCTTTCACTTAACAATCACAGCGATCCTATTGCGCTTCAACCACATCCATCTCATTTTGAAAGTATGCTTGAGAGTACTGAGAGTGCCATAAGAACATGGCTTTAGTGTGACAGCTTTTATGAACACTTTCACCTTTTTTTCTGTGACTCCATGGCTATCTGAGAAATATAGAATGCCTTGCAAAAGCCATGAGAGTACGGCCCTAGTGTGACAGAAGCTTAAGAAAATAACAACAATTTCTTTTATTTGCATATGTGTACCAGTACCCCAGTTGTTCCCTTAACCAAAGTGCTGCCAAGAGTTTTTCTTCCAGTATACACATAGGGCACTACGGGTATGAATTTTATGTATCAGTATTTTAATTGACTTGAAACTAAAATATAAACTTTGACCCAACTATTGTATATACAATATGTAAAAAGGTGAGGTGAAAGATTTTGAGAGGAAGAAAATCAATCCACAGGTACTTTTTAAATCCAATGTATGGAAAACTATTAGAACTTACTTTTTTCATACCCTAAGATTTTAACATAATGCAAGAATAAAACAATATGAAATAAAACACCGCTAAAGACGGTATGGCCGGATTGCAAAGTAAGTTTTTGTCACTAACTGGGTCAAGGTCAATAGGTCAAATAACACAGCATAAATTGAAAGGTGTTGTCAGAGGTACATAGTAACCTACATGTATAATATAAAGTTTCTACTGCATACAGTTCCATAGATTTTGCTTAAACCAGGAACTTTAACCAAAATCCTTAACTAGGTCAAAGTCCAAGGTCAAGGTCACTAGGTCAAATGTTACGGCATAAATTGAAAGGTCTTGTCATGGGCAACCTACATGTATAATATAAAGTTTCTACTGCATACAGTTCCATAGATTTTGCTTAAACCAGGAACTTTAACCAAAATCTTTGAGTAGGTCAAAGTCCAAGGTCAAGGTCACTAGGTCAAATATTACGGCATAAATTGAAAGGTCTTGTGATGGGCAAGCTTCATGTATAATATAAAGTTTCTACTGCATATAGTTGCTTAGATTTTGCCTCAACCAGAAACTTTAACCAAAATCTTTAACTAGGTCAAAGTCCAAGGTCAAGGTCACTAGGTCAAATGTTACGGCATAAATTGAAAGGTCTTGTGATGGGCAAGCTTCATGTATAATATAAAGTTTCTACTGCATATAGTTGCTTAGATTTTGCCTCAACCAGAAACTTTAACCAAAATCTTTAACTAGGTCAAAGTCCAAGGTCAAGGTCACTAGGTCAAAAGTTACGGCATAAATTGAAAGGTCTTGTGATGGGCAAGCTTCATGCATAATATAAAGTTTCTACTGCATATAGTTGCTTAGATTTTGCCTCAACCAGAAACTCTAACCAAAATCCTTAACTAGGTCAAAGTCCAAGGTCAAGGTCACTAGGTCAAATGTTACGGCATAAATTGAAAGGTCTTGTGATGGGCAAGCTTCATGTATAATATAAAGTTTCTACTGCAAATAGTTCCATAGATTTTGCCTCAACCAGAAACCTTAACCAAAATGTTGACGGCAGACGGACAGACGGACGGACGGACGGACAGACAGACGGACGGACGGACGGACATCGTCAATCTATAGACCGGAATTGCTTTGCAATCCGGCCAAAAATAAATGTTTGTACATCAAAAATCAAGAAATTATTCTAAGAAATTAACTTAAAAGGTTACAGTACATCTAAAATGCTTCATAGCAACAATTTATTTCTTTAAAGCAAAGTTGAAAATTGTTTCAACAAGAAACCTTAAAATCAACAAGATTATAATTTAACATGTTTAAGTTCCTAATTTTGGAGTTTGATAATTCCAGGCTTCTGCAGCAAAATCTAATCCTGTCTTAATTATAAAACTGGGTAGTAATTAAAATAAATTACTTATATTTACATTTCATACATGCTTGAATATTGGATTTCATATCGGTTTTCAAAGACACAAAGAGAGAGTAAATTTTGGAGTTTGATAATTCCAGGCTTCTGCAGCAAAATATAATCCTGTCTTAATTATAAAACTGGGTAGTAATTAAAATAAATTACTTATATTTACATTTTATACATGCTTGAATATTGGATTTCATATCGGTTTTCAAAGACACAAAGAGAGAGTAAATTTTGGAGTTTGATAATTCCAGGCTTCTGCAGCAAAATATAATCCTGTCTTAATTATAAAACTGGGTAGTAATTAAAATAAATTACTTATATTTACATTTCATACATGCTTGAATATTGGATTTCATATTGGTTTTCAAAGACACAAAGAGAGAGTAAATTTTGGAGTTTGATAATTCCAGGCTTCTGCAGCAAAATATAATCCTGTCTTAATTATAAAACTGGGTAGTAATTAAAATAAATTACTTATATTTACATTTCATACATGCTTGAATATTGGATTTCTTATTGGTTTTCAAAGACACAAAGAGAGAGTAAATTTTGGAGTTTGATAATTCCAGGCTTCTGCAGCAAAATATAATCCTGTCTTAATTATAAAGAAAATATAAGAGAGAGTATAAGCAGAAAATTTACACATACATTTACATGAGATTAAAAATAATTATTTACCTGTAATGCTTTGCATCTTAGGTCCAAACAGATGGCTATCTTATCAAGAATTTTCTTCAATGAAAAGAAAATACAAAATGTAAATTCCTGATTTTTTTTCTTGAAATCTTCATAATATATTTATATAAACAAATAAATTACTAGTAAATGTACTCAAATTGAAATCCCTTTCATGGAAATTTTCAAACTTTTGTGATGTATACACTTTGGGGACAATTAACTCAGCTAGTTTTGTTAAAATGCCCATTTACAATGAATACATGCAAAGTCAAAAAACGTTTGCCGACTTTCCTTGTTTGACCTTGACATTTTTGTTTCTCTGTTCTAATCTGAAAACTTTTCTTTATTAAATTATCTTTGCATCAAATGCATTGAGAGATAGAATAGGGCACATCAGGGAGAGAAACATACATTTTTTGTCAGCACTTTGAATCTTTGATTATTCCAATAAGTCGATGTAAATATGAAAGATTCTTTAATATGATGTGGTACATTTGTACTTCATATCAATTCAGCTATCACTGTCAAAATAATTCTACAGTTACTGCACCTATCATTAAATTTAAAGGACAAGAAAATAGCAATCCAAGGAATGCTTGTGTCGCCTGCGAAGCGGTTTGATTATTATTCTAGAAAGTGGATCAAAATTATTGGTATCAGTTGAAAAGTCTTGTCAAATGAAATTCATTTGAAATATCAGACCTCTTAACTACAAATTAAAAGAAAAGAGTGTCATCATCTAGGTCAAGGTCACCTTGTGAAAATTGGTAACACAAGAGCCCCAGGAGGGCACAACGCTCACCTGATACCCATGCATGCTCAAATTGACATACTGACATTGAATAAGACGTAAAATTGATAGTGCCAGTATCACGATTTGAGCCCACATTCTTTCTAAAAAGATTTTTGCCGGATGCAGACAAGATCTTTTTTTACAGCCTTTAAAAGTACAAACAAGAAGAAATAGTCACATTTCAAAACATTATCTTTTTTTACTGATTTGAAAAGACGGATAATGTGATCCAAAGTCATATGCCCAGCTAGTGTACATGTATAGTTCAATTATTCAACATCAAAAAAATCATTTTGTAAAATTCCACATTCATGTGCAGCAGGTGATGAAAAAACAGACAAAAAGAATAAAACAATGAAATAAACTTAATATTCTGGTGTATGCTGCTTTTAGGGAAACAAATTAATAGGCCCACGATATTGTAAAGCTACATGTACAACTAGCAGACATACGAAATCGTTATTTACTGTTAACTATGTTTCGCCTAGTGATAGGACTGTTACACGGACTAATTATTAGCTGACAGAGTTCATGAAAAGTATCAGCTGCATCAGATTTGCTGATAAAAAATTATTTGGTCCGATAAAAACTCATGTTGTATCTATTATTTGGATAGATAAAAAATCCCAAATGTCTGACCACAGGAACCTGTCGTTTTATGAGAGAAAATTTTTTATTATTCACAACCTTAAGCCTCTGTGTTCATCTTTAGAAATGTTATACATTGAAGATGTCGAACACAGTGGCTTGAGGTTGTGAATAATAATTTCTTTTCTCTTTTAAAACAACAGCTTCCTGTGGTCCAACATTTCATTGAAATATTTCAAGAACTCTGAACTGAATTATTTTTTTTCAAGAATTTCAGATATATCAAATGTCCTATACATTCTCTAAATCCTCAGGAAGAGAATTTACTCATTAGATGTTTCTTCAAGAAATCGTTCATTATACTTCATCTAAGAGAGTCTAAGACAAAGGAAATTCGAGCTAAGTTTATAAATGAGTGTTCCAAGTACATGAATGATAACAAGTATGAAAGTGTTCCCAGTATATGCACATTAAATAAAAATCTATTCAAATACCAGTACTATTTCGTTTGCATGATAGATTCTATTAATCTCCTGAAATGTATCACGTGTACAGTACTAACACGGTGGGTAATCTCGCAACGCAGAACAATTTATTTTTCTATATTTTTTTCGCAAAATAGATAATTTGTTACAAAAAGGGAAATGTGATGCAGTGTAATAACGCCCCAACTATGAGTTGCATCCAAAATAAGGTGGATATCAGCTTTTTATAACGCACAAACACGATCAGCGTTCTACTTTCGCTTCCATCTACACCAATCATGCCGATAGTTTTTTCGGCTTTATAAAAGGATATTACCTCTCTTACTTTCAATCAAACTCGTATCTAAGGCATCCTTACACTGTATCACATTCCCCTTTTTGTGAAAAATAATTTGTAATACACGAAATTTTATATAAACCTAGTGTTGTGCGTTGCGAGATTACCCACCGTGACTACGTGACTATTAAATGGGCGTGGAGGAACCAATCAAATCTGTAACACAAGATATATGGCGACTTTGTTTACCATAGATACAAATTTGTTGGGGTCCCGCTGGGGTTTGGAGCCACTCCCCATTGGTCCATTGGGCATGGAAAACATACATTATACCTATGTACAATCTTAAAAAATATTCCTTAAAATCAAAAGTGGATATCTTGACAAAATTCTTTCACTTGAAGGGTACCATGCATGAGTACCTCATACCTACAACATGTCATGACAATCTGAAGAGTGGTTATAGAAAAGAAGCAGAAAATGTATGAAAATCAACCCCCCCCCCTTCCTTTTTACATAAGAAAAAAATTCATAAAAAATCAAGAAAATAAAATTTAAGCAAAAAATACATATCAAAGCATTAAGTAAGTTAGATATGATAAATATGCAGTAAATGAGTGTGTAAAATCATACACTTTTTGAGTTATTTAAAGAAATAGTGCAAAAATTTGGATTTCTGACTAAGTCCGAAGAGACGTCAAAAAAGCGTCAAAAATTTGACTTCGGAGTGGAACCAAAAATAACAACACTTCTTAAGACATCTCTGTAGAGCATCCTGATGCTTTCGGTTTGTCAATACGTGCTTCCGTTCTGAAGAAGAAGTTTGTCAAAGGAGGGTACCCCCTGTGACCTACTTTTGCCTGTGGTGGCGCCACCTGTTGAGGGATCCGGACGAAAAACAACAACACTTGTAGGGGATCATTAGTACTTTATACCTACCAAGTTTCATCAAAATCCCTTTAGCCATTCTTGAGAAGAAGTCGAAAATGAGAAAAGTTTACGACAGACACACGACACACGACAGACGACAGACGACGGACGACGGACGCCGGACGGATCGCTATGACAATAGCTCACTAGAGCCTTTGGCTCAGGTGAGCTAAAAAAGGTCTCATCATAAGAAATATTAAAGACCTATCACCTACCAATTAAAAGATATATACAACCTTAGAAAAGAAGGTCAAATAGCTAGGTCAAGGTCAAAAGGTAAAAAATTATAGTATGTGTAGAATGGCATTGTTACATTGGAAAATACATGTGAAATATCAAAGCCCTATTACCTACCAATCAAAAGAAATAGTCAATATTACTTTTCTTGAAAAGTAGATCAAATATCTAGATCAAGGTCAAAAGGTCAAATATTATGGTCTGTGTAGAAAGGTCTTGTCACAAGGAATAAACATGTGAAATACCAAAGCCCTATCACTTACCAATCAAAAGATATAGCCATTCTTAATTTTTTTGAAAAGTAGGTCAAATATGTAGGTCAAGGTCAATAGGTAAAAATTATATGGTATGTGTAGGAAGGTCTTGTCACAAGGAATACACATGTGAAATATCAAAGCCCTATCACTTACCAATCAAAAGATATAGTGAATCTTATGTTTTTTTCAAAAGTAGGTCAAATATCGAGGTCAAGGTCACAAGGTCAAAAATTATGGTATGTGTATAAAGGTCTTGCCACAAGGATTGCACATGTGAAATATCAAAGTCCTAACACTTACCAATAAAAAGATATATCCATTTTTAATTTTTTTGAAAAGTAGGTCAAATATGTAGGTCAAGGTCACAAGGTCAAAAATTATGGTATGTGTAGGAAGGTCTTGTCACAAGAAATACACACGTGAAATACCAAAGCCCTATCACTTACCAATCAAAAGATATAGTGAATCTTATGTTTTTTTCAAAAGTAGGTCAAATATCGAGGTCAAGGTCACAAGGTCAAAAATTATGGTATGTGTAGAAAGGTCTTGCCACAAGGATTGCTCATGTGAAATATCAAAGTCCTAACACTTACCAATCAAAAGATATATCCATTTTTATTTTTTTTGAAAAGTAGGTCAAATATGTAGGTCAAGGTCACTAGGTCAAAAATTATGGTATGTGTAGGAAGGTCTTGTCACAAGGAATACACATGTGAAATATCAAAGCCCTATCACTTACCAATCAAAAGTTATGGGCTGTGACACCCAAAGTGTGACAGACAGACAGACGGACGGACGGACGGACGGACGGACGGACGGACGGACGGACAACGGACAAAGTGATCCCTAAGTGTCGCTATGCTTCGCAGGCGACACAAAAATGATTTAAATGTATACATGTAAGTAAAAGATTTACATTCATAATTCATACCTGTTCTTAAGGTACTTACTTTCTGCTCATCTGAAAATAAGTCTCCATCTGTCTGACGATTTGCAAAATTATGAAGCTGCTTTGATAACCTGAGAAAAAGAATGAAGATGTAATCAATAGCAAGTACATTTAATTGGGTTCAGTTCAGTTTTGATTTATACACCCTTGATTTGATATATTTTGATTCAGTTCATACAGTTTGATAAAAAAACAAAAATAATCTGAAAAGACAAAGATTTTACCTGTACAGAATTTTCTAACAAAAAATCATTCGAATGAAATGTATCCCCTGTGAAACATAATAGGAATTACTTTTATATAGGGAGTGACAGACATCCAAGTGTGACATACATCCAAGTGTGACAGACATCCAGGTGTGACATACAGACAGAAAAAGTTATCCCTGAGTGTCGCTATGCTTAGCAGGTGACACAAAAATTAGTCACATTCAAATCACATGTGACTGAGGTTTGAATAGTATGAAAATGAGAAGTGAGAACTCATGAGAGGACGTTTGAAAGACTTTTCCTTAACTAACATGCCTAATGAGAAAATTTCACATTGAAATTCATTTTTCTGTATTTAATTGTTCAAATTATAAATTCTAATGTGATTCTCATGTTTCAAAATAGTTTTTAATAATAAATTTTGGTTAATTTTTCTAAGTCTAAATTTCCCATTTAATTCTCATAATTTGAATTGAGAACAAAGAAACCTTGAATCTTTACTTTAGCTTTCAGTTAACATGATTAATGTCATAAACCCTTATAGATAGATCTCACATGTGCAGTTCTCATATTAGGATTTGAATTGACACATATGTTCTTTCATCAATTCTAAGAAATTGGAATGGGCTCCAAATCATTTCTTAAATGTTGAAAGTGTACAGGGGGTCTGCATGTAAAGAAGGCTGAAAGAATATGTTTGAATATGAGTTCTCTTTACAAAGTTGTCTATCCTTCATTAGGGGTAATTGGAAGAAGAAGAGGAAGAAGAAGAATTCACAAGAATCAACAAAAACTCAATTTGTTTATTATAAGATGTGAAAAAAGACTAGAGTTTACTATGTATGACTTTGCCGACTGCCAATGAAAGAATTTGTGTCCTCTACCACACATAGGCCTCTTTAGAGCTTGCTGTTTACAAACAAAAGTAGATGCACAGATTGCAAAACAGCGCAACATAGTTTTTTCCCTTTTTTATCTATCTGTTGAAATTTGAAATATCATCGCATACGGTACCTGGCTGGTTTCTCAATATTCCTAATGTTGCTGGTTCAGTCGTCAATATAATGTTTTGCAAATAAAATAGTATGCCATGCCATGCACGCATGTATTTGTGCTATACATACAAAAAGAATATTATAATATACATATAAAATTGTTTATTGAATATTCTCGTTTAAATGTATTATCAGGCAAAAAGAAGTGTGCGTTAAGTTCATTCAGCTGTGGAAAATCAGAGATTGTTTTGAAAGCTCGCTGTTAAGTACAAACGAATTTATCGTATTTCAGAATTCTGGGACGGAAACTTCATTGAGCATTCCCCAATTGTGGTGCATACAATTTTTAGGTGCACCACACAGCCTTAGCTCCTTAGATTACACTACATCGTATCTGCAGTGTCGCATTTGGAATTTGGCTATGGATGCTTTTAAATAAGGGACAGATGGGGTCAAGCTTCATAAGTTGAGCTATAAAATTGAAATAACTCATATGATTTTTGGTAATTAGCTTGTCGTCTTGAGAATATACCATTCTTTCCATTGTAAACCTCATATATATGTGTAGAATGACCGGATGTGAAAGTAAGAGGTCATGTGACTAGCTACCGGTACGGGCAAAGTAAAAGAGTGCTGTATTTGGTCTGAAAACTTTGATGTCATATTTCTCAAATTTCATCGGGTGAAAATTCAAATAAATTGCACAGATTAAAAAATAAGAAATACACAACAAATAGACATACAATTTATCAAGCAAATCATTTGAGAAGGATGTCAAATTCGGGTCACTTTGGGAGGTCATGCCCCTGATTTCCATGTCATCTTCTAATGTACTGCTATAACTTTGAGCCGCATGTCTCACTGGCAGGATTTGTTCATATGATATCAAGAATTATAGAAATTATCATCAATAAGATTACTTTTTAATTCATATGTAGCTTTATATGATATACCGGGAACCAATATAAAATTATTAATACATGTATAACGTCATCTACTGCATGCCTTTCATTAACAACGTTCAATTTTCTATGGCCAATACTGTATAGTGCAACCTTATGGATATAATTGTAAAGCAGAAGGGTAGAGAAGCAAAGTTACAAAGAAGCATTTGATTAATTGCGAAATTGTGATTATAAGTTGTGAAGTTTCAAGCGAAGTTATACCAAGGAGTAACTTAGCAGCGAAGAATTTACAAAGAGGCAAAGTTATGAAGTTACGATGTGGAGCAGCGACATTACCATGCGATAGTGCGAAGTAAGGATGTGAAGAACCAAAGTAACAGTGTAGAGAAGAATTGTAACTTTGTTTCATCTCATTGTATCCAAATCACATTGTAACTTTGCTACTTTGAATCCTAACTTTGCATCTTTGCAATTTCATGTCTATTATAACTTGAAACACAAACCCAGACTGAATAATCCAGTCTCTTGGTTGCCTTTACAAGATCATTATAACAGCAGCCAAGAGACTGAATTATTCAGTCTACACAAAAATGTGACAAAGTGAAGCAATGTCACAATCAATTAATTCTAAAATTTTAGGAAGTGCTCTCCCTTTACCATTATTTAAGTGCCAGCAATGGACTATATAACGTAATTATACAGATAGAACTCCAGAAATTGCAGAATGGAATAATGTAATATTTGCAAGGATAGGTAAATTTCACATGACATTGCGGAAATTTACCTCTGGTACCCATCAATTGCCTCGATTGGTTGTCCCCACAAGTCGTAATCTGTACACTGTTCAAAAGCTTTATGCCATGCAGTTATTATCTGGCTTTGTTCTTCGTCTTGTAAAGCCATTTTCCTACATAAAGTAAGTTCATCTTTTCTCCATTTCTCTCGTAAGCAAGGTAAACAAAAGACTACTTTTAAGGTAAACTCTTGAAGCATTCCGAAAATCAATTATCATAAAGTAGAATTTATTTACGACGTTGCGGAAAATTTGGCCATTGATAAATTCTTTTCCTTTTGAATCTCGTGAATTCTATTTTCAATCATTTGCACAATTCTTGATGATTGGTGTATTTTGGATAAGAAATATACAAATATGCACAAATCTATTTTTCCATTTTGTCTGAGCATGCGCAGTGCGTTAAATGAAATTAACTTCCTGTTGTCGTTTTTTGCGGAAGCCTACACCAACAAAGACATTTTGAAGAAGCACTCTGCATTTAAATGCCTCAATATGTCGTGATTTTGGTCGTATACTTTGCATTTGTAATGAAGGCATAATGACAAGAATGATTGTAACCCTGAAATATTCCAATTCATCTGAGGGTTGAAGGTCATGTTATGATAGACCCTTCTTCCCCATCAATAACTATTTTCATGAAGATTTTGCCATTATGGGATCATGACACTCGGTATAATTAGTTAAGAACAACAATCATTCGGAATGTTTCCAGTTCCTGGTGTCGTGGAAGCCCAACCATATGATTTCAATTCAATTGACAACGCACAGAAGTGGAGGGGATTGTTTATAACGGCACTCGAAAATGTAAGCAATCTTTCACCAAAGTACTTTGTAGAAGGTGGTACTATGACACTGTAGATTGCAATATATACGTATTTAAAAAACTTTAAAATGTGATGCTTTAAAAAAAAACCCTTATACATTGTATTTACACGTGAGTCGGCATCAAAAGTCCATTTTCAAGTTCTTGGATGCAACATTCAGAACCTTACTTATACACACCCTGCCGATTATGGACATCAAGTAACTTGACTAACTTATGAATTGTGATATCGTTATTTGTTAAAAGCTTTTGCTTTATGTTTCCAAATTAATTTAAGGTTTTTCATTACAAATGTCCATGGAATGATTACATTGTAATTTGTGATGATATCACCAAAGTATGTGATGACCATAGTGTAACTGTGAAATAAAATCTCTCAAGATCATAAAGTTAAATGGTCTTTAGAAATTTGTAATTGTAATATGAAAATTATTATTTATGCTAATACATGCATTTGTTATCAGAACTGTGTGATATCTGTGTTAATCAAATAAACTTCATGATTTCCTAATATTCATTATCTACCAGCATGGAATTTTTTTTTTTACATAAGGGCATCTATCTCTATCTCTCCTCTCTCTCTCTCTGTTTAGGCTTTCATGTGTCTTTTTTTTTTTTTTATTAAACCAATGAAAAATATCTGGTAGCTTAGAGATTTAAATGATCTGTTGCAGAATAAACTTTCAATGTCAGTAACAAGATTTTATTCGTATATTTTCACAGGTACAGCACCAGGTGAATCCGTCCCTGGTGGCCAAGGAGGATGCCCTACAGTATATAGAGGGTCTGATCCTGAACCTCCTGGGAACTCTTTGTGTTTGTCAGCCCCATACTGTGCAAGATGTCCAGGACAGGGTGCAGAAAACCTTCCCTGACCCTATTGATAAGTGGGCTATGGGAGATGCCAATGCCGCTCTGGAGAAAGGAAAGAAAAACTCCAATATAGTGCTACCGGTAGACAAGATACACCACTTGCTGATCAAGGTACACATCGCTAGTAACAAGTAGTTTCAATTCTATTTAGATAAGGTATTAAAGAACTTTAAATGAAAATAAAAAAGACCTCTTGTCATGAGTCTTGGGACAATAGACATACATGTGGAATGAGGCTGTCAGTGTCAGTTATGAGGACTTACTTTTACAGTCTGTTACCTTACTGTTACAGTCTATAACAGTAAGGTCAGTACTGGTACCGGTACATATGGTACCACCTTACATTATAATAATAATAATAATTTCCTTTATTTTAACAGGATAAACACAATTAGTCTTGGGACTAGTATACATTGTGGTCCTGTATTATATACATATGTACAAATAAATAATAAGAAAGTTAACATAAATAAAAACATATACATGCATAGTAATTTTTCATAAATTTGAGATGTTGAAATACTGTATCTAAAAAGAAAACAATATGTAGTAAAATGTCCTTGTATTAAAACTATGCATCACAGACAATGTTCATGTATTAAAACAATTAAATTATCTATTAAAATACTCTTCTAGATACATCTTTTTAAAACTGTCTAATGTTGTACAATTTCTAAGATTTGGTGTTAAATCATTCCAAAGTGCACTGCAAGATGTAACAAATGATCGTCTAAAATATTCTGTGCGCGCTCTGGGAATAAAAAGTAATGTTCTATCTATACTCTGTCTGGTTACTCTTCTATTCACCTCATGTCCATATTTAAAAACATCAAGATACATGTATTCTGGTGTCATATTATGTAAAACTTTAAAAGTCAAAATCAATTTTCTAAACACATTCTTAGGACAATACTAAGTTATTCAAAAGTACAATAAGATGTGTCAATAACAACAACAACAACAAATCATCTGAAAATTGTATGACTATGTCTGATTACAGGTAAAACTTTCAAAAATAAAATTCATGTACTGCATTAAAAACACTTGTATGACTTGAAAAAAGAAAAATTGTATCATTTAATTAACTTTCTTTCAATTGTTTGTGTTATTAGGAAGTCCTAGGATACAAGATAGATTTTCAAGTCTCACTGTACATTGTAGCTGTGCTTGAGTATATTGCTGCAGACATTTTGAAGGTATGTAAGCATTTACATGTACATGTTGTGAATATGATAAAACTGTATGAAATATTGGAAATGGGATGTGTTTTGTGATGACAAGTTAGAGAGTTTAGCAGAAAGAAACAAATGTGGAATTTATGGGGTTGCAAATACTGAAACAGTACAGAGTAATTTTTAAATTGTCTTGAAAATTGGGAAAATCTTGTTTTCTGTCATTAAGCCAAATATTCTACTTACTTAGCTCTCCTCATTTTTTGATGTTTTTAATTAACATGTAATTTGTTAAAGAATCAAACCATCATTTAAAATTTAGAAGAAAGGTAGAAATGAGATCATAGTGGTACATGTACCATTGTTTAGACACCTAACAGGGATTTTATCTACCTGTACCTTTTGGGAACATGGCCATAAAATGGGGAATTTTACGATGATTTGCTCAAAATCCGGAATTTGAGGAGGATATATGTATCAAAATTTGTAACAGTGACCTGTTAAAAAGTTATCCTAATACATAAGAATCTTTTGCAGTAGCTGTTATATTAAGGTCATATTCAGGTTTTCATGCTTTATGTGTTTGGGGAGTGATTTATAATCTTATATTTTTTGTAAAATTCTCGATTTGATAGTATTTTTTTGCAAAATTTTCATGATTTCGATTGGAAATCTCTTGAAATTCAGAAAAAAAATAATATGCTGTTAGGAATAGGCTGAATTTTGGCCCTAAAATAGTAGAAAAAAAGCCCTGCTCAAAGACCTATTAGTATATAAGCTTTAAAATGCTATAATCATGAATCCTCTGCTCTTATTTTCAAACAGCTGACTGGAAAGTATGTCAGAAAGGTAAAGCACAGTGAAATAACATCTCAGGACATCAAAGTGGCAATATGTGCAGACCAGGTAATATTTATGTACCGGTAAAAAGCTAAAATATATTTTTGAGGAACTTTTATTATAGAAATGCAAAAATATATGAAATTCAATGTAGATCCCCTGTAACTTTTTTAGGAAGAAAAAGAATTTTTTAAGTTACATGTATTGATGTAAAGTGTACAGTAAGAACAATGTTGCTGTAATGAATCTCCTCCCACTTCAGGTGCTGATGGACATGTTTTCCCAGGAGGAGGATGTATCCCTCCCTCTGATGGAGGAACCCCTAGGGCTGCGTACAGAAAAGCAGACATACGAGGATATTGTGAAGGACTTCATTTTTGAGGAGACACAGTATATGAGAGATCTTAATCAGATCATTAAGGTGTTCCGTGCTCCTTTTGTGAAGCACTTCCCTCGTAGCAAGGTATATAAAGTGTAATTAATGTGCTTGTAAGTTTTGGCACTGTAGCTTTATCAGATAAAGAAAGTATGCATTGAGCATCAAATTCACATAAAAGTATAGAGGTACTGTAAACATGAGGATAATTTTCACATGTTTTTTGTGATTGTGTAATGATTTCAGATAAGACCCCTGCATACATGTATATAACAACCAGTATATAAGACTTAAGGGAGTACTCCTGATTTCACCAAAATTACCGCCATATGCAGGGGTCTAGGATTCCCATTTCCCGTTGCCCGGGGCAAGTGAGAAGTTAGGTCGGGAAAGTACAAAGCAGGTGTTCACTTGCCCATGGGCAAGTAGACTTGTTGAATGTTTTTTCATCTTCATTCAGATTTCTTTCTTATCTTATTATATATAAATTATAGGGCTTTAAGAAGAATCAAGCACTAGATTGACTAAACATGCCACATTTCAACAAGTTTCAGTATAAGACCCATCCTTTGGGCAAGTGATTTTTTGAGTCTGACAAGTAAATTTTAAGCCTTGAGTTTCCCGTGGCAAGTTGATTTTGAAAAAAATTCTAGACCCCTGCATACGTATTGTTGCAATAATTATTTTGAGAAAATTTTCCTCAGGCATTTACAGTACTTGTAAAATTATATACCAGAGGTGTTTACTTCAACAGTACATGTATGTCTGTATTTTGTACAAAAGTACATTTTATTATGTTTACATCTATAGTATTGTCATTTGAAGAAAAAAAAAGAAGAAAATAATTAGTTTTCTTTGAAGAGTCTGGTTTAGCAAGTACATTATTATAGATGCTTCTTATAAATATCAAAGATGGCATGATAGATGAGTTTTAGACTCTTATTCTAGTTTTAATTTTAACAGACAAATACCTTTTAAAAATACAGACAAACTTGCCCTGAAATGTCAAGAAACTTTAAGGAGGTATATGCATATACTGTATACAAATGACTTTGTTACACTTATTCTGACCTTTGACCTTTTAATTTTATTACCAGGACCTTGAGGTGATCTTTAGTAACATTCTGGACATTTATGAGTTCACAGCCAATCTGCAGAGCTCAGTGGAGGAACAGGTAGAGCTAGCAGCTGAGAATGAGACTCCGTTAGTTGGGATATGCTTCCAGGATATGGCAGAGGTAGAGTTATGACTATATGAGATTTCTATTACGTGAAATTCCCAGGTCTTTAAGTTTTCTGATTGTCGGGGATGCACCACATGTCCTTTGATGACTGAATTGTTTCCTTTTTTAGCTCGCCGGGACGAAAAAGTCTGGAGAGCTAATGCTATACCCTCGGCGTCGTCATCATCCGTAGACAAAACTTTAACCTAGGCTATATCTCTTGAACTATAAGGGGTAGGGCTTTGATATTTCACATGTAGATATCTTGTGACGAGTCCTTTCATTTGAGACCATGACCTTTGACCTCTTGACCTTGGACTTTGACGTACTTTTCAAAAACTTTAACCTGGTTTCTGACAAAAACCTGTATAGGCGAGCTATGTAATCTTTGATTACCCTATGTTTAATACATGTCTTGATAATAGAGTAAATAATTCAATCAATTTCCAATTGAATTTTTTTTTTCTCCCGAGATATATGTACATTTGAATAGAATAGTTAATCATAGAGAAAACCTTTGAGTCTGAATGTGTACTAATTTCCACCTTAGCAAGTGTATTAAATACTGTGAAAATTTAATTCTTGTTTCTTTGGCTAAAAGAGTCGTAAATGAGGAAAAATATTTGTATCAAAATTGTATAAATTGTTAGAAATCTCTGTATAGCCTTTATCAGACCAGAGGATGGAAATATCTTTACACTTGAATTGTGTATTTCAGGAAGAAGAATTCAATGTTTATGAAAAGTATGTTGAGGATATGCTGCAACCAAGGGGCAACCAGAGATTGAATACATTGCTAGGACGTAATGACCTTAGCCAAACATTAGAGGTAAGTGTCAAAATTCAACAAGAGATTTTATGACCATAGCTGAGCATGCAATATAATTTCACGTAAATGAAATAATGGTTCCATTTGTATGACTCTCATCCCCTGTCAATATTTGAATAATATTTATCATATTTAATTCTGGCACTTCATGAATCTGCAAAAGATTGTTGTTCAGAATGAGGTACGTGTAATAATCAAAATTTTCTTTGTAACATTTCAGGCTGAAGGACATGGGTTTAAAGATGCAATGAAATATGTCTTGCCAAAGCTGTTATTAGGGCCAATTTATCACTGTTTACATTATTTTGAAGTCATTAAAGTAAGTACAGATAAAGAATATCAACATAAAACAATTATTAAGGACAATAATTTTCATATACATGTGTAAGTTCTTTAAAATCTTCTGTCACAAAGAATTTACTGTTTTGTTTATGAGTTAGATAAACAATCTCAAACAAAACAAAGTACATATACATGTATTACTAAAATAACTGTTGCAATTTGAATTTCATTACATGTATGAGCACACATACATGTAGTACATGTATTTGAATAGTTAAACATGTATAAAATTGTATTACATGTATATTCTGCAAAGAACATATAACATTGTTATGTTATTTTGTGATTGTAGGCTTTAAGCAATGCCAGTCCCTGTGAAGAAGATCGTGAATGTTTAGAACAGGCCAGTGGATTGTTAGCCTCCTTAAAAGCTGTGTTAGAGAGAACGTTTAGTGGAAACTATCCCAGAGCTAAACCTTGGTAAGAGTTTTTTATTTTTAAAAGAAACGAATCTTATATTTTTTTTATGTAGATGCAGGTTTCACCCCAAAAATTGGACTGAAAATTGCATCAATGCACGAAGCTTATGGTATGAATTTGTAAAAATGTTGATAATGAGTGAAATCTAAAATGAATGAAATAGGGAAGAAAATTTGTTAAGGTACCTACAAAAACATATAAAATCCACTTTAAGTTGTATAGTAAGTAAACAGGTTTAACCATATACAGTTTACTCTCGTTTACTCAAACTCGGATAACTCAAATTTCCACTTAACTCGAACTATTGTTAAAAGTCCCAATTTTCTTCTATTGTTTTCTATGCATTTTAGTCCTTATAACTTGAATTTCGATAACTCGAACTTTTCATTAAGTCAAACTAATTTTTAGGTCCCTTAACCCATTTTACATTGAAATTTCACCTGGATAAGTCGAACCACAAATAAATTTTAATTCTTAAACAAAAATCAATTAATTATAAGGAGATCAGTGGACAGATAACTGATACTTTCTTGTTATGGAGTTGCATTACATACATTTAAGGTAGTGTTGTATAATCGGAAAAATTTCATAATCGATTATCGGTTTATAATCGGAGAGGATTTTAATGGATTATTTCGATTTAAACAGAAACAATTCTTTCTTGTTTTTACAGAAAATAATATGACAAGTAATAAACTTCACTAAATCTTATGCTAATATACATAGCAAAATGTCTAGAAAGAACTCCAACCACAGAATCACAGAATGAAAAAAAACTGTCTAGTAAATGAAATATTTTGTCAAGATCACAGCAGTAATGAAGTCAAAACAAATATGTATTTGTAAAAGTCGACAACTTTATATGGCAGATGCAGGGATGGGGGGGGGGGGGGGGGTTGCATACTACCCAAGAGTTCATTCAATGAATGAAGCAATATATTCGTGGAGATAAGGCTAACAATACTGTGAAATTCACTGACCTTGTCCCTTATGAAGGTCAGCTCAGGAGTTCGGCGTAAAACCTAAAAAGTTTTTTTTTATAGACAAGTAGATAATGACGTATCGCAGGCCCATATCGCATCTGATGTTGAAGTTTTCTATAAGAGTACTTGTCACTACCATTAAATTCAATGAGAATCCTAATTCCATCCATTGTGTGCCTTAGAAAGTGTATCCTTATCAAATTATTTACGCTACGTCCGGAACTTTAACATGTTTAACTCGTAGAAACGATCGTTGATCCACTTTCGTTTTATTTGTACTTCAACAGAAAACTATGTCATTCTTTTCCACGTTGAATATTTCCCATTATAATCGATTCTTAGAAACATAATCGATTAATCAAAATCGAAGGGTATTAGCGATGATGTCACCGATGTCGGCGATAATCATTACAACACTAATTTAAGGTAACTTTATCGTTAAAAGAAGACAACACAAATGTTTGTGAACGGTGATAGAGAAAAGGATATCAGTCTTATTAGAATTGATTGCTGGTCATGTACTCAGTAAGCCGAACTCCTGATAAGTCGAACTTTTTCTGATGGTCCCTTGAAGTTCGACTTATCGAGGGTAGACTGTACATGTACATATGGTGTTCTTACTACATGTATTTCTCTGGAAAACATGTACATGTAAATAACAGAAAATCTTTAAAAAAAAAAAATCATGTAAAGGAATTTACATCTAAATGTCTGTGGTCCTGAATGATTTTATATGTAATTCCAATAGAATATAAAGACTTTCATTCATGACTCTAAATTATATACCCATGGCTTTATCCCTCTATATTGTATAGATATACATACATGTATACATAGATGTAAGTATGTGTATTGTTTTCAGGGAAACATCGTTAAGATTACAAGGAAGAACAGGGCGACAAGCGGTTGTACAGAAAATGTCAGAGTTACAGAGAAGTATAGATGGCTGGGAGGGTAAAGCTATCTGGCAAAGCTGCTCAGAGTTTATCACAGGTCTGTATCAATGATTGTAGCATGAAGTAAAATTCATTCAAGTTGTTACACATTGATTTTTTCCCCCCAAAGAACCTTAACTTTACTTGTATTAAACGTACACATTTTAACAGGCTGTAGTTGTATAAATATGTTTCCAACCCCAAAATATATTGCTTCTATATAGTGTACATATTGATATCATTAAACACAGTGTGCTTATTCTCTATTATACATGAACATGTACAATGATATACTCAAATATAGAATCTAACTGCAATTTCAAATAGACAAACTTGAAAAATTTTCATGTATTTTATCTTTTGCAGAGGGTATTCTTATGAAATATACAAAAAGCAAGTCATCTACTGAAAGGCATGTTTTCCTGTTCGATGGATTGATAATTCTTTGCAAGCAAAATCTACGGAGGACTTCAGTCACAAATCCATCGGGAGAATTCAAACTAAAGGAGAAATTCAGCATTCGGAAAGTTGAATTTCGGGATAGGGAGGATACGGAAGGTTAGTGATGAATTCATAGATTGAAGATTTATTCATGTTTAATGCACATACATGTACATTTATTAAAGTTTTTAGCTCACCTGAGCCAAAGGCTAAGTGAGCTATTGTCATACCGGATTGTCCGTCGTCCGTCCGTCCGTTAACTTTCACATTTTCATCTTCTCCTCTGAAACCGCTTGGAGGATTTTGATGAAACTTGGTATGCATGAAGTACTAAAGGTCCTCTACCAAGTTTGTTCATTTCGGCTCGATCCCTTCAGGGGTGGATCCAGGGCGGGGTCAAATAGGCCCCGGAGGGTACCCCTCTTCAAAAATCTTCTTCTCAAGTTCCACTGAATGGATTGAAAAACTAATTGTATCTATGTGATCTAGAAGGATGTATGATTCAAGTTTGTTCATTTCGTTAAAATCCGATAACTAATTTTTGACGCGTTTTTGACGTGTTTTTCGACATTGCAAAGCAATTCCGGTCTATAGATTGACGATGTCCGTCCGTCCGTCCGTCTGTCCGTCCGTCTGTCCGTCTGCCGTCAACATTTTGGTTAAAGTTTCTGGTTGAGGCAAAATCTAAGGAACTATATGCAGTAGAAACTTTATATTATACATGAAGGTTGCCCATGACAAGACCTTTCAATTTATGCTGTAACGTTTGACCTAGTGACCTTGACCTTGGACTTTGACCTAGTTAAAGATTTTGGTTAAAGTTCCTGGTTTAAGCAAAATCTAAGGAACTGTATGCAGTAGAAACCTTATATTATACATATAGGTTTCCCATGACAAGACCTTTCAATTTATGCTGTAACGTTTGACCTAGTGACCTTGACCTTGGACTTTGACCTAGTTAAAGATTTTGGTTAAAGTTCCTGGTTTAAGCAAAATCTAAGGAACTGTATGCAGTAGAAACCTTATATTATACATATAGGTTTCCCATGACAAGACCTTTCAATTTATGCCATAACGTTTGACCTAGTGACCTTGACCTTGGACTTTGACCTAGTTAAAGATTTTGGTTAAAGTTCCTGGTTTAAGCAAAATCTAAGGAACTGTATGCAGTAGAAACCTTATATTATACATATAGGTTTCCCATGACAAGACCTTTCAATTTATGCCGCAACATTGGACCTAGTGACCTTGACCTTGGACTTTGACCTAGTTAAAGATTTTGGTTAAAGTTTCTGGTTTAAGCAAAATCTAAGGAACTGTATGCAGTAGAAACCTTATATTATACATTTAGGTTGCCCATGATGAGACCTTTCAATTTATGCCGCAACATTGGACCTAGTGACCTTGACCTTGGACTTTGACCTAGTTTAAGATTTTGGTTAAAGTATCTGGTTTAAGCAAAATCTAAAGAAGTGTATGCAGTAGAAACCTTTTATTATACATTTAGGTTGCCCATGACGAGACCTTTCAATTTATGCGGTAACATTGGACCTAGTGACCTTGACCTTGGACTTTGACCTAGTTAAAGACTTTGGTTAAAGTTCCTGGTTTAAGCAAAATTTAAGGAACTGTATACAGTAGAAACTTTATATTATACATGTAGTTTGCCTCTGACAAGACCTCTCAATGTATGCTGTAATATTTGACTTAGTGACCTTGACCCAGTTGGTGACAAAAACTTACTTTGCAATCCGGCCATACCGTCTTTAGCGGTGTTTTATTAATGCAAAAATTGATATTTCTCTTAATATTTTCTTTCTTACTGAAAAATTCTGCTCCAGTTTAGTTTAATTTAGCCATTTTTAAGCAGAGGAATGCTTTAGTGAAAGAATTTTGCTGAAAAGTTTATATTTGAATTTTCAATGATTTTTTTAACACTGTAAAAAAGGAAGGGGGGATGGTCATTTTTGGCATTTTATGGTTCTTCCCATGAATGATTGTTCTAACATTTATCAGAATTATTATAAGGAATGTAACAGTGATGAATTTTTTTCAATATCTTGACTTTTAGATTTTTAATGATTTTTTATTACTTTAAATACATGTAGGTATGTTTCCAGTGTGTCAATGAGTCCCAAGGTAGCGAGTTCAAATCCCAACTGGGGCATAAAATTTTCTTTTCTTTATTTTTCATTTTTGGCCGGATTGCAAAGCAATTCCGGTCTATAGATTGACGATGTCCGTCCGTCCGTCCGTCTGTCTGTCCGTCCGTCCGTCTGTCCGTCTGCCGTCAACATTTTGGTTAAAGTTTCTGGTTGAGGCAAAATCTAACGAACTATATGCAGTAGAAACTTTATATTATACATGAAGGTTGCCCATGACGAGACCTTTCAATTTATGCCGTAACATTTGACCTAGTGACCTTGACCTTGGACTTTGACCTAGTTAAAGATTTTGGTTAAAGTTCCTGGTTTAAGCAAAATCTATGGAACTGTATGCAGTAGAAACTTTATATTATACATGTATGCTGCCCATGAAGAGATCTTTCAATTTATGCCGTAACATTTGACCTAGTGACCTTGACCTTGGACTTTGACCTAGTTAAAGATTTTGGTTAAAGTTCTTGGTTTAAGCAAAATCTAAGGAACTGTATGCAGTAGAAACCTTATATTATACATATAGGTTGCCCATGACAAGACCTTTCAATTTATTCCATAACATTGGACCTAGTGACCTTGACCTTGGACTGTGACCTAGTTTAAGATTTTGGTTAAAGTTTCTGGTTTAAGCAAAATATAAGGAACTGTATGCGGTAGAAAATTTATATTATACATTTAGGTTGCCCATGATGAGACCTTTCAATTTATGCCATAACATTGGACCTAGTGACCTTGACCTTGGACTTTGACCTAGTTAAAGATTTTGGTTAAAGTTCCTGGTTTAAGCAAAATCTATGGAACTGTATGCAGTAGAAACTTTATATTATACATGTATGTTGCCCATGAAGAGACCTTTCAATTTATGCCATAACATTTGACCTAGTGACCTTGACCTTGGACTTTGACCTAGTTTAAGATTTTGGTTAAAGTTCCTGGTTTAAGCAAAATCTAAGGAACTGTATGCAGTAGAAACCTTATATTATACATTTAGGTTGCCCATGACAAGACCTTTCAATTTATGCCATAACATTGGACCTAGTGACCTTGACCTTGGACTTTGACCTAGTTAAAGATTTTGGTTAAAGTTCTTGGTTTAAGCAAAATCTAAGGAACTGTTTGCAGTAGAAACCTTATATTATACATTTAGGTTGCCCATGACGAGACCTTTCAATTTATGCCGTAACATTGGACCTAGTGACCTTGACCTTGGACTTTGACCTAGTTAAAGACTTTGGTTAAAGTTCCTGGTTTAAGCAAAATCTAAGGAACTGTATACATTAGAAACTTTATATTATACATGTAGGTTGCCTCTGACAAGACCTCTCAATGTATGCTGTAATATTTGACTTAGTGACCTTGACCCAGTTAGTGACAAAAACTTACTTTGCAATCCGGCCATACCGTCTTTAGCGGTGTTTTATTCCTCCACTTTTTAAGCTTTGAATGCAATTTTTAACTTTTCTGAATAATTTTAATGCCAATTTGGCCATTTTTTTGACTTCGGCATTTTTTATGAAGTTTGGCATTATCTCCATATTAATTCCCCTTGGGTTCATATTGATATATTAAAAGCTATATTCTAGGTAAAATTAAATTAATAAATGTTTGTGTGATAGCATTTTTGATTTACAACATGTACAATTTGAATTTATAATAATTCTTTTATTGCAAAGATTATAAAAAGAGGGGGGGGGGTTTCAAAATTTCTATAACAACATCTGTTTTTTTTTCAATTAGAAGATGGACAAAATATTGTCTTTTTAGCTTGAGCCAAAGGCTCAAAGGGAGCTATTGTCATACCGGATTGTCCGTCGTCCGTCGTCCGTCCGTCCGTTAACTTTTCACATTTTCATCTTCTCCTCTGAAACCGCTCGGAGAATTTTTATTAAACTTGGTATGCATGAAGTACTAAAGGTCCCCTACCAAGTTTGTTCATTTCAATTGGATCCCTACCTGGGTGGATCCAGGACGAGGTCAAATTGGTCCCAGAGGGTACCCCTCTTTAAAAATCTTCTTCTCCAGAACCGCTGCATGTATTGAAAAACTAATGGTATCTGAGTGATCTAGAAGGATGTATGATTCAAGTTTGTTCATTTTGTTTAAATCCAATCACTAATTTTGACGTCTTTATGGCCTTAATTACTTTTATGCAAAAACTGATATTTTTCTTATTCTCTTCTCTCATGCTGCCTTAATTTATGTGCATGCATTTTTTATGTCATATTACTAACTGTTGTTTTGTTCAGTCTTGTGTGCTTTGTTTAATTATATGTTATTTTATGTCTTGTGTTAACCTGTTTTCATAAATGACAACTTTTAATACATATTGTCTTCTCTCAACATACCCATTACCCAGTGTTCTCAGGTGAGCGATGTGGCCCCTGGGCCTCTTGTTTATTTGTATACCTACTGTATATGTATATGTAATTCTGAATTTTGATGAGAAAAAGATATGTTAATTGTCTAAAATCAGATTGTATGTAAATATATCTGTCTATGGATGTGAACGGGCATCTTAATACATGTATGTTTACTTATGATATGTAAATTTTGATACATGAAAAAGAAATGTAAACGAATTTTATGTCATCTCTTTAAGAATAAAAATATTATTTCCATGTTTGATGTTAAACTGTAGTATACATTTATGTATTTCCTATTGTTATAAAATACATGTAGAAATGAAGAACTGGTTTGAGATAGCACCAAAGGACCATCCTAACAACAGTATAACATTATTGGCCAAATCACAGGAGGAGAAGAGTAACTGGATGGCTGCCTTCATCACTCTACAGACAAGGAGGTAAGATACAGGAGTATTAGATAATTTGTTACTCTGTATGTTGATGTATGCCAACATATTTGGTGAGTTTAGCAATTTATCATGAATTTTATTCTCCTTCCTTTGAGAAAGAACATGGATGAAGTATTAAAACATAAAAAAGCCCACACAAATTCATATTACATTGTAACAATAAACTTAGAAGCACTGAATCAATATAGAAGCATTATAAATTAAACTTGAACAATGTCATCAGTTAGCTGTTGCAATAAAACATTCTAATATGACTTGAGATTCTCTCCCTATATGTGCTAAAGAGCTCACCCATGGTTTATTCTCCAACGTGTTTATGGACCGATAAGCCACGCCTACTCATGCGCATACTCTGAAATTTATTTTCTGAAGACCTGTGATTTTCTGAAAACTATGTACATGTATATATGGCAGCATTACTATTTGTCGTCTGCTGTAATCAGAATATACTAGAACAGAAATAACAACTAGCTAGCCCTGGGTTATTGTCCAGTAATTCCCCGAGTCGCATTAACCAATGAAATTATCTCCAAGTTGTTTGTTATTTTTTAAATTTACAATACAGAACAAAACAGTAAATGATACATGCAAAACCTTATGATTAAGATATTAATGCCATAACATCTCAAAGGCTCTGTTTCTTTTGAAAATAGAACATACAAAAAGAATTGAAATTGTGTTAAAGAGTGAAATATATATAACGTTTATTTTCAGCATGCTGGAGCGAAGGTTGGACAGCATACTAAAGAAGGAAGAGCAAGAAAAACCTCTGAAACTACCCCCAGAAGATACATATAGGTATGTATTGCGAATGACATTTCAATTTTTGCAAATTAGATAAATGTACATGTAAATGTATGAAATGATTGTAGACTTTTTCAGTCGAGAAGTCATAAGTATAAAAAGATGGAAATTTATTACACCTGTATAAAATGTATGACATCAAAATGACAATTTCTGTTTTATTTCAGATTTGCTAAAGAAGATTCTGGAGAGAACATAGTATTTGAAGAAAGGGGATCCTCCCCCTCTGAGAGTCCCCTAATCAAAGGAGGGACGCTGCTCAAGCTGATAGAACGATTAACATACCACATGTACGCAGATCCCCAGTTTGTGAGAACATTCCTTACCACCTATAGATCATTCTGTACACCTGAACAGCTGCTAGATCTACTCATAGAAAGGTACAATAAGCAAGTTTATATTATAAATGTCTGACTAACCTTTTTTACCTGTACAAGTGGAAAATTTTGATAAATTTATTTGAAATTGTAATATACATGTACATGTAGGGTACTTATAGCCACATTCTTTTTCAGAAATTTTTAGAAATCAACACTTAATCACTT
Source organism: Pinctada imbricata (assembly GCA_033119305.1). Taxonomy (NCBI): domain Eukaryota; kingdom Metazoa; phylum Mollusca; class Bivalvia; order Pterioida; family Pteriidae; genus Pinctada; species Pinctada imbricata. The sequence goes on from VSWD01000009.1 coordinate 30,416,466, forward strand.
TTATCGTAAGTTTGACAAGATATGATTTTTTATAACCAGGGAAAAAATCAAATTTATCTTATTTGCAACATGTAGTTTGAAATGCTACTAAGTGTGAATTTGTATACATGTACATTGAATTTGTAAATGTATATTTATACATTGAATATCATCTTTTTTACACAGGTTCAATATTCCTGACCCTCCGGCCAACCTCCAGAATGATTTGACCAGGGATGCTGACCATAATCAGCAGATTAGGGATGATCTCAAAAGGTTCCGCAAAGAATATATCAAACCGGTTCAATTTAGGTTTGTATCTTTGCATTGGCATCCTACATTATCAAATTTGAAAAGATGAAATTATTAGCCCAGTATAACACAACAGTAGTATTGAATTCTTAATGTATTCATACATGTATAAATACTGTATATTTTGTTAAGATCATTATGTATTGTAATATTTTGTGTTATTGTCTTGAGAATTCGAGCTTCCGTTTCCATTGAATTTCATCGAAATTAAAGCCAGAAATTCACAAATATAAAGCTTTATGAAATTCAACTTTCTTTCACGGTTTTAACTTTTAGGGAAGCATGAATCACATTTTGCAATGGTACATGTGCTATATGTTTCTGTACTACTGATACATTTTCATATAAATCTTTTCTTACAGAGTAGTGAATGTACTACGGCATTGGGTAGACCATCACTACTATGATTTTGAGAGGAACCTTGACCTTTTACACAAGCTTAGGGATTTCCTAGGCACGGTTAAAGGGAAAGCCATGAAAAAGATGGCAGAGTCAATCATTAAAGTGATCCGCAGGCGGGTAAGTTTCAGTTCTGCTTATTTTCTCTTTGGATACTGTAAACAGGTTTAATTTCGCGTTGTCAAAAGTTCGCAGTTTAATGAATGTAGCCAATTGCTGTGGCTTTAATTTTGCAGCATTGCACATACACGTATGTAATATGAAAATTATCTATAATTTACATGTAGCTATTTTCTTCTTCTAGTTTGAAAGTTTAAGTACAGAAAGAGAAATCACACACCAGAGTCAGCCTCCTAAAATAGAATGGCACATAGCCAGGAAAAAGGAGGAATTTGACCTCATGACTGTAAGTATAAATGATTGCAATATATATATAAAAAAAAGTTCTACATCAAATCAAAAATACATGAAGGCTCATGCTAGTAAAAATACATGTAATAATTCAAATTTGAATGAATTATTGACATTAATATGTAATGAAAAAACACAATGAAAGAATCTCATCATTCTTTGTTTAAAAGCTTTGCAAAATCCACCTTTTTGAGTTATGAAACATACTATTTTTGCATTATTTCACAAGGTAGAGCTTTCATGGAATTTTTTTACAATTGTTACTTTAATTTGATGATTGCTGAAATCTTTACACAAAGGGGTAGGGCCACGAGACCCCTAAATCGGCCCTTGATTTTTCTCTTAAAATAAATTTCATGAGGAATACTTGATATCTCTCATGAAAATTCACGAATGTTTACCGCTTTTCATGAAAAGAATTATATCACCAAACAATGTGCCATTTAACTGTAATGACGTCATGAAGTGACGTCATTTTGACGTTATTGACGAAATATAGCGAAAACTGCTGGGAATTTTGTCTTTTGTCGTAGAATTCAATGTGGCCGCATGCGTTAACTGAGATAAAACTTTTATGACATGAGGATATAATGATAATCTTTTACATATAAATTTTCCATCATAGCTAATGCATGCGGCCATTGCTAATTTAATAGAAATATTGAGTTTTTGCATCAATTTCGCCGAATATGACCTATTTTGGTGTTTTCAAAGGGCTAAAAGATGTTGATAAAAGCAATGTTTACAAAAAGTAGATTCGTGATTCAGTAGAGAACGTTTCAAAATGTCAAATAACACTTAAAAATTCTATGAAGTACAATGTTCAAAATCTATCAAGATTAGGGCCAATATCGGGCTTCGTGGCCCTACCCCTTTTGAAAAATGGAGTTTTACTAAATACTCAGTAGATTAGCGTTATTTTTTTATTTCAAAAACTATGGTACAAAAAATATGTTATTATATTCTTGAAGTTTTAATACTTATACAAGTATGTTTATGATCTTTGTTATACATGTACCTGTATATCACTTTGTTTGCCTATTCAGCTTCACCCTATAGAGATAGCCCGGCAGGTCACACTACTGGAGTTTGATTTGTATCGAGCCGTACAGCCCTCTGAATTGGTGGGATGTGCCTGGGTGAAGGAAACAAAGAAACAGAACTCACCCAATCTTCTCAAACTTATAGACTTTACTAATAATGTAAGTACTTGTATACTATTTATATATATATTGTGTAGCCCAATAACAAATAAAGCCTTAAATTGAAGCATATTATCAAGACTGTATTAAACATAAAATCTACGTACATGTACATGTATATACATGTATACTAGGATCATCATCCGTAGCCAGGGCTCCAAGTTTGACTTTCTCTCTCTGCATACTTTAGGCAAATTTAATATTGCCTGCAATAAAAGGGCAACATATAGGAATTACTTTATCAGACATTCATTTGTCTGTCCTTTTAGTAGTCAAACTTTCACATAAATGGATACGATTGTGTGATTAAAAATGTACTTCCATCAAACTTGCAGAGATGGTAAGGCATAAGGCTCAATACCCAATGAGGGTCACTGTCACTTTCAAAATCACATTCAGTGTCTGCCAAATTCATTTGATTGTCCAGACAAATTTTTGGTCAGTTCGATGTGTTTGATCAGTTCGATGTGTTTGATCAGTTCGATGTGTTTGATCTGTTCGATGTGTTTGATCAGTTCGATGTGTTTGATCAGTTCGATGTGTTTGATCAGTTCGATGTATTTGATCAGTTCGATGTGTTTGATCAGTTCGATGTATTTGATCAGTTTGATGTGTTTGATCAGTTCGATGTATTTAATCAGTTCGATGTGTTTGATCAGTTCGATGTATTTGATCAGTTCGATGTTTTTGATCAGTTCGATGTGTTTGATCAGTTCGATGTATTTGATCAGTTTGATGTGTGTCACTTCCAGTTGGACGGTACGAGGTTTTGGAGTTTATAACTTATTTTAGGATTAAATAATTGCTTATTGTATTAACATTTTGTCAAGAACTTTAATAAAACTGGAGGAAATCTTGTTTGTTGATGAATTAAATATGTAAAAGTATTTTGAGGTGGCAATTTAAGGTAAATTTCTCTCTCTCTTTATTTCCGGTCAGACAGAAATAATTTCGGTCTGATGAAAAGTTTCATACACATTGGACCGATAGTCTGGTGACGCTCTGCAAAGTTTCAAACATGTGACAGGCAACATTCCTGTTCTTGAACAGTCTATAATTACATGTAGATAAACAAGATTATTTTTTCTCAGAAAGTAGACAGTATCTAATCAAATAACATTTATCAAGCAGTTAGGGATTAAAATTATCTTGGATAGCAGAGATAGAACCAGAGACATTTGCTTTGAAACTCATACTCTTTCCTCCTCTAGTTCAGCTCTTATAATCTGTGTTGAAAATTATTACTGAAATGTGATGATTCATGTCAATGTTATGGTGGAATGGAAATGCTATCAGAAACTTCAAGTTTCTAAGTTCTAAATGTTGAAGAAACATGCATTGGGAGAGGAATACAGTGGACTCCACTTATTTGACTATCGCATAATCGGGTCATTCGTTTTATTGACTTGACTATCTCTGCACCAAACCATTTCCTATCTATTCTATGTTAAAATTTTGCCGTAATCGACTGGACTAAAACCAATATCCCGTTTATTTGACTCGAAAAATTTCTTAAACTTCAAAATTTCCAAGACAGATTTCACAAATTTGCCGTTTCTGACCATACGAAGTCAGGTAAAGTTGTTTCCCCGGTGTAATTACCCGTAATTGGCTTCCTTACAACTTAATTGCCGCTGGCGGTGTGCGATTTTAATTAGCAGCACGTGTCAATTAGACAGTTTACCTGGACTAATTGATCAAACAGCGAAGTGTATCAAGGAAGGACGAAGAGAAAAGAATATTTGCGTATGTCACACCAACATTGGACATGTTAGCTCTGTCGGCAAATTGGAAGCGTGTTAATTTCGGCGAAATTCGTGCGAGTTATCAAAGAGCAAGTGAATGTCATTGCGATGAAAATTACAGAAAAAGAAAAAATCAAGATATCCGTGATGCATGTGACATTGTTTCAGGCCTTTGTGAAAAAAATCGAAGTTACAAAAGTCGAAACGAAGCGTGAACAGGTCCCTACGCGGCTCCAGAACGTACTTTTTTTTTTACATATGAGGACTTGCGAACGAAAGACGCGATTTAACGTGCAGCGTGTCAACTGAATGACCTTGTCACACGCCCCACCCTCCAGGACGGGGAAGAGGACTTGATGTACCGGAATGTGTTTATAGGATACAGACGCAAACGGACACGAACTCTGATATACATTTATATTTTTGTTCTTTCGTAAGCAATAAGAACCACGCATTATTCGGTCTTAATAATTGAAGTTAGCTTACAATGTAGTTGTACATGCCTTGAAATTCAGTAAAGTTCTGAAACGAGGATGCGCAGTCTTCAACCCACTGGCCCGATGCCCGAGGCTAGTAGACACTTTGCCGGGCCAGTAGAATTTCACTAATAAAGTAAACAATTATCAGGTAAAAATTGTCTTCGGGCCAGTGGTTGAAAAAAGTTTTCGTAAAGACTGGATGCTGTGAATTATAACTGTGGAATAATAGCTGGTCCGAGGGGAATGACGGTCTTAATTTGAGACGTAAAAGAGGGAAACAGAGAAAGGGATCTCCCCTCTTTTTATACGGGAGAATTTTCTCTACTCGATGTTCAACAAAGAAACAGAAATATTCCGCACTCAAAAAAAAAAAAAAAAAAAAAATCAGAGTTCCGCGAGTTGATATAACTTTCATGTTGTCAAAATGACGTCCTTTGATGTCCTTTACTTTGGTTCTGCTACTTGTATACACCTGTACAGAAAATCAATAACTCTTCACAAAGGTTTAAATTGTCAAAATGACGTCCGTTGATGTCCTTTACTTTAGTTCACCTGGACAGAAAATCAATAACGTTAAACTGACCAGGGATTTTTAAAATACCATTGTTCGGAGAATAATAGATGTGACGGCCAGTACCTGCCTCAGGTTATACACGCTTATAGAGTACATAAAGGGCGGTGCATGAATTACAAACGTCTTTCCTACAATTTTATTATTATTATTTTAATGTAGCAGACTTTTACTTAATTTTTTCGGTTTTTTTTTTCATGAAAATGCGGCATCGAGACGTATACATGTTTTAAAACACGTGGAAAGAAAGATAACTCTTACTGAAATTCAGCCCTTGAAATTCCCTATCTAACCGTGTACATCGATTTGGTACGTGAATTTGACGACCCGAGTATCCACGGAAATTGCCGAGTTGCTTATTCGAATATTCGGCTAATCGACTGGAATTGACTTGACAAATGGTCAACCCAAATAAGCGGATTCCACTGTACCTCTAAGTTGGATAATTTGTTTCCAATCCCTTTGTTGTTATTAAAAATAAAATATATTTAATGTAACCTGCATTATTCTGATCAGTGTATATACACATTTACATGTACTTGTAGGTACAATGTAAAGAACCTTTACATGTATTTTTGAATCGTGTTAATACATGTAAACAATATTTTATAAAATTCTATCTCAGAATGATGTTTTTAAATTTTAGTTATTCAGTAACTATTGTGAAATCATAAGCATAAATGAAAAATTAATGTATCTTAACATTGTGTATTTTTCAGTTTACTTTCTGGTTAGAGAAATGTATAATAACAACAGAAAATCTAGATGAGCGAGTGGCCATTATGAACAGAATTCTGGAAATAATGATAGTCTTCCAAGAATTGAACAATTTTAACGGTGTTCTAGCAGTAGTTAGTGCAATACATTCAGCTTCTGTTCATAGGCTGGAACACACGTACGATGTAAGTAATTTTAATAAGTTTTCATTTTATTCATTAGCTTTTAATTTACATACAAATTTATCCCGTCCTATCCAAAATGGAAAAAAAATGTAAATTTTGAAACTGTGCTCTAACATGTACATGTATATCAGGTATCTTACATAAACTACTAAGAATTTAAAAGTCCCTGAAATTTAGATCAGTAGATTTAATAATACATAAAACTACATGTAATATATGGACCATAAAGTGTGTTTCAATGTTTTTATTTTCTTTTCACTACAGGAAGTAAAGTATAAGAGAAACTTTGAGGAGGCAAAGGAATTGAACTCTGAAAGATTTAAGAAGTATCAGGAAAAATTACGCTCCATTAATCCACCATGTGTCCCATTCTTTGGTACGTACATGAAGGAAATTCAGAAGCATGTACATTGTACATATATTACAGAAATAATATAATTCAGAATTAAGGGATTTTTGTGATTTCAAAATACAAAATGTGAAGAAAAAGAATAGCAAATAATTTTCATGAAAGTAGGGGTTTTTTTTTGTCAACCATAAATAGTGAATTATTAAAATTTTGATTTCTCAATTCAGACGATCAATTAGTCATTGTAATTTTTTTTCACAGGAATGTATCTCACAAACATTCTCTTCATCGAGGAGGGTAATCCTGACTACTTACCTAGAACAACGGACATGATTAACTTCAGTAAACGACGGAAAGTAGCAGAAATAACAGGGGAGATCCAGCAATATCAGAATCAGCCATACTGTCTCAGTGTAGAACATGATATAAGGGTCAGTATGCAGCACTGTTTGATGTAAAGATCTTGACTCTTCTTTGAATTTAATGTTCACATACACATCAATGGATATAAACTTAAGCACAACTTTGCTGTTCTTCATTCTGTTAAAAAAAACTGATATACATGTATGTGTAGCTTCAGTTTTTAATTGTCTCTAAAAATAAAATGTTATCTTGTCTTGTATGTAGTGTACTAGATTCGACTTATTTTGGTTATGGTGGTTTCTGTCTGACCTTACAGTAAGAATTCTGTTTATCTTCACCTAACCATTTCAATTTTTTTTCAAAAAGGAATTCTTCGAGAAACTAGACCCTAAAGATGGAATGACAACAAAAGAATACATAGATTTCTTATATGAGAAATCCCTTCAGATTGAGCCAAGAGGAGCTTTACGGTTGCAGAAATATGTAAGTTAACTAAGTTTACTATATGCAAGAATCCTACACATTATTATTACTTTCATGGCTGTCATTTTATCAAATACAATTTTATTTGAGATCAACTTTTTCTCCCACAAGAACTGACCTCCGTACGTCTTCATATAAAAAAATCACTACAAAGATCCATGTATTTCTGACTAAGTTTAAGTGTTTAAATGAAGCTGAGTGAAAATGTCTAAAATCACATCCAAAACTTTTATTTTCCGTTATATTTGCATATATTCTTGATATGTAAAATATTTTCTACATAAAAATAATTTCTGTTCTAAATTTTGTCAAATTAAGTCACTATTTTCCTTTAAGTGATTTTGAATTAATTTACTAAGTTTTCATAACATTTACATGCAATGCACTGTGGGAAGTCACAAACCTTTTCCATATTGAGTTCTTGAAAAGTACATGTATCTCAGACATCAATGATCATTACATTAACAGTAACAGCTTTCTGTGAATTATGAAAAGGTTATTAACCATGTACATATACAGGTGCATGTGCAGTATATTTGATGAAACATTAAAATGAATAGTATGTAAAAATAGTGTACTCCTTCATGCCATAGAGAAAACCCCTAACTTAAAAAAAAACCAAAGGCTAAATGCATTGAGTATATTGCAGGTTGTCCCTACAGCATGGGCTCATTCAATATTTTTGCATACTATACACAACGATGTTCATGATACTTAACTTACATGTACTTTGATAAACATTTCCACCTTACAGCCTAAGAAATATGAGTACTCATTGAAATCACCCGGCATCAAGCCATCAGCAAGTAGCATTAGGACATTAGCAAGGGAGGGCAGAAGCTTTATACCCCACATCATTCCTACAGCTGGCCCTAGTTATAACCGATTGGCTGACAGCGAGGATTCGGAGCTCTCCTCGCCCAATCAGACCACACCTCCGTATTCCCCGAGTATGACGCCACCACATTCAGCGACGGATAATGTCTTCTCTAATGTGGACCTGCCAAGTCGGGGTAAGATTATAGATAAAACATGGTTTGAATAGGTAATTGAAAGTCATGGAATTCGAACGTGGACTTGGAATCTAGTGTAAGGTCTTGTTAAGACAATGTAGGCTGAAAGCCTTAACATACAGATTTCAATGACATTTCCTGAAGCTTTCAATATTTTATGAGCCAGAAAAACTGTACAATTAGAACAAAATGCATATGAATTCAAAAGGGTAGGGCCACGAAGCCCTTAAAACGGCCCTGCAATTTTCCTTAAAATTAAACTTAATGAGAAATACTTGATACATGTATATCACATAAAATATAATGAATATTTCCTGTTTTTAATAAAAGTAACATATCGCAACCCGAAACATCATAGGAAGAGTTATGACTTCATCAAGTGACGTCATTTTAGCGTTATTGACAAAATATGGGGGCACATGCCTCGAGAAACATAAAACTTTTATGACAAGAAGATATAATGATTTTCTTTTATTCGATGCATGTGGCCAAGACCAATTTTAAAGAAACATGTAGGTTATGCAGCAATTTCAAGGAAAGTTGCCAATTTCAGGGTATAATTCAAAGGGCTTAAAGCTAGTGATAAATGTATTGTTTACAAAATCTCAACACATAATTTAGTAACGAACTTTAAAAAGTATCAATTAACAAAAAATATTCCATTTATTCATATGTTAAGAAACAGGGCCGATATAGGGGCTTTGTGGCCCTACCCCTTTCACACATAGCACTCAAATTTTTCTCAAAGGGAAGACTCAAAATCTTTGTTCTTGAGGTCATGGAATTTTATGACAGAAATTTTGTACAAGCCATGTTAGAATACATGTATGTGTACTAAGAAACTAGAATTTGTACAATACAGAAGAACTTCTAAATGTAATACTAGTATTACAGGAAAAAATCAGAAATGTTCATTATGCCCCCGGAATCAAAGATTCGGGGCATATACATGTAGTTTTTGGCCTGTCTGTCTGTTTGTCTGTCTGTGGCAGAAACTTTAACACTGGGCATAACTTTTGAACTGGTAAGTGATATGGCTTTGATCTTTCACATGTGTATTCCTTGTGACAAGACCTTTCCATTGGTACCAATATTTTTGGCTCTTGACCTTAACCTGGACCAATGATCTACTTTTCAAAAACTTTAACACTGGGCATAACTTTTGAACGATAAGTGATAGGGCTTTGATATTTCTCATGTGTGCTTCTTGTGACAAGACTTTTCCATTAATACCAACATTTTTGACCTCGTGACTTTGACCTTTCACCTACTGAACAGAAAATGGTTTAAGTACTAAGAAAGATGCCTATGGGGGCATTTGTGTTTCACAAACACAGGTTGTATTTTCTTATTAATATTCATATTTCAGTAATGAATTAGCCTCTTTGATGCTGAGTTCAACTAGCATCCACCAATTTAAATAATTTCTTTTAAAGAATAATCAGTTTTGCCTTTTTTCAGATTCTGGTATAGATTCTGTATCTTATGCTTCATCAACATTATCACTGAATCAAGGGCCACCCACCCACCCTCCACTGCCTAGACCTACGCCAGTCAATCTACAGCCCCCACCATTACCTCCACGCAAAAAATATAGAGACTCCATTAATGACATTGGATTGTCACGCTCTTTGACCTCCCCGATTGTGTCAGAGCCCCCTATTCCACCTAGAGGAGCGCCTCCTGTACCCCCGAGAAGAGACTCGTTTCATAGTGGACAACTTCAATCACGTCATTCTTCTGGTCATATTTCTTGTGCGACACTGCCACGTTGCGCGGCTTTAAGTGGTGGTCGCAACCCTTCAAATCGTGCCACATTTCCTGTTGAATTCCATAACGGAAATGGAGACGATAAAAATAGTGATAGTGAAATACCCAAGCTTCCACCTAAAACTTATCGGACTCATCACCATACAAGGCAAAAGAGCAGTTAGATCGTATTTTCAACAAAGGATTGGTTGACAATCCAAACATTTTTGTTGCACATTTGCTCGTAAGTGTGGAACATTTGCGAGAAAAAGTCTTTCGTCAGCAATATCAATGGAATTGTTTGTAGCCGTAAACATGTATGTGTATGAAGGTGATAGTTTCGTTTGTTTTCAGTCAGACTTCCTACAAGTAAGGAAGACTGATCAAGAGAATTATAACGGAAACAATGCAAAATGAAAGTGCTATGTGTCAAAATTTTCCCTGTTATTGTATAGTTAGATGAAGATGTTATAATTGTGCTTTCTCTCAGCAAACAGATATAATGGATATTATTCCGACAGTCGAAAGATACGAAAGAACATGGGACTTGTTGGATAATTGATCTCATATATTATGTTGCCTTTTAAGAGGAAGAATGCTTCCATATGAAAAAAGGAGTGACACAATTTAGATATTCAGATTTACAATATTGATTTAGATCTATACATTTTATGGGCCAATATTGTTATTTCCTTTATGTATCAGTAAATTTTTCTTTATTACCAGTGAACAGTGCTAATAAAACATGTACATGTACTTACAGCCAAAGAACACTGTATGCCACAGTATCAAAAAACTTTGTTAGTTTTAAGCTTTTTATATGCCCACATTAGTGCTATACTGTCGTTGTCTGTACGTCTCTCCTCACCATCTTGTCCAAACTTTTCCTACACAACTATAGAATCTTCAACGCTTTGGTTTCAAAGTTTGTATCTGACCCTGGTTTGGCTAAAATGTGCATGTTTTGGGTTCAAAAAATCTTTTCTGACCTTCAGAATACATAGTTTGATCTTCCCTCATAGGCAAGGACACATGAAGTAAAAAAAAACTACATTTGGGCCATGTTGCACATCTATCACCTCGACATGATCATGATGCGGGCATATCATGCACATGTTTGCACTGCCCTATTTTTTCTCTCAGCACATGGAGACTGTCAAAATTATCCTTTTGCTTTCCCACTCTTACATGAATTTAGAATAAACTTACAATGTTAGAATAATGCCCTGTTTATACGACGGGTTTAATGCGCATTAAATCGAATTTAATGCGCATTAGATTTTAGCTGCGTTCACACGAGGAATCTAATGCGCATTAGTTTAATTCGCATTAGATTTAATGCGCATTAGATTTTGCCATGTGAACGCAAAGCGAATCTAATTCGCATTAAATCTGGCGCATGCGTATATAATTTACTAGAATTCTACAGTACATTTCCATCATAACTGGGCACTTTTAATCACCCTTGGACCTCAAAACATAGAATAAGAGGTAAAAATTCTTGATTTCATTCACAATGAACCCTCTAAGTAACTGTACTGCGTCTTTTAACTTACGTAGATTAACATTATATTATGACATCATTTTATCTCACAATGACGTCATGCAATGTATGCATAAGCCCAACTTACGAAGAGGTAAATTATTATGAGCAAAACAACATACAGGCATGCATTCGATCCTTTTACTATCTAAAGAATACGGCTCTCAGTGCAAATGTACCAAAATCTAATGTGCATTATAATATGTCGTGTGAACGCAATGCGAATCTAATTCGCATTAGAATAAAGCGCATCAAATCTAATGCGAATTAGATTTAATGTGCACTCGTATGAACAGGGCATTATTTTTTCACCAAAGAAAATCTCAAATTGAAAAGTAAGAGGTCAGTTTTTAAGAAATCAAAATTTGATATTATAATTTTTCCAAGAACATTAAAGTATGGATGAATCCTATACATGCACTATCAATTCACTGTTACCAATATTGGTCAGTGGAAAAACAATTCAAATTGCAAATGAGTTCTGCATCAGTGATAATAAGCAAAGTTGCCAAAGAAACAAGACATAATAAAGTTTTTGATAGATTGATGGGATATATGGAATCAATTGAAAATATAATATCTTAAAAAAATTTTAACTTCACTGAGAAAAAAATCTTGATTTTGCCTTGATAGAATAGACTTTATTCTTGTCCTTATACTGACCAAAGATGAAAAAGCTTTCCATATCAAGACACCTCTACCCTACCTGTAACCCTCCCCTTTTACATGTTTTAAGCCTCCAAAGATTGATGGTCATAATTACTACAAAAACCGGAGTAAAATGTGTGAGTGATATCATGAATGCAAGCATTCATTGTTTGAATTTTTGATTATTATGTTTCAGTTATAAATTCCATAACAGACTGTTGAATTGCAGCTTTTCTTGATCATCTTCTGAATGAGAATACTGTTGAGCATCAAGTATTTTTGTTTTGTTTTCAAGAGTTTCATTTTAATAACTACATGTATGTTGATATCATGCTGCCTTTTGCGTACTGTAAAAACTTTCCTGCTTCAAGAAATCCTTTTGTCTGATAGTCTTTGGGTTTGTCCTTTTAAATCCTTTATGCACATGAAGTTTGAAGAATTATTTTTATCTAACAAAGTATAATAGGCATTACCTCCCTCCTCCAACTGATTTTTGTTCATAAGCTTAGGTATAATTTTTTCTGCATTTTGGGAGGGTCTTACAGACTATTGTGACAAAAAAGAAAATGATTACAATTCTAAGTATTTTCTCCTTTGATAGGACCTTTAATGCGGCAAATACATCATATTCTCTAAGGAGTTCAGTATGTTAGGGAAAGGAATAAAGATCAGTTTTAGCTTTCGTAATTTCTATTTTAGATGGAAAGATGGGGAAAATCTTTTAATATGTAAATTTATTATTGCAACAGTACTTTAGTTACAGCATATGTTATGCATGAGATTTTTGTACATCTTGCAAGTATGGTAGACGATATCTTTTTTTTTTTTCCTTAAATTTTTAGCGAGGGTTTTATTTGAAACATTCTGCTGAAGTTAATTAAGCTGAAGAAATTAATTGACTGTTGATAACATTCTACTGTGCTGAAAAGTTAATGCAATAAATTTTTGTTTTATTATTTTGATAATGCTTACCATGCTGAAAGTGCTTGAAGAATTGTTAGAAAATGTTTATGTTGTCATTTCAGAATATAGATAAATGTGAACTGAAACTTTTAAAATTTCAACTCTCCTCTAGGCTGACTCGGGGTTCAAATCCAGAATTGTTCTTTGAGTTTACATTGTTACTTTGCATTTGTATAAAGCCTAAGCTTAATCAGATTAACTACATTATGTATAAAGTGACAACTTGCAACTCATTTTTACTCAACTATATTTACATGCAGTTGCACACCTAAGTATAGAAGGTACTTGTAAAGTATGTAACCTGGTTTCAGTTATAAATCAGTCCCTTTCTGACATCTTATATGTAGGTTTCAAAATGTCTTAAAAGTAAAGAAAAGGCAAAAGAATTTTACTTCTTTGCCCCCATTATCAGAGATTCATGGCATACAGGTTTTGGCCTGTCTGTTTGTCTGTAAAGCTTTATTGTAGGCCATATATTTTGAATGGTAAGTGATAGGGCTTGTTTATTCCTTACAGTGAGACTATTTTATTGATACCAAATTTTTGACCTCTTGACATAACCTAAGTGTTCGACTTATTTTTAAGTAAAAGCTATGGTACTGACTAATACTCCCAACAGGGACATTCATTTCTCACAAATATAGAACTTTAAGGACTTTGAACTGTATGGGTGCTTATTTTACTTTGTACCAAAATTAGCGTCATTAAGACTTTGCTAATTCAAGACTATGCCAAATCTTGTTATTACTGCTATAGGTTAACAGGAAAATAAGTCAAGTGTGCTAATTCACTTGTATGTCAATTTGCCCATCTTCGACCTTTTTCTGCTCAAATTTATTGTGCTAAATATTTAAGTACATGTACAGTACATCACTCCTTCATTAATTTTCAACAGAAACTAGTATATCTGAAACTAGATTCAAAATGGTATTTTGTGCCAAATTTTCAAAACTATGCTGCTTTTAGGCTACATGTACTTGTAGTTCATCTTTCTCTTGGTAGAGAGCAGGCTACTGAAGCATGTGAAGAGGTTTTACATTTTATCCTATTTCATTCAACATTTATTAGAAGTTAGAAATTTTGAAATAATTTGAAAGGAAGAAGATCAATGTTTTAGAAAACTTTTTCATTTTCTATTGATATCAGTATGGAAAAGACACAATTTGACCTAAATTTAGCTGATATTTTGCAAAATGAATGTAGTTTAATTTCAGATTTAGATTGGATTGGGTATGGGTATCAAATTTATGAAAGAATTTTCTCAAAATTTGGCTTTTTCAGAGCAGATTTTACAGGTCATCTGATCATCTCCTTTAATTCCTAGCAGACTGTTTATAACAGAAACCACACACACTTAGTCCTGAAAACCTTAAAATGGAACAATTCAAAACAAGAAATAACAGGAAAATGTATATGTCATGGTCAGCAGGTTTATTATGAATCGTGCAGTGAACAAATCAATTGCACGCTGAAGATTTTTAAAGAATGTTGCCTTGGCAATCATTGTGTTGACGTGATAGTGTACCATTGATATTAGTGAACGTATTATGTGATAGATTGTCATTGCAAACATTTAAAGAGTCAGTTGTGTCAAAATTATAGAAAATGTTCGATTTTGTGGTCTTGTATCTCAGAGAAGCTGATAACGTCAAAAAGCAAGGTGTTAGGTGTATGACCATGTTGAAATTTAGACATTGTGATGAAATTAATGTATTTTTAATTCTGTGTATTGGTTCAGATCAGGGAATCAGAATTTATGTTCAAACAATATTTAAATACTGTTAAAGGGAATTTTTAAATCTATAACAATTATTTGAAATGAAACAAAACATTTATGCATTATATGTGTTATGCACACTTTTGACATTCGTTTTTCCTCCTTTCAGAATGAATTCTTTAATGAATTAAAGTTTATTGGCTCAAATATGTAAATAGAAATAAAAAGCAACTATGAGATACTCAGGTTTTATGGAGTCTTGATAAAAATGTTTAGATAGCAAAGAAATGCCAAAACTTTTCATTCATTTGCCTAAATGGGTGAAGGATGTAATGCTAGCTATTTTCATATATCAAGTGTGCTATATGTGTCTCAAATGTGTGTTTGTTTCGTGTTTAGCAGATGATTGTGTGTTGACGTGTAAAAGTTTGGTTAAGAAGCCATGATTTTTATCATTTTTGCCACTGAGAGCAGTTCATAAGAAAGACGCAAGCCATTCTAAGAGTTCTTTTTATGATTTTTTAATGTGCAAATTTCAAGTTATTTAAGATTACATAATTAAGAGGGAAAGAAATCCTTTTAAGTTGAGCATCTCTTGAAAGAGAGTTGAATGCATTTTCAAGTTTGTTATGTGATTGGTACACATTACACAAAACAAGTGTATGAGGTTAATAACATAATGAAGTGCTTTAAAGAACTGAAGTACGGAGAACTGAAGTACCAAGTTTGTACGCTTAAAGCAACAAATACATGTATTAAGTTGAAGAACACTTCCCTTCGTTCAAGATTTTTATGCGTCAAGCTGCCTTTTTCTCTTATGAGAATGGCAAATTAAAATTATTCCATCTTTTTGTGACAAAAAAAGCAATTTCCATTTGTGTCAGTATCTTATGTACGTATTAATTCATGATGCCGTGTAATTCCTTTTGAAAATGTGTACCATCTTTATTCTGAATTTTACAATGGTGTCCACAGAAATTGATGACATGATATCACATGTAAACAAAATTAGTTTCCACAACAAATGGGAAGTAACTTTATGAAATGAAAAGATGGTATAAATTCAGCATAAACTATACATGATATACTACATTGAAAGCTGCTCCTTGAATTTTGTGATACAATTTCATGAGAAACTCAAGATAATAATTTCTTGAATCAGAGGTTATTTGTAAATTTGCAATATTGTGTAAGGGAATTTTACATTTGTTAATGATACTGTTACTTTTGTTGAATTATGTGGATCATGGCTCCATCTCATTTATATGTAAAAGGAACAGGCAGCCAGAATTGCCTCTATCTCAGATTTAGCTGGAATTGCCTCTGAGACTGGCAGGTAGTTTTGACTAGCTTGTTCCACCAATCAGTATTCAAAGATTATGTCCTTTGAAGAAAAAGTGAAAATAAAAAAGATTGATGTTTAAGCTTGTATTTTTTTCATTTTTTTTTTTATTACCAGCAGCATGCTAATTATCAAACTGGAAAAGGAAGTTAAATGGTTTTCCTATTAGAAAGACATGAATATTGTCAAATTGATTGTCAAACTGTCATATTTAGCGTGCATCATGAGGGCACTTCAATGTAGGATACTAATTGAAAAGGACAATTTGCTCATATGAATGGCTAAATGAGTGAACAAAGGTCAAAGTCAAGTGTATTAAATGGCTAAAGCTTTGTCAAGACCATGCATAGTTCTTAATCGTCTGCATGGTTTGACTGACAGAAGTTTTACGTGTAGATTAAAGGACAAGCTCAGTGTGCAACTACTGTACAAATCCTTTTTAGCTCACCTCACAAAGTGAGAGGGAGCTTATGCTATCACCCTGTCGTTGGCCTCTGTGTCCACACTAGTATGTTTTAGAAGTTTTATTTCTTTTAAGTGCTAGGAAGGCCAAACTTCCTCAGATGATGAGTCTTTATGAGAAGATCACAAATCTACATTCAAATGTAGGTCATGATCTATATTTTCCACTTGAGTGCACATGTTAGGAATATTTGGGTATCAATGTTAATAAGTGCTAGGAAGGACAAACTTGCACAGATGACGATTCTTTATGAGAAGATCACAAATCTACGTTCAAATGTAGGTAATAACTTATATTTATCACTTGAGTGCACATGTAAGGAAGATTTGGGTATCACTATCAGTAGTCTACTTCCCTTCTATGTTTTGTTTAGTTGTTAGTATTTCCATTGGTCCTCAATAGGACAGATTCTCAAAATAAAAACTACATAATCTTTGACCACTCCCTATTTGATGCCATGATGAAATGCTGCCTTGAGGTGAGCTTTGTAATCTTTGATTACAGTCACTATGTTTGTGTACATGGATTTTTAAAATATTTCTCGGTAATGTTGGCAAGGACTAAGGGGTCAGTGCTAAACAGACAGTCACAGACCATTGTCTGACCCAGGGTGTTTTGTTGGCACTGAGTCACAGACCTATATAGGTTTGGTTAATACTTAAGTGAGGATATCTTCTGTCTTTATGGTCTTTCATAGATTTTTAGCTCTACTGGTCAAAGACCAGAAAAAGATTTTGGAAAAAATCGAAGATCAATGTCAAACTCTACATGTATGGAAAACAGAATTTAACAGCAAATGAGCACTATAACTCAAGTAATTCTTTACCGTCAGTGATGAAATTTCAAACACACAATACATTGCTCATACCCAAGGAGACCCATTTCTTTTGGAATCAAAAGTCAAATGCAAATGACTTCAAGAGTAGCCCTATGATTTTGGGGTCTAAGGTCTAACTAAGGCTCAAGATCAAGCCTTGCATTTATGAAAAACTGTGTTTCTGCATCATAACTTGAGTAATTATTGACCTATAGTGATGATACTTCAATCATGAATTTCCATGACAAAATTGGGTCAAAAGGTCAAGGTCAAACAAAGCTTGTATGAAGCATCACAAATCAAGTAATTCTTGACCTGGAGTGATGATATTTCAATCATAGATTGTCCATGAAGAAAAGGCGATTCCTAATGGTTTTGGGATCAAAAGTTTGGAAACAAAACAAAGATTCTTTAATTAATAAATCATGACATACATGTAACTATTCAAAAGTCTACCAAGTTGGTGTGTAAAATCAGGTTTTTGAATAGTCACATCCAAAAATGTTAAGTGTGGGTGCATGATGCTTGAATGTTGTTGAAGCATTTACTAAGACACTACTTGAAATCCTAAATTTTCACTTCATTCCGTATTAGGAGAGAAATAACAAGATAACCAAAATTGGACATACAGATAATATATTAATTTAATAAGGACATTAATATGACACAAAATCATAAATGGTGACGAAACTAAAATAAATATCTGAACTGAAAACAAACAAATATGGAGATCTAACAGACACACACTGCTACATAATATAATATTAACTGGATTGAAATCCAAAGCCACATGCAAAAAAAAGATGATTTCCATCATCTCTAATGAAGATACAAATGAGCATGTACATGTACATGTATGTTATTTCATTATTTTAAAATGCTTCCTTTGCAAAGAATATTGTCTACAGATGTAACATTTGTGTACTACATGTATATGCTCAAGTATGATACACAGTAACAATGCCACCTATACATGTACATCTGTCATTTCTTTGATATCACTTTTAAAGCCTTAAATTAATAGACATTATAATTTATATCAATTAAGAGATGTACCGTAATAAATGTAAGTCTTCAAACTTTTTTCACATGCATAACAATGTGTTTACAAAGTCATGTATTAATTGGAGACAGATGAAATTGTACAATTATATCAAGAAAATCAGTACTATATTTGAATTTTGAACAAAAAAATTATAAATTAACAACTGTAGCACAAATTAAATTCAAATTGTATACAACCAACAAATACAAATATAATATCGCAGTTACATGTAATATTCATGTAATATCAAATGCACAACCCAAAGGAAAAGAATATATACATTCAAACACACGTCACTACATGAAGTAAATCTTGCTTTATAAGCCAAATAAATATGATATATACTGAGTGTGCTATATAATATAAAATACTATTTTCTGGCATAATATATTGCACATGATAATATCAAAAACACATTTCAAGGAAAGCATGCTTATATACTGTACATGTGCGATAAAAAATTAAATTAGTTAGAACTTTTTAAAATGCCTAATTATGTATCAATAAATAAATAATCTGTTTTTGTTTTGTTATCTAAGCGAAGTACAATAACATTAAATAAACTAAATATCTGCATTTTACAATCATATATACTATCTTCAACTTAATAAAGTTTTGAAATAGATTATTTCAAAAACAGCTTGTGTAATAGGAAGTTAATTTGGACATGTAACATTTATCTAGGATGAATTCAAACCACTGTTTCAATTATATGGAAGATAGTAATATAAAGTTCAGCAAACTATAATTACAAAGTCATGTATACTACAAATAAGGAAAATGTAAACAATGTAATACAGAATTATAATCCAAAGATGTACATCTACATGTACAATGTACATTTTAGTTAACATTTTGAAAAGCATATCTCTGAATTCATATTCAAGTAGATTATCTTAACTAAGAGCTGATTTTATAACAAAGCAAAGAAACTAATCAGAAATAATAACAGTTGCATACTTTTTTTTGGTAGATGTACAATGTCTAAGCAATTATGCACAGAAATTGAAAATTATATTTCAAAATTGTCCATAGAGCATTTAAAAGTATCTATTTGTGATTGAAATACCAGGTATGCATTATCACTTTAGCCAGAAAATTAACAAAAGGTATATCAAAATAAGTCAAAACTTTTAAAAATTTGAAAAATAAAATGTACTTGTATAACTTGAGATTCTTTTGGTTTTTCTTTACTTTTGATCTTTGGCTTCTAAAAAAACCACAATTATGTTTGAGTAGTCTAATTCAAATCCTGAAAGTTACTTTTGATCTTTATTGGGTTGTTTTAGGCAGAGTCACATACCGTATATCGGGAATTTTTCGCATGTGTCTAATTTTTGCTAAGTTTGTGAGCATCATCAAATCGCGAAAAATGGACATAGCGAAAAAAAAAGACACAAACTAATGCTTCTAAAGAGGTTCAGTTATATGTACAAAATGTAATTGTCCTGAGGTATTAGTGAGTACTCGTCTAATTAAGATAACTATGATTATTATAATTGATATTTACAGATAACAGGTAGTATTGATTAATTTAATTACCCGGTGCAAACATGGTTATCAAACAATTACCGATATGAATGTATGTCGGCTTTTACATGTATTTTAACCACCTGTTGTAATTATGACATTTAGCGTTTTGGTTATCCGTGTATTTCTCACAAGAAACTAAATCTAAACAATAATTTGGGGGTTAAAGGCCTTTTTCAGACCACAATTGTCAAAACTATATGACTACTTGCAAGGGAAACATGAAATGATAATCAATAGCTTTAAAGAAGCCGGCATCGTTTATGCTTTAAACAGTAAACTGTATTATGTACATTCTTGTACATTTGTGTTATTGTACATGCACGTATACATAGATAAGTAAATCCAGCAGAAAAATGTTCGCAGTTACATGATCGTATTTCAAATTTTAAATTTTGGTATTTATAAATTAGTGAAAATTAGACTCAGCGAAAAAAAAGACACACCTTTTTAGAGTCATTTTCGCGAAATTTACCAGACGCAAAATTACCCGATATACGGTAGTCTGAACCAGCTCTGTAAGAGCAAGAGATAAACCAGCTCTGTAAGAGGTCATACCCAAGAGATTAAACCAGCTCTGTAAGAGGTCATACCCAAGAGATAAACCAGCTCTGTAAGAGATCATACCCGAGAAACTTTATTTTTGGCTTATCAGAATCACTTTATCGTTTAAAAATATACTGAAATCTTGATGATGCAACCTCTTCATAAGCGACACTTATAAACCCCACCTTGGGAAAAACTGCTTTGTGATTGGCTGAAATGGAGGTGGTTTGGACTCCTATTGCAAACAAACCAAGAATTATTACGGTACATTTAGGTTGTATATCAGGTTTAAAGATTAATGACAGATTTGTGGTTTCCCATGTTGAATATGTTCAAGATACAATATGTACCGGTATATTGATTACGATTATTAAATAACCAGATCTATTACAAAACCATATCTATTACAAATCGTGATCTATTACAAAACCATATCTATTACAAAACCAAACCCATTATAAATCCAGATCTATTACATTACAAAACCAGATCCATCTATTACACAACCAGACCTATTATCAATCCAGATCTATAACATTACAAAACCAGATCTATCTATTATTAAACCAGACCTATTATCAATCCAGATCTATTACATTACAAAACCAGAACTATCTATTACAAAATGAAACCTATTATAAATCCAGATCTATTCCATTACAAAACCAGATCTATTTATAACAAAACCAGATCTATTATCAATCCAGATCTATTCCATTACAAAACCAGATCTATTTATAACAAAACCAGATCTATTATCAATCCAGATCTATTACATTACAAAACCAGATCTATCACAAAACCAGATCTATTACAAAACCAAATCTAGAAAAATTTAAAAACATGTCAATAAGTTGCATTATCAAATTAATACAAACCTCCATGTAAGTAATAAAACTAAAAAAAAGTATCACAGCACATGTTTTTGAAGACAGCTCTCTTTGTAATCTTAAACAATGAGGTCAAATTGAATGAAAGCTCATAATTCTTGCACAGTAAATTATTGTCAGTTTTTGAGTTTGAATTAATTAATATGAAATGAATATATAATGAAAATAATCATAAAATGATTTAAATATAACTACATAATAACCATATAAATACATTAAACGTAAAATAACCATTATACATTAAAGGTCAAATTTGTCAAATTTCTGTATTTTCTACTATTTTAGTGCACCAATTTCAAAGCAACTTTTAACTTTCTCGCAAAAATGTTTTGACTAAATAATTTAAGATGCTTTCAAATTCCATTGAACATCCAAAGTATCATCTACTTAAAACTTAAAACAACATGTAACTTAAAGAGACAAATTGTTTTAAAATGAAATCTTTGCCCTTAAGACAATAAATGGTTGTTTTTAAAAAAAATTCTCTTAAGACAAGCCATCCTTCTTTGGCTATAATGCTGATGGTTGGGTACTAACATTTTTGGTCCCTGTCATGGTTCATATACGATATAATGATTCACAACAACCATAGCACCAAATGATATTGCCTGCCAAACCAATATGGTGGTACGTCAATTACCATTGGTCCAGGAAGTCAAAACCAGTAATGGGCATGTTGGAATCATTGAAATCCTGTAAAAGATGAAAAGATGTACATTAAAATGGGAACTCAATTATTCATAAGATCATGTGTCAAAAACTTTTTGGTTCAACTGCAAGAAATTAGTGAAATTTGTAACACCTTTGTCACATACAAATGGAGATGTACAAAATGTAAGTATACCAACCCAGTTCTATTGCAAGGCGATGATAATAATGTCCAGCATTAACAAATTTTGCCTATTTTCAATGTTTTGCAAGCATGTCAAAAATGTATCAATGTATCAATTATGTTCACATAACATAAATTTACTAAAAGCATTATTAGTTTTGACTTCATTCATATAAAAAGCTTCGTACCATTTTTAAAACTTAATTATGAAACTAGTTGGGGAAACCAATTTAAATGCCCAGTAATAAAATTTCTTGTGATTAAATCAAATGTTTGGAGTTATGAATAACTGAGCCACTGTAATTGTACTAAGATGATGAACAATACAAAACATATTTATACAACATACTTCTGAGGAGCTTTTTGTTGTGTCTGCCACAGCCAGTAATTCTGAGTTGACAAATCCCTCGTTATGAGACAAGCTTTCCAATCCTCTCATCTGTAATGGCTCTCTGTCCATCCTCTGGCCTCTTGGTTCTTTCAGTAGAGGTTTCCGTGAAGGTGAGGAGGTGTTACTGCTACTATAGTCCTCCTCCTCCTGCACCAGAGAGGACACCCCACTTGACATGAGAGGATTGTCAAAGGCATTGAGTTCCTCCCCATCCTCTTCTTTGGAGGAGAAGGAGGAGTTGCTTTTGGATTTTGGCAGCTGGGATTCTTTGACTTTGGTTACCAAGTTTTCCCCATCCCCATCCTTCTTCTTAGAGAAGGAGGATGATAGTGACAACTTTGGTGATTTCTTAGAAGATTTTGGAGATTTCAATTTTGTTTTTTGACTTTGAGGTTCTGGCATGGGCTGTTGTCCTTGAACTGTATTATTGCTAACAATGTTTAAACCAATTTCTCTACGGGTAGTTCCATTCTTCAGACTCAAACTTCCATTTAAAGCTTTTTTATTGGAGTCTTTCCGAGATATACTTGGAGATCCTCGACTGTGACTTTCTTTTCTTGCTCTTCCAATTAGCTCCTCAGTGTCGTCATGCTGAATCTCCCTTTCATATTCCTGAAGCTTTTGAGGAAAGAAGTCTTCCCACAGACTCCTTTTAGAGGTATCATATTTAAACTCCCGTTTGGCCATGGTGACACCTGCATTCTCATCTTCCGAGGATTTCTTTGGTTTACTGGTCTTTGCATTTGGCTTTGATAATTCATCAATGTCCAGTAGACTCAAGTCTTGCTGACTCTAATATAACAGAAATTAATGTAAACTTATAATTAATTTCCATAGCTTACTTAACATGTTAAACATTGTTTTAAAAATTCTTATTTTTATTTCCTTGGAGAAAAAACTCTTTGAATTTTGCAATTACAAATGTATATGTACTGTAGTAAAAGCCACGTGTTTTTAACAAATTAGATCTGTAAATAGTATTTCAATGAAGTTGGGCTTTAAGTCAACAAATTTCATACCTTGGATTTCCATGAAAAAGGAGCAGAATGCTCATCTTGCCAACTCCAAAACTGCAATGAAATAAAAGAAAATTTTAAGTAAAATTACTCAAAGTAAGTGAATGTCTGGTCTACAATGACAATTTCTTGAGTTTGCAGTCAAGAAATTCATTGACTAATACAATAATTTTATTTAGTTAATTGTATATGTAACATAACATCAATTATGTATAAAATTATGTGGACAAAGCATTTTTAGCTCACCTGAGCCAAAGGCTCAAAGTGAGCTATTGTCATACCGGATTGTCCGGCGTCCGTCCGTCCGTCCGTTAACTTTTCACATTTTCATCTTCTCCTCTGAAACCGCTTGGAGGATTTTGATGAAACTTGGTATGCATGAAGTACTAAAGGTCCTCTACCAAGTTTGTTCATTTCAACTCGATCCCTTCAGGGGTGGATCCAGGGCGGGGTCAAATAAGCCCCAGAGGGTACCCCTCTTCAAAAATCTTCTTCTCCAGTTCCACTGAATGGATTGAAAAACTAATTGTATCTATGTGATCTAGAAGGATGTATGATTCAAGTTTGTTCATTTTGTTAAAATCCCATAACTAATTTTTGACGCGTTTTTGACGTCTTTTTCGACATTGTATTTTTAATGCAAAAATTGATATTTCTCTTAATATTTTCTTTCTTACTGAAAAATTCTGCTCCAGTTTAGTTTAATTTAGCCATTTTTGAAGCAGAGGAATGCTTTAGTGAAAGAATTTTGCTGAAAAGTTTATATTTGAATTTTTAATGATTTTTTTAACACTGTAAAAAAGGAAGGGGGGATGGTCATTTTCATCATTTTTGGCATTTTATGGTTCTTCCCATGAATGATTGTTCTAACATTTATCAGAATTATTATAAGGAATGTAACAGTGATGAATTTTTTTCAATATCTTGACTTTTAGATTTTTAATGATTTTTTATTACTTTAAATAGGTATGTTTTCAGTGTGTCAATGAGTCCCAAGGTAGCGAGTTCAAATCCCAACTGGGGCATAAAATTTTTTTTCTTTATTTTTCATTTTTCCTCCACTTTTTAAGCTTTGAATGCAATTTTTTACTTTTCTGAATAATTTTAATGCCAATTTGGCCATTTTTTTGACTTCGGCATTTTTTATGAAGTTTGGCATAATCTCCATATTAATTCCCCTTGGGTTCATATTGATATATTAAAAGCTATATTCTAGGTAAAATTAAATTAATAAATGTTTGTGTGATAGCATTTTTGATTTACAACATGTACAATTTGAATTTATAATAATTCTTTTATTGCAAAGATTTAAAATGAGGGGGGGGGGTTCAAAATTTCTATAACAACATCTGTTGTCAATTTTTTTTTCAATTAGAAGATAGGAACCGGACAAAATATTGTCTTTTTAGCTTGAGCCAAAGGCTCAAAGGGAGCTATTGTCATACCGGATTGTCCGGCGTCCGTCATCCGTCCGTCCGTTAACTTTTCACATTTTCATCTTCTCCTCTGAAACCGCTCGGAGAATTTTTATTAAACTTGGTATGCATGAAGTACTAAAGGTCCCCTACCAAGTTTGTTCATTTCAATTGGATCCCTACCGGGGTGGATCCAGGGCGAGGTCAAATTGGTCCCAGAGGGTACCCCTCTTTAAAAATCTTCTTCTCCAGAACCGCTCCATGTATTGAAAAACTAATGGTATCTGAGTGATCTAGAAGGATGTATGATTCAAGTTTGTTCATTTTGTTTAAATCCAATCACTAATTTTGACGTCTTTATGGCCTTAATTACTTTTATGCAAAAACTGATATTTTTCTTATTCTCTTCTCTCATGCTGCCTTAATTTATGTGCATGCATTTTTATGTCATATTACTAACTGTTGTTTTGTTCAGTCTTGTGTGCTTTGTTTAATTATATGTTATTTTATGTCTTGTGTTAACCTGTTTTCATAAATGACAACTTTTAATACATATTGTCTTCTCTCAACATACCCATTACCCAGTGTTCTCAGGTGAGCGATGTGGCCCCTGGACCTCTTGTTAAAATATTACATACACGATAAATATAATGCTTTCAATAGAATCTAGGAGATTGTTTGCTGAACATGCTGAAATTATATACACTATAAAATCAATTTGAAATAATGTACATGTAACACAAAAATCAAGAATGGAAGATTATACATATATACTAATTAAATTAATGTAATTATACATAAAAAGAAGATTATGCATCATCCTCTTGAAGTTCTTCAGCTTTGTATGTACATTGAAACAATTTGCTGTATTTTAGGAGGATGTAGGTTATTCACAACAATTAAGTGTACTTTACTTACTGTCCGCGCAGCTTAATATTACTTCAGAAATCGGAAAATTGAAGTTTTCTCTACTTTGTTAATTGCATATTTTCCAATTAAAATTTATACAGGGGGATAGATCTCGAACTCTCATAACTAACGGTGTATGATATATGTCTATACGACCAATAGTTAATATAATGCTCACAATGAGAAAATAATTTTAGATAGGGAGTTTAATTTCTATGTTAATTTTACCATGACGTCGTCGATGTTCTCTATAGACTCCATAGACACCATACAAAATGTAGACTCAGTGTAAAACATCGCCGACATCATGCTAAAATTAACATAGAAAACTCCCTATCTAAAACTATTTTCTTTCACTGTGAGCGTAATATTGGTCATACAGACATATATCATACACCGTTAGTTATGAGAGTTTGAGATCTATCCCCCGATATAAATTTTAATCTCAAAAATTGCCTACAAAGTAGAAACTTCAGTTTTCCGATTTCTGAAGTGAGCTGCACGGACTGTAACTCATACCAGACTAAATATTGATATTCATGAACGAAAAACTTACATCATTTGCATCATCAATTACAATTTTCTCTCCAGACTGAATATTCAGCTTGGGAAATGACTCTGGGTAATTGTACTTCTTTTCCTGCGAATCATACTTCTGTCTTACTTCTGGGCGTACGAAAAAGTCATCTAAAACCTCTTCTTTTTCATTTACATCAAATTTTTCCCATTTGTCACCAAGTATTTTCTCCACCATCTGGGAGTCTGATACGAATTTACGTGCCAAAGGATTCATTGAAGAAAAGTACACCATTGCTTTCGTATCCATGTTTAACTGTAAGAAAGTTTTACACTTAATTTGTCGTGGAATTTCAGTTCATAACTCAAAATGATCGAGTAGTTGGCAACTCCCCCTTTGTCACTTGACAGATGTTGGGAAACACCTAAAACTAAAATTTGAACCGTGAACGTCTAACAGGCGATCCGGAAGAAACGTTTTGGATATGCGATGAACCCTCTCTTTCCAGTATCAGCAGTTCCAGAGAATGACAACAACCCTATTACTTCATTTCCGTCATTTAAGTCATTCCCAACTGAAGAGGAAACTACAGCAACACAAAATGGTAACGTCTTCTTATTTTAGTAAGATCGCATTTCCTCTGACTGCCAGATTAGCCTTTTCAGTAGCTACGACGTGACTTGTATTTTATGTACAACAAGTATTTACTCTCTTTATGTTAGATTAGAAACTGATTGATCTTGACATTGTTTTATTGAGAAGGTACTTATTTGCAGTCAAAAACAACAAGATCTACTGTCAGCACAGCTCACTTCTGAAATCAGAAAATTAAAGTTTCCTCTAATTTGTTGGCATATTTTCCAATTATAATTTATATAGGGGGATAGATCTCGAACTCTCATAACTAACGGTGTATGATATATGTCTGTGCGGCCAATAGTATATGCCCACAGTGAAAGAAAAAATTATAGATAGGAAGTTTTCTATGTTAATTTTAGCATGACGTCGTCGACGTTCTCCATGCATAGACTCAGTGTTAAACATCGGCGACGTCGTGCTAAGATTAACATAGAAAACTCCCCATCTAAAACTATTTTCTTTCACTGTGAGCATAATATTTGTCGTACAGACATATATCAATCATTACACCGTTAGTTATGAGACTTCGAGATCTATCCCCCGATATACATTTTAATCTCAAATATTGACGACAAAGTAGAAAAAACTTCAATTTTCCGATTTCTGAAGTGAGCTGCACGGACAGTCGGCGAATCACAGGTGCGATTGTTTCATGCGAGCTCACACCTGCTGTTTTTATGTAGGGGATGTGAGCACACATGAAACAATCGCCTGTTAGGCAAATACTGAAGGGAAAAAAAGGACATTGGCAGATAAAGGCATATTGATTTGTGCATTTTTAGTTTGTTTAGAAACACAACAACTCAACAAGTGACTTCAAAAGTTTAACATTGCATTTGCAGGAGTTGCCTAAAAATAAATCAAGAATCAGCAAATGATCAGCTCATTTGATCATGGAGTCAATTAAATATATCATCATGATCATAACATGATGACCACTTAAGTACTGTAAAGAAAGCTCTTGTAATAGTACTATATAGTCTTGCTGTTTCATTTTGTCAATTATTGGCCGGATTGCGAAGCAAAATCCGGTCTATGAAATGGCGAAGTCCGTCTGTCTGTCCGTTAGTGCGTCAACATTTTGGTTAAAGTGTTGCGTTTAAGTCCGTTGAGAGAAAACTGTTTGGAGGAGCAACTTGAAACTTGACATGGTGATAGACCATGATGAGACAATTCAAACACAGAAATAAAATTTGACCTAGTGACCTTGACCTTGAAGTTTGACCTACTTTTGAAAAACGTTAACCTTGGCCATAGCTTTTGAATGGTAAGTGATAGGGCTTTTATATTTCACTTGTGTATTTCTTATGACAAGATCTTTCCATGGATACCAAAACTTTTGACCTTGTAAAAAAAAAACTTTAATTTGATATCCTGACTTTTGACCTAGTGACCTTGACATTGACCTTTGACCTATTTTTGAACTATAAGAGGTAGGGTTTTGATATTTCACATATAGATTCCTCTTGCACAGAACTTTAATTTGATATCATGACTTTTGACCTAGTGACCTTGACATTGACCTTTGACCTATTTTTGAACTATAAGAGGTAGGGTTTTGATATTTCACATATAGATTCCTCTTGCACAGAACTTTAATTTGATATCATGACTTTTGACCTAGTGACCTTGACATTGACCTTTGACCTACTTTTAAACTATAAGAGGTAGGGTTTTGATATTTCACATATAGATTCCTTATGACAAGATCTTTCATTTGATATCATGACCTAGTGACCTTGACATTGACCTTTGACCTACTTTAAACTATAAGTGGTAAGGTTTTGATATTTCATGTATAGATTCCTCATGACCAGACCTTTCATTTGACATCATGACTTTTGATCAAATGACCTTGACATTGACCTTTGACCTACTTTTAAACTACAAGAGTTAGGGTTTTGATATTTCACATATAAATTCCTTATGACGAGATCTTCATTTGATATCATGACTTTTGACATAGTGACCTTGACATTGACCTTTGACCTACTTTTAAATTATAAGAGGTAGGATTTTGATGTTTCAGTTGTAGAATCCTCATGACTAGACCTTTCATTTGATATCATGACTTTTGATCAAATGACCTTGACATTGACCTACTTTTGAACTATAAGGGGTAGGACTTTGATATTTCGCATTTAGATTCCTTATAACCATCACTTTTTTTCATTGCACAATAGTATTAATGACCTTTGACCTTTCTGTCTGCGCAAAAATGTATACGTCATCTAATACAAACACTTCGCAATCCGGCCTTACCGCCTTTAGCGGTTTATGGTTTATTTCTTTTAAAAAGATGGAAACTTCAATCATCATCTCCTCACAAATTTGTTCTATTTACATAACCTAGCTCAACAACCAAATAAAAAAGAAACGAAGAAATGCAAGCAGAACTACTCGCAACATACTGTAAATTGGTTTTTATTCGTCAGGTACCAATTTTCGTCATTTTCGTCAGTGCCTTCCATGACGAAATTACGTACTGACGAATATAAATTCTCTTGGAAAAATAAAATTTAGTAAGGTCAGGAAACATTGAATCAATCTCTTGGTAAACTTAAAGACATCGGGAGCACGTCGGAGGAGGGAGGAAGAAGCTGAAGGTTCCCAGTTTTAAGACATTGTAACATAGTGTTATTACGACACGCAAATAAATGAAAACTGATCACGCAAACAAAGTAGCTTATAATGTTCTTTTAATTACCAAATGATACGTTTTCACAACAATCTAGGTGATACATGTCTCTAATTGTTTGTTTACGATAATTGTTACACTAACAATAAAACACATACGGCGGATTTGACGGCAATCTACATGTAAATGTTAAGTTGGTATTTAAACAGACGAATTTACATTTAAGGAACCCTTGGATGACGAATTTACGTACTGACGAAATGATCATTTTTAACGAATTGACGAAAATTGGTACTGACGAAAATAAAGCAATTTACAGTAGTTGCAGGGGGATATAGTAACGCCATCGTTTGTGAGTGTGTGCAGTGGTGCGCGTGTATATTAATACTTCATAAATTGTATACAGCCTAGGGGGCACAGTTTTAATTGGATCTTGACCAAACTTCATACAATTATTTCTTATAGCAAAACAAAGAACCCTATTGATTTTCAAGGTCATGGTTAGATGTAAATGTCTAGTCACAGATTGGAAATGGTTTAAATCTATGTATAATACAGCCTAAAGAAGGCACAGTTTTGATTCAATCTTGTCCAAACTTCATACAATTTTTCCTTATTGCTAGATGAAGAACCCTAGTGATTTTCTAGGTTATAGGTCAAACATCAAGGCACAGATTGGAAATGGTTAAAATCCTTGTATACAGTATAGAGGGCGCAGTTTTTATTGAATCTTGACCAAACTTCATAAGATCATTCATTATGGCAAGAAAAAGAGGCCTTTTGATTGTCCAAGGTCAAGGTCAATGATGGAAATGTATAAAATGCTTGTATACAGCAAACTTAATACACCTATTGCTTATGATAATAGGAAGAATCCTATGGATTTTCAAAGTCGTATGTCAATGGTCAGTTTGTCCACTTTAGGACAGTTCTAGTTATCAAGGTCAAGGTCTCAGACACAGAGGGGCTGGGGGTGGAGGAAGCTTTGCTTTGCTTAGTTTTTTATTGAATCATTTGAATTGAATAATTCTTTGAAAAATTAGATATCCAAGGTGTAAGAACATTGAAATGATCATCAATCCAAAATAGATCGAGATAGTTTTATTTGACATAATTATGTTAATTTACTTTGTTATAGAGGGATCTTTAGACTGGCTGGAAAATCAGAGTTTTCCTGTGCAGCAGTTGACAACAGAGGCAAGGTAAATTTACCAGCATGTATAAGTTATAATAGGATGTAATTAGTTATAGGTAAGGAGAAGCAAGTCTGTGACCTCAAAGTATTTGCCTGGTACAAATTATCTTTTTCTTGAACATATTGCCAGAAAGGTGCCTTTATTTCTCAGGTCAGATTATGGTAACAACGTAATTTTCTTATGCCAGGTTTTTATATGTATTATCTGAGGCTGTAATTTAGAAAATGAAAATGATGAGTACTATGTATGTACATGTAAATATAAAAGGATCAGACTACGAACCAATTTAATCCAGTAATTTCTGTAATTTGAAAAAAAATATTTATTTCCAGGGTCACCTCTTATTGAAATTACTTTTGATGTATAATGATATAAGTGAATAAAATCAGTATATGAATAAATCATTATAATTATATGAATAAAGTCAGTATTAGCATATGAATAAAGTCAGTGTAAGTATATCTGACAATTTTTTCAGCAATGTCAGTATTGAGGAATCTGTGCCATTGTATCAAGCTGTTGATTCACATGAAAGCAATCAAGAAGAAAAAGCTGTGAAAAAGCATGATAATAGCTCATCTGAAGGTTAGTAAATAGCAGTTCAAACACTCATTTGAAAAGGAAGAGATCACTGAGTCTTTTGCACACTAAGGAAGTAATTTTGTATGAATTCAGAAGTTAACCTAAATTTAATTTGCTTATATTTATTGAAACACGTCCACATAGGAATCAGGCAGG
The DNA here is from genome assembly GCA_033119305.1 of Pinctada imbricata. Taxonomy (NCBI): domain Eukaryota; kingdom Metazoa; phylum Mollusca; class Bivalvia; order Pterioida; family Pteriidae; genus Pinctada; species Pinctada imbricata. The sequence goes on from VSWD01000009.1 coordinate 30,448,218, forward strand.
AGTGATATTTTGTTAATTTTTTCTGAACTTTGTGTTCCGATCAATGTCTTTATGAATGTAATAAGGAAGTTTCATCACACTTGGTTAGTGATGAAAAAGGAGTAATAAATTCTGTAGATTCTGGAGAAAATTCCCCCTGTTTTTCCCTTTTCAATTGTATAATTCCATATGAAATATAAAGTCAATATCTCACTTTATCATTCATTCCTTGAAAAAACAAATTGCATACAGTTCTGTTTAACATACATGTATTTATAATATGAAACACCCGTTATGCAGTTTCATAAAGCCATTTCATAATGAAAAGTTATGATAACACAGTTACATATTGCTCTGCTTGAATGCGATTGGTCAAGTATGGAGCCTCTTTTTCTCTTTACGCACAGAAATTCTTTCCGAATGTAGAAATACTTCTCATGGTGTAGCAGACAACTTATAGATCATGGCCTAGTTCGCCTCTAGTTCTCAGAATTGTTGATTTACAGTTTGAAATACACATTTATTTTTGGCTGAATCATGTGATAAAAAGAATCTCAAATGAATCTTCATTTCATACCATGTATTATGAAATGAAAATTCACTTGAGATCCTATATGTATGACACATATGTGTCAGAAACAAAAAGTGCAGCAAAAAATTTTCTAGTATCACATCAGACTGATTTTTATATTAACCTTAAATATGTCACAAATAGTATGTTGTTGTGTAGCAGTGAGTGCATTAACACTTAAAAAATACAAGTAGTATATACAGTCAAACCTGTCCTTGCGGTCACTCGTTTTCTACAATCACTTTTTACTCCCCCAACACAATTTGTTATATAAAAGTACTTAAATCAATGGCCACTCTTGTAACACGGCCAGCTTTTTCTTCAGCAGGTCCTTTTTAGCAGAAAGAGTAAATTTGTGTGTTTGAATAGAGGATATTTACTAGTAGAAATATCAGTTTTATTGCATTTATTACATGAGTATGAATAATCAGTAAACATATCGCTGTATCTGTTCAATAAGAGATCAGAAATACAACGTTGTTGTACCTAAGATAGTATAATAAAAATACAGAAATAGAAAACAAAAACCTTTGTGTAGGTCACAAAAAAACATTGGTATTACTGAGAAACGCAGCTTATTTTGAAAATATTTTTAAATTGTTGACAGTTAGTATTGATGTAAACTTTGGATTGGTTCTATATACATAACATAAAGCAACACAAAATGAAGGTATAAATTGAGCACAATCTTTAAAAAATAACACATAATCGGGATAATTGTATGGCCTTGATTTGATTGAAGATGACTATCATAAAGAAAAGAAGAAGAGGAAGAAAGAGAAGCATAAGCACAAAAAGAAGAAGCACAAGTCAGAGAAAGAAAGGGAATGTTAGTCCATATAGAGGGGATGACTTAAATATCAAAAGGTTATACATAAATGTGCACATCTTTGTTATGATGCAAATTAATTTCACAGTTCACTTTCAATTTGTAATTCTGAATTAGTCCAATCGCATAATTTCTCTGAATGGTTAATTTTGCGTTGATACATTTTCTTTGTTATATTAATATATCATTGAATTCATTGGGGTAATTTTCACAATTGTATTATTATTGTGGAAATAGCCCCCACATGAAAATTACAGCCAGTATAAAAGACAATTTTGCCAAAATTACCCCCACATGTAATGTTACAATGGTCATTTCACGGAAATTTCCCCTGCGAAAATAACCACTTTTACAGTAATTGTTGCAAGACACAAACTATTACAGCTTAGCCATATGTTTAAGATCCATTTCTAGTCATACCCCACTTACATGAAAGCAAAGGAACATTAAAAGTGGATCTTCGGATACATATTTTGTATACAATGTATACATTTTCCTTGTCATTAGATCTTTTCATTGCTACAGAAAGTTTTGACATTGTGACTTTGACCTTAGAGTGTGACCTACTTTTGAATACATGTAACATTGACCTTGTGCATGGTATATGATATGGATTTCATATTTCACATGTGCCTTGTGGCAAGACCTTAATTTTGGTGCCAAACCTTTTAAACTATGTGACCTTGAAATATCCAAAAGCACGAGACTGCAAATACATGTATCTGAATTTGCCTGTTAAATTTTTTTTCCAGTTTATTCATTCAGAATTTGGTGATATTTTCATTTTGTGGTCAGAATAGAAAAAATGACAGTACATCAATATGATGCAACCAAATATGACATTAGATAAAAGTTTGCTAAAGGATGACGTGTCTGAAAATATAGGTTATTACCTGGAAAATGGACTACAATTTTAAATCCCTTTTTATTCTCTCAATCCTCAGGAAGAAGACAATTTATGGTAATAAAGTATTTATAGATGAAATCCGTGATTTGGAGGCAAAGGATGCTTTTCGTATTGATAGAAAATCGAATGCAGAGAATTGGAATTACCAGTCTTTGTACAAAGGTCATGTAGCAAAATTTCACGACACATATCGTACTTGCATGGGTCAGACTGATGGTGAACCTTTGTATGTAAGAGAGAAGATTGAAAAGGAGGTCAAAAAGGAGAAGAAGCGGTACTACAGCAAAGAAAATGCCAGAGTAGCAAATAGAGCACCAATTGAGAGATTATGCACAGACGATACAAGTGCCAAAAATGGCCAAACTGTTCTTCCAGAAAAAATGCTACTCCCTAGTGAGCCAATCACGAAGGAAAGAATTAGAGATGTGGATGTGAGAGAAAAACTGCTTGACGCTGATACTAAATTATATGTTGAAGGCAAGGGAAGCGTTAAAGATGACATTGATGAAGGTGAAATTTCTGCTGACGTTTTGGCATCACATCGTAAGATTGAAGAATATAACAGAAAACTAAGAGAGGATCCACATAATGTTCCTTGTGGTTAGAATTTGTTAAGTATCAGGACAAGAGAAGTGATCCTGCAGTTAGTGCGACAAAAGGCAAAGAGGATGTAAAAATATCAAAATTGGCCCTGCATGAAAAGAAGGTGGCAATTATGAAGAAAGCAATGGAAAGTAATCAAGGAAATCTGGAACTAAAGATGAAATACCTTGAACTTTGTCAAGAGACTTGGGAACCCCATCAAATTAGTAAGGAAATTGAAGACATGCTATTTGTACAGCCAACTAATCTGTCACTATGGCAACATTATTTATTATTTCATCAGAGTCGTCTATCATCATTCAGCGTCACAAGGATGAGTAAGATGTATCAGAAATGCCTGAAGACATTGTTGAAGCACAGTACCGGTAAAGTACATACTGCTGTTTCCACCGGAGATGTTCCACAAAAAATGTTAGGTAAGTATGGGATGCTATATCTAGTCATATACTGAAAACGTGGAAATTTTGCGTGTTGGTAATTTTCACTTATTTCACGAATCATGGTACTTTATGAAATTTTCCCCATGCCAAAATAAATGCTGCATTCTTGCAAAGGTAAAGATGTTCATGTCATGAATATTTCCCCCAAGTGTAACATCTTGTCGTTGCTGTTATTAATGCAAAATTTTCCCCCTTGCAAAAATAACCATGTTTATAATTATGAAATATAGTCACCATTATAAGTTAAGTAAGTACTTGAGTAAGTACTCTTAAAATATCTGTATTTCAGTAATAGAATAACTGAATTGAAATAAAATACATGAAATAGAAGGCTCTTCTTTTTTTTTTCCTTTCACAGTGATACTCGGTCAATACCTAAACTTCCTCAAACAGACAGGACTTACAGAGAGAGCCATAGCTACATTCCAAGCCTTGGTGGAATTTAACCTATTCTGTCCAATCAAATACAAGGAGGAGTCACTGGAAAATAGAAAAGCATTGTTTGAGAGCTTTTGGGATAGTAATGTGCCCAGGGTAGGGGAGGAGGTAGCTAAAGGGTGGAGCTTCTATGCAGAAAACAAGGTTGTGGCACCTACAAAGAAAATGGAAGATGAAGGCAAGATCTATAAGAATTTGAAAGAAATTGATACATGTATTCAATTAAATTATAAGTTTCAATTATATGTACATTTAGATGGCAACATTTGAGCTAAGCCAATCACAGGCTCTCAAATGGCTTGTCTTATTAATGAAGAATCTGTGAAGAAACCGTCTTCATGGTCGACATGGATTCAGCATCCTACAAAAGCTGAACAGAAAAATATGTGGTATGAGTGCGGTTTGAACCCAGATTTTCAGCATGCTATCTTAAGCATGCTAGCCGGGGGTGCTAACCACTACACTACCGGGGTAGGTGCCATCTAAGCTGGTTAGAAGGTAATTTGAAGTTTCTACATGAATAAAAAGGGCCTTTGCTGATGCTCCGCCCACTTCTTATTTATGTAGAAATTTCAAATTACCTTCTAACCTATACGTAATACTGTGGATAATGAGCAATTACATGTGTATATGTCGGCATGATATATCAATTGTTTTATATATTATTATATGTCTTGCTTTTACAAACATTTAGGACTGACTAGAAAATATGATACAACTTTTTTTGTAAGATTACTGAGAGTATAAATTAATAGAGCTATCTGACCTGTATTGAAGACTAAAGTTGAAAAAAATGATAACAAAAATACACATCAGTTAACTTCTTTATTATTAAATTCAAATTAAGTCAGAGTCCATTTTTGGAGTTATCTGCCCCTTTAAGAAAAAAATGTTAAAAAATTGATTTTGAAAACCATGAAATTACTTATTGATCACAATCTTAATTTTTTTTTTTTACATGAGAATCAATGAGTAGAATATGTTTATCGCTCGAATTTGGTGCCCTGAATGATTATAAATCTGTCTTGAAACTAGATTCATGACTTACATCATGAAATGAGAACATTTCTGATTTTATTTTACCTTAATATCCATATACAAGCTGAAGGTAACTTTCAACTTACATGTACATATTGTGTCACAATCTTATTAAATTCTTCATAACAAGTCAATCGTTGATATGGTTATATCTTACCCCCCGTTTACACTATGTTCCTGGCGGCCACGGAGGCCACGTTTCAAGCCACCGTGGACAAAACGTGGTGACCAGAGACAACGTAGGGGAACGGGATCGACAAACGTAACAAGCCGTGGTTGCCGGGGCTGACGGGGCAAATGTTTAAACTGTCAAAACATTTGTCACGGCAGCCCACGGTGCAGATGACCTACTTTAGAAACCGTAGCAAAACGGATCGAATGCAACGCAACGTGACAGAACGTAACAGACCGTAACAAAACTTGGGACAGTGTCCGTAGCGGAACGGGAAGCAAAAGTATGACTCGGCAACTTACGATCCTAGTGAAGTTGAGTTATGGTCTGCCACGTTTATGTCCCGTTTAGCTGCGGCTGCTTTAGGGCAGATGTACGTTTTATCAAGGTGTACCACGTCTTCTCACGTCGAGCTAAGGAATGTGTTGCCGTTTCGTCACGTTCAGTCACGGTACGTCCCGGATTGTTACGGTTTATTTCAAGTTCTACTACGGCCTGGCACGGTACGCACGGTCACACAAAAAGTAATACAAACCAAACCCTTTTATGAAGCTTTTTGTGTCTCTTTTTCCCGGCGGTCACAATTAATCGTAGTGGGCCTTGACAGAACTTGGTAGACGTGGCCAACTTGAATGGATCATAACAAACCGTGACAGACCTTATCAGAACGTGACAGGTCGTGAGGAAACGTACAAACGTCCATAACAAGCCGTAAGTTGAAACGTAGTGTGCCGTCAGGTCTCCGGGATTCAGGAGCCGCGGCTCGACACGGATACCTTGATAGACCGTGCGGAAACGTAACGAAACCTAACAGAACTTGAATACCAAGATAAAAACTGCCAAAAATCATACGGTGTGCTACGTTTTTGGCCGCCATGACTGCCGTGGTCGCCGGGAACATAGTGTAAACCTAGGGTTAGTAGATAAGAGGTTTTGTTACTTTAGATTTCTTACACATGTATATACATGTATACTTAATCTAGGGTTGATAATGAATCTCTCATTGTTATGTCTCCCCCCAACGGGGAGGAGAATCCCCGCCAACGGGGAGTAGACATATTGGTTTTGCCTTCGTCGTCCGTCTGTCTGTCCGTCTGTCCGTCTGTCACACATCGTGTCCGGGCTATATTTCCTGAACCGTTTGCCGGATCACTTTCATATTTTAGTATGTTGTTGCTTATGACCCGAAGGTTTCACATCACCTTGACCCAAGGTCATGTGACCAAGGTCAAGGTCACTTAGTGCATTTTCAATGAAATTATGCATACATTCCTGTCCGGGCTATATCTCTTGAACCGTTTGCCGGATCACTTTCATATTTTAGTATGTTGTTGCTTATGACCCGAAGGTTTCACATCACCTTGACCCAAGGTCATGTGACCAAGGTCAAGGTCACTTAGTGCATTTTTAATGAAATTATGCATACATTCCTGTCCGGGCTATATCTCTTGAACCGTTTGCCGGATCACTTTCATATTTTTGTATGTTGTTGCTCATGACCCAAAGGTTTCACATCACCTTGACCCAAGGTCATGTGACCAAGGTCAAGGTCACTTAGTGCATTTTTAATGAAATTGTCCGGGCTATATCTCTTGAACCGTTTGCCGGATCACTTTCATATTTTAGTATGTTGTTGCTTATGACCCAATGGTTTCACATCACCTTGACCCAAGGTCATGTGACCAAGGTCAAGGTCACTTAGTGCATTTTTAATGAAACTGTACATACATTCCAGTCCGTGCTATATCCCTTGAACCGTTTGCCGGATAACTTCCATATTTTAGTATGTTGTTGCTTATCACGTAAAGGTTTCACATCACCATGACCCAAGGTCAAGGTCACTTAGTGCATTTTTTAATGAAATTATGCATACATTCCTGTACGAGCTATATCTCTTGAACCATTTGCTGGATAACTTTCATATCTAAGTATGTTGTTGCTTATGACCCGTAGGTTTCACATCACCTTGACCCAAGGTCATGTGACCAAGGTCAAGGTCACTTAGTGCATTTTTAATGTTATTGTGCATACATTCTTGTCCGGGCTATATCTCTTGAACTGTTTGCTGGATCACTTTCATATTTTAGTATGTTTTTGCTTATGACCCGAAGGCTTCACATCACCTTGACCCAAAGCCAAGGTCACTTGCTACATTTTTAATGAAATTGTAGATACATTCTTGTTTAGGCTTTATCCCTTGGACCGCATACTGGATTGCTTTCAAGTTTAAGAATGTATTTAGTCATGACCAAAAGGTTTCACCTGGACCCAGGGTCATTTGATCAAGGTCAAAGTTACTAAGTACATTTTAATGAAATTGTACATGCTATCCCATTAGGGCTGTATCTCTTTTAACTATTTATCAGATCACCGTCATATTTTAGTATGTTGTTGCTTATCACGTAAAGGTTTCACATCACGTTGACTCAAGGTCATGTGACCAAAGTCAAGGTCAATTAGTAAATTTTAAATGAAATTGTATTTGTTACATGTATTATGTCCAGGCTTAATCTTTTGAACCGTGATCAGATCACGTCATATTTTAGTATGATGGTGCTGATGACCCAAAGGTTTCACAACTCCTTGATCCAAGGTCAAGTATTACATTTTTTAATGAAATTGTAAATGCTATTGAGTCTGGGCTATATCTGTGGAATCGTATACTGGATCACTCTTATACTACTGTAAACAGGTTTAATTTCGCAGTGTTAAAAGTTTGCGATTTTCTGAATGTAGCCAATTGTGGTGGTTTTAATTTCGCGGTATCGAAAGTTGCAGAAGAAAAAACTTAAACACTTTTGATACATGTATGAAAATGTTGTCGCACTAACACACGTGTAATTTGATTGTTGTTTGTAGTAACAAGTGTTTCTCGTGGTAATTAATGACAAACACATAGTAATTAGTGATAATTACACAAAAACGATTAAATTTCAATTAAAGTGGAGTACCGATAAGTAGATGAAATTAATTAACTGCATCCATTTCACTATGCGTGTCATCTTCATTTTTGTTATAAAAAAAATATTGGTATGATAAAAGATTCATAGTAAGTTATATTGTTGATACCTTTTAATGTACAAACTATTTCAGCAACTTACAGGAAAAGCATGAACGATTCCGCCGTACATGTACAATAGCTTTCATACATCTGAAGCATATGAACATCTTTTCCTCTGTGATTTGTTTTGTCTGTTATACATAATTGTTGCGGGGGTTTAATATTCACGGAAAATTTGAAAACCGCGAACATAGCGAAATTAAAACCATCGCAATAATTTCCCCGTTTACAGTATAGTATATGCTGTTGCTCAGGATTGGAGGGTTTCTTATCATCTTGACCCAAGGTCATGTGCCCAAGGTCAAGATCATTTAGTTCTTTTTAATGAAATTGTACGTACTAATATTGTCTGGGCTATATCTCCTGAACCCTTCTTACAATTGTTTTCATATTTTAGTATGTTGTTTCTAAGGACTATATGTTTCTTATTACATTGTCCCAAGGTCACATGGTTAAGGTAGCTTCTTACTTTGGTAATGAAATTGTATATGCTAAGCATGTCCAGGCAGAAATTGTCTATGCTAATAATGTTTAGGCTTTAAATTTTGAACCGTGTATCCAATCACTAATTCAGTTTTTTGTTGCTCATGATCCATACAACGTTAAATGTCTTCAAATTCAATAGCATCATTTAAAAGCAGATAAGTTTGTAGCATGGACCAGACATGCATGTTTTGGGTACTTAACCCTCGTCAGTGAGTGTAGGTTTCAGATCACCTATATCCAAGGTCATGTGACCAAAGTCAATTTCTTTAAATATGCTTATAATGAAATTGTATATGCCAATCATGTTTGGGCTTTACCTCAAACAATGTAATGAATCACTTTCATGTTTTAGTATGATGTTGCCTATGACTCAAAGGACATCATTTTGCATTTTGGCCTAAGGTCAAAGTAACTTAGAGGGAGGGGGGAGACATCTGTTTTTTTATGAAAAACATTTTGTTTAATTTAACTTGGTTTTGCTTGTTTTTCAGCCAGCCTGTCTGATGAACAAAAAATCATAGATGAGAAACTTTCGAAGCAGCAGACATGGCTAAAAATAGAACAACTAAGGAGTTTGAATCATTGGTTGCCATGGAGACCAGACATTTCAAAAGATGAAACTGAGGAGGATTGTGAAGATGTGGATCGTTTAGTGTTATTTGATGATATTTCCCCGTTTCTTATAGATATTCCAGAATCCCTTTGTTTTGATCTTATGTATGCCTTCTTACAAACTATTGGTGCCGGTGAAGAAAGGTCTTTGACTAGCGACCTAATGAGCCAGTGTTATGTTGAAGACCTCAGCTCATTATCTCAAAATATGCAAGTTTTGCTTTCTTTAAACAATTTTAGTCAAAATTCTTCTGTTGTGGAGTCATTTGTAACTGCAGTTTGCCAACAAACGGGAAAAGTACTGAACAGTGAACATAAAACCAATCTTGCCTTGTTGATGTTGAATTACAAAGCTGACAAAGTTATACAATCAGTTAATCAAACTTCAGCAGCAATAAAATCTATAAAATCATTGTTTAAATCAGTACTCAAAGAGCCAGAAAACAGGGAAAATGTTGACATTTGGATGAGATACGCACAACTACTGTGGAAATGTGGTCAAAATCAGGAGGCAATAGGCATTTTAGAGATGGCAATATCTCTTCTAGGACCAAAGAAAGGGCAGGATGTGATTCAGATGTACAGAGTCTTAGTTGAACTTTTACTTGGATTTACAGAGGTGGAGAGACTATGTTCAATGGGTAGGAAAGACCAAAGAAATGATGTGAACCCTTCAAAAGCTCTGTCTGTTTTGTCTTGCTTAGTAGAAGGGAAACATCAGAATGTAAAAAAGTATGAGTCTGTCAGTCCCATCGCTATTTTGAAATGTGGTAAAACTTTGGAGACTTTAACCAATGCATCATGGCTTAAAATTCAGGAAGAAATTGGAGAAGATGGCAATTTGTGCTTGAGGCGTTACTTAGAATGTGTGAAGTGTAAAGCATTGTTTGAGTACATTAATACTTCATCAAAGATTGATACAGCGACAAGTGTTTTAAACCAAGCTCTTGTAGAGATGTATAAATTTGCTGACAGCCACAGTGTCTCAATAAGTGACCTTGACACTTGCAATGCTTCTGATAAAGTGACAGGGACAGTCTCCAAACTCTTATATGACATATTCAAATATAAAGTGAGGCTTGTTCAACATCATATGAACCTCAGCAGTTATCCTCTACAAAATTTACGCAGTGTAATCGATGCAGCGTTGGAACTGTTCCCTAATGACTCTTGCTTTCTTCAAGCATTCTTGGACTGCGAGAAAGGTTCCCATTTTCTGGGAAGAGTGGATCGTTACTTCAGTAGAAGTCTAAGCAGAGTTACTTCCCTTGTTCCTGTAGTGTATGCTGTGATGTCACAGTTAGAAAGAATGATGGGTAAATTTACCATTTCGAAGATCTGTTAGCAAAATAAAATTTTTCTTTTTTAATCTCAAATTACATTGTTGGCATAAATTAGCCAGTTAACAGTGATCTAACGTCATCGCATACATAAGTAAAATATTATGATTCTCACACTAATTCAAATTCACAATTTATGATCCAAACATGAAAGTCAAGCTTTTTTCATTCACAGTTGACGATACACAGGTTCCAAACACTGGTGCATTAAACAGAGTACGTGCGTACTTAGAGAGGGGTCTAGAAAGCAAAGAGATCCAACACTGCCCATTACTGTGGAGACTGTATTTACAACTAGAGGTATGTGAAGAGGCAAATCTTTATTTAGTCTAAGCATTCAATATTTTATAATGGTGCTGAAGAAATTTAAAAACACTTGTTTGTATTTTGAAAACAGGCTAATATTAAGTCTTTGTGGAATACAGTTATTTCCCACTTGGGACGGTATCTGACGTAGACTTATTGTGACATCAATAAATTCTATGGGAATGTTCCTCAATTTCTGGGAAAGACGGCGCACTAAATTGATGTTTCTGTATCAATTTATTGACGTAATACATGTAATGAATTTACGTCAGATACTGTCTCAAATTGGAAATAACTTTGTAATCCAATAAAGACTGGATATCTGCAAACAGAATGTAACCTAATTGACTTATATTTCTGTAGAGAAGATAAACCAAACCACTTTTTGCATACACTGTTTCTTTTCTTATTGAAATATACATGTATGTATTAGAAAATAAAGCAATATACTGTAGGTTCTTGTTATGCAGTTTCACTTTATGATTTTTATTCTTAAACTTTATGTATTGACTATTGTGACAGGCGAAGTTCAATCAGTTAAAAAATGCCCAAGGTGTATTCTACAGAGCTGTTCAACATTGTCCATGGTCCAAGGTAAATTATTATAACCTCATCTTAAACTACTTCAAAAATAGGAATACTTGACCTGTTTCCTTTTAATTTTGGTCTAACTTAAAGTACCACAATGGAAAATGTATATGTGCATGTACATGTATATGAGAAAGAATAACTTACACACAAGATATGATTTTCATTTTCTTCATGTAGATTCAAAACTATAAAGATCAGTATCCCAAAGGATAAATGGATTGTTTAATGTTTGAATAAGATTTGGTAATACATGTGCTACATATTTCATAACTAAAGAGCCATTCTTAGCTCAATTCAGAATTCAAATGATTTCTGGTGTTCTTTCCTTGAAAGTAATACTCTTTTATGTAAACAGGCAATCTACATGGATGCAGTATCATTACTAAAAGAGGACAAAATGGAAGAAATCCTTGACCTTATGACCGAGAAGGAACTTAGGATGCAAATACTCCTGGAAGAAATTGACATACTTTCCTCTTGATGTCATCGCCATGGTTACTCATCAACAAATCCAGTAAAAGTGTTATAACACGAACTCTGATCTGCAAGAAATTCTCCATCTAGTGTGTCTCTGGATGATTGTTCATTTTCAGAACAGTGCATGTCATCCTGCCCTCTTAGATTTATTGTCATTTAACTCAATGAACCAAAGTTTTAGTATCAATTTGTATTAATTGATTCATAAAAACCATAGTTTTAGTATCAATTTGTAATAAAATTAATTAAAACCATAGCAACTGAAATTTATCAAAAAGATACTTATGTCAAAGGGGGAGATAACTAATCTTCAATGAAAAAAAAAAAGCTTTAGAGGAAATGATACATCATGTTTTGTCTTTGTTATATCATCACTGATGTAAGATGCCTGCCGTACAATAAATGTGTGGAAACTAATTTTCCACTAAGGTCTACACTAAAGATAGAGTTATTCAAAAGTTTATGAAGCAAATTCTACATGTGTCTATTGAGTGATTAAAGCAACTTAAATTAAAATGTTCACCTATGTTACATTCAAGGTAAAAGGTCAAGGTCACAGATTGAAAATGTTTAAAATCTGTGTATACAGCTTAGAGGGTGCAGTTTTGATTGGATCTTTACCAAACTCCATACACTTAATGCTTATGACAAAAGGAAGAATTTTCTTGATTTTCATGGTCACAAATTGGAAATGTTTAAAATCCCTTTTTAAAGCTTAGAGGGCACAGTTTGATTGGATCTTTACCAAATTCATACACTTACTGCTTATGACAAGAGGAAGAACCCTACTTTTTATTTTCAAATGGCTGATTGAGCATAAAGATGCAGTTTGCATTGTAATGAAAGGACAAGATCAAAATTAGTGATGATTTAATATTCAACAATAACAATAACTAATACAACATTGACAGATATTGTTGTAACAGATAAAATTTGAGTAGCAAAATCTTTTGATAGAGTATTCTACTACATACACTGTACTTTATAAATACATGAACATATTCACTAAGTTAACACTAATTACTGAATCTGTTTTACATTCAGCACAACTATGTATCACAAATAGGAAAATATCTTGAATGTAAAGTTGGAAAAAGCTGTAAAGTTTATCAAATTTTTAATATAAAGCTTTTCATTTTCATGATTATAAATTTGCGTAGGAATATAAAACCAGGGTTTTTGTGTCACCTGCGAAGCAAGAAGACACTTAGATATCACTTTGTCTGTCTGTCTGTCAAACTATGGGTGACACACCCCATAACTTTTGATTGGTAAGTGATAGAGCTTTGATATTCTACATGTGTATTCCCTGTTACAAGACTTTTCTACACATACCATACTTTTTGACCTAGTGACCTTGACCTAGATATTTGACCTACTTTCCCAAAAAATACGATTGGCTATATCTTTTGACTGGTAAGTGATAGGGCTTTGATATTTCACATGTGCATTCCTTCTTACCTTTCTACACATACCATGTTTTTTATCTATTGACCTTGACCTACATATTTGGTCAACCTTTAAAAATAAGTCGCTTCGCAGGCGAACAGAAGCATTCATTGGATTGCTATTTTCTATTCTCTTTAATATCATCATTCTAATTACAAGTTTTTGTAGGATACAAAACCATAGGGTTATTTTAATTACAATTATTTATAACAAATTTGCGTAAGGTTGACTGGGCTCAATAGGATTATGATATTTTTAGCAATCAAAATTGTTCCTTAAACAAGTACACAACAATCATTTTTCAGCAGCTGTAATTTGACTTTTTTTCTTGGAATAGAGATAAAATGTTATCCTAAAATATACCTATTTAAAAACACTCAAAAATAACAAAAGGAAGAAATTACTCAGAATCACCACAACACCACTGCTCTTATAATACATATGGATTATTGCCTAGTAGGGGACAAAATTTGTACAATTTGTCTGAAAGAGTGAAAGTACAAATTTGACCACAAAAAATCCCTAAATGCTCAAGTTGATTTGATTGAAAATTAGAATGAAACTTTTATCAGATTCTCTTGACATTTTTCTGTAATGCCCATCACTCTCTTAATAAATTAAAAGTACATAATAAAGTATATATCTTTTTGTCAGTAAAAATAGACTGCACCAACTAAACATTAAAATGTGCAATCCAATATAATTGGACAGTAGCTTTAAAAGATCCATTTAAGTGGAATACTATAATACAATCACTATACAATGTACCATGTAAGGAAATATACCCCAATTTGTCCTTTAGGCCATGTAAAATAAAATCTATGTTTCTCAGACACCGCCGCGCGCTATAATTTGCCGCCGATGAGACGTTTTTATTGTAACTTCAGAAAAAAATATCCGCCGTGTCTCATCCTCGATCGTCGATTAAAATCGAAATATCCATTTATTTCATTGAACATGTTTATTGTCCTGTAAAATCGTCCAAACAGTACTTGATGAATACTTTTAAAAGCCCGTATAAATTACGGCGCGTTCCGTATTTACGTTACGAGTGAAGACTTTATCCACGCGCCGTTTAAAGGGAATTGTATAGGATATACCAACAACGTGCCACGGACATTAAATACATCGAGTATTACATGTATTAGAACGTTTGTATAGTTTTCTTTATTGATCTCTACAGCATATGTAAATGCCTATGCCGAACAATAGCAAGTGTCCATTGTGATACTTGGGAATCTATTAATAATGATGTTCACGTTGTAAGAAGTATAAGCAAGGTCCGTCGACAAACGCAAGAGAAACGTAGTTAAATCCTTAAATCTATGAATAAAAGAAATTCAATGTATATTGTACCTGTGTACATTATTTTATCAGACGGTGGTTAATGCTGAACACTTCATTCATCCAGACTAGACTTCCTAAGATATACGCTATCGGCCAAATTTTTTACCAAATGAACGGGTCCATCCGAGGAAGTGAGGGGTTTTATTTAACTGGGTTTAAAAAAGGTGTGAGCAAATAACACCCGTCGAGTCTCTTACGCGATTCTACTAATGAACTCACGGCAATCAAAACGTGTCATAATTCGTATATTTGTATCCATTAGCTTCTTCCATTCAGACAGATGAGCTACGTCTCCCCGTTCTCAGAAGGAATAGGCAATTTTACTTTTAAAAAAAAAATCAACTTATTTACAGGAGAAAGCCATAAATTTTTTTGACTGACGGTTCAAAGACAGTTTTCTATGAAGAAAAACGGGAGGGGGGGGGGAGACAGCATAAGATTTTTTTTTTTTACCTTATATGAATAATGGGGGGGGGGGGGTTAGACAGCGCAAACAATTTTTTGCATTGCATGAATAACAAGAGTACTCTTGATGGAAAAAAAAAATAAAATAAAATAAAAACCCTACCTACCTTGCCACTTTTTTAGACCCAATTATCTGAGAAACATAGAATTAATTTTACATGGCCTTATTTTACTTCTCAAGAGATTAACAGAGTGAATTACCGCTAACAAAATTTAATTCAACTTACACACTAGCTAAATAGTATCATGGAATTTTGACACATGGGTAGATATAGATTTATCACAATATATTGATGTTATATCAAATTGAATGTTCAAAGCATTTTGGCAATATATTTTCAAATTGCTAGGTGAACTATGTAGAGGATTTCAAAGATAGTAATGTACATGTAAGTTACAATGGTTCAATAAAGATTTACATACATAATAATGATGTACATGTAAAATTGGTACATAATTACAAAAAAATATGAAACTTGCCTACTTTAAAAGAGAAATAAAAATCTACTTGGAATGTTTAAAATACAGATTCTCAGTTTATTGACAACTTTGACCTTTGCCCTTATGATAAACAGAACATATTCCCAAGGTCCAGACATCCTAAACATGTACATGTAATTAAGATTTATGGAAGTTAAAAGATAAAGAGTTGCAGTCTCATATCACCAAAGCCATAATGAAAATAAATTGACAAAAAAAAAGCATCAGGATATTGTATAATAGAGAGTATAACACCCTTCACCAATTTACCATCTGAATGAATCACTCAATAATAAAATTCTTTTTTAAATCTGTCAAATACATTGTAAATATTCTTATTCTTATTACATGTAACATATCCATTTACAATAAAGTGAATAATTACACGTATTCAAAAGCTTATTGTAATCAAGAAATTATGGAAAATGAGTTACACTACATGTGTATTTCACATACTATATACTATACATGTGCACTTACATTTATTTGATAACAATCTCAATAAAAATAAGAGATTCAATATTCTGAGAGATTATTCTATCAATATAAACATAAATTACTCAAGTATAAAAAGAATAATCAAGTATAATAAATTCATACTGAAGATTTCTTTTTGGGACAATAGTAATAAAAATACATGTATTGCTTTAAATCAGTCATCTTTTGGCAAAACAAATTTACATGTTAGTTTCTAGTTAGAAATCATTTTTAAAATGTTAAATACATGTACTTTCCTATCTACAATACATGTACTTTGAGTACTTAAATTGAAAGAAGTGAATTTCAAGGGGGATATTCATAGAACTGCCTTATCCTGATGGAAGAATATAATTCCAAACAAGAATTCTAGTGAATAACAGAAAAGCACAAGTACTAAAGTTTTATATACAGATTTTATAAATTTATATCATATATTCTACATTTACAAAAGCTACTATGAAAGAATATAAACAACCTTCATATTTACATAATTAGCTAAGAAAGGAATATAGTCATGTTTATGATATCAAACTTGAGTGTACAAAAACAAACAAGATATGTTTAACTGTGTGAAATGTTATGTCCCCTCTGGCACATACTTTCAGTCATATCAAGGTCATAAGACATACATGTACTTACAAAAAAAATAAGAGAAATATGAAAGCCCTTACACTTATAATTTAAAAGTTGAGTGAAGGGACAGATGCAAGTACAAGTAGGCAATTAAAGTTTTAAGACAACAAATGAAATGTAGTAGGTAAACATTTGTATCATTATGAGTATACCCTTTCAGAATTAATGTACTTGACATGTCCATTTGGATTGTACCCTTTTCCTGTTTGATACATACAGACAAGTTTTGACAAAATACATATTTTTATCTATGCAGAAATGTAATAAACCAGGTACATTTGTACATAATGTATAATTAGGAAATATGTAATATAGATAATTACCTTTCTTTTATGTACTGCTTCCAAGGTGATAAAATACATGTAATGATATGGCACATAAATATTAAATGGAATTGCACATCTGAGAATTAAATACCGGTAAATGTATATGTATAAGCAATTAACTCAGAAACAACAAATCACTTACTTTAAAACAGGTACCCCCCTAAAATTCGATTTCCATTTTTCAATTACATTGTTTTTGGATATAGGAACTTCTTACCAATACAAGATACATTTATCACTGAGAAATATGACTTTATGATAAAAAATTTCCTGCAATTTTGTTTGAATTAGGCGTAAAATCCCATGTGATTTTCAGATTAAAGCCTAGGAACGAAAATATTTGTATTTCTACCACACCCTACAAGAACAACCTTGTACATGTATATAAACTTTATCTTGTCCAAGACAGTGGTCAGTGAAAAAAAATGTATGACAATCTTGCCAGACTGACAAAAATGTTATACATGTGAAATACATTAGGTATAGAATTACATGTACATCTACATCTACTCTTGCATTTTATGAAAGCTCCCTATTGCTCTGACACATCTTTTATGTCCAGATTAGAATGTCTTTGAAAACAATGAAAGACTTTTGTTACTAGATTTCTTAAAATAGAGACATTTTTTTATTGAGAAATTAAAGCAAAATTCCATTTCTGAGAAAGTTATTTTAGGAGGTCAATCAGGGAATTACATCTGTACCACCATACAAAACAGGGAAAATATACATGGTATATTATAGAATATATATCACCAGACCAGTTTTGGAAATATCATAAATCGTAACAAAGTCTACAAAAAATAATATTTACAGTCTTTATGGGGTTTTTCGTCAAACCTCTAAATAAATGGACTTTAAGAAATTCTAGAATAGACAAACATATTAAAATTTACCAGTATGGCACTTACACTGGGAATTATGAATAGACATGCAAATTACTGCTAGAAGGTCAATAAGGTCATAGACACAAACATGTACATGTATATAAAGGACAGACAAACAGACACACATACAGATAAGACCCTGTCATCATCAATGAATTACACCTACTATACATAGAGAATAAGTGTCTTAATTTGTGTTTTGTTACCATTATGCAACACACAGCAAGTGCATTTATCGTACATGTAATGCGTGTTAGTGCATTTTATGCAATAAATGCACTCGCTGTGTGTTTCATAACCGTAACAAAACACAAATTATGACATTTATTCTATATAGGCACCATAGTTGTCTGTTTCATTCTTGTTTTCTGAAGTCGCGTTTCCTAGGTAAAAGGGTGACATTAAAATTCAGATTCAGATTGGGTTCAGTTTGCAGGTTAGAACAATGGCGTGATGGCATGTTTCTTTAGATCTTATGCATTGTGACGTCACCAATGTTAACATACGAAATGCAGCATGTTTCTTTGAATAGATGCATCTCAGGGAATTACATTGGTTGGCATTATATGTGTATAATGATAGTGACAAAAAAGAACAACTGAATCAACTAAATGTCTGATTTTGCACAAGTATCATTATGGTGAAATTTGATGATTTGAAATTATCACATTATTACCGTAAGGATTTCTTTTACCTCTGAGTACATGTACATGTAGTTAAAATTTCAGAAATTTTCTACATTGGAAAACGAACTCCATACTCTGAAAAGCCTTAACATGTACAGTGTACATTTGTACAAGCCATCTTTTCCTGATCGTTTGAAATTAATTTATTGAAGACCTTATTAAATTTTCAAGTGTATGAGAAGTTTGAAAAGTTCAGTTACAACCTAATATACATGTACATGTTTAATTTAGAAGCATCAAGGTACTCTTAAAATCCTTTGCTGTTGACGGTGACAAAAATTAATGGTAAAATAAATAATATCACAAAACATACATCAGTCAGTAGGGATAAATAGTATTTAAAACATTCTGTACTTTTGAACATATTATAAATCAATCATACAAATGTTAAAAGTACTATAAATCCATCGACATGTCTACATTTCTACATGCATGTAGAAATGCATACATTATACGTACATACAATGTATAATGATTACCACAATAATCTAACGTAATCTAAGGTTACTATGAAAGACAATGCTTAAATTGTGCTCTGGTATCTTGGTAGACTGAGATTCTGATATTTCTGTTTTTCAAATTCACTGAGAGTAAACTACAAGTAGAAATTTGGCAATGAGTTGTGTCTACCTGAACAATTCAGAGATTCAATGTGCAAGCCATACAGAGACAGGGTTTAGGATCCCCCCAAAATTTACCAAAAATGCTGTTTTTTCATTATCTTAAAGTCTCAAACTAACCCCCCCCCCCACCCCACCCTGTCTGGACTGATCTTCATAGAAACAATTTTCAGAGTGATGCAGTCAAGCAGGAAAATTTGTGGATTTTATATTTGGTTGTAACCCAGCTTCTCCTAGCATTAAATACAAACTCTGAATGGTTGTTATTGACCGCAATGGTGAGTATGCTAAAAGATTATTAAGTACTTTTAGGTAAAGGTTGAAATGCAGTTACTGTAATGAATCAACATCTTGATTTGCAAAGAAAATGCTTGAATCTACATTTTGATTTCAGTTGCTGTTGTTAGTAGTTGACAATATAATGGTCAAATACATGTATTACCCTTATTTACCAGCAGTCCATAGAAAGAATAGTATAGAAACAAAGGATGATAAAGTTTGGATTTATCACTATTGCAAAAATATTATGCAGTAGTCATACTTGGTTGGATTTTTTTTCAAATGGTTGTTTAAAAAAATTATGAAACCATGTCATGTATTTGTAATGTGTATATCAAGGTATTGCTTTAAGGTATCCGTTGTACAAATAAATATCAAGTGTATTATATAGTTAGAATCATTGAATAATTTTAACTAAATATACCTTATAAAACATAAAAAAATGGTTTCTATCATCAAAGGTCAACATGCCAACCTTCGCTTAATCCACGGAAACTATCGAGACACTGCCGAAAATTACCGAGATAATTTTAACACTGTTTAAATGGACGAGATGTCCGCGAGATTTCCATTTGTACACTGGATACGTTAAGCCCTCCTCCTTCTTGTGTCAACATATAGTCCCAGTCATTCTTTCCCTCCTTACAAAGCATGTACATTATGTTCATTAATTGGAATGGTAAAGGAGCAAAGCTTTAGCAGAGTTCTGGAAAGGTATCAGTTTTATAGGATTTGCCAATGAGAATTTTTTTTTGTCCAATAAAGTTTACACTATGACTATTATTTGGACCAATAAAATCCCAAAATGTCTAATAAGTTTTCAAGAACTCTGCTTTAGGCTCATCAGAAGGTGATGTAGTTGTTTGTTCCCTGGTCTGAATCAATACTCTTCTCAAGTATGCAAAACAATTTTAAATATCCAAATGATTTCCGACATTATTTGCTAGAGTTGTCATGCAGCCATTTTTCAACATCCGTGTGGTATTTATCCAGCCACTCAATGTTCATCTGTATTTTCTCTAAGGACGTCTCTACAGCTCTCGACCCTGGTCCAGCGTCGTGTTCTTTGAAAAACTTTTCAACCTATAATCAAAAGAGTTCGACTTCTTAAAATCCATCATACAGGTATGACATGAATATATCTAACTGTCTTGAGCAAATCATCATGAAGGGAAAGTTCTCAAAATCACAGCAGAGTGATGCTACAGTGGTGAACACAATATACAATCATTTATAGTGAGATTAAAATGTTTAAATCTCACCATCCCTTGAAAAAAATTAAACATCCTATCACTGTAATAGAGAATGCAGTCAGCCAGACATTACAAATTCTAATTCATTCTGTTCATTTCAAGCATTCTGATTGGTTCACAGAATTTCTAAAAGCATGTGTAACGATGATATACATGCCGCAAACCGACTCACTTGACATATGTCGAAATGTATTCCTACTTAAATTTACTCGTTACAAGCTTTAGCACACTTAATTTATATGTATGACGTCATGATTCCCTGTGCTCTTTGCTTTAATGACATCATACTGTGACATAAAGCTACAATTATGAGCTTGTAAACAGCACTCTCCACTTATAAACATCAGAGCAAGTAAGTTTATAATTGATGAACATTGAATTTTCACCATTGCAATAAACACGAAGCAGTTGTATTTTAAATTCTGCGGCGCAATAATTTCTGTTGGTCGTTTTTAGTCCTCCATAGCAACGTCACCTCTAAAGCGATACGCAAGATCCTCATGATCCTCTGACGGGTAGAGTTGAAATATGTCAAATAAATTAGAATAGGGATAAACGTACTGTGTTTTGGGTTTCAACAGGTATACATGTATGTTGGATATACTGTTGCTATCGGAACCACAAAACAAAGTACGTTTATCCCCTAAATATAGCAATATTTTAACTATCACCTCAAAATAGAGGACATGACAATGCATCAATATAGTGTGATTATACTGTATATGATGTCATCATGAAAAATTTGTCAGTTGATGTGACACCTGGTATCTATACTTATAAAATCTAGGTTTGAATAATCACAACTGTTAATAGATTATTGCCAATTGTTTAAAAAATGCATATTAAAAAGAAAGTTTGGTGTCCATCCCTCCTATACACATGTATTATTGTAAGACTCTTTCATGGCCTTCTATGAAAGATACATCGGTAACACCCGAGGGGTCTCAAAATCATGTAAAACCCGCGGCTTGCCAAGGATTATGCAAAATTTTAAGACCCCGAGGGTGCAAAAGATGTATTTTTCATAAAAGAACATGAAAGAGTATTTTTCTCTCATATCTAAGGGCCAAAGATAAAACTGACAGAAAAGAGATGAAATTTGAAAAATATCAAGTTGACCTAATCGCAAAAAAATTGTGATATTCGAATTTAGCGCCCCCGAAAATGGTTTATTCAATAAGAATAAACTACAACTATTAGGCTTTTCAAACTATAAAACAAGAATACATTGAAAAACGATCTTAAATTGATGTTTTATTGCAAGGTCGCTGCTACATGTAGCTTGTTTGCAGGTCGAAATCATAACTTCACAATAGTGTAAACAATCGAAACAATAGCGTCATGTGATATGAGATACAGCTGTCACGTGATATGTGATACAGATGTCGCTCACATATCTGTATCTCATGGGCCTTCTCTGTAAAACAAAAAATTACATGGAAACTTATTAGTAGTTGTTGATTAACTTACCTCATCATGGTCATACTGAGAAGAGAATGATGCTGTACAAGCATTTATGATCCGAGACAACGAAAATGCCGTATCTCCAAACCTGAAGCATGAAACAAGAATAATGAACTGATTACTAAATAAATTTCGGTCATACACAAATGGAGAATATTATTTGTTAAACAGCGTTTTACAGGAGCATGAGGAGGGATGCAGAAATATATTGGGTCGATGTAAAAAGTTGTATTGAGCAAGGATAAGTAAACAAGCCTGTTTTCATTAACCCAACATATTTTTGCATACCCCTTATATGATCCATATATTGCTTTGCTTACAAGGCTACATAAGAAAACACATTCAAATTCAAAGAAATCAAAATACTTCTTAGTCATGACCTCGTGAATCTACAGTCAATGTGTGTTTAAATGAATTAGAATGGGAATATAAAATCCACTTGCTAACACACCAATGTAAAATAAAATTCGCAACAATAAAATCATACAATTCAAGCAATATGAATCATTCAACCAGAAACATGTCATCAAATAATCATAAATCTACATGTATAAACTATTTTTACCAATTCCGTAATTTTTGCCAGTTTCTTTGCACAAATCTCCAGGCTAGAAGCTTCCCATCCACGTTCTCAGCTACATGATCAATAAGTGAAGGTAAATCCTGGGACTTGATATCATCATTCTTAAGTCCAAACTGTAGTAACCTGTAATTTACTTGTAAAACTTTAATAACCTGTAATTTACATGTAAACATCCTGCATGATCAATAAGTGAGAGTAAATCCTAGGACTTGATATCTCCACTTTTAAGTCCAAATTGTAGTAACCTGTAATTTACATGTAAAACAGTACATGTAAAACATCCTACATGATCAATAAGTGAGAGTAAATCCTGGGACTTGACATCATCATTCATAAGTCCATACTGCAGTAAACTGTAACTTACATTTAAAACTGTAATAACCTGTAATTTACATGTAAACATCCTATAGACTTCACATCTCCATTCGTTAGTCCATACTGCAGTAAACTGTAATTTACATGTAAAACATGATAGACATTTGGCAATTTTTACCAGAACTTTAGTAGCATTAGGTTCAGATTAATCTTTGCATATCCTCCTTACTATATGCTAATGAATCTACTCTGACCCTGCTGGTTTAGGAATCTTCCACTTTCTAACAAATGATTATCCCTTGTGTAATTTAAGGCATGAAGCTTGATCACATTCAATGTACAATGTAGGTAGATAAATGTACTTATTCTAACCCTTAAAAATTCTCTATTCAACTGAATCACACTCCACCTAAAATGATTTATATTTCTAGAGAATGACCATTCATAGTGTCAGTAAAAAGCACCAAACAATGCCCCCTTTTTGGATTACATCATGTAGACGCCAAAGATTTATCCTACTTATTATGTTAGGACAGTTTATATGTACTAGCACATGGTAAGTTTTTTTTTGTGTTTTACTGTGGGATTCGGCATCTATAAGTCTGCACAACAAAATCTTTTCCATAATTTTTTCACGGCACTAATGTCAGTTGGGCTAGAAAATGGGATTGCTTAATTGTACTAGCCAGTGAAAATTTCCACTTGCCACAATAGAAATTCATAACAAAGAGGGCCTAAAGTTCAATTTCATTTAAAAATACTCTTAGCATGATTTCAGAATATATTTTTTCATATTGGAAATACCTGATTTAAGTTAACTCAAGGAAAATACCTGGTTCACTATCTGACTTACTGATGGATTGGACTATCATACCTTTCTAGTAGATGATCATCTTGGGTTAATGTGAGAGCATAAAACATTTCTAACTTCTCCGTTGGTACAATGGCAATCTTATACTGACTCAGCATGAAGTCCCATTCCTTCTCACCTCCATACATTATACCAGCTTTGTATATGACAGATCTCAGGTCTGCGTTTATGCTATAGAAAAATAATTATATGTCAACATACATTGTACATGTACTATAATCATGATAATTGTAAATACTCAGACCTTCAAAATTGCTCAACTCTCTAAAGAGACACTTTTCTTACTGTTGATAAATATCACTTTCTTAAAATTCAATTTCTAGGGTCCATATGTCCAGACTAGATCAAGTGCATTACCGACCCTAAATTTGATAGGCAAAAATGAATTGTTTAGAGCCAGATATTACTGAATGGTGTATAGATTTACATGTATCTCAGGTCATTCATTATACCTGTACATACAATGTATATGTATTCACCCTCTGTATAGTATGGTAAACATCTGTCTACCATATTTTCATTTTCTGTTAAAAAACTTTCCTTATCATACGTGATCTTACTTTGTGGTGTTTTCCATCCATGCCTTGAAGAGTTGTTTCCCCTTTGTTATTACATCTTCATCTCCTGAACCAACCGCTTCCTTTAGTAACAAAGACTGTAACATTCTGAAAACAAAATACATGCAAGATTATAGTATAATGTGAAAAAATAATAATAATAGAAATGTCTGAAGAGGCAATTCGACCTCTAATTCGACCATTGGGACTTTGAAATTGGGCAATATACTCACTTGGTCATTTGTGGTTTATCTTTGGTCTCCCATCCTAAAGCTGCTATTCTGTCTTTCATAATGTTCAAGGTGTATTTCTGCAAAATCAATGTAAAATTGATATTATGCTTTCATTTTATAGCAACAACTTTTTTCTATACTCCATTTAAAATCCAAAGCTTAATGCAACAGCAGCTCATACGACAAATGTATACATTTAAGAATGAATTTGACTTATTGATCCAATAAATTTTAATGTGAATCCATGCAAAGCGTAATGAAATGTGTATAAATGTGCATGCATGAAAGCATGCCCTAAATCCAGATGTAAAATTCTGTAATATGATGCTTTCCATTTCCTCTGAATTTTAACATGATGAATTTCAACTTAATGAAACTTGAATTTTATTTTCAACAACAAATCACAGAGAAAAGTTTACAGACAATGAGGTATTAGCTGATTGGACACTATCCATCGAAATATCTAGTAAAATCTGTAAGAAGATGAAAGAAGCCTAAATGTACATGTAAGTAAGCCAAGTGGAAGGCAGATGTATACATGTACATGTATGTATATAAACGAAACCGACCTTTAAGAGTTCAAACTCTGGTTTATCCCACATCCTATTTTTGATGTAGTCCAGTCCACTTAATGCTGCAGCCCAAGGGAGATAACCCTCCTCCTTTGTTAAATATTTGGTCATGTCCAAAACTGTGGTATGTTTCATCATCCCAGCTCTGAAATTAAAAGGAGGGTACTTATGACATAAAGTTCTTGCCATTCTTTCTCAATGTTAAATCTGCATCACATTGAATATTTTGCATTTCATTCTTCAGTATACAGATTATTTTTCACAGCATCCATTGTGCAAAGAAAGAACTCAAAAGTCGAGTCCATTTGACTGTTACAACTCACTGAAATGTATTGAGCACATAGTTTTTTTTATTAATTTTTCAATGAATACCTTACTCAGCTTTCAACATTTTTCAAAGGGGAGGGGGGAAAGGAGTGCTGGAATGATAGTGGTGATAAGTATGGTTTTATATGGTGATTAGTACCGAATGGTGATAACATACCTTGCAAGTTCAAATGCATCATCAATCAGTCCAGCTCTGTCACCCTCACTAAATAACTAAAAGTACAAAACAATACAATTACTTTCATAATCTTTCATGTAGACGGTACATGTTAATACATCTACGTACATTATAGAGAATAAGTGTCTTAATTTGTGTTTTGTTACGGGTATACAACACACAGCAAGTGCATTTATTGTACATGTAATGCACGTTAGCACATTTCATGTGATAAATGCACTTGCTGTGTGTTGTATACCCGTAACAAAACACAAATTATGACATTTATTCTATATATGTGCACTATAGTTGTCTATTTCATTCTTGTTTTCTGAAATTGCCTTTTCTAGGTAAAAGAGTGACGTCAAAATTCATCTCACCGCGGGTTCAGTTTGCAGGTTAGAACAGCCGTCGCGGCATGTTTCTTTAGATCTTATGCATTGTGACGTCACGAGTGTTAATACACAAATTGCAGCACATTCCTTTGAATAGTAACATCTCAGGGAATATTACATTGGTTGTGCATATACACTGTATATGCACATACATGTACATACATTTCCAAAATACTAGTTTCTTTGTAATACTACCATATGTATAGATCGATGACCATCAATGGTAACCAGTTTAAGAATGCTTTTCATACAGAACTTGGATAGCAAAAATACTGGGTCTCTATTATAAATACATATGCTAAGAGAAAAACCAGAAATTATTCTGAACAAAAGTAATCTGAAATGGGGGAGTCGAAAATGAGGATTTTCATAACCAGAGATCTATTGACATTTTTACACCCCCTACCCCTTTTTGTGCAATTAAATCACTTCTGAAAAAAGCCCCAATTAGACTGATTAAAATAAAGATTAATCCACCAATATGTGAAAATGCATCCTAAACCCTGTGCATATTTAACTAAAAATACATGTAACATATACTATAAGTTATTAGGTTTGTTAATGTCTGTCTACAAAGATTTGTCGGGTTGATAAAGCACAAGGAAGGTGAGGCAAAGCCAAGCCTTCTATGGGCTTGATCTACCCAACAAATCTCTGTGGACGGTCAGTAACAAACCTGATAACTGTTTTATTTGTCGACAACCAAAATCTTTGCTCTCGTGTTTGCAAACCTGCATGCATTTTGTTTACATATGATTTTCATAAAGGGCACAACTGCCACTTCCTCTTACGGGCAAAGTCTGTACCCAAAAATAATTTATTTTTAACAAGTTAAAAGTCATGTTTGTAAAACATTAATGCCCCCCTACCCCTTCTGTGATTAAAGTCCGTCACAACTTTATACTTGCATTGATACAACCTATGGGGGTATAAAGTAACAGTTTCATTTCAATATGTAACTCCACTCAAGAGATATTGTAGGGATTTCACCTTAAAACTCATTAATTATTTAGATCCATGTATTATAAGATTGTTACATTGCTCTATGTAATAGAAGCATTTTACAGAAGAAATTATCAAAATCGGTTGATCGAGTACAGAGATAATGAAGTTGATAGCTTGATGATTGGTGTCATTTCTGTGACACAATATCCTATAGCGTACAATATAAAACTTCTCATGATGTGGCACCATTCAAATTTAACTTGGAGTGGTCTGTCAGCGTATTGAAATAGCTATAACTTAAATAATCTTACTGCTATTTGAATGATCTGTACATCATTTTGTTTGTAAAGACTTCAGCTATTCGTTTTATATTACAATGATAATTTAGTTGCGTCGCTATGGTAACCATTTTAAAACAAAATGACCACTATCGATTTAAATAAACAAATTTTGAAAATCTTAAGATTTATAAACTTAATTTTCACGTGTTTGACTTGAAAGTTAATCGAAATAATATTCTAAGAAATACCAAAAATGTGTGATTATTGCTTTTAAAGCACTTCATTTCTGTTGCCATGGCAAAAAAAAAAGAAAAGATTTTTCATGTATCTAAATGTCGATAAAGATATACCTTTGTTCTTTTCGGTGAAATTAAGCTTAATTTGAAAAAAAATATATAAAGGAAGAAGAAAAAAAAGAAAAAATACCAACATGCGATCTTACGAGTCTATCAGTGCTATTGCGTAAGTAAACCCCCCCCCCCCTCCCCCCCCCCCCAAAAAAAAAGAGCACACACGAGAGAATCCTTTAAAGTACGTACGATAATTCTGAAAAAAAAGTTGATCATTTCATATTATCGTTAATGAAATTTCATGTATATGTATTTCCCTGTTCCTTTTTACACTCGTCTTTTAAAGTAAATATAAAAGAAATCGAACACTTTATCGATAACTTGCCTGAAATCGGCATGGAAATCATTATCACGCAGTAAATAATCAAGGGGGTCGAGGCGGGAAAATCGGAATGCAGCTAGGTAAACCATGATAAAATTTGGTGTTCTATATATCAAAATAATCGGAAATGTTCAAACTTTTAATATTTAAGTGCGCAAAATAGAAAGGATGATATCAAAAGTGATACATATTCCCCTGAAAACTGAAAAATGTCACAACTTTCGTTATATTTGGAGTTCAACTTTTGCGCAACTTCGGTTATCAATCGGAGAGTCCCATCTATCTAACCATACATGAGTTTTATGTTATGAATATTAATGAATAAGCTGAAAAAGCCGCCAAACAGAACGACCCTCAAATTCTTCACGAGCCGTTCCTCGTGCCATAGATATTTGCAGCGAGAGGTGTACAATTCGTGCGTTGTCATCCAAAAAACTCGATAATTTCGCCGCTTCTGTTCATATTATCATAAAAAATACAATATATATATAAAGAATAAATATCACTTTTAAGTTTAGAGAAAGAATTATATATTTTTATTAAAAATTCTGGTAGAAATCGTAAGGTAAGTTTAGTGCGGTAACCGATAGATCAATTTGTCAGCTTGAAAGATCACGTGACTGAAATCCCTAGATATTGAACAGAAACCCTGAAGTTTTGGTATTTTTCAAAGTGCAAGGGGCATAACTCTATCCAAATTTTTTTGATCGGACCTAAATATGAACTTGACCTAGATTTTCATTTGATGTGTCTGTATACAAAATTTCATTTCTATATGTAACTCCACTCAAGAGATATTGAACGGAAACCCTGAAATTTTGGTATTTTTCGAAGTGCAAGGGGCATTACTCTGTAAAAATTTTTTTGATTGGACCCAAATAAGAACTTGACCTAGATTGTCATTTGATGTATCCGTATACAAAATTTCATTTCAATATGTAACTCCACTCAAGAGATAATGAACAGAAACCCTGAAATTTTGGTTTTTTTTCGAAGTGCAAGGGGCATTACTCTGTCAAAATTTTGTTGATCGGACCCAAATATACACTTGACCTAGATTTTCATTTGATGTGTCTGTATACAAAATTTCATTTCAATATGTAACTCCACTCAAGAGATATTGAACGGAAACCCTGAAATTTTGGTATTTTTTGAAGTGCAAGGGGCATAACTCTGTCAAAATTCTTTCGATCGGACCCAAATATGAACTTGACCTAGATTTTTGTTTGATGTGTCTGTATGCAAAATTTCATTTCAATATGTGAATCCATTCCAGAGATATTGAACGGAAACTGATGTCGCGGACCGACCGACAGACCGACAGCGGCAAACCTATATGTCCCCTCTTCTTCGAAGGGGGGCATAAAAAGCATTGTAACAAGAAATTTTGTTTATTGCTTCATAAAAATACATTAAAGCAATGTGGAATATTATTGAGAAATTTGCCGTTTTTAAGACTCCTCTTAGAGGTGAATTCATTTAATTATACAGCAATGGCAGATTTACTACGGTCTACAGAAATTTAGACGGCATGCACAAGATTTACGCAATCCAATTGGTTTTAACTAGTCCGAGGCAAAATAAATATACAAATATGAACCTGTGGGTTGGTGGTCAGCTTATCTATTATCTTTTTCCAAGTATCATCATCGTAATTAACTCTGTAGTAGCCGAACATCCCATAATTTCCTTTCACTAGTGTTGTGTCACTGCTGATGTCCAAAGTTACTAAATAAATAGAAAACATGTTTACTCAAAAGCATATTCATATTTATCATACATGTGCATTTCATCTCTTTTTTTTACTGTACAAATCCAAATTTGACTCTGGTAAGATACTTTGAGATGTGTGAAAAAAGTTTCTCGTTATAATTTTGATTACTTTTATTAAGGAACTAAATAACTGTTTGTTCGACTACATATACAGTATGTAAAAGTATACCGTAAAAAAATGTTTGCTACTTTTTCGGAAGTGCATTATATACAAAAAATATATATATAATTTTGACTCAAATTTATTTAAAATCCAATTGCAAATGGGTACTAGTTTTCTGTATCATACCACCTACATGTACATGTACATCTACATATATATTTACATGTATATAATATTGGGCTTTTACCAACCACATGGTATCTGGTAAATGTATTTTTGACACAGAATTGAAACAAAGTTAAGGAACTGAAGCTAACATGCATGTATATGTTTACATCATTATGCTGGTACATACAATAATCATGCACAAGTATGATATGAAACAAAGTTGAAGAAAACTAACTTGTCTCCGAATCAAAATGTTTGAATTTCTTAGTAAATCTATCATCAGCTCCGAGTTCAGCATATATGAATGGAATGTCCCATTTATACCTGTAATACAAAACTAGAATTTAAACTTTTAACACGTCCACTCCTTTAAAAGTACATGTAATGCTTGTACAAGTACATCTATAGCAAGTTTTTAGATCCATAATTTTAAAATTCAGATTCATATAGATTAAGTTACTTGTGTTACATGCTTAAGTTTGTTTAATTCTATCATTTACTTTAAACTTTCGGTTTTTTATTTTCTTCTTTAATATTATTTCATCATTTCATCTCATTATCCACTATAATATATTTTATGTGAAGACAATTGAAAACTGTCAAAATATCAAATTGAGGAAAGCAATTCATTCTCATTATACCACAGCTTTAAAAAAAATACCTATACCCAAAGGGAGATTGATATTTCTCCTTGATCTTGGAGTCTGGGAATATAAGGAAGCGTTTCTGACTGACGGTCATTTTATTGTTATTCACACTAACAGTGACGACTGGAAAACCCATCTGTAAGGTCCATGTGTCCATCACTTTCTTTACATCAAGTTCACCGTTCTTGGCCTGTTAATAATTTACATTTGGTGTATTTCAAACCATGTAATATATGTTTGAAGATTTTTTCTCTATTTTTCAACTTTAGCTGTTGATAAACATAGATAAATCAAATGTAATACACTGTTGCATCTACATAATACATTTATAAGCCTTTATAAGGCAAAATCAATATTCTATCATTGCTAAGCTTAAGGAGACATGCATGTACATGCTCATGCATATCACTATATGCATCACATCTTTCTTATTTACGTGCTGTGCTACAACATATACATGTATGTTTAAAAAGATTTAAGTGTCGCTATGCTTCGCAGGTGACACAAAAACAGACATAGAAGGAGAAACAAAAAATACTTTTCAAGTTAAATATAATGTACATGCACAACAAAGAGAAATCCATTACAAGCTAAATGTTCATAAGCTTTATGTATATTTATGGTACACATCATCTCTTTAAATATATTACGTTCATGAAGCAACATTCGAACAGTTTAGATAAATGCTTACTAAACTTTCTTTGGTAAAGAATTTTAGAAAATAATTGTCCTAATTTTGGGACTACATGTAATTTAAATGCAAGTAGATCATTGACATTATGTGTGAAAGTTTTTACCTCTGACAGACTCTGCCATAGATCCTTTGTTACTGCATTACTGTACTTATACTTCTTCAAATAATCTGCAATTCCTTTGTCAAAAAATTCTGGCTTCATAAAGTTCTTCAGCATCCTAATGATTGAAGCTCCCTAAAAGTATAGTGGAAAAAAACACTATTAATCATTTAATGAAAGAAATCAAAGCATCATCAAAATCATAAAAAGATAAAAAACCATCGATATAAACTTGAGTAATTATGGTCCGTATACATGTAATTCAATCATACCGATTCAGCTTTTATAACTCCAGAGTTGATAACTCCAGAGATATGCAATATATACATTTGTATATTGACTTGTTTGCCCTGTCTTGAGTTTAAAAATAAATGTAGTCTACTTTTATTTTCTTTAAACTCTTACTTTATCATATGATATACTGTCAAATATGTCATTGATCTCTGCAGGATCATTAACAGTGACTTGGATCGGATGAGAGGTTTTGAGACAGTCCCTGTACAAAGCTCTCTGAAGGTGAGTCTTCACAAACTGAGCATCCTGAGGATAAAAAAGTAGAAATCAGTGATTATCTCATCATATCTTTTTCTTTTTTCAATCTATATAATTATATGCATTTCAATTGGTGTAAAAAAAATGCTTTTCTTACCATATTCCATGTAGGTTCAGCAGCATCTGTTCCTAAAAACTCTACATATGATGCAAAACCTTCATTCAGCCAAAGGTCATTCCACCATTTCATTGTCACAAGATTACCAAACCACTGAAATAGGAATTGGGCTATTAAATATGCCTAACATACACATAATATTATATAATATGTATACAAATGAATTTATCTTGGTTATATAACTGAATTTTGAGATATTTTCTCTGCAACCATCTTTTAACAAAAAGTAATTTCCCAAAAGATACACATGCAGATCTTTTTAAATTATAAACATGTAACATTTTCATTGCAGCGAAGTGAACCTCAATTTTAGAAAAGCGGCACTTCTCTCTGGTAGCAGAGTTGGACAGTTTGATTTCTTTTCCTCTACACAAATCTCAATGATACCTAGAGATGTTTTCAGAATACTTTTTGAAATCTGTCACAGCCATCTTTATTAAATTTTCTATGTTTGTTAAAAAGTTTGTATTCATTTAGACCATGTGCCACTTCCATTTTATATAAATACCTGCCATTAAGGTAGCCACTTACCTGGTGAGCCAGTTCATGAGCCACTACGATGGCTACCCACTCCTTGTCATGGCTGGACGTCCTTTTAGGATCATACAGGACAGCTGTCATTCTGTACAATATAAGTCCCCAGTTCTCCATGGCTCCAGCAGAGAAATCAGGCACTGCTACTAAGTCTGGTATGAATGGAATTAATTGTATTCTCCTAGCTTTGACAGATAGTCAGTTAGAAGATACATGTATATATAAACCATTTCCAAAAATTTACCCCTTTCAACTGCAAGAGTTATAAAATCTGTGTTTGTGAAACACGAATGCCCCCATTGGCAGTAAAAAAGCTGACAAGTAGTTTCACATTTTGAGGTCAATGTTAAATTTGGTATCCATAGAAAAGTCTTGCCACATGGAATTCATATGTAAAATATGAAAGCCCTATCACTCACCAATCAAAAGTAATGGACAAGGTTAAAGTTTTTCAAAAGTTGGTCAAACTCCAAGGTCAAGGTCACAAGGTCAAAAATTTTGGTATCCATGGAAAGGTCTTGTTACAAGGAATATACTTGTGAAATATGAAAGCCCTATCACTTACCATTTAAAAGTTATGTCCAAGGTTAAAGTTTTTGCGAACAAACAGAGACACAGACAAACAGACAGACGGACGGACAGACCAACCAGAAGTCTCTGATGAGACTGAAGCTCTCCTGGTTGTTTGCTTATATTACTCTCATTTTCCAAGACCCTGAGATCAGGGGCTCAAAGAAAATACAAGACCAGAGAATGATTACATAATGGAAAAAGAATAAAACTCTCTATCAATTATACTTTCTGAGAATTGGTGTTCTAAAGATTACATGATAGAGTTATACATGCATAGATGAAAATTACCACAACTTTCCATGAACCTGGGGGCCAGGGGCCAGGGGCTCAAACAATAAAAGGTGCACATCTAGACCCCTGACTGAGAATAATGCAAAAACAATTATCTTTCTATCAACTATACTTTCTGAGAATTGGTGCTCACAAGATTACATAGAGTTAAATAGGAGAAAATGACCAAACCCTTTTTCCTAGATCCTGGGGGTCAGGGGCTCAAACAAAATATCAGGTGCACATCTAGACCACAGACTGAGAATAATGCTTAAAGAATTATCTTTCTATCAATTATACTTTCTGAGAACTGGTGCTCATACATGTAAGTATAGGAGAAAATGACCACACCCATTTTCCAAGATCTTGGGGGTCAAGGGCTCAAACAAAATATCAGGTTCACATCTAGACAACTGACTGAGAATAAAGCAAAATCAATTATCTTTCTTTCAATTATACTTTCTGAGAATAGGCACTCACAAGATTACACAGAGTTATATAGGAGAAAATGACCACACCCATTTTCCAAGATCCTGGGGGTCAGGGACTCAAACAAAATATCAGGTTCACATCTAGACCACAGACTGAGAATAAAGCAAAATCAATTATCTTTCTATCAATTATACTTTCTGAGAATTGGTGCTCACAAGATTACATAGTTATATATAAGAAAATAGCAATCCAAGGAATGCTTGTGTCGCCTGCGAAGCGGTTTGATTATTATTCTAGAAAGTGGTGAAATGAAATTCATTTGAAATATCAGACCTCTTAATTACAAATTAAAAGATATGGTCATTCTCAAGTTTTTAGAAAAGAGTGTCGATCATCTAGGTCAAGGTCACTACGTAAAAATTGGTAACAAAAAGGTCTCATCATAAGAAATATTAAAGACCTATCACTTACCAATTAAAAGATATATTAAACCTTAATTTCTTAGAAAAGAAGATCAAATAGCTAGGTCAAGGTCAAAAGGTTAAAATTATGGTATGTGTAGAAAGATCTTGTCACAAGAAATACACATGTGAAATACCAAAGCCCTATCACTTACCAATCAAAAGATATATACAATCTAATTTTTGTTTTGAAAAGAAGGTCAAATATGTTAGTCAAGGTCAATAGGTCAAAAATTATGGTATGTGTAGAAAGGCGTTGTTACAAGGAATACACATGTGAAACATCAAAGCCCTATCACCTACCAATCGAAAGATAAAGCCAATTTTACTTTCCTTGAAAAGTAGGTCAAAAATCTAGGTCAAGGTCACAAGGTCAAATATTATGGTCTGTGTAGAAAGATCTTGTCACAAGAAATACACATGTGAAATACCAAAGCCCTATCACTTACCAATCAAAAGATATATACAATCTAAATTTTTTTTGAAAAGTAGGTCAAATATGTAGGTCAAGGTCAATAGGTAAAAAATCATGGTATGTGTAGAAAGGCGTTGTTACAAGAAATACACATGTGAAATATCAAAGCCCTATCACTAACCAATCAAAAGATATAGCGAATCTTATCTTTTTTTCAAAAGTAGGTCAAATATCTAGGTCAAGGTCACAAGGTCAAAAATTATGGTATGTGTAGAAAGGTCTTGCCACAAGGATTGCATGTGTGAAACATCAAAGTCCTAACATCTACTAATCAAAAGATATATCCATTCTTAATTTTTTTTGAAAAATAGGTCAAATATGTAGGTCAAGGTCATTAGGTCAAAAATTATGGTATGTGTAGGAAGGTCTTGTCACAAGGAATACACATGTGAAATATCAAAGCCCTATCACTTACCATTCAAAAGTTATGGGCTGTGACACCCAAAGTGTGACAGACAGACAGACGGACGGACTGACAGACGGACGGACAACGGACAAAGTGATCCCTAAGTGTCGCTATGCTTCGCAGGCGACACAAAAATGACCACACCCCTTTTCCAAGACCCTGGGGGTCAGAACCCAAAACAAAATATCAGGTGCACCACTAGACCACAGACTGAGAATAAAGCAAAAATAAAACACCGCTAAAGACGGTATGGCCGGATTGCAAAGTAAGTTTTTGTCACTAAATGGGTCAAGGTCACAAGGTCAAATATTACAGCATACATTGAGAGGTCTTGTCAGAGGCAACCTACATGTATAACATAAAGTTTCTACTGCATGCAGTTCCTTAGATTTTGCTTAAACCAGGAACTTTAACCAAAGTCTTTAACTAGGTCAAAGTCCAAGGTCAAGGTCACTAGGTCCAATGTTACGGCATAAATTGAAAAGTCTCATCATGGGCAACCTAAACGTATAATATAAAGTTTCTACTGCATACAGTTCCATAGATTTTGCTTAAACCAGAAACATTAACCAAATTCTTTAACTAGGTCAAAGTCCAAGGTCAAGGTCACTAGGTCCAATGTTACGGCATAAATTGAAAGGTCTTGTCATGGGCAACCTTCATGTATAATATAAAGTTTCTACTGCATATAGTTCCTTAGATTTTGCCTCAACCAGAAACTTTAACCAAAATCTTTAACTAGGTCAAAGTCCAAGGTCAAGGTCACTAGGTCAAATGTTACGGCATAAATTGAAAGGTCTTGTCATGGGCAACCTTCATGTATAATATAAAGTTTCTACTGCATATAGTTCCTTAGATTTTGCCTCAACCAGAAACTTTAACCAAAATGTTGACGGCAGACGGACGGACGGACAGATGGACGGACAGACGGACAGACAGACGGACAGACGGACGGACGGACGGACGGACGGACGGACGGACGGACGGACGGACAGACGGACATCGTCAATCCATAGACCGGAATTGCTTTGCAATCCGGCCAACAATTATCTTTCTATCAATTATACTTTCTGAGAATAGGTGCTCACAAGATTACAAGAGTTATATAGGAGAAAATGACCACAACCATTTTCAAAGACCCTGGGGGTCAGGGGCCAAAACAAAAAATCAGGTGCACAACTAGACCACAGACTGAGAATAAAGCAAAAACAATTATCTTTCTATCAATTATACTTTCTGAGAATAGGTGCTCACAAGATTACATAGAGTTATATAGGAGAAAATGATGACACCCGTTTTCCGAGACCCTGGGGTTCAGAGGCTCAAACAAAATATCAGGTAGACAACTAAACCACATACTGAGAATAAAGCAAAAACAATTATCTTTCTATCAATAATACTTTCTGAGAATTGGTGCTCACAAGATTACATAGAGTTATATAGGGGAAAATGACCACAACCATTTTACAAGACCCTGGGGGTCAGGGGCTCAAACATAATATCAGGTGCACAACTAGACCACAGACTGAGAATAAAGCAAGAACAATTATCTTTCTATCAATTATACTTTCTGAGAATTGGTGCTCACAAGATTACATAGAGTTATATAGGAGAAAATGACCACACCCATTTTCAAAGACCCTGGGGGTCAGGGGCTAAAACAAAATATCAGGTGCACAACTAGACCACAGGCCCATTATAATGCAAAAAGAATTTATATTGTACTATTGACAGATTCAGAGGATTGGCGCTCACAAGAAAAGTTTAACGGAGGGACGGACGGACGGACAGACAGACAGACAGACAGACAGACAGACAGACAGACAGACAGACAGACAGACGCCGGACACAAGGCGATCGCATAAGATCGACTGGTCTTTGACCAGTCGAGCTAAAAACTATATGCCCCCGAATCTCCGATTACGGGGGCATAAAAAGTGTGCAAAAAAATAGCCCTTAATGGATATTTGAATCATCATTGCACATGTGTTTTCACTTTTGCTACGTTACATTTGCCTTGTTTTGGTAGTGGATAAGGAGTCAGGAATTTACCTTGTTTTGGTAGTGGATAAGGAGTCTGAAATTTACCTTGTTTTGGTAGTGGGTAAGGAGTCTGGAACAATTTATCATAGAACTCCAGCACTTTAACTGCTACATGAAGGGCATAATCTGCTTGGTTTATCTGATCTTTAGGGGCATAGACTGATACCTGAAAATGAAGAACACAAAAAACAGCCATATTATCAGTAGCTATTACAGGGATCAACATGTACATTTGACTTGTACTCAGAGAAACTAGATTATATTTTATGGCAAACTGGCAGACAACTTAACTACATATTTAAACTTTATTCTTGCAAAGTTACTCATTTTTTACTTCCATATTTATCACAATAAATTTGGACACATAGCACTTATTTGGTTTTCTCCAAATCAGTTCAACATACTTTAAAGATGTACTGTGACTGAGGGGTGTCTGAGACATCCATCATCTGAGGATGGTTGGACTCAAAGCATGACCTTGACCTAGATTGTTAATTCAATAACTTTAAAATTAGAAACACAAAGAAAGATCGAGGTATCGGGGAAAATTAGGTGGTAATATGCCTTGAAGATGGTCTGGGGATGGACGGGGGCAACATCATTGAACATGACTGTGATAGTAAACAAATTGTATAAATATTCCACAGATGTATTTTATTCATATTTTCAGTTTATATCAATGCTTTATACATATATTCCCACCTTAAGTAATTGATAATACCTTGAACTAGTTAAATGAAACTTTCTTTTCCGTCTCACCTGTAAACTGCGATTGATTTATAAAATTTGACAATTTCAAAATATATTTCAATACACATCAGTTCTTTCCATTCCTGATTTCAGGGACTTGTAATTATCTTTTTGAAAATAAATTCTAGGAAAAAATTAAGTCTCACTCATTTTGACCAGGAAAAAGGAGCATAGTTCTTGTATACCTAGGACAATAAAAAATAAAATTCTTCCTTTAAAAGGATCATAGAGTAAGTCATCATACTGGTTAGTGGTACATGTATAGGGTCTACATTGATTTTTTCACAGCTTGACGTTCTGCCTTTGAGCACATTCATGCTACAATGACCTATTACACTAAGTCTACTTTGTGATGTTTAAGGACAATGTAACATATGTAAATAGCATATAAAGTCTCACAAAAATAAGGGATGCAATTATTCATATCACCTCATGTGGAAAATTATTTACTTTCTTTAATATTAAGACAGGAAAGTGGCTTTGTGCATCTAAGTATTTCAACATCATAGAACATTATGATAACAGTAATTACTCTAGCATTTTATATAAATTGAAGCAATTAATGAATTAATATCCCTTCAATTTCCCTTGGGTTGTAAAGCTAATCCAACGTCAAAACTGAAGGACAAAAGTACATAGTATAAAAAGGGTGGCTAAAGACATTGCTATGAACTTTGCCTTAAGGTCTTCTTGTATATTTCAACTTATTCAAAATTTTTACCTTTAATCTGAAATTACTTTTAATTCAAATATAACAATATGTACATACCAAACTCAAATGATGGAATTAAAATTTCGGCATGTTTGTTTGTACTGTAGTATCTTACCTCAATGTAGTTTAAATCTTTGAAATAAACAATATTTTTTTGTGATGCATCCTTACAGTTGTCAATGTTTTTGTCAGAAAGGGTAGAGGAAAGTATTTTGGAGGTTATTGATTCTTACATTTTTTATCTAAATTTATTTAAGAAGTTCAATTTCTTTTTGGATACAAACTCTTACTAACAAAATATCAATAAACATGATTAAAATTTAATTTTCCTACTAGCATAACTAGAAAAAAGTTCAAGAGCAAAGTAAAGTGTTTATAAAATTTCTGCTTTTAATTTTGGTACAGAGAAAACCATTTGTATAAGAAAGCCATTTGCACTTCATTCCTCAGAGTTTCGCCCCTTTGATTATGAAGGAAAAGTTAAAAATGTAAAAAGTTTCTAAAGACGACCTTGATATATTACCACAGACTATGACAGGCAAGGTAAAAATACATTGCCAAAGCAAACATTCACAGACATTGTCAACAATCTGGAATTGACCCTTCCAATCGTGTGAAAATTTTTGAGAATAATTACATTGTATGATGATGCAATACAAAACCTTTTTTTGTTTTTTGAACATGATTTGAAACTTGTTTTACCAAGGAAAAAGCTTTGTGACTTCACAAAGCTTAGCCCCTAGAAGGCTTTTTTTCACAATTGGATGGGTCAAATACCAAATTACATACTCTTAAAATAAGTGAATAAATAATATTACTTACATCAGTGCCTGATTTCGTCTTATTAGATATCTTGGCAAAGTCACATACGACAAACTGCTACAAGATATGTGCTCATCTTCACTGTGGGTTTGAATATGTCCACTTCAAAACCAGAATCCCCAGTGTACGGTTTGGACGGCCCAGACTGCGGCATGTTGAACAGAGTTATGTACCCTTTTTCTCGTACCATCGTTAAGGTAAACGAAGCTTTCATAGCTGGCTCGTCAAAGCATGGAACGCAGAACGAGCTTCTGTAGCTTCAAATTGTGTGGCAGCAAGATATCTGAAATGACAGAAAAAGTAGAGAACATGTGGTACATTTACTTTCTATGTATTGGGTCAGAAAATATTTTTTCCAAGAGTTCCATCCAAATAACATTAATTTTTTGAAACTTGAGGAAGATATGATGGAAATTAATTTCATTTCGCCAAAAATATCAGCAAGGCACTGAACTTTACATACTGACAATACAAAATTATAATTAATGCCATGGGTTCTTTATTTTTTCTTTTGGTTTTTTTTTGGGGGGGGGGGGCATTGTTGTTTGCTTTTTATAATTGGCATTCTCTAACAGCTTTTTCTTGGAAATGTGTTCAAAATTTATGTATGAAAATTTACTTACTTTGTTTCATTCTGCTTGTTTTTGTAAGTACTGAGATAGAACCCGGATAGCTGTTTGACCAAGGCTGCTTTATATTCGATATGTAAAGTGACCTTACTTCCTGCTGTAATCCTTGTTTTTAATTTAATCAAAAGCTGCTGATATCTTACAAACTCCAAATGTTCAGACTACTTCATATTTTTTCTTTGTATCTGCATTCACTACTTCAATTTCACTGGTTAAATTCAGTTTCTTAATGTGCAAGATGATTGTGTCAGTATCTTTTATAACTTTGCACAAAATCTTCACTTTTCCTGTGAAAATTCCATCTTTTAACCTTGCCATAAGCCATATGTCATACGATACTGGTATAACTGTATCATTTGGTAATCTAACATTACGCCAAGGAAATTCTTTGCCGTTTGTTGCAATAAAGGTCTCATTTTTAACATCCAGCGGTGAGGAGGTTGTCGTCCTGTAAATGTTGTAGATTTTGGTTACAGTTAGAACTTCCAGATCCCGACCTCGCAAAAGCTGCGATGAGGGCTATAGCTAAGATTAAAAGTCCCACCATCACTATTATAACTGTGGCTCTCCCCTGACTACACACGAGCTGCTTGCATCGTTGTGTTACTGAAGGCTCATACACTGATTTCCTGTTCAGGGAATCACCTAAAATATGTAAAATAAAACAAATAAAAAATTGATAAATTGCTCCAATCTGTTAAACTAGACTATATCATTCCTATGTTCTGTCATTAAATGCTATTATATTGTATTAATGCCTCTATAACTATTCTATCAAAATGTCACTATTGGACCATATGGTAATGACATTTAATACATTCATGTATGATTTATTAAATTACATGTACATAGTTTGTATAAACAATTCTAAAAGGTCATGGTCAGTCAATGTCATAGGAACTAAAAACTGAGAATCAAGGCATATTTACATGAGCATGTACAGCTGTACTTCAATTGGTACATTCATGTATCTAATGCTTTTAACCTTAGTGAAACACTGATACTCTCTAAGTTTACCGCAATATTCAAATGTTGCAAAAAAAAACCCCTTAAAAATCAAGGTCACAAACTTAACTTTTGGTATTCATAGGAAAGTTTTGACACAAAGAATGCACACATAAGACTGTCTAATTATTCAAAGTAAATATGACCAATGTTAAAGTTTTTCACCAAACAAACACATGGACAGACAAATCAAAATCTAAATTACTCCAGAAAATAAAAATATCTCCCTGTTTATTTTTTTTTCTAAATGTGGCTAATTAGAAAGCACAATTGATTTGCTTTTTATAATATCTTATTTAATTTTGTCTTTATTTTTTCATTAAAACTATCTTTCAAATACAGGTATTGCTTTGCATAACTTCTCAGTTTTTAAGACTATAAATCTTTATTTAGGATGTCCAATGATATTAAGAAGAAAGAAATAAAGAATGTGTTCTCTAATAAGGAAGAACAACATATTTTTCAGCCTACAACATGACTGTATAGTGCATGTTTTAATTGCATCTTGCACATGTTGCAACTAAAATATTCATTTCCTTAATAATACTTGATAATAAAAATTCAACAAGATAGATGCTATTTGGTACATCTCATTTCCCTATGACTGAAAATAAAATGAGTAATGTTCCTTAGCAAATAAATATTTAATATACTTACCAAATCAAAATCTTCACTTTTAATAAGGAAATTATCAATGTAAATTCTTGAATCACAGCATATCTCAATTCTAAATTTTGTTTTTACAAGAGTTTGTTCGTGTATTGTAACTATTTATGTGCACGTCATAAAATAATTGACAAAAACTTTCAGTTAGGATCTGATGAACATGATGAATGTATAGGTAACAGCTGCTAATGTAACTTAACACACAACTAGAAATCGCTCATATTTACTTGTCTACCATATTTCTACATTCAAGTTACTATGTTACTGATACAGGTATATTTGGACATTCAAACTGGTCATTTAATATTTACATTCAGAGACTCAGATAGAACAAATGAAACTCTGAACAAATTCAACATTAATCTGTGTACCATCACACTGCTCATAATATGATATCTGCAAAAATGATACTGTTAAATCTTTTTTTTCATTTACTGTTAATATGAGGTCAACATTTTTTAAAAGCCTAAATGCACAGCATGAATGGCAAAGAAATCATCAGAAATCAGAATTGTTCAATTATCGTATAATCACATTTCAGTATTCCTTGACCAAATGCCATCTGTGACATTGACCTTTGACTTTGAAAATAGATATCATGACACTCAGACGCAGCATTAGCTTTTTTGATTGCGCCAAGTAAGTAGAATGCATAATGATTTGAACTTTTTTAGTATTAGTGACCTTGATTTGAAATAAAAGTTATTATTATTAAGTTAGATCATACTCAACTGAGAATATAACATATTACTTTTTCCCGGTGTTCTTCAAGATAAGGAGGGTACTATCTAACCAATAAGCAGTAAGTGTACAAATTTTGTCCAAATTTTGCTAATTTTCTCGACTTTTTTAAGACACTTCATGGACTATTTCAGACTTTGTGAATTTGACCTCTTGAAAATACAGACTTCTTCCATTAATGAAGTGATGCTTTTAATTTGAAGATCCTTGAAGACAATATTTAGCTTGTAACATAATGCATCTAAACTTGCCCCTTCACATCTGACCTTGAATTCATAAGATAAGGTACAATGTAGTTTATTTACCAAAACTGGGCCTACATCATGTACATTTAAACATAAACATGATAAATCAAAGGAAATACAGCCAAATAGAGTAATTTACCAAGTGTCATATGACATCTTAAAAATGATGTAATTCAACATTCAACATTTAACCACATGGGTTTTGTTAAAATTGTGGAAGAAAAATTTCCAATACAGATACAGATGCTTTATTTAGTGTCAAACACTGCAAGCATACAACATATTTAACTGTTACATACGTTCAGAAGAGCTTGTTTTTCGACAAAAATAAATAAAAATAAACAAACAACAAATAAATTTCACAGGCATGTACATAAAAATAAAGCACAGATAAAGCTCATTAAGACACTTTTTTCCATTAAGAGCTCTACTAAGAAGCAAAATCAAGAGTCAAGCAAGCATAACATTAGACACTACACTTAAAGCACAGAAGCTTATCACAGATCATGCAGCACATAAAAACAATACATATAAAAAGCTGAATGAAAGTTAAAACTAGAACTGCACTAAAGTGGACGACAGACAGACAGACAGACAGACAGCCGGACAGGGTGATTCCTATATACCCCCCTAAACTTCGTTTGTAGGGGATATAATAATGCAGATTACTCTCATTACTCAAACTCGGATAACTTGAATTTCAGCTTTACTCAAACTATTTTGAAAA
Source organism: Pinctada imbricata (assembly GCA_033119305.1). Classification (NCBI taxonomy): domain Eukaryota; kingdom Metazoa; phylum Mollusca; class Bivalvia; order Pterioida; family Pteriidae; genus Pinctada; species Pinctada imbricata. The sequence continues at coordinate 30,491,991 of VSWD01000009.1, forward strand.
GTTCCGTTTCTCTTCCATCATATCCATTGGTTTCTATGCATTTTTACTCTTGATAACTCAAACTTCGATAACTCGAACTTTTTGTTCAGTCAAACTCATTTTTAGGTCCCATTACTCAATTTACATTGAAAATTAACCTAAATAAGTTGAACAACAAATAAATTTTAATTCTTAAACAAAATTCAATTAATCATAACGAGATCGGTGGATGTCATAATTGATACTTTCTTGTTGTGGAGTTACCCCGGTACATTACAAACATTTATTAAGGTAGCTGGATCGATAAAAGAAGACAACAGTTAATAAAACATCTGTGAATGGTTATATATAAAAGGACATCACTCTTATTAAAAATCAATTGCTGGTCATGTTCTCAGTAAGTTGAACTTCTCGAGAGTAGACTGTATAACTGAAAAATTCTGATAAGGACATGCAGGTTTAGCAGAGAGTTACTGTCAGAACCTACCAAATGTGGCTCAATATATGGTATAGTTTGTATTAGCTTCAAATAGCAACTTAGCAATAAAGAAACCCACAATATCAAATGTATTAGGGCTAAGGCCAGGGTCACATATATAAATTGATATACGTCCCTGTAAATTAAGGCACAATATAAGAGCTTCAAGGCCTCTTCCTTTTTATCATGGCAGTGGCTCTGGATAAATACGTTCGTATCTTTAGACCTGTGGCTCCACGTATTTCTGATTGGGTTGTAACGATCACGTGACTCAGATCATGTGTTCACATTGTAGAAAATATATAGGTTTATATGAGTTTCTACTGCATACTCAGTGATTTAGCAACTGGACAAAAGCGACCACGGATCAGTACAAATTCAATTCAAATACAGTAATAGACATGAACATGTGTACTTGTCAGCCATCAATGGTCCGTCGTAAGTCAGAGCGAAAGTTTAAGGCTTTCTTTTTTTACTTTTTAGAATATGTTGCAAAAAAGATACGACTTGAAAGCAATTAAGTTGCCTTGAAACTAGAAGTCTCTGACGAGACTGAAGCTCTCCTGGTTGTTTGGTAAAATTTGTCTTAGTGGCATACTCTTTTTCCAAGACCCTGGGGGTCAGGGGCTCAAACAAAATATCAGATAAACAACAAGACTCTCTATCAGTAATACTTTCTGAGAATTGGTGTTCACAAGATTACATAGAGTTATTTAGGAGAAAATGACCACACCTATTTTCCAAGACCCTGGGGGTCAGGGGCTCAAACAAAATATCAGGTGCACAACAACACCAGTGACTAATTATATGCCAAAAAGAATTAACTCTCCATCATTTTTACTTTCTGAGAATTGGTGTTCACAAGATTACAATCATTACATAGAGTTATATAGGAGAAAATGACCACACCTATTTTCCAAGATCCTGGGGGTCAGGGGCTCAAACAAAATATCAGGTGCACAAGAAGACCAGAGACTGATAATATGCCAAAAAGAATTAACTCTTTATCATATATACTTTCTTAGAACAGGTGTTCACACGATTTCATAGAGTTTTATAGGAGAAAATGACCACAACCATTTCCAATATCGTGGTGGCCAGGGGCTCACACAAAATATCAGGTGCACAACTAGACCAGAGACTAATTATATGCCAAAAAGAATTAACTCTCTATCATTTTTACTTTCTGAGAATTGGTGTTCACAAGATTACATAGAGTTATATAGGAGAAAATGACCACACCCATTTTCCAAGACCATGGGGGTCAGGGACTCAAACAAAACATCAGGTGCACAACTAGACCATAGACCCATTATAATGCAAAAAGAATTAATTTCTTACCATTCACAGATTCAGAGGATTCGCATTCATGACAAAAGTTTAACGGACGGACAGACGGATGGACGGACGCCGGACACAGGGCGATCGCATAAGCTCGACTGGTCTTTGACCAGTAGAGCTAAAAAACCTCTAGGCCGGGCCAACTTTGTGCAGTTACATGTAATGATGTATATCCATATCACGTAATCATTTGCTTATTTGTACACGGAGATCCAGCTCTACAGATAGGAATGATCGTATCCGGAGTCACTGCTTTTATAATGGGGGGGGGGGAAACAGGGGAGTATCTCTCTCCCCCCTTTCATCCCCTCACACCCCCTCCTCCCTCAGCCATCAATGGTCTGTCGTATGTCAGAATAAAAGTTGAAGGTTTTCTTTCTTAACTTTTCAACATGTGTTGCAAAAAAGATAGACTTGAAAGCAATTAAGTTGCCTTGAAAAAATCCTCTTGGCCGGGCCAACTTTGTGCAGTTACATGTATATCCATATTGCGTAATCATTTGCTTGTTTGTACATGGAGACCCAGCTCTACAAGTATGAATGTTCGTATTCGGAGCGACTGCCTTTTATAATAGGGGAGGCAGACAGGGGATACCTCTCTCCTGTCCCACCTCCCCCTCCTTTTCACCCTTCCTTTACCTCCCCCTCATGCCCCCCTTTCTCCCTCCTCCTCCCCCTTCTTCCCCTCCCTTTCACCATGCTGGGGAAAACTTCAAATCGAGCTATTATACATGTAGCTTGATTGAGCTACAATAGCTAGATCAAGCTATTGCTTACTAACAATTTTTCAGTACAAAATTAAACTAAAATTAGAATTTTTAAATAATTAATCATTCACTGATTCCATTTGTACTCACTATAATTAAGAATTTTTAAAAGGCAAATATATTCAAATATGTACAGATGATGAGCAACAACTTCAATGATTTTGAAAATATGAAAATTTTGAGGTTCTTTATCTCCTGATCTGTTGACATTTCTGCTGGGATTCATATATAAAAGTTGTAGTATTTTATCAGTACTAGTGCGACTTGTAAACAAAATTTAAAAGATAATAATTTTTTGATTTTTTTCTTAAGAAAAATTAGTTTTGTGATAGCTACATGGAGCTATTATAGACCGATCAAACTATTATAGCTCGATCTGAAGTTTTCCCCAACCTGTTCACCCTGTCCAATACGTCGGTTTAGAGATCCTGACTACGGACCGCAACTATTTGATTTTTAAACACGGTTTCAGGTCACATGGTACAAAAGTGGGACTGTTTACATTTCGCAGTATGGCAAGTTGATGGGCCGCCTGTTTTGAATTTTAATAAATTAAAGAGTAAAAATATATGAGCTTCCAGGACAAGCTTGCTGCCTTTCTGAATATTACAAAAGTATGGATTGACACTTCATAAGCATTTATTTTAAGTTTAGATTGAGACCGAGTGATATGAAGTGAGCAGTACTTGATTACGGTCGATTTTCCATGATCAATTCCTTATATCGGCGATTATTTATCTTAAAATGATCTGCTTATGCTGTAGAATTCTTTTATCTGATTTCTAAATTAATTGCGACAGTTGGTTTCATAGGATTTTGCACTATGTGTGAAATTTCCTAGATATTATATTACGCATTATCGACAGGTGTCCCACCTTTTGTCAATGGCGCATGAAAAAGTCGAAAAATTCCGGTCCGTAACAGGATCTCGAAACTCGCGTATTGATGAATAGATCCCAATCCCAAAATAAACACCTGCAATTCATATAAAATCTTTGCAATTAAACATAGAGAACTCTTCTATATAAACTTGAAAGTATTATGACACAATCAATCAGCCTGTAAAACTGTAGAAGGGGGTGGGTGCATGCATTGAAGTTGAACTCAAATATCGAGGTACAGTACTATAAAGTTAACTAAAAGGTTTTGAGCGATTTATCGTACATGACAATCACAAATATCTAACTACCTGGTAAGAAAGAAACATCTTCAATATCATCTGCCATTTTCTCGGTCAGATTATCTTTATTCTTAAAGTAAACATAAATTTTCTTCGCCAGCGCTGCTTCTGTTTGGAAATCGATAAATCAATAATGCAAACGAAAAGAACCGATGCGTTCCGACAAGAAGAAAGTAAAGTTAGAGTTGAACGTTGTCATGTTATCCGGATTGTTAATCATTCACAATATTAATTTGATTGATACCCGACATTTTTTTCAAAGCATTCTTGATTAGGATTTGATCCACAGCAAGTCAAAATGCCTGTGGTGATCTTTTAAAAAATCAACAAAATGAGTCGAATCAGACGATATCTGAGCAACTGTTCTAAATGAGCTACAGTAACTGCCAACAAAAAACACGAAAAAGTTAATTACACCATCCTCCGTGTCAATATTGATATTTCAGACTCCATTATGTAGGTATGTTCACTGGATGAAATGGGGGTGTACATATGAAAACGTACGTGTATATATATAGACATGTTGCTGGAATAGTCCGGGTCGCCCACACTGGTCGACAGGGCTTGGTCACAAACCCTTTCCTCAATACAAACCCTTTCTTCTATAGACATATAGAAGAAAAGGGTGTGTAGTGAGGAAAGGGTTTGTGTCCAAGCGATGATACCTCACCCTGGTCGCGGGCTTTTTCAGATTGTGGAAATTGAGTCATAATTCCTGTTTATAGTAACTTTAATATTTCAACCGTATAAAAAAGAACCTCCTTGATTGTTGTACCAAGGTCCATTATACGGTTGAAATATTAAAGTTACTATAAAAAGAAATTATGACTCAATTTCCACAATCTGAAAAAGCCCGGCGACCCGGCTATTCCAGCAACACGTCTATATATACATGTACGTTTTCATATGCACACCCCAATTTATTTCTCGTGGAAAGACGGTCCTCTGCAAACCCATACCTATAATACGCTTGGATCCACAGAAACGCCGCGTCTACGATAAATAAAGAAACTATGCGCTATTGAAAACTACGGAAGCCCATTGGCTTCACAGAAAAAATAAATTTATTGCGTATATTCGCAATAGTATTGCGTATATTCGCAATAGTATTGCGAATATACGCAATAATATTGCGAATATTCGCAAAACGATTGCGTATATACGCAATAGTATTGCGAATATCCGCAATAGTATTGCGAATATTCGCAATTATTATTGCGTATATACGCAATAGTATTGCGAATATTCGCAATAATTATTGCGTATATACGCAATAATTGTAAATTATACAAAAAAATGTAGTTATTGGGGACATTCTTGGGGTCACATGGGTGATTCTAGAATTTTTTTTAGGGTAATCCAAGCAAGCGGATGGGGGGATGGGGGTTTCAGTCTATGATTTTGAAAGCAATGGAAACAATGCATGTAACGAATATCAATATATTTGCAAAATCATTCATAAAAACGGAGAAAATTAGTATTTCTGGCAAATTGGAAAGGGGCGGATGAGAGGGGGCTCCGGATTTTACATTTATTTTACATATTCTTTGTCACATTAAGTAAATTGTGACCAAAATAGCTGTACATGACCTTCGTTTTCTCTGCTTGTTAACCCTCTCCCCCTCTACATTCGCTCAAACTTTAAAATGTGATTTGTTCGTACATGTGGGTTTTTTTTATATTTTGAAACTGGTTGATAAGCATTTTTTATTAGTAGAAATGACAGCCACCTATCATGTTTTACGTTCTTCGTTTACTTTCTCTGTCCGTCCATCATTACTAAATCTTTCGTTCAAACTCAAACGAAGTTTTCAATGTACAGCGGATCTAGCACCCCAGCCCCCCCCCCCTTCCCTTTTTTTTGGGGGGGGGGGGGGGTCGAACCAAAATATATTAACCAAAGCCTCCTCTGAATGATGTTCGACTTGATGACGGGAATGATTGGTAGAGAAAATAAAAGGTATCAGGACAAACCTTATTTTATTTGCAGAAATTAATTTTCCGGTGTAATAGTCGAGGACATTGATTTATATTTATAGAACCCCCTCCCCCGCAAACGAAGTTTAGGGGTATATAGGAAACATCCTCTTCGTCCGTCCGTCCGTCCGTTCGTCCGGTTAAGAAGTTCTTATAGCAGATAACTCTTCAAGTGCAAGTAATAGGGCTTTCATATTTTCTACCTGCATTCACATATAATAAGTTCTAAGTTTTAATACAAAAACATTTGAATTTGTTGACCTTGACCTTGAACTTTTACCTTATAGTTATATTTTGGTTATGAAGTTCTAAAAGCATATATTTTTTCATATATAAGTGACAGGGCTTTAATATTTCATACATACATTAACCATAGTAAGTACCACATTTTGATACCAAGACATTTGACCTAGTGACCTTTACTTTGACCTTGTTGTAATATTTTGGTTAATAAGTTCTTAAAGAGAATATTTCTTCAAGTGTAATTAAGTGATTGGGCTTTCATATTTTATACATACATTCAACATAACAAGTATTAATCCAAGACACTTGACCTTGTGACTATGATCATGACCTTTGACCTACCTTTGAACTATAAGGATAGGGCTTTTATATTTCCATATAGATTTCTTATTACCAGAGCTTTCTGTGATAAATCATAAATGAGTCCGTTTACAGTAAAACGTCCCAAGGGGGTATAATTCGTCACTTTAAGGGCAGTTATAGTATTCCTTGCAAAAAGGAATTATAAATACATTAGAGAAGTTCCGGCTTGCTTTGCTCGCCTCCATTTAAAATCAGAACTCTGACTGCTTTTTATAATAAAGTATCGTTGGTTTCTTAGATTAACAGAATTAAGAAATGATGTATATATTTCATTCCTTACGAATGTTACTTATAGTTTCAAAATAGAATAAAACCAAAACAAAACAAAACAAGAGGCCCAATGGAGTTACATCGCTCAACTGAGGTCGCCAGGGGGGAAAAGATAACTTTTGTAAAGGACGTCAAGTCATTTACTTCCTGTGAGGTTTGATGAAATTCTGTACAGCGGTTGGAGTGGGAAGGTGAAATGGTGTCTGTCAAATAGATCCCAAGGTTTCGATCGGGCCGAAATCATGAACTTAACAGAGAACATTGAGTACGTGCCTCCTGTAAGGTTTGGTGGAATACTAATAAGCAGTTGTTGAGGTTTTAGTCGAGAACATAAATATACCCTACAACGGACGGATTACAAACAACGGGCAAAGGACGGTGATCAATAACTTACCTTCTTGTGAGCTAATAAGAATAATTATCACCATTTTTGGCATTATCTACATTAAGCTAGTTATAGCTGCAATTAACGGAGGATTAACGTTTTGCTTTGTCTCCATCGTAACAGCTAATTTATGCATATTTCTAGTATGAAAATCAATTATTTTTCAGTTTTAACTTTCATATCTGGAAACAACATTCATGCCAGACCGAGATGGGTTTCACTTTATGCCCCGCCGTCTTATAGCGGGACACAATGACAAGAGGGTAGAGTGGACATACCGTTCACCTGAAAACTAACCGTTAATGTGATTTAAATAATCCTAGTCATAAGCTTATGAAATAATAAATCAAAGAAATGATTTGAGAAATATTGCAAATACAATTAAGTGCGTTGTTAAACAAGAGACTTATTAGAAAACCCAATTATAATCTATTGTATTCAATCAAACCTAAATCAATTTCTGTGTACTGATTCTAGAAAAGATGTCGAAATCATGTAAAAAAGGAATTATTAATTATAATAGATTAAGAAAAAAATCCATTAATCATGCAAGGTTGTTCAAAGTGAACTACACGAACGGATCTAGAGGGGAAGGGGTGGAAGTCCGTGGGTTCGGACCCCCCCCCCCCCCCACCCCGAAATTTCAAGTCGGGGTGCAATATTTGCATATTTTAACGTAAGGATTGGATATTTAACTTTTTTTCTAGAATTTGGATTGCTATGCTGGTCAATATTATAAGATACCTCATACCTGTGGTTCAAACGAGGTTTTATCTTCAATTTTGAATCATTATTTGGCTTAAGGTACCTCCAATCTGAAACATGCTACTCCCTTGCAGCAGAGTTCGAAACTTCGTTTTTCTTCACAACATCGTCGCAATTTAGTGTTGTACCCCTATACAGAAACATCTCCTGTGAAGTGAAGAAGTTCAAAAGCTTCGTTCCCTGGACCCCAAATAAGGCATCAAAACAGAATTATCACCATTATTACTGATTATATAATATAATAGATTTTAGAATATGGAAGTATAAGATGGGACCTCTGTTTGTAGAAAAGGTTCCAATGCCCCTTTTCTATTCAATTATCCTGCGAAAGGTATAGGTAAAAACATTCAGAAAATGAAACATTCTGCAATACTTGCACGAGGGCTGATTGATATGTTGTGAGCCTCGTATTGATGGATTTGAATTTTATCAGACATTTTGCATTATTTTTCTACATAATCTCCTTCAGTATTTATACACTTTTGCCACCGGTGTTTAAGGGCCTCAATACCACGTTTAAAGAATTCCTTATCTTGACTGGTCAGAAAGCGATCCACTCCAAGTATGACGGCATCATCGGACTAAAAGTGGGTGCAAGGAATAGCTGCTTCCAGCTTTCGGAATAGATGGAAGTCTGATGGAGCAAGATCAGGTGAATAAGGCGGATTCTCAATCAAATTAAAGCCACAATCATGAATGGCAGCAATGGCAGTGACAGTCTTGTGAACAGGAGCATTGTCCTGATGGAGAAGCACACCTTTAACTTTTGAGCTTCCCGTGGCGCTTTTTGTAACTGTTCCAGAAGTGAAGCATAGTATGTGTCATTGATTGTTTGTCTTTTTTGGAGATAATCTATCAGCAGAATACCTTCTGCATCCCAGAAAACCGAGACTCACAACATATCAATCAGCCCTCGTATATTGCCCTCTTTAACAAAGCTTTCATTAAAAAAAAAATCCGGCTGGCCGATAGGAATCATAACCAGTAAAGTTTCCCTCACATCCTACCAAACCTGTCTGAACAAACGAAATCATACAAAGGCACTAGAAATGTCAAAATCACTGTAAATGGTGGATATGAAAGTCGGGAAAGGGGAGACAAGGTCATACGTTTTATACCGATAAAAATCAAAATGAGCTGCTTAAGTTTCATGACTTTAGTTTGGACCCCTCTGAGATAAAATGCTAGATCCGCGCCTGAAATACATTGGGTTATTGATTTAACTAAACAGAAAGAGAATAGGAGAAATATTTGGGGTGCATTTAAAAGGCGTACAAACTCACCAAAAAAAAACCCCCCAAAATAAAACCAACATCAATCAAACATCATTCCGATCACTCGGATATAATTAGTTTTCCAATCCATGCAGATTTTTCAAAGATAGGTAGCCTGTGATGCCTATATTTGTCCCGCCCAGGATCCACCCCTGAATGAAATTCAAGTAATCGGGTTGAAATAAGTAGAGAGCCATAATATCTTTTTCCATATATATTTTTATATTATGAAAATTTTACGGATAGATGGAAGATAATTAATACGATATGATGTACATAGAAATGTACGGAAGCCCATTGGCTTCACAGAAAAAATGAATTTATTGCGTATATTCGCAATAACATTGCGTATATTCGCAATAGTATTGCGAATATACGCAATAATATTGCGAATATTCGCAAAACTATTGCGTATCTACGCAATATTATTGCGAATATCCGCAATATTATTGCGAATATCCGCAATAGTATTGCGAATATCCGCAATAGTATTGCGAATATTCGCAATAATTATTGCGTATATGCGCAATAGTATTGCGAATATTCGCAATAATTATTGCGTATATACGCAATAATTGTAATTCTACATATAGTTATTGGGGACATTCTTGGGGTCACATGGGTGATTCTAGAATTTGTTTAGGGTAATCCAAGCAAGCGGAGGAGGGGGGGGGGTGTTCAGTCTATGGTTTTGAAAACAATGGAAACAATGCATGTAACGAATATCAATATATTTACAAAATCATTCGTAAAAACGGAGAAAATTAGTATTTCTGGCAAATTGGAAAGGGGCGGATGAGAGGGGGCTCCGGACTTTACATTTATTTTACATATTCTTTGTCAAATTAAGTAAATTGTGACCAAAATAGCTGTACATGACATTCGTTTTCTCTGCTTGTTAATCCTCTCCCCCTCTACATTCGCTCAAACTTTCAAAATATGATTTGTTCGTACATGTGGGGTTTTTTTTTATATTTTGAAACTGGATAATGAGCATTTCTCATTTTAATAGTAGAAATGACAGCCATCTATCATGTTTACGTTCTTCTGTTACTTTCTTTGTCCGTCCATCATCACTAAATATTTCGTTCAAACTCAAACGAAATTTTCAATGTACAGCGGATCTAGCACCCCTGCCCCCTACCTTTTTTTTTCGGGGGGGGGGGGGGGGGGTTCGAACCATAATATATTAACCAAAGCCTCCTCTGAATGATGTTCGACTTGATGACGGAAAAGGAATGATCGGTAGAGGAAATAAAAGGTATCAGGATAAACCTTATTTTATTTGCAGAAATTAGTTTTCCGGTGTAATAGTCGAGGACATTGATTTATATTTATAGAACCCCCTCCCCCGCAAACGAAGTTTAGGGGTATATAGGAAACATCCTCTTCGTCCGTCCGTTCGTCCGGTTAAGAAGTTCTTATAGCAGATAAGTCCTCAGGTGCAAGTGATAGGGCTTTGATATTTTATACCTGCATTCACCATAATAAGTTCTAAATTTTAATACAAAGACATTTGAACCTGTTGACCTTGACCTTGAACTTTGACCTTATAGTTATATTTTTGTTATGAAGTTCTTATAGCATATATTTTTTCACATATAAATGACAGGGCTTTAATATTTCATACATACAATTACCATAGTAAGTACCACATTTTGATACCAAGACATTTGACCTAGTGACCTTTACTTTCACCTTGTTGTAATATTTTGGTTAAGAAGTTATTAAAGAGAATATTTCTTCAAGTGTAATTAAGTGATAGAGCTTTCATATTTTATACATACATTCAACATAACAAGTATTAATCCAAGACACTTGACCTTGTGACTTTGATCATGACCTTTGACCTACCTTTGAACTGTAAGGATAGGGCTTTTATATTTCCATATATAGATTTCTTATTACCAGAGCTTTCTGTGATAAATCATAAATGAGTCCGTTTACAGTAAAACGTCCCAAGGGGGTATAATTCGTCACTTTAAGGGCAGTTATAGTATTCCTTGCAAAAAGGAATTATAATACATTAGAGAAGTTCCGGCTTGCTTTGCTCGCCCCCATTTAAAATCAGAACTCTGACTGCTTTTTATAATAAAGTATCGTTGGTTTCTTAGATTAACAGAATTAAGAAATGATGTATATATTTCATTCCTTACGAATGTTACTAATAGTTAAGAAATAGAATAAAACCAAAATAAACAAAACAAGATGCCCAATGGGGTTACATCGCTCAACTGCGGTCGCCAGGGGGGGGGGGGAATAACTTTTGTAAAGGACGTCAAGTCATTTACTTCCTGTGAGGTTTGGTGAAATTCTGTACAGCGGTTGGAGTGGGAAGGTGAAATGGTGTCTGTCAAATAGATCCCAAGGTTTCGATCGGGCCGAAATCATGAACTTAACAGAGAACATTGAGTACGTGCCTCCTGTAAGGTTTGGTGGAATACTAATAAGCAGTTGTTGAGGTTTTAGTCGAGAACATAAATATACCTACCACGGACGGATTACAAATAACAGGCAAAGGACGGTGACCAATAACTTACCTTCATGTGAGCTAATAAGAATAATTATCACCATTTTTGGCATTATCTACATTAAGCTAGTTATAGCTGCAACGGAGGATTAATGTTTTGCTTTGTCTCCATCGTAACAGCTAATTTATGCATATTTCTAGTATGAAAATCAATTATTTTTCAGTTTTAGCTTTCATATCTGGAAACAACATTCGTGCCAGACCGAAATGGGTTTCACTTTATGTCAGCCGTCTTATAGCGGGACAAAATAACAAGAGGGTAGAGTGGACATACCGTTCACCTGAAAACTAACCGTTAATGTGATTTAAATAATCCTAGTCATAAGCTTGTGAAATAATGAATCAAAGAAATGATTTGAGAAATATTGCAAATACAATTAAGTGCGTTGTTAAACAAGAATCTTATTAGAAAAGCCAATTATAATCTATTGTATTCAATCAAACCTAAATCAATTTCTGTGTACTGATTCTAGAAAAGATGTCGAAATCATGTAAAAAAAGAATTATTAATTATAATAGATTAAGAAAAAAATCCATTAATCATGCAAGGTTGTTCAAAGTGAACTACACGAACGGATCTAGAGGGGAGGGGGTGGAAGTCCGGGGATTCGGACCCCCCTCCCCCTGATATTTCAAGTCGGGGTCCAATATTATACAATTATTGACTGGGAATGAGGGCAATATATGATTTGTTGGACCTGAAGATAAAATATTGCCCGAGGCCGAAGGCCGAGGGCTATATTTTGTCTGAAGGTCCAACAAATCATATATTGCCCGAATTCCCAGTCAATAATTGTTTTGTTATACCTTGCATCAATACTGCAGCAACGAACCGATTAGACCGGCATGTTTACGTTCATTTTCTTCTATAAGAGAAAGAGCGCGGAAAAATAGGTAGAGCTAATAGCGTCATCAATGACGTGACGTCACAAGCGATGTACCGTTTATCGGTCAATATTTTTAAAAATATTGCCCTAGGGCCAATATTGATGTAAATATTGACCGCTTGGTCAAATATTCGAATTTATAGGCATTTTTCCTATGGGGATTTTATATAGAGATACTGACAAGGGTATAACAATTGCATATTTTAACGTATGGATTGGATATTTAACTTTTTTTTCTAGAATTTGGATTGCTATGCTGGCCAATATTATAAGATACCTCATACCTGTGGTTCAAATGAGGTTTTAACTTCAATTTAGAATCATTATTTTGCTTAAAGACCTCCAATCTGAAACATACTACTCCCTTGCAGCAGAGTTCAAAACTTCGTTTTTCTTCACAACATCGTCGCAATTTAGTGTTGTACCCCTATACAGAAACATCTCCTGTGAAGTGAAGAAGTTCCAAAGCTTCGTTCCCTGGACCCCAAATAAGACATCAAAACAGAATTATCACCATTATTACTGATTATATAATATAATAGATTTTAGAATATGGAAGTATAACATGTATAAGATGGGACCTCTGTTTGTAGAAACAGTTCCAATGCCCCGTATAGGTCTTCAAAAAAAGCTTTCTGTCTTCGAGTTTTATTAGTTAAAAACATTCAGAAAATGAAACATTCTGCTATACTTGCACGAGGGCTGATTGACATGTTGTGAGCCTCGTATTGATGGATTTGAATTTTATCAGACATTTTGCATTATTTTTCTACATAATCTCCTTCAGTATTTATACACTTTTGCCACCAGTGTTTAAGGGCCTCAATACCACTTTTAAAGAATTCCTTATCTTGACTGGTCAGAGAGCCATTCACTTCAAGTATGACGTCATCATCGGAATGAAAGTGGGTGCCAGGAATAGCTGCTTTCAGTTTTCGGAATAGATGGAAGCCTGATGGAGCAAGATCAGGTGAACAAGTATTAGCTTTTACAAAAAGCTTGCCGGCAGTTAGCTGACATTAAATATGGAATTCGTGTTAGACCAAGGACTTATAAACACATATATTTATAAGTCCTTGGTAAGACTAAGACCAATCGCACATTTCCGGGCTTTTCCGTTTTTATTTCCGATTCAAGCTACGGAAATTTCCGAGGATCTGTGATTGTTGTAAGACGTATCGGCATAAAGACTTTTCAATGCATCTTACGGAAGAAAATGCACTGATACGATATGACTTTCATTTGTCAAGTCATCTAGACTCTTCAGCCGACCTGATGAGAGTATCTTATGCACAGATTCAGAATAACCTTGACGAATATTTGCATTTTTTGTAGTTGTCCACCAATCATATTGCCAAGAGTTATTTTATCCGTACAAGTATGTCACGATTGATTACAGTATACCGGTGTTATATAGTGGACCATCCCCCTAGTAGATCTTCCCCCCGGATGATCTACTATATAGCAGAACATCCCCCCGGAAGATCTACTATATAGCAGATCTTCCCCCCGGATGTTCCACTATATAGTAGATTATCCCATGGGGGATGTTTCACTATACAGTAGATCATCCCCTTGCCATAGCAAATCTTCCGTGGGGGATGATCTACTATATAGCAGATCATCCCCCTTTGCTTAGTATTCCGGATAACCATTCCGGGTTTCAGAATACCTGTCTTTGTTTAGAATTTTATATACCTCAGTGATTTCCGCTTTTGTCTAAAGTTGTACACGTGGGAATTTCAGTTTCAAAATGGTAGATACAAAAGCGATTAAAATAGGAAATAGTTTCAAATAGTTAAGTGAAAAACCCAAACCGAAAACGGGGGGGGGGGATAATGCACTATATAGTAGACCATCCCCCCATTCTTTTCGTTAACTCGGAAATGCCTTACCGTTTCAAGTTTTCATTTTATTACGCTTATCATCAATTTTGTGTAAATTCCAAGTCGGTAACGGTATAGGGGGATGATCTACTATGGTTTGGAAGGGGGAAGATCTGCTATATAGTGAAACATCCCCCCTGGGGGATGATCTACTATATAGCAGATCATCCGGGGGGAAGACCTGCTATGGGGGATGATCCACTATATAACACCGGCAGTCATGACTGCCGGTAATAAGGCGGATTCTCAATCAAATTAAAGCCGCAATCATGAATGGCAGCCATGGCAGTGACAGTCTTGTGAACAGGAGCATTGTCCTGATGGAAAAACACACCTTTAAATCGTGAGCTTCCCGTGGCGCTTATTGTAACTGTGCCAGAAGTGAAGCATAGTATGTGTCATTGATTGTTTGTCTTTTTTGGAGATAATCTATCGGCAGAATACCTTCTGCAACCAAGAAAACCGAGACTCATAACATATCAATCAGCCCTCGTATATTGCCCTCTATAACAAAGCTTTCATTTAAGAAAGATTGGCCGATAAGAATCATAACCAGTAAAGTTTTCCCTCACATCCTACCAAACCTGTCTGAACAAACGAAATCATACTAAGGCACTAGAAATGTCAAAATCACTGTAAATGGTGGAAATGAAAGTCGGCAAAGGGGGGACGAGGTCATACGTTTTATACCGATAAAAATCAAATTGAGCTGCTTAAGTTTCATGACTTTAGTTTGGACCCCCTCTGAGATAAAATGCTAGATCCGCGCCTGAAATACATTGGGTTATTGATTTAACTAAACAGAAAGAGAATAGGAGAAATATTTGGGGTGCATTTAAAAGGCGTACAAACTCACCAAAAAAAACCCCCCCAAAATAAACCAGCATCAATCAAACATCATTCCGATTACTCGGATATAATTAGTTTTCCAATCCATGCAGATTTTTCAAAGATAGGTAGCCTGTGATGCCTATATTTGTCCCGCCCAGGATCCACCCCTGAATTAAATTCAAGTAATCGGGTTGAAATAAGCAAAATAAGTAGAGAGCCATGATAATATCTTTTTCCATATATATTTCTATATTATGAAAATTTTACGGATCGATGGAAGATAATTAATACGATATGATGTTCATAGAAAGGCTTATTTTGACCTTGATGCATCTTTTTGTATCAAAGAACATTGTACTTACAGTTGACAATAATATGAGATTTTTAAAAACAGAGATCATAATACACAAGTTGATCAGGAGGAAATAAAGCTCTTTATTACCCCCTCCCCCTAGATCGTACTTTTCCCCCAAAACGTTTAAAACAGACATTTAGAGCTGCGAAGAACATTCAATTTATTGCAAATATACGCAATAATTATTGCGAATATACGCAATAGTTATTGCGAATATTCGCAATACTATTGCGAATATACGCAATACTATTGCGAATATTCGCAATGCTATTGCGTATATACGCAAAACTATTGCGAATATACGCAATACTATTGCGAATATACGCAATACTATTGCGAATATACACAATGTTATTGCGAATATACGCAATGTTATTGCGTATATACGCAATAAATTTATTTTTTCTCTGAAGCCAATGGGCTTCCGTAGAAATGCTTATTATGACCTTGATACATCTTTTTGTATCAAAAAACATTGTACTTTCAGTTGACAATAATATGAGATTTTTAAAAACAGAGATCTTAATACACAAGTTGATCAGGAAGAATTAATGCTCTATATTACCCCCTCCCCCTAGATCGCACTTTTCCCCCAAAACTTTAGAGCTGCGAAGAACATTCAATTTATTGCGTATATATACGCAATAATTATTAATATACGCAATAATTATTGCGAATATACGCAATAATTATTGCGAATATTCGCAATACTATTACGAATATATGCAATACTATTGCGAATATTCGCAATACTATTGCGTATATACGCAATACTATTGCGAATATACGCAAAACTATTGCGAATATACGCAATACTATTGCGAATATACGCAACACTATTGCGAATATACGCAACACTATTGCGAATATACGCAATACTATTGCGAATATACGCAATACTATTGCGAATATACGCAATGTTATTGCGTATATACGTTGCGTATATACGCAATAAATTTATTTTTTCTCTGAAGCCAATGGGCTTCCGTAGAAAACAGGCATTGTCATAAGAAATTGAAATAACTGGAAATAACACCTTAACGGATCTTCAAATTCAATAACATCATTTATAAACGGATAAATTTGCAGCATACGGACCAGACATGCACGTTTCGGGTACTCAACCCTCGTCAGTGATCCTCAATCTAAACAATTTAATATGGCCAAAGAGGGTGAAAATTATTATGTCAAAAACATACCGAAAGATGTAGCAGGATGGGTGGGATATGATGCTCCAAGACCCATATGTTTTAGAATTTTCAAGAATTTTAGTACCAGAAAATTTTGAATGCGTTGAAGAGACAGACTATCAACCGAAGTTGATCGAACTTGGCTACATGTGCCCTCGGGGACATTACATGCATGTTTTTTGGGGGTTTTTTTTTTTCTTTCTTTTCATATACAGCAAAAGTTTACTTACTATTAAGGACATCCTGTCATTTTTTAAATGCATCAAAGACAAAGTTATCTTTCTTTGTCCAGTCAGCACCATGTAGATCTATAAGATGGTTAAGCCATCCTTTTTTATTCGAGGCCAAACAATTGAAAGTTTGAAAGATCGGGGCTCAGACTTTTTTTCGACAGCAACATACCATAGATACAAAATGTAGGATGGATCGATCTCCAACAGGGCGTGGTTGCAGCAACCACAGGGACCGAAACACCCATGCAAATGCTAAAATACAGAACACCGACAAAAAGACAAAGAAGACATGAAACGGCAACATATGATAAAAAGGATAAACCTTCAAGTTTCAAAATGTTAAATATACCCTATACATGTATTTTCTTTTTCCTTTTGTTTGTTTCATCTCACCGGCAATATCTAAACACCTTAGTGCTGACTTTGCTTACGTCATGAGCCCATCAATTTATCATTCTTACAAATTCATTACGTACCCACCCCCTTGAATTTTCGAAGCATAGTTTTAACAAGATTATAAATATACATATTTCATAAGATTAAATCCCGATATTCCCCTTTTGTTGTCTTAATTTTTGAAAAATATCGCAAGAATTTGTATTTGAAATCTTTCATTGGCCGGATTGCAAAGCAATTCCGGTCTATAGATTGACAATGTCCGTCTGTCTGTCCATCCGTCTGCGTCAACATTTTGGTTAAAGTTCCTGGTTGAAGCAAAATCTAAGGAACATTATGCAGTAGAAACCTTATATTATAAACGAAGGTTGCCCATGACACAACCTTTCAATTTATGCCTAAACATTTGACATAGTGACCTTGACCTTGGACTTTGACCTAGTTAAAGATTTTGGTTAAAGTTTCTGGTTGAAGCAAAATCTGAGGAACTGTATGCAGTAGAAACTTTATATTGTACATGAAGGTTGTCCATGACAAGACCTTTCAATTTATGCCTTAACATTTGATCTAGTGACCTTGACCTTTGACTTTGACCTAGTTAAAGATTTTGGTAAAAGTTTCTGGTTGAAGCAAAATCTCAGGAGCTGTTTGCATTAGAAACTTTAGATTATACATGTGTTCCCCGTGACAAGACCTTTCAATTTATGCCATAGCATTTGACCAAGTGAGTGACCTAGAACTTTGACCTAGAGAAAAAAATTGGTTAAAGTACTGTATGCAGTAGAAAGTTTATATTATTCATGCAGGTTGCCCACATGACAATACCTTTCAGTTTATGTCATGACATTTGACCTAGTGACCTTGAATTTGGACTTTGACATAGTTAAAGATTTTGGTAAAGTTTCTGGTTGAAGCAAAATCTCAAGAACTATATGCACAAAAGAAACATAATATTATAAGGTAGCTATAGGTTGCCTCTGAGAAGACCTTTCAATTTATGTCGTAATATTTGACCTAGTGACCTTGACCCAGTTAGTGACAAAAAGTTATTTTGCAATCCGGCCATACCGTCTTTAGCGGTGTATTTTTTGGATAATTTTTCTAGCTCGCTTTCGCTTGCCAGAATTTATTACATACGTTATTTTCAAATGATGCAGCTTTCCTATACAACCCATATACATTACACTCTGGTCAATAAACAAGGGCACTTGGAGCAATGTAACTGAAAAAAAAACATGAATAGAGGATATAAATGACATTATATACCAATTATGACGGGGAAAAATCGCTTGCTCGCTATCGCTTGCCATTTGTTGTACATTGTATTTACATACTAGTACTGACAATCAGTAATCAAGTACATGTACTATGATGTGAAAATTCAAAATTTTAAGCTTTTTCTCGCTATTGCTCGCCAGTCATCTATTTTATGTATAATTAGAAACAGAACCGACAATCATTTATCTTTTTTTAATTGCTCTTCAAAAAAATTCGGACTTTAGGACCACCCTTGAAAAAATCCTGGATCCGCCCATGAACCCCATCCTCCTTCTCCTCACCTCCTCTTCATCATCATCATCTCTACCACCACCACCTCTAGCACCACCACCATCATCATCATCATCATCATCGGCATCGTCATCATCATCAAGCAATCATCCCATCTATGATAGTGTTCATCGAACGATTTCAGTTCATGAAATACACTTCAATCGTTTGAAAACATCACAAAACTTTACAAAAAATTTTATGAAAATCTACATATAGGCCTATATATATATGACGAGATTACAATAACTCAAGAGGTAAGCTTAAGAATGGGTTTTTTTTCTTCTTCTTCATGGAAGGGTGGGGGTGGGGCTAGGAACTAATTGGCATTGGTTTATCGTAAACAAGAGAAATTAATGATGATTTTTGAGAACTAGTACATGAGTGTCCAAAGCTTTTGCTCGAATATCCTTACAATAGCATGTATACGTATATACCCATTTCGAAATCATCGAACACTGCATGATCATATTCTGTTTAATGGGTGTATGCCAGAAACACGAATAACATTTCAGTAGATTTTACGTACCGTCTAGTTCTGTGTAGTTCATTTTGTAAATTTTCACCTTACATCCACAAACACATATAGATATGAATATTTTTATGAAATGCTGTACTTTACATATGTTAAAGTGCTTCCTCTGCTTCGTTACGCATCAGCTGTCGATATTTTGACAGAAAATGTGACTTATAGATGAACTGATAGCTACATTGTACACGTTAAATCTAGCATTCAACCAGGTAAATGTAAGACTATTTACTTAACCTGCATTCGCAAAAATGAAACTAAGCAAAACAAAAATTGAAAATACATGTAACACAAAATATGGGCACAGGCATATACAGTTAAAGGTAACAAAATGTCACCGTATTGTGTCCAATGTTTCAATGTTATGTATTATAAAACAAATTCATTGTATTATTTTTTGTTTGTTTGTTTGTTGTTGTTGTTGTTTTTTTTTTTTTTGGAAGGGGGAGGGGTTCATTGCTGATTACTTATTTCCTTCTTTTTCTTCTCATCTTATGAAGCAATCAAATTATTATTTGATTGGTTCATGCGAGTCGGGGAATTACTGTACAATACATTAAATATATCGGGCAACCGCGTAGACCTGATGAGTACATATAGTACTTGAATGTTAAAAAAAGAAATAACGTAAAATAAAACATCATGATTATAGATGCTGCAGTTTCCCCTTTGCTTTGCTACCTCAAACTGAATACACGTGGAAATGCAATGAATTGAACGAATGAGCGATATGTACACGACTGAAATGTAGGCCTTCATGTACATGTAAGTCAGTGATCATAACAGTTTTAAAACAAAGATATTGATTTTATTTACTTTCCCCTGATTTAAGTAGCCCCTATTCTAGATATTTCAGAGTGGCACTATATGTTAAATCGTCCATAAGTCGTCGTATTTATATTGAGCTTATGCATGACATTCTTCTATGAAAACCTAAAAACCTAGATAATAAATCGTTCACCTGGAAAAAAAAAGTACTTAAAGGTTGCTGAAAATTTCTGTAATAGCTCCCCCTTTCTTGGAAGAAGAATGCGCTTCTTCCTTTTAGAATTTAAATACATAATGTCATACCAGACACAAATGACGTAGACATGCCAAATCATCGTGCAAATACTCCATATAATTGTAAATAAATTGTTTCAACATAGAGAAAAGAAAGGAGAAATACTTAAGTTGAAGAGTCTATTCGCAGTACATAAAAATTTTATGAGATTCTCAACGAAGTCTTTGGAAATAAAACGGGGAAATTCTAGGAGTAAACAAATTCAGAGCAGTTCTGAGCGCCTTTATTTGGAAAGGTTTGCTTAGAATACAAATCCACGTTACATTGATCGTTAGTAATAAGTTTTCCCAAAAGACAGATATATTCTCTGTTTTATACCTTCACGGCGATGCAAGCGGCTTTGGACCTCTCCGATTCCCGCGTTAATTCATCGTCTGCTTTCCCCACAGGAAGTTATTCAAGAACAGGCTCATAGATTTTGGTATAATTGGTTTCAACTAAGAGAGAAATCTTGTTCAAGTCACAGAGCAACAACCTGAACATGCTAGTTCATTGAAAAGTCAGTTGCTTGCGTAACTTGTATGAATATTGTTATGGGCATTATCGTCAGTCTTTTGCTTTCCAAATTCAATTAAGTTTCATTTGACGAAAAAGCTGCAAGGACACAAAAGAGAACAACATTTTAATAATTCTTTTTTTAATGTTTATCATCTATATTTCATTTTCATTTTCTTTTCTGAGACAGGCCATAGTAATGACATGTTTAGTTTCAATGGAAACAATGTCTAAGATTGTTGTAAGGAAAATTTCATTTCTTACAACTCATAATTTATTTTGTCATGTACCCTCCGAACGTGATTTCACCGAAAACTGTTTTGCATGAATCTTTTACAATTTTTAGTATTAAAAAAAAGAGTAATGTTTATTAAAATATCATTTAAAAATAAAGTGATGTTTAGGATAGTTTTCTTCGCTGCAATTTAAACAAAGAATATGTATTGTTTTCTTACTATGGTCTTCACTATCAGAAAAGGAATAACTATTGTTGAAAACGCCATACGACCTCGACAAGAAAGTGTTAAAAACGATGCAAAGAAAAATTATAAGTATAATTAATATTCATGGGGACGGACCATACACATTATAAACTTCAAATCTACAAGCAGTGCCGTTTATGGCAAATAGACGTCAGCTCTTGAACTTTTTTTTAACTTTATGAATTGCTGCTTTTACTGGGCGACAAAAATAAATTTTTGATCAAAATGAATTGAATGTTTACCATGCTTTCTGCAAATAAAAATGGAGAAAAAATTTCATTTGATATACGATAATAAATGTCGTCTGGTAAACTTAAAACAAGCATATGATACTCTCAAAGGAGTCAACATTCTCAATCTGAATTAAACGGATTGTCTGGAAGTTACATTACTGTCCGTGAACCCCACTTTGTCTCTAGTGTCAGCAGAAAACCAGACAGACGACAAATAAATTCATCAAGGTACAAATGGAACTAAGATTATTGGAAACTATTTCACTCATTTTTGAATAATTGGATTCTGCCATAATAAGTTTATATGAATGTCGCCATGCTAAATGAAAAACAAAATCCTTAGATTTTTCTAGCAAGTGTCTGTACGAACCATTGTTCAGTACACTAGGACTCAAACTACTTATTCTGTTCCAATATGCTATTTTTGCGCTACCAATACCAGAGTTTATCAATTTGATAATCGGAAATAAGTTACAGTGTCACATAGACAGGCTGTATAAACTGCAGTAGTTTTCGCTGCAAATATGACCTTAGCTTCTTCTCGTAGATGTTAAACGTCTTCAAATTCAAAAGCATCATTTAAGAACAGATAATTTGCAGCATGGATCAGACATGCACGTTTCTTAACTCTCGTCAGTGATCCTGAATCTAAACAATGCAATATGGCAGATACATGTATAAACGTAGTCCTGATATAGTTAGGGACCCACAATTTCATCCATGACTGTCCTTTCTAACATGAATGATCGTTGCTAATTTGCACACTTTCCATTAGATTCCTACAAATATTGAACTGCTCCAGTCATAGGATACATAGCAAACTATCCAAAAGAAGGGAGGGGATATCCAATTAGACCCTGCTGCAGTTCTAACAGCGAAACATCCGATGCGAAAACACAAAGACGAGCACAGCAAGAGACGAAAAAGAGACATTCGACATAGAAACGTAAAACACAAAAGACTACACTTAAACCAACGAGACCAATGGGCAACCGGTGCCGACTTAGGACGGCCATCTGCTACACAAGCAGCAAATGGTGTGGTATTACGCTTACGTGCGCACAACCCTCCCACTTTTCCGGTTACAAGGTCTCGACGAATGCACAGTTGTAGTGTAAAGCAATCTTCTCACTGTTAGATAACCACACAAACAAGGAATCAAAACGAATTGGCCCAGACAACACAGATGAATATTTGAATGTATATGAAAAGGGGGGGGGGATGTACGTAGTACAGTCACAATATTTTGTCACATGTTAATAGCAGTAAGTGCTGACGTCAGATTTCTAGACAAAATTGTAGTGGAGCAGTTGCTAGAATTAGCAACGAATCGAAATTTGTAAGGATATTTGTGTAGTTTTGCTAAGCAATATAGTGTTGGGAGATCCAATTGTTAAACGTCTTCAAATTCAATAGCAATTTTAAGTAAGTACATATTAATTTGCAGCATGGACAAGACATGCACGTTTCGGGTACTTAACCCTCGTCAGTGATCCTCAATCTAATCAATGCTATATGGCAAAAGAGTGTAAAAGTCACCATGTCTAAAATGTACCAAAAGACGTAGCAGGGTGGTGGGATATGATGCTACAGGACCCACGTTTTAGAAATTTCAAGAAATGTTGATAACAGAAATTTTCAAATGAAGAAACGATCAACCAAAGTTGGTCGAACTTGGCTACATGTGCCCTCGGGGACTCCTGGTCCACCAGCAGTGACACTCACCAAGTGGTACAAATTTAAAACGTCTTCAAATTCAATAGCATAATTATAAAAATAGAGATGTTGAAAAAAGACAGTTCAATGGTATCTCAAAATGTTAGATACACTTTCATTGCTTTTGACATAGGTACATTTTTTGTATTAGTAGACGAAAGTTCCGAAACTAAAGTTGATATGTAGTATAACGTTTTCAAATGATTATTGTGTTGTTGGCTGCTTTATCAGCTGGTGTAAAGACATTTTTTCATGTAAATTACTCGACTTGGATTTGGAATGTCTTAGTTTCATATTTGGAATGAGGATTGATGTCCGTGGTGTTTTACTCTTGATGGTTGCTCTCTGGTCAAATAGTTAAGCTTAGTTCATTAATACGATGGAATGAGTATTTCATCTCATAATCTCCAATTGTTAGGCTTTAGAAAGCAATGCATATACAATTCTTGGTCATTCACACGAATCTACCGGCATTCTGCATCAATGATGCATCATTTCCTTTGCCTATAATCCGATTTATAAATGATTTCACATCCTTTTTCAGTGTTCCAATAGCGTGGGTGAAGGGAGTGTATGGCGACGACTGTCAACTCTGATTACCTTTATCCAAAGACAACGTGCAAAGTAGGCCAGCCAATTCAAAAACTTCACACATTTCATCCTATTCGCCATTCCCACTTAAATAACAGATCACCAATTTTGTCGGCTTGCTTTTTAGAATACATTTGTGTAAAATCTCGCGGGTATCTTACGTAATTAGTCATTCGGCCATTAATGTCAGGATCGTTAGACCGAATACACAACAGCTAGGAAACCGTACAGAGTTGCTTTCAGAAACAAGAGTAGTTCCATTACCCGGTGTTCCTCCGTATAGCGTCAGATACAACAAATTTACACAATTCACGTTTGGATGGTGAGATTAATTCTAAATAAACTTAATTGATGGATGATGATTCCACATGAAGTTGGAATTAGAAACAATTTTCACTTTTTTGCGTTTTATGTTGAATTTCAAATTTAATTACCTTTACACTTTTTGCATTAGGATGTTTACTGACAGTTTTCCCACAAAATATTTACACTTAATTTACATTTTCCCCACACGATTTCACTCTTTTAGATTGTTTTAGCTAAATGATTATTTCGATTTTGGAAGGTGAAGAAAAAAAAGCTAATTTGATTAGTATATCATGTTTCAAAATACATAGTTAAGAATATAACAAGATGATATGACAATATGCATTTATCAATTTGAAAGTTAAAATAGTGCATTAAAGTGTGCAATATATATTGCTTGCAATGAAAAATGAAATCTTCAAATGATCCGGAATAAAAAAAAAACGTAATAAAACGTAAGATGGTTTTGTAATGTATTTGTAATGATGATATTGTAAAGATGACATCTGGGTCCTGTAGCATCATATCCCAGTCATCTTGCTAAGTCATTCGGTATATTTTTACAAGTTTGGACATAATTTTCACGCTAATTTTGGCCATATTTCATTCTTTGGATTGAGAATCATTGAATAGGGTTTAATACCAGAAACGTGCATGTGTGGTCCATGCTGTAAATTTATCTATATTTAAATGGTGCTAATGAATGTGAAGACTTTTAACAATTGTATATATAAGGATGACAATGTAAAGGTTTTGGGAGGATGTTGGTAGATATATAGGCTAGAACCATCCAAAACACTGATTTTAAATTAACCATTTACCGGATATGACTTCTTTTTTTTGCATCGCCTAAGTTACGGGTATTGCTAGCAAACAGAAGATGCTTACTCTCCCCGTGCACCTGATCTCATCTCAGTTGGGGAGTCACTTTTACCTCTTTACAGATTTCTTTAAGTTGATTGTATTATTTGTTGTGGGAATATTTCTATGTTGTCTTCGTCGGTGTGGTATTCCCCAGTGTTCGCAGTGTTTATATTCTGTAATAGCAGATTCCACAGGAAATTATTATGTTTGGAAGGCTTTGGGATCAATGGAATTGCATTTTTGAATTAAAATTAAATGTACTTCTATTTTTTTTCATCGAATTTAGTCAATTTTTGCAATTTTTGCAATAACTTTTGGTAATTGTTTTTGTTCTGATAAAGCGGACAACAAGCGACGCTCCCCTATTGGATTTTAAATAATACGGAGAGATGAATTAAACTATGCTTCAAGCTTCCTTTTTGGTCCTACTTACGTACTGTACTTGCATTAGATATGCATTATAATTCATGTGAAACTTTGAAAATTAGCACAGTGCGTTTTAACAGCGCCATCTATGTACAGTGCAATCCGTACTTGCACTGAATTTTGGAGATACAAGTATGTACTTCATTAGATAAAGATGTCCTTGATGTTTCTACGGAGGTATGTTATTGTCTCTGTCTGTTTGTCCGATTTTTCTTTTCTCGTAAGGCGGTTCTGTTTTATATTATGTCAAGAATTTGTAAGTCTTTTAGTCAGGCATACGTTTGTGCGCGAAAACGTCCACATCGTTTTCGCAAAAAAAGAAGAAAAAGGAAAAAGTACCTCCCTCGGCAGTGCCAAAAGATTAAGGGAGCGATTATGACATGGTTTAAAGCAAACTACTGTTTAGAAATAGCCCAAAGACACTCTAGAAAGGACCGATTTGAATTTCTTTTTTCAAAAATTTCTCAGATTTACCCGCTATCAAAGTACAAGTGGTCGATTGGGAAGGATATAGGGCTGTCACGTCCAATAATTTTATACGGACGTACATGTGTTGGGAAAAAGCTACATGTACAACGTTTCATGTTCATATTTTCTAAATCTAGGATACGGTTCATCGTTTGCTGACACCGGATCATACGCGTGTCAGTCCAAACACCAGTTTCATTTATATATTTTAATTTTCGGGGAACGCACCATGCTCCAACCAACGGGAGGGGAAAACATCATTTCATACTCTCTCCCACTCGGCTCTCCTGGTCTCGTAAATTAAAGTCTCTGGTAATCCCCTCGGCAGTTGAAGTTCCGGGTCCATCCATTCTGTAGACGTCCACATCGAAACATCGAAAAACACCCTGGTTACGCCCCTGCTGATTTGATTTTGTGTTTGACTTTCATTCACTGATTCATCAGTATTTGTCAAGATGACATTGAAATACTTGAATTGATGACATTGAAATACTTGAATTGATGACATTGAAATACTTGAATTAATGACATTGAAATACTTGAATTGATGACATTGAAATACTTGAATTGATGACATTGAAATACTTGAATTGATGACATTGAAATACTTGAATTGATGACATTGAAATACTTGAATTAATGACATTGAAATACTTGAATTGATGACATTGAAATACTTGAATTGATGACATTGAAATACTTGAATTGATGACATTGAAATACTTGAATTAATGACATTGAAATACTTGAATTGATGACATTGAAATACTTGAATTAATGACATTGAAATACTTGAATTGATGACATTGAAATACTTGAATTAATGACATTGAAATACTTGAATTGATGACATTGAAATACTTGAATTGATGACATTGAAATACTTGAATTGATGACATTGAAATACTTGAATTAATGACATTTAAATACTTGAATTGATGACATTGAAATACTTGAATTGATGACATTGAAATACTTGAATTGATGACATTGAAATACTTGAATTAATGACATTGAAATACTTGAATTGATGACATTGAAATACTTGAATTAATGACATTGAAATACTTGAATTGATGACATTGAAATACTTGAATTGATGACATTGAAATACTTGAATTGATGACATTGAAATACTTGAATTAATGACATTGAAATACTTGAATTGATGACATTGAAATACTTGAATTAATGACATTGAAATACTTGAATTGATGACATTGAAATACTTGAATTAATGACATTGAAATACTTGAATTGATGACATTGAAATACTTGAATTAATGACATTGAAATACTAAAATTGATGACATTGAAATACTTGAATTAATGACATTGAAATACTTGAATTGATGACATTGAAATACTTCAATTGATGACATTGAAATACTTCAATTGATGACATTGTAATACTTCAATTGATGACATTGATAATAACTAATCTTGTAAGCATGATTTTGTTTATCAATAACGCGAAGGACCTCAAACCCCATGTATACATTGTATCATGAGAGTGATAATATTATATAGAGAGATTTATATATGGTTATTTTTATATTCAGTTTGAAAGAAAATTATCGTAAAAGTTTCCTTTTTTTATTCAATGGAGGGCAAATTCTCACTGTTAAGTACCCGAAACGTGACAATGAAATACTTAAATTTATTACATTGATAAGTATTTGAAAGGATGACATTGAAATATTTGAATTGGTGACATTGAAAAGTATTTGTAAGGATGACAATGAAATACTTAAATTGATAACATTTAAAAGTATTTGTAAGGATGACAATGAAATACTTGAATTGATGACACCGAAAAGTATTTGTTACGATGACATTGTAATACTTGAATTGATGACATTGATATACTTGAATTGATGACATTTAAACGTATTTGTAAGGATGACATTGTTATACTTGAATTGATGACACCGAAAAGTATTTGTTACGATGACATTGTAATACTTGAATTGATGACATTGCTATACTTGAATTGATGACATTTAAACGTATTTGTAAGGATGACATTGTTATACTTGAATTGATGACATTGTAATACTTGAATCTATGACATCGTAATACTTGAATTTATGACATCGTAATACTTGAATTGATGACATTGAAATACTTGAATTGATGACATTTAAATGTATTTGTAAGGATGACATTGTTATACTTGAATTGATGACATTGTAATACTTGAATTGATGACATTGAAATACTTGAATTGATGACATTGTAATACTTGAATTGATGACATTGAAATTCTTGAATTGATGACATTGTAATACTTGAATTGATGACAACGTAATACTTGAATTGATGACATTGAAATACTTGAATTGATGACATTGAAATACAATAATTGATTACTTAAATTAAGGAATCATTGTAATTTTTTTCATTGATCGAGGTATCAACACATAAAATTGAGGGGGAACTTATTCATCTTGCGCTACGCGCACGATGCAGTTGTACGCGCACGATGCAGTTTTCCTTAAATTTTTGGTGTTGATACCTCGATCAAACAAAAAATATTACATTTATTACTTATCATTTTCATTTCGTCGCTTTTTCACGCTTATTTGCAGCTTTGAAATTGTGTTGCTAACGACTTTGCTTGTGACGTTACTAAGCGCGTACTTCCGTTTTGTGTTGATACAAGTATCAACAAAATTTCTCAGCCGTCGTTCCTTAATAATAAAAATGGAAATTAAATGATATTGAAATACTAGAATTGATGACATGGAAAAGTATTTGTAAGGATGACATTGAAATACTTGAATTGATGACATTGAAATACTTGAATTAATGACATTGTAATACTTTAATTGATAACATTGAAATACTTGAATTGATGACATTGAAAAGTATTTGTAAGGATGACATTGTAATACTTGAATTGATGACATTGAAATACTTAAATTGATGACATTGAAATACTTGAATTAATGACATTGAAATACTTGAATTGATGACATTGAAATACTTGAATTGATGACATTGAAGTACTTGAATCGATGACATTGAAATACTTCAATTGATGACATTGAAGGGGATGCTTACTCCTCCCGGGCACCTGGTCCCACCTCTAGCTTGCTAGGGGTCCGTCGATGCTTAATTGTGTGCTCTTGTGAGTGCTGTTGAGATTATCGTTAGGATCTTCTTTAACTCATTGAAATACTTCAATTGATGATATTGATAATAACTAATCTTGAAAGCATGATTTTATTTATCAATATTGCGAAGGACATCAAACTTAATGTATACATTTTATCTTGATAGTGATAATATTATATAGAGAGATTTATATATGGTTATTTTTATATTCAGTTTGAAAAGAAAATTATCTTAAAAGTTTCCTTTTTTTATTCAATGGAGGGCAAAATCTCACAGTTAAGTACCAGAAACGTGCATGTCTGGTCCATGCTTTAAATTTATCTGTTATTAAATGATGCTATTGAATTTGAATAATGTCGAATGGTTCCAACTCTCTACCTTCTTGAAGAAAATTCCAAATCAATTTACAATTTGAAGACATTTGACAATTCTAAATTCTTATCCATACCAGGTAATTGAACGCGTTTAACGTGATATTTAACTTCAAATGCAAGGGATTTGAAAGACGTAGAGATTAATTCATGCCTTTTCTTTGTCCTTGTTGACTTTTTACTCGGAAATAACACGATCTTCGGTTTGTCGCTCTGCATCGAAAAAGCTATCTTCTTTTCTGAAGCTAATTGTACTCCCTAATGACAAAACCCGTAGATCATTTCTTTCTACCAAGGATTAAGTCTCATACGTATTAGCTAAAGGTGCGAAAACAAAAAGCAAGCGTTTCCAATGGATCAACTAACTTGTTTTATGAATAACTTCTTTCTACATGTAGCTTAGTTCGGAAGTGGGACAACAGGAACCTCTGTTTACTCTTTTGTTTTTACAGTTGAGTAATATGTTATGGTGTCTATAAGTAATCTGTTATATCTACATGTATTGTTTGTGTCTGTTTATCTGTGTTTAAATTCATGTATTTGTAATGTCGGTTTGATGGCAAACTTCTCTTAATTCTGGCCGTGTATGTGCTTGTGAATGAGGGAATATCGGAGGGGATCTCCATCAAGACTCGGTTGCAGAACCCACAAGCACAAAGGCTCAATATAATAAGAAACATTACACAGAAACACCACAACAACATAAAACAGAAGACATCAAGACGGAAGTTGACACCCTCTCCTAGAGGACTGACGAACAAGCCAAGCAAAGAGAAATGATACATAACTGACAGCACATGTACGAGGGCTGATTGATATGACGTGAGACTTGGTTTTCTTGGTTGCAGAAGGTATTCTGCTGATATATTATCTCCAAAAAGGCATGGTTTTCTGGGTTGCAGAAGGTATTCTGCTGATAGATTATCTCCAAAAAGGACAAACAATCAATGAGACATACTATGCCACACTTCTGACACATTTACGGTAAAATATTAAACTTAAGCGTCGCGGAAACCTCACTAGTTAAATGTGTTGTTCCATCAGGACAATGTTCCTGATCACAAGTCTGTCACTGTCATGGCTGCCATTCATGATTGTGGCTTTAATTTGATTGAGCATCCGCCTTATTCACCTGATCTTGCTTCATCAGACTTTCACCTCTTCCCAAAGCTGAAAACAGCTATTTCTGGCACCCTTTTTCAGTCCAATGATGACGTCATACTTGCAGTGGATGGCTTTCTGAACAGTCAAGCCTAGGAGCTCTTTGAAAGTGGCATAGAGGCCATTAAACTCCGGTTGCAAAAGTGTGTAGATACTGAAAGGGGATTTTGTAGAAAAAATAATGCAAAATGTCTTATAAAAATTCAAATCCTTAAATACGAGGTTCACAACATATCCATCAGCCCTCGAAAAAGGATGCTTAATCAAAAAACACATTTTGGTAATTGTGTCTTGCCTTGGGTGTTGTTTTTGAGTCTTGTTTGTATAGTCATCTTACTGTGATGAGGTTATTTTACATAACAATTATGCTTTCTTCGAGACCTCTGAGTAATCGGAAAAGTGGAAGGGCTGTGTAATCCGGATAACTACATCATTTGCTACTAACGTGACAGATGGCCGTCATAAGTCGGCACCGATTTTCCATTGCTCTCGTTGGTTTATGTGTAGTCGTTTGATTTTGATGTTTATATGTTGTGTTCGATATTCCTCGTCACTTTTGTGTCTCTTGGTGCGTGTCCGCTCTTTGTTTTTGCATGGGGTGTTTTGCTTTGGGTACTGGAACCGAGTGTTGTTGGAGAACACCCTTTTATTTTAATGAAGTCTACTTTTTTTTCTTTTTAACGATTTGTACTCCGTTGTTAAAATCTTTTAGTGTTACACTATGCATGGGATTGAATTTTTTAAACATTTGAAATATCGCTCATATATAGTATATACAAATGTACGTAAAAGTTACCATACGAACTTTTTAATATCTTTGAGTGTTGCAAAATATATGTCGGCTTGTTCTATAGATTATCAATATTAAGAGATCTAGATACAGACAAATGGAACAGCTAGGACCTATGGCTGAATCATAAATAATGCGGAAGATCATCATGTTTTCGCTAAACAGTCGTGCCTAATTTTGATTTTACTCTATGAATTTTGAATCGTTTATGCCATAGGGAAATTATGTAAAATATTATTTTGATTTCAGAGCATTGTAACATTAAATATTGAACAAAAAGACTTGCAATAAGGTCATTTGCTAAGCCATACGTTATAGTAAATGTATTCTTAAAGGTAGATCAACAGACGAAATTTGATTTTCTGAACGACGAGGGAGATATGGGCAATAACATTTCTTGTATTAGCAAATAGTGCGACTGACAAACTATGTGTACTCAGACTGATCGATCGTTATAATTACTGACGTCTTGACATAAAGAGTTGCTTTTATGAATTAAAAGTAATACAATATATCACATTCAATGAAGAAAGCATCGCAAATGAACTTGAAGGCATTGATATATATTCTAATATCCCAAATGTTTGGGATTTTTTTTCATACAGGCATTTCTCCAGGTTTAGACTACTATTTCGGATGACATATCTCTATAAGTAGAGAAGCATATTTCAAATACTCAAGATTCAATAAAATATGCATATCAGAGCAAGGGAAATTATTATAAGGTATTAGATGTATAATGAACGAAATCATATCCAAAATATTGAAATCATGTGTATGAATTATTTCATATTGCTCAACATGCTCAATCGCTTTTGATGTTACACAAACTTTTATACTATAATGGTAGGTATCGGGAAAAGCATCTTTTCAACGGGGTCAGTTTTAGGAGTTATCTCCCCTTGATGGAGACAACTTTAAAATTTAATAGCTATTCTCTGTAAGCATTTGCACTTTTATGAAGGACGCATGGCACGGCATGTCTCAGATTTTGATAAAATTTGTACATAAGGTTGGGTCTGACCCAAAAGTAAAAATTTATTAAAAATTTTCTTCATATCACATCCGGTTGCCATGGAAACGAAATTTGAATTTTTTTAAAAAATGCATTTTGGGACGTTTTTGAAGTCACATGCATAATTTATGCAGCATAATCTAAAACAAACACTAATGAATTATCAGTACCCTATCATTGCTCTTTCAAGTTAAGTAATAATAATGTTGGGTTTATGGTCTTATCTATATGTTTCCATAGCAACAACACAGGTACCCTATCAAAATAGTTTTTTGGCATTTTTTCAAAATTCAACGATAAATTGCTTACATTTTTGAGTTTTTTTATGCAAATAAAATATAAGCATTTACAATGGGACAAAGTTTCTGTTCGTTGCTATGGCAACATGACCTCAAATCGCAAAAATGAAAGCAATTTTGGACAATATTTAGAGTCCTTTTTTTACTAGATCATTGAATTATAATTCAAAGTGATGAAAATTAATGAATTTATTCAAGTAGATCTTTCATTACACGAAAGAATTTTTTTTAAATGTTCAGGAAATAGCCCGTTGCTATGGGAACGATTGTGTAAAATTGCACACAGACCCACTTTGAGTCCTTGGATACGGGCATCAAAAGTTAAGAAATCTGAAATTTTTTAAATCTAAAATAAAGTTTAGACTTTGCTTTATCTAATATGTAAAAAAGGTTGTGTAAGCCTGTTTCGTTTTTTGAGGAAAAGACTTCGAAAAACAACAAAAATGCTTATTTTTGTAATGTATGGCCAAATTACTATAGCAACCATTAATTATTTGAATTTTTTTTTATTATATTTTGATAGAGGCTTACTTGATCTTTATTGTTATTAAATTTGAACTTCCTGGGATTAATAATTACTGTTTTATGAAAATAATAAAAAATGGTTGCCATGGTAACATATGTTCCACTATAGCTTTTTCACGGTTTTTGAAAGAGCTCTTTGTGTTGGATATTTCCCAACAATTTTTATCTGTTCATCATGATGCAATTTTTTTTTAAATGACTCTGAAGTTGCAAAATAAGTAATATAAAAGACCATAGTTACCGTTGCCAAGGTAACTTATGTACATAGCAACAAGTGGGTTTATCTTGAATTTCCTCATTTTATAAAATAAATCCTATTTCCTTATTATATACCCATCAAGAGAGAAGAAAAATTGGAAAATACAAACAGCATTTTGAAATCAATATATCAAAATTAGCTAATTATGTGGTCATGGTAACCAGCCTTTTTTCAATATCAGACTCTACTAGTGAGCTTATTTAAAATTTTATGTCCTAATCTTTAGGATGCATAAAAAATCTTCCATTGATGTCACATATAGACCAAATTATAGAGCTTCAAATTAGCTCAATTTTGCCAATTTTTCAACTTTAAAGGCCGTTGCCATGGTAACCAGATGACCTAGAATTATTTTTTTTTTGTCAAATTTTCCATTTTTCATTCGTCCCTACTTATGTGTGAAATTTCATGAAAATCGGAGACCATGCGTGCCGAAATTGTTTAAATGCTTACAGAGAATTGCTATTAATTGCTAAAGATCTAAACGGTGAACTTGATATTTTTCAGTGAAATTTGATAAATATTAATTTTTTGAAAATTTTTATCCATCCATATTTGAGCCTCCATCATTTTCTTGGAAAATATAGCTGAAATATTAGTTTTCCCATAGACTTCAATGTAAACTTAGAGGGCCGATAACTCTGATAGGAACTAAATTAAAAAAAAAAAAAAACATTGGTGGAAACATTTTCAATAAATTTTTATATTACAATGTATCACTATGTCAGTTTAGAATTCCAAATTCAATAAATGGGTGAACCAGTTATCCCTCATTATACATATAAGGCCTTAAAATGACGATAAAAACTTTGCCTTTGGTCCTACGGCTAACGAAAGGTGTCTGAAAGAATCCTGGCTTATCAGACGAAACTTGCTGAATTTTCTCTCTGTCTTTGACTGTCATGCTTTCGATTCAAATGCTTATTTGTCGTAGACATTTGTGTTGTCCATCGTGCTTCGAGTATGTATTTGCTTTGTTTCTTTCTTTGTTGGTCCTTTTGATGTACATGTCTCGATGCCTCCTGATGTTTGTCGGTGTGTTTGTTGGATGATCATTGATGTTGCTACCATGTGTCTGTTTTCCACTGTGGTCACTGCAGCCTGACCTTGTTAGTTCTCCTTTCAGATATGTTTCGTTTATCGTTTGAATTTGCGTGAACTCGGCTTTTTACTTTTTATTGATTGTCTTGCTATCAGGTTATTTTATTTGGCGTTTCACATTACATTGTATGCTTCTCTTTAATGTATCATCATTATTATGCAGATCTTTAATTGTTTTCGTTAAAAAATAATACGGAAGTGTTCCAACTCTTTCACCTTCATGGAGAAAATTTCAACCAAAGTTGCAACTAAAGGGAACAACTTCCGTTTTTTCTACAAAAGGTGCACAATTCCGATGTCGGCCGAAGTTGGAGGGAGTTGGGATCTCAAATTTGTTATGCGAAGATTAAGAGTGTTTAAAATCAAGGAATACTTCATTTTTCTGCTGCTTGATTAAAACGTACTGTTCTTATTTTATATCTAATACCTTCAGTTGTAAACATGGGAGACATCTTTTATCCAATTGTCTTGGGAGGAATATTTGTCATTATATTATTGTCCTAATTAGTAACATTGTTCCAAGTAGTACTTAACATTCATTCGTGCCCTGCCTATGGTGTATTGATATTTAACAATTTATACGCTATTTCAGTTCACTTCGTTCGGAGAGATAACAGATAAACAGAAAAATGACTGAACAAATGCTTTGACAAACATGGATAATGACCATATCTCTATATACAGCACAAAATCGACAATTCAGAAAATCATAAACCGAGGGCATACAAATTTAGGATAAAAGAGGAAACAAAGCAAACAAACAAAAAACTCCACCACATGAAAAGAAGCGGACTCCTGATATGTTTGTGAGACCAGGTGCTCAGGAAGAGTCAGCATCTCCTGCTTGCATGCAACACCCGTCGCTTCAATTCGGTAGAATTGTCACATCCATTTACTTCCATTTTGGAAGATATAAAGTATAATCTTTGGTTGGACGGTACAAGTGGTCTATGACAGAATACCATCCACCATTCAACATGGAAATTTCTTCAAGAAGGTATAGAGTTGGAACCCTTCGACATTATTAATATAGACACTTATTTCACGTTGCAGTGGAGCACTTAAAATCGTTTCCCGTGGCCTGATGTTTGTCAAGTGTATTAATTACTTCTTTCCAACTCTGTCGCCTGAAAGAAGCATTGTTTTGGCCTTTTATCAATGTGACATCATATATATTTTTTGCTATTTCGGAAACTAGCCATTAATACCATCGGAATTAAAGGAGTTTAACATTTTAGCACCATCCCTCTAATGCTATTTTGAACATAGATTTTATTTGGATATGCTACTGAATCGACCCTTCAGGAAATTTGGAGCCGCGCACTCTCTGTAATGTAAATGTAAAAATCTAACTTCAAAAAATTAAAGAGGGCGCTACTGAAATTATTTTTGGTGGCTCCGCTGAAAGCATCACTGATGAGAATTTAATATTCGTAACACGTGTCTGGTGCATGGAAGTTTCTTCAAGAAGGTATAGAGTTGGATCCCTTCGACATTTTTAGTAGCGCCGTCTTCAAGCAATTCCGATCCCTGACCCTTTTCACTGAAAAACGCTTCTGAATATACCCGACACAAAATTTGGAGCCGCTCATTTTTGGCAAGGGGAATTAAAAAGACTAAGGTTTAGACGGCGCCAGGAAAATTTACTTTGGCTTTATTCAGCCTGTTTGACATTAAGTAATGCTGACGAGGATTCAATATCCGAAACACGCGTCTAGTACAATAACATTGGTACCATAGAACATATATTTCAATATTGACTTGTTCATTGTTGTTGTCCATCGTGTTTCTGTGGTGGTGTGTTGTCTCCGTCTGTCTGTCCACTTGATCGCATCTCGTTCCGCTATTTTCATTGTTGGGGTTCTTCTCCCTATCTTTGTTTTTTTTTTTACATGAATTTTTGATTCTAATTCTAGGTTTGAATTTCATTCACTGAAGTATTTTATGCAGACAACTACACTATTCGCTATGTCATCCAACCTGTTTGTGAATGATGACATCAAAGTAAGTTTTGTCAAGCTATTTGTTAAAGAAGCCATAACGTAAAATACCATCAGGAGATGCGATGACTGGCACTTGGTGGCTGACTCATTGTTCTTTTTTAACTTTCCCATGAAAGGCATTTGAATGATTTGCTTGTTTTCCTTTTCTTCTCGTGAAATGCGCATATGGTGAACTAAATTATTACGGTCTGTAAATGCTGTAAATTTTATTTTGTGATAAATTAATCGTCGCTTGAATATATGTTTTCAACCATTCTACATGTTCAGAGGTAAAACTGTTGACTTAGAGCCACAACTGACGAAAATGCTTATTTGTTTAGTCACTACCAATTCAAATTATGCCATCTGCAGTAAAATATGTGCCAAAAATTGACGCAATCACATCAAGCATGATCAAACTCACACTTGTCAAAAACCAAACATTGTATAAATTTCAAGTTTCATTTCACTTTTTCTATACATCGCGAATATTAAATCAGTGAATGACAGTCAAACAAGAAAGACGAAACCAGATTCCAAACACCACAATTGAAAGGCTTAAGAACTTTGGGAAAAAATACAAAACAGAACGTAATCACGTGAAAAGAAAAAATAGACAAATAGACGAAGATAATGAAACAGCTCCACAGAAATACGAAGAACAACTCATCTAATGAACCATCTCCAAATGCATAAGGCATTATAGAATAAATTGTAGATGGCGTTGTCAAAGCGTGCCATAACTACTGCAAATATTAATTATCCAATTCTTTTTAAATAGAAGAACATTAGTCCAAATTTCAAAAGCGCAGTCAAATATGCGACCAAAAACCATTTGGGTTGAGGGTTTGACCTACTTTTCAAA
Source organism: Pinctada imbricata (assembly GCA_033119305.1). Classification (NCBI taxonomy): domain Eukaryota; kingdom Metazoa; phylum Mollusca; class Bivalvia; order Pterioida; family Pteriidae; genus Pinctada; species Pinctada imbricata. The sequence goes on from VSWD01000009.1 coordinate 30,529,530, forward strand.
ATCTTAAACATGGGCTTTATCCCTTGAACAATAAGGTGTAGGGCTTTGATATGTCACATGTCGATACCTTGTGATGAAATTTTCATTTGAGACCATGACCTTTGGCCTAGAGACCTTGACCTTGGATTTTGACCTACTTTAAATAACTCATACTTTGGTTGTATTTTCAGATCTCTTAGGATATGACTAATATATGATGCATAGACTCCTCATGACAATACTCTTTTGATTTTAGAATTCATTTGAATTTTTACAAAAAGCTGCTACGGCGAGCTATGTAATCTTTGATTACCCTATATTTATGAAAGTAGGAGATCATCCCTCTTTTCAGTGACTTCAATTTAGAATGAAACAGTAGATTAAAACAGACAGAGTTTCAAATATTCATTGAGCTTATTCGTCGCCAAAGGAAAAGCTTCTCTTCGTCACCAGCGTTGAAAATTGGTAAGTAAAATGAAAGGAGAGAATCTCCAACAAGGCTCGGGATTCATCATCCACAGTAAAAAATTAAAACACCCCAAGTGAAAACACATAGACCTACAAAGCAAGAGGTACAAAAGGGACTATAGGAACACGAATTACGAACACTAAACTCAAATGACTACACACAAACCAACGAGACCAATAGGCAACCGCTGCCGACTTGGATCGGCAATCTGCAAGGTAAGTAGCAAACAATGTGTTCATCAGGATTACGTGCGCACAACCCTCCCACTTTTCCGGTCACTCAGAGCTCTTGAAGAACGCACAATTGTAGTGTAAATTAACCTCCTCACTGTAAGCTGACCACACAAACGAAACAACAGAACACATGGGTCCATGGAACACATATTGATATTTATATGGATATAAAGGGTGGCGTACGAAATACAGTCCGTGCTCTGCCGGCTGTAGCGAGTTCATACATGTAATCACCCGAAAAGTCCGACCGAAATTCAGAGAGGACAGGTGGTCGGGACCCTGTTTTCTCTAAAGAGGTTTAGACAGGGCCCGTCATGGAGTGCCGTCGTCACCGTCAGTTAGAGTACAAGTCTTAAGAATGCGCTGATACAAGGCTGTAGATTGGTCAAGTACCATGCTGAGTGTCCGTTTAATGACAATAGGATAAAAGGCGTTTGACGATTCTTATGTATTTTCCATGGTTATGCTGTCTACCTTTGATCCTTCTCATTTTGCTTACTATGTCACCATAAAAGGCAAGTTGTTCAATACCGAAAGTAATATACTCTATTACTTGTACAGAATTTTGTGTCGCATGTGAAGCATAGCGACCGTTGTCCGTCTGTCTGTCCGTCTGTCACACTTGGGTGTCACATCCTATAAAAGTGATTCCTGAGTGTCGCTATATTTCGCAGGCAACACATGCATTCCTTGGAATGATTATATTTAAAAGAGGATGTCAGTAATTTTAATGAAATTTCCAGAAAGTTTTTACGTGTTTATGGTAGCAAAAACCTTGAACTTTTAAAGTTTCTTGGAAATTTGTACATTTTTACTATGAGAATCCAAAGAATTGGTACATGCTCTAGCGTACCGGATGAGATGTGATATGTTAATTCCATATGACGGAAGGTTTGGAACATTACCGTCAACAATGTTGAATCCAAAATCATCTCTTTTGTCATAAGATTTGAATGAATCTCTCTGTTAACAATTTGATATTTAGGTCCAAGAATGGTGTTTGTGAGTTCGTACCACATTTGCCTTGTTGAGCATCAATTCTTGCGCATAAGTGTCATTCTTATATGTTTCAAAAACAGGATTGTCAACAGACAGAATATCATCCAGATACCTAGATATACAAATGAAACATTTCAAATTGTCAACTTTTCTTTCGCTTTTTAAGATTTTCGATAAATTCTTTTTTCAAAAGTGTATAAGAATAAATCTGCAACAAGAGGCGCACAGTTAGTACCCATAGGAATCCCTACAACATACGTGTAGAGATCATCACCAGAATGACGAGGCATTGCACAGGTAACAACAAGTCCATGACTTGTATGATCTGTAGTCTGTAGAGAAAAAGAAATCACTAAGCTCAGATGTAAGTACAGTGAAAGAAACACCTTAAAGATTTTTTTACCAGCAGCTCTATACTGCAACAAAGAATAAGTGTGAAGTATAGTCAAAGAAGGGTTATAACCAATCTTTAGACATCCATTTTGACAGAGGTCACTTTTTCAATATCAAACTTACTATTATAAAGGGTTGTGATGCGATACCTCATACGCATTCTCACCGAATGGATGCCCTCGTGCCTAATGGTAACATCGATCTAGTAAAAGGCTACGGATTGTCACTTTAGGCTACGTTGAATTTTTGTTTACCGTCTTCAAATTCAATAGCATCATTTGAGAACAGATATCTTTATTTTCTTGTCATATAGCGTAAAACAATATCTACGAATTTTTGGAAATAAAGAAGACCCAGTGGAAACAAAATAAACTTTATTAAGAGTTGATACAATACATGAGATATGAAAACCTCCTGAGACTACGCTAGAAACATAATTTGAAATACACTTTTTGCCTTCATTTTATTTTATTTTCCAAAATATTTCAAAAGCACAAACGAATATTAAATTTCATTCACATTTACACATTGTACAGGATAATGGCAAGATGACAGAATATCAGAATGTTCTAAAAATAGAGTATATCTGAAAATTTAAGAATTTGCTCAAAGTGAAAATTTGCTTTTAAATGGAGAATGCATCTGATATATTTCAGAACTTCTTGTCGTATGTAAAGATTCATACAATTTATTTTTGGATAAAAAGATCTATTTGTATTTTATATTATTTTGCTACAAGAGAAATGAAAATTTAATGAGTTTATCATGGTAAAAGGAAAAGTATACACACAAGTCTGAATATTAAGGATTTTTATTTATTGAATCTATTTATTTTATTTATTTATTTAATTCATTATTATTCTTTTATTTTGAAGATCTTTCAAAATGATTAGAAACCAATATTCCAGTATTTTCCTTTTCCAGAAAATTATGAGTTTGAATTTTGCAACCACAGAGAAAGCATCTTGTCCAAACTACCCATACAGCATAAGTAGCCAATGCAGATCTCTAAAGGGATGCCTATATAATGTATCGATATATTGCTTTCTACGATTAGATAGCAATCAATCAGTATATCACGTGATCATAATTAAAATGGAATGAAAATGGGTCTCACATTTCCAGGAATGTTCCATTAAACAGAGCACTTAACCTGCAGTTCACCTGTAAATGGCACTCTTATAATGACAAAATAAATCAGAATGTACCCTACGATAAAAGAGATCAAAGAGGGTGGGGGAAATATGCATTTTATCGTATCTTATTTCTCCATTACTGCGGAGGAAATAGTGACGGTATCTCTCTATTTCACTTCTGTATGTCAAGGTTACATTTAAGATCACCACATATTCAGAAGATTTTTTTTATCATTGTTGAAACGTTATATATAAAATTTCGTCCGAATTGGTTTATGATTATTCATTTTATGATCAAGTTAAATCTTAAACAATTTGTAGTCTACAAAATATATATGAATGATGTCTGCACATTTTAGGAACCAAAACAAAATGTATAATAATTATGCAGATATAAATATCAATCAATAAATAGACCATGAAATGTACAATGATATCACATAGATGTAACATAACAATAGAGACATAATTATGATTAAAACAAGCAACTTGATGGCAATTCAATCAAAAGATCATCTTTAATACATTAATGTCAATGAAAATGTGCCTTATTATAGCAAACATCGGCGATTCAACTCCGAGAACATTAATTTTAAATATCTGGACATCGCATCAATGTTTAATTGACATCAGTAATGAAAACAAAATTGAATCCATTCCTAGAAATTACCAATCCGAAATAAAGGTTGTTCCGTTATGGACAAATATTTCAATTGCCTTTCTTGCACTCTAGCAACCACACAACAAATTTGCCTAGAATGGATAGGGCATTTCAATGCAAGATGTAATTGATATTGTCAATAAATGGACAATTGCACGAGATAAATTAGAAATCAAACTGGCATTTGAATTAAGTACTATTTTCTTGCAAACTCGTCATTATTTATACAATCAGATACCGCAAGTTTTATAACAATCGTCGGTTATTTATGACTTTTTCTGTAAACAAGGTTGAAAATCAGATCAAATTTAACGTAAAACCATTTTGTCGAAACTAAATGAAAATCTAATCCTTTCTTACACATTCTTTAATTTTTTCCAACACAAAAAAAGAAAAAAATAGAGAATTCAATTTTTTATATATCTCATGTAAAGATTGCTTTACTCTTATCATACTATTGTTTCCAGATTTTTTTTACTTCTTATGTTGAAGGGCGTCTGTGGTAACGTGATGATGACATCAGTACTTGAAGCCGCCTTCTAGGAGCTTATTGAACACGTACGACACGTCATACCACTCTGATTCCGGCATCCCCATGTCCGTCAGAGGGCGTTCGTCAGCTTCCTCAATAGCCATTAAGGCATCTCGTAAATTTTGCTTTGATTCATGATCCAAACCAACGATACGGTCAAGCTCATCTATATCACCTGAAACTATATTCAAGTATTTCCTTTGAAAAACAATTAAGAAAAAGAAAAACGAGGCAAATTTTTCGACTTAAGTTCAAAGGTCAACAGCCATGATGATAGGTATGACTTGAGAGTTCACAATCGATACCTTCTAAGAATATATTATTTATATTAACATACGCCAAGGGCTTATTGAAGACCAGATAAATACAATTCTTTCACATGATGATACATGAAGATGGAATGGCCATTAAGCAAGCAAAGTCAGTAAAATCTCTAACTTGCCAACATGTGAACAACTTTCCGTTGTTTTGAAACGCGCCGTTTTGGGGGTTTTTATATGAGGATTACCATAGGACCTTCCTTATATACACGAATTTGTCTAATCTCCTAAGAATAAAACTTGTATATGAAAACGTACCTGCTAATGCATGTGCTACTATTTCTGGTGGGGCTCCATTAAATAATTTTAATTCCATCCAATCTTCATTTCTATACAGGAAGTCTTCTAGATCTTCTACAGATGGCCGGTTTCCTGAAATCAACAAAGGAAGATTAATGTTGGCGCTGAAATACTAGGGTATAGTTTGAGAGCTTATCACAGTGAAAACCATAGCATCACGACACAGGGTAATCAAAAGAAGTTAAGCCAGGATAAACAAAGAAAACAAAATCCAATGTTTAGTTTAAAAATAAAGACACAAAGATTCATTAGGGATACCAGAGGTTTTGAAAGTATAAGTTCGAAAGAAATATCTAACGAAAATTCATTCGTTTCGATAAATCTCTTGTTACAATTCGTGGAATTTTTCGCGTGGGGGTTATTTTCGCGTATTTCCTGAATCAATGGACTTCGCGAAAAAGCTTCCTCGCAAAAATAACCCTGCTGTATTATAATAATGTAAGATACATTGATATCGCGAATATTTCCACCAGGCGTAATGTCTTGATGTTATAATGGCGAAATTTCCCCCAGCGAAATTAACCACGTTTACAGTATTTGGATTTCTTTAAGGAAGAATCCCTGAGGAGATATTTTTAAATACATGTATGTGCATATTGTTCAATGGGACAAAAAAATCACTATTGAAACTGTTTCAAGTAGAATTCTACTCTACATCAAAGAAACTAAAAACAATTGTTCAAAATGAACGAAATACCAAAACAATGAGAAGGTAAAGTGGGGATTTCCAACATGACTCGGCCACTACACCCACACCAAAATATCGAAACACCCAAATAACACTCAAATGCGAAAAATACCCTATTGTTGAAAATCTAATGTTCCTCACATATATTGGGCATCATGATTTTGCGATATAAAGCATGAACCGATATAAACTGAGAATTGTAGTATATACAGTACGTAGATTTTCAATTGATGCCCTTGGAAAATTAATTGCAATTCTTATCAATTCATCATAACAAAATGTCCATGGATTGTAGAAGGGTTTAATGTGCGTTTGTGTTTCCTTTAACTTTGAAAGATGGAAAGATGGAGGTCATGCATGCAGTCTGACTTGCTGCCGTGTGCAATGAATTCCCTTGCCTGTGGTTTACAATAAAACTGAGAATGTTTTCTTTTCATTTCTACCACTTTCCTGATAATTTGTATTGAACTTTGTTGTACTGGTTCCCAATGATGTTATGTTTTCTTCAGCTGAACATTTTGATATTTTCACCTGCTCTTCTTTCTAATTCTCCTGCATATAAGCGTGTCCTACCTTCATTTCTTTGTGTTGTAAAATTGCAAGTGTGCATGTTATATTGATACCGTCCCGGCAGCGACAGCGGCCAACTTGACTTTAAATTGTTTTAAATATAGATTCATATTAGTAGGAGGGGTCTTTCATGTTTGTTTCTTCATTAGACCATACTCTTCCAATATATCAAGTATCGAGTTAATGGAAAGGATATCATCCTGTTGGAATATTCATTGGCTCTCCAATGTAAATACAGTGGTATTTGTTTATCAATAGAAACCCTTATTATGGGTACATTGTTATCACGAGGGAAATAAAACTGAAATGCTACCTAGAGAACAATAGATTTTTGCTGTCTATAAATGTTTTGATGCATTAGCAGCTATGTTTTATTAATTTAGTAAGCTTCTTTATATGAAGTATAACTTACCATTTAATGCCTAATTATTTATGACTGAGGTATGCCGTATTTGCCCGTACATTAACACCGACCGGTTGCCAAATGTTCGATTCATCAAGTATGAAAGGGCTTCTAGCTTTGTCATAATGTAACGTTTTTGTCTTGTTTTGGACTGAAATAATCCAGTCATGGAAAAGTGCCTACAAGATTGTCTTTCGTCCAAATCATCTAGGAACGCTACTTTGTTGCCCCGCCTTCGAAAAAAGCATAAATACAAAGCGTGTGTTTGTCTGTCTGTTCGTTTGTCAGTCGCAATTAGCAGCATGGGATTAGAACCAGCAAGAACCAAGGGCAACATGCTCTGAATTTTGACGCCTATATCTATATTTATTGCAAGCAGTGTGATAATCTAGATAACGGTAGCGCAACCCTCCAATCAATCCAGAAACCTAAAGATGTAAGGTGATAATACAAACAAAGCAATCAATCCTTGGAACTGAGAAGGATGGATATGTCAATGGAAAGAGAAGGCATACGAAAACATTTCAATTTTTAAGGATACAGAATAAAAGTCTTCTTTAAAATGATCACAGCGAAATACAATTACAGGGTTTCAACAAACGATGAACATCAAAGAAAACAACTTCATCAAACATTTGGGGAAAACCAAACACACAGCATCACCCACACAAAAACGAACAACTGGGGATAATGAAACACACAGCATCACCCACACAAAAACGAACAACTGGGGATAATGAAACACACAGCATCACCCACACAAAAACGAACAACTGGGGATAATGAAACACAGCATCACCCACACAAAAACGAACAACTGGGGATAATGAAACACACAGCATCACCCACACAAAAACGAACAACTGGGGATAATGAAACACACAGCATCACCCACACAAAAACGAACAACTGGGGATAATGAAACACACAGCATCAAACACCAAACTGGATCAAAAACAACCAGAGTATGGGGATCCAACAATTTATCATGTGATGCACTACACTGTATTATGAAAACAAACATTCGATGTCTATCACCGAATGGTTAGGGAATCGTAACTCTTAAATTTGAATACAACATTTCTTTACATAAATGATGAAGGTTGGGTCTTGTAAAATGTTCCATTCTTTCTCAGGAAAATATCTGTCCATTGACCTCGATGTTATCGGTATACTTACTTGCATTACACAAACGAGGATTTTCATCGTATCCGCCAGGACATTGTTGTGTGCCGTCACATACTTCGCTAAGAGCTAAACAAGTCTTTTCTGAAGATTTACACAAAAATGGTTTATCGTCTGGACAGGGATTTGCTACAAAAGAGAGACTTTGAATAAGTTTATTTTATTCGTCACTAGTCATCTGCAGATAGGAAGCAAACATTTGTGAATGGTCTCTACACAATTAAGTACAGAGATGATTTTAGCATGCGACAATACACTCACGTCTACTGAATAACCATTTGATACAACATATACCAGTTTCGGATATAAAATAAATATAGCTATTTCTCAATTTAATGTTCTTCATAATTGTAGTGTGGAGCAGTGAAACTCGTTCCCTGTGACTTGATGTTTTGGAGTGTTTTAATTATTTCTTTCCAGCTCTGTCTGAAAGAAGCTTTGTTTTGGCCCTTCATCAATATATATTAATTTGCTATTTCGGAAACTTGTCATTCATTCCAAATATAATCGATATTAAAGGAGATTAACATCTTAACACCATCCCTCCTATGCTATTTTGAACATAGATTTTATTTGGATATGTTACTAAATCGACCCCACGGGAAATTTGGAGCCGCACCCTCTCTGTAAAGTAAATGCACAAACTTAAATCTAAAAAAAAATAAAACCAGAGGGCGCTACTGAAATGAATTTAGGCGGCTTATCAAAAGCACTTTGTCTAGAAGCATCACTGATGAGAATTTAAGATCCGAAACGTGTCTGGTGCATAAAAATTGGTTTGAAGGTATAGAGTTGAAACACTTCCGTATTATCAGAAGATCCCCGAAACATCATAAGCAGAATAAGTCAAACAATCTCAGTGAATTTTTCAATGTATGCATACAATTTTTTTTACATATGCATACATTTGTTCTTTATTGACCCCGAAGCTAAGATAATTTATTGTCAAAGCAACAATGCCAAGAAATACTACTGAATCATGAAATCTTTTTTTGCGCAATGTTACAGTTCTGTCCAAGAGAATCATTTTGCAAATTCTGATTTCACTATCATATCATCATTGTCAATGCTTTGATCTTGACGATTCGGAAATCCTAAACATGCTGCGTGCAGCCGAATAAAATATCATCCCTAAGGACATGGTATCGTATTATAGCGTGAGGTTAGACAAGCGAATTTATACTTCGGTAAAACCTCCTTTGTTAACTCTGGGCAAGATATGACTGCAGGAAATGTAAAAATGCTTTCCTTTGATCAATTTCATCGTAAAAGGTCGTCTACAAATTACAAATTTTCATTCTACGGGAGAGAAACACAAACATTATATCAAAAATGATAAATTTCTATCAATTTCATGGACAGACTACTTCAAAAATTGTTTTATTTGATTGATAGATACGAGCCATCAAATGCAACGGATATCCTCTTTTGATGGTTAATATTTGATAAGCTTTGGAGTGAATCTGTTTGCCGAACACGAAATAGTGACGAACCTTATGAGGCCTTAATTGTTGCCATAACAACGATTATAATTTACCCTCACGTTTATCCACTCGTTGTTTCATGTTGGGTTGAAGAGAAATAACGATATATAAGAGAGAGACATTTTTAAATTTACGATAGACATTAACTTTGTCAACTGCAATCAAAACTTTTCATAATTGACATTTGAAATACCTTTTAAGGTAGAAAAAAATATGCATGCAAACATCGAAGGAGTACCTATCAGTTATTCAGTCTCAAAATCGAAAAACTATAATTTCCATCGGAACTGTTGTGAACCCGGTATAAACAATATTCCGAAGTGAGATCAGGTGTATCTTTTATAAACTGATTGTTATATAGGTATTTCTGCATTATTTTATTTTCTTTAAATATGCAATAGGATATTACTTCTAGAGATTTGGGAGAGGGGAGATTAACATTTTCCGGCCTTTGTATAATTCCATTCATTGATTTTAGCTTTATATTTCTATTTTAAATACTTTCTTCTATCTCAAGAACGCTTCCCTCTGTTTCAAGTTGTAACTATTCATTTCTAAAAGGGGCAATTTAAAATAAAATAAGAGGGTCCGATCGTTATTCGGGACCGGGTTAGCGCAGTAGATCGAGTCTTGTTAGTGGCGGGGGTAACGTGGTTGCCAATCCGATCTATTGATATCTTTCTCAGCGTTTTCTGGTTTCTTCTCATTCAAAGGACACTCTCATGTCATCCTCTAAACCAACATGATGCATAAATAAAAATTGTATAACTGCTTTGTTAATTGTTACAGAAATAATATTTTCTTGAATGGACAACGTAGACATGTACACAGAAAAATTTAAAATGAGAGTTGGAGAATGAGTTTGTTTTATTGATGGGTACGTTTGGATTAAATAGAAACTGCAGATAAGAGAGTGATATGTTCTTCCTTTCGGAAGATTGAATAATAACACTAAACATTCATTTATATAGCACAAATCATAAAAAATAAATTCAGTGTTGCAAGCTTGCTTTTAACGAACATAATTTTGGTACATGTATATTGCCTGCCTGATTAAGTGAATCTTTGTGAAGCAATTACAAATGAAAAATCAAAAACTAGGTCAGCCAACCAAGAAACTTTGCACCAATTCTGGTAAAACCCCTTGGAAACTGACTTTTTTTATCTTTTCGTAGAATTCTCGTATGTATATGTTGCAGAGGAGAAATCAGTTTTATTTGCAGTCAATGAGTTTGATCTGGTCGATAAACAAAATTTTGGAGGACCTCAGTTTATTTCTTCATGTAGGGTTTAGAACATTCCATGCAGCCCTTCAAAAGAAGAATTCCATTTTGCGTCGACCTTTGAGCTGTATTTGCGGCCACCTTGATGGACAGATACATGTATATGTAGATTCGAAAACTCTGTTTTGCTGAGGACATTGAGCATTCATCCTGTAAGGTTTCTGGGAATTATTTGCAGCTAAATGCTACGAAGACGCCAAAAACTTATCACCCAACCTGATCCATTAGCCGTTATCGTGACATAGATGTATGTTGCATCGCATTTGGAAATTAGCTGCTCTGTAGTGGCAGATCTTGACACTTCTTTTTTTCTTGATTGCCAAAGTCGCGTCGAATAACGGTTTTTGTAAGATAAGAACCTGTTAGGTTATGTGAAGATTAAGTTGAATTGAAAAATTTATATCTATATTGGTTATAATTTTGTTCAAATTGAAATCCCTTGTTATTGATACCTGTTATAAAAAATGTCGTGACCTAATGCGCGATGTCATTAAGGGAACTATCTGACATCAAGGAAAATTACAAAACAATCATCAAATGAATGTTTTATTATCTTATCGGACTGAATATTTGTATTGTGCGGGTGGATTATTGTTGTACAACAAATCAAATTAATTGATCAGTATCTTCGCCCACATCGATTACTTATCATTTCGCTGTTTAGAAACCATTTTCTACATTAATTTATCACATGATACACCCGTTATGCAGTTTCATACAGCTATTTCATAAATATATGATATGATAACACGTTACATATCGCTCTGCTTCAATGCGATTGGTCAAGGTTGGAACCTCATCACATAAACCTTGACAAATGTGACCTTTCAAATATCGGTCAACTGTTAAATTCAGACCCAGAGTCAATATCAATGACTAAAATTGTTGTTGTTAAATACTTCTTGCATTAAAATACTATTCAAAATTGAAATACTTTTTTCTTACGCACAGAATATCGAATACGATGGGGACACTACTTCTCATGGCGTAGCAGACGACCATAGAACACGGCGTGGTTCGCCTCTATAGTTCTCGGAAACGTTGATTTCACGTTAGAAATACACATTTTTAGGCAATATCATGTGATAAAAAGGATCTCAAATGAATTTTCATTTCATACGATGTATTATGAAACTCGTTGTGCGTTTTATATCCCCTCGCCAAGGCTCGGGGATATGAAACACACAACTCGTTTCATAATACATCGTATGAAATGAAAATTCATTTGAGATCCTATATTTATTTGCCAACAAATACTTTTAAGAGATTTTATTTAGTGCAGCTATATAAATTGTTCGTTTTGCTATTTTTGCGATTTCATAGGAAAATAAAACAAAAACGGTGAGTTTGTTCTATAAAGCTTTAGACTTTACAGAACACTAGTACCACAGAGAGATTCTTTTCTTTTGAGACAATTTTTTTCGTTCTTAATTATCATCAAAATATAGTAGGTCACCACTCTTGTACCTTCTTTCTATTGGTTTTTGGCAACATTATATATTTTTAAAATTGCTCCTCTGAATAGACATCACATGTAATTTGGACCGACTCACTCATAGCAAAATACACATGAATTTCGAAATTAAACGAGGGAGTGCCTTACTAGATTTTTTCTTTGAATTATTTGGGCTTAAAGTATCACTGATGAGGATTCGATATCCGAATAATACATGGTGGGTGCATCGAATTTGAAAATTTCTGTCCAAAAGGCAGCTGTTTGGAGAGCTGGACACTTTTCTTTTATGTCGATTCAATAAAGACTTGCATCAGAAACCGTCAGTTACATCAATCTCAACATTTTGAAACTGAAAAAAAGAAAAACCGTTCGTAGAAATAAAAATTTGTCGTACAATCGCTACATGTTGTATTAATGAAGGTTTCCTGTGATGAGGTATTTTTCGAATTCATGAAGAAATGAGACTAATTCTTACTTTACGGATTTTTTTTCTAGTTTACCATTGACTGGTTCCACTAAGACCTTTATCAATAGCTATAAAACTACATGTTTTGGCACTCGCTTGAGTCCAAAGGTCGAAGCAAATGCAATGGAATATTCAGCATGTGTTCATACAGGATTAATTATACTTCCCTATGGAAAACGTTGTTGATTTTATGCAAATACTCTGGAGAGTAAATCATAATTTTTATCATTTATCATCAGCTACGTTCACTGGGTAGAAACAGCGTGGAACTATGTGAATTGTCACTAGCGAACATCAGTATTATCATCGGTAACTTGCAAAGCAAAAATTGAGATGAATCTCACAGCGTTGATACATGTAATGATTTTGATAGAGAGTGCTGCCATAAAACAGCAATTATGATCGCGTGAGGACCAATAAAATAAATAATTTAAGGGGACATTCCTATAATGAAAATACTATATAAAGGATATGTACCGAATTTCATTAGCTAAATTATGATAGGGAACTAGGAGCAAGTCAATCGTACTCTTGGTAAATATTAACGGGGTACAACTGTCGGATAGTGTGACGAGAACCAAGTGACATTTGTGGGCAAACAGCCAAATGAAGGGAAGGTCCTGGTTGCTCTTTTACAATAATTGTCTGCTTGTTTGATGGGAATCATTGGATTTGAAACACATCTAGGCATCCGTTCAAGTCTGCAGCAGTGCACTCTGGCCATGAGTGTGAAGACACTACCATCCCCCCCCAAAAAAAATTAACAAGAACACCCCAAATTTGAGCATATAAACAAAACAAATCCCAACAAAAACAGATATCATTATTTTGATTTTAGTCTTTGTGATGGAGTTAAATGAAAGGACTACTAAGGTTACAATAGCATAAAGAATTGACCTCAAAAACTAGTGTTTTTTACCTAGAAGCTGACGTCATTTACTGACTGAAAATAAATGGCTTATATAGAAAGTGATATATCAAAAGAAAGATCATTTCCTGTAGATTTCATTGGTACTTTTTTCGATACCATTTTCACTCTGAAAACGAAAGTGAAATTAGAGAACTTTAGACATGTCATTCAGATAGACTCATTTTGACCATTGTTCCAGAAAATTTCTTAACATTGAAATTATGCTTATTTGAAGGTCATATATGTCTAAATTATATATAAAATTTATTTAGGGTTTTGCCGATTCGGTTTTGAGAAATCCACAATACTTCACGAAACACCGAATTTCACAAGTCCCCATTCTGATCCCCTTGCAGGAAATCACCCCTAGGTTGCGACTCCTTCCAGTTTGATACTTATACGCATATCCAAAAATAGAACCCATGAAAATCTTACAAAAATTTTACAGAATCTAATGACACCAAGATGGCGGCGGCATTATTGTTTTCTCGCTTCCTAGGAAAAGTACAGTCTTAACTCCCTTCAAACATTTGATACTCTGATTGATATATGCATTTGAGTATCTTGATGAAGTTTGAATGATTTCCTGTGTTATTTGAAGAAATTATGACGATTTTCGAAATTTAGGACTTTGGGAGTTTTATCCATGAGCAAACCACGACGTAATTTCGACGTTATCGGGAAAAATGGCGTCACAAACCTTCGTATTCCAGTGCTATAAAAACATTATTACTAAATGTATTGCATTGAAACTTGGCATGTATGAAATAGAAAATTCAATCTTCATCACAGTGTATTTGTTGACAAATTTACGTTACAGGAAAGCGGATGTCACTTCATTGAAAATGGACGATTTTTGAAGACAAAATGGAAAATATAAAGCCTTGTAATATTTTAATCCTAAATTCAATTTTTCCAATTTTATCATGAAATCATCTCTGGACATTCGTGATAATTTTGATAGCTTTTGACAATGATTCATCCATGGGATTCCTAATAATTAACCAGCAACTACAGTAAATTGGCTCGAAATTGCAATTTTTGTAGCGACTGTGTCATCTTTTATTCAAGTATCCTGCCTGTGTTTAAAACACAATTCATTTTATCTTTTTCATATGTAAGTGCAATATATTTATGGATATTTTGGCAGTTAAATCGAAATTAATTTCCAATAGTTTAACGAGAACTGGAATACTTTCAATATTATGACGTCATCAAGAAATTCACGAAAACGTCGATTAATGCATATTTTAAAGTCTCGTAGAAAGTTTTCCTGTCGATAGAATCAAATGTAAGTTTGTATAATCAAGGACAAACAAGAAATATATAATTTCAGAAATTTTTAGAAAAATTGAATTTGGCGTCCAAGTGTTCAATACCTCCTTAAAACTTGCCTTCATTTTAATTATCATCCACACTATAGCGATATGAGTCTCTGACTCTTTATATAAAGAAAATTGACCGGGGCAAAATTAGCTTAGAGCCTATAGGGTTTATACTATTAAAATCTAAGCAGGAGTGAGTAAAAGATTTGATAAGAATCCATATCCTTACAAAATTTATGTTTACCATACATATGTGTCTCATATAGCTAGGGAAAATATTCTATGGAGCCCGATCGAGGGATATAGTACTGACCGTAACATTTCGGACAGTTTGTTAAGAGGTTTTTACTACACCTTTTCTAGGATTTGGAATTTGTTTCTTTGTTTTTGTTTCTTTTTGGGTTTGTTGATATTTTGCATGTAGTCAGAAATGATCAGTTATTTAATTCTCCATGTATTTATCATATTCGATTCAAGAAAAGTTTGGACAGTTTTAGATGAAGAAAATAACTAACAAAAAGTCACGTTTGGGTTTTTGAGTAGATTGCATAAAGTAAATGCACTTTTACTCAAATATTAAAAATCCATAAGAGGTTGGCTAAGAGTATCGGCTAAACATATGCGTCAATCAATATTTTTCACTGAAAATAAAAGGCTTTTAAATTTTACGCAAAAACTTAAAAGCTTTAGAATCTATCTAAGAGAGGTTTACATTTATAAATATATTTTTTTCTGTTACAGTTCAGAAAGTAGGCTTTATCGCATTATTGTGGGTTGACTCTGCCACTTTTCTTAGGTAGGCTAAATGTGCATTAAAAGTTAAGGCTTTTCTGTACTTAAAAGGAACATCTAACTCATTTTAACATCTTCAAAGGGTTAATGTAATCTTCTCGAAGCAAAGTAACTAGAAATTATCTCATACGCTACAACAAATAATTCAGCATTTAAGGAAGGAAGAAGAGGTATCTTTAAATAAGCACAATATCCATTTGTCACAGATCATTTCAGAGCTTTGACCACTAGAATGGTCATACCAATCTTCTGGCCATGACAGTTCTTGTAGCAAGTATGAAAACCCTAGGGCTACACGTCTAGTCTGCATAGTGCTAAAAGGTTTACTGTATAACTGTAGAAAAGGATCTTGACGTATGAACAGCAAAAGCAAACAGAGTTTACTTTATGACCTCTAGTTTGCTAGGGGTCCGTCGATGCTCAATTTGGTGTTCTTTTTTTGTGAGTGCTGTTGAGATTGTCGTCAGGATCTTCTTTGTCTCTCTCCTCCTCCTCATGTTCCCTTGATGAAAGCTGTATCAGGACCAAAAGGACACGGTACAAGGACATTGTTGAAAAGTGCATTTGGTGCACCGAAATTATGAGCATGAAAAAATTTCAACGATGATAATAAAACGAAAAGGGGGAATTGGGACCGAATAACTTCATGTAGGAAGGACAAAAGAGGAATAACAGATATATATTTTGTATATATACTTACATGAACAAGTGTCTCCTCTTTTATTTAATAAAAATGGTTTCCTTAATTGTCGAAGTCTTGTAAAGTCCACTTTCATACAATATAAACATGTGCAGATGAAACTTATAAGGAAGAATATTAACTCTAACTTCAAAATTCCTTGCATCTGAAAAATAAGGGAAATTTAGTAAGTTTTTTTTAATCTATTAGATTTACATACTCTAAATGAAAGTCTTCAGCTTCTGCATAATGATTGAAGTGTTTAGAAAAGGGTAATTAAAAAAGGGAAATATATCTTTTAAGCAAGTATCCACATCGCATTGAAGGGAACAAAATTTGTTTCAACAGAAGGACATGACTTTGTTTCCATAACCTTTTTTCAAAACAAACTGTTTTTGGTCATGTGTAAAAGCACCTTACTATAGCAATGATATTTATGACGCACAAAGATACGTACCTCTGAAATATATTATTGCTTTCCGCTCGATGGTAAATGAAAATATTCTAAAAGTAATGAAGAAGATATATAAAACAGGAGAAATTTACCATCCAAACGATGTCATTCGTCATTGCGGCGCGTGCAAGTTGCCCCACCCCTTCACACACGTAGCAAAGCTAGAATATTACACATTACTACATGCACTGAAGGTGCGGGTCACGTGCAAATATGACGTCATCTTCTGTGAGATACTTTTTAAGAAAACTTACCTCATCTTGCTTTTCGTCACTGACGGGGAAACACGGTTCTTTTAAAAAATGATATAGAATCAAAACAAAAAACTTTCTTTTTTCTAAAAAAGTATAAAGGTTCTTAATTGTTCGTACCATCAGATTCTTTATATTTATCATTTTTTGAATGTGAAGTACTGTATCAAAATCTTAAATGTATTTAGAGATTCCATATGAAATGGATTAGCTTGCTTAGAAATTCTATAAAAAATTGAAAGCAATGCAAGAACTTTTTGAGCACACGTGGAAATATAATAATAAGTTTTTAATTTTTCGATTTCAATATGCCTTTTCTTTTTCAAAATTAAGTGTGTGATGATAATTATTGTGGTGAAAGAAAAGGGCAGTTCCTCAAGGGACCACGAAAACTGGCACAAAAATCAAAAGTAATCATCAACTATCGACCATTTTACGGTGACTGGTGCATTTAGTTAAAAAGAATAATGGAAAGATGAACACAAATTTCCCTTGGTATTAACAGGACTAAATAGAAGAAAAGGTAAATTGATATGAAATTGTTCAAGTTGAGCCAGACGAGTTATTTACATTCAGTAACGTATTGTTAATTCGTAAATCGATTGAAAACATTCGGCCATTTATTCACAAATGAATTTCGAAACACAAAATATTGGAAATCATGTGGCGACCAGTCTTTTCTTTGCTTGTAATTCGAGAAATGGATAGTATAACTAAAAGTATTATTTGAATGGAGGATTCTTCGAATAATGGACAAAGTGACTAGTTGGGAGATTTATGCGTTTTGTGGAAAACGAATAGAATTGAACCTTTTTATCAAAAGAATAATTATGAAACAAAATTGAAAGGAGGGATATACTGTTCTATCTCTAGAGGACATATAAATCTGATCATACTTCTGAATAATGTAAGCGAATAGTATCATATGACTATCAAATACTCTTGAATGTAAAACGTGTTTTTGTTTGTCCTCTATATAAAAGAAAATAAAAGACAAGGAAATGTCAAAACGCTATCCCATAATACGATTCATCACTGAGAGTATCATAAAAATTTAACAACTAGATAAAAGGGATAAGACGAAATGGAATTTTCAGTATTGAGTCTGCTTCAAAGCCTTAAGAAAGATATAAGAACAACAATAAACCATAACGAGAAAGGTTTCTTGTTGCGGTTGCAACAAGAGTGTCTTCCTCCTATACAATTTTTGGTTTGGAAATATGAAGGACGTCTATATTATATATTTAAGTTTTCAAATAGCAGTAACATTAAATTTTCAGACCGATAATTGTTGGTGAGCAACCATTTGATTTTTTTTTTGGGGGGGGGTTAGGAATTCTATTGCCAGCCGGTAAAATTTTTTCAGCAATTTTCTGAGCAGGCCATTTTTTCAGCCATTACCAGAGTCGGAGAAAAATTTTCGCCGGTTCTTCGGGCCGGATTTAAACAAATTGTCAAATGTTGTGAATGTCTGTGTAAGTTAAACTCCCCGCTGTTATAGAGTATGAGTTAATAACCGTTCCTTCAGATGTCTCTTTGCAATTAGCGAATTTCAGACAGATTGTATGATGTTTAAATAGAACCTTTTCTAGATTTTTGTGCCTATGCGTATTAGGTCTCTGGTAGATACAGCTATGTCAACAGTTTGTATTTATATTAATTAATTTTTTGACTTTAAATTGTCTGGCACAAAGGGCCAGCAAAAATTTCCATATCATGCAATGTATCCTTACTTTTGCATGGTCCGGGAAAAAAAATTGCCGGCCCTTTGGGCCGGAATATTTTTTTCAGCATTTTTCAGAGCCGGGATTTTTTTTTTGCAAATTCTTCCTGCCCCCTTCCCCCATAAAAAAGGCGAGCTCGTAGCTGTAGAACCAATTTTCTTGAGAAGAGAAATAGTAATAACAAGTTACGTTCAATATATATATATAAATACCATGAGGTTCTCGCTGTGCAGGTTCAAATTTGGACCCCCCCCCTTCCCTTTTTTCAAAGTTTATTTTGAATTTCCATCATGGCGACATCGTTCAATATAAACAGAACTGTTTTCGAAAAACGAGGAGAGGGAAGAATGTTGGAGAAATTGTTCATCAATTTGTAAATAAACCAACCGAAAATTATGTTCGAACGTTTGCTAGAATTAGAAATTAAACTTGATGTTCAAAATATAGTTATTGAAGTTTAGAAACAGGTTTGTAGGTTAGAAATCGGAATCAAACTACCACTTTTTGTGTGTAAATTCTGGTTTGTAGCTGATCTCTTCTAAATTAATCAACTGTTTTAAAATCAAATTGTGTATATCGAAATGTATTTATGAAATGCATATTCATCATTGCCGTCAAATCGGAATTTGAAAATCTCAACACTGCTTTTCTCGAGTCGGACTCGGACTCGGACTACCAATTTTAGTGTGCGCCCGATCTGTTGGCTTGAAGGTGTATCGAAATACCCAACTCAAAATTTCGATGCTCATATCTTTTCAACAGTAAGAGATAGGAAAAATCAGAAAGACTAAATAAGACAGATACATGTATATGGATAAAAAATAATAATATTGAAATTTTTAGGAAACTTCATAAGCTTAATTTTTGTTTACTATTATAAGCAAAAAAGTGTCTTCCTCCTATGAACTTCTGAATTTGGAAATATGAAGGACGGTGAAGGACGTCATCGTAATAAATCGTTACAGTGTGCATCTAGCATTTCATATCTTGCATGGCTGTCGACTTTCAAAAAGAATGGAAATTGTAGATAGCAAAATACGAGATATTTAAGCTTACAAATAGCAAAACATGAAATTTTCGGTCCTTTTGAGTAATTCGACGCTCCCGTCAAATATTTGAATCTACTAAAAAACATGATAAAAAAATAACAGAGACCAAAAATAAAAAAAGACCAATCTAGCTTTTACTCCAAACGTAACGTTGGAGAACTTTCATTGTCCTAGCTTACAGGGTTCTTGAGAAATCGCTGATCCAATTTCCACGGTTACGAAAACAATAGGTCTTCCGACGGAAGTCGGAAGACCTAAAAATAATCAAGAAATTGCTCATCAACAAAAATACTTCCTGATAAAGACATTCCACTGACAAAAAAAACCCGGAACCCGGAAATATATGACAAATAAGACAGATATTTTGAACAATGAGATAAAGTAGATACTGACGACAATCTCAACAGCACTCACAATAGAACAAACACCAAGACACAGGGACATTAAAAGGACTAGTAAACAGATTCTCTCATTGATTCCAAGTGAACAAATACAACTGGAAATTTACTCAGTTTGACGTTCCGAAAAATAGAATTTGAAAAATTTTACGATTTATTCATTGTTATTGTTTTAAAGACCGTCGAGTTCAGTCATTTTATATGGGTCGTCTCATGTTAGTCTGGGTGAAGTGTACCAAAAACTTAAGAGGAGACGATTAAGTTATTATTTCTATTTGAAATAAGAAATCATTTTTTCTCGAAAGTTTGCATATTTCAGTATTCATAATAATGGTTGATTGGAAATACAACATATCGATTAATAATTCCGACTGCATTACATGCTTCTACGGAGTTTTCATCTGTTATCAGTTATCATTCAAATTACTGAAATATCAGACTGACTTATACAACATCAAGTAATTGCTAAGCACTCTGCACTTCAGTAAACATTTCATCATAATTTCTGAAACAGTTTGTTTAATGAATTCAAACACAACCCAGCGTGTCCCTCATGACTTCTCGGTGATTACTCCCCTTTTATATTGTCATTTCCCATCTGAAATCTGTATAACATCAATGAATCAAATATGATTCAATTTCACCCTCATTGGTTTTCATCCGTTGTATTCCTTTTGGATGAGCATGTTCAAAAATAGTGCATAATGATAAAGCATAAGTACATTTCCATATTCATTGTGGAATCATTTTTTTTTTTGGTATTTTTTATTGACGGCATATGTAATTTATAGTAAATATTTTTCATTTCTTTGCAAAGTTTCTTAAGTTATCACTTTGAATTTCAATCATCTATTGGTATTCTCCACACTTCCTCAACAGTCCTTACATTGAAATTATGTAACAGCGCGCCGCTGTTCTACATGTATGGGATATGAAAAAGACCTGCAATAAGTTAGTTGCAAAAAGCACATTTCCTCCAAACAATAATACGGAAGTTTTCCAACTCTATACCTTCATGAAGAAAATTCAAAACGAAATTTTCTGCACCAGACACGTGTTTCGAATATTTAAATTCTCATCAGCCACCATAATTCATTTCAGTAGTGCCCTCTTTTACTTTTGTACATTTACTATACAGAGAGTGCGCGGCTCCGAATATCCAAATAAAATGTATGTTCAAAATAGCATTGGAGATCATATCAGTCACATACGCATAAAACCTAGAGGACTTACATGTGCAAGGAACCTGAAAACACTATGTCATCGGAACTAGAAATATGGAACAAGCTATATGCAAAACCTTTACCCTTACCTAAAGGGGATAGTATGTGTCAGCCCCAACCTCTGAGTCCACCGAAATCCCGATTTTCCTATTTCAAAGTTTCATTTTACCAAATTTCTCCTTGCCGAGCAAGCACCTTTCGAAAATTTCAAGATGGGAGCTAGACCTTTGTGGTTTTTGACGATGATATTGTAATAATGTCGCATTCTCCCCAAATGAACCGTTGCATTCTATATACATTCGAAGAATAGATGGGAAAATGTCAAAAGAACACTGAAATCTTCGATTTATTTGTGTATGACAGTATTCAATATTAATACTTTTGGCTGAAAAGCTGTAACATAAAAAAAACCCCAAAAGTTTGTTACTAGTACGTTTGCCAAGCTCTTTATTTACCGGTATTTACGAAAATAATCATGAAACACCAATCAATATCGACATTAAAAACCAATTTAAAAAATATGTCAGAAAATGTTGATACGTGCAAAAATGTTCGTACTTTAATGCAAACAAATACATGTATAAATGTATCAAAACACATAAATGTAAGTGCACATCCGAATCTAATGCTGATAAGAGAAGTTTCTCATAAGCGACCGAAATAAGCCCTATAAATTACCAAATCTGATATATCAATCTAACAGAAAACGATTTCTATTCAATTACATAAAATCTAATATATAGCATGTCCTAAGAAATATGAAACGCTTGATTTATGTGCTATGGTACGTCGTGTTCGACATAAGTGACGTATAAAAATGACCTCCGAGACGCCTCGTATGCATCTCCATTTCAATCTCGACAGAGAGAGATATTGGGCATAAATGGTTATGTCTAATATACCAGTTTCATCAAATAGTTCCAGAAAAGCATTTGTTTATGCACCAATAATCTGAAGGACTCTTAGCCAGAATCCTTATCACTCAGTTCGGCATCATTAAGAAATGGAATTATTGCGTAAAATCTGACAGCTTTCTATCAGAATTTGTTCCTTTGTTCTTGGCGTTATCTTCCGAGTTTCAATCGATTTATCCTTTTTATCGTTACGATTTGAATCTTTTCTGCTATAATAGGCAACTCTTTTGTCTAAAGTGCTTTGATTTTAAGAGATTATTTTTGTTTAACAAACTGATCAACGAGAGTTTAATCCTTTTGTTACGATAGACTTGAGGAGCGCTATATATCATTGGCGAGTGTTTTAAGCAAAATATGGCAAAACTTAGAAGTTTCGATTTTAACACATATAACAAATCAAATAATTTGAATTAGTCAACCCACGTCCTGTAAGTCTTTCATACCATATCCTCTTTTCTATTAGAATTAAAACAGAACAGACATTTATATTGGTTTCATTGTTTAAATTTTGATTGATTTCTGATTTGGATAATACTGTTTTTATTATTCTGCTATAGATAATCTGGTAATTTCCCGAAATCCGCGTATCCGTTTTACCCTCGTGCATTCGTGGAACGTCACTTCACGCTTTTGAAGTGTTCTGAAGTTACATCAAAGCAAACAAATACAAGTGGATAATGAAAGGAGAAATTGACGTGGAAATATTATAGGATTGTATTATATATTCTACTTCTTTACTATTTGCCTTTAAGTCAATACTCCATGTTGCAGAATGACTAGTGTCAAAACTCGAGCAATATTTGTTTCTATGCAATTACATGTAATACACCGTATATTTTACATTATTACTGACTGTATTTTGCTCTGTGATTTTTTTTTTCTCTACAGACATTTTCGTTTTATGAAAAAAAAAATCCATTTGTTTCTTTGCTGAAACTCATTAACATAAATGGGGATACAACCTTTATACACTTTAAACCCATATACAAGAAAGCTTTATTGTTTTTAGACACATCTCTTTACAAATAAGATATTGACGGTAATTTCTTTTTTAAGGCGAAAATATTACATAACACAAATTACGAAAGGCACTATTGACTTCCAGTACGGTATTACTTTATTGTCATGAGACGTTTAGGAAAGAAGGAAATGTGTCGTCACGAGGCAGCTTAACTGTATAACTCCCAAAATTGTTCATCAGAGTTTCCAATATAGATTAACGAACGTCAGTGTTTCTTCCAAATACAATTAGATTCGAGACAAGAATGTTTAATCACCAAGAAAAAGAAACTGACACTCGTCTAATACAACGGCCATGGAGATTAACAAAATAATAAATGTCTCGTAAAATTGGATTTCACAGTCATTTGTATCCATACAACTCGACAGAAGGCACAAAGTGTCTTCGTCCGAACCCGAGAATGGAATGAAAAATGATGAAAAAACACTTTTTATGAAAAACACTGATGTACATTTTACGGGAAATTTTACAGATGCTTAAACTGATGGATGAATATTGCTTTGTCTCAAGATAATTCAGTTAATTGGCATGTAAGCACGGTATTAAGTACGTACTTTCATATCGACATTTCCAGCTTACGAATATCAACTTCTTGTGCCTACCTTGTACCTTACCGTATGGAGAAGTCATCAGCTTTTAATACCCGTACATGTGCGAGACTGTGGATGTTACCATCAGTGAATAAACGACAAACACAAAAGCCGAAATCAGATTAAAAAATCACTTGAATCTTGAAAAAATATGAAAAACAGATCTTTCCAACGTGAGAAAAAAAAAAATCGGACATGAGGTGTAGTCGGAGACAATAGTACCATTGCCTTTGAATATTTCCATTTTACTGAATAGAGAAGATTGTCAATACCGTGAATTTGTATTGTGAATGATTCTTTGTCTATTATTAGGATAGTAGCAAATACATATATACGATTTAGAAGTATTTCTTTCACATAATTTTAATATCAACTGAAGGAATAGATAACATAAATTGTCAATTTGTTAAGTAACACTTAAAATTTAGTCACTTGATTTAGTGAGTACGTTTTAATGATAGATTATACATTTGAGTATATAAGCCAAAAATAACCTCATAGGCAAATTTGCTCTGATGTGCTCTTTATATATACACTTTTTAAAAATAGAAAGTTTGATGATGATCATGACATCAAACAATTAGAAGTCCGCTCGCCTACTGAAAGAACGTACATTTGCCATGGGTACGATTATTTCAAATGTGTTTTGTATCATGAGGTAGACTGATTTCTTTGCTATCCCCAAATTTGGCATGCATTAATATTTATGTATTTTTCTCCTTAAAAAAACATAACTGTATAAAACCATCTGCCGAACGCATCACCATGACAACAAAGTCATGACGTCATGGATAATTCGTTGTCGCATCAGAAAAGTACCTCTGTCATTAAAATTTCAGATATAGCATCAAACGGCAAAGGTCTTGAAATATACGGATAGACTCTTATTTAATGGTACATAAACTAATCGAGGAGAACATATTGAAATACAAAACCTACACTTTAGGCCAAAAATTGATTATCACTAAACATCAATGCAAATTTTACTTAAAAATATTCTTTTGAATTATAGATAAGCAATGACACCCAAAGTTCAAGTGGATATCATCAGCGTACGTGTCCTCGCTGTTGTGAAACTTGATATTCTAGTCCAATGTGGAAACATTAAATTTCTGATAATATGGTAACCAAATCGGGAAATTAATACTAGACAAATAACTATTAAAACAAAAGGTAGTGATAACGGACGCTAAACAGATACTTGAATTAATAATACAGACACGATTTTCAATCACCATTGTATCGAGGGAGCAAAAACTTCTATTGTAATGAGCCGAAAAGATAACACGAAAATGAGATGAAACAATGATACCTTCGTTTGTATTCGACAATAAAATTGAGCTTTTCTCGTGAAAAAGAATTAAATATGCATGATATCATGATTTATTCCAGTGATGTTTTGCAAGCATATTACAATTATATCATGTTCCATTCAATAAACGTTAACATGTTTTGTAGTCATTGTTAGATATTGTCGGTCTATCGATGCAACATGACACTTCTATACATTTCTATAAAAATATATACTCAATATTCCTAACTTTATGTATTAATTCATTTGTTAATTGGACATTTTCAGCATATAATATAAGTTTACATTAAGAATTTACGACACATGAAATCATAATCAAATGGCTTACATCATTCTTGAAAAAAAAGAACTATCTCACGGGAAAAGATAATTCGGATGAGCAGAAGAAGACAATAACACGTACAGCTCCATAGAAACACAAAGGACAAACAGACGGAGACAATAACACAGCTCCATAGAAACACGAAGGACAAACAGACGGAGTCAATAACAAAGCTCCATAGAAACACGGAGAAAAACAGACGGATACAACAACACAGCTTCATAGAAACACGAAGGACAAACAGACGGAGACAACACAGTTTCATAGAAACATGAAGGACAAACAGACGGAGACAATAACAAAGATCCATAGAAACACAAAGGACAAACAGACGGAGACAATAACAAAGCTCCATAGAAACACGAAGGACAAACAGACGGAGACAATAACAAAGCTCCATAGAAACACGAAGGACAAACAGACGGAGACAACACAGTTTCATAGAAACACGAAGGACAAACAGACGGAGACAATAACAAAGCTCCATAGAAACATGTAGGGCAAACAGACGGAGACAATAACACAGCTCCATAGAAACACGTAAGAAAACTTTATTACATGATTTATCTCCAGAGTCCAGTACGAGTACGGTAAGTATTGTAGGTGGCGCTGTTAAGACGCACCGTACTTATGAGTAAAGTTCAGAAATATTCAATATTCACATGAATGTCAAACGTCTTCAAATTCAATAGCATCAATTGAGAATCATATATAATGCAAGCAAGCAAACAATAACAAAACCTTCATCGGAACCGAATGATAAGTTTTCTACATTATGCCTCCTACATTCATGCAGTTTCTATTGCCTCAGAGAACTCTTCATACCGATAACCTTTCCAATATGTAGACTTGCTCGGAAACTTTTTTCTTTTTATTCAAAACCGCGCCATTTGTGCTCTATCTAAGACCCCATTGTACTGTATGCATCATAGTGCATGGAGCTTATAGAAAAAAAAAATGTGATGGAAAATGAAAATAATATTTCTTCACATATTTTTCTTTCAGTTACTACTGTGCACTTGAAATATTTTCAGAACGTTTATTTTTTAAGATATATCTATTTTTAATTACGAATGTAAAAAATGCTACATCGCATATGAAGAATGATTTATAGATTGTTATTTTCATCTATACAGTGTGTTTAATTAACTGATGAGATTTTCCTTCCTTGTCTCAAGAGAATTCATTGATTAATCTGATATTTTTTCAGGAATTTCTTTTTTATTTCGTCCTATTTGCTCGCAAATTTCAATTGCATACCCCTAAGCAAAATTGACACTCATTGTTTGCGTTGGAAAAAAAAACAAATTAAGTCAAAGAGCTTTGACACGGCATT
This sequence comes from Pinctada imbricata, assembly GCA_033119305.1. Classification (NCBI taxonomy): domain Eukaryota; kingdom Metazoa; phylum Mollusca; class Bivalvia; order Pterioida; family Pteriidae; genus Pinctada; species Pinctada imbricata. The sequence continues at coordinate 30,556,387 of VSWD01000009.1, forward strand.
GCAAAGGATCCAATTTTTCCAGGTTTGTATTTACATGGGTTTCATAACCTAATTGTTTACACTATAAAAACGATACTATGGTTTTATGATGGCGCTGGGAGGGAAACTACACATAAAACGATAAGTCGCAAATGTTCTACTGACATTTAATAATTTGACAAATCTTCTTGTTTTCAGCAAAATTTACGACTGGTATTGTTGCGATGAGACACATAAACCAAAATGTTATAATACTATTTCGCTTTGGTATGACTGAGTATAATAGTAAAAGCATTGAGCATTGTTAAAGTAGTTCAGTCTGTATCGTCATAAAAAATTTCCTTCATATTTCTTTTCAATGAAGTTAATATACCATATTGATAACAAGAATCACGAATTCTTTGTTGATCAAATATATCTAGGACAACCAATATATGAAAATCTCACATCGCTATTAATAGATAGAAAACCTCAGTGAGCATCACGGGACTTCAAGAAATACTATGAGAAGAATGGAAATGCTTCCATCATTATGTTTAAATGCAAATAGCGAAACGTGTATGTACTTCAAATACTATAAAAATGGAATACAGTTAATCCTGTTCAAAGACCCTTCAAGCTATGGTCAAATCAAGGTCACATAATACAGGTGGTCTGTTAATACAGGTTCATTTACATGAAAATTGTTAACTTGGAAATTGAAAAGTTAAGTCTCTTAAGCCACCGTTCCACTGCAATCCCGCTATACCTGCGACCATTCCCGATCGCAATTTTCACAAGAGCGGGTAAAACTTTCCCGACCTTTTCATTTTTTTCTTAACATCACGCTCTATTCCCGACCGATTCCCGATCCATTTATGACCGATTCACGTTTCATCGCGGACTTACTCACGCTTTACCCGCTCTACTCACGATCATATTGCCGACCAAGTCCCGTTCTATCCGATCCAACTCCGATCTATTCCCGACCAAAACCCGATCTATTCCCGATGCAATCCGGATCTATTACCGACTGTCCCGACGCATTCCCGCTCAAAACATAAATTCTGACTTAAACTGATCTCATTTGTCATCCAATGATCCTATCGGCCAAGAAGAAGCCTATATTTCTCGTTTTGATCAAGCCTTACCTAAAAGTGTCGCAATCAAAACTTTAAAAAAATTCTTACTTAAAAAATGGCATTGGATATAGCCAAGAATCGCCACCGCGACATTTTGATAATAAGTATTTTCAACAAATCAATATCAGTGCGAGAAAATGAATGAAATATGCACAGATCCTATTTGAAGCGTCGTTTGGTCGTAACTTGGTCATATAGAGCGTGAATAGGTCGCAAGATGGTCATGAAAAGGTCTTAGCAAGATCAGCAAACATTGAATCTGTAGTGGATAGATCGTGGTAAGAGCGTAGAATATACGGGTAAAGATCGGGAGCAGGGCGTAATTAAAGCGTATCTTATGCGTGAAGAGAGCGGGGTTACGTTAAATGCCGATCATACCACGCTCAAGCCACGCTCTTTCTCGACCAGGACACGATTAACCTAGGCTGTACCCCCGACTATCCCGACCAAGCGCCGACTATTTCACGACCAAAAAGAGAGCGGGAAAGTTTCCCGTATTTTTTCAACCGGTTGAAAGAATACGGGAAACTTTTCCCGACCTCTAAAGCGTGCCCGCTCTAATACCGATCGATTTTGGACCAACATACGCTGTACCAGACCAACATACGACTAAGAGCCGTTCTCTCCCGACCTGGCAATTTTCGAGGTCGGGAATGAACGTAGGTACAGCGGGATTGCAGTGGAACGGGGGCTTTAAAACAGGAAATCTCTTAACATTGTTGGTCCCTAAGGCAGGTTTAACTGTAAACAGTAAACTCATGAAAACAGTTGAACAAACAAGCACTTGGAGGAGATGGAACAAATTTACTGTAGGTGGCACCACAAAAACAAATTGCAATTTTTTTTCATATTATTCGGCGCATTTTGCTTACTCTCCTGGACACTTCAATTTTAAGTTTTAACTTTTGCTGTGGGCGCTGCAACCGAGTGTTGTGTGAAATCCCCTCCTTTCTTTTCACTAATGCCAATTAAAAGGCCAGTAAGAACAATACAATTTATGAAAGATATTGATGTTAAAGAGTATTTCAGAATTTGAATTTACCGTAGACTAATTCTTAAAAATTCAGTCATACATGAACATGAAAATTAATCTTTAGTTCTTTACCCGTTTTCCGATCTTAATCAATATTTTTGTTGATCTTTTGTGTTTAATTTCGTACTTTTTGCCAACAAGTTTGTTCTCTGACGGCAGAATTAGTAAGAGGTGCTAAAGTTTGTCCATAATCCGCAGGCACTCATCAGGAACGCTTACATAGTCAGTATCAATGTTATTACATTCTACATGCTCTAGTATGAGTCACTTTATCAAGTTACCCCTACCAAAGCATATTGTAAATTTCTAAAAACCCTGGAAATATGCCATAACAAGCTTCCACGAAAGCAGCGTAAGTAGAGGAAAAATCTGAATTATTCGAATCGCTTATGTTTTTTAAATGTTAAATATATTGTAAATACAAATGCAAGGCTTGATATCCTTTATTCTACTCTCCGTCGGATAGATATCCCAGGAGATAAGGGAATTTGTTATAGAATCTACATGTTGGTAACGGATAATCCGATTACGGGCACTTTGTTCCCAAAGAATCCCATAATACGTTCACATTAGTTCATTAATTTAATAAGTGACACGGACAAAGGAATTTCTTTAGGATTTGTAACGGAGAATATGTTGCCAACTGACGAAGCGAGTGAAGCATAGAAAACGAAAAGTTGGCAGAAATATTATGAATTTTGAAAATTATAAAGTGTCTATGGAGATTTTCTTTAGGTTTTTTCCCTTACTTAACCGAAAGTTTAAATTTCTGTAGTTGTCAAATCCAATTCTTCATGTTAATGGTTGAAAATATTGTTACCTATAAAGTTGTACTTACATACCAAATTCCAATCCAATATCTCCACAAACAGCAAAAAAGTGTGAGAAACACAGATAAACACAAAAATAAAATATATAACTTTATCGTATAGAGTATATCGTAGAGAATGAATGCGTTGAATAATGATAAACATCAAAGAAGTACCTAATATGACCGTTATTCAGTCTCAAAGTCGAGGAGGCAAGGCAAAATCGTGAGAATTTCCATCGAAACGGGTGCGAACCCCGGAATGAACAACATTCTGAAGTGAGACCAGGTGACCGGGGAGAGTCAGCGTCTAATGTAAGATTTGAATTTTCATGTTTAAAAGTTTTCGTCATTGGTGTCTGTACGTACAAATGTTATGTACCTTCGTGTCTTGGTGCATAAATGCAATATAAATTGGTTTGAAATTTTCTTCGGAAACGTATAGATTTGGAACACTTCCGTATTATTTTTTTGTGCATCTACGTGTTTCGTATATGGGTGCTTGCTTCTGTTCCTATTGTCATTGCAGCGAGGTCTTTACCTTCCCTAAAGTTGTTGGTCCATTGTTATAAATCTTTTCCATCAAGGTTAGTGAACTCGATCGTAAGTCGTTCTTGATTTCAGATGCATTCCGTCAAATTTTAATCATCCGATCATCGAACTTATAAATTATGAAGCGGGGAATTCTATGTGTCATTTGCGTAGGTATATTGGATATCTTAATGGTGCCAATACACCACAGGAGATTAAGTATCAATGTATAAGTCGTTATAAGATATCTATAGGTCCCTAGACGCTTATGATAGATCGCTTCTAAGCAAAGACGAGGACAACACAAGGTCCTATCTGTCGATTCAACAAGGAGGTCAGGCCAGGCTTGTAAGATTTTCCTAAGATTTAATCCATCATTAGATTGTTCGATGTTGTGGTTGATTGAAATATAGTTCTCCTAATTATCTTCTCCTGCTTTAGACAAACTGCTTCACAAATTTACTGTATCAAAATGTGCATTGCTTCCCTGTTTCCAGTATTCAAGTTATAATTTGGCAGTTTCTATAAGAAATTATCATGTTTGGCAGGCTTAAGGATAAATGGAATTGCATTTATCAATTTTAGTGAACATTTATTTCTTTATCGATTTCATTTAGGTTGGCGCTTCTAACATTTATTTTTGGCCAATGGGCGAAACTGTATGTAACACTAAGACAGATATTGGGATGGGCTTCCTTATTAGTCATACCTTCTTGGATGACAAATATGGATAATGACCATATCCCTGTATACAGCACAAAATCGATAATTCAGAAAATCAGAAACCGAAGGCATACAAAATCAGGATAAATCAGAAACCAAAGCAAACAAACAAAAAACTCCACCACATGAAAAGAAGCGGACTCCCGATATGAGAGTGAGACAAGGTGCCCAGGAAGAGTAAGCATCTCCTGCTTGCATGCAACATCCGCCGCTTCAATTCGGTAGAATTGAAGCGGCGCTATACTTGCATTAAATATGTAAAATGATTCATGTGATATATGAAAATAATAAGTACGGCGCGTTTTAACAGCGACTCCTTCAATGCATCCTACAATACCTTCCGTGCTTGCACTGTAGATAGTTCATTAGATAAGTTGTCTTATCTAATAGAATTGTTCATTAGATAAGTTGTCCTACTGTTTCTGTCGATCTTGTGTCATTATCTCCGTCTGTCCGTCCCATTTTTCTTTCGCTTTTAGAAAGTTCCGTTTTGTATTTTTCCTCTAAATTCGTAGCCTTTCTATTGTGTTTTTTAAATCTTGTTTCGCCCTTTGTGTTTGACTTTCATTCACTAGCTGAAATCATTTTGGGAAAAATGAGGTTACCTCCAGCTAACGAAACGAATAATAATTTAACTCAATACATTAAAATAAGGCTCATTATGTGCAAAACCACAAAAGAGAAGCAGACGTGATTCATCAAGCAGATCTTGCAATCGATACTATAATCAAACTTCAAATTTTACGTCTAATTCAAAAATGGTGCGCTTCTTAATAGTGAAGTGTATTAATTCATTGAGGACCTTTGCTGAAATGAAAGAAATAAAGCACAGAATCTGGCATTTGACCTTTCATTTAATGTTAAAATGGTCATGCACTGACTGTCACACTCAAACAGCGGTGAAGAAAAATCAGAGTCGCACGATTGAAGAATGTCGAAACAATACATTAAACTACATTTAGAATAAACTGAAACAGATTGTTTTCATTTGATTGAGATTAACATCTGAATAGAATCCAGCTGCGTCTTAAATTCATTTTTAATAAGATTTTTTATCCTATACAAGGCCAAGGAAGGATGGGGGTTACAAACGTCATATAGTCTGAGATAGTGAGGTTGTTTTTGGATTTATAATGTTTGTTCCAAATAAAATACATTTGGCTGTGTCAGAAATCACTTCGGTATTTAATAAGTACAACTGATTACGATTTAATATCCGAAAGACGTGTCTGGTGCATTAAAGTTGGTTTTAATTTTTCTTCGAGAAGGTAAAGAGTTGGAGCGCTAACGTATCATTCCTATACATATTAATTACTTTTGACTATGGCTAGCAAGCAGCATCTATCTTCTTGTCGCTTTTAATAGATTTCTATGTTTGTAAAAAGTTTGATTGCAAATACTTAAAAATTCAACGGTAAATCATCTAGGACATGACAATTGCATCTTTAATGAATTACGTCAATTGTATACATTACGATCGCAAAGAAACATACTCTTCAAACATTTTAACAGAATGACATACTGTCTAAATACAAAAACCAAAATAATGTGAAAAATATCAAAATGGGTTTGAAGAAGCCATATAACATAATCTCGAAACAAAATCTATCACCTGAAACATCATTTGTCAGCAAGAATACATTCTTTTTGATCTAACAGCAAATCAGAGTTTTGTTTCCTGTATTAAAATCTTCTGAAATATTTAATATATCTCTCATTATACGGATGTTTTTTTTTCCAACAAAGCTCTATGGCTTTACAGAGTAACACCAGTATACGGAGGTTATAAGAAGTTCAATTTCTGCTCTTCTTTAAAAAATCATATTTCGCCTTGCTGGTAAATTATTATATATTGGTCTCTGATGTATTATTCTATTGATTGGACAGGGCAACTCAACTCCCATACTGGAGAGAATAACTTCACGTTCAAACTGATAATGAAAAAAAGCAATATTTACGAATGTCGTCATCGTTATTAGATTTGCGGCGCTAATTCGATAAAACATTACGGATGACCTATCTTTTCTGCTTTTCACATGGAAAGAGACATCAATAAGATTTTATGTATGAATTCACAGAACATAAGTTGCAAGGATCACATTGCTGGTGTGTCATCGATTTAAACGGGAATGATACAACAGCGTTTGAAATTCCTGTACTTATTCATTAACTTGACATCCGTGTCTCATACAATTTTAAAACTGTTAGATAGCGAAACCTTGGATTTCTTTTTTGCCAATCTGACTTACGTTAAAGTGATTGCATGCTAGAAAAATATAAAAATATTGTCCCCCTGAGATGGGCCAAATTCTACGTAATCAGAAGCTATCGTAGCAGTGGATCTCTTACTCAGAAAGATAATCTAGCCACATTTCCTTTGGAAACTACCGTTTATGTCGTACTCATAATCCTTTCCATTAAATATTCATTCCCTATATACATTTCTCTGCTAGATCCGTTACACGATCTTGGTTTAAATACTTTTTCTAACTATTCCAAACCAGATGCCACACAGAGCCCTTCAGGTGTATCGTGATGTAATTCAGCGTTATGTTCCGTCGGGAAATTACTATTGGGTAGAATCTTTCGTAATTTCATTAAATATTTAGGATGTTCTTTTCTAAGAGTATAAGACTATTGGACGTCTTTTGTTCTTTCTCTTTCAGACTTACTTTATTACACCGAACAATCACGGGGGATGAAAAGCAACATATCTCACGCTACAATTATTTCACAAAGTTGAATCTGCAGGAGGGTCTGTGCTGCGAACTGAAGGACATTGTCATCGAATTCAAATGAAAAGAATAACTTGGCTGGCTTTGGCCAGAGATATGACGAAAAACATTCATCTTTGATGACATTTTCTGTTTGAATAACTGTCTTTAGATAAGGCTACTTACACTCTGTCACCTTCATTAAGCTAATTGCTGTTTATTCAATTCAGAACAATACCTTTTTATTTATTCAGAAGATTGTTTTTAATGGATGGTATGGAACAGAAGGTTGTTCCCTATATAAATCAGAGATTGATATTATTCATTTTCCTATGTTTCTTCTCTAATTCCTATTTTATATCAAAAATTTGATATTTGTCCTTTTTGTTTCTAATTAGATCCTCTGAAAAAGGAATACCAAATTACAAACATGTATGTAAACTTATTGCCTCTTTTATTAATTTGCGAGCGTGAGGTTTGATATATCAGGAAGTAATTCAAATGACATGATGTAATCGTAGTACTCCATTCACATCGTTGTTAAGAAATATATCTGGCCTATTAAGAGAATCACAAAAATGAATGGGGAGAATGATTTACAAAAAATAATATTGGAAAGATTGCATTGTCTAGAAATGCTCGTGAAAGGCAAATGGATCAGTAAATAAGCATTTGTCTTTGTAGTAATTAGAGTAAAAGGATATCCTGAGAAGGAAATGTGGTCAAAATAATATATTTTGGAATTTCAATGAGCGTAACATCAGTGTACTTAACTACTGCTTTAGATGCATTAAAATCGTGATTATTCAAGAGGCTTTAACCATTTTATCAAGTTCTCATATATTCTCTCATTACTGCAATTTCTTAGAAATGTTACAATCGAATTTCGATAGCATGAGAAAGATTTGAAATTCATGTATAATTATATGGTCTCTATGTCTGCTCAAACCTTAACTAATAAGTTCTGAGGGCAAGGCGACTAACTGAATAACAACTCAACAAAGGGATAAATTTCTGATAACTAACATATTCGAATTTATTGCAGAAGTTTTGGACCATACAATGAAAATATAAACATTATGAAACCCTTGTTCATGAATTTGGAAGATATTATAGATGAGAATCATCCGTAGATTTCGAATCTGATATATATACACCTGTTTGGACCATTTCTGAACAGCTAAGGTGGCGGGTGTCGCTAGTAAGCAGGAGATACTTCATCCTCCCGGGTACATTGTTCAATTTCCATTTAAGATTCACCATTTCTCCTTTACAGAACGTTTCATGAGCTTAGTTTGGTTTTGTATATTTCGTCATTTTGTTTGCCAAGTGATTACGATTTGTGGAGTCTGTGGAGTTTTGAGTTTGACCCTCTTTGGCCATATTACATTGTTTAGATTGAGGATCACTGACGAGGGTTGAGTAACCGAAACGTGCGTGTCTGGTCCATGCTGCAAATTTATCCGTTTATGAATGATGCTATTGAATTTGAAGACGTTAAACATTTGCATAGTATCAAACATGGATCACTGAGGGAGGCGAGAGTAAGAATCTCCTGTTCGCTTTAAAAACATCCATGAGGAAGCCTTGCAGAAAACAGAAACCTATGAGTTTTCAATATTATTGAATGCTTGATGTATTTGATGAAATCCAATATTATAAAACGAAAAGGCAATGCAATATTGCTATTGCTTTTTGACCGTCCAAACTCGGTCTTATTTTGTTTACATATGTCAATGTGTCTTTACTTGATTTTTGTATTTGTTTATCCGCTTGATGCGAATCTTCATTTTTTCATTATCACCGGATGTTTTGTTTTTGAGGCTGTTTTGCACGGGGTCAGTAGTTTGCTGCAATAAAGCATGTGTGCGTTTCGTCTGGCTATTGCAACATGGTCCTCTTGAAGACATTTTTTTTAACTGTATTATCAATCAATGTCCATTTGAAATGAATGTATACTAAGGAAGAAATGAATGTGGATTACCGAAAAATCATTGTAACTCTGACGTTATCTGACATTCATTACTGCTTTGTCTGAGCGAGCATTGATGTTTGTGAATTATAAAGTTATTTGACGCGATCACTATGAGATAACAAGCGATTCATTAGTTAAGTGACAAGTCAATTACACTGTTTAGGCTTTACTCAATAGTGCTTCATTATATTGGCCTCACACGATTCCGCAGACTCACGTCTTCGTCTATGGTAACACTTTTTCCAATTTCACCATAATTGTATGGGCGTCAAATACCGGTGCATTAAGCGAGCTTAATTACAATCGATGCATTCAATTTAATTTTTTATTTCTTAACTTTCCACTCCAATATAAAATGTCTCTGCTTTAAAATGAAAAGTATATTTTATCGTCACAGAAGACAGAAAAAGAATAAATGCTTTAGGCAAAAGTTATTAAAAGTTGAGATAACTTGTATATTTTTACCCGCTTCGAGCAAATTCATTGAAGCCAACAAACCACAATGATTAAATATTGTCTCGGATGTCTCAAGGTAGGTGAGATGAATTATACTTAAAGAAATGAATGTCTCTGCTTTCAGGGAAACCTCACACTATAATTTCTAGGTGAAGTACAGATAAATAGTGGCTAATAATTTTTACTACCAGACTCAATAATCGTGACACGTCTATATTGATGAACATTGGAATATATGCAGACAGGCTGACGGGCAGACAAAATAATACTTGGATTACCTTTCTTCATTAATGGTGTCTGCCACATGACTTTTACGTTATGTGAACGAGACATTCCGATGCATGGATTTTATCGTTAAAAGAGAAAACCTAGCGAAATCTTACTATTTGCTATGCCAAAAATGTACCCCAAATGTACGTTCAGTTCCTTAAAAAGTAAGGGGATAGAGCCTGACGGCGAAGTTTTGAATATTGGATTTTTCGTAGGACGAGAGGATAAATCCGAGAAACGTGATTCATAACTTTAAAAACGCCGGTCCCATTAAAAAAGATCGCAGCGGAGTTCAGGTTGCCCTCCACCATTATTTTGTCATTTCGTTTTATCGCTGACCCCCACCATTTATACTGCTCATTATGGACTACCTAATGTGATGTCATAATAATGTATTTGGTATCAAAAGATTCAGTGAGATTTAAATTTTTAATCTATAGACAATGTAAGAGTTAAATATAATACAATGACCATATTACCTATGCTAAAACGAATTGAGAATGGGGAAATTTCCACTTTTCAACCATTTGACTACTTTTCATCCTTGCTATATATAAGCTTTTTTATTCAGGGGTATATGACCCGATAGCCTTTTACATTAATATTCAGTACCCCTTATTTTATATGAAATGATGGAGTGTAACCTCGTTGCAGATGTGTTTTGCTATGGACGATGCAGCAAGAGATCGAGATCGTGCTGGGACTTGACTCATTCAAAACGATATCGACGGATAGCATATAAACTGACAATTAAAAATACAGATATTTTTTTCTATTTCAGGATTACGCTCATGATGAAAATGAATGAATGGATTTTCTTCCTTTCACTAGCGCTAATGCAGACATTAATTGAAATACCTCTATATGTCTATCCGACTAATCATGGCTTAATTTCCTCCCTATCCGATCCCATTTGAACTCATATAATCGGTACTTTGAAAAACGCAAATAATTGTGATATCAACTCATATAATAATATAACGCCTACGCGTTTATTGAGGTGAATAAGGACGGACATATTGATCTAATATGGGGTTATACTGTATAAAAAATTGAATATTGTACCCCACATCGTGTAAAAGTTTACATCACTTCACTTACTGTGCACTGATCCTATACGATGGCGATTCATTTGTCGGATGGCGTGACTTATCAACGAAATGGTTAAGAAAATGTATATTGAAGAAGCATAACTTATAAGTTATACGCTGGAGAAGTAATTTTTGTTTTGTTTTGTTATTGAATCAAGTATTACGAATTGACTGAATATTCAACAGAAAGGAATATATCTCTATCAGGACTTGGTTACAGCACCCAAATCAAGTTTCATTAACAACAAAGGCTATTTTATACAGCTATGTTGTTCTACGTACAATCTCTTTAATAACAACTCTCTCTCTGCATCTAGGTAGGGAGACCTGACGGCAGCAATATCTCAGTTCAACTTCGAATGAACCGATGACTTATCGTTATATTGCAAACTTTTAGACATCGTCGTTTGATCTGTCCAACAGATTTTGTCCACGACATTGTTTTTGATGCCCCAATGCAAGTAATGCTTGATGAGAATACATTTATTTGTTGTCGTTTTTTAAAGGCGCAGGTCCAAGAAAAAACTAGTATATTATAGAAGGACCTGCAACTCAATCCAAAAACATACAACTTTAAACGTCTCTCTGTCTGATAGAGCTGACCACGCCATAACAGATTATGTATGAAAAGCCATGTCTGAAATTTTGGTCTATAACTTCAAATGTTGGATTACTTTGTGATTTTTCGTTTTGTTCCTTCGTGCTCTCCTTAGTGTTGATTTTTCTTACTTCTTGAATTGCTTTTTGGAATTTTTTATAGAAAATAAAACCTTACAACGAATGTTATCTCTTTGCAAATAACGTATATTACATTGAGAAAATATATAACATAATAAGCAATGATCAAGAATTTAGCAACCTTCAGTGGAACCGCAGTAAAATGCCGAGACATGCATTTCTACATTTTTGATTTCTATTTAATTGGTTTGAGTGGCTTTCAGAATAATTACTAGTATTCTATTTTCACTGCTTTGATTTTTTCTAGGAGAATGTATGCTAAAATTTCAGCATCATTCTTCCCAAATACTCTAGAGACTAAACTGTTATTTATACCTCGTATGATACGTAGTAACCATTGTAAACAATCGCCCGAAAACATGCTCCCTAAATCACAAAATGAAACAATTATTATTTTAAACCATAGTATTTTTGTCACCACTGAGAATGAATGTGCTTATTTACCAGTGCGTTTCATTTACAGTTCATTAATAGATGTAACTCTAAGCCTTTCTCGTAGCGTCGTCATGGGTGTTAGTCAATATTAATTACAACTTCGTGTGACTGAAAATCTTTCTTTTATATCAGGACATCAATCAAAAGATGGATCATGGAACGTCAATGTGAATCAGAATATAAACCAGTGTTCATTATGTTCATATCTTGGAACCATTTTCTAGAATAAAGACCATATCAAATTCCTAACAATATCGATTTGTAGAAGGAATAAAAACTTAATAATTTCTTTATGTTGAACTTTCTTCCAGCTAAATTAATTATTGAAATAACTCTGAGGATAAACCGCAAGCATTATTTTAACAACTCATATGAAGCCAAATGTGTATTTTGGGAAATAGCCTAGTATGGCCTGGCAGTCACGTCTGTGACGTCGAACATAAACTAGGATTGTGGGTTGTTATTTATCCTCTAGTTCACTCTATATATAAATTCTGTTTTAAATTTATTTACTTTTGCGTCTGAAAAAAATCCTTTCCAGGAAAAGGCCTGATCAACATCTGCGACAAGCGAGCTACATTGCTGATAATTTAGAGCCAATTTGTATACCTTACATCCATGTTCACCATGTCCATAGTTGTAGTTGATAAAATGGCGGCTTTTTAAAACGATGTAAGAGCTGTCCCTTGGAATGTATCTTATTTAAGTAAAGTCAAAAGGTGTTCCCGAAGAAAATAAATTGCACAAAAACAGGATAAATTTGATATTTTTGAAATATATTCTGCCAAATGACATGGTATTATTAGTATCCCGAAATGCATGTCAAATTACTTGCCGAATCGCTAAATGCCGACCTTGCACTTCCTGACGGATTGTCGTGTTCTAACGGTTAAAAATCTTTTATTTATAAATTGAGTATGACGAGTTTAGCACCTGCAAAAGAATACACGGATTTACATTAATAGATATGTTGTTCTCATGAACAGGCTTGCAGAAACAAAGAATGGTACTTTGACGTAACTCAGTTGCAGATCCTTTAGCCATTTGTTAGAAAATGGTCAACCGGATACGAAGATGGGATCTCCGTGTACCATAAGGAAGCAAATGACACAATAAAAGACATACACACTTTACAAACGTTACCATGAAAGGCATACACAAACCTCAAAAGGGACAATGAAGGACCCAACCAAACAAAAGACATCACGAAATAAATACACACATTTCAAAAGAGACCATGAAAGGCATACACACAAACAAAAGATACCTTACTGGAAGAAAATGAACATAGCAAAACAAAAACATCAAAGAAGTACCTAACAGTTATTCAGTCTCAAAGTCGAGAAGGCAAGGATAAATCGTGAGAATCCCCATTGGAACGGTTGCGAACCCCGGAATGAACAACATTCCGAAGTGAGACAAATTCCTAAATGCCCTAATAAAAGTCATAGATATGTTTGGCAACCACAGACCACCTTAGAAAAGAAAAAGTATATATGTAATTTTGAGAAAAGTATAGACATTCGCTTTTCGTTGTAGTTGCGTCCCTACAATGAAAGCGTTTAGTCTGTCGGCGTTGCTAACAACACATTTCGCCTATACACACTGCAATAAATTGCGAATCAATAGTGTGCATTTGACGTGGGGGTTCCGAATGTTAATGCTGTCTCATGGTATACATATCTTTTCGACTTTTAATCGATTTAGGAAATAAATGGGTTTTTTTTTTAAATCTAATTATCTATTTAACTGCACTATAAACTTTTTCATCTATATATTTTACTGATTTTTTTTAGTTACCTATCAAATGAGAGTCACGGGAAAATCATATGACGTCATATCATTGACGATAGATACTACAATGAAGGTGTGACGACGCAATAAAAATTGTTTAAATGTCTGAAAAAGTATCACCCCATCAATAATTCTGTAATCTAAGGTATAAATGTCTTCTTTTTTAAAGCAAATTTTATAAACGGACAAAAGGGCGGGGGTATGCAAGGAAGATAAAGAAATTCTCCAATTATCTGTCTAGTATGTAAATTTTCATTGTCTAAAATATTGTAATCGAGATTACCTTTTTAAGTAAACAAGTGATTAGGCAAGATGAATGTGGGAGGTTGTTTAGTATAATCAATGGTTATTGTGGCGGCAAATCTTGTGTATTAACGCCTAAAAATAATCAATGTATCAATAATGAACAAGGTACATGGCATTGAAGTTTGTAAAGAGTTTTATCAGTTCGGATTCACATGTTTTTGAATTCCAATTCCTCCGGCATATACTTATTGCATGCAAATCCGACTTCAAAGACATAATTGTACCCGTTTGGCATTCTAACATGTACGACGCTATCAACATTTCCGATTTTAACAACACAGAGTCGCGGGAAACCACCTTGATTTGAATAATCACTTGGTTTATAAACATTATCTTTCAATATCTGAGGTTTTATACCGGAACTTCGTACGGGCGTTCCTGACCATTATAGGGTGTTCTCCACTGTCATTCAGATATGACTTTTGTAAACCTGTCACAACATGAAGTTCATTCTAAACTGCATGGTCATTGTATAGCAGATGGAATAGTTTTTATTTTACTACATGTATCTTTGTCATTTGTTTTTTCCTTTTTTTCACTCTTTGATAAATGTTACATTTCTTCGTTTGAGCATCGCTGAGGAGCTATGGTTCAGTTTTGAGGCAGAATAATAACGAAAAATCTATTTAACTGTACTTTTTGTATATGATCTCTGGTAAAAATAATCTAAATCAGAATTTTTAGTGTGAATGGTATTTTGTGCAGAAATTAATCAGGAAATTAGCGGCAAAAATTACGTACAAAAACATAAGCTGCGATGCAACTTGTGTCAATTAAGTTTCATTTGGTACATTTCGGAATAAAGCATAAAACCAAGCGTTGCTCTATCCGTGAAGAAGGGTTGGCTAAGTAAATAAACGAACAGTAATGACGTTCAGAAGACTACTTTCATGATGCAATAAGCTTTTCCAGCGGACGATAATAATGACTACACAAGTGTTCCAGAGGGCCCTCGACAGTTATTAGATTTCCTTGTCAACCTTTTGGCTGGCTTCTGATGTCGAATCTACATTGTCTTTCCGACTTTGGGGATTCCACATTGAGCGACGGGCATAAACGGATGCGAACAGCCGGTCATCGGAGTCTTTCAATTTGCACTTGATTGTGTGAAAATATTGTTAATGGTCCCCTACTGGTGGCATGGATCAATGCATTTTTACATCATTGCTATTTCTTTGGTCTATGCAGTATGGACTAGACTGTCTCGACTATTGGATTTGGCGAGAACTAAGGATTGACAGGAGAGATGATAGACTCATTGACATTGTTTTAATTTTGGACGGAAAAACAGATTCAGTACCAATGTGCTTACCTTCAAATATGTAATGCATGTTTATTTTGATGTATTTGAATGATAAAATATTTACTTTCATTCTAAAAAGCCCATTTATTTGACAATTGTGGCATATATAATGGATTCCATGTGTTGTATCAAACATTAATTTCCCTTTGTAAGAAAATTCCTTAAAATAAACCATTTTGGGACATTCTTAACAATATTGATATGGTCTATTTACATTTCCAGAGGACGTTGCAGTACTAATAATTCAATTTTGAGAGAAAAAGATTACTGTGCCTTAAAAACAAAAATATACTAGTTCTGTACTTCAAATGTTCAAAATCCAACTCTTCTACTTTGTATGTATGTCATTTCAGTAGAGCAATCATTAATATTAAAGCAGGATTAAAGAATTGCCCCATCTTTTTTATGCAGAAGTTCAAACAAACCATCTGTTCAGAGGTAACGTGAAATATAAAACGTGCTACTAAACAAGGACCTAATCGGCAATAAAAAGTATTGTAGATCGTCGCTATATTTTCTATTTTGGCTTTTATTTCCAAAGCTTACATGTATTGCAGTGCTATCTATGTATGCTTGCTGTACTGAGTATGCTGAACACATTTTACTATACAACTTTGTTGTGAGAGAGAAAGGCTTTGTTTCGCCGACTTGTCACTTAAATCACATTTGCGCATTATTGGACCTTAGGCATGCAACAGAAAGGTCCGAGAATAAGCGATTGCTTGGTTCTTTGGGAAAATATTCCTTGGAATCTAAGCAATCTCCGTAATCTGTAGGTAGCTTCACTGAATTTTCGAGATTAAAGTACCTCTTTTATTGAATAAATATACAAAATATTTAAGTCTCTTTCGCGTAATATTTTATTTTTTCAAAGGTTTCACCATAGCAGCAATTAAGCTGTACACTATTCTTTCTTAAAGAAACAGAATGTTATTGTAGCAAACTTTTTATGGCTATAACAAGCGGTTTTCGTATATGTAATCTGTATACTTAAAAAAACTAAACAAGTGGAAAAATCTTATTAAGCAGGTTACTTGGAACGGATAATCCTCTATTTCAGAGCAAAAGCAAAAAAAAGGATTTTTTTTAATTTTCATGACTTTATTTCACTATGTCCACTTTTTGCCATGAGAATTCACAAAACAGTTTTTCCTTAATATCGTCATCACGTTATGCTTTCAGATAAATCGTAATCAGAAAGTTAATGCGATTTAATAAGCACGCCGCCTTCCTTCCTCACTATAAGCTATTGTAAAAAAGACTTCTGAACATCATAGGAAAGGCTTTAAGATTTTATTTCTTTCAGCTGAGAATCTTATACTGTGGCTCTATTTGTATATTTTCTCTAGAATAGGGATAAAATAATATTCGCCTAATTCTTAAGAAGCTTATGTAGAATTAATTCAAAGAAATGTTTCCCATGGGTGTCAGTTTCATTACATTTAGATATTAAAACAAGAAGTTCAGTAATCTAGATTTATTTGTTTTGCCTTTATTGCGCGCATCTTTGAAAGATATAAATAACCTACCAGCATTTAAACATCCCTTCCTATTTTTATTTTCAATTTTTTTCTAATTTCTTGAAAAAAAAGCGATTGAATCTACCAAGGTTGTACGCATTTTCCAACAAGTCCATGAAAAATTACAAAGATCCTACTGCACTTGTATAATCAAAGTAAAAATTCAAAAAGTATTATGTCATTGTTAATAGGATAAAGTGGAATTTTCAAATCACAGACCAAACTAAGTATGACAATGCATTAAGAGGAGGAATGTCAATTCATGTATGTTTATTTTTATCGAACGGCGATTAATATTGCAAATACAATGTATAATGGCAGGCATATTTCGCAACATTTGCAGACAATATTACTTTGAAGATGCTTTTGATACTAAAACAATAGTGAGTAGCTTATCTCTTTATTTTCAGTGATAGGTAATCCCGTTTGATGTTTAATGCTGCAAGCCAATCCATTACATTTGAAACCTCTTGGGTATGAAACCTGGATAAATGCGAGTGGTATTGACAACTATGAACTTTCAGCATTTCAGGTTTTCCCTTAATGTCGCAGTCTGATAGTGAAAAAAGAGTGTTTGATTTAGGTTTTCCCTAAATGCAGTCTGATGGTGAAAAAAGAGTGTTCGAATAGATTAACTTTTAACGGCGATGAGATGCTGAATGACGTGCACATCTTATCAATATACAAAATCAAACTGATGTATTAATAGCAAAATATCCTCCAGGATATACCGTTAATTACCTTTTCTTCCTCTTAACTTGGGTAGACTTTCCTTTTTATTTTCGTTTTTTTTTTATTGACGCAAAAGATTTACAGAAAAGAAAATATGTATTTACAATCCAAAGTGAACCCGTTGTTATAAATAAAAAAAAAAGGATTTTGTTTAATCAAAATCGTTTCATAAAACTCTTTAACGAACGAAATTCCTTTCATCCTATAGAATGCATATTTTGGCTTTATTCGGAAACCTTTAATTTTTAAAGCAATCATAAGTATTTGAAGAAAGCAACGCAAATGTTGATTTTAATA
Organism: Pinctada imbricata; assembly: GCA_033119305.1. Lineage (NCBI taxonomy): Eukaryota > Metazoa > Mollusca > Bivalvia > Pterioida > Pteriidae > Pinctada > Pinctada imbricata. Next base: position 30,574,213 of record VSWD01000009.1, read on the forward strand.
GAAAATATCTTTATTAAGACATGTAGCGGAACTTTAGAGGATTTTTTTTCAATACGCAATCAATGGCATTTAGCGAGGCATACATCCATACCTGGGTATGAATCTTTTATCAGATGAGGAAAGCACAATGGAAACATTGATAATTTAGTATGCTATTGAATGCTTGATCATTCTGTATCTCAATTAAGCCTTAAGCTATCTAGTGTTAAGCAGATTACGTCTAGATTTATGGTTAAACTTAAATAGTATTCGGTTGTTACAAAGCGTTAAGGTTAAATAAAATAGTAAACGAACCGTGGTAATGGGTTTGTCGATTTTTTGATATGATACTATCTATCTTTGTACATGGATTTCATTGTTTTAATACACTTAGAAAAAAGAGATAATTTTATTTTTCGTTCTACTTCCATCGTTATATTGATTATGTTGCAAGAAACAGACTATAAAGATTACGTAATTTATTTTTAACTTTATTATATATGTTTTTTAAAATAACAAGAATAAATGTTTCATTAATATTAGCACATGGAAGTTCAATATTTCCTGGAATATCTATATCAAGGGAAGACTATAAAAATTCTACTGCTAAAAATTTCTATAAATGCTTTCTCAGGGTTTTTTTTTATTCAAAAGAATGAAAAAAGCTGCGCAATTCTGTCACTTGAATTATAATAATTAACGACCGAAATCGAAAAGCGATCATTTATTCTTATTTCAAATATACTCACATTTTTTTCACTATTTGTTTCTCCTTTGGACAAATATCAAAATGAAAAAAGAACATCGGAAACTGTCTTTAAAAAATCAAAATTTATAAATAAGATAAAAAATAGAATAAAAGGATACGACGTATCTACATACCTGATGTTCTGTATAATAATTTGAGTTTGAGATATAATAATAATTTATAAATTACTTACCCATAATAAAAGCCTAAAGACCATTTCATCTAAGTTTTCTTGTGAAAATTCCGTTTAAAACGCTGAAAAAAAGTTATATAACCATACCTTATTGCTAAAATAAAGATAAAGTTCCTTGCAGAATTAAAACTAAGATTCCGTTGGTGTTTTTCCACTGCCAGATCACTTTTCTAGTAATAAAATTTCTGTTTTAATTTCAAAATAATATAAATGTTCCTTTTAGTCCAGAGAATCTATTCAAAATTTTCTAATGGTAGTAACTTGTCACTTATGCGCATGCTATATAGTTTGGTTCCTCACGTCACAAGCAACATCTCGCGTCCGAGGATTCCTCTCTATTCTGCGCCTACACAACGATAATGAATAATAAATGACGAAGCCGTTCGTGTCCCGGCAGGGAGAGGATTCCCCTTTCCAATATCCTGATCGCCTCGGAGTTGTCTGGAGGTTAGAGACTGTGAAAATCCTATAGGATATTTTACGATAAACAAAACTTCATATAATTTCATTATCTTCTTGTTTGCTTATTCTGAATAAATGGGAGGCCATCAATATTGGCAATTTTCGAAGTTGATGTAAAAGTTAAGCGAAGGAAAGAAGTTAATTAGAATTACCTGTCAGGTTTTATTGTTCTGAAGATTGTGTAGGACTTTTGCTTTTATGTGAAAAAGTATCTCTTAATTGTTCGAAATTACAAATCAAAATATTGTTTAGAACCCGTCTCGGTATTGACCATCCGTTTTGTGGAGGAGTACAAAAACATTGTCGATTTCAGGGTTGGTTTGATATTTCATATCATATGTGAAAAGAATATCGAAAAGGGTAATCGATAATTTACGTGTACATTTCTTTAATTCCAGGTTTTGTATTGAAAAGTAAACCATAGCTATGACAACGTTCTCAATAGGTTGCAAATTATCATACTAATCATATTTATTGATGGGCGTGGCCTGGGTGGCAGTCTTCCCTTTGTATAAGAAGACGGACACATAGTGACATATTTCTGAAAATAAAAAAAAAAATAATTCACTCACTCAGTTTTACAGTTCTAACTACCATTTGACTTTTTTCGTGAAAAACGACTTTGAAGTTTTAGGTGCCTGGAAATGATATTTATACTAATTGTATAACCAGGAAGATTTGAGGGAAGAAATATTTTCGTTATATATAATGAAAAACAAATCTTTAGTCCTCAAAACGTTTTATCTTCTTCAATCGAGATGGCCGAAAATGTAGTTAGAATACTTCTTACTAACAACTTAAAAGAATTCCATACAAAATGTGTTGGAGATAGAACAAAACTCTGTCGGCTTCCTTTGATCTTTTGGAAATAAATAGAATACTCTTCCATTAAGCCTTATAAAACATTTCCATTACAAGGAAAAAAAATGGACATAGAACACTTTGTTACTGATCCAAAATGAAAAAGTTAAAAATCGATGGCTTTTACGCCTAACATTTTGAGTTGAGTAGGTTTATGTAGAACAAGTCGTGACGGTACCAATGATATGCTCAACTCAATTTTGACAAACATGGAGTTAGAACACTGTAAGACTGAGTGCGCGAATTCATTTCAAAGTTGTATCCATGTTAAACGTCTTTAAATTCAATAGCATCATTTAAAACCTGATAAATTTACAGCATGGACCAGACATGCACGTTTCGGGTACTAAACCCTCGTCAGTGATCCTTAGTCTAAACAATGTAATATTGCCAAAAAGTATGAAAATTATTATGTCCAAAAATGACCCAAAAGACGTAGCAGAATGGGTGGGATATGATGCTACAGGACCCACGTTTTAGAAATTTCAAGAAGTTTTAACAGAAAATTTTAAATGCGTTGAAAAGACAGACGATCAACCGAAGTTGATCGAACTTGGCTACATGTGCCCTCGGGGACTCTTGGTCCACCAGCAGTGACACTCACCAAGTAGTTCAAATGTTAAACGTCTTTAAATTCAATAGCATCATTTAAAACCTGATAAATTTACAGCATGGACCAGACATGCACGTTTCGGGTACTAAACCCTCGTCAGTGATCCTTAGTCTAAACAATGTAATATTGCCAAAAAGTATGAAAATTATTATGTCCAAAAATGACCCAAAAGACGTAGCAGAATGGGTGGGATATGATGCTACAGGACCCACGTTTTAGAAATTTCAAGAAGTTTTAACAGAAAATTTTAAATGCGTTGAAAAGACAGACGATCAACCGAAGTTGATCGAACTTGGCTACATGTGCCCTCGGGGACTCTTGGTCCACCAGCAGTGACACTCACCAAGTAGTTCAAATGTTAAACGTCTTTAAATTCAATAGCATCATTTAAAACCTGATAAATTTACAGCATGGACCAGACATGCACGTTTCGGGTACTAAACCCTCGTCAGTGATCCTTAGTCTAAACAATGTAATATTGCCAAAAAGAATGAAAATTATTATGTCCAAAAATGACCCAAAAGACGTAGCAGAATGGGTGGGATATGATGCTACAGGACCCACGTTTTAGAAATTTCAAGAAGTTTTAACAGAAAATTTTAAATGCGTTGAAAAGATTTGTATTTAAATTTTGTATTTATTTGTATTTAAATTTTGTATATTTGTATTTAAATTTTCTTAATACGACATTTGTGAATCGCTTATAAAAATTCATTTTTATTTACAATATAACTATATTACAATAAATTAATGTGCAATTTGCATTTTATGATTACATTAATGCTGTTGTTTCGTAAGCAGAATGGCCTTTATTTGAAGTAGAGATTTCCACATAAAGTCTTCATGGTAATAGCTATGTTAATCAGATTTTGGTTTCAATTTTTCCTGTAGAGAAAACTTCGCTTTCAGCACCGAAATGAGAAGATAGTGGAGTTATGGGGTTTCAAACGAAAACATGTGAAATCGACGTTTTAAATCAAAAGTGTGTACATGAAGATATAGATGTACATCCTTTTTCGGGTTGACTTGTACAAACTCTACATAAAAAGTATATCAATATAAAAACTGGCTCATATCTGGTAAAAGTATCTGATTTATAGATTGAAATATAATTAAATAAAGACAAGGTTAATTACTATATAACCGATTCAAGGTACATCAGCCAAAGCTCATTTATTATTAATAAAAAATGTTATCATCAGCGTTGATCATTACGTCAGAGATTGGAATGCTTGAATTTTTAAAAATAGAAAACTAATATAGAAGTCACGAATTGGGTCAATGTCATATCGTATAAGGTGACTGATTTAGGAAAAAAAACCTTGGTTCCTTGCATTAAATACTTAATATTTCTGTCATACAATGTGATTAGAAAGTCTTCGTATTCTTTATATTGACCTTGATTCGTCAATAGTCCGTGCCCTTCTGGAAATTTCCAATGGTTTATTTTTCTGAAAGCTCGTGAAATCTACGTTGAATGAGCACAATTAGCACTTTGAGCGTCCTGCTGCTTGGGCCAAAAAACATGGACTGTTACTAAGCGTCGCTGAAAACATTAAAACGTAATTAATTATGTGTTTCTCATCGAATCTGTTTCTGAAACTTTGAATATATGCTAGATAATGTAGATATGCATATCAAATACCTCACAGACTGTTTTCTAGTGTTTTAGGGCAAAGAGTATGCGTTCTGAAAAGAAATCTTTTGGCACTTTCAAAATTTTATCAGCAAAAGTACAAATATAGACAGAAGTTGATAAATAACAAAAGAAAACAATCATACCTTTTCATTGTTTTATATGCTATCTCAAAATCATACAATTACAATGTATGTCAATATGAGAAAATTAAATAAATTTAGACAAATCGTAGCCAAGCATTCAACACTTACCTTACTTTTTCGGATAATGTTTACCTTACTTAGTTTAATTGAGAAACGAAAATTTGAACGAATATTAAAAAAAACATACATAAAATATCATAAACATATATAAATATCATAAACATATATAAATATCATAAGCATAATTATATAAATATCATAAACATATATAAATATCAGAAACATACATAAAATATCATAAACATATTTATTATATAGTCTGTTTATATTCCCACTGTCATTGGCTGAGAACTGTTACGTAACGAGTCATTGTCACATCATATTGACCATTCGGATCTCCTCGCCCTTTATTTGTAACTGCATAAAAAGACTCGGATGCCAATGGAAGAAGGTTTTACATCAAATCGATGCAAAAGTAAAAAGGCACCTTTTCAACATTCAAAATTCTCCAACCTAAGTGAGTAATGTTGTGAGTAACACAATTAACAGATACGATCCAATGTTGGAACTTGTATTTCATGATAGATTATAACAAAACTAATAAAACGGGGAACTATTTTTAAAATGGCGCCGTCTGACGTCTGAGTCTTTTTTTCGAAGAAAAAGGTCGAGGCTAATCCGAATGCATATTGACCTGTGAGGGACGATTTCATTAAATAATATTACCGCGAAAACTCTTGCTTCCGGTTTACCATGAAATATCGAAAATGCGCGAAATTTATATCTGTAACATCATTTCGTAAACAGCAGTAAGGACGCTAAAGCTGAGCTCAAATCCTTGAATTTTGAGCCTATCTACGGATTTTGACTCTGAAATAATCTTAGTTTGACACATTGAATAAATTCTGTTACTTTCAGGATAATACAGCGACAGATAATGCTGATATTAACACGTCTTGAAATATTTTCAAAGAAAAGTCGATGTCAGCAATTTAAAAAAGGTACGGTACCCTTCATTTATTTATAAATACTAATTAGTCCACTATATAATAAAACAATTGTGGACTTTTCACTCGGTGAATATGGTGTGATATTTTCTGAATTTGAAAATATTGACCTCGGCTGTCGCCTCGGTCAATATTTTCAAATTCAGAAAATATCACACCATATTCACCTCGTAAAAAGTCCATAATTGTATCATAAACGTATATAAATATCATAAACTTCACAAAACTATATAGATGTCAATTACATATTAACTTTGGCTTCTTTTGCCCGTGACTATTGTTGACCTGTTGCAAACTATGACAAAAACAATAGATCTTTTTAGTTTGAAATTTAATTCTTTACAGTTGCTCACATGTGAGTTTATGTCATTGGTATTGAAATATTAACTTGAACTTTGCATTATTATTGTTCTTGATATCATGAAGAATATCCTTGTTGATTCAATATTCTAACATGTCTAATATGACTTGAGATTTTCTCCCTACATGCAACTATAGAACACGCCTGATGTAAAATCTCCTACAAACTTCCAGTTCGCTAAGCTCCGCCCATTCACGTGCTATAGATCTCGTGCAGAACAATATAAGAATAGAAATAACAACTAGCTAACTGTGTGCACAAACCACGGTTAGCTAATTGTTATTTCTTAAATAGCCTGCAAGTGGAAGTTTGATTGATATTCGTTCAGAACGTGCCATGAAGCGCATTAAAATTCACGTGATTTCCTTGGTGTAACATCGTAACATAATAAGAAAATTAAACAAGACTAACTTGTAAGTTAGAGTTTAATTGAGATTATGTTACGTCATCTTTACACCAAAGTGGATTCCCTGGTGTAAAGATGACGTAACAGAATCTCAATCAAACTTCAACTTACAAGCAATGACAAATATGGATAATGACCATATCTCTGTATACAGCACAAAATCGATATTTCAGAAAATCAGAAACAGAAGGCATACAAAATCAGGATAAAAAATAGGAACCAAAGCAAATAAACAAAAACCTCCACCACATGAAAAGAAGCGAACTCCCGATATTGGAGTGAGTCTCATTAAATTTTCTAATTCTGTGACAAAGTCATTAAAAGTTAACACAATGAAACAAAAACTGACAATAAAGCCGATGACAATCTAGTTGGCAAAGTGATCGGACAAGATATAGTAGCTTACAAAGCACACTACCACACTTATAGACCACTTGCCAAAGTCCATAATGGCTGACAAAATTACAAAAAATGTCCGAGACAGACAACTTTTGCGCACTTTTTCATTATTACGTCTGAATAAAATTGCGTCTTTTAACAGTGACGTCATAGTGAAAAACAACGCCAAAAGATGTTGACTCGGACATTTTGAGTTTTTAATCAAGATAGGAAAATGGTCTATTGCAGCAAGAAAAACATACGAAGTGAATCAAGGCATATTATTCACAACATTTCACATGCAATCGTCATTTCATAATATTTCAGTGTGTTTGCATATTTAGTTAGAATTTTGGTGGCTCCGCTGGAAGCATCACTGATGAGAATTTAATATTCGAAACACGTGTCTGGTGCAGGAAAAATTGGTTTGGAATTTTCATCATGAAGGTATAGAGTTGGAACACTTCGTTATTATTAGCTACAACGAAGAGCATATCATTGAATGTCAGAATGTTGAACGATTGATAATACTAGAACACATGTTCGAAATGTTCCCAGCCATATACAATGCCACTGGGGAGGCATTTTCGAAAAAAAATGAAGTTGTAGCGACCGGAGTCCTCCCAAACAACATCGGAGCTTGTATATGCGGCTGATACTGAGGAGAGTGCAGTGGAAAAGCCCTTTGAACTTGCTTCGACAGATCGATATTATATGGTGCAATTTTGATACTTTATAATACTTTATAAGCAGTAAAAGAAAGGAGTAGATAACCAACGGTCGCAGCACCCTTAACAAAACAATGAAACGCAACAACACAAAGAGCACACGCATAAAAGACACAATGGGTCACGAAAGACCAAAGACGCTTCCAAAATATCAAAGATATAAGACGACACTCGAATCAATGATACCCATGGACAGCTGGCACCGACAAAGGAGGCAAATATGTAGGATGACCACCTCCATTTCTGAGTATAATGTTTATGCGCCAACAATTAGTGTATTGGTCATGCCTAAGATATATTGATTTGTATGACATATGACTAGAAACAATGAACTTCTAACAATATAAGTCTCATTCCCCCATCTTTCTAACAGAATAAGAAACAGCTATACTTAATGCGGTTGAATCGGCATAACACATACCATAAAATATTTTGATCTGAACTGAGACACTCAGGAAATACAAATTTTAAACACTCTGCACACGGAATTTTTCAAATAAAATGCAACAAACAGGCGGAGGAACTGAGAAACGTATGCAACTAGATATCAAACGCTTTCTTGTTTAACTTGGCCTGAATAGGAATTCCTTACTTCCGTCGATGAGCTCGTTCACGAATCTTTTCACTTTGAAACAGACAAAAATGAAGTAAATCGCCTATCGTATGTCCGACGACACATTTTCTATATAGACGTGGCCACAGACAGTGCATGTATTTTATATATTCTTTTCATTTCCGTGTGTGAACATCAACGGCGGGTGCGGCTAGCCAACAGGGGATGCTTACTCCTCCCGGGCACCTGGTCCCACCTCTAGCTTACTAGGGGTCCGTCGATGCTCAATTTGGTACTCTATTGTGAGCGCTGTTGAGATTATCGTCAGGATCTTCTTTAACTCATTTATGTCACACTTATGCCCTTTGCCGTGTGGAGCTCGTAAAAAAGTTCCCCGCGAGGGGTTTGACAGTAAGTGTTTTGAATATTTTTCCCTGACATTGTCGCCATAGCATTTTCTATATAGACGTGGCCTCAGACAGTGCATGTATTTTATATATTCTTTTCATTTTCGTGCGTGAACATTGACGGCGGGTGCGGCTAGCCAACAGGGGATGCTTACTCCTCCCGGGCACCTGGTCCCACCTCTAGCTTACCAGGGGTCCGTCGATGCTCAATTTGGTACTCTATTGTGAGTGCTGTTGAGATTATCGTCAGGATCTTCTTTAACTCATTTATGTCACACTTATGCCCTTTGCCGTGTGGAGCTCGTAAAAAAGTTCCCCGCGAGGGTTTGACAGTAAGTGTTTTGAATGTTTTTCCCTGACATTGTCGCCATAGCATTTTCTATATAGACGTGGCCTCAGACAGTGCATGTATTTCATATATTCTTTTCATTTTCGTGCGTGAACATCGACGGCGGGTGCGGCTAGCCAACAGGGGATGCTTACTCCTCCCGGGCACCTGGTCCCACCTCTAGCTTACTAGGGGTCCGTCGATGCTCAATTTGGTACTCTATTGTGAGTGCTGTTGAGATTATCGTCAGGATCTTCTTTAACTCATAAGGGTCAGTGTCATGGCCTCTAGCAACAGCCGCTTAATTGTCTGTTTAAAATGACAAATCCAAAATAATTCACTACCTCTATCCTTCAATTCAGCCGCATAAATCTTTAACAGACGTAATCCTCTGCAAAGTTTGACAACAGGTTCTAGATGATTTTAAAGAGTTGGCTAGAGCTGTCTTTAGTTACAATGTAACTTCATAATTGTCTGGTTCATGCTGTAAATTTATCTGCTCTAAAATGATGCTAATGAATTTGAAGACGTTAAACATTCATAACATTCATATCATCAAATTTCGTTGGCGTTTTCATTTCTCAATTAATACATTATGCTAGGGAAACTCCATGTACTCAGATTTTGTTCTAAGAGGTAGACGGTTTTCAGTTAAGCTTCTCAGTCAAGGATACATTTGTCATCGTCTAACATCGTCACTGAGGAAGTTATATGGTCGATATTCGGAAATGGTAGCACACTATGACGTCCCCTTGTCCAGAGTCATAAATGATATTCTGACGTAGACTTTGTGACATACCAATTTATACGTTTGTCTTCCTTTGTGAGAGTTACCGATTGTGACCTTTCTACCAAATTGAAGTGGCGGGTGTTGCATGCAAACATGAGATGCTCACTCTTCCTGGGCACCGATCTCACTTCTTCGCAGGGAGTTAAATTCTCTTCATATGGTAGAATTTTTTTTTATTTCTGTTCCTTTGCCTTAGGTCTGGTTTATCCTTGTTTTGTATGCCTTTGGATAGATAATTTTTCGATTAACGATTTTGTACTTCTTGATAGGGATGTTTTTTCCTATTTGTCATCAGTTATTTAAACGAAGACAAGATAGAGTCCAAATATCTCTTGGTATGACTTAAGACAACAACTCAAAAAGACAGGAAGGTTCAGTTTATGGTGAATGATGACAATGAAGCCCAGTTTATGAGATTATCTGACGGCAAATAGAGGTGTATGTTCCTCTATTACGAGATCGATTTCTTCAACTTGTTTTGGAAAATTAGAACTCTAGGAAGACTCCCCGAATAGAACACACCCACAGGATGCAACGAATATAAGACAAAACACCTTAAAAAAAGGGAACAACGAGAGAAGTCCAACCAAGACCAACAGGACAAGGCACATGTGTATCTGGACCCAGTCTTCAGTTTACTTCCGGTTGACAAGCTGTGCACGTGTTGGTAAGAAATGTGGATGTGTTTCAAGAAGATGTTTTGAATGCACGATCATCACAAGAGGAAGCGTTTATCCCACCCCCCGAATAGTACCTCATTGTCTGCAGGTAGAGACATTGAATCTCGATTTTTTTTTCAATTTCGTGCATGGACATCGACGGCGGGTGCGGCTAGCCAACAGGGGATGATTACTCCTCTCGGGCACCTGGTCTCACCTCTAGCTTGCTAGGGGTCCGTCGATGCTCAATTTGGTGCTCTATTGTGAGTGCTGTTGAGACTTTTTTTTTATAATAACAGCAAAGAAGTACCTAACCGTTATTCAGTCTCAAAGTCGAGAAGGCAAGGCCAAATCGTGAGAATTCTCATCGAAACGGTTGCGAACCCCGGAATGAACAACATTCCGAAGTGACTCATTTGCAACACGAACATTCTAGTTACCGATACCGACTTGCTTGTATTACATGTAATACACTACTGACCGCATTAATGCATTAATCGTTAGTCTTAGTTTGACGACTGGGCTAGTCACCACCGCTGAGGTCTTTCCGTCGACAATACTTTGCATCAAAAAGGAAATTACCTTTGTTTGATAACACCAGCATTCCATTGCTTAACAGGCTATACATGTATCTATTGTATTTGGTCGGAGGGGGAATTTGAACCGCTAAAGCACTTTGGAATGATTGAATATATCACAGGTCTTGGCAAAGAACAATAATAAATATACTGACAGTTTAATAAAATCCGTTATGCTGTCACTAAAATTAATTTTAAAATGTCAAAGATTCACACATTTTCTTCATTTTAAATTTCATATTTGCTATTAGAAGTGGTAAAGCGCTCGAATAAAATACTCTTGGATTTTACAATTAAGGAGAAAGGCTTAGTTATAATCTCAGAATCAGCGCTAGTATTTTAACCTCCGTCTCTAAAGTAGTATGTACGCCATTCGACGTTATATAACGGATTGATTGTTATTTCTATGCCCCGGAATCAAAGATTCAGGGGCATATATTGTCCGTGGCAAAAACTTGGACGTAACTTCTGATTGGTAAGAGGTAGGGCTGTGATATTTCACTTGTGTCTTTTTTGTTACAAGACCTTTTCAATCATATCAATATTTTTGACCTTGTGACCTTGACCTTTGACCTACTTTTCAAAAAGTTTTGAATGGTATGTGATGGGGCGGTGATATTCCATATGCATATTTCATGTGATTCACCACTTGACCTTTCACCTACTGAACAGAAAATGGTGTCAATACTAACATAGATGACAACGGGTTTGTGTTTCACAAACACAGGTTTTATTGGATTAAGAATTCAAAGTGGATTCTTATTAGTTGTGATTTTTTATCTCATTTCTCGACTTTCACTCACTTATTCATGACAAACAGCAAATAAATGTATATTTGTGAAAAGGTTGGCCTAACTTCAGTCCTTAGTCTGTACGCAGAGTTTACTATCAAACATACGTATGTTTTAATACATTCGCTCGAAAACACATAAATTTGTTAATTGTTAGAAAAAGTAAATGGAAACTAAGGCGTGAAGGTCATGGATACCATTTGACTATTAGTAAAATGTATCACAAGAACTTGTTGACTTCTTGAGTCAAGGAACATAATGTTGAATAAGAATATATGGTAAAGAAAAAGTATTTTGTTTAAATTTTCATCGCGCATAATAGGAAGGAGACATAAAAATACAGTAGCAACTTTTGACGGCCATGTGCTACTTTGTGACGAAGATTACCAGATTATATGCGCTCATCTATCCACTTACTCACATACACAGAGGTCTCCCATGAAACATATAGTCATCATATAAACCGCTGTCAGGAGACGTAATTTCAATAAAATTACGATTCGGACAGATTGATATTCCCAATGAAATCTATTGTACCCTTCTATGTCTCTCCTTTAATTTTGATTTGACCTGGATTGTCATCTTTGTGTATGTTTTTCATTATCTCCAGCTGTCTTTTAGAAGTAGAAAGAATGATACATTCAAAGTATGAAAATTATTGCTGTGAAGTGCTGGATTGCTGTACTGTATTGTTTGATTAAAGGCCGTAAGTTTGTTTAATAAGGATTGCATTATCATTTAATTTCCGTCGCTATCATTTAGAAACAAAGATTCTGACTGGCCGAGGAATTTTGTTTATACATCGATCAATTTAATTTTTCACGGACGTCTATTTATAGCACTATGTTTGGAACCAGTGATTCCCTCAAAACATGTATACGCTCGTAGCTGTAAATACAATAATATGTTGATGTTTACTTAAAATTTCAAGGGTACTATTTCTTTTCTACTTGTACTTACTAAAATATTTCCTCTGCATGTAGGATTTCCTAAAACTGGTTTTAATTCCAAAGATAGAAGAGAGGGTATTCTTCGCTGTATGAATCATGACGGTTGCCATTATAATAACTTATTCTCGCTTCGCAGTTGTATCACTGTGCCACCCTCGAACTTACGAAATACAGTGCGGGGGCGGCCTGTTATTAGATTCAAGAAAACAGTCCATTTTCCATAAGTAGAGGATATAAAATGACAAGAAATGAATCTTACATTTATTCTGTTGATACAGGTATCATCCGAAAACTGGACAAAAACTTTTGCATCAACGCGCTTATTATAAATAAAAAAGGAAAGGAAACACAGTTGAAATGCACAGTAAGAGCCCCAAAAGGGACATCACAAAAAGCAACACAGAAACATTAAACACGAAAGACCACATATAATCCAGCGATACCAATTGGCAACCGTTGCCGATATACGACGTTCATCTGCTACGTCAGTAGCAAATGGTGTGCTTATTCGGATTACGTGCGAAGAACTTTCCCACTTTTCCGGTTACCAAAAGGTATCCAATAACACACAATTGTGGTGTAAAATAACCCCACTGTAAGATGACCATACAAACAAGATAGCATGACGCGAGGGACCCGAGCAACACAAAGATGGATATAAATATAGAGGGATGTACGAAATACAGTCCGTGCTGTGGCGGGTATAGCGAGCTCATGCATAGTTATCATCCGAGGAGTGCGACCGACATTCATAGAGGACAGCTGGTTTGGGTCGTGTCTTCTCTGTCTCCTCCCTTTTAAGAGGTTTGGAAGGGCCCGTCATGGAGTCCTGTCGTCAGAGGACTCTAGAGTGCAATTCTTAAAAATGCGCAGATACAAGACTGGGCAGAAAAAGTCGAACCCGGTAAATGGCAATTACAGGAAGGAGAAGAAAAAGAAGAATAATTATGTTAAATTAGGCAAAACTAGGGGAACGAAACCCTAAGCTACTAAACAATATCCCATAAACTATGTTACAAGTGGTTGAAATGATCAATAATGAAATATTAATCCTAGTGGTTGAAATCATCAATATTAAAATATTTTTATATGTTCAAGTTCTGTGCTTTATATGTGCATTTCAACAAGTGATGTCTCATAAGTGATGCTCGAGACAAAATTCCAAATAATATGAATATTTTTGAAGAACGAAGGTCCAAATGAAACACAAATATTCTGCCAAAGAAATTCCTTAGGATTAGCTGTGCCTTCAGTGACATCCCGATAGTACTTTCATTTAGAAACAGTGTTGTTTATCTAAATGGTTCCTTTAAAACATTGATTTAAAGAAAACAGTCATGTTGTTTAACACAAATTAGCAGCAAAGTTTATGAGTCTAACGACACCACAGTTTCTGGATTATCTTTATTTAAATCTTATACGTGATCAATTCTGAGACAATTTTCGCGTCACATTTCCAACAATGTCATTACTTTTTTCAAATGGGCCATTTCCGGGACCGATTAAATGCCAGTTTTTATTTCTATTGGGGAGCATCATTTCCGTCAAGAAATCGACAATTACTTTTTTTGTATCATTCTCAATGATTTGATTGTTATGTTTTGTGTCTGAAGTTAACATTGGGAATCTTAATGCCACTGGACACAAACGTTTAAAAAGTGAAAACATAAATGGCTAGAGAAATATCATATTTTTACTTACTTGAATAATTGAATTCCTCAGGTAGAAGGGTTTTAGAATAAACGTTTACGTACCATCGTGTATATGTACCTAGATCCCGTCCTGACGACATGCGATGTCGATTAGTATGGGTGTAACTACAGGTAATAAAAACCTTCTTTGTATGATTAACCATTTAGCTCGATTTCGGCGACTTCAAATGCTTCAAAGCTTATGAATTTGGTCTTTTTGGCTTAGGACATTTTTGGCACGCATAAAAACGAAAGAAAAAAGATGTGGGTACCCGATGGTGAGTGCATCTGCTTGACACCTGTGATATGCATGGTTACATAACGGCGAAGATATAGAGCAGAAGCCTATTCCAGACAAGCAACCGTTCGATTTAAATGACGACTGGTACTGCAATTATATGAAAACGTTTAATTAGATCTTTCAACTTTATTACCAATATAAAAGGATTAACCTCAAATAACTACATGTATGTATGTCTTGAGTCAGAATTCGAAGTCCTGAAATGCTTAATATGTCTCCTGAAATGTTAGGGTGAAATATAAGGATAATTTATTTTATTTTGCGTCTTAATGACCATGTCTGGTTATCTTACCCCGCACAGATTGGATAGGGGTAGACTCCGTGTGTGATATTACAGGCAACGTAACTTATTCTACGGTGTACTAACCGAAGCAACTCTCAAATGAGTATAACAGTCAACTATTCCCATCTTCATCCTCCAGTCCCAGGAGACTGTGTGCAGATTAGATGTCAGTTTCACAAAAAAAAAAAAAAAAATTCTCACGAAAAAAAAAAAAAATCAGGAATTTTCGTATCTTATCATTAGATAAAAGATCCAATGCTGTTTCATCTAGGGAGCAACTAATTGATTTTTGGGATGGGGGTGCAGATAGACTTTGCAAAAACATTTTCCGGATCAAAAAATCGCCCCCCCCCCCCCCCCCTTTGCGACCTCGCATGCCTTGTAAACACACTTTTTGTGTTACATTTACAACTAAGCACAATTAAGGAATCATTGTAATACTTTTTGGTTGATCGAGGTATCAACACCAAAAATTGAGGGAAAATGCATAAGTTTTCCCTCAATTTTTGGTATTGATACCTCGATCAACCCAGATATATTACATTGATTACTTATCATTTCATTTAGTCGCGTTTCAACGTTTATCTGCAGCTTTGAAATTGTGTTGCTAACGACGTTGCTTATGACGTTGCCAAGCGCGTACTTCCGGCTGGCAAAAGTCTTCCTGTCCACCCCCACATAAAAAGTAAATGGTTGCTCCCTTAGATTGTATTATGTCTTTTTAAATAAATTATACATACTGAATATCAATTTAGAAACAAAACCTCAAGAAATTTAGCAAGCAAGTAGAACTTAGCGTTCGAAAGTTGCGAAAGTTTCTTCAATTTTTCGTAAGAATTTTTGTGAAACGGACTGATGATGTAAATAATTTTGTTCTATTTATTTGCCATCAACTTGAGCCTCGATCATTTCTTCTTAATGAACGTGAAAGATGTTTGGTATTTGTGAATTCTCGATTTCATATCGGGTCATCATCTATATTATAGTGACCCTTACGACACATTCCATTTATAATAAAATCAATTGATCAATCTCAGTAAATTTATTCTCCCAAAGAATAAACTTGGCAGAATCAGAGTATCAGCCAAAGGATACAATGCAAGATTTCCGGACCCTGATGATGTCAGGTAAGAATCCCGGTCCTGATACTTGTATTGTACAAACAAGCACATAGAGCAAATATCATATTGCTTACGTCACGAAATTCATTGTAGGTGGCGCCACGAGAAACAAATTTTACAAGCAAATATTTTGTTTTATTATCATGCGGATAATTTAAGTAGTCTGGTATTCCTCTTGTTGTCACCGATCTTTTCAAGATATTTTCATGCGCAAAAAAACACGAGATCGTAACTGTTTGCAAACAAACTTCAAATGATCTTAGTGCAAAGCGACTAAAATAGGGAAACTAAAAGAAGGGTCTATCCAAGGGTCTATTTCTCAATGACTTACTTTGTCATTGCAAACAATTTTGAAAATACAATTTAAAAAAAATACAAAACATTTTAACATTTCATCTTTGCTTCAGTCAGAATCAGAAGAACTAAGAGTTTCCAGATAGCATACTTCGCGATCGGTTTCAACGGTATGACGGCGGCCCGGGTATCAGTCAGAATTTTATAATCCATTTTAAATTGTCTTATACTGAGTATGATAGATCATTTTTAAAAGGGGTATTTATATCCATTTCAAATTTCCTGTACAGAGTACGTGATAAATCATTTTTAAAGGGGCTTTCTTTTTTTAAGTAATGTGGAAATTTATATATTAAAGATGTTGAACCACCTAAAAAGAACACAAAGAAGGACTATGAAAGTCGCAGAAAGCCAAGGTCGCTAAAAGAGGGCCTGGAAAACAAACTGGCCTTGGATTGAGTTTCAGGACGATGCCGATGATGAGCCCTCAATGATTTGCTAATTCCGCTAGGAAAATGGCAAAGTGAGCGAGTTTGTCAAGGGATGTAAATCATTGCAGGCCTTGGAACTCGTGAAAATATTGGTTTATTTTTCAACAAATTCTTTGAATGCATTGTAATCGTTCAAATTAGCTGAAATAAAGAATGCTTTTTTAGTTCAATGGTTTCGGACAAGTTAAAATGCTTACCGACAGCCTGTTATTCACATCAGGTTGGCCGAATGACAACCCAAGATTTTCACGAGTTTCAAGTCCTGGGCCCGGCACCATAAACTAAGAATTTACTAAAGTGAAATTCTCAAAATACGATATATAGCAAATCAGTGAAAATTTGAAATATTGAGTTCATCCATTCTATTCTACTCTGAAAATAGACAAATTGTGTGAATCATTTCAAGTCATCACTCATATTATAATGAGATAAAAAAAAATTAAAATCTAGACTTAAGTCAATTCTTAGTTTATGGTGCCGACCCCTGATCTTGGGCACGTGTTTCGAATGGAAAATCCTCATAAATGGTACAAATATTACGTAAAAAACGTACACTCAACGTTGAACTTTGCATTTCTATGTTTTGAATGATTTTATCCAAAAAAAGACTCTATTCTTAAATTTACGCCACAAAACGATTACTTAAAAGTAGTAGTATGTTCATTCTTGTAATGTTTTAATAATTTGATAACAAAATTATGTATGTGGTTGCGATTCAAAAGTATTGTTGAAAATTGTTGTACCGCATCTTCCTACACGACATAACTAACATGAAGAATTCGGCAAAAATATAGAGTTTCAATCATGTTATGCTCAACATATGTACCGCTCTCGTTCGGTTTACTTGAGACTTGTGGATGGGTATTGGATTAGAGGTGTACCATTCTCCCACTTGAGTCTGAGAACTCTAAAATTTCCCTTGGGTGAGATTATAACTATCAACCATATGCTGTCATGTGGGACGAGAAAAGCCCACCCGAGGGGTCTGGTTTCTGGTCAGGGAACGAGGCTTGCCGAGTTCCCTGACCAGAAACCAGACCCCGAGGGTGGGCTTTTCTCATCTCACATGACAAACATATGGTTGATCGTTTTTCTCCCATTTCTAGGGGCCTTTCTTGAAATTCCATGAAATCATGAAATCGTCAACTTTCTCGAATTCGAAAAATAAAGGAATATTCGTTTTCAGCGCCATCAAAAATGGTTTATTCTAAAAGAATAAACCGTAGTCCTTAGCCTTAATCGGTTAAATAAGAATTAGAATGTAGAAAAAGAAGTTTTAAAACGACGTTTTTGTTGAGAGGTCGCCGTTTTTTGGTGCAAAAATCATGACGTCACAATGGATACAAACGACGTCACAATATGGATACGGCCTATACGGCCGACGTCAAAAGTCTCGTGGGGGGCATATGGGATACAGTGACCCTACATGACGCGTCGCTATGGGCAAACTCTATCCCACATGGGGGCAAATGGGAGAAAAATCGATCTCACCCTCTGACGTCACCGATCTCAACTCTGACGTCATCGCTACCAAAGCGACATTATGGAAGCAAGGCAAACTGGTGATTATAACAGACACTCTAGATAGCCGATAACCTGGGAGAAAAACAATCAAACACCACCACGAGGGAGGGATGGCTAATTCCCAACCCTCGTGTAAAAATTTTGCTTGTCCATGACTCGGCAAGCCTCGTCATGGACTTGCAAAATTTATACACTCGGGTTGAGAAATCGCCATTCCTCCCTCGTGGTGGTGTTAGATTATATTATTTCACACCCCGGACAGAGATATCTACAGATTTACCCGTTCTGAGACATCTCTTTCTCCCATTTGCCCCCATGTGGGATAGAGTTTGCCCATAGCGACGCGTCATGTAGGGTCACTGCATCCCACATGTACCTCGCGTGACTTTTGACGTCGGCTGTATAGGCCGAATCCATATTGTGACGTCGTTGTTATCCATTGTGACGTCATGATTTTTGCACCTAAAGCGGCGACCTCTCAACAAAAACGTCGTTTTAAAACACCTTTTTTCACATTCTTATTCTTATTAAACCGATTTAGGCTAAGGACTATGGTTTATTCTTTTAGAATAAACCATTTTTAAGGCGCTGAAAACGAATATTCCTTTATTTTTCGAATTCGATAAAGTTGACGATTTCATGGAATTTCAAGAAAGGCCCCAAGAAATGGGTGAAAAACGATCAACCATATGTTTGTCATGTGGGATGAGAAAAGCCCACCCTCGGGGTTTGGTTTCTGGTCAGGGAACTCGGCAAGCCTCGTTCCCCGACCAGAAACCATACCCCTCGTGTGGGCTTTTCTCATCCCACATGACAGCATATGGTTGATAGTTAGAGTCTCGCACCCCCGGATGTTTGTCACGAACCCCCTATTGTGACGTCATAGACATTTACGTAGTTTAGCAGTGTCTGACGTCACATGGAGCAGCATTTCACACAAAACAAGCGATGTTTATTTATGAATATTATGTGAAAATATATGGGTGAGAGAAAAATAATCAATCACCCCCTTTGTACAGGGACAGGGAAATCCCACCCTCGTATCAAAGATTTGCAATGTCCACGACTCGGCAAGCCTCGTCGTGGACTGCAAATCTTTGATACTCGGGTGGGATTTCCCTGTCCCTGCACAAAGGGGTGATAGATTCTATTTTTAATACACAGGGCCTCTCTTATACGTATTGTCCCTTACCCTTTCCCTGACATACAGCCTGACACGCCAGTTTAATGTTAAACGTCTTCAAATTCAAAAGCATCATTTAAGAGCAGATAAATTTGCAGCATGGACCAGACATGCACGTTTCGGGTACTTAACCCTCGTCAGTGATCCGCAATCTGAACATTGCAATATGAATAAAGAGTGTGCAAGTTATTATGTCTTAAAAACAGTTCTCTGTAAGGACCAAAATAATTTCAATAGCACGTGGAAACAGGATGTCTCCAATTTTGGAGATTTTTGGTGTGGAAGGTGTATATGATGTACTGAGACAAAAATAAACTTTCTTTTTACAAATTAAGTTGTCGTTGCCATGGAAACCATATTTGAAATTTTATGCATCAGTAGAATACTTGTTACATGGCATTTTCACAAGGCTCGTTTCCATGGTAACAGCTATTGTAGTCAACTAAAATTTCCTTAATTTTTCTCTTTATATGTTTAATAGTATAAATATTACTCAAGAAGTATGTTTCTGCCCGCTATTCTCTTTGTCAATATGCTCAAAATGTAGGCAAAAACCTGTTTTGAAGAGGCCCTTTTTAAGACCGAAAAAGCTCCTAATTTAACATGATTTTGCTCAAATTTAAGGTCAAATAACCAGAAATGTCAGGCTAACTTGATTTCTACTGCCAATTATATTTAAAGTTTAATCATCGATCTTTAAGAAAATGTTAAAATTTGAGTGGGACCTCTTCACAATTTTATTCAAATGGGTATAAAAAATGGTTACCATGGTGACATTCTGTTCAGTGCTATTACACATAGAGTAATTTACTGGTAAATTTTCAGCTGTCCGTTATATATTTTTAAGCATTTTTTATCAGTGCAGATAAAAGAGCATTATTGATTAAAAAAATCACCTTAAATTTTTTTCAAGGTCACAGGACCCAATTCAAGGTCATCTTGAATGCAATTCACAAAATTTGACAAAATTCTGTGATTTTTCAAAAATATGAGAGGCAGTTACTCAAAAATCATGTGGTATTGAGTAAAACAAACACATACATAGCGATTTTGGATATATCCCCTATTTATTGATCAAAGTTGCAAACAATCTCAAAATCAATGACATCCTTGATTTTTAGCTAGTATTTCATACATACATACAAAAAAAATGTGAGATTATCATGATTTTGTCTGGGGCTTATTGTTTTAAGAGAAATGTTCTGAACTAAAAATTGTAATGTTTTTCCATCTATCGGTCCTATTTTTAGAAAGAAGTTTTTTTGATACAAATGTATGACAGTCAAGATTTAATTTAGAAACAATAAATAACAACAAAAAATGCAAATTTTATTGAAATTGGAACCTATATTTTGAATTGACCTTGAACTTAGAGTCAATGACCTTGACAAATTTTGGAAGTGCTAAAATAAAGAATAATTTCTTCTGTTGTCCCCACATAAAGCTTAAGCAATATAAGTTATTTAAACCATGCTAAAAATAAATTTGAAAAGATATAGTCATCGTGTGTCAAATGAAAAGTTGCCATGGCAACCATTTTTGACCCTAAAATGTAGGAAAACAAAACAAGGTCCCACTTATTTTTTCCAGTGATTATATTTGTCACATGAAATCTATTTTGTTCTGACAACAGTGATGGTGTTATCAGCCTGACATTTTGTGTTATTTTTGCTTAAAAATGGTAAAAATTGGACAAAAATAGGCCTTGATTTTGACCTTATTTTATGGCAAATTTTGACTGATTTTTATTTGATAGGATCCGGCTAATTGAAAGAAATGTCAAAAATTTGTTATTTTTTCTAAAAATTGAAGTTTTAAAGATTATAAGTTGTTAATACCAATTAACTCCATGGCAACATAATAACCAAAGATGACTTATAAGACCATTTTTCAGTGCTATAAATAGACATACCTCGTTTCCATGGCAACCGGAATATTTATTTTCAAAAAATTGTTATTTTTGTGTTCAGGGCATTATACATACCATTTATAGAGAGAATCATGAAAATCCATGACATGCTGTTTCCAGAATATTTTGGTCCTTACAGAGAATTGATATTAAAATGTACTGAAAGACGTAGCAGGATGGCTACAGGACCCACGTTTTAGAAATTTCAAGAAATTTTGATAACAGAAATTTGGAATGCGTTGAAGAAACAATCAACCAAAGTTGATCGAACTTGGCTACATGTGCCCTCGGGGATAGACTAAATAATACAGTCTCTCCGCTGCCGCTAACAGAGACTGAACCCCACTATGGTTGTTACAGAATGAAGTCGGACGAAACTGTTGCCCAACGATTTTTCCATGTACAGACCGTTAATATTTATTTTCTTGCAGGTGAAATTTAAGTAAACATTAAACTAACTATCTCTACTCACCTCGCGTTTTTTTCTCGCTTCGTTGAACATTGCATTTTTGCCAATTTTGCCTTGCCTATTTAGTTAGGTAGGGAGTTAAAATTGGCAAAAATGCAACAACTAAGCGAGAAAAAAAACGCGAGGTGGGTATAGATAGTTAGTTTAATGTTTACTTAATAGCCATTCTCTGTAAGGACCAAAATAGTTCGGCACGGCATGTCATGGATTTTGATGATTTTCGGTATAATGGGTATATATTGAGTGCTGACCATGAAAATAACACTTTTCATGCAATGCGACCTCTGGTTGCCATGGTAACGAGGTCATTCTATTTATAGCACTTTTGGGACCATGAAATAAGCCAGCTCCGGAGACTTCGTTGCCATGGATACCACTGTAACAGCTTGTTCATCTTTATATAATCTATTCTTCCTCACTTCCATTCTTACTTAGTACACTTAGTTATGTGATATTTATTACAGGAAGCTTATTGTATTAAGCCAAACTAAGTCAAAATGAAGCGAAAAATAGAGGTGAAAATAAGGGCCAATTTAGTGTGTTTTTGACCATTTTCAATCTTAAATATCACAAAAGGCACCAATAGGAGACTAGTGATTTTCATCAATGGAAATGTATGTTTATTGACAAATAAAATGAACGAAAAATTGGAGTGGGTATTTAAGAGTTTTACCTAAATTCTGTCGTCAAAGACCGTTGCCATGGCAACATTAGACCTTTTTGCTTGTTTCATATTGTCTTTGAAATTGATTTTATTCCTTTTTAGAGTTACACAAGATTGTCAAAATGTATGCACGTATACATATGACTTGTATCTTTTACATAAGAACAATTAAAATGTTCAAGGTCATTGGCTTGATGTTCAAGGTCATTTATACTTTGAGACTCAAATTTTGCATAAAATATTGATTTTTTAATTTTTTTGTGACTGATTTTAGTGATTTTTTTATTTAGATATTTTCATAGGTCATATATATTATGAAAGCACATGAATATAAGAAAGACAAATCTTAGAATTTATTGAATTATAGCTATTCAATAGGAAAATATTTTTCCGTCAAAAAAGAAGAAAAATACAGATTTCGTCCCTTTTTTATCAACATACTCACCAAGAATTTAGATATTCGAAGATGTGAAGAAACGTAATCAATAGTTCTAAGAAATAAGTGATACATTTATCATTTTATGGCAAATAACTGTTAAGTTCAATATTTCAAGGTTTCTAAAATATTGACACCTTCATTTTATGAAAAATCAGAATTTTATTCGTCAAATCTGGTCACTTAAAGTTTAATGACCTTGAAAATTCAGCGGGTGACCTTGAAATATTTTCAAGGTCATTTTTATATCAAAACGCCTTTGATAGATGTATACATGAACTTCTGTTCCAATATCATGCGTAGATAGTTTGATAGAGGTTGTGTTTAAATTCATCGTATTGAAACCTTTCAGCCAATTGTTGCCATAGCAACTAAATTTGATGCTGCTTTGCATATAAAAGGACAAATTAGCCCAATTAATTTTTTATATTCATGTAGAGTTCAAAGATGATACTAATTGGATAACTACAATTTGGACTTCAAAAATTGGTGCTTTTATGAAATTTTCAACCTTGTAAAACAGTAAAAACATGCAAAAAAGGGTCTTTGAGTGCCCAAAACAAAGCCTTTTGATACCCTGTTTCGGCCCAATTTTTCATCTTGTATACATAAGGCATCCGAGATGAATGTAAAAAACTTTACAAATATGCGTAATAATAAGGATTAAAATAAAATATTCAAAGCAATCTAAGATTTAAAATGTACCTGTTTCCATGGTAACGAAGCCTACAGATATGCCTTGTCCTATAGATTTTCCCGATTTTTGAAACTTCAGACACGGTTACCATGGCAACGACAACCTTTTTGAAAAAACTGGGGTTGATTTACATACAAGTACTTCATATTGAACTTCCATACCAAAAATCTCAAAAATCCATGACATGCCGTGCCAAAATGTTTTGAAATTCTTTGGTTCTTACAGAGAATTGCTGTTAAGTGTCACCTGCAAGAAAATCAATATTAAAGGTCTGTAATTTGGAAAAATCGTTGGGCAACAGTTTCGTCCGACTTCGTTCTGTAACAACCATAGTGGGGTTCAGTCTCTGTTAGCGGCAGCGGAGAGACTGAATTATTTAGTCTACCTCGGGGACTCCTTGTCCACCAGCAGTGACACTCACCAAGTGGTTCAAATGTTACGCGTCTTCAAATTCAATAGCATCATTTAAGAGCAGATAAATTTGCAGCATGGACCAGACATGCACGTTTCGGGTACTTAACCCTCGTCAGTGATCCTCAATCAAAACAATGTAATATGAATAAAGAGTGTGCAAATTATTATGTCTAAAAATGTACCGAAAGACGTAGCAGGATGAAACCATTCCTACACAGGACATCTCTTATCCGTATTGTCCCCTACCCTTTCCCTGACATACAGCCTGACACGCTAGTATAAGGCCTGAGGCGATGCTCCGGGGGGGGGGGGGGGGTAAACAAGAGGGAAAAAAGAAGTGTAAATGGAAAAATATATACCAATAATCAATTCGACAAATAAAATTATACTCTCAGTAAATTTACATGACAAAAAGGCTGAGGTGACACAGTCTGTATTTTTGTCATAACAGAAAAGATATCGAGCTTTTGCTTATATTTTTATCTTGAAAATACATGTTTGTACTCATAATTACAATATAAAGGTAAAAGGTTACAAAAAAAAACTATCCGCGGATAATATTTATAAAGATTCAATTTCACGTGGCGCCACCTACAACTCATTACGTTACAAATTTGTTCTATTTCCATTATCATCATGTGCAAACCGTTCTTGTGCATTTGATGCGCATACTTCTGCATGTATATGTAGGGGATAAACGTACTGTGTTTTGTGGTTCCAACAGGTATATGTTGGATATACTGTTGGAAACGCAGTTATACCGTCGGGGCTTGTTGTATTTATTACGATGGCGAAAAACCAAAGTGTAATCCATAATAAACTTACTTGCTCTGTTGTTTACATGTGGAGAACGCCATTTACAAGTTCATACCTTGCAGTTTTACGTCACAGTATGACGTCACAGTAGCGAAGAACAAAGGGAAGCATGACGTCATACGCAAAAAGTGCGCTAAAGCTTGTAACGTTCAAATTTACGTAGGAATACATTTTAAAGTATGTCAAGTGAGTCCGTTTGCGGCATATATATCGTCGTTATACATGCTTGTAGAAATCCTGTGAACCAATCAGAATGCGTGAAACAAACAGAATGTATCTTGATACCCCGCAACGAAGTTGGGAGTATACTGGACTCACCATGGCCGTCCGTCTGTCCGTCCATCTGTCTGTAAACGAAAACTTGTCATCGCAACTCCTCCCAAAGCTTTGGTGGATTTCAGTAAAACTTAATTCAACGAAAGATCATAATATGTAGTCGTAGATGTGCATGGAGAAGGGGGATTGCTGTCGAAAAAGTTTGATCTGAGTTATGGCCCTTTAACTTAGATTTTCTATGCATTTTGAATGTAGAATCTTGTCATCGCTCATTTCATAAGGCCATTATATATATATATATATAGTAAACCATTTAACAGACCAAGTATTTTATTTGATAATATCCATTTGGAAAATTGAATATCAGGTCATAAAATTGGATCTGCTCAGAAAATGTATTCGGCGGGGATATATTTATTCGTCCCTTTAGGGCAGTTTTCATTCAGTCTTTTTTAAATGTTAACACCCCCCAAAGAATGCCGATGCAAATTTTCGGGAAATGTCTTCATCTTTACAGGCATCAAGTAATCAGCAGATGAAAAAGTATATATATATACCAATTTAATGTGATCTGTTTTGAACAAAATTCAATTAAATTAATGTGATATGCTGATCATTTAATTTTTTTTATTCATATTTGTATCGTTTAAATTCCATTGTTCTTTTCAAGAAACGAAGATTCTGATTGGCTAAGAAATTTTGTTGATACTTCAATCAACAACATTTTTCACGGAAGTTTGTTTGTAGCACTATACATGTATTTAGAACTGGGGGTTCCCTCAAACACGAATAAACTCGTTGCTGAAAATACAATTTGTTGATGTTTGCTTAGCATTTTAAGGGTACCGTTTCTTTTCTTCTTACTAAAAATTAACTGTGCATGTAGGATTTGCTCAAACTGGTCCTTATTCCAAAGATATAAAGAGATGATCGTTCTCTGTTTAAATTATGGTGGCCGGTGGCTGCCTTAACTTGTTTTCGTTTGTTGTATCACTGCGCAACCCCCAAAACGTACGAAATATAGTGCGGTGATTGATTGTTTTTAGATCCAAGAAAACAGTCTGTTTTCCATAAGTAGATGATATAAAATGATCAGAAATGAATCTTATATTTTTTTCTGTTGTTGCAGGTATAACCCGAAAATTTGGACAGAACACTGCATCAACAGAAACAAATATAAGATTCATTCCTTAAAGATGAAAATACACTGTATTTAAATGGATGGACGAAATAAGGTGGATTGAAGAATTGACTGATGTTTACGATGGACATAGTTCACTAAATGCTCCTATGGTTAGCTTCAGAAAACCTGTTCATCATGCATCCTACCCTATCTAATTCTTTGTCGAACAACATTCTGGCCAAGGAGGCGTCTATCTGATAGCCTAAGCTATCATTTACTCTTTCGTAAGTTTCGGATGTTGTCCTTGGTGTTTGGTTTTTCTTGTCCTTTTGTATTTTGGTGTTTTGCTGGGGGCGCTGAAGCCGAGACCCGTTGGATATCCCCTTATTTCTCTTAAAGCATAATTCCTATACGTTGTTTTTATTTCTGTAGGCATAGGAAATAAGGAAAAAAGTGTAAACTCATTTGAAAAGAAATTTACTATATTCAAAATCTGCAGGATTTTGTTGAAAGACTATCATATCTTCTGCAATAAATAAAACAAAATCATATCGATCAAGTCTTGTTGTGACTCCCATGGGTCACATATCACCCCTTGTTTTGTTTTGCTTCTGATGATTAAACTGACTATGATCTATCGTGGTTTCCAATGGGAAAAGTGAAAATAGGTTTATTACATCACACTTGGATAGGAAGCTACAAACGATGTAGTTGATGTGGATTTATTTCTTCTTACAGTTATACGAATTTGTATTAATGAGAAAAAAAAGGTTGTGTCCGAGGAATATTTTTTCTGTCCTATCAGAGCTATATGTATATATCTATCGTATATAGACTGATTGTCTTTTATTCAAATATATTTTTTGGACTTCAAAAACACTTTCATATTTCTATCCTGCACAGAAAGGAGGAAGTAAGATGTCCTTGTTTCCTGGAATCTTGTTCCAGAGATGAAATAAAACGTTGATGGTTAGCAGGTTTAGAACATGCGTATTCGGTAATTGCTTTCGGCATAGTTTCATAGCCATGCTGCCAAACTGTATTACTTTATACAAATTATAATGTCCTTTACTTATAAAATAATTACCAAATCGTGCTTAAATCCATTTCATCTATTTATTTTACAACGTTTAACAAACAAGTAACACAACTTATATTAATGTCTTACGTTGGCTCAGATATTGGCGTGAGGAGGTCCAAGGAGCAGGAGATACCCGGAGTACCAGGAGAAAAAACCCTTCATAGACCTTGGTGGGGGACCACCTACCCTTCCACATAAGACCCTTCGCCGAATCTGGGATTCGAAAACGGGACCTTAGAGGTTAGAAGCGAGCGCGCTACCACTGCGCAGATCCATTTGAATTATAGATACTGCTAGCAAGCAGAAAACCGTCTCCTCGATAATTTGATCACATCTCCATGGAAGACTCACATTTCCAGAATGTTTTGATTTGAGGTATTTTTTTCTGGTTCGATATGTCCATTAATTTGGAATTTTGGACTTCAATTTTCTATAGTGGATGACTTTCACTTAGTCCCGAAAAGTTTATAACGTCTTGTCGGTTAAATACGTGAAATCAGACACCACACTTGCTTGATTTATTTACTTTCTTTCAAAACTACACCGCAACAATGGACCAATCAGTAAATGAAAGTCTTCGCGCCTGCAAATAAAGCAGCCAACAACACCATAATCATTTGAAAACGTTACTACATACATGTATCAACTTTAGTTTCGGAACTTACATCTTCAAATACTAAATCAAAAGCAATGAAAGTAACCCTAACATTTTGAGCAAACATAACAGTGAACTGTCATTATTCAACATCTCCTTTTTTCTAAAATGGATCTTCCCGCAATACACTACATACCACAACTGCACAAGTCTACTTACAAATTTCGATATATTGCTAATTCTAGCAACTGCTAAACTACAATATGTCTAGAAATCTGACGTCAGCACTCACAGTGATAAAGGAACACGGGCCAAAATATTTTATAACTGTTTTAATCAGGAATGATGTAAACTTCTTTGGTCTATTAAAAATTCAGAGGATATTCTAGAAATTTTCAAGCCAAATACGATTTCTTCATACGAATTTTTCTAATATGTACACCAGGCTTCCTCGCGACATAAATAATGATCGATTGTCCAATCTCATAAAATGGTGTTTTGGTCGAGAGGAGAAATCTTATATTTGTACATCTGAATCAAAGGTTTTCTATTCCGCTCGGAATACAAATCAAGGACAGGAAATGTAGTTACTTCTCTATTGCCTTTTCCTTTCCCTTGGATAACATTTATGTAAGATATGGTGAGAATCTCCACAAACAGGTAGTAGGGATCCCAATGGGTACTTGTGCACCTCTTGTTGCAGATTTACTTTTATACACGTATGAAAACGAATTTATCGAAACTCTTCAAAAGCAAAGAAAACATGATGATTTGAAATGTTTCATTGGTACTTCTAAGTACCTGAATGATATTCTTACTTTCGACAATCCTGTTTTTGAAAAGTATAAAAATGCTTTTTATCCACAAGAATTGACATGACAAACATTACAGACGAAGAAACACCTTTTTTTTACCTAAATATCAAAATTATTAATGGAAAGATTTTTAAAAGTGGGTATGACAAAATAGATGATTTTGGATTCACCAATTTTCCCGGCTTGACGGTGATGTTCCTAGATTACCGTTATACGGTATCTATATTTTGCAGCTTATCCGGTATGCTAGGGTATGTAATGATGCTTACGTCTTCAAATTCAATAGCATCATTGCAGCATGAACCAGACATGCACGTTTCGGGTACTTAGTGATCCTCAATCCTATACAATACAATACGACCAAATATTGAGAAAGTTATTATTGTCCAAAATGTACCGAAAGACGTAGCAGGATGGGTGGGATATGATGCTTAAGGACCTACTTTTTAAAAATTTCAATTAATTTTGATAACAGAAATTTTCGAATGCATTGAAGAAACGATCAATCGAAGTTATCGAACTTGGCTACATGTGCCATCGGGGACTCCTGGTCCACCAGCTTTGACACTCACTATAATTGGTACAAATGTTAAACGTCTTCAAATTCAATAGCATCATTTGAACACAGATAAAATTTGCAGCATGGACCAGACATACACGTTTCGGGTACTTAACCCTCGTCAGTGATCCTCAAACCCAAACAATGAAATACGACCAAATATTGAGAAAGTTATAATTGTCCAAAACGTACCGAAAGACGTAGCAGGAGGGGTAGGATATGATGCTACATGACCCAATTTTTTTAAAATTTCAATTAATTTTGATAACAGAAATTTTCGAACGCGTTGAAGAAACGATCAACCGAAGTTGATGAACATCGACGGCGGGTGCGGCTAGCCAACAGAGGATGCTTACTCCTCCCGGGCACCTGGTCCCACCTCTAGCTAGCTAGGGGTCCGTCGTTGCTCAATTTGGTGCTCTATTGTGAGTGCTGTTGAGACTTTCGTCAGGATCTTCTTTAACTCATTAATCGAACTTGGCTACATTTGCCCTCGGGGACTCCTGGTGCACCAGCAGTGACACTCATCAAGTGGTTCAATTGTTAAACGTCTTCAAATTCAATAACATCATTTAAGCATAGGTAAAATTTGCAGCGTAGACCAGACATGCACGTTTCGGGTACTTAGTGATACTCAATCCTAAACAATATAATACGACCAAATATTGAGACAGTTGTTATTGTCCAAAATGTACCGAAAGACGGGGATGGGATATGATTCTACTGGACCCTCTTTTTAGGAATTTCAAGTAATTTTGATAAAAAATTTCGAATGCGTTGAAGAAACGATCAACCGAAATTGATCGAACTTGGCTACATGTTTTGGATTTTCATAGTAGAACTTTACAATTTACCAAGAAACTTTTAGTTCAAGTTTTCGCTTTCACAAACTAGTAGACTTTCTGGAAATTTTTCAGAAATTATTGTCAACTTCTTTTGATTTTCGGATCAAAACAAGCAACAAAGTATATTACTTTGGGTATTTCACAACCTGCACTTTATGTTGACATAATTACCAAAATAAGAAGGACCAAAGGTAGATAGAATTACCATCGAAATTGTGTTAGAATTATCAAATGCCTTTCATACCATGGATATGATCTTTCTGTCACCAGACGGATACTTGGCTTGGTACTGGGCCAATCTAAAACCTTGTACCAGCGCATTCTTAAGAATTGCACTCTGTGACGACAGGACTCCATGACAGGCCCTGTCCAAACCTATTTAAAGACAGGGTCCCGTCCACCTGTCCTCTCTGAATGTCATTCGGACTCCTCGAATGTTCACATGCATGAGCTAGTTAGAGCCGGAAGAGGACGGACTGTATATTGTATACCCATTTACATATCAATATATGTGTTTCTTGGGATCCTGTGTCATGCTGTCTGTTTGTATCTTCATCTTACAATGAAAAGGTTATTTTACACAACAATTGTGCGCTCTTCGAGACCTCTTGGTAATCTGGAAAGTGGGAGGGTTGTGAGCACGTAATCCAGGATAACCACACCGTCTGCTACTTGCGTGGCAGATGCTCGTCTGAAGGTAGAGCATCCCTCAGGTCAGAATTCTGGAAATTTTATGCCAGGATACCCTAATTTTTCTCTTCAGAGTATTGTTCAGATTATCAAACTAATATGGTTTTGGGAAAAGAAACTTTTATAGTTACATTTCATCACCCCTAAAAAGGGATATTTCTTACTTTTCCCATAGGGTCCAATGTTAAAGTTCAAACTCTCGGTATAATCATGAAACCAAGGGTTATATTTTGTTTGTATATCAGGTTTAATAAAGCTTTGAATATATGGAAATGAAAATATCGTAAAAGTTGTTATTAAGGAAATATGAGCATCTGAGACCTGAGGGATGCTCTACCTTAAGTCGTCACCGCTTGCCCATTGGTCTTGTTGGTTTATGTGTGATCTTTTGTGTTTCATGTTTCTATGGCAAGAGTTGGTGTTTCTTGTCCCTCTTTCGTATCTTTCTTTGGGTGTTTGCTGTGTTTTTGCATTGTATGTGGGTGTTGCAACCGAGTGTTGTTGGAGATCCCCTCTTTTCTTAAAAACAAGACCGGAAATCAGAATCCAAAAATCACAATCAAAAGGCTTGCAATTTGCTAAGCTTCTACAAGACGAGAAACCAATATCTTATGAAACATTTTGGAAATCGAAACAATAATTATTCTCGACGATAAGTCTGTCATAGGGAGAAAAAATAATATATAGACACCACTTGCTGTGCAGTACCGAAAAAAGATTATGATATTGAACAAGTCATGCCTGCATTTTCGCTTCATATATACTCAAGATAGGAGGGGATCTCCAATTAGACTCAAGTGTAATCAAAGTAACGAAGGGCTCATTAGTAATCCTTTCACTTTATCTTAGATAAACTTATTTCACAACCAACAACAAGGCTAAGATCGGCGAGACATAGAATATAATTCATTCTTACATGGTGAATGATC
Source organism: Pinctada imbricata (assembly GCA_033119305.1). NCBI lineage: Eukaryota > Metazoa > Mollusca > Bivalvia > Pterioida > Pteriidae > Pinctada > Pinctada imbricata. The sequence goes on from VSWD01000009.1 coordinate 30,605,993, forward strand.
ATCATGTGGATACACTGATCATTTACATTAACCTTATTTTTCGCACAATATACATCGACTCAAGTTGGGCAATATCTGCTCAAATAGAATTTTCAGAAGAAATATATGCTGTATGCAAAGGTCTTAAATACCCTTTTGATTTAGAATGTTTTCGTGGAACAGATCATACTCTGATAACACGTATTGTTTGTGCACGAATGTTCTCAAAAGTGAGGGGATACATTCAATGGGACAATAGGCATATTGTGAGATAAGTTTATCTAAAAATAAATAGGAATAAACTATTTCTTACCTTTAAAAACAAGCGCGAGGCGCAACTTATTCCGCCATTTGTTACGTGTTACTTGGTACAGTGTAATTGGGCATTACCCGATTTAACATGTTTTATTTTCGAGGCGGATGGTATATGCAGTCAGAGGACGCTCACTCTCTCCGGATACCTGGTCCTGTCCCCATTTGAGGCTCCGCGATTGCCTTATTAATGGAGATATGCACAATGATGCAATCTTTGACTCCTGAACTATAGTTGGTACCTTTTCTTTAGTAAACTTTATGCAAAATGAGTTTTGTTTTACAAGGAAAAGGGAATATTCTCCAGCATAACCACCTTGCATGCACTCAGCAAAACAAACCCACAAGAACGTGACTCATATATGACATCAGACAAAACTACAAACGGCAAAACAGACAAAACAATATTCACTAAAACATCATACGAAACTATCGAATAGACGAAAGGAAAATGAACAAGGAGCATGTACATGTACGTCATGTTTCTTTTTTTCGAATATGTTTTCTAGGGTACCTCTAGGTAGTAGTTACTTCTAAGTGCCTAGATTTTATTATGATTATTGCTAATCCTGTTTTTGAGACTTTTAAGAATGAGATTAATTTAAAACAATTGGCACTCAAAAGGGCAAACGTTACAAACACACCATTTTGTTTAACCTTAATATCTAAATTGTAAACGGGGAGACTCATATAAGTGTGTAAGACAAAAGAGATTATTTTGGATTCATGTAATAAATTTCCCCTAGCTTGACGGTGATGTTCCTAGACTACCATCATGTCATTTACATATCACAGCTCATACGGTACGCTAGAGAATGGTATTTATACTAATGGTTTAGATTTTCATGGTAAAAACTTACAAAGCACAAAGAGACTTAGTTCAAGATTTCCACTTCAATGATCAGTGAATGAAAGTCAAACATAAAAGCCGAAACCAGATTCCGAAAACCACAATCGAAAGTCTTATAAAGTTTGGGGAAAAATACAAAAAAGACCTTTCTCATGCGAAAAGAAAAGATTACAAACCGACGTAGATAATGACACAAGCTCCACAGAAAGACGACGGACAACTAATCTAATAAACCATATCCAGTGCAAGTGCGGGAGACATAGTAGAATGCATTGTAAGTGGCGCTGTTAAAACACATCCATGCTAATCATTTCCATATATCACATAAAAGAAGGGAGGAGATCTCCAACAAGACCCCGTTGAAGCATCAACAGTAAAACACCAAAACACCCGATGCAAAACACAAAAGACGAGTACAGCACGAGACGGAAAAGAGACACACGACATGTAAACATCAAACACAAAAGACTACACATAAACCGACGAGACCAATGGGTAACCGGTGCCGACTTTGGACGGCCATTTGTCACGCAAGTAGCAAATGGTGTGGTTATCCTGGATTACGTGCGCACAACCCTCTCACTTCTCCAATTACCAAGAGGTCTCGAAGAACGTACAATTGTGGTGTAAAACAACCTCCTCACTGTAAGATGACATCACACAAACAAGACCGCGAAACGTAGAGGCCCCAGAGACACAGATGAATATGTAAATGGATATAAAAAGAGGGCATGCGTAATACAGTCCGTGCTCTGCCGGCTGTAGCGAGCTCATGTATGTAATCACCCGAGGAGTCCGACTGACATTCAGAGAGGACAGGTGGTCGGGGCCCTGTCTTCTCTAAAGAGGTTTGGACAGGGCCCGTCATGGAGTCCCGTCGTCACAGTCAGTCAGAGTGCAAGTCTCAAGGATGCGCTTGTACAAGACTGTAGATTGGTCAAGTACCAAGCCTAGTGTCCGTCTGGTGACATTAGGATCATATCCACGGTATAAAAGGCGTTTGATGATTCTGACGCATTTTCGATGGTTATGCTGCCTACCTTTGATCCTTTTTATTTTGTTTATCATATCACCATAAAAGACAGGTTGTGTTAAACCCATAGTAATGTACTCTGTTGCATGTATAGTTCCGAATTTTAAAAGAAGTTGACTGTAATTTTTGTAAAATTTCCAGAAAGTCTTAACTAGTTTATGAAAGCGGAAACCTTGTCCTAAAAGTTTTTTGGTAATTTGTAAATTTCTACTGTGAAAATCCAAAATATCAGTACATGCTCTAGCGTACCGGATGAGCTGTGACATGTAAATGCCGTATGACGGTAATCTTGGAACATCACCGTCAAGCCAGGGGAAATTTACTATGTTGAATCCAAAATCATCCCTTTTGTCATATACACTTGTATGAATCTTTCCGTTTACAATTTTGATATTTAGGTCCAAAAAGGGTGTTTCTGTATTTGAGAGGTTTGCCTTGTTTAGGGTTAATTCTTGTGGATAAATTTCATTCTTATATAATTCAAAAGCAGGATTGTCAATGGTTAGAATATCATCCAGATACCTAGAAGTATTATTGAAACATTTCAGCTCATCAAATTTTCTTTGCTTTTGAAGATTTTGGATAAATTCTTTTTCATAAGTGTATAAAAATAAATCTGCAACAAGAGGCGCACAGTTAGTACCCATAGGAATTCCTACAACCTGCTTGTATAGATCCTTACCAAATCTAACATAAATATTGTCCGAGAGGAAGGACAAGGCATTACACAGGTCACTACATGTCCATTATTTGTATGATTTGTAGTCTGTCGAGGAAAAGAAACCCTTCGATTCAGATGTACAAATGTAAGTTTTTCGCTCTCGATCAAAACACCATTTAATGAGATTAGATAATCGATCATTAATTTTGTCATGAGGAAGTGTGGTGTACATATTAGAGAAGTCGTATGAAGAAATCGTATTGGCTTGGAAATTTCCAGATTTCATTTTTTTCAATCACATCCCCTGAATTCTTAATAGACCAAAATAAATTTACACCGTTCCTGTTTAGAACCGTTTCACAATATCTAGTTATGTTTCTTTAATAGCAGTAAGTGCTGAAGTCAGATTTCTAGACAAAATTGTAGTTGAGCAATTACTAGAATTATCAATAAATCGAAATTTGTAAGGAGACTTGTGCAGTTTCGGTATGCAATATAGTGTTGGGAGATCCAATTTAGAAATAGAGATATTGAATGAAGACAGTTCACTGTTATGCTTGCTTAAAATGTTAGATGCACTTTCATTGCTTTTGATATATGTATTAGTAGACGAAAGTTCCGAAACCAAAGTTGATATGTAGTAACGTTTTCAAATGATAATGGTGTTGTTGGCTGCTTTATCAGCTGGTGCAAAGACATATTTTTCATGTAATTTACTTAGTTTGGATTTGAAATATCTTTCTGATTTGGAACGTGGATGTTTAAAAAGGTGAGGGTTTTTATGGAAGTTATCTATTCGAATATCCGTTATATCTAAAATGAGGTTTTTCCAGTCATTCAGAGCATGCGGTTCGGCTCCTTCTGATTTACACCATCTTTTCGTATAATTATCTAAGGCTTCCGTAAGCACTTCACGGCATTTGACAAAATCTATCTTAGATGGGATTCTATACTTAGGTTCTTTTTTAAGAATACCACGGAGCTGTCTGTCTTGGATAATTGAAAAGTCACCTGTAACAACATGGCCAGCTGGTTTGTAGAGATATTTAGAAGTTGCACATTCTCAAGAAGCAGGACACGATTCAAGTATGTCAGGATCCGTTGTAACTTTATTATAGTTAAAAACAAAGTTTTGAATAGGTTTCTTGTACTTATAACAAATAAGAGGTGGCTCTAAATTTTCAAAATATTGAGGAATGGTACTTTGTACACGATGATCCCGAAAAATATTAGAGACGTTTAGAAGATCAAAACCTTTGTTTATAAATTTTCTGGAAATTTAACAAAACTTACTTTAAACTTTTAAAGTTAGGACCTATACAAGCAACCCAGTATCAATGGTGACATAATGAACAAAATCAAAAGGATCAAATATACACAGCATAACCATCGAAAATGCATAAGAATCACCACACGCCTTTTATACCGTGGACATGATCCTAATGTCGCCAGACGGACAATCAGAATGGTACCTGACCAATCTATAGCCTTGTACTAGCGGCCTACGGGCTAATCGAATAATCCGATATCTTTAAGAATGAATTATTTTCGGCATATATCCAATACGTAAAATAGTTGATAAATAAAGGATGATATTGTATTTTCGTAAATTGGCTGTGAAAACAACTAATCCCTCAGGCTACATGTCATTTGTGTACATTTTACGGTTCGTAAATTGCCCTTTAAACTTAGCTCGCGTCATCGGCATTTAAATTACCTGTGTGTGTCTCGATTAAATGTTTACCTGTACAGGTACGGCCAGGTATATCGCCTCGGTAGCGCAGTAGGTAGCGCGTCAGTCTCATAATCACAAGCCTTATGGCATGAGCCATCTGAAGGTCGTGAGTTCGATCCTCACCCGGGGCAGTATTTTTTCTGTAATCAGAATATCCGGCATAAGGGTTGATTTTTCTTTTTATTTTTCGTGATGCAGTCGAGCATTACCCATTTTGGACTATTAAAATCGTGTTTTAGTGTGAAAGTTATTGTCAATTGCTTTATTTCAAACGCTCGTGTGATAGATACAAAGTTATATTTGGAAATACGTCATAGGGAGATCCAGGACACCCAGGCTTAAAAAAAGATCCTACAGTTGAATTTTTCCTAAAAAATAATAAATGTATTCTTTTTTATGTGCAAAGTTTAATTAATTTTGTACAGTCAGTTTTGAAGCTATGAACGTACATATATACCGCTTGAAAGCTCCCAAATGGTCCCCAAACATGACGTTAAAATGAGCACACTTTAGGGAATGAAAAAACAAATCTCCTTTACAGGCAGAAAATTGACAACTACTGTATTTTTTATTTAGATTAATTGTTCTGTAATAAAACAAGATTGGTAGCAGCTACTGTCACTTGCTCCTGTCACTTTTGGATTTTCATAGTACAAAACGCCTTTTATACCGTGGATATGATCCTAATGTCACCAGACGGCTGGCCTGGTACTTGACCAATCTAGTCTTGTACCAGCGCATTCTTAAAACTTGCACTCTGACTGACTGTGGCGACGGGACTCCATGACGGACCCTGTCCAAATTTCTTTAGAGAAGACAGGGCCCCGACCACCTATCCTCTCTGAATGTTAGTCGGACTCCTCGGGTGATAACATACATGAGCTCGCGGCGGCAGAGCACGGATTTTATTACTTACGCCCTCTTTTTATATCCATTTACATACTCATCTGTGTTACTTGGGCCCCTGCGTTTTTCGGCCTTGTTTGTGTGTGGTCATCTGGCGGTGAGGTTGTTTACACCACAACTGCACGTTCTTCGAGAGCTCTGGTTAATCGGAAAAGTGGGAGGGTTGTGCGCATGTTATCCAGGATAGCCACACCTGCTATTTCCGTGGCAGATGGCCGTCCTAAGTCGGCACCGGTTGCCCATTGGTCTCGTTCGTTTAAGTGTAGTCCTTTGTGTTTGATGTTTCTGTGTTGTGCGTTGACGTTCCTTTTCCCTTTTGCGTCTCTTTCTGTACTTTACTGCTCTGTGTATATGCATTGTGTGTTTTGGGATTTTGCTGTGGATGCATCAACCTGGTGTTGTTGGAGATCACCTCCTTTGTTGCATATGGGGCATAGATTATCTCAAATGTTTAATGATACTGTTTCTTATTAGGAATTTCATTTGATAATTAAAAATTAAATTTCTATGCTATTTTGAAAAATAGCAGTACATGTATTTGTGATTGAACCCTTAGATGAAACCCCCTTGGTGAGTAGATTTAAGATTCATAAATAAGGTATTACTACATGTACATTACTACATGTACATCTAAACATCAGTTTAGTTCTTATAACATGAGATTAAAAATTACGTCAAACTTTTTTTTTTTTAATTCTGACTTCAATAATGAATGACTTAATATTTTTTTTTATATTTATAATTTTTCATTTCTTTCAGGATCTGCAAAGTAGCCCATTAGAAGCCTCAAATAAAGACTAAGTCTTTCATTTCTCGCGAAAAACGTGCCAATGTCATCGTTTCTATTCTGACGTCATAATTGATATAGAGCTTTCCAATGGGGTTCTTTCAGATGCTGTCCTGGATCCCCTTCAATCTGCCTTTCGTTCTAAATTACCATCGAAATATACGCAGTTTGTGCAATTGTACCGTCCTGCTATTTTATTTGCCTAATGTTTCAGTTTGGCTGTGCTTCTGTTTAAACCTTAGGGGAAGTTTTGACCCGCTCACTCCAAAAAGGACAGAATTTTGGAACTTGCAGGTTGTACTAGGAGACGCTACTGTATATTCTTTTTTCTACTTTGAATAATCTTTGCCTTAAGACCAATTGCTGAGGATTCATTATTCGAAATACGCATATCTGGTGCACCGCAGTTAGCATTAATTTCTAGAAGGTTGTTTTCTAACAACATAGTTTGAAACTCTTCTTTTATATTTGAAATATACTTGTAAATTCCCTGTCAATATTGTAGGGGTCCCTATGGGTACTAACTGTGTACCTCTTGTTGCAGATTTATTTTTATACACTTATGATAAAGACTATCAAATATTTTCGAAAGCTAAGAAAACTTGATGATTTTAAATGTTTTCATGGCACTTATAGGTATCTGAATGATATTTCGACTATTAAGAGGATTGTTTTCGAAACATACATGTATAAGAATGAAAACCCGAATGAATGGAAACTCAATAGAGCAAAGGCAACAAACAGACAACCTAAATATCATAATTGTTTGCGGAGAGATTCATTCAAGCGTATTTGACAAAAGAAATGATTTTGGATTAACATAATCAATTTTCCCTGGCTACTGTCATACAAAATTTACATAATCTCAGTTCAGACCGTCTTTTGGATTTTCACAGAAATCCAAATATTACCGAGTAACTTTTGGATCAGAGTTTCCGCTTTCATAAACTAGTTAAACTTTCTGGAAATTCTATGAAAACTACTCTAAGCTTTTTCTGAGATTCGGACCTATATATGAAACAAAGTATATTACTTTGGGAATTTCACAACCAGTCTTTTATAGTGACATTTTTTATAAAGTAGAAAGGATCTATGGTGGACAGAATTTCATTTAGAATCATTAACCGCATTTTGTACTGTGGCTTTGATCCTGATGCAGTCGGACAGACAATCGGCATGGTACTTGACCAACTAACAACCTTGTAATAGCGCGATTTTAAGAATTGCACTTTGATTCTAACGACGGGACTCCATGACGGGCCCTGTCGAAAACATCTTTAGAGAAGACAAGACACCGACCACCTATCCCCTCTGAATGTCGATCAGACGTCACGGGTTATTACATGCATGAGTTATCTCCAGCCGGCAGAGCACGGACTGTTTTTCGTATGTCCTTTTTTACAATCCATTTATGTATTCATCTGTGTTTTGCTCTCTTGTTTTAATGGTCATCATAAAGTGAGGAGGTTATTATACATATCAAATGTAAGTTCTTCATGATCTCTGGGACAAATAGGAGGGTTATGTGTACATTAATTGGATAACCTAACCATTTGCTACTTACGTGACAGATGGCCGCCCTATGTTGGCACCGATTACCCATTTGTTTGTGTGTATTTTTTTACTTATTGATTATTATTATTTTTTTTGGGTAGTGGAATTTCACAAAAGTCTACGTTTTTGCTATTACGAAATATATATATATGCCACAAACGGAACGAGCTCATTAGATAAGTCGAGTTTTTATTTGTGATATCACCTTTTATTTAATTGAAATATTATATTGCGTCTTTCGCTTTCTAACGTTACACCACTTGGGTTATTTCCATTCCTATCTTCAGCATGATCCGTGACATTCTGGATTGCAATGGAATGGCTGTCAACTTCGCTAAACTAGATCTTTACCTGATTTGTACAACAATATGTAAATCGAGACAAAAACCGTATTTGACAAGTTTTCATAGAACTGTTGTGACGGATGCATGCAAACAGGAGACGCTGACTTTCCCCGGGCACTAGGTCTCACTTCGAAATATTGGTTATTCCAGGGTTCGCAACTGTTTCAAAGGAAATTCTAATGATTTCGCCTTGCCTTCTCGACATTGAGACTGAATAATTCTATGGCATTCATCAAGAGTCTTATACGGAAGCGAAATTATGGAGATTTAATTTTTCTAACATATTCTAGACTTAAACATTTCTTGTTTTTCTATACTTCCACAAAGTGATAATTTTTTATGCACAGGAAAATTTTCTATCGGACTTTGAACTATGCAATTCAAACGGATAGGTAGTTTGGATTCCTATTTGTTAAACGTTTAAAAAACGCGGTATGTAAATACTCAATTACTTGCCTCAAATCTGAATGACCTAATTACAATCAGTGAACTTATACACAATGCTAATTAATCAAATAAACATTAAAGAAGTAGCGATCAGTTATTCAGTCTCAAAGTCGGGAAGGCAAGGCAAAAGCATTAGATTTTCCATAGGCACGGTTGCGAACCTTGGAATGAATAAAATTCCGAAGTGAGACCAGGTGCCCGGGGAGAGTCAGCGTCTCCTGATGGTTGATCTCGAAATTACCGAGATCAAAGAAAGGAATGGATCTTCAACAACACTCGGTCGCAAAACCCACAGCTTAGCTCCCTATGCAAAAATATAAGAATAGAAACGCACAGCAAGATATGCAAAAGGGACTTGGAAAACAAAATACAACACAGAGACATTTAAGATAAAAGAACACTCAAAAACCAACGAGAACTCGACTAACTAGTTGTGGCTTTTTAAAAGAAATTGATAATTAAACATCGCATTTTCCCAGTCGCCTTGTCATACACCGATCAAACACAAAGATTTACTGATGAAAATCTGATTGCGAATGAAATTTATGTCAAATATAGATAAATGTCAAACAAATTCAATAAATTCAGTAAACTTGAAATTCTAAGTAATGAAATATATATATATAGCTAGTAAAGGAGCTGTTAAGATAAGGGCCGTATTTAGCCCTGAATCCCGTGACTTATTTCTTCCGCATGGCGAATCGTACACAGAAAAACATGAATCATTATTGAAATATAATGTATTTGCAGACCTTTTACATTTTTTCATATTATGTTGAGGAACTCTTAAGGTTGTAAAATTAAGGTCGAAAGAGGTAGGGGTGCTCAGATAGAAAATCCGATAATATCGACAAAAACGTATACATTTTTTTGAATATTTTATCTAAAATGGATAAATATAAGCTAAAAGACATCAAATATGTCTACATTGTGTATCAGAAATAGATTTCGAACGTTCTACCTCCTTTAATCGGTAAATAATGAAATCCGGAACTTAAAATACGGTCTTATTCTTCATTCAATGGCTACAATGTAAGCCTTTTAGCGCGAAATACACATTGACGGAGAAATGAACATCACTCTTGCTTATTTCGTTTCTAATTCTTGTATCTTTCTTTCAATCATATTGAGTACACAATGTTTGATGGATTAAAGAGGAAAAATAGTCAAATATGCTATATTTAATGGTCAAAAAGATCGATTCTTATAAAATGCACCCCCTTTCCATTTTTAGTTTTTCGTCTCCGGGGTAGTGTTCCCCCCGGAGATACAGAACCCCACTTTGCCAAAAGATTTGTATCATGGATACACATTTCCAGTAAAAGTGGCTTTCTGTATATCCGGGGGGAACAATGTTCAATAAAACTTTTCCGTTTTCTATTGATTTCTATGAGAAAAAGATAAGTTTTGACCTAAAAATTAGCAATATTATGCAAAACAGATAAAAAATAACTTCATATTCTGATGGGATGCCGTATAGGTATACATTTTACCAAAAAAGGTTCTTGAAATTTCAATTTTCAAAATTCCACTTTTCAGGGCTGATTTTACGCCTTATCTTAACAGCTCCTTAACTATGGATACCGCCACAGTATTCTCTTTCTACGAAGGACAATCAGAAATTAAAGTTAGTGTACTCTGTATTTGGCCAGTTTTATGATCCATCGTCATTCATATTCTGGCTTTGTAAAACTCGAACGTGAAAATATGTGAAAGATTATCATTATATCCACGTGAAAAGTCCATTACAAAGAAATGACATTGTTCATAGGAGGCCTCTTAGGGCATGTGGTCAAGTCTTTGTAATGTGATTGACCTGATTTGAATTTCCTATCGTAAATACTTCCATATCGTGAATAAAAGGAAAAGATAATACTCTGTATGTCTAACATTTGCCTCTTCCCTTTTCATAGTTATACTTAGACGTCATGATTTTTATGACATGGATAAAACAGTCTTTGAAATGGGTATACGCGAAAGACTTTAGCATACTGAATTCATTGTTCATTCGATTTATGACGGAAAAAACTGTTATTGAAAATTCAAGTTTAAAAGATGGTTAAAAGACATTTCATTAGAAACATATCAGTTAGAACTGAAAACGTTGATAAAATACATCGATAATTGTACCAATAGATCAATTAATATTTCTTTTTATCTATAGAAGGCGTTCCGAAGTCCAAACTTTTTTTTTATAAATTGTTGTTGCGGTATATAACGAACAAAAGAATGCTTGAATTCGATAAAATAAAGGGGAAAATGCTTGAAATATTAACAATCGTAGTGATTTTAGTACACGGAATAAATGCAGGTAAGGCTAAATGAAATAAAACATATCTATATCTACACTTATTGGCGTCGTAAAAATCATTGTACTCGTAATTTATCAATTATTTTCATTTGAAGGTTATCTACAGTATTCCTTTTATTATAAGGATTTTTTTTCTCATTCATTCATCGAACATTTTTGGTTGATCCCGACATACTGAAGAGAAATGCCAAGTTCATTATTCAAATATCTTCTTTTATAATTTTATAGCCTTTTTAGAAACAAGATTTGAGTCATTTGGGATATTTTTTTTTCAAACATAAACATTTTAAAAGAAATAAAAGCATACGCGGTTTCGTCGCAAAAGAGTTTTTATTAACTGTTTTTATTCCTTTTGTTTTCAGTACGATTATTATCAAATTCCAAAATTACTCCTGAGAATTTCTTTTAAAAATTATGAACAGTTATCGGATTTTATCGAAAAATTGAATATGTGAAAGGGGTAGAGCCACGAAGCCCGCGATATTGGCCCAAATTTTGAACATTGTACTTTATAGAATTTTTTACATTTTGAAACGTTCTCTACTAAATCACGAATATATCTTTTGTAAACATTGTGTTTATCAATAGCTCTTAGCCCTTTGAAAACACCAAAAGAGGTCATACTCTGCGAAACTGATGCAAAAACTACATATTTCTATCAAATTAGCAATGGCCGCATCCATTAACTAAGATAAAAAAATTATGTGTGAAAGATTATCATTATATCCTTTTGTCATAAACGTTTTATCTCAGTTAACGCATGCGGCCACATTGAATTCTTCCACAAAAGACAAAGTTGCCGGAAGTTTTCGCCATAGCTTGTCAATAACGTCAAAATGACGTCACTTCATGAAAATGAGTTCTAGAGAAAAAATCGAGGGCCGATTTAGGGGTCTCGTGGCCGTGCCCCTTTGTATGTATTCCATAGTTGCACAACCTTCGATATATTTACTATATATTATTTATTTAGAATTTCACTCTTGATATATTCATCATTTGTTTCCCTCTCATTCTGACCTCAAGCATCACTGATGCGCATAACACGCTTTTAAATAATTACCATGAAATATTTATTCCAATATTGATACATAAATTTGAATCAAACGAATTTAACCTATCAGCCCGATAGTTCAATCCAAGTCTGGATAGTCAAATGTGTTATTTCTGGTAGGAAGCGGCGCCAAAACTTCATAAATGAGAATGGGAAATATAACTTCGTTGTAGGTGGCGCAACCCGAAAGAATTAATCAAAAGATTACTTCGTCTGCATGTTCTTAGTTGGTCAAGGTATTTAAATAAAATCTCATTGTATTAACACATCGAAGGTGGGACAATAACATCCTAGAAGCCCCGCACCCCCTTTCTCTATTTATTCGCAATATTTAAGCTTCAAATGGTGTCGCTCTTTTGTGTTTGTTCCCTCGTATATTGCCTTGTTTTTCATTCATACTTTTGTTTAATTTGCAGGTGTGAGCGGCGTTGTGTCGTTGTAACTTTTCATATAATTATTAATTAAAAAAAATATTATTTCCAATTACTTGTGTTTTGTCATCAATAATGTGGTTTATCAAATTAAGATATTAAATTTATCGTTGCACTGTCTACAATAAGAAAATGTTTAATGTTTCAGTGATTATGGACAATTCATACCGCATGCACCCTATATTAATCGATATTAAAATATACATGGAATTCTTATTTTTCTTTCAAGGTTTACATACATATCACAACAGAAAAAAAAATCAGCTATAAAAAAGAAATAATTTTAACGGGCTTACTCTGAACTACTGATACAAAGAAAAAGGATTTTTTTCCCAGCATGACCACCATGCATTCCCCCAGCGAAACAAACCGAAGCGAAAAGGAAATGACACAAAAATGACATCAACTACAAATCGCAAAAAGACACAACAATATTCACTAGAACATCATACAAAACAATCGTAACAGACGTACAGAAACATTAAACATTGATGACAACACATAAAAGGAAGGAGACCAATGTGCACCCGGCGCCGACTTTGGACGGCCATCTGCTTTTGGCAAATGGTGTAGTTATTCGGATTACGTGCGCACAATCCTCAAACTTATCCGGATACACAGAGGTCTCCGTAGACGCACAATTTCTGTATAAACATAAAACTTCTCACTGTAAGGTGACATCACAAACAAGATTATAAGTCAAACGCAGCGGCATCTTGTAACACAGATTCTATGTAAATGGATCTAAGAGAAAGCGAGCTCCAGATCAATCACACGAGAAGTCTGATTAATTTTCGGATAGGACAGACAATCAAGACCAAGTCTTCTCTCACGAACACATTTCTAGTCATTTGAAATTGAGAGCCATTTTGGTCCAAGAGAACTTGCTGTTTTATAATCATTTTGATTAATTGTTAAATACATACAGAAAATCCCTTTCTGGAATAAACAAGAAAAAGAAAGTAAAACCTGCTGGAAATTAGTAGGATTCTATTGATTTCTGTAGTATTTCATTTTAAATTACACTTTGAAGTAAGATTTTGATCAAAATTGGATTAATTATTCCATTTCTTAATTAAATAGATAACACTTCATCTGGCTGCACTAGCTCACCGTTGGACTTTACTTTCCTGAGATCCGATCGCGACGTTCTGTATACTCCGAGTTATACATTTAAAATGTACAAATACCCGGCGGTTACCCATGACGTCAATGGCACGACTGTACACTTGACATCGAATGGGAAGTATATCGAATTGCCTAATCATGGGCTACAGTGTATTCAAGATCTGACCGTGTGTGATGATGGGTTTACACTCGGTGTCGATATAAGATTCCATAGCATCTTTAAGCAGAAGACCTACCTCTTCACTAGTGGTGGCGACATAGTAGGCAAGAGTGGTATTGCTCTTTATCTCAATTATAAATTTCTCGTATGCTCAGCAAAAATAAATAAAAAGATATGGACATCGCAAAAAGAACTGCACGTAGGACTCGAAGAATGGCATAGATATGTGGTCAGCTGGAACCCAAAATCTGGATTCGTTGTGAACCTTGATGGCAAAGAGTTCATGAAAAGCCATATGTTTCTTCCGAATCCAAATCAACCAGAAACCAACTCTCTTCTGATCGGAAAGGGATTTTCAAGTAAACCACCAATACGCACCTCCCTGATGGATATTAGAAACCTCTTTGTATGGACCGCCTCTATAGATAAATTGAAAAGTCAAGGATGTAGAGTCCACTACCAGTACAATGGTAAAAATTACTTATTTGGAACTATTGACAGCGGTACAAAAATATTGGAATTTTATCAAATTATTTTTGAGCGCCTTAAAAGCTAATGATGCTACTGTTTTAAGAAATAAAAACTTTTATTCTTCACTTGTTTCAAAACAGACAAGTATTTTTTGGTCCGAAGCAATAGAAATATCTCTAGTACCGCATCACGATATTTCCATACACTTTAAGTGTACAATTATTAACATAATAAACGTTTCATAAATGAGCGAGAATTATTCTAGCATGACATGCATGTTTTCTTATTCTATTTTTTATTCTTTTCTTTTTAATTCTCGAACATGTATGTTTTTTTTTATTCTAGCATAATTCAATGCTTAGAGTACATGTAACGTTTAATTTCTTTCATCCTTTTATCACAAGTCTGTGCTTCAAGTATTAATGCCTATTGCATAAAAGCATCGTAAAATGTTCCTTTCAGGAACAAGTAATGGTAAAAAGATCAAAGACACAGCAGGTATTCCACATTGGACATTTCCAGTGGCTCTTATGTCAACTGCCGGTGTAATTTCTATAGTTGCATCAGTATGCGTATGTAAGAAGTGTTTCGCCTTGGCAAGGAAAAAGAAAGAGAAAGACGAAAAGAAAAAGCAGATGGGCATTACGGACGAATCCTCAAATACAGGACGAATTGGTTACAACTCTGGAAGAATTCTTCCAGTAGTGGATTAGTGATGGTGAATGATTACATTAAAAAAAAGTTTGCAAAATCATCTTGATATTTGTATTTATTTTTACATTGTCAGCAGAAGAAAAAAATACAAAAAACACATAAAAAGATTATAGTATTGAGAGAATATTAGCCCAAGTTCGATCAACATCGGTTGATGGTCTCTTCAACGCATTCAAAAATTTCTGTTATCAAAATTTCTAAAACATTGGTCCTGTACATCATATCCCAGTCATCCTGCTACGTCTTTCGGTACATTTTTTAGGGTTTAGTACCAGAAACGTGCATATCTGGTCCATTTTTTAAATTTACCTGTTCTTAAATGATGCTATTGAATTTGAAAACGTTTAACATCTTAAGACCAGAGGTATAATCAATCTTATGTATTTGCAAGCATGTTTATGAGGTGGTAAATCCTAATCCTTTATCATAGAAAAGTTTGTATCCATGTTGCGGAAAAAGTCTCGTCAGTCTTAATATATATATATCATTTATAATGTTAATGTGTAACCAAGTAGGTATACATCATTGAAATGTTTGATACATTTGAGACCGCTTCATAAGCTTCATATTCATAGCCAAGAAAATCCTGGCTTAAAAGGTTTTCATTGGGTTATGAGAAGAAATTGGGCCACCCATTTAGAGAATCCTGAGATCTTAAATCATAGTTTAGTTATGGTGTTAACTTTTTTTACCAATTTAGATATTGAAAAAAATGATTACTTTAAGAGTTACTGGCCCTTTAATACAGTTTATACTGAACTCTATGAAAAGTTTTTTTATTAAAATTTTCAACACATGAATGGGGCATCAAATATTCTTCAACGCATTCTAAAATTTCTGATATCAAAATTTCTTGAAATTTCTAAAACGTGGGTCCTGTAGCATCATATCCCACTCATTCTGCTACGTCTTTCGGTACGCTTTTTCGACATCGCAACTTTCATACTTTTTTGGCATATTACATTGTTTAGATTTGAGGATCACTGACGAGGGTTAAGTACCCGAAACGTGCATGTCTGGTCCATGTTGCCAATTTATCTGTTCTTAAATGATGCTATTCAATATGAAGACGTTCACGATCTTTAAAAATATATTTCATAAAATTTTGTTGAAAAATCGAAAGTTCACCAATTTGTTTTTCTGCAATTATTCTTTTTCTATATATTTTTTTCTTTTTTTCTATATCTACACAAAGAACAACTTATCTAATGAACCATCTCCAGTGCAAGTCTGGTCCTAGTACGACAAATGTACATTTAGGTATGACATTGATGCATGGACAAAATTGATTATATTTCTGGTCTAATAATA
Source organism: Pinctada imbricata (assembly GCA_033119305.1). Classification (NCBI taxonomy): domain Eukaryota; kingdom Metazoa; phylum Mollusca; class Bivalvia; order Pterioida; family Pteriidae; genus Pinctada; species Pinctada imbricata. The sequence continues at coordinate 30,622,178 of VSWD01000009.1, forward strand.
CAAACAAATGCACATGTAAGTTGAAAAAATATGCAAAACCAAGAAAAGTTTGGAATTCCATATTCTCAACTTTTGCCAATGCATCACTGTTTTAATTAGGCAACTAGAATTATATTCAAATAATTCTCGTTGGGCACGTGCAAATTTTCCGAAAATCGCTTAATATTTTTCTGACTTATACACCCATGAACACCGAAAGTAAGACAGTCATTACTTATATTTACATTTATTCTAATTATCGGTTATTTTTTTTTGCATGCGCATCGCAATTTTCACACATTTTGCCTGTAAAAGCGTCAAATGTATTTTAACGTTGGTAAATTCTCCCTACATGTACATGCAAAACTTGAATGTGACGTCACAATAGCAACCCAAGTTATAGGAATATAATTCTAGTTGCCTTATGTGCGTTTAACATGGGGAATCTACTAGTAACGTAAATTATGCTATTGAATCGAAGACGTTTAACATAGCAGAATGCAATGTAGGTAGCACTGTTAAAACGCGTCGTGCTAATTGTTTTCTATATATCACATGTCTAATGCAAGATTAGCATCTAAGCACATAAAGATTATCCATAAACATTCTTCCCAAAAGAAAGTTATCCGGAAGTGTTTTAACTCTTTACCTTTCGAAGAAAATTTCAAACAAAGTAAAATCGCCAGACTCGTGTTTCGGGCAGTAAATCCTCAACAATGAATCTTCCAGTCAAAGTGATTTTCAGACAGCCCAAATTCATTTCATGCAAGATGCTTTACATATTAGTCTCAAAATACAAAACGATCTCTAAGATGAAGTAGCAGACAGCTTTTTGGGGGGCAAAAGTTACTTGCTAAATATATTTAGGATCAACTCAGACTGAGAGGATAAATTAAATGCAAATGAGGCCAAAACAAGTGGATGATCCTCCTATATTTTTGAAAATAATTTAGAATGAAATAATGTTGAATGGTAAAAGAAACAACTGAAAGGAATAATGGAGACATCGATGACGACATAGAGAGGGAAGAAGATATATGTCCATCCAGCGGCGATTTTGGATAGCTACCTTTTCTGTTTTCGTTCGGGAATCATCGCTTGTTTTGCATGTCCCTCTGCTACCAAAAACATTCTCTTTGAATTCTAATTGCAGACTTTTCTTCATATTGAAAAAAAAAATTGAGTAAAACAAACTGTTTTTGTTTTGAAGTATTTGATTAATGCATTTTAAAAACAATATTTGAATATTTCATTTTTAATTAATATTTCACGACAAAAATCCTCTATAAACTAGCTGATCAAAGGACGAATAAAATTGTATTAAATGTTCAATAAATATCGACAGGACTGAACTTACTTAATAAATCACACCTCTAAGGAGGATTTTTCTTTAATAGGTCTGGATTTGTTTAACCCTCAAATGAATAGAATGACAAGAAAATGTCTATAACTAACACGAGTCTTATCCTCTTCAAGGTAACTTCTCTTTTGTTATGGCATCATCTCTTGCTAACCACCCAACAAAATACCTCGTTGGAATTTTCATTGATTTGCACCGTTTAAAAGACAATCTGATCAGAAATTAAATCCTCATTTACATTCCCAAAGTGCCACGTGCTTGACATGTCATATTTAAATGTAAATTCGGTGTGCAAGTCACTGCATTCTACCCCGAAAGTATACCTTTTGATGGTAAACGTTATTCATCTCAATGATAATAACGTGAATCCAGTATTGATTAAGCGTCAGTCAACGCAGTTAGAAAGAAGATCGAAGGGAAATTTTGAGACAAACTCATATATTGTTTAAAGTTCGTGCACAAATGACAAATATGGATAATGACCATATCCCTATATACAGCACAAAATCGATAATTCAGAAAATCAGAAACCGAAGGCATACAAAATCAGGACAAAACAGGAACCAAAGCAAAGAAAAAAAAACCTCCACCATATGAAAAGAAGCGAACTCCCGAGATGGAAGTGAGACCAGGTACCCAGGAAGAGTAAGCATCTCCTGCTTGCATGCAACACCCGCCGCTTCAATTCGGTAGAACTGTCACATCCGGTAACTTCCATTTCGGAAGACATTGAGTACAATCTTGGTTTGGATGGTTCAAATGGTCTATGACAGAATATCACCCACCATTCTGGAGAGTGGGACATCATAGTGTATGACGAGTTCCCCGTATCGACCGTAGAACTTCCTGAGTGACGATGTTAGTCGGTCACAAACATATCCTTGACTTAGAAGCTTATCTGAAAGACGCCTAGCTCTCAGAACAAAATCCGTATATTTCGTACTTGCTCTGGCATAGCGTATCAACTGAGATATGAACACGCCATAAGCAGGCGATGAAGGGATGTTGCTACTCAGAAAAGGAAAGTTTGTTATGCTGAAATTGAAGTCGTCACGTTTGTCATAGAGTGAGGTGTTCATGTGACCATCAGTGTCGTAGGACAACATTATGTCCAAATAGGATGCTGAATTATTTGTCTCTGTAGTTTCTTTGACTTCAAGCTCTGAAGGATAGATACTGCTCAGGTAATCCGCGAATTTTGGATTATTGATGGACAACACATCGTCTATGTATCTGTAAGTGAAGTTGAAGTCAGAAGCTAAGTATCTTTTCCCTTCAGAGACCAGAGATTGAATGAATTCAGCTTCGTACGAGTGAAGAAAAATGTCGGCAAGGAGTGGGGCACAATTGGTCCCCATTGGAATTCCGACAATTTGCTTGAAGACCTTTCCTCCAAACACCACAAAAATGTTGTCGATCAGAAAGTTTAGCATCTGAATAATATTTGTTTCAGTGTACTTATTTTCAGAATCGGACTTTTCTTTTACAAAGTAGGTTTTGTCATAGTTAACAACAATAAATTTGTATTTGCGATTACCGTTCTTACTTGTAAACGCATTACTTATAATTTTTGCGAGTCTTTCTGCTTAGAAATATTTCATTAAAAGAAAGAAGTAGGGTTAGATCTGAATTAAAATGATACACTATATATATGGCTCATAGTTTCATACATGTACTAACTCCCTGAAAATATTTTTATCCTTTTTCAAAATCGTGTATCGGTATAGTAAATGAAATTTTAGTTGTGAAAATTCACTAACATTTACGTCTTCAAATTTATAGCATCATTAAAGAACATATAAAATTGAAGCATGGACCAGACATGCATGTTTAGTTACTTAACCCTCGTCATTGAACCTTAATCCAAAAACTGAAATAGACTGTGAGAGTTAAGTCCAAAAGATGCCGAAATATAGTAAATGATGCTACACGACCCACTTTTCAGAAATTTTGTGAACATAAATTTTCAAATGCGTTTGAAGAAACGATCAATCGAAATCGATCGTACTTGGCTACATGTGACCTCGCAAATTCCTACGCGTGCGTCCGATTTGAGTTCCGCTTTCCTTCACTTTGAAAATCTATCTTTGTCGGCATCGCCTATTGTTTGTCTGCAAGACTCTTGAAGACTGAAACTGCGACATCTTATTTGTAAATAAGTATTGCAAGTATATACCATCAGGTTTGACTAAATTTATGAGGTATGCAGTATACAAGCAATCAATGCCTTTGTTTCAGTGCAATACGATGCAAGTGTTTAACGTCTTCAAATGCATTAGCATCATTTTAGAGCAAATAAATTTACAGCATGGACCAAACATGTACGTTTCGGGTATCTAACCCTCGACAGTGATCCTCATTCTAAAGATCAGGTATTCTTTCTTCATTCGTACATTGTCAACACGATCAGCTTAGCGAGAAGTCTCCAGTAAAAAAAAAAATTAAGCTATAAATCTAAACCTACCGTCTCTAGACCCTACAGGAAATTTTGAGCCGCGCATTCTCGTAAAGTAAATACACAAATTTAAATTCAAAAAATAAATCCAGATGGCGCTACTAAAATCAATGTAGACGGCTTATGAAAAGCACTTTGGCTGAAAGCATTTAATATCCGAAACACGTGTATGGTGCGTAAAAATGTATTTGAAATGTTCATCAAGAAGGTATAGAGTTGGAACCCTACCGTATTGTGATTACTACAAGATAAGACTCGTTTTTCTCATTGCATATTTACTCGCCCCCTAAACCCTGAAGTAAGTCATCTGTGTGCCTCTGCCTTTGAATCTTTCACACCTTTTACGTCAGAAATTCGAATGACGTCACTGAAACGACACGAAGACAGGGCCCCGACCACCTGTCCTCTCTAAATGTCAGTCGATCCTCTCTGAATGTCAGTTGGACTCCTCGGGTGATAACATATCTGAGCAAGCTATAGCCGGCAGAGCATGAATTGTATTATGCACGTCCTCTTTTTATATCCATTTACATATAAATCTATGTTGCTTGCACCTCTTTGTTTTACGGTCTTGTTTGTGTGTGGTCATCTAACAGTGAGGATTCGAGGTGGTTTTACACCAAAATTGTGCGTTCTTCGAGACCTCCTGGAAATCGGAATAGTGGGAGGGTTGTGCGCACGTAATCCAGGAAAACCACACCGTCTACTATTAACGTGACAGATGACCGTCCTTAGTCGGCACCGGTTGCCCATTGGTCTCGTTGGTTTATGTGTGGTCTTTTAAGTTTAATGTTTCTATGGTGTGAGTTGGTGTTCCTTGTCCCTTTTGCGTCTCTTTCTGTGGGTGTCTGTTCTGTGTTTTTTACATTGGGTGTTTTGGGGTTTTGTTGTGGGTGCTACAACCTAGTGTTTTTGGAGATCTCCTCCTTCTTTAGTAATTTAATAATGCCGAGTCGTTTTAATAGCCATTTCAGCCCGTTTCTATCTAGTCTCCGCCATTTCTCATGTTTATGTATGACGTAACTTGGAGCCAACTTGCACCCGCGACCCTTCGATTTTAGTATATCAGCCGGAGATATTCTCAGTTCAATTCGCAATCACAGAGTCAGGACGTGCACAGTCAGTTCTAGAGAGCGCAAATCAGTTTCCATGTCTGACAGCCTTCATGAGGTTGAACAGGACAGAATGGAAATTACTAAGGCCTATTAGAAGTTGGAACCAAGGTTTGGCTACCTATGGCATTCTACCCAACCATCTTGGCTAATTGCCCAATTTTTGGTAGTTCTTGGGTAATCCACCCAATATTCGTCTCCAAATTATTGGGTTACTTAACCCAACATTAATTATAAGTAAATTATGAACCTTTAAGGCAAAACAAACAATTATTAGGAGGTTGGCGAAGCTGTGCATTATCGACCTTATTTAAATTTACGGATAAATACCGAATTTAAGTACCCATACACTTTTGGTAGGAAACAAGCTCACATACACCACATTCTCACCCAAGATTTCATAACAGTGTTATTACAGTTAGGGCTTCTTATTCTATTTGATACATATTATTGTTGCAAATATATATTATATATATCCATGTTTATTAAAGATTGTTTACTTTATCCAAATGAAGGTTTTTATTTGTTTGCTTTGGTTCTGTTTTATCCTGATTTTGTATGCCTTCAGTTTCTCATTTTCTGAATTATCGATTTTGTGCTGTATACAGGGATATGGTCACTATCCATATTTGTCATTTATCCAAATACTGCTTAGTCATTACACACAGTTTGTCTTGGCAATAGACTGATTCTTGGAAGGATCCACTAAACTGTTGTTTTTTGGGTAGCAAGTAATCACCCGCACATAAAACGCAACACTAGTGACGATTAAGGGATTCTAAAATTCCAAAAATTCAATTGTCATTTCCAGATTCTTTTATCTATTCTCTATCATTACACAATCACTAGGTTACCCGAAAATGTCAGAAACAAATCCCGATAATCCTGATGACTCGAGAATAATCACATTCAAACAAACCACCCATTATGGCAGCTCACCGCACAACTCCATAATGCACAGCTCTCCCGGCCGAGGTCAGCCAAAAATTGAGCTTTCCAAATCCATGGATACAAATGACTTGTTAAGTTCGGTCCAAGTTTTAATATCAAGTCTATTTGATAGGTTAAATCAATCTATAAGAGAACAGTTATATAATGATTGTAAGGTTGATGAACGATTGGACTACATGCAAATGGCTTTGGATAAAGCTATCTCAGATACCCACAGATTAAGGGAAGATTTTGAAAAAATCCAAAAAGAAAATTCACAAAATTCTTTTGGGTCACCCAACCATTACTTTATGGGCCATCAAAAATTTTGGAGAATAGAATTTTTTCAAATTTGGGTAATGGGGACAATGTACCAATAAGAAATTCATGCCCAAATGCGAAATCCACAAACAGCACCTCGAGTACTAAAAACGCAAATGTGAAACCCAAGTTGCACGATGGTTCCGATGATTTTGGGGACTACTTTTCCCAATTTGAGATCATTGTCGATCCAAATCAGTGGGATTATACAAAATCTCTGCAACTGGAAGGCAGTAGGTATATTAGGGGAATTAACTCCTACGAATGATATTTTGATTCTTTGGTCAAAGCTCTTAACACAAAATTTGGGTCTATTGAAATGTCTGAGTTACATAGGGCTAAGCTCAAAGTCCTGAAACAAGAGAAAGACCAAGATATATCACAGTTCGCTCAGTTGTCCAAAAAAGCTAACCCGACATACATAACCGCATGCTGATCAGGACATGTTGGGTATCCTATTCCTGGACTATTTCATTGACGCTTTACCAAAGTCGGAAATGCGTCTTAGAATTCGGGAATCTCGCCCGAATAACATTACCGAGACCAAAACCTTCGCAACAAGGTTAAGTACATATCAAGTTGAAGAATCAAGTACACGCTATTCGTGATAATAAAGCATCTCGTCCCGACCCAATCTTGAACTGCCTTAAAGATATTCAGAAGTCTTTGGACAGCAATTTTAGGAAATTATCCAAATACAGCGGCAAACTGAAAAGAAATAAAGGTCAAAGTAATTTTCAACGATTCAATGACTGGTCTCCAAGACGTGGAAACAGTCAAAACTTCCATGGTACTAAAAACAAATAGCAAGGCCAAGGGACAAGTTCCCAACAAAATCAACCCTCAAGGGGTAAAGCTAGTACATGTCGACCTTGCGAGGTCAAACGTTTAACGTCTTTAAATTCATTAGCATCATTTTAGAGCAGATAAATTTAAAGCATGGACCAGACATGCACGTTTCGGGTATTTAATCCTCGTCAGTGATCCTCAATCTAAACAATTAGTCGGGGAGCCAGTGGGGACCCCCATGCACCCCCTCGAGTACTTTTTTTCACAGGTACAAAAATGTTCCTTAGGGTCTACAGAATCGGTTTTCAGGATGTACTCAAAAATAAACTCATTTAGGCTATGTGTTTTTCGACCGTTTCCATGGCAACCCCCTGCTAAAATCACGAAAGCAGTATTGGTTAAGTAAAATAGCCATATCTTGGCCAAATGTTGAGCTAAACATCTGTAACTGGTATCAATATAACGAGGAAAGGTTGTTCTATTAATCAAGTGATCATATGCAAAATAACTAATTTGCATATTCATGAATATTTATGAATTGAAACAAAAATGCTTGAAAAATATATAAAAATCGACCCTTTTCATTTTGTTTGCTACTAAACTCTATAGTTTGATCTATGATCGTTAAAAGATTATATAATGAATACGTACAAAGTCTTCTCTCACCAATGACATAACATTTGGCTCAATATTTTAGTTCAATGGCTTCTAAATTGATGTTTTTTACAGAAAAATTGCTATTTAAAGTAAGATAAGCTGATTTTTGTATACTAATTATAGGATATTTACTACTTATAAAATCGAATATCTGAACCTGTTTTCTAGTGTATTTTCATGTTTTTCTCATGTAATAAATGTTTACAAAACATGAGATACGTATTTTTGGTAATTTTGGGGCAAAAATCGTATTTTTCAGTAAAAATCAGCAGATATCTGGATATTATCTATAAAAGGCAAACAGTTCCTGTAATCTATAAATGAAATGTATATACTGATGTAATTTCATAGTTCTAAGATCGGTTTTTGTGTTAGAAGTAAAAAATGTTACTTTTTTCTGCTATTTTTAGTTAAAATGTCAGTTATTCATATTAAATTTACAGATTTCTGAGAAATATTCTAAATATGATTTACAATTCAAAAAAACAGTATAACCAACCCATAGTATAGCAAAGCCACTTAATAAGATAGTGGACCAGGAGTCCCCGAGGGCACATGTAGCCAAGTTCGATCAATTTCGGTTGATCGTTTCTTCAACGCATTCTAAATTTCTGGTATCAAAATTTCTTGAAACTTCTAAAAAGTGGGTCCTGTAGCATCATACCCCACCCATCCTACTACGTCTTTCGGTATACTTTTTCGACATAGTAACTTTCATACTTTTTGGCATATTACATTGTTTAGATTCAGGATCACTGATGAGGGTTAAGTACCCGAAACGTGCATGTCTGGTCCACGTTGCCAATTTATCTGTTTTTAAATGATGCTATTCAATTTGAAGACGTTTACATTTCAACCCTTACCACTTAATAATTCAGTATAACCACACAATAACATAGCAAAACCACTCAATAACAAAGTAATTTGACCCTTGATAACATAAGAACACATCTCAATACAGTGTAAACACCCAAATTACATAGCAAAACCACTCAATAAAAACACATCTCAATACAGTGTAAACACCCAAATGACATAGCAAAACCACTCAATAAAGACACTGTTTGACTCTTAACTATATGAAAATCACTAAATAATACGGCATAACCAACTAATAACATAAAAAACAACCCAATAACGTGATGGTTTGACCCTTTGTTATAACAAAACCACTTACATTTGTAACGACACAGCATATCCACCTTATTACTTAGCTTTACTACATAATAATGTGATAATTTGATCCTTCATTATAACAAAACCACTTAATAACACAGAATAACTACCCCAAAACAAAGCATTACTAATCAATAGCTTGATGATTTGACACCTTATTATAACAAATCCGCCCAATAACTTAGCATAACTACTTAATAAGGTGGTCGTTTGACCTTTAATTATATCAAAACCTCTCAATTACACAGCATAAGCATCCAATGACATAGCATTACCACTCAAAAATGTGATGGTTTGACACTTTATTGTGTCAAAACCACTTAATAACACTGCATAATCACCCAATAACTTAGCATTACCACTCAGTAACAATCTTTCCTCGCTCTCTCTATAGAACCAGGACTGTTTTAAAGTGAATTTTAGCAATATAAAGGGTCAAACAGACATGCTAATCAGTGATTGATACGGACTGTATTACGCATGCCCTCTTTTTATATCCATTTACATATTCATCTGTGTCTCTGGGGCCTCTGCATTTCGCGGTCTTGTTTGTGTGACGTCATCTTACAATGAGGAGGTTGTTTTACACCACATTTGTACGTTCGTCGAGACCTCTAGGTAACTGGAGAAGTGAGAGGGTTGTGCGCACGTAATCCAGGATAACCACACCGTCTGCTATTTACTTGGCAGATGGCCGTCCTAAGTCGGCACCGGTTGCCCATTGGTCTCGTTGGTTTATGTGTAGTCTTTTGTGTTTCTATGTTGTGAGTTGGTGTTCCTTGTCCCTTTTGCGTCTCTTTCTGTGGGTATCTGTTCTGTTTTTTGAATGGCTGTTTTGGGATTTTGCTGTGGGTGCTGCAACCTAGTGTTGTTGGAGATCCCCTCCTTTCTGATACAATAAAGGGTCAAACCATCACGTTATTTGGTGGTTTTGTAATGTTATTGGGTACTTATGCTTTGTTCTTGAGTGGTTTCATTATAAAAAAGAGGCAAACGACCACGTTATTGAGAAGTTATTTGGTGGTTATCGTGTGATATTAAGTGGTTTTGTAATAATAAAGTGTCAAATAATCACGTTATGGAGTAAGAATGCTAACTTATTTGGTGGCTATACTATGTTATTGAGTGGTTTCGTTATATTTAAAGATCAAACAATCACGTTATTGAGTGGTAATGCCAAGTTTTTGGGTAGCTATGCTGTGTTATTGAGCGTTTTGCTAAGATAAGGATCAAATCATCACGTTATTTTGTGGTAATGCTAAGTTATTGGGTAGTTATGCGGTGTTATTTAATATTTTTGTTATAGCAAATGTTCAAAACACTGGTTAGTTATGCTGAATTATTAAGTGATTTTGATATAGTAAAGGGTCTAACAACCACTTTATTGAGGGTTTTGCTATGTCATTGAATGTTTACACTGTATAATTAAGTGTTTCTTATGTAATAAAGGATCAAACGACTATGTTATTCAGTGGTTTTGCTATGTTATCAAGTGATAATACTTTATTATTAAGTTGTGTATATATAATGTAGGGTTAAAAAACCATAATTTGAGTGGCTTTACTATGTTATTGGTTTTTATTGAGTTGCTCTGTTACTTTATTGGGTGGTCATACCGTGTTATTCACGATTCATTGAGTGTTTTTGCAATGTTGTTCTGTGGTTATGGTATGAATTTAAATATTTCTTACGTTTTTATTTTTCTAATTTGATCCTCTTATGATATGTACAAATACATTTAGTTTCATATCCTATATTACAACAAATATAAATTATATTCGGAATACTTCTCAGAAATCTGTAATTTTAGAATGAAAAACCGACATTTTTACCCAAAATAGCATAAAAAAGAAGTATTTTTGCTTCTAATACAAAAATTGATTTTAGAACTATGAAATTACATCAGCATATACGTTTCATTTATGGATTAAAGGAACTGTTTGCCTTTTATAGATAATATCCAGATATCTGTTGTTTTTTACTGAAAAATGCGGTTTTTGCCCTAAAATTACGAAAAGTATGTATATCATGTTTTGTAAACATTTATTACATGAGAAAAACATGAAAATACACTAGAAAACAGGTTCAGATATTCGATTTTATAAGTAGTAAATATCTTATAATTAGTATACAAAAATCAGCTTATCTTACTTTAAATAGCTAGTTTTCTGTAAAAAACATCAATTTAGAAGCCATTGAACAAAAATATTGAGCCAAATGTTATGTCATAGGAGAGAGAAGACTTTGTATTTATTATATAATCTAATAACAATCATAGATTAAACCATAGAGTTTAGGAGATTAAACAAAATGAAAAGTGTAGATTTCTATGCATTTTTCAAGCATTTTTATTTCATTTCATAAATATTCAGGAATGTGCAAATTAATTAATTTGCATATGATCACTTGATTAATAGAACAACCTTTCCTCGTTATATTGATACCAGTTACAGATGTTTAGCTCAACATTTGGCCAAGATATGGCTATTTTACTTAACCAATACTGCTTTCGTGATTTTAGCAGGGGGTTGCCATGAAAACGGTCGAAAAACACATAGCCTAAATGAGTTTATTTTTGAGTACATTCTGAATACCGATTCTGTAGACCCTAAGGAACATTTTTGTACCCGTGAAAAAAAGTACTCAAGGGGGTGCATGGGGGTCCCCACTGGCTCCCCGACTAAATGTAATATGGCCAAAATCTGTGACAATTATGTCCTAAATATACCGAACGACGTACCAAAATGGCTGGGATATGATGCAACAGGACCCAGGTTTTAGAAATTTGAGAAAATTTTGTAAACAGAAATTTTCAAATGCGTTTGAAGAAACGACCAACCAAAATTGACCGAACTTGGCCACATGTAGCCTCGGGGACGCTTGGTCCACCAGCAGTGACACTCACCAAGTGGTAAAAATGTTTAACGTCTTCAAATTCATAAGCATCATTTTAGAGCAGATAAATTTATAGCATGAACCAGATATGCACGTTTCGGTAATTTAACCCTCGTCAGTTACGCTCGACACTTGTGAATGAGGATCCAATGTTTCAACTAATACGTTTCCCATAAATCTTGAACTTGCAAATGACCTCTTGGAGACAAAGGGAAATAACTCTCATAGAAATAAAGAAATCAAAATTTGTGGTATCAATAGCAATCAAACAGGATTGTATGTAAGAGCCCAAATTTTAAGCCAAAGCAAAATTCTTCTTATAGATTCTGGTGCTGATGTTACAATTTTTATTTCAAAAGCCTTGGAAAATTTAGATCAAAATAAAAAAAAATAGACTTGAAATTAATCTCTGCTTCTGGAGATTTTATACCTGTAATAGATACTTTCAAAATTCCCTTTCAACTTGTGTCAAGTTCGTACTTACACAAAGTACTAATTGCCGAAATCCAATATGATGGAATTATTGGACTTGATTTTATAACAACCTTCTCTTGTGATATATTTATACAAACTATGTCATTAAGAATTAAAGGTGAACAAGTCCTCTTTTCAGGATTTAGCCAAAATGATCTTGACTCTTTTTGTAAGGATGTGGTGGCAAAGGACACGATCCTTCCACCGAATTCTGAGAGTGCAATTGAAGGTCGGGTCATAGATCCGGTCCTTAATTGTAATTTGGTCGTTATGGATCCAAATATGGACTTTGTTTCCAAATATGGTGATCTCGTAGCGAAATCGCTGTTGGAACCTTTTTGGAATAATATTATTCCTATGAGGGTTTTAATTCCCTCTGATAACGTTCTCACCTTACACGAAAACTTCTCTATAGCTGAACTGGAGAAAGTCGAAACTACACTGCGGTATGTCGGCAATAATTCCCAACGTAGCTATGTAAACGCTGTGAACGTTGAAACTTCAATTGACACCGATATACCCGATCATCTCAAAAGATACATGAAGATGCATGTGACAATTTGAATGTGAAACAAAAGTAAGGCTTCAAGAAACTATTTCTAAAATATGAAACAAGTTTCTCAAAATTCTCCTAAGATATGGAAAAGACAGATTTGACCAAACATAAAATTGACACTGGTCAAGCAAAGCCAATCAAACAAGCATCCAGAAGAGTACCATTTTCTAAAATGAATTAAGTCAAGAATGAAATACAGAACATGATTGAAAAAGGGGTAATTGAGCCATCTGACAGTCCCTGGAGCTCACCTGTAGTTCTTGTCCGAAAAAAGGACAATAGTCTAAGATTCTGTATAGACTATAGAACATTAAATGAGGTAACATACAAGGATGGGCATCTTATCCCTCGGATAGATGCTACACGGCGGGGAGGCTAGCCAACAGGGGATGCTTACTCCTCCCGGTTACCTGGTCCCACCTCTAGCTATGCTGTAAATTTATCAGGTTTTAAATGATGCTATTGAATTTAAAGACGTTTAACATTGCTAGGGTTCCGTCGATGCTTAATTTTGTGCTCTATTGTGAGTGTTAAGATTATCGTCAGGATCTTCTTTAACTCATTTGTGTCACACTAATGCCCTTTGCCGTGTGGAGCTCGTAAAAACGTTCCCCGCGAGGGGTTTGACAGTAAGTGTTTTGAATATATTTCCCTGACTTTGTCGCCATAGCAATTTCTACATGTATATAAACATAACGTCAGGACAGCTCATGAATTTTATATATTGTTTTCATGTTCGTGCTTGAACATCGACGGCGGGTACGGCTAGCCAACAGGGGATGCTTACTCCTCCCGGGCACCTGGTCCCAACTCTAGCTTGCTAGGGTTCCGTCGATGCTTAATTTTGTGCTCTATTGTGAGTGTTGTCATGATCTTCTTTAACTAGATGCACCACCCGGTTCCAAATTCTACTCAACGCTTGATCTAAAGAGTGGATATTGGCAAGTACAAGTTGATGAGGAAGACAGACCCAAAACTGCTTTCTCTATCCCGGGTGGGGGCCATTAGCAATTTCTATCAATGTCATTTGGGCTATGTAATCCACCCGCAACCATTGAAAGGTTAATGGAAACGGTATTAGCGAACTTATGGCACATGTGCATGATCTGTTTGGACGACATGATTATTTGGTCAAAAACTTTCAAAAATCATTAGGATAACTTAGAAGAAGTATTTCTAAATTTAGTGAAGCTAATCTAAAAATGAGTAAAAAAAATGTAAACTCCTGCAAACAAAAGTTGTATAGTTGGAACATGTTATAAATGAAAAGGGTATTCATACAGATCCCTGAGAATATATCCAAGTTTCAAACTGGCCTCCTCCCAAGAATCTAAAAGAAATATGGGTGTTTCTTGGTCTCTGTGGGTATTATAGGACCTTTTTTTTTAAGTTCGCAGACATTGTTCGCCCTCTCCACAAGTTGACATAACAAGTTTGATTTGACCTTAAATTCCCAAAATGCATTCGAAAAACTGAAAAGAGCTTTAACAAACTCGCCAATTTTTGCGTATTCAATCCTAGGAGCTCCATTTATCCTGGATACGGATGAAAAAAATTCTGGATCTGGATCAGTACTTTCCCAGTTCCAAGACTTTCCCAGATCAGTACTTTCCCAAGTTCCAAGATCAGAACTCTCCCTAATCCAAGATCAGTACTTATCCAAGATCAGTACTTTCCAAGATCAGTACTATCCCAGTTCAAAGATCAGTACTTTGCCAGTTCCAAGATCTGGATCAGTACTTTGCCAGTTCCTAGGAGACCGAGACTATAAACTATAGTAAGTTGTTTAGTAACACAGAACGACGACACTGCGTTACTAGGAGGGAACTTCTGGCTATTATACAGGCAGTGAAACATTTTCATCACTACTTCTTTGGACAAAAATTTATAATTCGTACAGATCACGGTTCTTTTCGATGGCTTTTGAAATTCAAAAGCCCAGAAGGTAAAATTGCCTGGAGACACTATCTGCTTACCAATACAATATTTAGATTGTTTAGATTTAAGGATCACTGACGAGGGTTAAGTGCCCGAGGCGTGCATGTCTGGTCCATGCTGCCAATTTATCTGTTCTTAAATGATGCTATTCAATTTGAAGACGTTTAAAATTGAACATAGAGCAGGAAAATCCCATGGTAATGCTGATGCCCTCTCGAGACGGCCTTGCCCCGACTCAGAGTGCAAGCACTGTATAAAGGCAGAGTACAACTACTCTCCTTCTGTCTCCGTAACAACAAGGTCAATCTAAGCCTCAACCTGAAAAAGATATAATACTATATTATCCGAGGGTCAAATATCAGACCCACAAATCAAAATAATCATTGATTGGGTTAAAAGCAATCATAAGCCCACATGGGAGGGCATTTCCGATTTAGATGAGACACTTAATATGGATTCTATGTAAAAACCTAAAAAAAAATCAGACATGTTTGGCTACGACATGTCTCAGATTTTAGATATTTTTTGTGTATAAGGTAAATATGATGTCCTCAGAACGATTTGACCTTCCATTTTTTTCTCCGACGTTCCGTTGCCATGGTAACCAAGATTTTGTATAAAAACACCTTTAAACAAGGCATTTTTATGCATCCTGTTACCATGGAAACAAATGTTGAATGTATATGTGATTTTCCGAAAAGATTATTAAAATCCTCTTAAGTTGATACAATTTGATTTTTCGATGCTCCTTCTTTCTGTGTGTCATGTAAATTTGCTTCAATTTCAAGAAAAATTGCTTATTCAAAATGAGCCATTTTCGGCCAATTTAGGCCTTATTTTACCTATATTTTACTTACTTTTGACAAGAGTTATAATGCAATTGCACAAGATTTGAAATACAGTTGACTATTTCCTGAAGAGTATTATCCTTGGACTTCATGGGAATCGAAGGAAATTTATCTAGAAGTGAAATTTTTCTGTTTACATGCCTTTGAAATAGGTTACCATGGCAACATTTGGTACGAAGGTGTAAATACCTGTCATAAGTAAAAAGCTAATTTCTACAGATGTATGCCGGCTCTCGTTACAAAACTTGGTATGTAGATGTATTAAAGATCATTTGATGCTATCATGACCTTGAGAAAATGTCAAGGTCATTTGCTCAATTTTCAAGGTCATTGAAAAATATTTGCTATTTTCAGGCAAAATTTTGTGTATCTAATGAAATAATTTGGAGAAATCAATTTAAATTAATTGGAAATCCTGATTTTTGTCTAAATTTTAGTCTAAAGTTAGAAATGACCTTGAGATTTTGACAGATGACCTTGAAATGATTTGAGGGTCAATTGATAATGATAAATATAATTTGTATACAGGTATGCTATTTTATAATCATAGGACTCAAACATGAGGAAAATAAAATGTTTTTAAATATGCGGTATATGGTAATATGGATTCCAAGTTGCTATAGCAACGGATTTTGATTGGCATTCATGACAAAAAGGTGAGTTTCACCATAAATTTTATTTCTTGATTTTTTCCAGCTTTAGACATTTATTTTGGCAAGGTGATGTTAAATACCCATAACATTCACCAAATAATGGTTTTCAACCTTCAAAATAATCAAAAACAGGCCAAAAATGACCCTAAAATTAGACCTTATTTTTGCTAAATTTTCACATAATTTGACTGAATATCAACAACTACCTGATAATCCCCTCCCCCGAAAAAGTTATTCTTGTTAGAGTTGAACTTAAAGAAAAGTTTTTGTGTTCATAAAGTAAATTTTGACCATGGTTTCCATGACAACAGAATGCAACAATATGTCTTACCTCTCATATTTATGGGGGTGTCAAATAGATTGACCCTGTTACCTTGGCAACCGTTGTTTAAATATAACAATATGGTTTGTTTTCATTGTTTTTACATTAAGTATGATAATGACAGAAAGTTTCATCAAAATCCATGACATGCCGTGGCCAGCTGTTTTAGGTTTTTACAGAGAATCCAAATTAAATATTATTTGGCTATGGGAGTTGAGAATGCACTGGCTTGTACGGGTCTCGCCAGGGAGGTAATTGTGGAAGTCGCGTGAGGCTTAAGCGAACGAGACTATAAACCCCACCCTTTATGACTCTTTGACATACGAAAAAAGTATCCTATATCATATATGGGAGGGAGTCAACCCAAAATACCAGGCTGTTTAACCAGAATCTTTTGTGAATGAAGTACTAATTGGTACCCATAACAGCAAAGCTGGGGGCCATTTAGGTATCAAAAAGACCTTAGCCAAAATTAAAGGTAAAAATTTCTGGCATAAAATGTCAAAAGACGTAAAGGCTTTGTGTACAAACTGACAAATGCGCGGCCCTGAGAGGGCCGAATAAACAGCCAAAAGCACCTAATCAGAAATACTTAGTAGGTGTATCATTTTGTTTGCTTTGGTTCCTGTTTTGTCCTGATTTTGTATGCCTTCGGTTTCTGATTTTCTGAATTATCGATTTTGTACTGTAGACAGGGATATGGTCATTATCCATATTTGTCATTCGAACGGATGGCTGTAGATGTATTTGGACCATTACCATTAAGTAATAAGAAAAATCTTATTTACTAGTCATAGGGGACTATTTTACCAAGTGGGCGGATGCCATATCCATTAGAAATCAAAAAGCACATACTATAGCACAGAAAATTATTGATCGATTTGTGACAATATTTGGTGTTTCAATGCAAATTCACTCCGACCAAGGAAGGTCATTTTAATCAAACATATTCGAAGAAATGTGTGCTATTTTAGGTATCGAGAAAAATCGAACCAGCCCCTATAGACCCAAATCAGAGGACAATTATTGACATTTTGACTTCTTTTGTAGGCAAAAACCAAAAATGATTGGGATAAACGTATTCCCGTTCTTCTGTTGGCCTACCGTTCATCGATACAAGAGTAAACTGGCGTGAGCCCTTGTGAAATGACTTTTGGGAGGACCATCTATCTTCCTGTCGACCTGGTACTGGGAAGGGTTGAACCTGAAAGTAATTATACAAATAGGTTAGAGTATGCTAACAAATTATCCTCAAATTAAGTAAGATTCATGAATATGCAAGAAGTCAATCAAGCTTGTCCAGTCAACACATGATCAGGGAATATAATTTGAAATAACTTCTAAATCAATATACCCCTGGAAGTGCTGTTTGGGTTAAAAACAATAACCATACAAAATTAGGCTCTTAGTGGGAAAGTTCATACACTGTCACAGAGAAAATAAATAATATTCTGTACAAAATTAAAAAAAGGGTCAAGAGCACATCCAAAAACAGTTAATCATAATAATCTAAAACCATATTAAGGTTCATACCAGCCTAACATTGACCTTCACTAATAAAGTGCTCATTTCCTTTTAGGTGCCAAGGTACAGGTGCCTGGTAAGCCTAAAGAACAAGTTTGTGCATCGACACAAGGCGGAGCTCCATGTTACCTCTATACATTCTTGATTTGTGTATGCCAATAGTAACTGCCGCTTCCTTCTAACCAGACGGGACCACAAACACGCATTCAAGGGGAGGGGGCATGGTTTCACGAGGAACATCAAGAGAACCACCATGACATGCACTCCTGATGAGCTGGAAGAATATCAGCAGATGATCAAGAAAAGACGGAACAAAGTAGAGCAGTATATATACCGTTAAGATCCCGATGTCTGACCAAGGTGGAAAAGAGGGCTCAGCATCATAAAGGGGAACGAGAACAATGCCAACGAAACCGCATCACATGGGAGGTAGCAAAAAGACTAAAATAAACCCGATGAAATCCATGGACAACAAACATCGTACACCAACAAAGATGAACCCATCCTGGACTTGACTATTTCTGTTCCCAATGACCAACCAACTCCCACGCAGGACCTACAGCTATCAGATGACGAAGCCTCTAACAGACCGACAGAGAAAAATCCGACGAACAACCTAGGACATCAACGCACACAACACCTATTCTTTTAACGGTAATGACAACTGTAGACCAGACCAGATATGAATTTCAGGACGACGTAAATGACTTTATACCGGATAACACGGGAAGTGACGATAACAAACAGCTTCGACAAACAGCAGACGACGGAAGACAAGGACAACACAACATGAGAAACGGACCATGAAGCAGAACCAGGTGCGAAGGGAGATGCTGACAGACCTGGAACAAGTGTGACCTCTAACACCGGTACTGCAGCCAAGAAGCTGATAGACTTGGCGGTATGCCAAAATTAACAGATAATTCTTCGTATAAGTGGTGTTAATTTTCATACCAGTGCTTAAACCTTACCGGAAAGAGAGAGCCAAACTCAGTCCTATCCCGTATGATGAGGAAAAACGTCACCACTACAACCATGCTATACGGACATCCTCACATAATACGTTAACCGAAACCCAGAATGCTTTAAATATATTTTGGACAACCTGCTGAATGGCAAAAAGTGCAAGTTACCCGAGGGACTTATCACATTCCGTCAGATAAACATTGAAGCCGAGTTTTATGAACTTTTGGAATTTCAAGCCTTACTGGAAAGGGAAGGTCTTGAGATTCCTGTGGGGAGAAAATGAAAGGACTGTAAACGTGAAATGAAGATTGTCATTTCTGTGAAAATTCATGAACTATGTGAAATGTTATGCATGTGCTACGCTAATAATCTTATCACTTTCATATTGTTATATTATAAATGTTGGTTGTTATTGTTGCTATATGAATTGAACTATGTTTTACTTATGATAAAATATGGATAATAACCATATCCCTATATACAGCACAAAATCGATAATTCATAAAATCATAAACCGCATGCAAAATCAGGATAAAACAGGAACCAAAGCAAACAAACAAAAACCTCCACCATATTAAAAGAGGCGAACTTGGAGTGAGACCAGGTGCCAAGGAAAAGTCAGCATCTCCTGCTTGCATGTCACACCTGTCACTTCAATACGGTAGAATTGTCACATCCGGTAACTTCCATTTCGGAAGATACAAGCATATTCGGTCGTTGGATGGTTCAAATGGTCTAAGACAGAATATCATCCACCATTCGGGAGAGAGGGACATCATAATGTACGACGAGTTGCCCATATCGACCGTAGAACTTGTCTAATCGTATGTTGAATCCAAAATCATCTTTTTTTTTCATACACACTTGTATGAATCTTACCATTAACAATTTTAATATTTAGGTCCAAAAATGGTGTTTATAACGTTTGCCTTGTTTAGAGTCAATTTTTGTGGATAACTAGCATTATATTTTTCAAAATAGGAGTATCGTCAGGTATCTAGAAATACCAATGAAACATTTAAAATTATCATGTTTTCTTTGCTTTTAAAGATTTTGGATGGATCGTTTTTCATACAAGTATAAAGATAAATCTGCAACAAGAGGCGCACAATTAGTACCCATCGGGATCCCTACAACATGCTTGTAGAGATTCTCACCAAATGTTACATAAATGTTGCCCATGAGGAAGGGCAAGGCAATACACAGATCACTACATGTCAATGATTTGTATTCGGTAGCGGAAAAGAAACCATTTGATTCAAATGTACAAATATAAGTTATCCCCTGTCGATCAAAGCACCGTTAAATGAGTTTGGACAAACGATCTTTTAATTTTGTCGTGAGGAAGCGTGGTGTACATATTTGAAAAGTCACATGAAAAAATCGTATTGGCTTGGAAATTTCGTCAATCACATCCCCCGAATTTTCAATAGGGCAGAATAAGTTTACAGCATTCCTGTTTAGAACAATTTTACAATATTTTGCTACGTGTTCCTTTATTTATCGTCGTGAGTGCTGACGTCAGATTTCTAGACAAAATAGTTCAGCAGTTGCTAGAATTAGCAATATATCGAAATTTGTAAGGGGGCAAGTGCAGTTTTGGTATGCAGTATAATTTTGGAAGAGCCATTTTCGAAATAGGGATATTGAATAAAGAGATTTTACTGTTATGTTTGCTTAAAATGTAAAGGAAAATTCTTACTGCTTTTGATATAAGAATTTTTAGACGAAGTTGATATTTAGTAAAGTTTTCAAATGATGATGATGTTGTTGGCCGTTTTATCTGCAGGCGCGAAGTCATTGGATTTGACTTATTTTTCCGTTTTAGATGTTAAAAGTCTTCATATTTTGATTAAAAAAACACTGCCCCGGGTGAGGATCGAACTCACGACCTTCAGATGGCCCATGCCATAAGGCTTGTGATTATGAGACTGACGCGCTACCGAGGCCTTGACATAGACAATAAAACAGGAAATTTCAGATTAAAACTTTCGATAAACCTTGTAGCTCACGCACATAACATCTTGTAGTTCACGTACAAACATAGTCGCATTATCATGTAACAATTTTACTTCCTCTATCATATGTCGAGGAGTATTTCATTTGATAGGTACAGATATCAGATCAAATCGTGGACATGACATTCTATTAGTAGTACACGCCAAACGTAACGACATGTCCTTGTAAAACGTTACACCATATATAAACTCATTGAATATTGTTCATTTTATCCCTGCATCAATGTAATTAACATGTAACACTGATTTAATATATTCACTGTCTTTCAATTTAGAAAGTTTTTCGAATAGCTCTTTATCGTAAAGCTGAATCTTTTTTTTTCATAAAGGTCATGCTAAAAATTTCGCTCATCATATATTCAGTTTAGATTTCCTTTGTTTCTACATCGAGCATCACTGATAAGACATAAGGTTGTGAACATGCGCATATGGTGTACTTTTTAAACCTTTGAATACACAATGTAGTATATATTAGAAATATATATATAACAAAAGTTAATATTATGAAAAAAGTATATTGGTACCTGATCTTATCCACATTTTTATAGCATAATTCTTGATTATGTTCATTGAGAGCAAATCGAGCGGGATCGTGAACAACTTTTACCTTTTTGCATGCACTTAAATACGTGCAAAGGTAATAACATATAAAAGTTGTTTAGAAGCCCGCTCTATATTAACTAATGAGAAGTTTGTCTAAAATGGTCATTTCATGATTTGAAATGTTTCAATTTAACTTCTAGGTACTCACTTTTGACGATCCTGTTTTTGAAAAATAAAAGAATACATTTTTTCAATAAGAATTGACACTCAACATGCCTTAAAAATACAGAAACACCATTTTTGGACCTAAATATCAAAATTACAAACGGAGAAATCCATACAAGTGTGAATCACAAAAGAAATGATTTTGAATGCAACATAGAAAAATCTCAATGTATTGACGGTCATGTTTCATACTACCGTCACACGGCACTTACATGTCACAGCTCATCCGGTACGCTAGGGGATGTACTAACGTTTTGGATTTTCAAAAACTTTAAGGTCAAGGTTTCTGCTTTCATAATCTAGTTCAGCCTTTCTGAAAATTTTACAAAATTACTGTAATGACAAATATGGATAATGACCATATCCCTGTATACAGCATGAAATCGATAATGCAGAAAATCAGAAACCGAAGGCATACAAAATCAGGATAAAACAGGAACGAAAGCAAACAAACAAAAACCTCCACCATATGAAAAGAAGCGAACTCCCGATATGGGAGTAAGACCAGGTGCCCAGGAAGAGTAAGCATCTCCTGCTTGTATGCAACACCCGCTGCTTGAATTCGGTGGAACTGTCACATCCGGTTACTTCCATTTCGGAAGATATAGAGTAAAATCTTTGGTTGGATGCTTCAAATGGTCTATGACAGAATATCATCCACCATTCTGGAGAGTGGGACATCATAGTGTATGACGAGTTCCCCATATCGACCGTAGAACTTCCTCGGTGACGATGAATGAGAAGCTTATCTGAAAGACGCCTAGCTCAGAACAAAATCCGTATATTTGGTACTTGCTCTGGCATAGCGTTTTAACTGAGATATGAACACGCCATAAGCAGGCGATGAAGGGATGACAGCTACTCAGAAAAGGAAAGTTTGTAAAGCTGAAATTGAAGTCGTCACGTTTGTCATAGAATAAGTTGTTTTTGTGACCATCAGTGTCGTGGGACAACATTGTGTCCAAATAGGATGCTGAATTATGTGTCTCTGTACCTTCTTTGACTTCAAGCTCCGAAAGATAGATACTGCTGAGGTATTCCGCGAATTTGGATTATTGATGGACAACACATCGTCTATGTATCTGTAAGTGAAGTTGAAGTCGGAAGCTAAGTATCTTTTCCCTTCAGAAGCAAAGATTGAATGAATTAAGCTTCGTACGTAAAGGGAATTGTCGGCAAGGAGTGGGGCACAATTGGTCCCCATTGGAATTCCGACGATTTGCTGGAAGACCTTTCCTCCAAATGCCACAAAAATGTTCTCGATCAGAAAGTTGAAACGCTATGCCAGAGCAGGTACCCAATATGCGGATTTTGTTCTGAGAACTAGGCGTCTTTCAGATAAGCTTCTCAGTCAGGGATATGTTTGTGACCGACGAACATCGTCACTCAGGAAGTTCTATGGTCAATATGGGGAACTCGTCATACACTATTATGTCCAACTCTCTAGAATGGCGGGTGATATTCTGTCATAGACCATTTGAACCATCCAACCAAAGATTGTACTCTATGTTTGTTTGTACATGCCTATAGTAACTACCCCTTCCTTCTAACCAGACGGGACCAAAACAAAGGAGGGGATCTCCAACAACACCAGGTTGTAGCACCCACAGCAAAACCCCAAAACACCCAATGCAAAAACACAAAGCAGACAAGCACAAAGAGACGCGTAAGGGACAAGGAACGTCAACGCACAACACAGAAACATCAAACATAAAGGACTACACATAAACCAACGAGACCAATGGGCAACCTGATGTGACAGTTCTACCGAATTGAAGCGGCGACGATTGCATGCAAGCAGGAAATACTTTCTCTTCCTGGGCACCTGATCTCACTCCCATATCGGGAGTTTGCTTCTTTTCATATGGTGGAGGTTTTGTTTGTTTGCTTTCGTTCCTGTTTCATCCTGATTTTTTATGCCTTCGGTTTCTCAATTATCAATTTTGTGTTGTATACAGGGATATGGTCATTATCCTTATTTGTCACATTAACTCAATATGATGGTTGTCCTTCTCTTAAGCGCTAGGAACTCTCCACAGCACCATCCACGCCTTCTAATTTACGAATTTTCAATTTCTTACCGAATGGTAGATACATAAAAAGACCATTCGTAAATAATGGTGCTGATCTTTAATGAATCGTCTTTCTTTAAGAGGTTATTTTACACAATTGTGCGTTCTTCAATACCTTTTGGTAATCGCAAAAGATGGAAGGGTTGTGCGCGAACAATCCCGATAATCAAACCATTTAATTATTTATATATAGTCATTTGTTGTTGGCGTTTTAATGTCTTATTTATCTCTAATGATTTTGAAATTCTACTGATTTTGATTTTTGTCTCTCTCTCTCAACTTTGAGACTAAATACATTTAACTCATTTGTTTATTAGTACCCCTTGTCTCTTCCGTGTTTCTTGCTGTGTAAGTCTGATCTGTGTCTTAGCATGTTGTAATTTGCTTTGGGTGCTACAACTGAGCCCTGTTGGATATCCCCTCGATTCCTTTGATCTTGAAACTTTACTCTAAAAAGTATTTACCGGTGTATAAGGAAACTGAGAATTCTCTGACATGGTCGCCATAGCACTTTCTATATAGAAGTGGCCTCAGACAGTGTAGTTCATGGTTTTATGTTTTAATTTTCGTGCAAGATCATCGACGGCGGGTGCGGCTAGCCAACAGGGGATGCTTACTCCTCCCGGGCACCTGATCCCACCTCTAGGTTGCTAGGGGTCCGTCGATGCTCAATTTGGTGCTCTATTCTGGGTGCTGTTGAGATTATCGTCAGGATCTTCTTTAACTCATTTCAAAAGAAACCCTTATGAATGTCATGGCTTGGTAACACGTGAAAGAGTATTTAAACATCTCTATTTCGGTAAGTTGCATGTCCTATGAGACAAATCAATTGTTCATTTTAACGCACCTCGTTTGTCTTCGAATTGAAAGAACACAGCTTTTACCATCAATATCGGTATTTTAGCAACACCCAAAAGACAGCTTTCTTTGACTTTGATGTATAAAACTCTATTCTGTTCTTATAAAATGAGTTAAAGAAGATCCTGACGATAATCTCAACAGCACTCACAATAGAGCACAAAATTAAACATCGACGGACCCCTAGCAAGCATTCAAAAAGATGCCCCGGGTGAGGATCGAACTCACGACCTTCAGATGGCTCATGCCATAAGGCTTGTGATTATGAGACTGACGCGCTACCTACTGCGCTACCGAGGCCTTAATATCTGCATTTAAAATTGAAAAAAGTCAAATTCAAATCCCAAAGGTGTACCTGTATTATGTATAAAACAAAGGAGGGGATCTTCAATATACATGTATACCTTTTCAGAAATACATGTATACCTTTTCAAAGGGTTGAACATAGACCATTTGAACAATCCAACCAAAGATTGTACTCTATATCTTCCAAAATGGAAGTAACCGGATGTGACAGTTCTACCGAATTGAAGCGACGGGTGTTGCATGCAAGCAGGAGATGCTTACTCTTCCTGGGCACCTGGTCTCACTCTCATATCGGGAGTTCGCTTCTTTTCATATGGTGGAGGTTTTTGTTTTTGTTTGCTTTCATTCCTGTTTTATCCTGATTTTGTATGCCTTCGGTTTCTGATTTTCTGAATTATCGATTTTGTACTGTAGACAGGGATATGGTCATTATCCATATTTGTCATTGAAACAGAAAGAAATTAGGGATTCATAAGCTTGAAAAGAATTGAACGGTTATGTAAATATACAATCTAATTACATTATAAAAAGTATATGATATACTGTACATGACAAATATGGATAATGATATGCTCATTAAATTAAACAGAATACTTTTAGAGTATGATATTTTTTTAAATGAAATGACAAATATGGATAATGACCATGGACCAAATATGTACGTTTCGGGTACTTAATCCACGCCAGTGATCCTAAATCTAAACAATGTAATTTGGTCAAAGAGTGTGAAAGATATTATGTTTAAATAAACTTCTTTTGCGAGAAAAAATTGATTCTTATAATAGATACACGGAATAAAATGTAATCAAAATATTGTACTTTCTGATCAGTAACATATTTGCGTTATTTTGGGAATTCAAGTGGGAACCAGTTGTGCTCAACTACTTGCAGATATCGTCCTACACTGATAAGAAGCCGGAATGTTTTAAATAAAAAACCTGAGTCCTGTAGCATCATATCCCACCAAACCTGCTACGTCTTTCGGTGCATTTTTGGACATAATAACTCTCACACTCTTTGACCATACCACATTGTTTAGAATGAGGATCACTGACGAAAGTTAAAATACCCGACACGTGCATATCTGGTCTATGCTGCAAATTTATCTGTACTTAAATGATGCTATTGAATTTGAAGACGTTTAACATTGTCCTGTCTTTGCTCCCTCGCGGAAACAAACATCTAGCATTCAAATTCAATTCTACACTCATGTAAAGTTATATCGATAACGTACTCTCAATCAATAATTCAATGGAATAGGTGTGGTAACCTGCAATTTTGGACCTATTTTCAAAGTTGTTCATATATCCTCCCTTCTTTATATATCCATAATTTTCTTGTTAATTAAATGTCAAATGTATGGTGAATGCAAATCCGGAAAGCCTGTTTTT
This sequence comes from Pinctada imbricata, assembly GCA_033119305.1. NCBI lineage: Eukaryota > Metazoa > Mollusca > Bivalvia > Pterioida > Pteriidae > Pinctada > Pinctada imbricata. Next base: position 30,648,546 of record VSWD01000009.1, read on the forward strand.
ACTTCAGTCTTATACTGAATACTACGATGCTCAAAACATCAGAAACCTTGAATATTTCAATAAATGAGCGACATTTCGATACAAATGACAAGTGTGGATAGTGACCATGTCCCTGTATACAGAACAAAATCGATAATTCAGAAAATCAGAAACCGAAGGCATACAAACTCAGGATTAAACAGGAACCAAAGCAAACAAACAAAAACCTCCACCACATGAAAAGAAGCAAACTCCCGATATGAGAGTGAGATCAGGTGCCCTAGAAGAGTAAGCATCTCCTGCTTGCATGCAACACCCGCCGCTTCAATTCGGTAGAACTGTCACAACCGGTTACGTCCGTTTCGGAAAACATAGAGTACAATCTTTGGTTGGATGACAAATATGGATAATGACCATATCCCTGTGTACAGCACAAAATCGATAATTCAGAAACCGAAGGCATACAAAATCAGGAAAAAACAGGAACCAAAGCAAACAAACAAAAATCTCCACCACATAAAAAGAAGCGGACTCCCGATATGAGACTGAGACCAAGTGCGCAGGAAGAGTAAGCATCTCCTGCTTGCATGCATCTCCCGCCGCTTCAATTCGGTAGAACTGTCACATCCGGTTACTTACATTTCGGAACACATAGAGTACAATCTTTGGTTGGATGGTTCAAATGGTCTATGACAGAATATCATCCACCATTCTGGAGAGTGGGACATCATAGTGTATGACGAGTTCCCCATATCGACCGTAGAACTTCCTCAGTGACGATGTTAGTCGGTCACAAATATATTCCTGACTGAGAAGCTTACCTGAAAGACGCCTAGCTCTCAGAACAAAATCCGTATATTTGGTACTTGTTCTGGCATAGCGTATCAACTGAGATATGAACACGCCATAAGCAGGCGATGAAGAGATGTTGCAACTCAGAAAAGGAAAGTTTATAAGGCTGAAATTGAAGTCGTCACGTCTGCTATTTAGTGAGGTGTTCATGTGACCATCAGTGACGTAGGACAGCATTATGTCCAAATAGGATGCTGAAATATTTGTCTCTGTAGTTTCTTTGACTTCAAGCTCCGAAGGATAGATACTGCTCAGGTAATCCGCGAATTTTGGATTCAATGGTCTATGACAGAATATTGAACAAATTGAATGAATTCAGCTTCGTACGAGTAAAGAAAAATGTCGGCAAGGAGTGGGTCACCATTGGTCCCCATTAGAATTCCGACAATTTGCTGGAAGACCTTTTCTCCAAACACCATAAAAATGTTGTCGATCAGAAAGTTTAACATCTGAATAATATTTGTTTCAGTGTACTTATTTTTAAAGTCGGACTTCTCTTTGACAAAGTTGGTTTTTTCATAGTTAACAACAATGAATATGTATTTACGATTACCGTTCTTACTTGTAAATGCATTACTAATAATTTTTGCGAGTCTTCTTTCAATTTAGAATGTGGTATTGTAGTGTAAAGTGTCGAAAAATCAAAGGCTTGGATCGAATGGACTCTTCTAAAATGAGTGGATTTCAGATGTTCTAAAAGTTCCTTCGAATTCTTTAAAATCCATATCTGGTTGATACCACTGCGAGAATAGGGTCCCTGTAAAGTGCAAAACGAAACAGAAACGAAACAAATCGAAACGAAACAAAACAAAGGATATGAGAAATTGAGAAAAAATCGCAGAGAACGAATATTTTAAGACAAGATTAGTATGTAATATTGCCAGTGACGGATCCAACTTTTGAGTTAGAGGGGGGGGGGACGTAAAAGACCGCCTAGGTCCCCAGCAGGTCCAGGGAAGAGCCCGAGTAGGGTGACAAGGGGGGGGTGAAGCCCCCCGGAAGCTAAGGAATTTCACCTTTCGGACCCATTTTAATGACTTGATGACATTAATGAATTGAAATTGATGCATTTTTAAGGAGGGGCGTACGTCCCCTACGCCCCCCCCCCCCCATTGAATCCGCCACTGATTGCCTTCATCCAAGAGTTCAGTGCCGAGAGGGTTTCGTGAAAGAGTCAAAGTGGACACTCAAAAATAAGTTAATGTCAAATGCTATTCATGTATTTAAGAGGAGTAAAGGGGAGGGGATAGTTAACCACGCTATGACACCTTAATGAGATGATACAACTGGGGGGGGGGGGCACATTTCAGGAAAAAAAATCTTATCCTTTTTCAAACGAAATGTGCCCCCCAGAATTTGTTCTAATTTTTCTGATAAAGTTTTCAAATGGAACAGTGTTCATAATGGAACAGTTTTCATAATGGAACAGTTCCGTTTACTCTGTACTAGACTCCTCCCTGCTAAATAATATTTTTTTTCCGCCTATATGACGAGGTGATCCATCCCATTCACTCTCCTTTAATCCTTTAAAATGCAATTGTGCTAAATGTATATACCGTATTTACTTTGTTTTAATTGTCAACTTTGACCCTTTAAAAACCCTCCAGCCACAAGAACTAATGGTTGAAGGCAACAATATATGCAGATATTGACATCCGTCCTAGTTCTCTGCATTTACTTTTTTTTTTTCTCGAGTTCTTTAAGATTCATGTTTTGTTTCGTTATGTTTCGTTTTCTTTCGATCTGTTTCGTTTCGTTTCGATCTGTTTCGTTTCGTTTGTGTTTCGTTTCGCACTTTACAGGGACCCAGAGAATAAACTGTCGAACAATATTTTTGAAGCCAAGATTTGATTTCAGATAAAACTTTGGTGAGTAAGATCGATACAGATTTGGTTGAACATTTTGAGGAACCAGAGATGAAACGTTCTTTGTACGGATTCTTATGCATTTTATGTATGCAGTATAATAAGTATGGTAAATCTAAATTGTTAGTGTCGAAGCCAAAGGAAGCAAGAGCTGATTTGTGGTTATCTATTATTTCAGAGGCATAAAGGTAAGTGGGATTTCCGGGTTTCGAATTTAAACCTAACTCTTTAACTAGACTGTCAAAATAGTACTTTTTGCAAGTAAATGTGTAATTATTTGAGGCTTTATCCGCTGGTGTGATATCAATGAGCTGAAATAATTTTGGTGGATCCGCTGAAAGCATCACTGATGAGAATTTAATATTCGAAACACGTGTCTGATGCATGTAAATTGGTTTGGTAGAGAATTGGAACCCTTCGACATTATTAAAGAAGATCCTGATGATAATCTCAACAGGACTCACAATAGATCACAAAATTAAGCATCGACGGACCCCTGGCGAGCTATAGGTGGGACCAGGTGCCCAGGAGGAGTAAGCATCCCCTGTTGGCTAGCCGCACCCGCCGTGAAATCAAGTAGCTCCAGGCCTTGCTCATGGTAATTTTTGTACCAATAGATGGATTTCTGATCGGCCTTTTATTATTTGCATAAAATATGTTATGGGCGATGCCTGGAGCGTAGATTAATTTTGAAGATTTGTGTGTAAAATATATCTTTTCTTTGTTTTGTGTCATGCAGGGCAAATGAGTTAAACAAGATCCTGACGATTATGTCAACAGCACTCCAAATAGAGCACCAAATTTAGCATCGACGGACCCTAGCAAGCTAGAGGTGGGACCAGGTGCCCGGAAGGAGTAAGCATCCCCTGTTGGCTAGCCGCACCCGCCGTCGATGTCCAGAACATGACGTCATGCATCACGCGCGTGATCATGACGGTACGAAGGCTCAATATTATGACGCCTTATTTTCTAAAACATTCAACATTGCAAAAAGGGAATAATAATTTGTTTATTAAAATCATTTTTTGTCGAAATTATACGTGGGGGCATCTCGCATGCAAAGAAACAAATTAGGCAAGCAGTATCCTTGCCTTGCCTGCAGCTATATTCTCCTACGCGGACTTAGTCTATCATGTCATAGAAACGCTACGTATCTAAAGGCCGCTACGGCGCCATTTGCACTGAAAGTACCTGTTTACGCAAGATATGTAAATATTACAAAATTTTTAAAGACTTTTTAAAGTTTAATCTTCTCTAGAATCATTTGCAAATGAGTTTTAATAGTAAAGAAGAAGAGTATTTTCATTGTTGCATCAATTCCTGCAAGTTATTGCAAGATTCTTGCAGAATAGTAGTTCGGTTGACAGCAGAGATACTGTTTCAGATGAAGTCGAGCACGAAATCGCAAATTATCGCTGTGTTCAGAATGTTGTGGGGTGTTGCGGATGAATTCCGTATTTTAAAGTTTGGATTTCAAACAGGGACTTATACCCTACGTACAGGTTACATGTTAACTTGTTTTGATGTAAAACTATGTGGTTGTAAAAAAAGTGGGGGAGGGGGGGTAAAATCGGCCCCTACTACTCCTTGGTCCATACTAGTTTATTGAAATAACCCATATAATGGTCTATCTATCAGACTATTTGAAAGAAAGGAGGGGATATCCAACAACAGTCGGTTGCAGCACCGACAGCAAAACTCTAAAATATACTCAATGGAAGAACAGAGCAGACACCCTCAGAAAGAGACGAGGAACACCAACTCACACCACAGTAACATGAAAAACAGAAGACCACACATAGACCAACTCACATCACAGAAACATGAAACACAAAAGACCACACATAAACCAACGAGACCAAAGGGCAACCGGTGCCGACTTAGGACGGCCATCTGTCACGAAAGTAGCAAACGGTGTAGTTATCCGGATTATGTGTGAACAACCCTCCCAGTTTTCCGATTACCCAGAGGTCTAATAGAACGCACCGGTAATTGTGGTGTAAAATAACCTACTCACTGTATGATGAACAAACAAAGACACAAAAACGCAGGGGACCACGAAACACACAGATGGATATAAAAACAGAAGGCTTACGAAATACAGTCTGTGCTCTGCCGGCTGTAGCGAGCTCATGCATGTGAACACCCGAGGAGTCCGACTGAGATATTCCATTACTAGTAACTTATTGATATTTAAAATGATTTTATCAACAACCCTTAACAGTTATAATCATGTACATTTTTTTTCTCATAATCAAAGCTCCTCTCTTTGAACGAAAACATTGATATAAAAATAATTTTAAGAATCGAACATTAAATTGATTAAAAATAATTGTCATTTTTTTAAACAGATTTAATCAAATAATTAATAATAACAAACTACCAACTAGTAATATTTACATTGTACATTTCCCATGTTGAACGCCCGTCAGGCAAATAGAATAATATTCCAATAAATCGGGGTTGCTTATTGTGACGTCACGTCCATATTTTGAACGAAGTAGAACATCAAAGGTATATATATGCACAACCAATGTAATTCCCCGAGATGTAACTATTGAAAGAAACGTGCTGCAATTAGTGTATGAACACTCGTGACGTCACAATGCATAAGATCTAAAGAAACATGCCGCGACGGTTGTTCTAACCTGCAAACTGAGCCCGCGGTGACCTGAATTTTAACGTCACCCTTTTACCTAGAAAACGCGATTTCAGAAAACAAGAATGAAATAAACAACTATGGTGCATATATATAGAATAATGTCATAATTTGTTTTGTTACGGGTATACAACACACAGCAAATGCATTTATCGCTAACGCGCATTACATGTACGATAAATGCACTTGCTGTGTGTTGTATACCCGTAACAAAACACAAATTAAGACACTTATTCTCTATTTCAACACACGGGTGGAGACTAATGATTACTAGTATATATCAATTTTGTACACTGTATAGACAGCTATAGTAAAAAAAAAGGTGTTTGAACGACTTTATACACTCTCTAGAACGACTTTTTAATTTTGTTCTTTCACAATCTTAGCCGTTCTCTTTGTTTCATTATTTCTTAAAACTTGATTCAAACTTTTAGACTAATTAATATCGGAAGGCAGGTTACAGGTTTATGCGCCACCTACAATTGATTCCATTTTACAGAACCTTCCGCGCAGCGACTCGCACTGTTACATGTTGCAACTGCACATACATTGTTTACATTCTTTTTTTTTACCGCCTTTGAATTGTCAAATGTAAACTTTGCGCACACATAAGAATCAGTCATTTGCATCATTATTATTTGAACTGTGTAGACTCGACGATGGATCGAAGCCCCGTTTACACTATCAAAGTTTTCTTGTACAAGAAAACTTGGTCAAAGTTTTTGACGCAAACTTTGATAGTGTAAACGATCCAAGAAAACTTTGATCAAAGTCCGTCAAAGAACTTGGATGGACTTTGACGGAATAGAACTCCATCCTATTTTTCTTGAAACTTGGACGTACTTTGACGGGAATCGACCAATTAGCACAGAGATTCAAGATGACACCAGTATATGTTTAAGTATTGAAGAAAGAAGTAAAAGCAATTTAGAAATGTCAAAAATAAAGAATGTAGAGACAAAGACAAACAATGCCATGCAGTGAATTTCATCTGCGATAATTTTAGAAATCACGGGAAAATTTCCTTGAAATCGTGTCCATATTATGTAATAACTCCAATAAGCAATTACAAACAAAAAATATAATGTTTTCATGAGAAATATTTACAATATTGGCAGGATTCATCTTTGTTTTGATGCATATCTACCGCGTTTTCTTGTACAAGTCGTCAAAGAAATTTGATAGTGTAAACAGACGACTTTGTCCAAGAAAACTTTAACCAAGTTTTCTTTGACGGACTTTGACAAAGAAAACTTTGATAGTGTATACAATGTTCTTGTCTAGGAGCTATACAGGGAAAACCAACAAGGTTTTAAAAATTTTGTCCGAATGAACAAATCTTTCGACGAATTATTTCTTAAAACTTGATTCAAAATTTCAGACTCAAAGTTTTCTTGTACAAGAAAACTTGGTCAAAGTTTTTGACGCTTTGATAGTGTAAACGATCCAAGAAAACTTTGATCAAAGTCCGTCAAAGATCTTAGATGGACTTTGACGGAATAGAACTCCATCCTATTTTTCTTGAAACTTGGACGCTTAAAGCCCTATCAAAGTTTTCTTGGTCAAAGTCCGACAAAGAAAACTGTCTGTTTACAGTATCAATGTTCTTTGAACGACTTGTACAAGAAAACGTTGTAAATATGCATCAAAACAGATATGGTTCCTGAAAAAAACTGTGAAAATTTTTCATGAAAATTTTAAAATAGTTTATGTTTGTAGTTTATGGAACCTTTAAGCACGAGTTCAAGGATTTTTAAAACAAGAGGCCCAAGGGGGCCACATCGCTCACCTGAGTTGCAGACAAAGGGTTAAAAGTCACAAAAATACTTCTACAGATCAAAGCCCTTGACAGCCATATTTGTTGACCTATCGACAAGAAAAACACAAACTTGGCAGAGGACCTTGAGTACTTGCTTGCTGCAAGGTTTCGTGAAATTCTGTGCAACGGTTGCAGAGGAGATTTCGAAAATGTGTCAGCCAATCAGAGTCCTTGGTGGCCATATTTGTTGACCGATCAGCACAAAATACACAATCTTGGTAGAGGACCTTGAGTACTTTCTTCCTGTAAAGTTTCATGAAATTCTGTGCAGTGGTTTTTTTGCAGAGAAGATGTTGAAAATGTGTTAGCCAATCAGAGCCCTCGGCGGCCATATTTGTTGACCGACGGCATGAAAAACACAAACTTGGCAGAGGACCTTGAATACTTCCTTCCTGTAAAGTTTCATGAAATTCTGTGCAGCGGTTGCAGAGGAGATGTCGAAAATGAGTCAGCCAATCAGAGCCCTCAGCAGCCATATTTGTTGAACAATCGGCACGAAAAATACAAACTTGGTAGAGGACCTTGAGTACTTCCTTCCTGCAAAGTTTCATGAAATTCTGTGAAGTGGTTAAAGAGGAGATGTCGAAAATGTGTCTGCCAATCAGAGCCCTCGGCGGCCATATTTGTTGAATGATCGGCACGAAAAACACAAACTTGGTAGAGGACCTTGAGTACTTCCTTCCTGTAAAGTCTCATGAAATTCTGTGCAGCGGTTGCTGAGGAGATGTCGAAAATGTGTCAGCCAATCAGAGCCCTCGGCGGCCATATTTGTTGACCGATCGGAAACCAAAAACACAATCTTGGTAGAGAACCTTGAGTACTTCCTTCCTGTAAAGTTTCATGAAATTCTGAGCAGCGGTTGCAGAGGAGATGTCGAAAATGTGTCAGCCAATCAGAGCCTTCGGCGGCCATATTTGTTGATTGATCGGCACAAAAAACACAAACTTGTCAGAGGACCTTGCGTACTTCCTTCCTGTAAAGTTTCATGACATTCTGTGCAGCGGTTGCAGAGGAGATGTCGAAAATGTGTCAGCCAATCAGAGCCCTCGGCGGCCATATTTGTTGACCAATCGGCACGAAAAACACAAACGTGGTCGAGGACCTTGAGTACTTCCTTCCTGTAAAGTTTCATGAAATTCTGTGCAGCGGTTGCAGAGGAGATGTCGAAAATGTGCTAGCCAATCAGAGCCCTCGGCGGCCATATTTGTTGACCGATCGGCAAGAAAAACACAAACTTGGTAGAGGGCATTGAGTACTTGCTTCCTGTGAAGTTTCGAGAAATTCTGTGCAGTGGTTGCAGAGGAGATGTTGAAAAAGTTAAAAGTTTACGCCAGACGGACGACGACGACGACGACGGACGGACGGACGACGGACGGCGCGCTATGACAATAGCTCACTTGAGCTTCGCTCAGGTGAGCTAACAAAAAACGTAGATGGAATTCACTGCATCACGTCTTCTGTCTTTGTCGCTATATTCTTTACTTTTAACGTCCTAAATTACATATATGTCTTTCTTTGATACTTTTAAATACGTCTGAAATATTTTTTTTTAAACTCTTTTCTGATTGGTCGATTCCCGTCAAAGTTTCATGAAAAATAGGATGGAGTTCTATTCAGTCAAAGTCCATCAATGTTCTTTGGCGGACTTTGATCAAAGTTTTCTTGGATCGTTTACACTATCAAAGTTTGCGTCAAAAACTTTGACCAAGTTTTCTTCGATAGTGTAGACGGGGCTTAATAACGGAGGGCAATTTACAAGTTTATGCGGCGCCTCACAAATTGATGTTAACAGCGCCACCTACAATTGATACCATTTTACAGCATCTTCTGTGAAGCGACTCGCACTGAACATTACATGTTGCAACTAATTGCACATACATTGTTTACATTCTTTATTTTTTACCGCCTTTAAATTATCAAAAGTAAACTTTGCGCACACATAAGAAACCTCGGACATTTTTAAAATCAATCATTTGCATCATTAGACTCGACGATGGATCGATACAAGGCCCGAACACGGGGCTTGCCATGTTCTTGTCCAGGGGCTATACAGGGAAAACCAACAAGGTTTTAAGAATTTTGTCCGAATGAACAAAGCTTCTTTCGACGATTTTCTAACCCTCGTGTCCCCCTTGATCAAATTTAAAGAGGGACACCGTGAAAGGGGCCATTTCCCCCGCAGAAAGACTAGCACTAACTCTAAGAATTCTTGATTTTAGGTACATGAAAATAGTTTATGAATGACTTTATATTACGTATTTAAAAAAATATTCTGTCATAATGTGTATTACTTTATGTCTATCCCTTTATTGCTCTTATTGAAATAAAAATAATAAATTGTTTGGCTACATTTCATTGTTTTGATTGATGATCACTGACGAGGGTTAAATACCCGAATCGTGCTTGTCTGGTCCATGTTGTCAATTTATCTGCTTTTAAATGATGCTAATGAATTTGATGACGTTTAACAACTATATATATGTACAGCCACTGTTATTGCCTGAGATAAAGCTTTCAGGACGATTGTTATTGATTTCCGTATAAATGACAGTGTGACGTCATAACATCATAAGAAATGGGAATACATTCCACAAACAAAATTAGTTCCAAACAGTCAACATCTAGAGAGTAATAAATAACTTGTTTTGTCATATTTGGTCATTATTCCGTTGTTAAATTTCTAATTTGTAATACTTGATATATCACAATACATTAATTTATGACATTTTAGTCACACTGAATAATCGTGACGTTGCCATGGGGACACTCCCGCTGTTCCTTTCTAAAATCAGCTCCCCTCCACATTGGTGGACGGATTCGCTTTAAAAATAGAATTGGGAGCTTTCTTTGTTCCATTTCTTTGCTTTGAAAGCGCATATATATAGAATAAGTGTCTAATTTTGTGTGTTTATGCAGAAATAAATTACAATGGCTGATGCATTTATTTGATAAAATGCGCTAACGCGCATTATATCAAAGTAAATGCATCAGCCATTGTAGTTTATTTCTGCATAAACACACAAAATAAGACACTTATTATATAAATCAGTTACTGAGTATCCATCATTAAAGATGTAAGGGGGGCTGTTCAACCTCGACAGCATTCAGATTCATTTACATGAAAAAAAAAAAAAGAATTGTTGCTTCAAGTTATGATTCAAAAAGGATAAATACAATTCATAACGCACGATAGATCTTTACTTAACCGACAGTAAAAAATTCATTCGAAAACTTAGAACATTTTGAAAAAGAACCATTTTCTTTCAGAGTTAAATTTCTCCTCCTCCTATTAACCAATTTCACAACGATTTCGAAGGAGAACATTCGAAATATATTTCTGATCTATATTGTAGACATATTTGATGTCTTTTAATTCATATCTATCCATTTTAGGTAAAATATGAACTTTCTACGTTTTTAATTGATATTTTCAGTTTTCTTACTCGGGTACTCCCTTCATCTTTCATCCTTGATTTCAGAATATCAAGAGTGTTAATGTAAAACATGTAAAAGGTCTTCAAACACGTTATATTTCAAATTTTCTGTATTCGAATCGTCATTCTGGAGAAGAAAACGGCACGAGATTGAGGGCTAAATACTGCCCTTATGTTATCAGCCCTTAACCTTCTCCGATTTATCATCATACGGCTAGACACTAGTGCTGGGTATGTCGGGTGACTTTGTTTTATTTGGTTTGGAATTTTCTTCATGGAGGTATAGAGCTGGAACACTTCCGTATTATTTGTAAGAAAATTTGATGATTTGAAATGTTTCAATAATACATAGGTATCTGGATGATATTCTAACTATTGACAATCCTGCTTTTGAATTACATAAGAATGAAATTTATCCACAAGAATTTACACTTACCAAGGTAAACGTTACAAACACAGAAACCATTTTTGGACCTCAATATCAAAATTGTAAACGGAAAGATTCATACAAGTGTATAGGACAAAAGAGATGATTTTGGATTCAGCATAGTAAATTTCCCCTGGCTTGACGGTGATGTTCCAAGACTACCGTCATGTTGGAGATCTCCTCCCTTCTTTTACATATCACAGCTCATTTGGTGCGCTAGAGCATGTACTAATATTTTGGATTTTCACGATAGACATTTACAAATTGCCAAGAAACTTTAAGGCTAAGGTTTCCGCTTTCATGAGCTAGTTAAGACTTTCTGGAAATTTTACAAAAATTACAGTCACCTTCTTTTAAAATTCGGATCTATACAAGCAACAGAGTACATTACATTGGGTATTACACCACCTGCATTTTATAGTGATATGATAAACAAAATTAGAAGGATCAAAGGTAGATGGCATAACCATCAAAAATGCGTCAGATTAATCAAACGCCTTTAATACCGTGGATATGATCCAAATGTCACCATACTGACACTAGGCTTATCATATCCCACCCATTCTGCTACGTCTTTCGGTACGCTTTTTCGACATTTTAACTTTCATACTTTTTGGCATTTAACATTGTTTAGATTTGAGGATCACTGACAAAGGTTAAGTACCCGAAACGTGCATGTCTGGTCCATGTTGTCAATTTATCTGTTTTTAAATGATGCTATTCAATATGAAGACGTTTACATTGGTACTTGATCAATCTACAGTTTTGTACCAGCGCATTCTTAAGACTTGCATTCTAACTGACTGTGACGACAGGACTTCATGGCGGGCCATGTCCAATCCTCTTTAGAGAAGACAGGGCCCTGACCACCTTCCTCTCTGAATGTCAGTCGGACTCCTCGGGTGAAAACATACATGAGCTCGCTACAACCGGCAGAACATGGACTGTATTACGTACGCCCTCTCTTTATATCCTTTTACATATTCATCTGTGTTGCTTGGGTCCCTGCGTTTTGCGTTTTGAGTACATTAATTTGGGTATTACACAACCTGTCTTTTATGGTGATATGATAAACAAAATTAGAAGGATCAAAAGTAGGCAGCATAACCATTGAAAATGCGTCAGAATCATCAAACGCCTTTTATACCTTGGATATGATCCTAATGTCACCAGACGGACACTAGGCTTGGTACTTGACCAATCTACAGTCTTGTACAAGCGCATCCTTGAGACTTGCACTCTGACTGACTGTGACGACATGACTCCATGACGGGCCCTGTCCAAACCTCTTTAGAGAAGACAGGGTCCCGACCACCTGTCCTCTCTGAATGTCAGTCGGACTCCTCGGGTGATTACATGTATGAGCTCGCTGCAGCCGGCAGAGCACGGACTGTATTACGCATGCCCTCTTTTTATATCCATTTACATATTCATCTGTGTTTCAAGGATCTTTACGTTTCGCGGTCTTGATTGTGTGAGGTTATCTTACAGTGAGGAGGTTGTTTTACACCACAACTGTACGTTTTTCGAGACCTCTGGGTAATTGGAGAAGTGAGAGGGTTGTGCGCACGTAATCCAGGATAACCACACCATTTGCTATTTGCGTGACAAATGTCCGTCCAAAGTCGGCACCGGTTGCCCATTGGTCTCGTCGGTTTATGTGTAGTATTTTGTGTTTGATGTTTACATGTAGTGTGTCTCTTTTCCGTCTCGTGCTGTACTCGTCTTTTGTGTTTTTGCATCGGGTGTTTTGCTGTTGATGCTGCGACGGGGTCTTGTTGGAGATCTCCTCCCTTCTTTTACACAACAATGGTGCGTTCTTCGAGATCTTTGGGTAACCGGAAAAGTGGGAGGGTTGTGCACACGTAATCCAGGATAACCAAACCATCTGTTACTAAGGTGGCTGATGGCCGTTCTAAGTCGGCACCGATTGCCCACGGGTCTCGTTGGTTAATGTGTTGTCTATTATGTTCAATGTTTGATGTCTCGTTTGCTGTTCTTTGTCTCTTGCTGTATATGTCTTCTCTGTGTTTTCACTTGGGGTGTTTGTTGTGTTGCTGTTGGTACTGCAACCGAGTTTTGTTGGAGATCCCCTTCGGTTTTACACCGTAATTGCACGTTCTTTGAGACCTCTTGGTAATCGGACAAGTGAGAGAGTGGTGCGCACGTAATCCAGGATAACCAAACCTTTTGCTACTTGTGTGGCAAATGGCCGTTCAAAGTCGGCACCGGTTGCTCGTTGATTTATGTGTAGTCTTTTGTGACAAATATGGATAATGACCATATCCCTGTCTACAGTACAAAATCGATAATTCAGAAAATCAGAAACCGAGGCATACGAAATCAGGATAAAACAGGAACAAAAGCAAACAAACAAAAACCTCCACCATATGAAAAGAAGCGAACTCCCGATATGAGAGTGAGACCAGGTGCCCAGGAAGAGTAAGCATCTCCTGCTTGCATGCAACACCCGCCGCTTCAATTCGGTAGAAGTGTCACATTCGGTAACTTCCATTTCGGAAGACATAGAGTACAATCTTGGGTTGGATGGTTCAAAAGGTCTACGACAGAATATCACCCATCATTCTGGAGAGTGGGACATCATAGTGTATGACGAGTTCCCCATATCGACCGTAGAACTTCCTCAGTGACGATGTTAGTCGGTCACAAGCATATCCCTGACTGAGAAGCTTATCTGAAAGACGCCTAGCTCTCAGAACAAAATCCGTATATTTCGTACTTGCTCTGGCATAGCGTATCAACTGAGATATGAACACGCCATAAGCAGGCGATGAAGGAATGTTGCTACTCAGAAAAGGAAAGTTTGTAATGCTGAAATTGAAGTCGTCACGTTTGTCATAGAGTGAGGTGTTCATGTGACCATCAGTGTCGTAGGACAACATTATGTCCAAATAGGATGCTGAATTATTTGTCTCTGTAGTTTCTTTGACTTCAAGCTCTGAAGGATAGATACTGCTCAGGAAATCCGCGAATGTTGGATTATTGATGGACAACACATCGTCTATGTATCTGTAAGTGAAGTTGAAGTCAGAAGCTAAGTATCTTTTCCCTTCAGAGACCAGAGATTGAATGAATTCAGCTTCGTCCGAGTAAAGAAAAATGTCGGCAAGGAGTGGGGCACAAATGGTCCCCATTGGAATTCCGACAATTTGCTGGAAGACCTTTCCTCCAAACACCACAAAAATGTTGTCGATCAAAAAGTTTAACATCTGAATAATATCTGTTTCAGTGTACTTATTTTCAGAATCGGACTTTTCTTTTACGAAGTAGGTTTTGTCATAGTTCACAACAATGAATTTGTATTTGCGATTACCGTTCTTACTTGTAAACGCATTACTTATAATTTTTGCGAGTCTTTCTTTCAATTTAGAATGTGGAATTGTAGTGTAAAGTGTCGAAAAATCAAAGCCTTTGATCGAATGAACTTTACTTAAATGAGTGGATTTCAGATGTTCTAAAAGTTCCTTCGAATTCTTTAAAATCCACATCTGGTTGATACCACTGCGAGAATATACTGTCGAACACTATTTTTGAAGCCCAGATTTGATTTCAGATAAAACTTTGGTGAGTAAGATCGATACAGATTTGGTAGAACATTTTGAGGAACCAGCGATGAAACATTGTTTGTACGGATTCTTATGCATTTTGTTTGATGTTTTTATGTCGAATGTCTCTTTCTTCTCGTCGTGTGCTGGTCTTTGTGTTTTCGCATGGGATGTCTTGCTGATGGTACTACAACATGGGGCGGTTGGAGATCCCTTCGCTTCCTGTTGATGGCACATTCTTTGTCTCGGTATCTTCCAATGTCAACGTTTCGATGATACATGAGTCCGTCCCTTTGTGTTCCTGTCAAGATACGTGCAAAATCTAATATCTTGCTCTTCCCGACAGATTAAGCCATAATTAAACACCATTAGTATGCGTTAGTGACACATGTATGTGACGAAACCTCATTAGCTCGATAGTTCGTCTAAATATCAAACGATTTAAACAAACAAAAACATGATCGAACTTGCAAAGTTCAGGAAAACTAGGGTTTCAAAATCAATTTAACGTCCTATATTGGTAAAAAGTTTGCCACATACTTTTATAAAGAGAGCCGCTTCTTCGGATAGAAACGTGCTTCTCGAACGTGTTTTCTGGAAGAAAAGTCGAGATATAAATAATCAAGGAAATTCAGATTAAATCACAAGGTATAAATGAGTTAAAGAAGATCCTGACGATAACCTGAACAGCACTTACAATAGAGCACAAAATTGAGCATCGACAGAACCCCTTGCAAGCTAGAGGTGGGACAAGGTGCCCGGATGGAGTAAGCATCCTCCGTTGGTTAGCCGCCTTCGATGTTCACGCACGAAAATGAAAACAATATATAAAATACATGAATTGCACAGCCTAAGGCTATGTCTATATAGAAAGTGCTTTGGCGTCCATGTCGGGGAAATATTCAAAACACTTACACCACTGTCTAAGGTTATGTTTATATAGAAAGTGCTATGGCGACCATGTCAGGGAAGATATTCAAAACACTGTCAAACCCTTCGCAGGGAACGTTTTTACGAGATCCACACGGCAAAGGGCAGAAGTGTGACACAAATGAGTTAAAGAAGATCCTGACGATAATCTCAACAGCACTCACAATAGAGCACCAAATTGAGCATCAACGGACCCCTAGCAAGCTAAAGATGGGACCAGGTGCCCGGGAGGAGTAAGCATCCCCTGTTGGCTATCCGAACTCGCCGTCTGTCCATGCACAAAATATCATTGACATACTAGTAACAGTATGATAGTTTGTTCCTAAAACGTATCGAATATCAAGAATTTATTTTTATTGTCCGCTCAGTAATTGTTTTAAAACCTTTTGTCTGATGGAAATCACAGCATAACCTTTAGAAAGGAACATGAAAAATGTTATTATTACATAGATAACCAGTTTATTCTTTTGATTGATGAAAATATAAATGGGATATTTCACAATCAGGTGGAAATCGCCATCGAAATTCATGACTTAATTGGAATACAGACGTATAAACAAAGTTGCCTAAACTTAGAACAAATCCTCGCCATTTCGTCTATTGCACCATGACCTGTGACAGGCAAACTACTATAGCTTCCGTTGCTGTCAATTGACCTATGGACACCTCGTATTGACAGACGTAGGGTTACACACTGGCGGGAATGACAATCATTTCTATTACATCAGGGTAGCACGTGATCGTAAAATTAACGTTCGAAATTAGAGTTATCTTCTCCTAGACGATTGGAAATATACCATAAACAAAATAAATAAATCAATTAAAGATCAAATTAACTAATTTGCATAATTATTACGGGGGAGAGGCCATATGGTTACAAGCACCTGAAACGCGCATATCTTGTCCAAGCCTCAAATTTATCTGAATTTATACTGAAATGATGCTATGAATTTGAATAGGTAATATTTGATTAAATTAGGTAAATATTGTCTAAATCTACTTATGTCAATTCATTTTAGGCCTATCATATGACTATCGTTATCAATTATATGATAGTTATCTATTCTATGATGGTTATCTATTCTGATCAAGAATAAGCGGCGGGTATTGCATGCAAGCAGGAGATGCTTTCTCTTCCTGGGTACCTTGTCTCATTCCCATATCGTGAGTTCGCTTCTTCTCATATGGTGGAGGTTTTTGTTTGTTTGTTTTGGTTCCTGTTTTATCCTGATTTTGTATGCCTTCGGTTTCTGGTTTTCTGAATTATCGACTTTGTGTTGTATACAGGGATATGGTCATTATCGATATTTGTCATATAAATATATTCAGAGAACACTCAAACAGAATTATTTATGGTGGTGCCGTTGAAAGCATCACTGATGAGAATTTTATATTCGAAACACGTGTCTGGTGCATGTAAATTGATTTGGAATTTTCTTCGAGAAGGTAGAGAGTTGGAACCATTAGACATTATTTATGCTCACCACGTAATATGATATTGTGCACTGACAGATACAAAATTTTCTGTCTTAGTGTTCTCTGAATACGTAGGAAAGGGAATGATCTCCAGCATGACCACCCTGCACTCACCCAGAGAAACAAATCCACAAGGAAGAGATACATAAATGAAATCATACAAAACTACAATTGAGTTCAAGAAGATCCTGACGATAATCTCAACAGCACTCACAATAGAGCGCAAAATTAAACATCGACGGACCCCTAGCAAGCTTGAGGTGGGACCAGGTGCCCGGGAGGAGTAAGCATCCCCTGTTGGCTAGCCGCACCCGCCGTCGATGTTTATGAAGCATGGAAATGAAAATATAAAAACTTCATGCACTGTCTGACGTTATGTCTATATAGAAAGTGCTATGGCGACAATGTCAGGGAAGTATATTCAAAACACTTACTGTCAAACCCCTCGCGGGGAACTTTTTTACGAGCTCCATACGGCAAAGGGCATAAGTGTGACACAAATGAGTTAAATAAGATCCTGACGATAATCTCAACAGCACTCACATTAGAGCACCAAATCGAGCATCGACGGACCCCTAGCAAGCTAGAGGTGGGATCAGGTGCCCGGGAGGAGTAAGCATCCCCTGTTGGCTAGCCGCACCCGCCGTCGATGTTCATACACGAATTCAAAATGAAAATATATAAAATGCATGCGCTGTCTGAGGCCGTCTATATAGAAAGTGCTATGGCGACAATGTCAGGGAAAAATATTCAAAAGACTTACTGTCAAACCCCTCGCGGGGAACTTTTTTACAAGCTCCACATGGCAAAGGGCATAAGTGTGACACAAATGAGTTAAAGAAGATCCTGACGATAATCTCAACAGCACTCACAATAGAGCACCAAATTGAGCATCGACGGACCCCTAGCAAGCTTGAGATGGGATCAGGTGCCCGGGAGGTGTAAGCATCCCCTGTTGGCTAGCCGCAATGTGCACCCGACGCCGACCTTTGACGGCCATCTGCCATTAGCAAATGGCTTGGTTATCCGGATTACGTGCGCTCAACCCTCCCACTTATCCGGATACACAGAGGTTTCCATAGACACACAAGTGTTGTATAAACACAAAACTTCTCACTGTAAGGTGACATCGCAAACAATAGAGTTAAACGCAGCGGCCTCTTGTAACACAACACTATGTAAATAGATCTAAAAAATCGATGGCATGCGAATAACAGTCTTTGCTCTGCTGGGTGAAACGAGCTCAAGATCAATTAGCCGAGAAGTCTGACCAATTTTCTGATAGGACAGTGAATGAAGACCCAGTCTTCTCTGACTAAACATTACAGAAGTCAGTTATTCAGTCTCATAGTCGAGAAGGCAAGGCAAAATCATTAGATTTTCCAAAGGAACGGTTGCGAACCTCGGAATGAACAAAATTCAAAAGTGATACCAGTTGCCCGGGGAGAGTCAGCGTCTGCCGATTGCATGCAACAAACGAGATTTCAATAAGGCCCATCATGGAGTCCTGTCACCACGGTTGACCAGTGTGCAAGACACTGGTACAAAACTGTAGATTGGTCAAGTACAATGCCCAGTATTTTTTGTGATTACTTAAGGATCATGTATACTTGTGTCTGCTTGTTTTGAGTTTCGGTATTTCTTTTTATATGTTGTACTGATGATTGTGCTTTTAATTGTCTCAAATCAAGCAGAATATAATGTACTTAGTGTCTAAACAAGGCAAACGTTACAAACACAGAAAAACCATTTTGGACCTAAATATCAAAATGCTTAATGGAGAGATTCATACAGGTGTTTATGACAAAAGAGATGATTTTGGATTCAACATAGTAATTTTTTACCTGGCGATATTCCCGGATACTGGTGTTATGTTATTTCATAGTAGAAATTTACAAATTATCAAGAAACTTTTAGATCAAGGTTTTCGATTTCACAAACTTGTAAAGACTCTGGAAATTTAACAAAAATTGTTGTCAACTTCTTTTCAAATTGGGACCCATGCAATTATATTTCTTTGGGTACTTCACAACCTGCATTTTATGGTGACCATGTGGTTGTCCCCTCCCTTCTTTTGGATACTTCGCAACCTGCATTTTGTGATGACCATGTGGTTGTTTTGGGTAATTCACAACCTGCATTTTATGGTGACGATGTTGTCAGAATAGGTTGTTATTTTGCTGGATATTATTGTTATGCTCTTCTACTCGATTCTTTGTACCATTTGTTAAACATTCTCTTCCCTTATTGATAAATAGCGAATTTCCAATACCTTGATCTTTATCAGTTGGTTTTTTCCTCGGACCGTAGAGTCATAACTTTCTTCGATTTGTATGTAATTTTCCTTTTCCTCAATTCACATTATTACTATGATATCATGAATGTAAAAACACACAAAACGTCAAATAAGATATTTGCGTTTATGAAAAACAATACATATGCTTTTGCTTTCATATCATACGTTCCACGCACTTAGCTGACATCAAACAGGAGAAACCACTCCAAACAGACAGCAGTACAGTGTAAATGTAATGTAAAACAAGACATACATTAAGATGGCGGGAAGAAATTTTCAGATAGACGATGTTTTTTCATCGCCTCGGTAGCGCAGTAGGTAGCGCGTCAGTCTCATAATCACAAGCCTTATGGCATGAGCCATCTGAAGGTCGTGAGTTCGATCCTCACCCGGGGCAGTGTTTTTCCCTAACCCTTTGTTTAACAGGTTTTTTTCTTAAATATTTCTCTAAAAGATTGAAGGATCAAATAACCTTCAATATTAAAACGATGGCAATGATCCATTTCACTGAAATAATTTAATTGTTGACGAGTTTAGTATTTGAAAATACTCAAATAGGTGGATTAGAAGTAACGTGATTTGAAGGATCCAAGTAAAAACGTAGGAACTTCAGAAACCAACTTTTTGAAGAACATTAATCACGATAACTCGAATTATTCATGCACATAGTGCAAGATACAGTGATTATAATGCAATTTTAGTGCTTTAAAGTTATCTCCATTTTATAATTTGATACCTCGATAAACCAAAAAAGTATGACATTTCATTTTTACGCTTTTTATTCTTCGGTCTTCTGTATTCTGATTCAGATGATATATACCCGAAAAAGAGGTTATCATAATGTTGATTGATAACATTAGCGGTGTTTTCAGGAATGGTCATTCCTCTTGCTGATATTTTTTCTATTATCATATGTTTGTTCATTCTTTGCTTTCTCATTGAAGGAAGCACCCAGCTCTTCAATTTAATTATAAATACAGATATATCGATGACGTGTTCTCAATTAATAATCAAATTTTGCTTATGACCTTAGCACAATTTATCCATGTTAGGTAGAGGTAAAGGAATCTACCGAAAGCATAAATTTTGCTTTATATTTAGAATTCATTTTATCTATTGACAGTCACTTGAATGCTTCAATGTATGTGTATGCGAACCATGACGACTTCAAAATTACAAATATTCCTTTCCGAAGAAGAAAATTCCTTCTTTCCCTACCTATAACTTATTCAAAATTCAATGGATATGCTTTTCCAGAGCACTCTCAAATTACAACGACTAAATGGAAGAAGACTACATGAAAACCTACTGAGCGACTGACATTGTCACTACAAAATTTTTGGACGATACAATGAAAATATAAAACTATATTATATCTCGTTGTCCTCTTACGATTTTATTTTGTTAGAACCATCTAAAACACCGAATTTAGCAAATTCATCGGATATAATTTTCCTGCATGGCCTAAGTGACGGGTGTTTCTAGGAAACAGAAGATGCTTACTGTGTCTGGGCACCAGATCTCATCTCCATTGGGATTCACTTCTGCTTCTATATATATCGTTAAAGTTAATTATATTCTTTGTTCTGGAATTATTTTCCATGTTTAAAACTCTTTGTCAGTGTTGAATTCTTCAGTGTTCGTTGTATTCCATTTGCAATAGCAGATTCTACATCTTTTTTTATCATCTTTTTCAGGTTTCGGGCTCATTGGAATTGCATTTCTGAATTATAGTGTACATCTTATTTCTTCATTGAAAAAACTTAAGGTGGTGCCTAAAACAATGATTTTATGGTATTTTTTTTTGTTATTGTTTTGATCGAGCAAGGTTTTTAACTAGTTGAGAGAGAAATTTATATACAGAAATATCGATGACGAGCTCTCAATTAATAATAAGAATTTTGCTGATTGCCTTACTACAATGTATACCACAGAAACAGTAACAATCGCTGATCCATGGGAACATGGACTAGAGGTAACAGAAGTAATTGAAAGTGTTATCTCTGCTTCATATTTAGATCTCATGTTATTATATGACGAAAATAGTCACCTGAATACTTCAATTTATGACAAACGTGACGACTTGAACTTCAAAATTACAAATTTCCGTTTCCTAAATAGAAACATTCCGTTCGGCCCCTGCATATGATGTAATCATATCTCAATTGGCACGCTATAAGAGAGCAGGACTTAACTACAACGACTTCGTCCCATTGGCAAGCTGGTAAAACTTCTGAACCAATGGAACATTGGTGAGCGACTGCCTTTGTCCCTGTAAAATTTTGACGTCACAATTGAAATAAGAAACATTGCAAGAAAGGAGGTGATCTCCAACAACACAGGTTGCAGCACCCACAGCAAAACCCCAAATCACCCAATGCAAAAAAACCAAAACAGAACAGACACCCACAAAGAGACGCAAATGGGACAAGGAACACCAACTCACACCATTGAAACATTAAACATAAAAGACCACACATAAACCAAGAGACCAATAGGCAACCGGTGCCACGTAAGAAGCAGACGGTGTGGTTATCCTGGATTACATGCGCATAACCCTCCCACTATTTCGATTTCCCAGTGGTCTCGAAGAACGCATAATTACGGTGTGTTGCTTGGGCCCCTGCGTTTTGTGGTCTTATTTGTGTGTTGTCATCTGACAGTGAGGAGGTTATTTTACACCACAATTGTACGTTCTTCGAGACCTTTGGGTAATCGGAAAAATGGGAGGGTTGTGCGCACGTTATCCAGGATAACCACACCTTCTGCTTTTTCCATGGAAGATGGCAATCCTAAGTCGGCACCGGTTGCCCGTTGGTTTATATGTAGTCCTTTGTGTCTGATGTTTCTGTTGTGCATTGACGTTCCTTGTCCCTTTCTGTGCTTGTCTGCTTTGTGTTTTTGCATTGGGTGTTTTAGGTTTTGCTGTAGGTGCTGCAACCTGGTGTTGTTGGAGATCCCCTTCTTTGTTTGACATTCATTGATTATTTGCATTGTATTTTCTTCCCATTCTTGAAATTTTATGGGCATTTCCAAATGAGGAATGCGTCCTGGTCGCTTGTCCTATATAAAAGATAGTAGACTCCCTCTTGTCACTGATCATAAGCTTCCTTTAGACAGCAGAGCAAGGACTATTTATCGTATTCCTACTGCTTTTGATATTCGTTTACATAAGGTTCCTGTTATTTAGGTACTCTGTGTTTACTGTCTTATTTCTAATGTTAATCGGAGAACTGCAAAATTTGTTTTTACATAGAATATTACCCTCAAAAGTCGTCACCTTATTAGTCTTAATTAAACCATATTTCATGTTTATATTAGGTTCGTCTTGTTTTAATAGACATTTCGTAGTGAATTTTTTTTTTGTGTGTGCCTGTGTCACACGTCTTTTTCATGCATTTGTTTTTCTTATGTTTGTTGCAGTCGTGCTTGTGTGGTCCGCTGTTGTCAGACTATGGTTTTGCTGCAGATAAATTCAGTATTTTTTCTACACGATTTTAATTATAATCTTCCATTCATATGAATAATCAGCATATAGCCAATACCATGAACAATTAAATATGAACAGCTTTTTATATTTGTCCTTATAGTCATTATTTTATTTGACTATTTTTAATTTCCTCACTTATTACAATTTATATAAAATTAAGGAACATATACTAAATGTCGAATAAGATATTTTAAAATTAATTTGCAAACAAATACATCTCGCAACGTATTCATACCATACGCTTTGCTTAGCGGACATCAAAGAGAAGGATCTAAGCAGAACAGACAGCGGTACATTGTATATGTAATGTAAAACAAGACATACATTATGACGGCGGGAAGAAATTTTCAGACGGACAATGATTTTTCATCGCCTCGGTAGCGCAGTAGGTAGCGCGTCAGTCTCATAATCACAAGCCTTATGGCATGAGCCATCTGAAGGTCGTGAGTTCGATCCTCACCCGGGGCAGATTTTTTCCCGAGCCTTCCTTAACGGGTGTTTGATGGTATTTTTTAAGACTGAAACAATAATTACTCTTCAATATACGATTTCATTGAAATCTTTTAATTATTAACTTTAATGTTGAAAATAGAGATCATCTACGTGTACAGAAGGAATAAAATAAACGTTTACCGAAAGGAGCAAGGCAAAACGTAGCATGTTTTGAAAACATCTTTTTATAGCGCATTTTCGATACACATAGCGCATGATTCATCGGTTATGCAATTTGCTTGCTCAATGCAGTTTTTCTCATTTCTTGATACCTCGATATATCTATAAAAAAAAATAGTTAATTTTATATCTACTCTTTTCATTAATATTTTCTGCTTTCATATTGCGATATATAATTGCATCGACTAGAATAAATGAGATTATTGCATTACCTTTGCATTAAAAAAATAAAATAAAATACATAAGATGCAATACATGTACAAATTATGAACGTGAAGTTAAACATTTGATTCAGAAAAAGAAATTGTTCTTGAAGCCTTCAATACTTGAAGATTTATTTGATTCATTGAATGGATGAATGTAAAATTTAACATTTGATTCAGAAAATGTAATTTGAATTCTACAATACTTGAAGATTCATTTCAATCATTCAATGATTGAATTTAAGATTTAACATTTGATTCAGAAAATGTAATCATTCTTGAAGTCAATAATGCTGGAATATTGGACATTGCATTGTGCAGCAAGAGTCTACTCTTTTTTCACTGAAATTATCTTAAGGAGGTATGAGTGTGAACCGCATTTTCAGGGAATGACAAATATGGATAATGACCATATCCCCGTACACAGCACAAAATCGATAAATCAGAAACCGAAGGCATACAAAATCAGGATAAAACAGGAACCAAAGCAAACAAACAAAAACCTCCACCATATGAAGAGAAGCGAACTCCCGATATGGGAGTGAGACCAGGTGCCCAGGAAGAGTAAGCATCTCCTGCTTGCATGCAACACCCGCCGCTTCAATTCGGTAGAAATGTCACATCCGGTTACTTCCATTTCGGAAGACATAGAGTACAATCTTTGGTTGGATGGTTAAAATGGTCTATGACAGAATATCATCCACCATTCTGGAGAGTGGGACATCATAGTGTATGACGAGTTCCCTATATCGACCGTAGAACTTCCTCAGTGACGATGTTAGTCGATCACAAACATATCCCTGACTGAGAAGCTTATCTGAAAGACGCCTAGCTCTCAGAACAAAATCCGTATATTTGGTACTTGCTCTAGCATAGCGTATCAACTGAGATATGAACACACCATAAGCTGGCGATGAAGGGATGTTGCTACTCAGAAAGGGAAAGTTTGTAATGCTGACATTGAAGTCGTCACGTTTGTCATAGAGTGAGGTGTTCATGTGACCATCAGTGTCGTAGGACAACATTATGTCCAAATAGGATGCTGAATTATTTGTCTCTGTAGTTTCTTTGACTTCAAGCTCTGAAGGATAGATACTGCTCAGATAATCCGCGAATTTTGGATTATTGATGGACAACACATCGTCTATGTATCTGCAAGTGAAGTTGAAGTCGGAAGCTAAGTATCTTTTTCCTTCAGAGACCAAAGATTGAATGAATTCAGCTTAGTACGAATAAAGGAAAATGTCGGCAAGGAGTGGGGAACAATTGGTCCCCATTGGAATTCCGACAATTTGCTGGAAGACCTTTCCTCCAAACACAACAAAAATGTTGTCGATCAAAAAGTTTAACATCTGAATAATATCTGTTTCAGTGTACTTATTTTCAGAATCGGATTTTTCTTTTACAATGTAGGTTTTGTCATAGTTCACAACAATAAATTTGTATTTGCGATTACCGTTCTTACTTGTAAACGCATTACTTATAATTTTTGCGAGTCTTTCTTTCGGTTTAGAATGTGGAATTGTAGTGTAAAGTGTAGAAAAATCAAAGGCTTCGATCGAATGGACTTTACTAAAATGAGTGGATTTCAGATGTTCTAAAAGTTCCATCGAATTCTTTAAAATCCACATCTGGTTGATACCACTGTGAGAATATACTGTCGAACAATATTTTTGAAGATAATAAAAATTGAAAATAATTGTCTACATATAAAAGAATATCCCTTCCTTCATCGATTGCAATATTTCATGAAAAAAGAGTGTAGCCGTTTGTCCCCTGTATACCCAAAAAAAGAGAGGTAACTCTGCACATTTTTTTCGAAAACAATATCCAAACTTTGGACTTTATTTTAAAAATCAACATAACACATTATGAAGTATATTTTTATCCATTGACGTAGCAAATGAAGTAAATTTATCATTTTCAAAAAAATATTTTTGTTGCCATGGCAACCATGCTGGAGAAGGACATTTATTTCATCCCATTTTTGACAGTAAAATTGTATGAAAAGTTTAAAAACATTAATTTTTGACGTAGTTGGCATAATAGAATTTTGATAAAATGTTTCTTTTATCATCTAGTCATCATGCTTAAGATAAAAAAAATAATTTATAGAATAAAGAGTGTAGCCGTTTTAAAGATATAAAGCTTAGAATTTCTCTGACTAAGCCTCTGGATACGATATATCGGTTGTTTATGATTGAAAATGGAAAGTTGTTATTTATCTATATATTTAATTTGAGATTTCTTATAATCTGGACTTCAGACTAAAAATTTGAGTCATTCTGATCAATTTCTTATTCATTTTTCCAACACTTAGCGCTTTTAAGCACCGACAACGTAACGTGACGTAGCACACATCGTGACGCTCACTTTAGGTAATGCTCGGCGATATTGTATATTTACTGTTAATCTCGGTGAATGAGAAAAAATGGATGTTTTAGATTCCAATCTGTATGCTTCTTCTGTATATCATTTCTCTCAAAATTGATTTTGCGGCACCTACACGTATCTATTAATTCATGTACATGTAGTTTTGACATTCGCTCATATTGTACCAGATTAAAAAAAAATAAAGCAACTTTAGTAGAAAAACGATACGAAGGATCTCTTAATCTCTTGAAAAGTTTGCTTTGAAATAATTTATCTTAAGTTAGCTGAGGCACATTTCTTGTTTTATTTTACTAAGTGCTGGAATTAGAAGGGAGGGGGGGGGGGGTTTGATAGGTTCCGCATTGATCTCCCGCACATGTTCTCTTCAATGAATGTCGTTATACCGTTATCATAGATTAGTAAAATTCCCTTTTCAACAGGGCGTACAATGTGAAGTGTGTTTACGGAGTCCTTCGGATCCATTTATTTTACAACGTACATGTACGTGATTTTTGTTCCTTTTGATGATTTGACAGTCGGTCGTCATTCTCACTTATTACAATTACTAATCAATAGGCCTCCTGATATAAATTCTAGCTAAATCATTATAACACATACGTTTTGTAAATGAAAGAAAAGTACTTTCAAGATATATTAGTTTTACGTGTTTTTAATATTTGAGATAAGTTAGTTGGTCAGTAACGCCGCATCGTCAACTTGTGCTATAAAATTTGAATTTATTTGTCTTTTTTTTGCAAGAATAAATTTGAAGTATTAACTTTCTCAATTCAATCGCATCCCAATTATTCCGCTCCGTAAAGTTGTCATGGCGTGAAATGATAATAAGATAAACGGAATTACCGGACATCTAAAGAACAAGCACAAAGCGCTTTCATAATAATTCGCGGAATAATATTTAAACGTCATAATTCAGTATGACGTCAAATAAACTCCCGTCGATGACGTAAACTATATGCAAAGGGTAAAACGATGTCGTGAAAGAAGCGTATTTTAGATGTAAACAAGGATATATATTGCTCGTCATTCGAAATGCATTGCTCTTCAATCTAGAGGTATATTCATCCATTAGTTCAATAAGTTTCCAGACTTTGTCATCTTTACGACATCGATACGGTTTCATTTGATTTGTTCACGCTCATACCCTCTTAAATTTTCCTTTTTTTCCCTTTCCACCTTCCTTCCTCTTTTTCGTTCAGTATGTCCATCATCAAAGCACATTTCACAAACATTGTGAACACTCTGAAAATTGTCTTAATCTATCAGTGGTATGTTTCGAAGGAACGTTTTGCTACCATACACGTAGCAAATACTCGGAAAATGCAACCTAGATGAACTGATGAAGTAATGAGGAAGAAGGGAGGCGATCTCCAACAAGACCCCGTTGCAGCATCAACAGCAAAACACCAAAAAACCCGATGCAAAAGCACAAAAGACGAGTACAGCACGAGACGGAAGAGACACACGACATGTAAACATCAAACACAAAAGACTACACATAAATCGACGAGACCAATGGGCAACCGGTGCAGACTTTGGACGGCCATTTGTCACGCAAGTTGCAAATGGTGTGGTTATCCTTGATTACGTGCGCACAACCCTCTCACTTCTCCAATTACCCAGAGGTCTCGAAGAACGTACAATTGTGGTGTAAAACAACCTCCTCACTGTAAGATGACCTCACACAAACAAGACCGCGAAACGTAGAGGTCCCAGAAACACAGATGAATATGTAAATGGATATAAAATGAGGGTATGCGTAATACAGTCCGTGCTCTGCCGGCTGTAGCGAGCTCATGCATGTAATCACCCGAGGAGTCCGACTGACATTCAGAGAGGACAGGTGGTCGGGCAGTATCTTCTCTAAAGAGGTTTGCACAGGGCCCGTCATGGAGTCCCGTCGTCGCAGTCAGTCAGATTGCTAGTCTTAAGAATGCGCTCGTATAAGACTGTAGATTGGTCAAGTACCAAGCTTAGTGTCCGTCTTGTGACATTAGTATCATAACCACAGTATGAAAGGCGCTTGATGACTCTGACGCATTTTCGATAGTTATGCTGTTTACCTTGATCCTTCTTATTTTTTAATTATGTCACTATAAAACGCAGGTTGTGAAATACCTAAAGTAAAATACTCTGTTGCTTGTATGGGTTCGAATTTCAAAAGAAGTTGATCATATTTGTTTGTAAAATTTCCAGAAAGTCTTTACTAGTTTGTGAGATATAGATACCGTATGACAGTAATCTAGGGACATCGCCGTCAAGCCAGGGTAAATTAACTATGTTGAATCCAAAATCATCTTGTTTGTCATACACGCTGGCATCATGTCCCACCTATCCTGCTACGTCTTTCGGTATAATTTTTCGACATAGTAACTTTCATACTTTTTGCATATTACATTTTTAGATTTAGGATCACTGATGAGGGTTAAGTACCCGAAACGTGCATGTCTGGTCCACGTTGCCAATTTATCTGTTCTTAAATGATGCTATTCAATTTGAAGACGTTTACATTTCTCCATTGACAATTTTGATATTTAGGTACACAAAATGGTGTTTCTGTGTCTGTAACGTTTGCCTTGTTTAGAGTCAATTATTGTGGATAAAAAACATTTTTATACTTTTTCTTAAACAGGATTGTCGATAGTAAGAATATCATCCAGGTGTTTTTGGTTGGTTCTAACCTAAAGTATCTTCCAGCATGGAGGACAACGAAATGTTAGTAAATGTCGCGAAGAACTAAAGGATATTTATCCACAAAAATTGATTCTAAACAAGGCAAACACAGAAACACCATTTTTGGACCTAAATATCAAAATTGTTAATGGAGAGATCAATACAAGTGTGTATGACAAACAACATGATTTTGGATTCAACATAGTAAATTGTCAGTCGGACTCATCGGGTGATAACATACATGACTCGCTACAGCTTGCAGAGCACGTACGCCCTCTTTTGATATCCATTCACATATTAATCTGTGTTGCTTGGGCCCCTGCGTTTTGTGGTCTTATTTGTGTGTTGTCATCTGACAGTGAAGAGGTTGTTTTACACCAAAATTGTACGTTCTTCGAGACCTCTAGGTAATCTGAAAAGTGGGAGGGTTGTGCGCACGTTATCCAGGATAACCACACCTTCTGCTTTTTCCATGGCAGATGGCCATCCTAAGTCGGCGCCGGTTGCTCGATGGTTTATATGTAGTCCTTTGTGTTTGATGTTTCTGTTGTGCATTGACGTTCCTTGTCCCTTATTCGTCTCTTTCTGTGCTTGTCTGCTTTGTGTTTTTGCATTGGGTGTTTTAGGGTTTTGCTGTAGGTGCTGCAACCTGGTGTTGTTGGAGATCCCCTTCTTTGTTTGATATTCATTGATTATTTGCATTGTATTTTCTTCCCTATGAGAATGATGCATTCTTGAAATTTTATGGGCATTTCCAAATGAGGAATGCGTCCTGGTCGCTTGTCCTATATAAAAGATAGTAGACTCCCTCTTGTCACTGATCATAAGCTTGCTTTAGACAGCAGAGCAAGGACTATTTATCGTATTCCTACTGCTTTTGATATTCGTTTACATAAGGTTCCTGTTATTTAGGTACTCTGTGTTTACTGTCTTATTTCTAAAGTTAACCGGAGAACTGCAAAATTTGTTTTTACATAGAATATTACCCTCAAAAGTCGTCACCTTATTAGTCTTAATTAAACCATATTTCATGTTTATATTAGGTTCGTCTTGTTTTAATAGACATTTCGTAGTGAATTTTTTTTTGTGTGTGCCTGTGTCACACGTCTTTTTCATGCACTTATTTTTCTTATGTTTGTTGCAATCGTGCGAGTGTGGTCCGCTGTTTTCAGATTATGGTTTTGCTGCAGATAAATTCAGTATTTTTTCTACACGATTTTAATTATAATCTTCCATTCATATGAATAATCAGCAAATAGCCAATACCATGAACAATTAAATATGAAAAGCTTGTCATATTTGTTCTTATAGTCATTATTTTATTTGCTCACTTATTACAATTTATATAAAATTAAGGAACATATACTAAATGTCGAATAAGATATTTTAAAATAAATTTCCAAACAAATACATCTCGCAATGTATTCATACCATATGCTTTGCTTAGCGGACATCAAAGAGAAGGATCTAATCAGAACAGACAGCTGTACATTGTATTTGTAATGTAAAACAAGACATACATTATGACGGCGGGAAGAAATTTTCAGACGGACAATGATTTTTCATCGCCTCGGTAGCGCAGTAGGTAGCGCGTCAGTCTCATAATCACAAGCCTTATGGCATGAGCCATCTGAAGGTCGTGAGTTCGATCCTCACCCGGGGCAGAATTTTTCCCGAGCCTTCCTTAACGGGTGTTTGATGGTATTTTTTAAGACTGAAACAATAATTACTCTTCAATATACGATTTCATCTAAATCTTTTAATTATTAACTTTAATGTTGAAAATAGTTAGAGATCATCTATGTGTAAAGAAGGGATAAAAGAAACGTTTACCGAAAGGAGCAAGGCAAAACGTAGCATGTTTTTAAAACATCTTTTTATAGCGCATTTTCGATACACATAGCGCATGATTCATCGGTTATAATGCAATTTGCTTGCTCAATGCAGTTTTTCTCATTTCTTGATACCTCGATATATCTATAAAAAAATAGTTAATTTCATATCTACTCTTTTCATTAATATGTTCAGCTTGCATATTGCGATATATAAATGCATCGACTAGAATAAATGAGATCATTGCAATACCTTTGCATTAAAAAATAAAATAAAATACATAAGATGCAATACATGAACAAATTATGAATGTGAAGTTTAACATTTGATTCAGAAAAAAGTAATTGTTCTTGAAGCCTTCAATACTTGAAGATTTATTTGATTCATTCAATGGATGAATGTAAAATTTAACATTTGATTCAGAAAATGTAATTTGAATTCTACAATACTTGAAGATTCATTTGATTCGTTCAATGGATGAATGTAAGATTAAACATTTGATTCAGAAAATGTAATCATTCTTGAATTCAATAATGCTGGAATATTGGACATTGCATTTTGCAGCAAGAGTCTACTCTATTTTCACTGAAATTATCTTAAATTTTCTTTTTTTTCCCCATTGCACCTTCCCTCCTCTTTTTCGTTCAATATGTCCATCATCAAAGCACATTTCAAAAACATTGTGAACACTCTGAAAATTGTCTAAATCTATCTGTGGTATGTTTCGAAGGAACGTTTTGCTACCACACACGTAGCAAACACTCGGAAAATGCAACCTAGATGAATTGCTGAAGTAATGAGGAAGAAGGGAGGCGATCTCCAACAAGACCCCGTTGCAGCATCAACAGCAAAACACCAAAAAACCCGATGCAAAAACACAAAAGACGAGTACAGCACGAGACGGAAAAGAGACACACGACATGTAAACATCAAACACAAAAGACTACACATAAACCGAAGAGACCAATGGGTAACCGGTGCCGACTTTGGACGGCCATTTGCCACGCAAGTAGCAAATGGTGTGGTTATCCTGGATTACGTGCGCACAACCCTCTCACTTCTCTAATTACCCAGAGGTCTCGAAGAACGTACAATTGTGGTGTAAAACAACCTCCTCACTGTAAGATGACCTCACACAAACAAGACCGCGAAACATAGAGGCCCCAGAAACACAGATGAATATGTAAATGGATATAAAATGAGGGCATGTGTAATACAGTCCGTGCTCTGCCGGCTGTAGCGAGCTCATGTATGTAATCACCCGAAGAGTCCGACTGACATTCAGAGAGGACAGGTGGTCGGGGCCGTATCTTCTCTAAAGAGGTTTGGACAGAGCCCGTCATGGAGTCCAGTCGTCACAGTCAGTCAGAGTGCAAGTCTCAAGGATGCGCTTGTACAAGACTGTTGATTGGTCAAGTACCAAGCCTAGTGCCGGTATGGTGACATTAGGATCATATCCACGGTATAAAAGGCGTTTGATGATTCTGACGCATTTTCGATGGTAATGCTGCCTACCTTTGATCCTTCTAATTTTGTTTATCATATCGCCATTAAAGACAGGTTGTGTAATACCCAAAGTAATGTACTCTGTTGCGTGTATAGATCCGAATCTTAAAAGAAGTTGACTGTCATTTTTGTAAAATTTCCAGAAAGTCTTAACTAGTTTATGAACGCGGAACCTTGACCTAAAAGTTTTTTGGTAATTTGTAAATTTCTTCTGTGAAAATCCAAAATATCAGTACATGCTCTAGCGCACCGGATGAGCTGTGATATGTAAATGCAGTATGACGGTAATCTTGGAACATCACCGTCAAGCCAGGGGAAATTTACTATGCTGAATCCAAAATCATCCCTTTTGTCATATACACTTGTATGAATCTTTCCGTTTACAATTTTGATATTTAGGTCCAAAAAGGGTGTTTCTGTATTTGAAAGGTTTGCCTTGTTAAGTGTTAATTCTTGTGGATAAATTTCATTCTGATATAATTCAAAAGCACTTAATGGTTAGAATATCATCCAGAAACCTAGAAGTATTATTGAAACATTTCAGATCATCACATTTTCTTTGCTTTTGAAGAAATTCTTTTTCATAAGTGTATAAAAATAAATCTGCAACAAGAGGCGCACAGTTAGTACCCATAGGAATTCCTACAACCTGCTTGTATAGATCCTCACCAAATCTAATATAAATATTGTCCAAGAGGAAGGCCAAGGCATTACTCAGGTCACTACATGTCCATGTACTAAGGACTAACATCTGACCCACATGTGACTCCATCAAGGACACAACAAACCTAGGGAATTCAAGAAAGAAATTAATCATGTAAAAATGGTTCCTACATATTCTTGGAAATGACACTGAACTCTTTAAATATTGGTACACAAAAACATACTGCAGAAACAAGATACATGTAGATGTTGGGATTTAACTTAAAAGGTTCACCTTGTATAAAGGATGATCTTCCGGAATAAATTTGCTTTCACAAACAAATGCAACCTCTTCCTCCAGAGTTAGAATGACAAATATGGATAATGACCATATCCCTGTATACAGCACAAAATCGATAATTCAAAAATCAGAAACCGAAGGCATACAAAATCAGGACAAAACAGGAACCAAAGCAAACAAACAAAAACCTCCACCATATGAAAAGAAGCGAACTCCCGATATGGGAGTTATTTAGGCATACAAAATCAGGACAAAACAGGAACCAAAGCAAACAAACAAAAACCTCCACCATATGAAAAGAAGCGAACTCCCGATATGGGAGTTATTTAGTCTCTTCAGCAGACATCTTCTTGTTAGCATAGACACATCTGTAAAAGTGAACAAAAAAAAATCAATCACAGAGTAACCAAAAGCCTTTTCAAACTTTTTCTCTTATTTTTTTTGAAGCCAACAAAAACATCTTTACAAAAGCTTTTAAAAGATTTGAGGATATGCAGGTTTGACTTAACCAAAGACATACATGTACTTAGAATATAGGATACATTTTAAAGCTACAAATCAAGGGTTTTAGTTCACAAAGTATTAAAATTCTAGTCTTTTTTGGTAGTATTTTTGTTTACTATGTAAAGGACTCAGTTGAGAAACCTTGAGGAATGCAGGAGAAAACTTACATAGGTTAATCACATTCCTCGCAATGAAGTACAGCTCTAACCGTTTCCCCACATGCTCTGATTCCTAATTCTTTCATAATGGCCCCGACGGCTTTTGTGGCTTTCTCCTGAAGGCTTGGGCGATATTCCTCTGTTGTTGTAGAGCCATATACTTCTGTAAAGTCTTTATAATGACCTGGGTTGTTTGGATTTGGTACTGGGTCTTTATGAATAAAAAGAACTCAGTATCAAAAGTAAAATTTGTTACTTTCCTGATTAAAACTCTGTTGTAACTGATATGAATCAACTCAAAAACCCATACGAGGCTTAAAGTTTTGAAAATAAATTACAATTGGATATCATGTATATCATTACATAAATGAAACATCCTTTACAGTATGTTTGTACAGTAAGTTTTTTTTTTTGTGTAATTTGTACATATTTACATTCATTTAATGAGAATACTCATGAAACACTAAATATTTACATTCCCTTAATGAGTACACTCATGAAACACTAATAAACACATCTTTTTAAAGTTTTGACTAAAATCTTTTTAAGAAAAAAAAAAAAACATTTCAAAACATACCTGTCAAATAGTGAAGATCATCATATATATATAGTGTCCTCTCATTGGCCTGAAAATGCCGCAGTTGTCAGCACCACATTTCCTAAGCATGAAGAAGTACTGCCTTTTGACACAACAATGGTCCATAAACTCCTTTAGTTTCTTCTATCCTAAAAGTGACAAAGTTAATATAACAACTTCATACACCAGTACTGAATATCCAAGACTTTAGATTAAAAATTAAAATTAGAATTCAAATTATATCAAAAGATTTCATACAACTTTGACAGCAGTATGAAAAGGCATTTGTCATTAAAATTAATGTCAATGAAGGTACAAATGTACAATGTACTGAAAAAAAGAGCTATTAAAGTACAGGTACATATATGTTGCCTGACCCTTAATATGTGACCTTGACCATGCAGATGACCTTTACCCTCACTGGATATTGAGTTTCATAACATTTCATGAAAAGCTGTAACTGCAAGTTTGATGGAAGTATAATGCATTTCAATTGATGTGTAGCCATTAATATTAAAGTGAGACTGACTATCATACCAGACAGACAGATGGACGCCAGACAAAGTTTTTCCTTTTCATGTCATTCTAATCATGCACTATAGGCAACTTAAAAATGTTATAAATTGTAAAAGTTTATACATGTTCATCATTATAAATGATGCATTTTGAAACACACATGTAAAACATATCAAAATTATTCACCAGCAAGAGACTTGGCTGTAGTGTCATCTCTAGAGAGAGTGTCAACATGGCAAAGAGCATCCAAAATTTCATCAATAAGCTGCTCACTTGCTGGTTCCCCAATTATGCAAGGCCTTCCTTTCAAAGAAAGTCTTCCAAATAAGTTTGAGAGTGTTTCCATCACATCCGATAGACTATCTGTTACAGCCTCACTGAACTTATTCGTTTTCAAGCCTGCCTCTCGCATAGCCTTCATGGTATCACAGCCTTGGATAATTCGTTCAAAATGGGGCTCCATTTCGGAACGTTCTTATGCCACACTTTGTAAGGCTAAATTCATAACTGATTGATCTGCAACCAAAAATGGAATACCATCTTGAACTATCGTATCCCCCCCTAGCAACTGAGGCCATTGGTACCCCAGGTTCACAAATAGGAATTGCTGCCTTATCATCGACACACATAAGGACAGCCTGGTCTCTAAATTTTACACAGAATTCCTTCACATAACGGAACACTGCAGCAGCATAGTGTACATCGGGATGGTCAATACTAAACTGTCTAGACTGAACCTTGTGCTTAAGATTAAAGCGACCAGTATAGTGTACAGAAGATTTATGATAGGGATTTTGAGGAGAGAACTGCAAGTACATCCACTTTTCAGAAGGAACTTCAACATCCTCTTAAATTCTTGACATAACCTAATTTCTAAGGTCAGTCAATGACAAAGCTAGCCCACTATGACACACAGTTCCGTGTCGTCGATCATCCACAGCCTTGACTGCACGCTCATTCATGTACTTATCAACTTCACACCAGAATGCATCAAAACTACCAGGTCTCTCTTCATTAAGATGACGCAAATCAAAAATCAAATCAGGGTCCTGTGTTTTTAGTAACAACTTGAGCCTATCACGAACATTCTTACTCACTTTAGATGACATAACAGACTGATCACCTGTTAGAAACAGGTATAATTCTGTCATAACTACGGGGGAACTTTTTACCACAAGAGAGAATCGACTGACAAACTCCTTTCGCATAGCTCTCGTGTGAAAAGTAGGCAGGCCACCGCTAGATTCTATGCTATGTATACATGCATAAGTCCGAGATTTGTCTGTCCCGAGGTTTTCCAACAAAACCAAAGGCTAAGGTTTCTAGAACCTGGGTGATAACTATATAATTCTATGTCAAATGGTAACTTTATGTCAGCTAAAAATCAAATCTTCGCTTTCTATGAGTAGGCAGTAAATCATTCAGAAAAAAGGACTCATAGTGTTCAATACTTTGCAGTGCAGTTTCAACCTCTTGGTATTTTAATATTTCTAATGCTGTCCGAATCCCACCTTTGACTACCTTAAGACCTTCTGGGATGTAAGCTGGCATGGATCATATTTTCTCTTTCTTTTATCTTTTCTAGATTGTCAACATAGGACTGAACACCTTTCAGTGTGGAATCCAGTGCTTCAGTAAGAGCATTGTACCTTGGGTTTGACAGTGAACCACAGAAATTTAATTTCACATCATATAAACCTTGTAGATTTTTGTCTAGAACATCAGCATTGAGTCTGGCAACATTTTTGTGCCTCTCTGGAACATTGTAGGCCTGTTAAAATGTGTCAACATTTATTAGAAAACAATCAAACAGTTCTGGAAACTTGAAATTCCGTGAGCAAATCTTGGGGAGATGTGGCAAAATGTAAAATTATAAATCACAAATTGCATCCAAAACTGACCGACCTAAAGTTTTTTCCAAGCCATTTGGAAATCCCATTCCATGTTTTTTTTTTCAAAACCAGGTCAATGAAATCCTTTCGTAATTTGTAATCACCTCTAACAACTTCATCTGTGTTTGAACCATACTTAGGGGGTACTCTAATTGGATACTCTCACTGGATGTCATTAAAATGTCGAAAGCATTGCGTCTTCCCGGTGTATCAAGGTCTATTTTGTCAATCAAGTCAAAGTGAATGCAAGAACCAAACAACTGACAGCCATCACAACATTTAATGCTCAAGTTAACCTCAACAGCATTTCGGCGATCTGCTGACCAAACAGCATAACATTTGATAAGAGTTTTATCCGAAACAGTGATAGGACATTTAAAGCGTGTCCCCATTCTGTCCTTGGCACTCGCCAAAATCATACCCTCTAGTATTTGCGAGTATGTATGGTCTTTGTCAGCCGTGAATGCATATTGAGATAGAATATATCATTTTTATTTTGGGATAAGGACACACAGACTACATTCCCAGCCATCCTCATGCCTCTGTGGGGCACAAAACAGCTTTTTTTGCGCCTTTCCTTCGGGCTTCTGGCCTCGCAAATCCTTTCTCTGATTCTGTTATCAAGACGCTTCGTTTTATAAATAAACGTAAATAGCGCATCAAAAGAAACGTTTGACCGACATTGATTTGTAACGATTGAGACAAGTCGTAATCATTTCTTTTCGATCTATAAACAACTCAAAAATGCAGTTTCTGACGTTAAATTTGTACGTTTTATAATCTATTGATTTTTTCTTGGACATTTACCTCAAAACCTACCCTCACGAGGACGCAAAACAGAAAAAAACCCCAAAGAAATGGCCTAAGTAGGATTGAAAAAGAAGCTTCTACATATCTTCATTTATCTCGCTGTGTTATTTAAAAATAAAAACCGGGGGAGAGGGGTTCGCACATTGGTCCTGGTTTAATTTTAACGATTAAAATTCAAATTTATTCGAAGGCGAACAGATACAACTTACAAAATT
The DNA here is from genome assembly GCA_033119305.1 of Pinctada imbricata. Taxonomy (NCBI): domain Eukaryota; kingdom Metazoa; phylum Mollusca; class Bivalvia; order Pterioida; family Pteriidae; genus Pinctada; species Pinctada imbricata. Next base: position 30,686,232 of record VSWD01000009.1, read on the forward strand.
GACATTGCAAGCGGAGAAATTCAGATAAAGCAAAAAAGAGATTATTTTGGATTCCATATAGAATAATCGGGTTGATTCAAATTTATTCGAAGGCGAACAGATACAACTTACAAAATTGACATTGCAAGCGGAGAAATTCAGATAAAGCAAAAAAGAGATAGGATTGTTGGCCATTATTGGCCAACCTGGTAACATCAGATGAAATTTCATTAAATTCAGGAAAAATTACAGAATGATGGCGAGTTCTGAAGCCTTTCATATTTCTGATAATATATATTAACTTATCGGATAATAAAGAAAGGATGATATATCCAACAGAAATCTGATGCAGCACCCAAAAAAAATTAGAAATACATAAATGCGAGAAAATTATAATGGATGAACATAAGAGAATCCAAAGGGACAAGGTTGAGCAAACACAAAAGACGACATTAAAGAAAAACAAAATGTCTAACTATGCTCCCAAGAGAGACGCCATCTTCACCAAAAAAAAAAGATGCAGTGCGCCAGACATGCTTCGTTCGATCAATGAATCAAAATATGTGGTAATTAATGCCAAAATGATTAGAAATTGAAAGAATAATTTAGCATCGCGCCTCGACTTTAAATTCCTAAATTTCAAATATTTATTTGGCTCGAAATTTTCATAAAATATTTTTGAGTTTGCTTTCATTGTGAAAATTATGAAAAAAAAAGAAGTAGGATCAAATGATAAATGTCTTCAAATTGAATAGCATCATTTAAGATCAGATAAATTTGAAGCATAGTAAACTTTCGAATTTGTTTTTCAGCTTATTCGGTACGCCAGGGCATGTTCCAAATATGACGATTTCATTGTTAAAGCTAGACGGATGAAAGTAAGCTACTCGTTCAGTGTTATCTTAAACAACGGCTGAAATCATCATTGATGAAGTTCTTCGGACGCTATAGAAATCTTGCAACATATGGGATCGATGATTGGCATTCTGGATTGTGATTGAATGGATGTCGACATCACCAAACAAGGCAACTTTACCTGATATGTACATCGATATTTGTCCCCCGCTTTTGCGAAAGCGCGGGGACATTAAAACCGGTTCGTCCGTCCGTCTGTCCGTCAGTCACAAAAACTTTAACCTTGTGCATAACTTTTGAATGGAAAGTGATAGGGCTTTGATATTTCACATGTGTATTTCTTGTGACAAGACCTTTCCATGGATACCAAAATTTTTGACCTTGTGACCTTGACCATGGACTTTGACCTACTTATTAAAAACTTTAACCTTGACCATAACTTTTGAATGGAAAGTGATAGGGCTTTGATATTTCACATGTGTATTTCTTGTGACAAGACCTTTCCATGGATACCAAAATTTTTGACCTTGTGACCTTGACCTTGGACTTTGACCTACTTATTAAAAACTTTTACCTTGACCATAACTTTTGAAAGGAAACTGATAGGGCTTTGATATTTCACATGTGTATTCCTTGTGACAAGACCTTTCCATGGATTCCAAAATTTTTGACCTTGTGACCTTGACCTTGGACTTTGACTTACTTATTAAAAACTTTAACCTTGACCATAACTTTTGAATGGAAAGTGATAGGGCTTTGATATTTCACATGTGTATTTCTTGTGACAAGACCTTTCCATGGATACCAAAATTTTTGACCTTGTGACCTTGACCTTGGACTTTGACTTACTTATTAAAAACTTTAACCTTGACCATAACTTTTGAATGGAAAGTGATAGGGCTTTGATATTTCACATGTGTATTCCTTGTGACAAGACCTTTCATGGATACCAAAATTTTTGACCTTGTGACCTTGACCTTTGAGTTTGACCTACTTTTCAAAAAACTATAACCTTGTCCATAACTTTTTAATGGAAAATGATAGGGCTTTCACATTTCACATGTGTATTCCTTGTGACAAGACCTTTCTGTTGGTAACAACATTCTGACCTTGTGACCTTGTCCATGGAGGTTGACCCACATTTAAAAACTTCAACCTCGTCCTATAAGTTTTTGATTTTAATTTAAATCATAAGTCTTAAATATTTCACATGTGCATACCTTTTCATAAGCCCTGTCCCTTGGAAACAAAACAAAAGTTTGTACCTTTTGACCTTTTCTTGGAGTTAATCTTTCATATTTAGAATGTTGATAATATATGAGATATATTATTAAAACTTAAGAATGGGGGGGGGGGTGTCTGTAAGCATTTCTTTAAAGACAAACACCCAAAAGCGGGGGACCACAATTCCTTGAATTTGATTTTTCCTAAATGTAAGAAAAAGGGTTCCCTCTGGTAACTAACCATGAGCTTCCTTCAGTCAGCAGAGCACGGACTGTTTATCATATACCTATTGCTTTTGATATTCGTTTACATAAGGTTCCTGTTGTTAAGGTACTCTGTGTTTTACTCTCTTATTTGTAACGTTAACCATCGGCGTGACAACTTTAGTTTTTTCAACAGCTGCACTTTTAGGAGACCTTTATGTATATGGCTAAGTTGAAATTCAGTGATAACGTTAACTGGAGAGCTACACTATGTGTTATTACATAACATATGATGACCTAAGTACTTTTAAAACATCTGAAATCCACTGATTTCAGTAGAGTCCATTCGATCAAAGCCTTTGATTTTTCGACACTTTACACTACAATTCTACATTTCATTCTAAAGTGAAAGAAAGACTCGCTAAAATTATAAGTAATGCGTTTACAAGTAAGAACGGTAATCGCAAATACAAATTTATTGTTGTTAACTATGACAAAACCTACTTTGTAAAAGAAAAGTCCGATTCTGAAAATAAGTACACTGAAACAGATATTATTCAGATGTTAAACTCTCTGATTGACAACATTTTTGTGGTGTTTGGAGGAAAGGTCTTCCAGCAAATCGTCGGAATTCCAATGGAAAATGTCGGCAAGGAGTGGGGCACAATTGCTCCCCCACTCCTTGCCGACATTTTCCTTAACACGTACGAGGCTGAATTCATCAATCTTTGGTCTCTGAAGGGAAAAGATACTTAGCTTCTGACTTCAACTTCACTCACAGATACATAGACGATGTGTTGTCCATCAATAATCCAAAGTTCGCGAATTACCTGAGCAGTATCTATCCTTCGGAGCTTGAAGTCAAAGATACTACAGAGACAAATAATTCAGCATCCTATTTGGACATAATGTTGTCCTACAACACTGATGGTCACATGATTACCTCACTCTATGACAAACGTGACGACTTCAATTTCAGCATTACAAACTTTCCTTTTCTGAGTGGCAACATCCCTTCATCGCCTGCTTATGGCGTGTTCATATCTCAGTTGATACGCAGAGCAAGTTCCAAATATGCGTATTTTGTTCTGAGAGCTAGGCGTCTTTCAGATAAGTTTCTTAGTCAAGGATATGTTTGTGACCGACTAACATCGTCACTGAGGAAGTTCTACGGTCGATATTGGGAACTCATCATACACTATAATGTCCCACTCTCCAGAATGGTGGATGATATTCTGTCATAGACCATTTGAACCATAGATTGTACTCTTTGTCTTCCGAAATGGAAGTAACCGGATGTGACAGTTCTACCAAATTGAAACGGCGGGTGTTGCATGTAAGCAGGAGATACTTACTCTTCCTGGGCACCTGGTCTCACTCCCATATCGGGAGTTCGCTTCTTTTCATGTGACGGAGGTTTTTGTTTGTTTGGTTTGGTTCCTGCATGATTTTGTATGCCTTCGGTTTCTGGTTTTCTGAATTATCGATTTTGTGCTGCATACAGGGATACGGTCATTATCCATATTTGTCATATTACCGTCAACAGTCGTCACCGGATTCTTATTGGTTTTAATCCATCTTTCATGTTTAGGTCGGTCTAGTTTATCCCAGCCATCCTGCTACGTCTTTCGGTACATTTTTTGACATAAAAACTTTCCAACTCTTTGGCCAATTTTAATTTAGGGTTAAAAATTGTTAAAAGATAAAGGATCACTGACGAGGATTTAGTGCCCGAAATGTGCATGTGTGGCCCATGCTGAACATTTATCTGTTCTTAAATGATGATGTTGAATTTAAAGACTTTTAAATTTGATAGACCATTCGTAGTGATACTTCTTTTGTGTTTGATGTTTACATGTCGTATGTCTCTTTTTCGTCTCACACTATGCTCGTCTTTTGTGTTTTTGCATCGGGTGTTTTGGTGTTGGTGCTGCAACAGTGTCTTGTTGGATATCCCCTCCCATCTGGTGAGGGTATGACAAATATGGATAATGACCATATTCCTGTATACAGCACAAAATCGATAATTCAGAAACCGTAGGCATACAAAATCAGGATAAAACAGGAACCAAAGCAAATAAACAAAAACCTCTACCACATGAAAAGAAGCGAACTTCCGATATGGGAGCGAGACCAGGTGCCCAGGAAGAGTTAGTATCTCCTGCTTGCATGCAACATCCGCCGTTTCAATTCGGTAGAACTGTCATATCCGGTTACTTCCATTTCGGAAGACATAGAGTACAATCTTTGGTTTGATGGTTCAAATGGTCTATGACAGAATATCTTTCACCATTCTGGAGAGTGGGACATCATAGTATATGACGAATTCTCCATATCGACCGTAGAACTTCCTCAGTGACGATATAAGTCGGTCACAAACATATCCCCGACTGAGAAGCTTATCTGAAAGACGCCTAGCTCTCAGAACAAAATCCGTATATTTAGTACTTGCTCTGGCATAGCGTATCAACTGGGATATGAACACGCCATAAGCAGGCGATGAAGGGATGTTGCTACTCAGAAAGGGAAAGTTTTTTATGGTGATATGATAAACAAAATAAAAAGGATCAAAGGTAGGCAGCATAACCATCGAGAATCATCAAACGCCTTTTATACCGTGGATATGATCCTAATGTCACCAGACGGACACTAGGCTTGGTACTTGACCAATCTACAGTCTTGTACAAGCGCATGAGCTCGCTACAGCCGACAGAGCACGGACTGTATTACGCATGCCCTCTTTTTTTATCCATTTACATATTTCTCTGAGGCCTCTGCGTTTCGCAATCTTGTTTGTGTGATGTCATCTTACAGTGAGGAGGTTGTTTTACAACACAATTGTACGTTCTTCGAGACCTCTGGGTTATTGGAGAAGTGAGAGGGTTGTGCGCACGTAATCCAGGATAACCACACCATTTGCTACTTGCGTGACAGATGGCCGTCCAAAGTCGGCACCGGTTACCCATTGGTCTCGTCGGTTTATGTGTAGTCTTTTACGTTTGATGTTTACATGTCGTGTGTCTCTTTTCCATCTCGTGCTGTACTCGTCTTTTGTGTTTTTGCACGGGTGTTATGGTGTTTTACTGTTGATGCTGCAACGGGGTCCTGTTGGAGATCTCCTCCCTTCTTTTTGTAATGCTGAAATTGAAGTCGTCACGTTTGTCATAGAGTGAGGTGTTCATGAGACCTTCAGTGTCGTAGGACATTATGTCCAAATAGGATGCTGAATTATTTGTCTCTGTAGTTTCTTTGACTTCAAGCTCTGAAGGATAGATACTGCTGAGGTAATCCGCGAATTTTGGATTAGTGATGGACAACACATCGTCTATTTATCTGTGAATGAAGTTGAAGTCAGAAGCTCAGTATCTTTTCCCTTCAGAGACCAAAGATTGAATGAATTCAGCTTCGTACGAGTAAAGGAATTGGTCCCATTGGAATTCCGACAATTTGCTGGAAGACCTTTCCTCCAAACACTACTAAAATGTTGTCGATATGTGTGAGAAAAAGAAGACCCTGACGACAATCTCAACAGCACTCACAATAGAAGAAAGGAGGGGAACTCCAACAACACTAGGGTACCAAATTGAGCATTGACGAACCCTAGCTAGGTAGAGGTTGGACCAGCTGTCCGGGAGGAGTAAACATCCCCTGTTTGGCTAGCCGCATCCGCCGTCGATAATCACGCACGAAAATGAAAACAATATAAAACAAGCACTGGCTGATGTTATGTCTATCTAGAAACTCTGTCACACGTCTATTTCTTGAACTTGTTTTTTTTTTCTGACGTTTGTTACAATCCTGTGGGTGCGTTACGCTGTTGTCAGATTATGCGGATTTGCTGGAGATAAATTCAGTATTCTTTACGATTTTAATTATAATCGTCCATTTCAATGAATAATCAGCGAATAGCCGCTAATACCATGAACCATTAAATATCATTAATAGCTTTTCATATTTGTCCTTAGAGTCATTATTCTCTTTGACTTCTCTTCATTTCCTCAATTCAAACAATTTATATAAATGAAGGAATACATACAAAATGTCAGATAAAATATTAATCAATTTCCGGAGAAAAAATACATCTCACAACGTCTTCATATCATGCACTTTGCTAAGCGGACATCAAAGAGAAGAAACTAATCAGAACAGACAGCTGTACATTGTATATGTAATGTAAAACAAGACATACATTATGACGGTGGGAAGAAATTTTCAGACAGACAAGAACTTGTCATCGCCTCGGAAGCGCAGTAGGTAGCGCGTCAGTCTCATAATCACAAGCCTTATGGCATGAGCCATCTGAAGGTCGTGAGTTCGATCCTCACCCGGGGCAGATTTTTTCTCCCAAACATTTCTTCATGTGACGTCATACGTTTTCCGCGACCGTTTTCGTTTTCCGCTTTATCGCGACACAGTATTATCATGTAAAATGTCGTCGGGAGGAAGGGATATTAATCGTAACAAAAAGGGTCGTTTGTAAAATCTGCTTATAAAAATCGTGTCCAAGGATTACAAAAAGGTTGGGAGAAGAAATTTAGCAAGCAACAGATAGCAAATAATAAAATGTATCCACTAATTTATTGTAGAATCAGTATGGTATTGTCAATGTCGAAAGTAACAATTCTCAAAGTCCAATATTGTTGAGATAATGCATGACTATACTGGATTTGGAAGTGAGATATCGGAAAATGAAAGTGACAATAAAGAAAATCATGAGTCAAGCCAGAATTGGAGAGAGGGCCGCAGAATTGTTCATCTTGGTGTATTAGCTGATGGTCTGAAGGGCTGCCAGTTGTCTGGACATCCATTGCATCTGAGCAATTGTGAAGGGAAACAAATATGGTTTATCTTTTGTTTTGATGGCGAGATGTTCCTATTACAAGAGGAGAAGATTGAATCTGAAGTCTCAACGATATTCCAAAGATGCTGCACATTCGGTTTTGGAATGTACAAATACAAAACCTTGTGGATTCTGTATATTTTTCAACCAGTTTGATGCAATTGTCATGTACAATGTATTATGTTTTTGAAGGGGAAGGGGGATGATTACGAAATTGAATGCAGATGACTTTGTTACCTCTACCGGTCTTTGACCAGAAAGCAAAGAACTTATTGCAAAGCCTGTTTATGTATCAAACTAGTAAAAAATTCTTATCGACAATTTGATGTTGGATAGCGAATATCTCCATAAGTCAATAAAGTAATAAAAACATGGATGGGTATTGACCTCTTGTTATATATTTCTTCTTTTAGAATATATGGATTAATCAAAGCAGATTTTTTAGCTCTTAAACTCCCTAAGTATTTGTCACCCTTAAACGGGTATTTTTTCTTAATTTATTTACTCCAGGAGAAAGGAGGGTCTTTTTCAAGACTCAAACGATAAAAACTTTTCATAATCGATTCCATTGAAATATTCTTATTATTAAATTTGATGTTGAATATACTTGTAGTTGACATCTATATGTAAAGAAGGAATACAATAAACGTTTTCTGAAAGGAACAAGATAAAATGTAGAAAGTTTGGAATGCAGCTTTTTACGGCAGTATTTTTCATGCACATAGTGGATAATGCATCGGTATTTATAACAAGCTTGCTTAATGACGATTCTTAATGACGTTGCGATCATGGACCTGATGTCCGGACATAAACATAATGTGTCTAGCCTCAATTCCTGCGTCATTCATCGTTTAAATGGCCGTAGCACGGAGACAAAGGGATGTATACCGAACAGAAGTGTGGGCTGCCTTGCATATGTCCGGTAGGAAAACCGAGAAGTTTCTTTTCGCCAAAGGTTAACAGACATACCAAAATTTCTCCTCAGGATTTTTCACGGCTGATCTGTCGTACTGATTGAATAAGCTGCACGCTTCCAAAAGCGTTTTCCCCAAGAAAAGCTTCCGCATTGCGACGGGACATAGGCTTGAGCCTGTCGAATACATTATTTTGTCTTCAAGAGATTCAGCGGAGTTGACACTACCCTGATAAATTTTTTGTTGAAGCTCGTGGTTAAGTGTGAAGTACTCACTTTGTTAAATATAATCACTTTGTTAAATATAATCATTTTAAAATTTGTTAAATATAATCACTTTGTTAAATATAATATAGTAAATTTCCCTTGGCTTAACGGTGATGTTCCAAGATTACCGTCATACGACATTTACATATCACAGCTCATCCGGTACGCTAGAGCATGTACTGATATTTTGGATTTTCACAGTAGAAATTTACAAATTACCAAAAAACTTTTAGGTCAAGGTTTCCGCTTACATAAACTAGTTCAGACTTTCTGGAAATTTTACAAAAATTACAGTAAACTTCTTTTAAAATTCGGATCTATACATGCAACAGAGTACATTACTATCGGTATTACACAACCTGTCTTTTATGGTGATATGATAAACAAAATAAAAAGGATCAAAGGTAGGCAGCATAGCCATCGAAAATGCGTCAGAATCATCAAACGCCTTTTATACCGTGGATATGATCCTACTGTCACCAGACGGACACTAGGCTTGGTACTTGACCAATCTATAGTCTTGTACAAGCGCATCCTTGAGACTTGCACTCTGACTGACTGTGACGACGGGACTCCATGAAGGTCCCTGTCCAAACCTCTTTAGAGAAGACAGGGCCCCGACCACCTGTCCTCTCTGAATGTCAGTCGGACTCCTCGGGTGATTACATACATGAGCTCGCTACAGCCGGCAGAGCACGGACTGTATTACGCATGCCCTCTTTTTATATCCATTTACATATTCATCTGTGTCTCTGGGGCCTCTGCGTTTCGCGGTCTTGTTTGTGTGATGTCATCGAATTTGGCTACTTGTGCCCTCGGGGACTCCTGGTCCACCAGCAGCAAAACTCACCAAGTGGTACAAATGTTTAACGTCTTCAAATTCAATAGCATCATTTTAGAGAATTCAAGGTTAAAAGAATAATTAAGAGTAGTGCTCCTCCCCGTTCAATTGCAGGTGGCAGCATTTGTCGACTCTGAACTCTCTGTGCACAGCTTCTAATCATATCAGAACAGTAAAATGAAAATGTTAACAAAAGATAAGACATATTTTTAAAGATAGTGTCCCTGAAAATAAATTTTATTGAAAACGTAAGATTTATTCCTAAGGGTGTAGAAAAAGAAAAAAAGGAGTCATAAAAAGTTTTATTTGAAAATATCCAGTGACGACCCTAATTTTGTCGATTTCTTACTAATGAAATCTCTACATACCTCTGTTGTAAAAACACAATATATTGTACGTGGCGCCAGTGAAATGTATTAGAGCTGCGCACCCCAAATTCAAAATTACTTTTTATAAAGGTTTATAACTGCGAATGTATGCGTTAGATTCGCCTGAAAATTTAAATTTATTCAAATGAGAATGTATACTTTCATATGAAAAGAAAAAAAAAAATTTGCTTTCCAAATTTTGTAAAATTGATTAATTTTCAGGGACACCGTCCCTTTAAAATTAAAGTAAAATCATTTGTCGTTATCGAAAATCTTTTCTCCGAATCCAGCATTGATGAAAGTTATTGAACAAATAATACGATTTAAGCAATCTGTTAGGGGGATAGCTTTAGATTATAGAACACAATTTCGAAAAATCGCTTGTGACGCAAATAGTTCTGGTGCGGCTAGCCAACAGGGGATGCTTACTCCTCCCGGGCACCTGGTCCCACCTCTAGCTTGCTAGGGATCCGTCGATGCTCAAATTTGTGCTCTATTGTGAGTGTTGTTGAGATTATCGTCAGGATCTTCTTTAAAAGAAAGGAGGGGATCTCCAACAACACTAGGTTGCAGCACCCACAGCAAAATCCCAAAACACCCATGCAAAAAACACAGAACAGATACCCACAGAAAGAGACGCAAAAGGGACAAGGAACACCAACTCACAACATAGAAACATGAAACATAAAAGACTACACATAAACCAACGAGACCAATGGGCAACCGGTGCCGACTTAGGACGGCCATCTGCCACTCATTTGTGTCACACTTATACCCTTTGTCGTGAGGAGCGTAAAAAAGTTCCCCGGAAGTGGTTTGACAGTAAGTGTTTTGAATAGTTTTCCCTCACATGGTCGCCATAGCACTTTCTATATAGACAAAACCTCAGACAGTGCATGTATTTTAAATTATTGTTCTCATTTTCATGCATGAACATCGACGGCGAGTGCGGCTAGCCAACAGGGGATGCTTACTCCTCCCGGGCATCTGGTCCCAACTCCATTTTGCTAGGGGTCCGTCGATGCTCACTTTTTTGTGCTCTAGGGTAAACTGGTGTAATTTCGACCAGAAGGGAAATTCGACCGATGATTTTTTTTTTCGATTAAATTTATTTTTTTGTCTGAATGAAAATTCCTTGTAAATAATCAACTTATGAAATACGGAAACCAAATTTCATGTATGATTTTTAATAGTATAATTTTTAAAAACATTTCAATGACCCTGATTAAGAAGCGTTCAAAGTTCTTGAAGAGTTCCAGAAGAGGGAAATTTGAAAAAAAATCTGAAGAACACGATCAGTTTAACAAATATAAAGAAAGCGAGGTATAGTTATTTTCTTTACAAAAAACAGAAGATCATCTGATAATAGAATAAGAAATCAATTTTTATGCCTAAAAACTTTTTTTATCGTTTTTGAGTCGCATATATCCCAAATTTATGTGGTCGAAGTTACCCTACTATCTTAAAAAGTCATAGGGTAAATTCGACCAGCATGGGTTGGTTCTTTGATGCTAGCATATGTCTTTTGTCGTGCCTTTTTATGTTCGAAATTAAAAAGATAAATTTGATTTCAGGAAAAGAATGGCCATCAATTTTCTTATGTGGATTCGGAAAAGGGAAATTGGAAATGAAGTCTCTCTTATACACATCCTTAGTAGAGAGATTCATGAACTTGAAGAAACGTGTTATGATCATGTTAAGCTTCACGAAATTCGAGTCAAACTACACGAGAAAGCTGCTAGTTCATCATTTCTTTCTAAATTACTTTATTTGATTATCGCGGAAGAGAAAAGCATCAATTCAACCAATACAAGTATCATGCGTGTTGCAGAACGATTTTGTTTGCACAAAGATGTACGCTTGAATGAATGTGACGTCATTTTACAAATTATAGACTATATCAAGTCAAATTGTGATTACATGTACTAACTGATAGTTTAATGATAAATAAACCAGCATGCAGCTACACAAATAACTTAAAAGACGCATTTTAAAATACTACTAATATTTCATGTAACATTGTACATTTATGAAAATTATAACATAACATTATGTAGATCTAATGTTGATTTACTTGACATAAGAACTGATCCGAGACCCTCACTTATCTATATAGATTAAAAGCTGTATAAATATTGGTACTGTAACATGCAGTGCTGCCACCAAATTTATGTAACGTGAAATAAGGGTTCTTTCTAATCGCTTATAATATCAAAGTAACTCTATCGTCTATCTTGACGAATGCGTAAGTGATTGGTAACCAACCTATATCTAGAGCTCTCCACTGGGCAGGGACAAGTCAGCACACTCAGTGACTTATAAATTTCGTCGCACAAGCAGGCTATACCCAGCACATAGTGTACGATTAGCCTACCTGAAGCTCTATCTGTCTATGGACCGACATAAGTTTAGTTCAGGAATGTTTACCCAACTAGCCTTCCAGGTTGGCTCTAGTATAATCACTTACACGTAAAATAATGGGTGAGCAAAGGTTAACGTATGCAAACGTTGCGAAGAGAGGTAACTCGTATGTTATGTACATATATCAATGGAAAATGATAGTGACAGTACATTCCCTAGCCAAATGCACAATGTTTTCATTTAATGTCATTCTATCGGCGTATCAAAAAGAATGAAAGATCCATTATTTGTCCTAATAAATTTTGATACGAGTACATTTCAAAACAAAACTGCATAAACTGAGGAGATTATTCCAGGTCATAAAGACAAAAATATATAATTGGTGTTATTGACTTGAACCCGGATCAACTACGTGACATGCAAACACCACAGCCACGGGACTACATTATACATAACGACTGAAGATAGTACATGTACAGTACGGGTGAAAACTTATAATTATGCATTTATGTGTACAATAAGTGCCGATACGTCCTACTTACGTTGTAGATTGCAGTAGTAACACCCTCATGATCATGCTCGTGAGTTTTACTTATAATGATACAGCATTGTGTACATTCACACTTGCTTTATTCATTCACAAAGGCGGATATTGAATCAAACAATCCGTCAGCATAAAGGTGACGTCATGAACTGAACGTCATATTCAAGAGATTCTCATCACGCGAATTACGAAAAAAAAAATGATAAAAATAGAACCAAACCCTAATGCAAAGTTTTCTGTTTTAACAAATACGGTGATAGAGGGTTCTGAGATTCCTTCTTTGAGTTAAAGATAGATCCCATAATTAACACAAATAAAATCCATGTGTGACGTACTAGACCTATCCACTGAAAACGTCAAGCGATCAGTCTCCGCTTCAAACGAAATAATCTATAACCATGGATTTTTGTTTTCTGTGTGAGGAGGGTAATATTCATATGCTAGCGTCAACTATAACCACGAATGTTCCCTTTCTTATTTTTAACATTCTCCAAAATTAAAAAAAATTAAAATGAATAAATAATAAATATATGACAGACATTTCAAATTATAAAAATGAACTAACATTCTTTTTTTTTTTTTTTACTTTTTCTTAATTCGTTTTTAATTTCAGAACATGCCCGAAAATCAAAAAACATTTACATGAAATATAAAGATGAAAGTTTACAACAAGCTGTAGAATCAGTGAAAAACGGAGTCATGAGTTACGGGCAAGCTAGCAAGCATTTCAATGTCCCCAAGACTACTATAATTGATCACGCTAGTGGGCGCATTAAGGCTGGTGCTAAACCAGGAAGGAAACCAGTTATTCCTATAACCATTGAAAATGCTGTTGCTGAAAAAGTAAAGTTGGCCGCTGAGAAGGGTTTTGGCGTGTCAAAGCGTCAATTTCTAATGAAGGTGTCACAACTCTGCATCTCACTGGGCATTAAAACAAATTTTAAAAACAATATGCCAGGGAACGATTGGTGGAGGGGCTTCGCTGGCAGACATCCTGACGTGGTTATCCGTAAACCTGAGAAACTAAGCACAACAAGGTCAAGGATGATGAATAAGGTAATCGTGTCCAGGTACTTCTCTGACCTTGCCAGTATCATCACAGAGAACGGACTCACACCTGATGTGATATGGAACTGCGACGAGACAGGGAAGCAGTTTGAGCACCGACCAACATCCATCATTGCTAGAAAAGGAGCCAGGAGTTCACCGGGAAGGACCGGGAATTCAAGAGAAAATATAACGATCCTCGCTTCCGTAAACGCCTGTGGTACAAAGATCCCTCCAATGTGCGTTGTAAAAGGCAAAACCATGAAGTCAGTCCAATCCTTCTCGACTCTGGATGCACCACAAGGGACAATGTGGACGTACCAAGAGCGCGCTTGGATGTGTGACATCCTGGGAACCTTGTGGTTCAAAGATGTATTCTTGAGAAACATTGGACCAAAGCGCCCTCAGCTTTTGATTATGGATTCACATGGATCCCATGAGGTGCTGGGTTTGATCGAGGAAGCTGTCAAAGAAAACATAATCCTGCTAGCTCTGCCGCCTCATACCAGCCACCACCTTCAGCCCCTCGACAAAAGCGTTTTCGGCCCCTTTGCAAAAGCTTATGACAAGGCATGCTCACAGTTTATGTCTGAGGACCCTAATCACATCGTCAACAAAGCAACGTGGCCTAGACTCTTCAAGTCTGCTTGGGAGACTTCAGTCACGCCTCAAAATATCATAAGTGGGTTTCGTGCAACCGGTATCTGGCCATTAAATCCAAAAATCATACCAGAGTCAGCTTATTCCCCTGCAGAGGCTTTTGAAGTCCCATTTAGCTCCACTTGCGATGTACCTTTGGAAGGAGTTCACAATGATACCTATGAGATCGACGCCACAAATGCATGTCTTCCCGAAGGTACCAACACACCAGTCGACAACACCGAAAACTGCACCAGCGTGTCTAATCCTAAGGTTTCGCAGTCGACTTCTGACAACCTCGAGATGGAATCGCCAGATGAATCATTCGTCCGTGAAAATCTCCTTGACTCATCGCTTGAAATGTTAGCTGAAGCTGCGGTCTCTGTTTCGATGAACGCAACTACATCAAGTGAAGCTTTCGAAATACCTACCGCCGACGTCCCCTGTCTGCTTGAAGCTCTAAGTAACGGAGCATACACTCTGTCAGACTTGGAAGGAGATATTGCTCCCTCTATGGACTGGAACTCAGAGGTCGAGGCTCTATTTGCTATTCCTCAAGCGGCCGGCAAAAAAACAACGTCAAGAGCAGTAACATCACACCGCATTCTGACTAGTGAAGATGTATTGAATGAGAAAAGAGCTAAAGAGGCAGAAAAAGAGAGAAAGGAAAAAGTCAGGATTGAAAAAATGAAAATGAAAAAAAGAAAAGCAAGAAAGTGCAAAACATAAACGTTCGAAAATTCAAAAGAAGGGGTAACCATTTGAATAGAATTGAATAGAGAAAGGATATAAATCACCTGGATTCTTTTTATCGTAGCCTAATATTTATATCCTTACATCAATTTATAATCAGAACCTTAAATTCCATATACAAATTTTGGAAAAATCTATTGGGAAAAATGATTTAATCAAATTATTTGGGGTACTGGGTAGCGGGCACTTGAATCAAATTTTCATTACAATTTTTAGATGGTTGTCAATGGAATGAAATTTATTACTATCACCAGCAACTGTCAGGACTTGACTGTATTGGGAATACCCTACCCTTCACTACAACTTTCATTTTTTTCCGTGTCAGAAAAAAAATGTGTAGATCAGTCGTCATTATCTTGTCCTTTAATACTGATTAGAAAAAATACGACATTTTGGCGCGAAAAAATATGTCGTCACTTGTTTAGAATTATACATGTAAATGGTTGCTCTAAACTATACATGCACAGCAGAGGAATAAAAGTTTATGTTATAATGTTATTCCATATAATTGACATTAAAGTTGTTTTTTTTTTAATCTTGCAATAAGACTTTACTTATAATGTCACTTTAATAAGAACTCAATAAATATTACGAAAACAGGAAATATGACTTTGAAGAAATTGATCTCATTCGTGATAAACACAGTTTTTTTTTACAGATCCCAATTATTTTCCTACAGTTTCCTTTGCAAATTGATGACTAATTTCTCGAATCGAACCACCATTTTTTCCTTGAAACTTTTATACTTTCTAGATATTGTAAAATACGCTAAAAAATTGAATCATGCAAAAATTGACTGCTTAGTAGGTTCTTAATTTCGTTTTTTTTTTCTGGGAAAAGAGGTGTCTGTGGCAAAACATCTCTATTATTTACCAATTTTACATCCTCATAACACATGGGTCAATCCGCGATTAAGATGATGCAGTATCATTTTAAATGTTTCAATAATGTATTTCAACTCATCTTCAACACATTGACATAAAGAAAGAACCATTTTGTGTAAATACAGACTCAGAAATTAAGTGTGAGAAGACGACAGTAGAAAAATATGAGGAATTGTTTGCATGGTCAACAAATCATCGAAATTTATTGGGATCTGACATCTAAAATCATACTTATGCGGTATTCGATTTACATGTAGCAGCAGGCTATAGCTTCCAAAAATGAGGGGTTTCGTGTCAAACTTTGTGATAGGTTACAGGTATCTGTCACAGTCTCTTGATTTTCCTTAAAAGTGGTTTAACAAAGCCGGTAAAGGTATCAATTTCTGACTGATTTAGTAAATGTCTATGAACTGAAACCTGTCGAAGAGGGGTAAAAAGAATGTATGTAGTATTAGAATACTTGGTCATGGTCTAATCCGTCATTTGAGAATTTCATGATTTAAAAATGCTGCATATTAGATCGCTGCTTGGAACAATCTGCGTTTTGTCCATATTTATACATAAAGTTGTTTTTATTTATGAACCATGCAGTACTATTGGATAAAACATAAATACGACGAGTGAAGAAATCTGAAAAAATTTGGCACATGGATTCTAAAACAAATTGAGTACTCCGAACACCATTGCGTCTTTTTATCATTATCTTTATCAACTTACTACGATTTTAAAAAGCACACGCTGTTCAAAAGCTCAGAGAGCGAGAGTAAAGATGTAAGAAAATTTACCAGAAAGTTTTATTGGGGGGGGGGGGGGGGGGTTCACGTTTAATTTTCTCAAAAGCATGAGAAAAATCCTTTGTATTTACTGAACTGTGGTTATCTGTTTAAATTTTTATATGAAATCAAACAATGAAAGAGGCCGGACCAGGAAAAAAAATATATAGCTATATATGAAATATACTTTCCCAACATTTCTAGCTATGTTAAACTCTAAAAAATCGAACTCATTCATCATAATTATATACTATAACCAGTTTGGTAAAATTTTCAAGAGTTTCGGTCGAAATTCCCCAACTTTTGATCGAAATTCCCCCACTTTCGGTCGAATTTCCCCCAGTCTTGTTCGAATTTTCCCCTGCGTCAGTGTGTACATAAGAGCCATTCTCTGTAAGGACCAAAGTGGTCGAAAAACGATCATCTCAGATTTTCATGATTTTGAGTGTCTGAGCCAAGTTTGACCCCCTGATAGTAAAAATAACATTTGTTTTTGTATACGACAATCCGTTGCCATGGTAACCACCCCATCCCATTTTGACAAGAAAAGGGGGCTCTGACGAGCATGAAATGAACTACTTTCAAGTACAATTTGCTCAGGTAAAGCCTTTCAATTGTTCAATTTTTCATCCAAATTGTAAAACTAGATACCTTGCTCTTTAAGTTGTGTCATTAAATTATGGTCGAAAAACTTTTAAAATCATTCAAATTTCACGACAAAGTTTCAATATTTTGACATTTTACAAAAACACAAAAAATCATCATTTTCGGCTATGCATAACAAAATAATCCAGGCTAAGTGAAGTGATTGAATATTGTTGAATGAATGTTTGACTATCTATTAGGAAAATATAAAAAATCCAGAGATGTTATTTTTGTTTGAAGAAAATAAATCTTATTCAAAAACGGTTACCATGGCAACATCTGCATTTTATATGATTGATGGATAACATAAAGTATCTCAGATCACAGAAGACAGAAACATGTAATTTTTGTATATTATTGAAGCTTTCAATTTTTCTGACATTTTTATTGAAATTTAGTCTATATTTTATCATCGGTTGCCATGGTAACCATGTCTAAAAAGGCAAAATTGACACTTTTAAATGCAATTTTCCGTCTTTTCCTGTTATTTCTTTGCCTTTTATGAAAATAAGAAAGACAATTTCTTTGTTTAACTCATATAGGATTTTTTTTTCTAATATCACTAAAATCAAAGGAAAACATATGAAAAATATTAGCATATCTCCATAGCAACGAACCATTGTTATCATCAATAGACAGTGAGATTTTCATTATTATGTTAAAATTTTCTTTTTCTATCTTTCATCGTGTATATTTCAAAGTTTAATTTGATTAATTTTTAATAAATAAATGACATGAAGCTTTAAACAGAAATTGAAGGAAAAAGGAGTCATAAAACTTAAGGGAAAATAGTAAATTTTAAAGAAAAATCATGAAAAACTGGGAAATAAATTCTTAAATCATATATTCTTATTTCAAACAAACACCTGAACATATAAGATTGTATTATTGTACAAACTTGATCAAACATGCTAATCTTTATATCAGTTTCATTAATTTAAGAATATCAAGTTATCTAATTTGGAGATCGGTTGCCATGACAACCATGTTTTTCATTGTGTATTTGCCGCAATTCCAAAGTTTTTTAATTCTGAAAATGCAAATACTCGATGGAAAACGCTATATAGATATGTGTATACATCTCATTCAAGATTACTGTTTTGTGAAATTTCATTGCCAATTTTTGTGTTTTTATAATCTATCATTTTTTTGTAGTTGTAAAAGATCCATGAGAATTCAAGGGATACAGTTTCTTTTTTACTATCCGAGGGCTGATTGATATGTTGTGAACCTCGTATTGATGGATTTAAATTTTATTAGACATTTTGCATTATTTTTCCACATAATCCTCTCCAGTATCTTTACACTTTTGCCACCGGTGTGTAACAAATCCTTATCTTGACTGGTCAGAAAGCCAAGGCTCACAATCAATCAGCCTCGTACATGTAAAAAATTAAAATTTGTAATTATACTCACCGCAAACAAATTTTTTTGGGGGGGGGGGTTTAAGAAACACCCTGTCCGTCTGTCCGTCCGGTTAAGAAGTTCTTAAAGCTAACTCTTCAAGTATAAGTGATAGGGCTTTCATATTTCATAAAACACATTAACCATAATAAGTACTTCATTTTGATACCAAAACATTTGACCTAGTGACCTTGACCTTTGACCTACTTTTAAACTATAAGGGATAGGGGATCCGTTTAGAGACAAACATCCCGCGGTGGTATAATTCATCACTGTAAGGGCAGTTCTAGTTCTTAATTGAAAAAGGGATCGTATCTTTGTACAATTTTATCAATGATGATTCTCCTGTTATCTAAGAAAATGTTATGTCATAACTGGTTTATTAGTTGCCGTTGTTCTTTTGGTAGTGTGATGTACAGGTTTTCCGCAATTCTATTTCATTTCCAAATTCTGGTACATGAGCAATTCTAGAAAAACATTCAAGGGGATTGGATCAGAGGCATCAGGTTGGGAGGGGGATCAAACCTATGGACTTCAGTACAGTTATACGGAAAAACTGAGAAACAACAATTTTTGGCAAGGGAAGTGTTTCTTTTGAATACACCAAAAGGGTAACTATAACTGTATCCCTCTTTTCTGTCCATTGGATCTTTTAGTACAAAATTATAGGAACCATCCTATAAACATTTATCAGAAAGCAGTTCAGATATCTCGCTTACATTAACTGCAATGTGGTAAATTGTTCATTGGTTTCAATTGTACAACGATACTGATGATACAAGGTGTCTTTTTTTATTCATGAAAAGATATGCAATTAATTTTTTAATGTCCCGTTTCAATCATTGTTTTACACAGTAAGGATCACAACCTCTCTGTTGAAAACATTGAAAAGACCATTTGATATTAGCAGATTCAGATTTCTTTTATTCCGAATGGGAGGATGTGTCCAGAAAATTGCTTTTAGAAAAAAAGGTATGCAAAACGAGGGAAAAAAACCATAGCTTTTATCAGGGTTCAGTGTTTGAAAGAAAGAACGTTTTAGGTTTCAAGTCTCACAGAACTCAATGCCATATTTCACAAGTTTGTGTGTTGATGAAATAAATTGTTGTAACCCCCCACAAAAAAATGACTAAAATTTCATTGTTATGAAATCAAGAATCAAGGTTAATGCTGCGCTTCTGGTATACCATGGATTAACATATAATTTAGAGTTGGCCCTTTGGCAAGTTTGAACACATGGAGCTGAAAAAAAAACATGTGTTTGTGAAACACGAATGCCCCCGTTGGCATCTTTGTCGGTAAAACAGCTGAAAAGTAGTTCACATTTTGAGGTCGAGGTCACAAGGTCAAATTTGGTATCCAAGGAAAGGTCTTGCCAGAAGAAAGTCATATGTGAAATATGAAAGACCTATCACTTACCATTCAAAAGTTATGGCCAAGTTAAAGTTTTTGCAGACAAATAGACAGACAGACCAAAAACTATATGCCTCCGAATCTTCGAGTACGGGGACATAAAACTGGTGTTATGAAATATCTATCTTTAGCCTTGACTTTTGTTTCTTTTCAATGAATAGTGCATATCCATCTCAAAAATTTACTGAGCATAACCGTTACAGTCATCAGGAGTTATGATCAGGAGGTTTGAATTTTTTTGTCGATTTGATAGTTTTACAGTAGCTCATGTATTTATCATTCAACCATGCATTTGAGATGACAGGAAGTGTTAATAGCTATCCTCTGTACTAAGTACTTGCACTTTTATTAGGGAGGCATGGTACGGCATGCCTAAGAGTTTGAAAAAATATACATAAGGTTAGGTCTGACCCAAAAAGTAAAAAAAAATTGTTTTTTTCCGAATATCACACCAGGTTGCCATGGAAACAGACTTTACACATTGAGAAAATGCATATCTGGGCGTTTCTGAAGTCACATACATCAATTATGCAGCATAATCTAAACAAACACCGATCCCCTATCATTGCTCTTTCAAGTTAGATAAATAATGTTGGGTTTAATGCATAATCTATATGTTCCCATAGCAACAACAAAGGTATCTTGTCAAAAAATTGCTCTTGGCATTTTTTTTCAAAATTCAATGATAAATAACTTTAATTTTTGAGTTTTTTTTTTTGCAAATATAACATCAGCATTCACATTGGAACAAAGTTTGTTATCGTTGCTATGGCAACATAAACTCAAATAGCAAAAATAAAAGTAATTTTAGACTTAATTTAGTGTCCGTTTTTTACTAGATCATTGAACTTTAATTTGAAAGTGATGATAATTAATAAATGTATTTAATTAGACGTTTCTTTACATGGAAGAAAATTCAACACAAATATTTAGGAAATAGTCCGTTGCTATGGAAACATATGTATAAAAATGTACATAAGACCACTTTGAGTCCTTGGATACGGGCATCAAAGGTCAAGTAATCTGAAAATGTTTTAATCTAAATTAAAGTTAAGACTTTGCTTTGTCATATATGAAAAAGTAGTTGTGCAAGCATGTTTCTTTTTTCAAGGAAAAGGCTTCAAAAATAGCGGAAAATGCTTTTTTCAGATCGTATGGCCAAATTACTATAGCAACTACTATCATTTTGAAACTTGTTTCATGTATTTTGATAGAGTTTATAGCATCCACAATCAATCTGAAAAAAAAATCTTATCATGTACCCATTAAGAGAGAAGCAAAATTGGTAAAATACAGACAACATTTTAAAATTGATATATTAATATTAGTTAATTTTGTTGTCATGGTGACCAGCCATTTTCACAATATCAGACACTACGAGTGAGCTTATTTAAAATTTTACGTTTAGGTATGTGTTTTAAAATGATTTTAGTATAGAATAATTCAAGATAATATTATAGAAACTGAAAATTAAAGCATACTCATGAACATTTTGCTATTCGTTACATCTGAATATGCTGCGTTGCTATGGAGAAATATGTGATTTTTTCATATATTTCCTCTACAATTTAATGATTTCTTCAAAATATGATATACCTGTTTTACGAAAACAATGAAATTGTTAAGTTTCGTTTATTATAAGGCACAGGAACAAAGACAAATGACTTGAAAATGCTGAAAATAGTTAATATTGCAACTTTTCGACATGGTTACCATGGCAACCGATTACAAAATACAGCCTCAATTGACGTAAGAATATCATGAGATCTCTAACTTTGATTTTCATACTATTTTGGAATTTTTGTCTTTTTAGAATTTGAAATGCTGCTCGTAAAACAGAAATCGAGTAAAATGCAGATGTTGCCATAGTAACAATTTTCAAAATAAGTTTATTTTCTTTAAACAAAAATAACATCTCCATTTTTTTATATTGTTATGAGGAGAGATTGAATTATCTGAAAACAGTATCATATCAGGCGCAAGTGCCTGCATCATATTGTAGATACCTCATGAACAGTGCTAATTTACGAGTTTGTGAATTTTGGCAAAATTACGCATATTTGTCTTGAAAATTTACATATTTGGAAATAATTTTCTTTTAATTTTTCTTCTTCATTATTAAGTTCCTGGGTTACTCTGTCAAATGTTTGCATTCAATCTAATGCTGATAAGTTAATTTAAAAACAGTGGGGTTTCAAACCTACCTCATTTTGTCTCATTTTTTACCACCTGAAATTGGGCCAAACAAGTCAGTGCGTTACCATGGCAACCGTTACATGTATGAATGAAAATGATATCAATTTTGAATACAGGTCTTATGTTGACCAAAATTTATAAAAATCACGAAAATCTGAGGTAGTCATTTGAACACCCCTATAAAATTCTTTGGTTTTTACAGAGAATAGCTCATATATTTTCGGAATGTTTTTAATTTCTCTGGCGATATCGTGTAAAATAATGCAATTTCTGATGAAGAGTGTGGTCCCGGTCCGAGAGACCCGAAAGGTGGTATAAAAATAGCTTCATGGAAGAGTAAATCCCGTAGATACTTGAACAAGCAATCCGGATCGGTCGAAATATGACCAGTTTACCCTATTGTGAGTGCTGTTGAGATTATCGTCAGGATCTTCTTTAACTCATTTGAATCCATCGTCTTCTTAAATTTTATCCTTAAGACTCTTTTAATGGGACGGTGTCCCTAGAAATAAATTAATTTTACAAAATTTTGGAATGCAAAATCGTTCTTTTCATATGAAAGTATACATTCTCATTTGTATATTTTCAAATTGTCAGGCGAATCTAACGCATATATTCGCAGTTATGGACCTTTTTTAAAAAATGTTATTTTTGAATTTGGGGTGCGCAGCTCTAATTCATTTCACTAGCGCCACCTACAATGTATTGAATTTTTACAATAGAGGTGAATGGAGATTTAATTATTAAAAATTCGATAATATAAGGGTCGTTTCTGCATATTTTTAAATAAGACTTTTTATGGATCCTTTTTTCCTCTATCTAGACCCTTTGGAATAAATTTTACGTTTTCAATAAAACTGAGTTATTTTCAGGGACACTGTATCTTTAAAAGATACTGTTTTTCGTCATTGGGTCGCAAAAAATAGCATGTTATTATACTGCATCAACAATGTTAGGCACGGTCCATTTGATTTTGCTTGGGGTTTTTGTCGGTGCAAGATTGTTTATTTCGCCCCGTAATGGATCAAAATTTTGCTTAGGGAAAGTTGAAGCAAAAATTGTTTTCGATCAAGAGATGTCTAAGTTGTGATCAAAATGTCTGTATCTATCAATATTACAGAAGTACTTTATTTGTACATACTCATTGTTAAATGTCTTCATATTCAATAGCATCATTTAAAACTGTATATATTTCCTATTTTAATGCCATATTTGTTTTTGTTTTTTTCACTATGAACTGTACGAAAAAAATTATATTACAGTGTAACGTACGTGGAAAAGGTTCAGAGGTGGGGGGGGGGGGGGGGGGGGGGGGGGCGCTACGACAATTTGTAAGTTGTTACAAAACTTTTTTTCTGTGTATATCTATTATTAATACAATGTAGTACAATATCAAGATAATGACTGATAGAGCCTTTGAGAAAGCCATGTCATATACATGTATTGATATTTGAAATGTCAAATTTACAATGCAAGAAATGATATTTAGGTAAAGCACTATGGCGAGCGAAACGAGCCAATTTTTTTTCCGGAATATAAAGCTGAATTATAAGTTAATTCTTCAGATTCAGATCATATACACAGAATCTTAAGAGAAAGATCATTTTTTTCTGTCGCACCATAGGAAACCAATTTTTAGGCAAAAAATCAGAGCAAAATTATCTTATGAGTCTTATGAGGCTCTATAATTGAAAAATGATAGAAAAATATAGCAATGGATACCCCCGTTCGGATTTAAATACATTTTATGTGATTCATTTTGGAGTCAATTTCAATACTATTTAGCAGACGTGCTGTGTTCGTTCACATGGTGCTTGTACGTCCTGTCTTTCTTTTTTCCTAGATTCATGCGTGTGCTATCCGCTCCGATCACCGCAACATCGTCATGTTAGGGATCTCTTTCTCATAGTTAAAATAAAACAACGCCATAATTATAATCAGAGTAGGAAAAATACTTTAATTTAACACTCTTTGTCACGAATACTTCATTAATGAATGTGTTAAGAAATTAGATTGATACTTCTAGTATAATTCACCCTTGGTGTTCATATACAAAACATGGTATCACGTTTATAAATATTCCTCCAATAAAAATAAATTTGTAGGAATATCATTGACTTATTTCTGACATGCGATGAAAAGAGGGCGTTGTATTTGAAAGATAGAATCGATTACAAATAAAATACATCACAATTACTCATAAGAAGAATTTGCTACTCTTATGATCACAATATTTACTGCTCCGTTGATTCTTTGGGAAAATTATGTAGGTTGGGTTGATTTTTGATTATATCTACAAATTTGCGATTACAAAATGCGTAATCCGATGTCTTATCATCAATCCCCCGCAAAACTCATTCTTAGTTTTTGTTGTTGTTCCTTTTCAGTTTTATTATCTATCTCCAACCTCTCGAACGGAACTTTCTAATTCATTTGTCTTAGATAGCAAAATATAAAAGCAAATATCGTCCAGTCATTGAATATGATTGCATGCGAATCCCAAAGCATCAATCATTACTAGTAAAAGTCTAGACAAAGATCAAAGTGTCTGCACGTATTTGCAAAATTAACTTTATACGATTAACTCGTTTGTAACGCGGGGCATCAGACTTGTCAGAAATATTTGTTTGGGATGACCATTGAGAATTTACTTTCTTATAAAATTGCAAAGGAGATTTATTACTGCAGTCAATAGAATATATACAAGATTGTTACTTGTCAACCAGAGTGTAAAGTGCGCACCAATATCTGTTATTCAAAGGCAAATGCGGGACATGCAAAATGTAATTGATTGAAGTGTCGCCACAAAGAGTTCGATAAGGCGTTTAGAAAAAAAAACCTTCATTTTATATTTCTTTATTAATTCTTCTAACGACAGAGTGAAGCCTATTCATTGATTTCACACCAAAAGAATGTATTTTGGAAGTTATATTCTCTTCTGAATTCGACCACACTAAGACAAGATTTGTTTATTTCTATTTATTTTATCAATTTTGAATCATACGACACCAATTTAATTGGTCTCCGGGGCTCTCCTGTAATGAATCAAGATCTAACACTTTTACACAATTGGTATTATTCATATATATCATGAAAATATCTACTGTCCTGTTAACTAATTCCAGAGCACATTGTATTCCCGGTTTTCTCTACAATATGATACTGTCATCTTCCAAAAAGATATCTTATACATGTAGTACTCCTTTAGTCGTAACAGAAAATACCATTAATATGGCTGAAGAGGGTATGAGCGCGTGTTCCACCGCAACGTCATAGGTTCCTTCCACTACTTTCCACTCTCAATATGACCTTGCCTTCACCCCTTAGGTCCCATGTATATTTCAAATTAATTAAAAGGGAAAGTACATAAATTAAGATTGAAGATAGGAATAAAGTTAGAATAACTGTTCTAAATTATGGCGCCAAAAATTTAAAGTAATCGCATTTGTTGTTTTCCGACGTTATTAAACTACAATGACGTGACGTCATAATAGAACCACCGACAGAAATCCTGTCGAAACTGGGGACCCCTGAATCCAAGGGTACTTTGCAAAGAAGCGTCTGGCGGAATGCGATAAAACCCTTGGTGCACCAAGATGGGTATGAGCTAGACTGGTACCCGTTCTGGTTCCTTCGTTTACGCTATGCTACTCAGTAAAATCACAGTTTTCGTAGGAAGTAAAAACGAACGGAGAAAACCAAGAACGGTTGCCGGTATGAGCGTGAACAAATCAAACGTAAACCGTATCGATGTCGTAAAGAAAACAAAATCTGAAAACTTATTGAACTAATGGTTGAATATACCTCTAGATTAAAGAGCAATGCATTTCGAATGACGAGCAATATATATCCTTGTTTACATCTAAAATACGCTTCTATCACGACATCGTTTTACCCTTGGCAGATAGTTTACGTCATCAACGGGAGTTTATTTGACGTCATACTGAATTATGACGTTGTAATATTTTTCCGCGAATGATTATGAAAGTGCTTTGTGCTTGTTCTTTAGAAGTCCGGTAATTCATTTTGTCTTATAAATATCATTTCACGCCATGACAACTTTACGGAGCGGAATAATTTGATTGCGATTTATTTGAGTAAGATAACACTTCAAATTTATTCTTGCATAAAAAAAAAATCACAAATAAACACAAATTAATTCAAAAGAATAATTTTATTTCATAGTACAAGTTGACGATGCGGCGTTACTCAAATATTGAAAACATGTAAAACTAATATATCTTGAAAGTACTTTTCTTTCATTTACAAAAGATATGTGTTATATTGATTTAGCTAGAATTTATACCACGAGGCCTATTGATTAGTAGTTGTAATAAGTGAGCATGACGACCGACTGACCAAAAATCACATACATGTACGTTGTAAAATGAATGAATCCGAAGGACTCCGTGAACACACTACCCATTGTACGCCCTGTTGAAAAGGGAATTATTCTGTTTCAATTTTACTAATCTATGATATAATGACATTCATTGAAGTGAACATGTGCAGGAGATCAATGCGGAAGACAGGATGTGCGTTTACTACCTTTCCTATCATACCGACACCCACCCCACCCCCTTTCTAATCCAATCACTTAGTAAAATGAAACTAGAAATGTGCCTCAGCTAACTTTAGATAAATTATTTCAAAGCAAACTTATCAAGAGATTAAGAGATCCTCCGTATCGTTGTTCTACTAAAGTTGCTTCATTTTTTTTAAATCTGGTACAATATGTACGAATGTCAAAACTACATGTACATGATTAAATAGATACCTGAAGATGCCGCAAAATCAATTTTGAGAGAAATGATATACAGAAGAAGCATACAGATAGGAATCTAAAACATCCACTTTATCTCATTCAGTGAGATTAATAGTATACAATATCGCCGAACATTAACTAAAGTGAGCGTCATGATGTGTGCTACGTCACGTTTCGTTGTCGGTGCTTAAAAGCGCTAAATGTTGCGAAAGTGAATAAGAAATTTATCAGAATATGACTCATATTTTGAGTCTGAAGTCCAGATTATAAGAAATATCAGATAAAATGTATAGATATATAACAACTTTCCATTTTCAATAATAAACAACGGATTTATCATATCCAGAGGCTTGGTCAGAGGAATTCTAAGCTAAATATCTTTAAAACGGCCACACTCTTTTTTCCATAAATTATTTTTTTAACTTAAGCATGTGCCACTAGATGATAAAAGAAACATTTTATCAAAATTCTATTATGCAAACTACTTCAAAAAATAATGTATTTAAACCTTTCATACAATTTTTACTGTCAAAAATGGGATGAAATAAATGTCCTTCTCCAGCATGGTTACCATGGGAACAAAAATATTTTTTTCGAAAATGATAAATTTACTTCATTTGCTACATCAATGGATAACTGTGTTATGTTGATTTTTAAAATACAGCCCAAAGTTAGGACATTGTTTTAGAAAAAAAAGTGCAGAGTTACCTCCCTTTTTGTCAGTATATAGGGGACAAACGGCTACACTCTTTTTTTCATGAAATATTGCAATCGATGAAGGAAGGAAAATTCTTTTATATGTAGACAATTATTTTCAATTTTTATTATTCCCTGAAAATGCGTTCACACTCATACCTCCGTAAGTTAGAAATAGGACAGAAAATAAAAAGTCTATGGGGATTTTCTATAGTAAAATCGCTGAAAATGCGTGACGTCGGCAGCTTTGACGTCACTGTTTACTATTGTTGACACGGAGAACAATATGGCGGCGGCTTGAAATTAACATGGGAATTTCCTGTAGGCATTTTATTTTTCATATTGCGATTTGAAGGCAGTTGATATGATTCCTGCAGTGTATTGATTTAAGTAATCCCTCACTACATCCACTTCCCTGCGAATGTTCTTCATCGGATTTCAACTACTCTCCTTGTGGACACGTTATTACTGGTGACCTTAGTATAGTCAAGAACGACAAGTTGAGAGAATTGTTAAAAAAGGGTCCCAAATACAGAGAAAGTATGTCCTTTACATGGAACCAAAATGTCAAAATTATCATGGACTCTTGTGAGGAATATGCAAGACGTTGGGCAAAGAAAGAGGATGTACAGCTCGACACCCTTTCCGAATGGATAAAATCAATCAGAGGGTTACTTTTATCTAGAATTAACCGATTAAAATCAACTGTTAACACCAGATTCGTGTCTATATTTAAAGACCCTGATGTTATCACAGAACTTACCTACCTCCAAGAACATTATGTCATCACACCAGCGGACAAAGCCTCAAATAATTACACATTTACTTGCAAAAAGTACTATTTCGACAGTCTAGTTAAAGAGTTGGGTTTAAATTCGACACCTGGAAATCCCACTTACACCCCAACAAACCTTTCTGCCTCTGAAATAATAGATAACCACAAATCAGCTCTAGCTTCCTTTGGCTTCGACACTACCAATTTAGATTTAGATTTACCATACTTACAAATGTATACTGCATACCTAAAATGCATAAGAATCCGTACAAACAACGTTTCATCGCTGGTTCCTCAAAATGTTCTACCAAATCTGTATCGATCTTACTCACCAAAGTTTTATCTGAAATCAAATCTGGGCTACAAAAATATTGTTCGACAGTATATTCTCGCAGTGGTATCAACCAGATGTGGATTTTAAAGAATTCGAAGGAACTTTTAGAACATCTGAAATCCACTCATTTTAGTAGAGTCCATTCGATCAAAGCCTTTGATTTTTCGACACTTTACACTACAATTCCACATTCTAAATTGAAAGAAAGACTCGCAAAAATTATAAGTAATACGTTATCAAGTAAGAACGGTAACTGCAAATACAAATTTATTGTTGTTAACTATGACAAAACCTACTTTGTAAAAGAAAAGTCAGATTCTGAAAATAAGTACACTGAAACAGACATTATTCAGATGTTAAACTTTCTGATCGACAACATTTTTGTGGTGTTTGGAGGAAAGGTCTTCCAGCAAATTGTCGGAATTCCAATGGGGACCAATTGTGCCCCACTCCTTGCCGACATTTTCCTTTACTCGTACGAAGCTGAATTCATTCAATCTTTGGTCTCTGAAGGGAAAAGATACTTAGCTTCTAACTTCAACTTCACTTACAGATACATAGACGATGTGTTGTCCATCAATAATCCAAAATTCGCGGATTACCTGAGCAGTATCTGTCCCTCGGAGCTTGAAGTCAAAGAAACTACAGAGACAAATAATTCAGCATTCTATTTGGACATAATGTTGTCCTACGACACTGATGGTCACATGAACACCTCACTCTATGACAAACATGACGACTTAAATTTCAGCATTACGAACTTTCCTTTTCTGAGTAGCAACATCCCTTCATCGCCTGCTTATGGCGTGTTCATATCTCAGTTGATACGCTATGCCAGAGCAAGTACCAAATATACGGATTTTGTTCTGAGAGCTAGGCGTCTTTCAGATAAGCTTCTCAGTCAGGGATATGTTTTTGACCGACTAACATCGTCACTGAGGAAGTTCTACGGTCGATATGGGGAACTCGTCATACACTATGATGTCCAAATATCCAGAATGGTGGATGATATTCTGTCATAGACCATTTGAACCATCCAACCAAAGATTGTACTCTATATCTTCCAAAATGGAAGTAACCGGATGTGACAGTTCTACCGAATTGAAGCGACGGGTGTTGCATGCAAGCAGGAGATGCTTACTCTTCCTGGGCACCTGGTCTCACTCTCATATCGGGAGTTCGCTTCTTTTCATATGGTGGAGGTTTTTGTTTTTGTTTTCTTTGGTTCCTGTTTAATCCTGATTTTGTATGCCTTCGGTTTCTGATTTTCTGAATTATCGATTTTGTACTGTAGACAGGGATATGGTCATTATCCATATTTGTCATGGTAAGTTGAAGTTAATTTTCAGTTACGACTAAAGGAGGTCAGTTCTCGGAAACTAATTTATAGGAAAATTCTTCAGATGACAGAAGAAATCGCCAAAGCAGGGTGCTCTGGTTTTAGAGAACAGGACAGTAGATTTCATTTTGTCAATCACATCCCCAGAATTTTTAATACGCCAAAAGAAGTTAACATCCTTCCCATGTAGAACTGTTTCACAATATTTTGCCACGTATTCCTTTATCGCCGTGGGAGTTGACGTCAGATTTCTAGACAAAATTGTAGTAAAGCAGTTGCTAAAATTAGCACTGTATCAAAATTTGT
The DNA here is from genome assembly GCA_033119305.1 of Pinctada imbricata. Lineage (NCBI taxonomy): Eukaryota > Metazoa > Mollusca > Bivalvia > Pterioida > Pteriidae > Pinctada > Pinctada imbricata. Next base: position 30,716,596 of record VSWD01000009.1, read on the forward strand.
CAGGAGACTTGTGCAGAACAACCTCTAATCACTGTTGAAGAAACACCTGCTGAGGAAGTTCCTTTCATTTCTACAACTAAAAGTACAGAATGAACAAACAATTCCAATTGAACAATACACTTCCATTATCCATCGAGATCCCTCTATCCAAGACAAAAAGTCAGGATCAAACCTAACACCCTCTGGAATCACCATTAGAAGTAACTACAGATGCAGCTTCAAACTTTGTTTCAATGGAATAAGACCCAGATATAAACCAGAAAACCAAAATGACAGAACAAGATGCCAAACAAAGAAAAGTGTGGAAAGCATCCTTAACTCCACGTCGCATTTCATGGATATATCAAGAAGAGCTTAGCAGGCCCCAAAGCAGGCAATTCCTCGGAGACACATCTTTAGGACCTTGAATAATATGGTGTCCCCCGAGACTGTGAAATCCCCTGATTCTTATATTGTGTAGTGACTGTCTTATAAAATACTTTATTTAATCCAGGATAACCACACCATCTGTTACTAACGTGGCTGATGGCCGTCCTAAGTCGGCACCGATTGCCCATAGGTCTCTTTGGTTTATGTGTTGTCTTTAATTTTCGATGTGTCGTTTGCTATTCCTTGTCTCTTGCTGTGTTTGCCTTCTCTATTCTTTTTCCCTTTTGCGTCTCTTTCTGTGGGTGTCTGTTCTGTTTTTTTTTTGCATTTGGTGCTTTGGGGTTTTGCTGTGGATGCTGCAACCTAGTGTTGTTGGAGATCCCCTCCTTTCATTCACATGGGGTGTTTGGTTTGGTGTGTTGCTATTGGTGCACCAACCGAGTCTTGTTGGAGATCCCCTCCTTTCTTCTTTTTTTTTAATTTATTCTAAATAATAATCAAAATACATAGTACATGGATATAAACATTGGAACAAAAACGTAGTTGTATACAAGAATTCAAGGATATGAAGGTCATAGGATTTTTTTCAAAATTACTTATCACGTCTAGTTTCAAATCAATTTTAGAATATGCCAAAACTTTTTGCCAAAAAATCAAAGAATTTTTCAAATTATTTTTGATATTGTATTCTTCTTCATCTAAATTATTCAATCTGCAAAACATTTTGTATTTATAAATTTTCAGTGAAACATACGATATAAGATTATTAAATAATTTTATTTATTTTATTTTTTTGTTCTCTTCCAAATAAAAACCAATTAAAATATGTTTCCATCTTATGTTCATTTGCAAAATTAGTCCTAAAGCCAGCCAAATATTTTTAACATTTTTACATGAAAAAATTAAATGTTGAATATCTTCTGTTTCATTACAATGTTAAACGTCTTTAAATTCAATAGCATCATTTAAAACCTGATAAATTTACAGCATGGACCAGACATGCACGTTTCGGGTACTAAACCCTCGTCAGTGATCCTCAGTCTAAACAATGTAATACGGCCCAAAAGTATGAAAATTATTATATCACAAAATATACCAAAAGACGTAGCAGAATGGGTGGGATATGATGCTACAGGACCCACATTTTAGAAATTTCAAGAAATTTTGTAACAGAAAATTTCAAATGCGTTGAAGAGACACACGATCAACCGCAGTTGATCGAACTTGGCTACATGTGCCCTCGGGGACTCTTGGTCCACCAGCAGTGACACTCACCAAGTAGTTCAAATGTTAAACGTCTTTAAATTCAATAGCATCATTTAAAACCTGATAAATTTACAGCATGGACCAGACATGCACGTTTCGGTTACTAAACCCTCGTCAGTGATCCTCAGTCTAAACATTGTAATACGGCCCAAAAGTATGAAAATTATTATATCAAAAAATGTACCAAAAGACGTAGCAGAATGGGTGGGATATGATGCTACAGGAACCACATTTTAGAAATTTCAAGAAATTTTGTAACAGAAACTTTCAAATGCGTTGAAGAGACACACGATCAACCGCAGTTGATCGAACTTGGCTACATATGCCCTCGGGGACTCTTGGTCCACCAGCAGTGACACTCACCAAGTAGTTCAAATGTTAAACGTCTTTAAATTCAATAGCATCATTCAATAGCATCATTTAAAAATGCATACAATTTTCTGTACTTTCTTTCTTCCATTTAAACATTTGTTTTTTTAACAACATAGCATATTTTGTAACAGCTTATAATTAAATTCTGCAATATTTTTATCTAACGCTAATTTGATCTTATGATTATATATATTTTTCCAATAACTTTGACAAATTTCGAATTTTTGTTCATAATATTTGTGGTATCTAGGCGATTCAATTTTATCATTTAATAATATTTCATAAAAGAATTTACATTTTTGGTCTTCGATGTAAGAATATATCATGAAAATAGAAAAATCTTTTATTTTTTATATTTATGTATTCCACTTCTGATGGTTTTATGTGCTTTATCAAATTTCTGAAAATTTTTGAAATTATTGCATATTCACAAAGCCAATTTGTTTTATAACATAATTGTCTTCCTATTTTGTTTATATCCTTCAGTCCATCTTTATCAAAAATGTCCTTTACATATCTTATTCCGCTTTTTATCCAATATTTAAAGTAAATTGTTTTTCCTTTGTTTTTTAAATATTTATTATTCCATATAGGTTCCTGGAGAATATCTTTAGAATTCATTTTATCAATAGATTTAAGGTGTTTACATAGATTAAAACTGATTAAAACTTCTTTGTTAAATATGGGTAATTTTCTTAAACTTTCAAATTCTTTAATATCAGTAGTATTCATTTTTATTACATATTCAAAATCAACATTGTAGGATTTCAATATCTTATCAATTATTTCTCTGTTGACACAATTTTTTTAATCAATCTAACAAGCCATGTAGCTTTTAATGCTTTGAATTTTAAGTCAATATCTGTAACTCCTATTCCTCCTTTACTTATATTTCCAATAATTGTTTTCCTTTTTATTCTATCTTTAGAATCCCATAAGAAATTAAATATCATTTTATTAATCTTTTTTATTGTATCAGCGTTAGGTGATGGAAGTACTGAGGCTGTGTAGATAAATTTACTAATTCCTAGAACATTTATTATTTCTTTTTTTTTTTCCAAAAATGGTAATTTTTCTCTTTTTCCAGGACTCGAAAAGTTTTTGCATATTTTGACATTTATCGATCCAGTTTCTTTTATAACATTTTTCTTGATCATGTCCGACGTAAATTCCTAAACATTTTATACAATCTGTATTAACTTTTATACCAACTGCATCAGTTTTGTCTTATTTTGATAAGTCTCCTAATAAAATATATTCAGATTTGTTTATATTCAATTTTGATCCAGCATGATTGCAAAAATCACTAATAGTTTTTATCGCTTCTTTAACTGATTCAATGTTTTTTCAAGAAAAGGGTTAGATCATCTGCGTGATGCACATGTTTATATTCCTTACTTTCTTCTGTTAATTTTATTCCTTTTATATCATCGTTATTTATCAATTTTAAAGCAAGAACATCTGCTACAAAAAGGTAGAGTATTGCAGAAATTGGGCATCCTTGTCTAATTCCTCTTTTCATATAACATATTTTTGAAATCCATCCGTTGTTTTTTAATCGAAATATTGGATTAGTATATAAAATTTTCATCCACTTTATGAAATTACTTTTAAAATTGAATTTTTCTAAAGTTTTGAAGAAAAAATTCCATTCGACCGAATCGAAAGCTTTTTCGAAATCGAAAAGAAAGGAGGGGATCTCAAACAACACTAGGTTGCAGCACCCACAGCAAAATCCCAAAACACCCATGCAAAAAACACAGAACACAGAGACACATTAAAATTCCTTCACAATTTGATTCTTGGCAAAATTCAAAAATATCTAAAATCATTCTGGCGTTTTCTCCTATATATTTTCCTTTAATGTATGTTGATTGATTTTTATGAATTATTTTATCTAGTATGTTTCGTAATCTTTTAGCAAATATAAAGGCGATGATTTTATAATCTGTATTAGTTAAGCTGATAGGTCTATAGTTTTTTAATTCAGTTTTTTCGCCTTTTTTATGTATCAATGAAATAATTGCTAATCGTTGGGTAAAACTCATTCTCTCTTTTTCATATATGATCATAAGAGCATTATGAAACATAAATTTCATATCATTCCAAAAACATTTATAAAACTCATTTGTCAGCCCGTCTTGTCCGGGAGATTTGTTTGTCTTTAAGTCATTTGTACATTCATCTAGAGAGGGGAATTTATCAGAATCTTCATCACTAAGAACATTTTCAAAATTTACCGAATTTAAATATTCATCAATTTGCTCGTCTGGTATTTCTTTAGATGAGTATAGATATTCATAAAATTCACACATACGTCCTAAAATTTCACTGTTACTTTGTAGGCTTTAACTTCCAGATTTTAGTTCTTTTATTACACTTTGCTTCTGTCGACTTTTTTCTAGGTTAAGAAAATAATTTGAACTTTTTTCCCCTACCTTTATCCATTTAGCACGCGATCTAATTAATGCTCCTTTAATTTTTTTTTATTGTATATTTCATCTAGTTCTGCTTCGAGTTCACGTTTATTGTTCATATTTATGTTCTGAGAATTTTTAATTTCAGTTATTCTTTTTTCTATTTGATTAATTTTTTCGTTCAAAGTTTTTCTTACCGTTTTAGAGAAAGAGCTGGAATATTCTCTTGCTTTTATCTTAAACATTTCCCATTTTTCCAAGGAATTTATATTAACATTATTATTTAGTTCTTTAATTATACTCTTTATGTCTTCCTTGTACCTTCAATCAGAAAAATGTGAATTATTCATTTTCCAGTATCCGTTTCCTCTCTTATTAATATCTACTTTGAAAACAATCTTTAATACTCTATGGTCTGACATGCTTTTACCACTCAAATTACCTGGAATTCTTCTAATATACATTTTTCTTATATCAAAAACAAAATTTCTATTAATGAAAACATAATCTATTCTACTACTTGGAACATCTTGTGAATTACACCATGTATATCCGTTTAATTCTGGATATTTTGATTGCCATGTATCGTATAGATCAAAGGTATATACAATATTTTTCAATTTTCTGGAGCTGTGGTCTTTATAGTTATCAATTTACCAGTTAAAATCTCCACACAATTAGTCGATTTGACAGCCATATATAACATGTGGCCGACCTAGAAATGTCCTTTCCTATGAACTTTTTTTTTATGATTCTTATCTATATATAATAAATAAATATAATATTATCTGATTCAGACAATCCTTTTGTAAACAAAAAATTGTTTAATCTTGTAAAGAAAATGCTTCTGTCTTTTTATGTATTAGGTGCATACACATTGATTAGAGAAAATACTTTTTCATCAATTTCAACTTTAAGATAAGTTTTTCTGCCGTCCTTTCTTTTATTTGTAATTCAGGAGAATTAGTTGCAAGGGGAGGCTGGGGGAGGTGTTTTACCAATTATTCTATGTCATGTGTTTAAATTTGTACCTCGGCCGTGCGTGTTGTTTGTACTTTATACACTTATCTATATTTCATAGCCTCTATTTTGTAACTTTGCATTCGAACCACGAGTGAAGATAATTATTCTCATCTATTTTGTGAATCATCTTAAGTCTACCGTTACCTGTCTCGATAGAAGCTTGATGTTCATCACTGTAACATTGTCGTCATAGCACTTTCTCTATAGACATAACCCAAGACAGTGCATGAATTTTATATATTGGTTTCATTTTCGTGCGTGAATATCGACGGCGGGGCGGCTAGCGAACAAGGGATGCTTACTCCTCCCGGGCACCTGGTCCCACCTCTATCTTGCTAGGGGTTCGTCGATGCTCAAGTTTGTGCTCTATTGTGAGTACTGTTAACTCATGTAATCATTGAATGAAAGTCAAACTGAAAACCCGAAATCAGCTATATTCCTAATACTAGTAACGCAATAAAAAAGCTTACAGATTCTTGAAAAGACAAATTTTACATCGAACTTTCTTTCGAGAATGAAATAAGGACAAACAAACTGAGACAATTTTACATCGTCATAGAAATAAGATGGGTATCTTAAAGCAGTTGGCTCCTGACGATCTTGAATTCACTGCGCAACGCGAACTATCGTATACTGGTCAGAATAAGCCTTTTTCACATAACTGCGGTCCAGTTGTTTTGGACGGCAATTTAAGAAACTTTCCCGCAATATGACGTAAAAGACAATCAGTTTTTAAGTGTGACGTCATGAAAGTCGGTGTTCTTCATCGTGCATTAACATCGACGGCGGGTGCGGCTAGCCAACAGGGGATGCTTACTCCTCCCGGGCACCTGATCCCACCTCTAGCTTGCTAGGGGTCCGTCGATGCTCAATATAGTGCTCTATTGTGAGTGCTGTTGGGATTATCGTCAGGATCTTCTTTAACTCATTGCTGTCCACAAAACGCTAGGCACGCAGTTACGTGAAACAGGCTTATGACGTAAAGTGTAAGAAACATGAGGAGGAGGCGTATAAAGAAAACTTATATATGTTTTATCAAAAAGAAAAACATAATGATACATAATGAATCAATTTTTATGCCCCCGGAATCAAAGATTCGGGGGCATATAGTTTTTGGCCTGTCCGTCTGTTTGTCCGAAAAACTTTAACATTGGACATAACTTTTGAATGGGAAGTGATAGGGCTTTCATATTTCACATGTGTATTCCTTGTGACAAGACCTTTCCATTGATACCAAAAGTTTTGACCTCGTGACCTTGACCTTGACATTTGACCTACTTTTCAAAAACTTTAACATTGGGCATAACTTTTGAATGGTAAGTGATAGGGCTTTCATATTTCACATGGTATTCCTTGTGACAAGACCTTTCCATTGATACTAAAATTTCTGACCTCGTGACCTTGACCTTTGACCTTTTAACCCAGTGACCTCACATATATGTACTTAACAGAAAATAGTGTTCATACTAACAAAGATGCCACCGAGGGCATTCGTGTTTCACAAACACAGGCTTTATTGTTGCTGTAAACCCCCGGGATGCGACAACCTTGTTCAAATAACGTTACGTCACAGTGAGAATTTTCGACGTCACGCGGCAAAAATAATGTTTGTCCTTTCCGCCAAGTGTAAATGAGCTTTTACACTACAGAACTTGGATTGCTACATGTACATGATCTATTTGATTTTTCTGGAAGCCCTGTCAATTCAGAAGGTAATTAAAAATTTGATACATATGCTTTTAAAGGGTATATTTGGATTTTCAGTGTTCAATGAAAACTGGGAAAGATACCCCGAGAGACGCCAAATCATCTAAAACGCAACGAAACATGTAAAATAGATTTGCACTAGAAAAGAACCCGCGCTAGATGCACCATGTATGACTCTCGTATGCAGTTATAATAACTTGTACAGAGGGATTCTGTTAAGATATATGTGAAATGAATTTGAAATAATAACGGACCGTTATCTCAATATGTCAGAATCAAAAGCAAATGAATTTACGACTACGCAAGACCGATCTATTTCATATATTTTTTGCATGATAAAGTGATTGAAATCGGTATCCAGTTCCCGAAGTGATTTGAGCGGAAAGTAGCCAATATTTGACAAACCTTTTCTCAGTGACGGATTATACGCCCCCACCCAAACCCTAAGATTTGCAAATTACAGGTATAAAACGATAAATGTCAATCCAAAAAAGATGCATACATGTATATGTAAATATTTACTACCTCTTAGTTCATATAATTGTCAAATGCATCAATTTCCATTCTTAAACAATTACAGTCACGAAAATTGGTCCTAAATGGCTGAAATGTAAGAGTTTCTGCTAAGGGGGGGGGGGGGGTTTCGCCCCGTAGTTCCCCTACAAGAGCTCCGCCCTGGACCTCGGCGGTCCCCAGACCCCTTGCAAATTTTACGCCCCCCCCCCCCCCCACTCAAGAGATGGATCCACCAATGTTTCTTTAGTAAGATTATTGGAAGAATTAAAGTAAGGCTCATGAGTTTTTAAAACACATTGTTAAAAGTAAATAAAAGTGTCAAATAATAAAATATTAGAAAGTGTCCACATCTAATTTCGACATTGAGCCGATGGAACACGTCATTGAAGATATATAACATTGGAAAATGCATTGAGTATAAAAGAAAATGCATATTTCATACTATTTATGCTATTTGGGAGTCTTCTCAGACCGATCCAAAAAAAAAGGTTGGAGCAAGAAGATAATGCCCTTCTAAGAAAATCCGCCTTCTACGTGATAGAATGACAAATATGGATAATGACCATACCCCTGTTTACAGCACAAAATCGATAATTCAGAAAATCAGAAACCAAAGCAAACAAACAAAAACCTCCACCATATGAAAAGAAGCAAACTCCCGATATGGGAGTGAGACCAGGTGCCCAGGAAAAGTAAGCATGCAACACCCGTCGCTTCAATTCGGTAGAACTGTCACATCCGGTTACTTCCATTTTGGAAGACATAGAGTACAATCTTTGGTTGGATGGTTCAAGTGGTCTATGACAGAATATCATCAACCATTCTGGAGAGTGGGACATCATAGTGTATGACGAGTTCCCCATATCGACCGTAGAACTTCCTCAGTGACGATGTTAGTCGGTCACAAACATATCCCTTTTAGACGGTCACAAACCCTTAGTCGGTCACAAACATATCCCTTATAGAACGTAGACTATTTAGAATGAATGCCTGGATGCATGTCCGGCGCTTTATCGTCTCATCTATTAAGGAATGAGAGTTTTATTTTTTGCGTTCATGGCTTTTACACCTTGGTTCGACAGGCGCAAATCTCGAAAGAGTATGTGTAAAATGTGTAAAAGCCATGAACGCAAAAAATAATATACTCATTCCTTATATTTACTTTCAGATGTAAAACATCTTTGAGAACATCCTCGAAATTTTATACGAATTAAGTCAAAATTAAGATCTAAATGTTACACGTGTGTCAATTCTCCCTACCAGGAAGGGCAAGAAATACTCCATTGCAAAGGACCAAAATATACGCTTTGATATTAAAATTACCGAATAATTTTTATTTTTAAAATGTTTTCACGATGAGTCTTATTTTTTCTTAAACAATTTGACGAGAATAAGGCCTTATTTATAATAAGAAAAGTCAGTGCTGCATAAATTCAATTAAGTAGCGCTATCTACGTTCATGTACACGTGAACTCTGTGGAAGTTCACATTTAAAAATGGACTCTTACAACTTTTTCACAATGTTGCAAATATTTGCTAAAACGTTTTTATGGTGATTTTTAACTTTTTATAAACAATTTAAAGAGAATTAAGCCTTATTTATAATATCAGAGTAGTCAACGCTGCATATATTCATTTCGGTAGCGCCATCTACATTGAAGTACACATGAACTCTATGGAAACTGTTCATTTACACGTACATAGAGTTGTTATACATATTTCTATGGTTTCAAGGATTTTTTTGGTAGTCCCCGTCTGTTTCCTCTCTTTTACATCGTCTCATTCCCCGTACACATACATGTTGGGAATCGCCTCTTGATCGCAAATTCAGCACCAGTATGCCCCGCCCACTGTTTGAACTTTTTGCGCGCACGTTCTGTGATTGGGGACAATCTGTGTTCATCGTGAAATGAACGTCAAAATTGAATAGGCGTTTAACATAGGAAATCGACTTGCAATGTAAATATAATACCTTGTTCTCGAACGTTCTCTTGTAAGAATTTACGCCATGAATTTCAGAAAACGAATATGGAGTCAATAGTATAATAACAAATACAAAATTTTAAAGTATCCCATATTTCCGGTGATAAAAGCCGAAGGAAGCTTGATTTTGGAGTTTGAATTTGATCCAGACAAGTAAGATTTATCATCAATTAAGATGAATACATTTACAAAACATTATGATTCGTATAATGGACTAAGATGACTGAGGATTCAACCCTCCTCCTACACTACTGTGTAAAAAGAATGTAAAAACACAAATTCTTCCATCATTTAAAATGACACAAATTTAAAAAAAAATGATACAGATAAAATAAAACTTCGAAGAAATGAAAAAAGAAAGCAAAACAAACTTCGAAGAAATCTTCACTACGCATTCGCGTAACCAATATTTTGAAAAATGAGAGGGAACTGGGAAACTGTCGAAACTGCAAGCGATTATCCTCGTTATTTTTTTTATTTTTTTTTAGTTACGAGAGGGGCTCCGCAGGAAGTAGAGAGAGAAGAGAAATCACATAAGATATATTTAATTTTTTTCTTTTAATTTTTTCGTTAATTCGCTCAATTTTTGAATATGATTTGGTATAAAAAAAGTATCGTTTTTGACGCGAATTTGTCTCAAGTTCACCTCATTTACCTTCTTATCGTGTCTTTTTAATCATCTGTACAAGACATCAACGAATCCTCCATCTTCATTTAAATTTACAAATGACAGATCATATGTTTTATTTTTTAAATAACATCGAATGTGAATGAAACAGTAGTGTCGGAATGAAAAATTATATTTAAAACAAGTATATATCATCCATTTTCGATCGCCTTTTGGTATTCGGTTACCGAAGAAAGTAACTCAGCTCTGTGATCAGAGAGCTCCTTTATATAATTCTGCATGTTTGTATAGATACATGTATCCTTCGTCCGTCCTCATTTCCCATTTATTCCGAATTTCATGTTTATATACATGTATATATATACTTTTACTACGAATGCAAACGGATGCGAAAAAAAAGAAAGAAAAACGAAAAAAAAGTAATATGTGACTGTAAGTCGAAAAAAATCTTTTTTCCGCCTAGCATGCGGTACAAGGAGGAATGCGCTCGTGATTCACTTATTACTCTTGATTTTTCCCGTCATTAACGACGAAATGAAATGAAAATATACATGTACAAGTTTACAAAATAATGTGTTAAAATGTAAATGATCAACGTAAATGTCCCTGGACAATCATTATTATACAGTTTTTCGACATAGTAACTTTCATACTTTTTTTGGCATATTACATCATTTAGATTTAGGATCACTGACGAGGGTTAAGTACCCGAAACGTGCATGCCTGGTCCACGTTGCCAATTTATCTGTTTTTAAATGATCCTATTCAATTTGAAGACGTTTACATTTATACCACTTGGTGAGTGTCACTGCTGGTGGACCAGGAGTCCCCGAGGGCACATGTAGCCAAGTTCTATCAATTTCGGTTGATCGTTTCTTCAACGCATTCTAAATTTCTGTGATCAAAATTTCTTGAAATTTCTGAAAAGTGGGTCCTGTAGCATCATATCCCACCCATCCTGCTACGTCTTTCGGTAAGGTTTTTTAATATAGTAACGTTCATACTTTTTTTGGCATATTACATCATTTAGATTTAGGATAACTGATGAGGGTTGAGTACCCAAAACGTGCATGTCTGGTCCACGTTGCCAATTTATCTGTTTTTAAATGATGCTATTCAAGTTGAAGACGTTTACACATAAACCCACCTGTCATGTTTTGTTGGTGTCAATGTTTGCCAAGAAAAAAAATCATCTTTTGTGCAAATGTTCATATATCGTTCCTTGAATCTATTTAGAGGTACGCAAATATTATAAATTTTATTATTTCCATAGCGTTTGTATAACGTCTATACAAACGTTATGACGGCATTAACGTCGAGCGCTGCTGCGTTAGGCCTTTCAAATATTACGTTGCCAGTTTTGAAATTGAACATCAACAATGCTTTAATTTCGTCAATTGCAAAGTAAACCAGATACTTAAATAGTTATTTAATTAAATTATAAGAAACGACTGTACACATAATAATTTTTCTGTCTATCAATGTATAGACAAAAACCGATACACAAACAAAATAAACAAAATATAATCCGCTTCGATGATCGGATGCCGATCCGCTAGAGGAGATGGGGGTGTATTTGAAAATCCTGTGCAGGGTACCTTGTAACGCAAATAGCATGAAAAAGAGTCGGCTTTGCTGTAGTTTTATTGTGTTTCGTATATAGCTTGAATCAATGACGAAATCGGTATATACCATGCATGACCAGCATTGTTGGTACAGATGCAACGCAGCACTTTGTCAACTTAAGATGGCACTGATCAACAAAAAAAAAGTAAACGGAAGTATTATTTCAAATATACTTTCCTGCCAATTGTTAATTAGCAGTGTACATATAAATATATCTTAAGGATTAAAGGACAGAAAAATATGTAGCAAACATGTCAAAATCGAAAAGTAAAAATGAAATCTAGGTAGATGAAGGGGCAGTCCGAGGAAATTCTATCTGTATTTCATGGTTTGGGTGGTAAGCCTACACTATTGCAGTCAATATGCGTTATAAGTAGGAACATAAATAATTAATGTCAAAGCAAATTTAATTCTTAATAAATTCATCTTTTTATCATTGGAAAAGGCCAAAACTTTGGTAGAAAACCTTGAAGTAAGAGGAAACTCTGTCCATATCTTCTCTTTTTGCGTGGCAGCCTTATAATTGAAAAAAAATGTAATGCACTAAAGACGTCAATCATGGGTTAGTTATAACTTTGAAAGAGACATCACCCCTTGTCGCTCATATTTGGACAATTATTCAGCCTACACAGTATGCTAAAAGTCATATTTTACATTTCTGTGATGCTAGTTTTAAGAGTCCTTACGTATGACATTTTTTTTTTTAGATTTTCTCGTCTTTTATATTATTTTTTTTTCTTACCACCCCATGCTTTAAAAAAAGTAAAAAAAAAATTATAAACAAATTGAGTAATTTTCTGTACAGCTTTAGAATATAGCACCATGTATTCATAGTTATATGAGTACTATATTTGACAGTGGATTAAGGTGCCTACTTTGTAAGCTATTAACCTTAAAATACTTTTACAATCAAAACTTAATGTTAAATGAGAGCAATGTTCCATTATTACAGCTAAGAAAAATAACAATTTTAAGTTTATGACATCACTCGTAATATGAGAACCCAACGTCCTTAATGGGCTTTTGACTTCCTTTTTGGTCTTTCCTACTTGGATAGTATACTTGCATTGGATGTATAACATGTGCTTTTGATTTCCTTTGTGGTCCTTCCTACTTGGATAGTATACTTGCATTGAATGTGTAACATGGGCTTTTGGTTTCCTTTGTGGTCATTCCTACTTGGATAGTATACATTCATTGGATGGGTAATATGGGCTTTTGGCTTCCTTTGTGGTCCTTCCTACTTGGATAGTATACTTTCATTGGATGGGTAATATGGGCTTTTGGCTTCCTTTGTGGTCCTTCCTACTTGGATAGTATACTTTCATTGGATATGTAACATGGGCTTTTGACTTCCTTTGTCGTCCTTCCTACTTGGATAGTATACTTTCATTGGATATGTAACATGGGCTTTTGACTTCCTTTGTCGTCCTTCCTACTTGGATAGAATACTCTCATTGGATATGTAACATGGACTTTTGGCTTCCTTTGTCGTCCTTCCTTTACTTGGATAGTATACTTTCATTGGATATGTAACATGGGCTTATGACTTCCTTTGTGGTCCTTCCTACGTGGATAGTATACTTTCATTGGATATGTAACATGGGCTTTTGACTTCCTTTGTCGTCCTTTCTACTTGGATAGTATACTTGCATAGAATGTGTAACATGGGCTTTTGGTTTCCCTTTTGGTCATTCCTACTTGGATAGTATACTTTCATTGGATGGGTAATATGGGCTTTTGGCTTCCTTTGTGGTCCTTCCTAATTGGATAGTATACTTTCATTGGATATGTAACATGGGCTTTTTACTTCCTTTGTGGTCCTTCCTACTTGGGTAGTATACTTTCATTGGATATGTAACATGGAGTTTTGGCTTCCTTTGTCGTCCTTCCTTTACTTGGATAGTATACTTTCATTGGATATGTAACATGGGCTTTTGACTTCCTTTGTGGTCCTTCCTACGTGGATAGTATACTTTCATTGGATATGTAACATGGGCTTTTGACTTCCTTTGTCGTCCTTCCTACTTGGATAGTATACTTGCATTGAATGTGTAACATGGGCTTTTGGTTTCCCTTTTGGTCATTCCTACTTGGATAGTATACTTTCATTGGATGGGTAATATGGGCTTTTGGCTTCCTTTGTGGTCCTTCCTACTTGGATAGTATACTTTCATTGGATATGTAACATGGGCTTTTGACTTCCTTTGTGGTCCTTCCTACTTGGGTAGTATACTTTCATTGGATATGTAACATGGGCTTTTGACTTCCTTTGTTGTCCTTCCTACTTGGATAGTATACTTTCATTGGAAATATAACATAGGCTTTTGGTTTCCTTTGCGGTCCGTCTCGGAACTTGCTAAAAAAGACAATTTTTCAATTTCTATGAAGAATGCTTCCATAAAGTACTTCGAATTAGAAACAAACAAAAAATCACGTGAACAGAAACGGCAGCAAACTAATTTTTTGCATCGACAGAACAGCGATGATTTGTGAAAGGTACTGGAAAAAGATGCCGACGCAAATACATTTCTTTCGTCTGGAAAATCCTGAAAGTTCGAAAGGGAATGTTTGTCTTCATTCTTTGAAAGTAGAAGTTCTGCAAAAGAAAGAAAAAAAGGAAGAATCAACGAAGAACACACGTAAAACTAAAAAATAATTCTTTTGATGATGGGACTCGTAGATTACATAAACACTCTTAAACCAGGATCGTTGGTAGATTGGATTGCTCTAGCACGTAGTAAGTTCAACTTAAAGAAGAAGGACGGTAAAATAATAAAGAATGCCAGCCAAGTTTCGCGTGCTTTTAGCTTGTCAGAAAGATGTTAACACAGCACAGTTATATGCAATAGGAAACATACCAAGGGTCCGCAAAGTCAAGCGCATTCTTCGTCAAGGTATTTAAGTTCCAACACCAATACCTTTAAAGATAATTATAAAGGAATTTAAACAGAATATAAAAAACAGAAAAAGAAATCTTGGAGAGAAAAGCAGCAAAGAATAACAAAACTAAAAAAAAAAAGACAATTCAGGAACTTTATCAGAAAAAGAATTGATTGTATTTTGCAGAAAGATCCGTTTATATGACACTAGGGAAGAAATGCTTGAAGAACTTAAACTACGATTTTTAATGAAGAGAAAATCAAAATACTATGATGAAATGTCAAAACCTGCAGTGGATTAAGAATTACTCAAACTGTCCAATAACGTTCCTGCAAACCCAGAAGACAGAATAGTCATCTTGCAAAAACTTCACGACACTTGAAGCTGAATTTTCTTTATCTCATCTGTGGCACGATCATTCATATATTAAAAAAACCCACAGTTACTTTTGCTTCATGGTGTCAACTATCTTTCATCCTATGGTAATTCTGCAAATGATGAACATTATGCACATTCTCGGACAGTCAAAGTAGCGATAAAGATCAACTATCATACAAAAACGAACGTGTCACAAATATTCTTCAAATTGATGAACCAATTTTGAATTCAACATACCACTTCCCAGTTTATGACGTGCTACGCAACTTCAGTGGTGAAGGGCCAGCCAGACAGTTTGAAGCCGGACAACAGAGGGAAGGGAAGTTTAGCTGTATACGTAGGATAGCTGTCAATCTTGAGTGTGCCCCTTTTTAGTCAGAATACTTTCATTGCACCACAAAGGAAAGGAATTCTCTGGAGGCGTTTTTTTTTAGCAACCCCAGTCCCTTATTTAATCTGATTAAAGATGATATGCTGAATGATGGACATCTTCAAGAAAGAAATTCTCTGGAGGCGTTTTTCTTTGAGCAACCCCAGTCCCTTATCTAATCTGATTAAAGATGATCTGCTAAATGAACTAAATACAACATGTCAGAATAATCAGAAAGGAGTTCTGTACGAACTTCTAGAAGATTCAAATAAGACAATCAACTTAAACATCTGCAAAGAAGCAAAAGTGAATTCCCAATGGAAATGAGATCAGATACCAGGGGAGAAAAGAAACCCGGTCCCTGTTCTCTAGGTACATTGTACTACCGTGCGTAAAGGAAAGTATCCGGTAAATTTGTTAAATTCGGTGTTTTGGATGGTTCTAATTTGAAATAGCTTTCAATATGGAGGATAACGGGATGTTATCATTGTATCGTCCTAAACATTTGACAGTGACAAGGTCAGTTACTCACAAACGTACCTCAGCAATGTTTCGGTTAGTCACCTTGCCCTCAGAACGAAGTCTTTGTAGTGTTAGCTTGCTCTGTAATAGTGTATCAATTGCGATATGAAGACACCATAAGCAGGAGACGAAGAATGCAATTATGACGTTGAAGTCGTCACGTTTTTCATATATTTACGCATTCCGGTAACCATTTTCGTCAAAAGTTAATATGAGATCAAAATATGAAGCAATTTCTTTTAATCACGACTCTGTTTACATTTCGTCTGAATCAATGTCGTACTCGAGCTTTCCAAAACATTCACATCTAAAAATGCACGGAACATTGTACCTATACAGAATCCACTTAATTTCCATTTACACATGTATATTCAGTTTACTGTGTACAATTTCATTTTTTTGCAATAATTGTTAACGGATTTGGCGATCAACGCCATTTGGATTCGTTTAATCTGTATTGAAAGAACTTTATTTGATTCACACAAGGTAAAAATCATTGAATTTATAATTTCTCTTTGAAGCATAGCGGTGTGCCGAAGAGTATGTCCAAAGTCGTATTTCATAGATTTTCATATATAACTAAGAGTTAAAGAAGATCTCAACAACACTCACAATAGAGCACCAAATTGAGCATCGACGGACCCCTGACAAGCTAAAGGTGAGACCAGGTGCCCGGGAGGAGTAAGCATCCCCTGTTGGCTAGCCGCACCCGCCGTCGATGTTCATGCACGGAAGTGAAAACAATATACAAAATATATGCACTGTCTGAGGTTATGTCTATATAGAAAGAGCTATGGCGACCATGTCAGCGAAAATATTCAAAACACTTACTGTCAAAGAGTAACATATTTACTACTGTAGTATTGAACAAACGCGTATGAATTGTGAATATAACTTAATATAACTTTCTGGAAATTTTACAAAAATTACAGTCAACTTCTTTTAAAATTCGGATCTATACATGCAACAGAGTACATTACTATGGGTATTACACAACCTGTCTTTTATGGTGATATGATAAACAAAATAAAAAGGATCAAAGGTAGGCAGCATAACCATCGAAAATGCGTCAGAATCATCAAACGCCTTTGATACCGTGGATATGATCCTAATGTCACCAGACGGACACTAGGCTTGGTACTTGACCAATCTATAGTCTTGTACAAGCGCATCCTTGAAACTTGCTTTCTGACTGACTGTGACGACGGGACTCCATGACGGGCACTGTCCAAACCTCTTTAGAGAAGACGGCCCCGACCACCTGTCCTCTCTGAATGTCAGTCGGACTCCTCGGGTGATTACATACATGAGCTCGCTAGAGCCAGCAGAGCACGGACTGTTTTACGCAATGCCCTCTTTTTATATCCATTTACATATTCATCTGTGTCTCTGGGGTCTCTACGTTTCGTGGTCTTGTTTGTGTGAAGTCATCTTACAGTGAGGAGGTTGTTTTACACCACAATTGTACGTTTTTCGAGACCTCTGGGTAATTGGAGAAGTGAAAGGGTTGTGCGCACGTTATTCAGGATAACCACACCATTTGCTACTTTCGTGACAAATGGCCGTCCAAAGTCGGCACCGGTTGCCCATTGGTCTCGTCGGTTTATGTGTAGTCTTTTGTGTCTGATGTTTACATGTCATGTGTCTCTTTTCCGTCTCGTGCTGTACACGTCTTTTGTGTTTTTGCATCGGGTGTTTTGCTGTTGATGCTGCAACGGGGTCTTGTTGGAGATCTCCTCCCTTCTTTTAACCTTCGTATTGCATAGGAACATGGTAATCGTTTTTACACGATACTAGAATGAATGGTATTATGAGCATTTTGATGATGCAGATTTCTGTCAGGATGGATTTTGAAACTGACAGGTCCATGGTGCTCTCTTATTGGCTAGAATAGGTTAAGGGAGACAAATATCAGAGTTTGCTATTCTCGATCTTACGCTCGTCGTGGTCACATTGTAAAATTGATAGCTAATTGGGTAAAGACAGTGAATCTTGAAACTGGCAACCAGAATTTCCCTTTCATTCTTGTCAGATTTGCATCTCAGTCGCCTCACTGTAGTGTTTCATTCGTGTTGCTTTGCTATCATTGTCCTTTCAAGAAAAAAGAAGCAAGAATGTGACACGAATGATAATTCGTTCATTCTTCTTTGTACCTGCGACAATTAAAGCCTGGCATTATGGACAGAATACTTCCTTTTCTTTGATAATAGGGGATGAACAATCTGATAAGGGAAACTCAATTTATAAAATTACCTTACGTACCTATTACATCTGACTCTATTTTAAAATAAAGTTCAATTATCAATTTTAAATTACTAACAAAATTAATACGGATGCCTTATTGGTACGGTATGAGAACAAGAAAACGTTATAGAAATCATCATTCTCGTTAACATACTGGCGCCCTCAACGACTTATATTGTAACATTTTTTTCATTTAATGGAAATCATAGGTTCACTGACCCGAAACGTGCATGTCTAGTGCATGCTGAAAATTTATGTTCTTAAATGATGCTATTGAATTTGAAGACGTTTAACATTTGTACCACTTTGTGAGTGTTCTGGTGGACCAGGAGTCCCCGAGGGCACATGTAGCAAAAGACGATCAACTTCGATTGATCGTCTCTCTCTTCAACGCATTCGAAAATTTCTGTTCTCAAAATTGCTTGAAATTTCTAAAACGTGGATCCTGTAGCATCATATCCCATCCATCCTGCTACGTCTTTTGATGAATTCTGGGACATAATAATTTTCACACTCTTTGGTAATATCACATTGTTTAGATTGAGGATCACTGACGAGGGTTAAGTACCAGAAACATGCATGTAAGGTCCATGCTGAATATTTATCTGTTCTTATAAGATGCTATTGAATTTGAAGACGTTTAACATTATACGTGTAACAGTTCACTTTCTATATTTGAGACTATTTGCATCAATTTTAAATGCCAAACATCACAAGGATTGATATATTAGGGCTATTCAGTAATACGGAAAAGGTGATACAATTCATTGAGTAAAGTAGAGGAAAACAAATCAAAACACTTGTTTATTTTAATATTTTTGTCGCAAAATGTGTATCATAATTTATTATAATCTGCGTAGTACTATAAACACTATGTTGTGTCGGCGATACACGTGTACAATTTTTTATTTCCAGGCGATCAATTATATGTTAATTATTGATGGACGCTTTATCGTGTTTTGTTAACCTTCAGATCAAGTTATTTACAGACTTAGGTGATACGAATGTAATGAACAAAACATAAAAAAGGCGGTGCTACAGATAAAATCGTTTCTAAAATAAGATTGTCCTCCTACAACTACAAGAGAAGCTTTATCACTGCGTCATGGATTGCATGAAAACGTCTAATATGTCAAGGAATAGGAAGTGCATGCTTTTTTGTAGAAGGTTTTGAGACGTTTATGGACACGTTTTGATTATTTCGAACACTCTGTAATTGCCAAGGTATCACGATACAATGGAAATGCTCATCGTCCATGAAGAGCTGACACTGAAAAGCATTAATGCAAACTTGGTGTTTAATTTATTTACAAAATGTTTCAACATACACATTGATGAGATGAATTTGTGAGCATATAAAAATTTTTTTTTGAATCATTATTTCTTTAACTATCACTGAAAATGGATACAACAAAAATATAAAACACTATTACATCTTGTTAAAACCATAAAAAAAATCATTAGAATGACTGACCTACGCGCTCTTAAGAGAGTTAAAGAAGATCCTGACGACAATCTCAACAGCACTCAAAATAGAGCACCAAATGGAGCATCGACGGACCCCTAGCAAGCTAGAGGTGGGACCAGGTGCCCGGGAGGAGTAAGCATCCCCTGTTGGCTAGCCGCAACCGCACCCGTAAGGGGACGACCATTTAATTCTGAGGGGGGGTGGAAATAAATATTCTGACCTAAATAAATAATTTGACCCAGAAACATGTATGTGTTCAAAAACCAAAACGTTTCGGCTCGCCATTCACTGAAACAAATTTCAGCTTGCTTCGCTATATATAGCAACAAGACCAAAATTTCTAGGCTCGCTTAAGCCCCTGTCACACCTTCACGTTCTAGCATGGCGTTCGCACTACGACCGCCAAAATTGTACGAAACGTGGCGTGAACGTAGTAAGGACGCGGGGAACGTTGTAAGAACTCGCTGATACGTATTGAGGTCGTAGTAAGGACGCCGACGAACGTGCCCGTACGCCGAGCCACCGCGACCGTTTTGAACTGTTCAAAACAGTCGTAGTGAGGACGCGGTGATGACAGAACGTGGTAAGGACTACTTGCGAACGTATTGAGAACTTCATGGACGTATTAGAAACGTGACGCGAACGTAGAAGGGTCGTATTACGGACGGCTAAAACTTTTACATATAATCATATGGAGATCGTCACGTCTCTCCCGTCCTTACCACGTTCTTGGTTTTAGAGGTCGAAAAAATCAAAATAGACCTCATACAAACAATTTATCCTTTGAACGTGTCATGATCGTAGCATGAACGCAGTAAGGACTTCGAGAACGTAGTAAGCACGCCGTACTATCGTAACACAGACGCCTTCGTCGTAGTGTGAACTTGGGGACGATCGTAGTGCGAACTTGACTAAACGTACTAAAGACGGGAAGGACGCGCCACTAACGTGTTACGGACGCTAAAGGTCGTGTTGCGCACGTAGTGGAGTCGTTAATTATTGTTTCGGAGAGCCCTTCCGGGTGAAAAATGCCATGTTCTCACTACGTTCATGAAAAATTTCAAGGACTTCAAGGACGTAGTAAGAACGTCTCGAGAAAACGTGTAGGTGTGACAGGGGCTTTAGCTAGCTTTACACTGAAAAAAAAATCGGGCTCGCTTACTTCGCTCTTCCACAAAACTTTATAGCAATTCATTATTGCTATTCAGACATTTATACAATATTACTGTTATAAAACAAAAATGCAGATTTATTTTAACAAATATGATAAGTCTTACTGGAATGCCTATGGTACATTACACATCAACTACCTACTTTTGTACTCCACATGGCAAAAATTTTCTTGGCATAACCCTCTCCCAATGTGCTGTAAAATCTCAATTTAGAATATGCAGGTAATACATGAGCATTCATATGTATATAGACTTTGTTAATAACTGATGGCATATTCAGTTGATATAATCAGGGCGTTTGTGAGGGAGAGGGTGTGTTTGCATGCATATATAGACCTAGATGTCAGATGTTTTATAATAATTCATTATGTAGCATACATACTTATCTATTCTTGTAAGTAAATAAGCATGACAAATATGTATCTTAATTTAAGTATCGGTCTCCCACTATTGTTTTTTGGTGGTTTTTTCTTGCATTTTTTTTTTTTTTTTGCTTGTCAGGATTAAAACAGGTTGCAAATAAATATTCTGACCTTGAGTTTCTGGAAAATAAATAATCCGGCCGGTCCTGCGTTGTAAATAAATAATCTGACCCGAAAAAAATTGCCAGCATCCCCCTCCCCCCAGGATCAAATGTCATCCCCGAAAGGTCGATTTCTAAGAAAAAATATATATTTGAACGTTCGACTTATCTTTTGATGAAGCGCGTCGGAGCAAGGAAAAGCTTTCATGGTCAAACTTTGAAATACCATGTATTGTCAACTTGAATTGAAGTATATATATATTTCACAAAATTTCAGACACCTAGTTTCTCATTTGTGCGGCGCCGCTCAAATTCACTTCAGTAGCGACACATATGTAACAACGAATTTCAATTTGACAGAGAAATTCAATGGAGATTACAGATTAATGTATTTGGCTTTATCTATTTGATTAGTTACCATTATGACGTCTCTCTAGACGATCGGATAACACTTTTCACTCAAAAATTATCGAATAAAAATTTTTTCGTAGATTTTTTCCGTTATGCAATTGCCTTTTGAGACGATATTCAAATGAATCTTTGATCGCTGGACGATATCCTGCATTTCTGTCTTTCAACACAATTCAACATAAATTAAAAATTGACCTGTACTTGCACCAAAAGATGAATGCCCACAAATAAATCAGTTCCTTATCTACAGTAAAAGAAAAAGGTCTGGAAAACTGCATATAGCTAAGTGAAGGGGTCGTTAATGATGTAAAAATAGGTAAATCAAAACCCAACTTAAAATTGATCTGTATCACAATAAGATGTATTCACATACCAAAATTCAGTTCAATATCTACAACAGCCAAGGAAAGTGCGGAAAACTGAAAATTTTATGAAATTTGTTAAGTACAAAAGGGAGGGGATCTCCAACAAGACCCTGTTGCAGCACCACCAGCAAAACCCCAGAAACGCCCAATGCAAAAACACAAAAGACGAGCATACTATGAGACGGAAAAGAGGCATACGACATATAAACATCAAACACAAAAGACTACAAATAAATCGACGATACCAACGGGCAACCTGCGCTGACTTTGGACGGTCATTTGCCACGCAAGTAGCAAATGGTGTGGTTATCCTGGATTACGTGCACACAACCCTCTCACTTCTCCAATTACTCAGAGGTCTCGAAGATTGCACAATTGTTAAATGACCTCACACAAACGTAGGGGCCCCAGCAACACAGATGAATATGTAAATGGATAAAAAAGAGGGCGTACGTAATACAGTCCGTGCTCTGCCGCCTGTAGTGAGCTCATGTATGTAATCACCCTAGGAGTCCGACTGAATTCAGAGAGGACAGGTGGTCGGGGCCTTGTCTTCTCTAAAGAGGTTTGGACAGTGCCCGTCATGGAGTCCCGTCGTCACAGTTAGTCAGAATGCAAGGGTCAAGTACCAATTTTAAACGTCTGTAAATTCAATAGCATCATTTAAGAACTGATAAAATGGTCCAGACATGCACGTTTCGGCCTAATGTCCGTCTGGTGACATAGGACCATATCCACGGTATAAAAGGCGTTTAATGATTCTGACGCATTTTCAATGGTAATGCTGCCTACCTTTGATCCTTCTAATTTTGTTTATCATATCACCATAAAAGACAGGTTGTGATATACCAAAAGTAATGTACTCTGTTGAGTGTATAGATCCGAATTTGAAAAGAAGTTGACTGTAATTCTTAACTATTTTATAAAAGCGGAAACCTTGACCTAAAAGTTTTTTGGTAATTTGTAAATTTCTACTGTGAAAATCCAAAATATCATTACATGCTCTAGCGTACCGAATGAGCTGTGATATGAAAATGCCGTATGACGGTAATCTTGGAACATCACCGTCAAGCTAGGGGTTACTATCTTGAATCCAAAATGCCATAACTCTTGTAAAAATATGTCAATCGAAACTCTAATTTGATATGAATCACGCTAAGATGTATTCAAATACTAAAACCAAAAATCAGTTAATAATGTGCAATAACAGCCAAGAGAAGTCCGGAAAACTGGAAAATTTCATGAAATTTCCAAAGATTAAGGGTCATAACTCTTGCAAAAATAGGTCAATCGAAACCAAACTCGAACTTGATCTGTATCACGCTAAGATGTATTCATGTAACAAAAATTAATTCATTATCTGCAATAGGACCGAAGTCCGGAAAACCGAAAAATCCATAAATTTGCTAAGGCCAAGGGCAATAACTCTTGTAAAGATAAATCAATCGAAACCAAACTCGGACTTGATCTGTATCACATTGAGATATATCCACATACCAAAAATTAGTTCAATATATGCAACAACAGCGAGAAAAAGTTCGGAAAACTAAAGTGTGACAGAAGAACGAACGGGGTGGAAACTATTAGTCCCCTCTGGCGAGCCGGTAGGGACTAATAAAGAATAAAGTACAAAAAAAAAAAAGAAAAAAAAAAGAAAAAACAAACAAACCTGAAAATTTCTTATTTGACCAGTTTCCTAGCATACACATAATTATAGACCCAGCTACGACCCTGCTAAAATAAGTCTTTGGTCGCGAATGCGGTTTTTTTTATGAAGATCTACAGCATGAACAACACAGTTCCAAATAGGGACAGTACTTTTGTCTTTGTTAGATTTTTGTTCAAGTTTATCTATTCGTGTAAGTCATTCATAATAAATGATTATGAACAAAAAGTTATCTAACAAATTTTAAAAAAAGTTCTATCCTTGATGCAAGAAATCATATAGTGAATTGAAAGGTCAATGTCATGTTTTACTTACTAAATTGTCATATATCACATAGGTGAATGTGAATACACGTTACACTGCTATGCTAGTCATAGGTTTTATGAGAATGCCACGATTTATGATATCCTTAACAAAATAATGAATGTTTACAACCTTGGGACAAATTCGATTGATATTCATTACCAGCTAGCTTATGCAAAAACACATTTATGATGTCCCATTGGAAATGACTTTGAAGAACGACAGCCATGACTTACAATGAAATCTCAAGAGAATTCCTAGCCATCAAAGATCATTTCTGAAATAACAATTATGATGAAATGAATTGTTAAAAAAGAGCCGTTTTACAATATCTCTAATTCACAAAAACAAAACATTTACACACGAGTTTCCGAGACAGAATTTATGTTTAACGTATAAATTCTTTTAAGACATTGTAATATGCTTGGGTCGATACCTACAGGTTTTCAGTGAATGCCAGAGGTCTGGTTGTCGATTTACCTCTTCGATATAAGTCTATTGTCTCAAAAGGTTGTCCAGTATTTTCGTACTGTACACGATATCCTTGTCCAAACTGATACTTTTACAATCATGGACTCGTTAGTTAGTGAAACGCCGTTGATTTTAAAGAAATTGTGACAAAAGCTGTAGATATATGCGTGGGAACCACCACAACATTGTATTTAACATATTTCGACCATGACGTTCCTTTTGTCAGAATGTCTGTAAACACTACTATGGTTTCTTGATTGACAAATAAAGAATCATCGAAATATCTTTTTTTTCTACAAGGAAATCGGCTATGAAAAGATGAAAATGAATTAAAACAATCATCACAGTACCTATTTTCATTCCTCCAAACGAGCGGTATGCCTCCATTTCGTGTTCGTGGTTTCACCAACTTAGGTCACGTGATGCTACACAGTGACATTCATTTAGCTGGAGACTGATCCCGTCTTTACAATGTAGATACACGAAATACAAATAAATAAATAAATTAGGCTATGTCTGATAAATCACTTTCGTTTGAGGCACCACTGATGAGAATTAACCATGGGTTACACGATTTAGTATCCGCAGTGTCGCATTTGGAATTTGGCCAGGGATGATTTTTTTTAATAGGGGACAGATGGGGTCCAGCTTCATTATGTGAGCTTTATAGTTGAAATTACTATGATTTTTGATATTTGGAAGAAATAAGCTTGTTGTCTTGAGAAAAGCCCATTATTTCCATTGTATACCTCATATGTATAGTATGACCGAATGTGAAAGTAAGAGGTCATGTGACTGCCATGGGCAAAGAAATGAGTGCAGTATTTAGGTAAGAAATTTTTGACGTCATATTTCTCGAATTGCATCAGGTGAAAATTCAAATAAATTGCACATATTATAGAATAAGAAATACACAACAAAAAGACATACAGTTTATGAAGAAAATCATTTGACAAGGCTGTCAAATTTGAGTCACTCTGAGGGTTCATTCCCCATTTCCATGTCATATTCTAATGTACTGCTATAACTTTGAGCAGCATGTCTGACTGACAGGATTTGTTCAGATGAAATAAAGAATTATAGAAGTAATCAGCAATTAGATTACTGTTTGTTGATATGTAGCTTTATATTGTATGAGCAATATAAAATAATTAATATAACGTCAACTATTGCATGCCTTTCATTGAAAACGCTCAATTTTCAATGGCCATTACTGTGTAGTGCAACCATGATATCTAAAACACATGTTTGGTGCGTCTGCTACTAGCGTGGCAGATGACCGTCCTAAGTCGGTACCGATTGTCCATTGCATTTGTCTCGTTGGTTTATTTGTAGTCATTTGTTTTTGATGTTCTATGTGATTTGGCTTTCCTTATACCTTTTGCGTGATTTTTCTTTGCGTGTCTGCTTTGTGGGTTTTTTTTTTCTAGCATTGGGTGTTTTTTGGTTTTGCTGTCGTTGCTGCAACCGAGTGTTGTTGGGCTCGCTTCTGACAGCAGAGCACAGACTGTTATACGCATGCCATAGAACTGTTTAGATTCATTTATTTAGAATGTGTTACAAGAGGCCGATGCGTTTAACTATCTTGTTTGTGATGTCACCTTACAGTGAGAAGTTTTGTTTATACAACCAGTGTGTGTCTATGGAGACCTCTGTGTATCCGGATAAGTGGGAGGGTTGTGCGCACGTAATCCGGATAACTACACCATTTGCTAAAAGCAGATGGCCGTCCAAAGTCGGCGCCGGGTGTACACCAAGTTCGATCAATTTCGGTTGATCGTTCATTCAACGCATTCTTAATTTCTGTTATCAAAATTTCTTGAAATTTCTAAAACGTGGGTCCTATAGCATCATATCCCATCCATCCTGCTACGTCTTTCAGCACGCTTTTTCGACATAGCAACTTTCATACCTTTTGGCATATTAAATTGTTTAGATTTGAGGATCACTGACGAGGGTTGAGTACCCGAAACGTGCATGTCTGGTCCATGTTGCCAATTTATCTGTTCTTAAATGATGCTATTCAATTTGAAGACGTTTACATTTATACCACTTGGTGAGTGTCACTGCTGGTGGACCAGGAGTCCCCGAGGGCACATGTAGCCAAGTTCGATCAATTTCGGTTGATCGTTCATTCAACGCATTCTTAATTTCTGTTATCAAAATTTCTTGAAATTTCTAAAACGTGGGTCCTATAGCATCATATCCCATCCATCCTGCTACGTCTTTCAGCACGCTTTTTCGACATAGCAACTTTCATACCTTTTGGCATATTAAATTGTTTAGATTTGAGGATCACTGACGAGGGTTGAGTACCCGAAACGTGCATGTCTGGTCCATGTTGCCAATTTATCTGTTCTTAAATGATGCTATTCAATTTGAAGACGTTTACATTTATACCACTTGGTGAGTGTCACTGCTGGTGGACCAGGAGTCCCCGAGGGCACATGTAGCCAAGTTCGATCAATTTCGGTTGATCGTTCATTCAACGCATTCTTAATTTCTGTTATCAAAATTTCTTGAAATTTCTAAAACGTGGGTCCTATAGCATCATATCCCATCCATCCTGCTACGTCTTTCAGCACGCTTTTTCGACATAGCAACTTTCATACCTTTTGGCATATTAAATTGTTTAGATTTGAGGATCACTGACGAGGGTTGAGTACCCGAAACGTGCATGTCTGGTCCATGTTGCCAATTTATCTGTTCTTAAATGATGCTATTCAATTTGAAGACGTTTACATTTATACCACTTGGTGAGTGTCACTGCTGGTGGACCAGGAGTCCCCGAGGGCACATGTAGCCAAGTTCGATCAATTTCGGTTGATCGTTCATTCAACGCATTCTTAATTTCTGTTATCAAAATTTCTTGAAATTTCTAAAACGTGGGTCCTATAGCATCATATCCCATCCATCCTGCTACGTCTTTCAGCACGCTTTTTCGACATAGCAACTTTCATACCTTTTGGCATATTAAATTGTTTAGATTTGAGGATCACTGACGAGGGTTGAGTACCCGAAACGTGCATGTCTGGTCCATGTTGCCAATTTATCTGTTCTTAAATGATGCTATTCAATTTGAAGACGTTTACATTTATACCACTTGGTGAGTGTCACTGCTGGTGGACCAGGAGTCCCCGAGGGCACATGTAGCCAAGTTCGATCAATTTCGGTTGATCGTTCATTCAACGCATTCTTAATTTCTGTTATCAAAATTTCTTGAAATTTCTAAAACGTGAGTCCTATAGCATCATATCCCATCCATCCTGCTACGTCTTTCAGCACGCTTTTTCGACATAGCAACTTTCATACCTTTTGGCATATTAAATTGTTTAGATTTGAGGATCACTGACGAGGGTTGAGTACCCGAAACGTGCATGTCTGGTCCATGTTGCCAATTTATCTGTTCTTAAATGATGCTATTCAATTTGAAGACGTTTACATTGGTCTCCTTCCTTTTATATGTTGTCATCAATGTTTAATGGTTCTGTACGTCTGTTACGATTGTTTTGAATGATGTTCTGGTGAATATTGTTTTTTTTTTTTGCAATGTAGAGTTTATATGATGTCATTTGCGTGTCACTTTCTTGTGGGTTTGTTTCGCTGGGTGAGTGGTGGGTGGTCTAGCTGGGGATAATTCCCTTTCGCAACTGGTTAGAATGTTGTTCAAGAAGGTAGAGTTAGTACACTTCAATTTCCTTATTATCTACTTATTTTCCTTTGTAGTATGAAGTAGTGAAACTTGTTCCCCATGGCTGGATGTTTCAAGGTGTAATCATAACTTCTTTGCAGCTCTGTCGCCTATAAGAAGCTTTGTTACGGCCATATATTAATTTGACATCGCATTTCTTTTATGTTCCGGAAACTTGTCATGTCATCCAGATACATGTATATTATCGAAATTAAGGGAGATTAGCACCACCCCTCCAATGCTATTTTTGACAGATTTTATTTAACAATGCTAATGAATCGACTCTACAGGAAATGTGGAGCTGCGCTCTCTTTGCAAAATGCATGAATTAAAACTCAAAAACTTAAACTATAGGGCACCACTAAAATACACTTGGCTGTGTTAGAAATATCAAACATTTTCAAATTGAATAGGATCACTTAACAGATGGAATGGACCAGACATGCATATTTCAGGTACTTAACCCTCGTCAGTTATCCTGAAATCTAAACAATGTAGTATGCTCAAAATTGTGAAAATTAGTATGTCCAAAAAGCCTACGCTCACGCAGCAAGATACGCCCGTTGGGGTATTTTCACAACACCAAAATATCTAAGTCCCATAACTCCATAAGGACAAATCAGATGAACCTGAAAATCGAAAGGCGGCTTCCTCTTCTATGTCTGATCACAATGTACAAATATCATGAAAATCTGTTGACGTTTCTGTTTTATCCTGATTTTGTATGCCTTAATTCGGTTTCTGATTTTCTTGGTTATCGATTTTGTGCTGTAAACAGGGATATGGTTATTATCCATATTTGTCATTCAAGTTATTGCGTTCCATGTACCTATATATTGCCCTTAGCTTAACATATATGTGCATATAACCCCCCCCCCCTTTACACATAATTTCTGGATAATATGACAAAAAATTTAATAACCCGTTACATATGTCAAAGAACATCCTTTCAACTTGAAGTATACAAAATTTCAAAACATTTTGACCAGAAATAGATTTTTAAAGAATTTTAACTATTTTAGTATATTTTTACATTGTATCTAAAATATCTAAGTCCCATAAGTTCGTAACAACAAATCGGATGAACCTGAAAATCAAAAGGCGGCTTCTTCTTCAAAGTCTGATCACAATGTAGAAATATTATGTAAATCCGTTGACGCATATTCAAGTTATTGCGTTCCATGTGCCTATATTTTGCCCTTAGCTTAACATGTATGTGCATATAACCCCCCCCCCTCCCATTACAAATATCTCAGTTATGCGACAAAAAAAATCAAAAACCCGTTACATATGTCAAAGAACATCTTTTCTACTTGAAGTATACAAAATTTCAAAACATTTCGACCAGAAATAGATTTTTAAATAATTTTTAATTATTTTAGTATATTTTCACTGTATTTTAAAAATCTAAGTCCCATAACTCTGTAACAACAAATCGGATGAACCTGAAAATCGAAAATCGGCTTCCTCTCCACAGTCCAATCATAATGTATGAATATCATGAAAATCTGTTGACGCATATTCAAGTTATTGCGTTCCATGCGCCTATATTTTGCCCTTAGCTTAACATGTATGTGAATATAACCCACCCCCATCCCATTACACTCAATATATCGGTTATGCGACAAAAAAATTAAAAACCCGTCACATATGTCAAAGAACATCCTTTCTACTTGAAGTATACAAAATTTCAAAACATTTCGACCAAAAATAGATTTTTAAATAATTTTTAACTATTTTAGTATATTTTCACTGTATTTTAAAAATCTAAGTCCCATAACTCTGTAACAACAAATCGGATGAACCTGAAAATCGAAAGGCGGCTTCCTCTCCACAGTCCAGTTATAATGTATGAATTTCGTGAAAATCAGTCGACGCATATTCAAGTTATTGCGTTCCATAGGCGAACGGACAGACGGACAGACGGACGGACTTCGCCATACCATAATACGACCCGTCAAATGACGGGCGTATAAAAACGTACCGAAAGACGTAGCAGGATGTGTGGGATATGATGCTACAGGACCCACATTTGAGAAATTTCTACAAATTTTGATAACAGAAATTTTAGAATGCGTTGAAGAAAAGATCAACCGAAATTGATCGAACTTGGCTACATGTGCCCTCGGGGACTCCTGGTCCACCAGAAGTGACACTCACAAAGTGGTACAAATGTTAAACTCTTCAAATTGAAAAACATCATTTAAGAACAGATTATTAAATACCACTGATGAGGATTTACTGTCCGAAATACGTGTCTGGTGCATTAAAATTGGTTTGAAATTTTCTTCAAGAAGGAAAAGAAAGCCGCCTTATTCTAATAACAGAGATCTCCTTTACTATAATAAGGAAGTGTTTCAACTCTATAACACCTTGAAGAAAACTTCCTAACCCATTTTCATGCACTAGACACGTCTTTCGGATATTAAAAATCCTCAGCAGTGATGCTTCCAGCCAAAGTGCTATTCATAATTCATCTCAGTAGCACCCTCTGGTTTTATTTTTAGAATTAAAATTTGTGAATTTACTTAACAGAGAGTGTGCGGCTCCAAATTTCCTGTAGGGTCGATTCCGTGTCATATCCAAATAAAATCTATATTCAAAATAACATTGGAGGGATGGTACTAAGATATTACATGTAACCTCCTTAAATTTCGATAATATTTTTGGATGAAATGACAAGTTTCCGGCATAGCCAAATAATATTTATGATGTCAAATTGATAAAGTGCCAAAACAAAGCTTCTTTCAGGCGACAGAACTGAAAAGAAGTACATTGTAATTAATACACTCAACAAACATCAAGTAACGGGGAACGATTTAAATGCTATACACTGCAACAAGAAATAAGTGTTAATATAATAATAAGGAAGTGTTATAATTCTATTCTTTTTTGAGGAAAATTTTTAAACCCATTTTCATGCACCAAACACGTCTTTCGGACATCAAATCCTCATCAGCCAAAGTCCTTAATTATCACAAGCCGCCAAAATTTATTTCAGTAGCGCCCTCTGGTTTTAATTTTAGAATTCTTAAAATTTGTGCATTTACTTAACAGAGAGTGCGCGGCTCAAAATTTCTTGTAGGGTCGATTCTGTAGCATATCCAATTAAAGTCTGTTCAAAATAGCATCGGAAGGATGGTAGTAAGATGTAAACCTCCTGTGTCACAAGTAACTTTACAAACGTACCTTTGCCACCCAGAGTTTCGATAACCTATCTTGCATGTCGTCGAATATTATTTATGGGATTGGGTGTTCTCTATGTGGGTTGATATACGTTGGTGAAAACACAAGAAAGGAGGGGATCTTCAACAACACGTGGTTGCAGCACCAACAGCATACCCCCAAAACACCAACTGTAAAAACACAAAGAAGACACGCACAGAAAGAGACGCAATGGTACAAGGAACGCCAAATCACAGAGAAACACGAACATACGAATGGGCAATCGGTGCCGACTCAGGACGGCCACCTGCCACGTCAGTAGCAGACGTTGTGGTTATTTTGGATTACGTGCGCACAACCCTCCCTCTTTTCCGATTACCCAGAGGTCTCGAAGAACGCACAATTGTGGTGTAAAATAACCTCTCTGAAAGATGAACATACAAACAGACAGCATGACGTAGGGGCCCAAGAAACACAGATGGATATGTAAATGGATATAAAAATAGCAATCCAAGGAATGCTTGTGTCGCCTGCGAAGCGGCTTATTCTAAGAGGTGGATCACATGGTTCAAAATTACTGGTATCACTATTAAAGTCTTGTCTAATGAAATTCATATGTAAAATATCAGACCTCTTACTTACCAATTGAAAGATATGGTCAATCTCAAATTTTCAGAAAATAGTGTCAATCAACTAGGTCAAGGTCACTACGTAAATACTTTGGTAACAAAACAAAGGTCACATCATAAGAAATATATGTGCGAAGTATTAAAACCTTATATCACTTAGCAATCAAAAGATATACGCAATCCTTAGAAAAAAGGTCAAATATCTAGGTCAAGGTCACTAGGTCAAAAATTATGGTATGTTTAGAAAGGGCTTGTCACAAAGAATACACGTGTGAAATATCAAAGACCTATCACTAACCTATCAAAAGATATAGCGAATCCCAACTTTTTTGAAAAGTAGGTCAAATATTTATGTCAAGGTCACAAGGTCAAAAATCATGGTATGTGCAGAAAGGTCTTCTTACAAGGAATACACAAGTGAAATTTCAAAGCCTTATCCCTTACCAATCAAAAGATATATTTACAATTTTTATTTTTTTTTTATTAAAGTAGTTCAGATATACAGGTCAAGGTCAAAAGGTCATAAATTATGGTTGGTGTAGAAAGGTCTTGTTACAACTAATACACGTGTGAAATATCAAAGCCCTATCACTAATATATCAAAAGATATAGCAAATTTTAACTTTTTTGAAAAGTAGGTCAAATATCTAGGTCAAGGTCACAAGGTAAAAAATTATGGTATATGTACAAAGGTCTAGTCAAAAGGAATACATGTGTGAAATTTCAAAGCCCTATCCCTTACCAATCAAAAGATATAAGCAATCTTTTTTTTTTGAAAAGTAGGTCAAATGTGTAGGTCAAGGTCACTAGGTCAAAAATTATGGTATTTATAGAAAGGTCTTGTCACAAGGAATACACATGTGAAATATCAAAGCCCTATCACTTACCATTCAAAAGTTATGAGCTGTGACACCCAAAGTGTGACAGACAGACAGACGGACGGACAACGGACAAAGTGATCCCTAAGTGTTGCTATGCTTCGCAGGCGACACAAAAAAAACTGAAGGCAATGAAGGGACAGTTGCGGAGTAGGATGTCAGGGTATCGGTTTCAAATCAATCATATAGCGGTAATCAGCTACTTCATAAACATTTTAACTAGCCCGACCACTCCACTTTGTCTCTGAAAGTCCGTATCCTAGAAATAATATATCATCTAACTACAATCCGAACCTCAGTACTCCGTATAGACGTAAAAGAAAAGGTCACTAGTTTCGACAATTGGGTACAAATACCCCGTATGGTTGCAACGACCATATCGACAATATAGGAAATCTGACAAGTCCTGGATGCCAGTCGGTTAATGTACTCCAGTTGTTTGATCAAACAACAAGAAGACGTCGAGGTGATGGTATACGAAAATACAACTAGAACTGCCCTAAAGACGACGAATTATACATGTAACACCCCCCCCCCCCCCCGGAACGTTTTTCTCTAAACGGATTCATTTATGACATAAAAGAAAACTCTGGTCATAAAGCCCCGTCAAACCTACACGTTCTGGCATGGTGTTCGTACTACGACCGCCAAAATTGTACGAAACGTGGCGTGAACGTGATTAGGATGCGGGGAACGTAGTAAGAACTCGCTGATACGTATTGAGATCGTAGTAAGGACGCCGACGAACGTGCCCATACGCCGAATCACCACGACCGTTTTGAAGTTCAAAACAGTTGTAGTGAGGATGCGCTGACGATAGAACGTATTAGGACTACTTGCGAACGTATTGAGAACATCATTGACGTATAAGAATCGTGTTGTGACCGTAGAAGGGTCGTAGTACGGACTGCTAAAATTTTTACATACTAGTATTATAATATGGAGATCGTCACATCTCTGCCGTCATTACCACGTTCTCGGTTTTAGGACTCGAAAAAGTCAAAATAGACCTCGTCCAAACAATTTATGCCTTGAACATGTCATGATCATATTGTTCCCTGATATGGTCGCCAGTTAAAGGATCTTCTTTAACTCATGAAATATTAAAGCCTTAACATTTATATGTAAAAAAAATATATGCTTTAAGAACTTCTTAACCAAAGTATAACTTTAAGGTCAAAGGTCAAGGTCACTAGGTCTTATGTCTTGGTATCAAAATGTAGTACTATTATAATGGTGAATGTATGTATGAAATATGAAAGCCCCATTACTTATACTTGAAGAGTTATCTGTTTTTAGAACTTCTTAACCGGACGGACAGGGTGTTTCCTATATACCCCCAAACTTTGTTCGCGGGGGTATAACAAACCAGATATTTGTCAACCAACAGCTAAGTCTTCATCATATTCGTACGAAGTTGTATTCTCTTTCTTTAAAGAAATTGCATGACTTTTACGAATCATCGATGTTCTTACATTTTACCGACACCGGTTCAGCAGAATATCGCCTACAAAGTGTAGTTATGCACATCTCGTCCAATAGACTTTTTAAGGCCGTCAAATCTGACATACCTGTTAACAGTGATAATCGTCCCTTCCTTAAAATCAAATTTGCAAAAAACTAAGAGTCCCCTTCGGCGTTGCCGGTAGGGGACTAATAAAGGGATCGATGCTCTGCGTTTAAGCAACATTCTAAAGTACAGATCTGTCAAGGATAAAATCTCTCCTTATTTCAAACAAAGTAGGGGATCTCCAACAACACCAGGTTGTACAAATACCATTAGTCGCCTTGCATTTCCTAAACATTAACACAATCCGTTGCTTCCAAAATATTTAATAATAAACAAAATTTGAAATGTCTAGATGTACACCACCTTAAACAAAAACCCATGCAATGCGCATGTTTATACTCTGCTTTCATCTTCCAACCATGTGGCCATGTGGTTACTGGTGACCTTAATATTGTCGGTGACAGTAAATTTAGGAACCTTCTCAGTAAGGAAACCCCGTCCTTTCACATGGCGGGAAACCTTTGAAATAATTATGGATGCATGTGAGGAGTACTCCAGACAGTCGGCAAAACAGGATCGAGGACGTAGAATTAGACACACTCTCCGAATGGATGAAATCCATTGGATAATTACCTAAAAGAATAGGGTGTCTTCGCCATCGGTTACATGTAACAACAGACACGAGTCAAGACCTCCATGAAAAATATATCATTGCTCCTATTGACAAAGCGGCAAACAATTTTACTTTAGTGCGCAAGTCATACTATTTCCAAATTCCCGATAGAGGAACTGGGGTTACATTCAGCACCTGGAAATTAACATCAAAGAAGTACCGATCAGTTATTCAGTCTCAAAGTCGAGAAGTCAAGGCAAAATCATTAGATTTTCCATACAAGCGGTTGCGAACCTCGGAATGAATAAAATTCCGAAGTCGAGACCAGATGCCCGGGGAGAGTCAGCGTCTCCTGGTTGCATGCAACACCCGTCGCAACAAGCTCCATGGAAACTAGTCAAATTCGGTGATTGTCTCGATGTACATATTGGTGTACACATTAGGTAAGTCTTGTCTGGTGATGATGACAGCCATTAGATTACAATCCAGAATAGTCACTGATCATTCTGGAAAGGGGGATCCTGATATGCTTTTATTATCCCCGTTGCGACCGAAGAACTTCCTCAAAGGTGATTTCAGCCGTTGTGCAATATATCCTTGAACGAGTAGACTTACTTGCAAGTAAATCTAATATAGATAAATATATATTGAATTACATGTTGTCCATCAATAATCCGATCTTAAGGATCATATACATGAAATCTATCCTCGTGAACTAGAGATCAATGAAACAACCGAGAGAGACAGATCCTCTTCGAACTTGGATATATTTTCGACTTTCGACGCAATCGGCCATTTGAACACCTCACTGTATGATAATCGTAATAATTTCAGCATCCACATCACTAACTTCCCTTTCATGAGTAGCATCATTCTGTGTTCTCCTGTTTATGGCGCTTTTGTTTCTCAGTTGAGTCGGTACGCCAGGGCATGTTCAAAGTATGAAGATTTCATTGTTAGAGCCAGACGGCTTGCAAGTAAGCTACTTGTTCAGGGTTATATTACACTAACGACTGAAATCATCATTGAGGAAGTTCTTCGGTCGCTACGGGGACATAATAAAAGCATATTAAACTCCCTCTACACAATGATAAGCGAGTCAATCTGGATTGCAAATGAATAAATGTCATCGTCACCAAACAAGAAATATTTACCCGATATGAACATCAATATCTACATCGCGACAATCATCGAATTTGACAAGTTTTCATTGGGCTGTTTCGACGGGTGTTGCATACAATCAACCGACTATCCCCGGGCGCCTGGTCTAACTTCGGAATGTTATCTATTCCTAGGTTCGCAACCGTTCCAATGGAAATTCTAACGATTTTGCCTTGCCTTCTCGACTTTGCAGACTGAATAACTGATGGATACTTAAGCTTCTTTGATAATTATTGGAACACTTCTGTCATTATCATTTGGTAGTAGATGTTATTTAACTATGCTACTGATCGACCATACAAGAAATGAGAGCCGCACACTCTGTACAAAGTACATGTAGATACAGAATATTAAAAAAAAAACCCTAGAGGGTGCTTCTTGAATGAATTTGGATGTATCTGAAAATCATTTGGCTTGATGAGGACTTTCTATCCAAATCACGTACTAGTATCTAGTGCAATAAATTTGGTTTGAAATGTTGTTTTAAAAGATAACTGGTCGGAACACTTCAATCTTCTGCTAAATTTGGCATGAAACAACCTTTAATACACACAAAACATTCGGGCAGTTAATAAATATATGAACCTTTCGGTATTTTCATCCAAAAATGCATGGTACAAATGAAAGATTTTTTTATCTTCATTTGAAAAAGCGAGGACATCGTCGAACTTAATAGTCACGATTTAGCCGACGTGGTTATGCAGTATGTATTTCTAAATGACTCCAATTAAAAACTCCTCAGTGTGGAGGGCGAATGCAAAGTATCAGCCATGTAATTTGTCATTCAGTGATGATAAAAAGAAAAGTAGATCGGAACTGTTTATAAGATTTTAAAATGCATAATACACAATAAATAACGAATTTACATATTTGTGCCAGTA
Organism: Pinctada imbricata; assembly: GCA_033119305.1. Classification (NCBI taxonomy): domain Eukaryota; kingdom Metazoa; phylum Mollusca; class Bivalvia; order Pterioida; family Pteriidae; genus Pinctada; species Pinctada imbricata. The sequence continues at coordinate 30,753,807 of VSWD01000009.1, forward strand.
TGTCTTCCCCATGCCGTATTGGTTTTCCTATCATTTTGGTCCTTCTAACCTGCATCAAATATTACAACGTGATTCATGTTACATTTGAATATGTTTAAACTATACCAATACTAAGTAAGTACAAAGTACGGTGCCGATTTTTACAGCGCCACCTACAATGCATTCGGACTCTGGAGATTATTCATTCGATAAAATTGCCCTTCATGTTTCTATTAAGCTGTGTTATTGTCTCCGTCTGTTTGCCCTTTTTTATATTTTCAATTTGTAAGGACTTTTGATTGTGATTTTTGGAATCTGATTTCAGTTTTTGTGTTTGACTTTGATTCCATGGTTGTACAACGGTCAATCCCGAGGACAAGGACTCGATGATAATCACTGTCCCAATTCTATACCATTATCATCTGCCCTGTCTTAAAGTTTATCGGACTCATCGGGGGTCGTTCATGAGCTTGCTTCTGACAGCAAATAATTAATCTCGATTATTACTTTTTATGTCTACTTAAATTATTTGGTAACAATAAAATGTGATGTAACCTAAAAGATAGACGAGTATTTGAGTACACTACAACTGTGTGCCGTTTGGGACACCTCAATGTATCCAGATTATTTTTAGGGTTGTGTGCACGTTATACAACGATAATTATTTTATTTTTATTTAAGGCCTATCATATGACCATCATAATCAATTACATGTATATGATAGTAATCTATTCTGGACAAGAATAGATCGACGTATATTCAAAGAACACAAAAATTTGTATCTGTCCATGCAACATATCATAATGTGGTGAGCATCGAATTTATTGATCAGAATAGATAACCATCATACAATTGATAACGATGGTCATATGATGGCCTAAATTAAAGTCATATAAAGTAGATTTAGACGGTATTTATTTAATCCGTGAGGATTCCCGTGGAAAATATCATTTGCGTTTCAAGTGTTATGAGACCATGGAAATTGGTATATATGTCAACTTCCACGCATCATTTGTGTACATGTGTTAATGCTCCATTGGTGTACATGCGTTTGCCTTTACTGTTCTTGTATGTCTAGTTTGTGTATCTTTCACAGTGACTTTTGTTTCGGTCATGAACGTAGGCGTTTTACTGAAGCACTGCAACGTGGTCTCTCTGTTGTTTTACGATAAATTAAATACTCACGCAAAGTACAAGTAGGATACTAGTAGTTTGCGTGCTACAACAGCGATTGCTTGCTCAGGGTCGAAATTCTTTATATCCCCATAGAAATGCTTTTTGACTATTTCGCTCATTAATAATGCATAATTTGAACACAATTATTTCTATAGCAGGATAATGTTTTCATAATTAAATCTTTTGATATGCAGTTACAATAATTGTTGCTCCCCTCGGTGCACTTTGGGACTCAGAATGACGTTTTGTACATCACGACAGCGTGTTAAATGGCATTTACTGGCCTTCTAGCATCCCTCCGCTCTACGTGAATTGCCATTAAAACGGTCCATAAATTATATGAAGCACGTATTGTTATTTCAGTTTTTAACCTTTTGAAATTGGAATTCTTTTGGGTTGAGAAATATAGAAGTATCTCAAAAAAGTTACATGCATGTAGTAACATCTCCACATCAATTAGGCTTTTAGAATTAAAACAGGAACATCCCTATGGTACAGTTGAGAATATCTTGGATTTGACTCATATAAAATACCCACAGCAAAATATGACGGACACACAGAGGAGTCGAGTACAAATATACATGGGAAGGAACACACTAGCCAGATGACAGCCATCATAAAATAAGTTGCTTACATAAAATGATCAAATGTTGCTGTGATTATCAAAAGGGGCACACCATGTTTTGTTGGTCTTTCAATCTGCACTTGACTTGTATAACATTAAGAAAAAAGTGGATATTGAGTGTTTATTATTATTTATTAAAAAACATGTGTTTGTGAAACATGAATGTTCCCGTTGGCATCTTTATTAGTAAAACTGCTATAATGTCAAACTGAAAGGTCAAGGTCACAAGGTCAACAATTTTGGTATCCATAGGAAAGGTCTTGTCACAAGGAATACACAGGCGAAATATGAAAGCCCTATCACTTTAAAACCAATCAAAAGTTATGGACAAGGTGAAAAAAGTAAAAAGTAGGTCAAACTCCAAGGTCAAGGTCACAAATTTTGGTATCCATGAAGAGGTCTTGTCACAAGAATACACATTTTAAATATGAAAGCCCTATCACTTACCATTCGAAAGTTACGGCCAAAGTTAAAGTTTTTGCAGACAAACAGACAGGACAATAACTAAATGCCCCCGATGAAGAGGTCTTGTCACAAGAATACACATTTTAAATATGAAAGCCCTATCACTTACCATTCGAAAGTTGCGGCCAAAGTTAAAGTTTTTGCAGACAAACAGACAGGACAAAAACTAAATGCCCCCGAATCCAAGGGTTCATAATAAAGAATGTGATTACACGTTCAGGAAAATAACAAAATCATCAGGTTGGAGACACAGGTACTTCATCTCACAAATGAATTTAGCACCAAATCTACACTATAATCTCAGAACAATGAAAGTGCTCATGGTTGAAGGAAAGAAAGATTCAAAATGTATTGCAATAGTCATTAGGCCATGGTAATTTAACATTTTGTTTTACGTCAGTGGGTGAGTACATTTTAGAAGAATTGCTCAGAAAAAAAAAACAACACACACAAATATGCATTTTAGAAATTAATAGTGATTTCTATAAAAATAAAATCAGGATTACCCATCTCACTTAAAGAAAAATATTTTTCTTTCATGTTTTCAGTCTTCTACACAAAATTTCTTCATATTGATCATGTGTTTGTATGTTTTTGTGCCTGGCTGGAGGGTACCTTTTAGAAAAAGTTCTGGGCAGTAAAACATATGATTTTTAAAATTACTATGGCGTTATAATTTAAAAATAACACACACAAATTAACTTTCAAAGGTAACTTTTTTTATTTTTAATTTCATTGACAATTCCATAATTGATAAAATTCATCATAAACTACAGTGAATATCAATTTCATCTTTCTAATATATTTACTTATAATAAATGAACACAATATGTGGATTTACAGTCAGAAACTCTGTGATAATAGCACTAAGTTCAGTAAACACATATGAATAATAAATCGGTCACGTAGCTGCTGTCCAGGCACTGAGTATCCTTAGAACTGTTCTCACTGGTAAGTTAGGTAAACATGCACAGAGGGTGGGAAGAGTAGGTGCTCCTGTAGATAGGAATATTGATTTGGTGATTTTACTTGAGTTGTAAATGAGTATGTCTTGAGAGAACAAATAATATTTCCTTGGAAACTAAAATTTTTAATATTTTTGGTAATTATTTCTTTACAACATATCAAATTTTCTGAGCTATCTGCTCATGATATTAAATAGAGTATTCAAGCACAGGTACAACAAGTTTGTTGCCTGTTAATCTAAATCGCATTAAATCTGAATTCACAAAATCATTGAAATTCATTGCGAAGACTTTTATATACATAACAGATCTGTAATAAAGGTCAAAGAACTTGAGCTTTACTTCTTAACCTCAAGAAGCAAGTCCAATGAGGTTCGAATTTTTTAAAAAAGAAATTGCTTCACAGAAGGAAGTGGGTTAAGTCCTTCTAGGAAAATAAGCAACACAAGTGAAAATAATGTAATTACTGCAGCATTACCACTTGAGTTTAAATTTCATAGGCATCCATGGGAATTTCAACCCGTTTATTACCTACATGTACTAATTTCAGGGAAAATATATATCATTTACGAAAAAGTCTCAGGAGAGCAACAATTTGCCTTATATTACATCATAAATTACTGACTTTTAAAAATATTAAGGAAGTGAAAGTACTTTTATTACTATAATGCAGAATCATTTTATTACATTCTCATTTGACTTCATGGAATTATTTTACAGTTAGCTGGTAATAATATAAAAAGTTTTGCTTTCCATTCATAAAGAAAGAGACAGTAGTGAAAACTTCAAAGGAATAAATCTGATAAATAACTTCTATTTAAGAAAGGTTATTCAGTAAACGTACCTTCCACCACTATTTTGGCAATGTCAGATGGGGTGGGAATATCAAACCAGGTCAGGTAAGCAGACAGGTGACATATCTCATAAGCTTTCATATCTTCTCCTTGTAGGTATTTCACCAACAACTCCATGTTTTCTGCAAAAGAAAACAAAAAATATAGTTTTGCTATTTTAAGAAAGATGTTGGTCTTATTTCAAACAAAACAATATCTTGTTTGACATTAAGTACTACTGACGAGGATTCAATATCCAAAACATGTGTCTAGTACAATAAAATTGGTACCACAGAACATATATTTCAATACTGACAATTCCTACCAACTACAATCAGTGGAATGAAGTTTAAGGTAAGTAACAATTAGGTATAAAATCTACAATAAATATTTCTATCAATTTGCAAAGAAAATTCTTCCAAATCTTTATAGTTTTGCAAAAACTATTAAAAACAAAATCTATATACCCATTTACAAAATGTATCATGAAATGAGGAAAGTCCTTTCTAATTAAAAAAAATTGCCCCCCCCCTAAAAAACCAAAGAAGAACAATAATATAAGAACTGAAATCTTTAATTCAAGAGAATATAAAAGTGTGCAGCAAAAACTGCCAAAATAGGATTTTTTTTACAAAGTCTGTTTTTTAAGTGACTCAGTTCAAGAATTTGACAATATTTCAATGTTTTCAAGCTCTGTACATCAGAGTGCATTAAATGGATAAATTCCTCTCAGACTGATAGATTATCTATTCTGTGAAATGAAGAGAAATACTAATCTCCTAGACAATTAAATAAATTCAAATACTTTAATGACCAAACTTTATTTTCTTTTATCAACATGTGATTTCAATTTAATTGATAAGATGGAACAAAAGTTATTATAATAAAGAGATTACAAATATTTTCTGTCAATATGATCCATGTTTAGGAAAACAAGAAGTTACATTTCACATTCTCATAAATAAATTTTGAAATTTCATTAGATTCATGAAGAACCAATTCCAATAGAAAATGTATCTTGGGAAAACAATGGGGATTAAATTTCTATAGATACCATTCTTTTTAAGTCTTTGAGGAATTGAGGGTCTTCTTAAATTGATGCCATCTTTCAACTCATGCACAAAAATCATTCTATTTTGAATTTTAGAATAAGTACCGTGGGAATATTAAGTCGTTTCCAAAACTTGTCAGGAAAGAAATTAATGCTTAGGTTGAACAGACAATCATTTTGAGCTAACTTTTTGTTGGCTGATCTGAATAAATAAGATTTTGATCATGTTTCTCTCCTGCCTAGAATGTCTCTTTAAGAAAGTAATTGTAAAATGTGTATATCAAAGAATGTGTTTATTAAACAGGATGGCATGGAATAAGGCAACATCTATGTAAAACAAATCAAAATCCTAAGTATAAGTCATCAGATCAATTACATTTTGCTGTCAGTGGAAATTTCTTTACACCTGGAAAATATAAGTCGTGTCACTCTCCATAAAAAAAATTATGTGCTACCTTAATTTTTTTGCCACAGATACAAGGAAATGAACAAAAATAATATGTACTTGAATATTTGATTCTGAATAATGGTTAAGATAATTAACTATAACATACAGAAGGCATCAAGTAGACAGACAGATGGACAGACATTCAGACATGAAAATGCATTCAGATACCATACATTAACTCTTATTTTTGAATAACAATTTATAACTTACCCTCTTGCCATTTGTCTAAGATGTTTTCAAGCCTTGATATTAAAGCCATAACAAACTCCATTTTGATTAGCTGTTCCATTTTTAACCCTCCTTCCCTCAACACTCCGAATTGACAACAGTTGTAAGTCTTCACTAATTTTAGTTGGCAGATAGCAGTATACTTCAGATGAAACTCAGACTTTTCTAAAATCTGTAAAATAATTAATGGATGTGATACATGTATTATCTAACGACAAATAAGAAGTCCTGGTTTCATAAAGTTAAATGACTGAGTCTTGTTCAACATTTTTTTTTCATCAATGACCTTGTCTACAATACAGTTTGTTCCCTTTGCAAAATATGAATACATTATAAAGGTCAGCAATTAAAAGTTGAGGAAGATGATACTTGACTAGTTAAAGTATGTTGTCTGTCTAAATTATGACCTTGACGGTGACCTTAACCCTCATTTGGTGTTGAGTCTCATCATGCTTGACCTTCCATGAGAGCTTGATGGTAGTGTGATGTAAATCAAGTAAATTCAAGTCATTTACTACCTTAAAGATGGATGGACAGACAGACGGACACCGAATTAGAGATTCCTAGCCATAACCCTCGTGTTGGAGGTAGAAAAAGGTAAACTGATTTAAAAAAGGAACACATATCTAACAGATAGAGTAGAATGAGATATATATGACACCCTGTTTACCTGTTGAAGAGCTATACATGACGAGATGACCTCTGGTTTTTCTTTCGTGACACACTCATACAATATTGCTGACATACTTTGTAATGTTGGATTCTCCTACAAAAATATTACATTATTCATAAAGTTTTTTTTTAAAATAAATAATAGTTCATTTGACTCATACACACATTTAAAATTTAAATTCTAATGATCAGAGCTCATGGTTAAGTGATAATCAATGTACCATTCAAACCCATCAATAAGGATCATGATATTTTGATACAAAATTCTTTCTATTTTTGATGAAACAAGAAATACATTTGTGACTATCTTTATCGATGAAGTTGACAATCAGGGTAAATAAACTAGAAAGAGATGGGAGCACTTATTACTTCAATTGTTCATTCAAACTGGAACTGTGTCACTAGTTCTGGAGATTTTCACTAAATTACTTTGTCTTACAGTTTTTGAAAATCTGCCCATTTAAAAGTTTAATCGATTCAAACGGACAAATAACTGACAAACAATTGGCCTTAATGATGCTACTGATGCAGATGTTTCTGTTAAACACATAAATGGGAAGAACCATTGCACGTCATGACCTGGTAATAGGTGCGAGCGTCGACATGAGACTTACAATAGAGTATTAATCAAACACTATTGGATGGGATTATTTCTGCAAGACGAATCAATGTCTACAATAAAAACTTACATCATTAGGGCATGATGGTATACAATGCGCAATACGTGCAACGTTTCATTAACGGGGGGTTTAGAGCTCACGTGAGCGTCATTTTACACAATGGATATTACGCGATATGGAATAAGTGGTTCTCAGGGGTTCAGTCGAACCTATAAATAGAGGTTAATGGTCGTCAAATCCTCATCCCACTTGACATTATGTTCTATCTGTTAAAAGCCCTACAGGTTGTGGAGTTCTTATTAATATACATATCAGTGTCAAAGATTATTTGAGTAAATCTCACTATTTACTCAGCATCCGCACGTGTTCGGAAAGTAGCCCTGATTTCCCCCGGGTGAAGCGGCACGTAGAATCGTCTAGATTTGTCGGCGCTTCCAAAATGAAAAGATACTGATAATATCATATTATCTCAAAATGATTAAATATATTGTTTTTTTTTTTTATTGAATGCTATTGTGATTCAGTCACAAGCATCCAAACCAAACAAACGAGTCGCCAGTTATTATCCCAGTGGCAGAAATTCTTACTCATCTCACTAGTGATGAGTCAATCTAAAAGACTTGATGATGTTCTCTAACATAAGATTTATCTAAAGCTCGACTCATGACTTCGGAGTTGACTCTAGTCACTCAAGTCCTCGAAAAACGCCCGAGGTACCCGGGTGGAACCTGATATCGACCCCCCAAAACAAGGCTTAGGACATACCGATCATCATGCGCATGCTCTAAGATTTAGCTCAAACTGAAAAGGTCCATATGTTTTCAAAAAGAATAAGTTTAGTTTTGATCTATTTCTGATGCTCAAGATCTCGTATTATGTATTTTGGTAGCTGGTTCGTTTCATACTAGACGGGACTTTAAAAATCTCCTTCACTTCACTTAAAGTGTAAACTTCACTTACAGATACATAGACGATGTGTTGTCCATCAATAATCCAAAATTCGCGGATTACCTCAGCAGTATCTATCCTTCGGAGCTTGAAGATACTACAGAGACAAATAATTCAGCATCCTATTTGGACATAATGTTGTCCTACGACACTGATGGTCACATGAACACCTCACTCTATGACAAATGCGACGACTTCAATTTCAGCATTACAAACTTTCCTTTTCTGAGTAGCAACATCCCTTCATCGCCTGCTTATGGCGTGTTTATATCTCAGTTGATACGCTATGTAGAGCAAGTACCAAATATACGGATTTTGTTCTGAGAGCCAGGCGTCTTTCAGATAAGCTTCTCAGTCAGGGATATGTTTATGACCGACTAACATCGTCACTGAGGAAGTTCTACGGTTGATATGGGGAACTCGTCATACACTACGATGTCCCACTCTCCAGATTATATGGTGGATGATATTCTGTCATAGACCATTTGGACTATCCAACCAAAGATTGTACTCTATGTCTTCCGAAATGGAAGTAACCGGATGCGACAGTTCTACCGAATTGAAGCGGCGGGTGTTGTATGCAAGCAGGAGATGCTTACTCTTCCTGGGCATCTGGTCTCACTCCTATATCGAGAGTTCGCTTCTTTTATGTGGTTTGGGGTTTTGTTTGTTTGTTTTGGTTCCTGTTTTATCCTGATTTTGTATGCCTTCGGTTTATGATTTTCTGAATTATCGATTTTCTGCTGTATACAGGGATATGGTCATTATCCATATTTGTCATCCCATACATCACTTTCCATAAAGAAAAATCCGCAAAATGTTAAATGGCCATATGTATCTAGCAAAAAAATAGCAAATAGCATATCTTTGAAAACAGCCTTTATAATACATATACCTGTTGTTCATACTGGTGTGTTTTTGTGTCGCCTGCGTACATAGCGACATTTAGGGATCATTCTGACTTTCAATTCTGGGTCATAACTATTTTGTGCTCGCTTTTAGTGATATGAAAATTAGAAAAAAGACACTTGTATGTGAAAATGAACAAATAAGACAAAGTGCACTAAATCTAGTAAAACACCTTGACTCATTTCCACAATGTGTTCATGAACAAAATGATGATGATCTGCGGTGTGAAATGTTCTTCTTTAATCAAATGATACATTTTAGGACATATTCACTTTTACACTCTTTGGCCATATTACATTGTTTAGATTGAGGATCACTGACGCGGGTTAAGTACCCGAAACGTGCATGTCTGGTCCATGCTGCAAATTTATCAGTTCTAAAGTGATGCTATTAAATTTGAAGACGTTTAACATCTCATACGAGAGTAATTGAATATATCAATAATCTACCCTTCCTTGGTTTTATACAGAACGAAAGCACGGATAAGGAAGTTGGTTTGTGGGTAGGGAATTGTCTTCGATGAAGAGGAATAACTCGGTTTTTTTTCTCGGAATTTCGTGTAACTCTTTTACAATTTACATTCAATGAAAAATATTTTACTTGGATATAACATGTTAAGCGACAAGTAGAATCAAATAGAAAATATTCGAAGTACAAAGGAGGTTAAAAAATCGGATGTATTAATTACTTAGATTTATGAATCAAGAATCAGACAATCATATGCTTTTTATTAGATTTTATCTCATTTTCTTTATGATATAACACAACATGATGGGAAACTAACATTCTAGATTTGCCTTTATATTTCTCTTGACACCGTTTTTGGTTACAGGTTGAAAAGTTCGTAGACAAAATACATGGCGATATGGAGGCGACGTTACATAGACTAACAAGCCATGGACAAACCCATATGACACAGAAGGGTATACTCTCGCTTAAGCTCGCGGCAAATAACGTTCATCGGGGAATTTAGTCAATAGCTCTCCGCAGTATTTGCGCCGTTGTATCTCAAGATCTATAAGTTCATTATAACAGATTTATGTTCCATATGCAGACAGTAGATCGGCATTTCTTTTACGTTTACTGACCGAAAAATGATTGCAAAATATCATAATCAAATTGAGGTCAAAGTTCAAACACGATGGAATGACGTGTTTGGATAACGAGGGAGATTTACGACGCAATTTATTTACAAGTGACGCATTATCAACATTGACGAATATTCAATTTTCCAATTTGTTTTCAGGGGTGAATGGAATATCAGTCATCGCGAGATATGTGACTATGATACATTTACATGTATGAGATGCTAAATGTCAGAAAACAATAGGTACACCATGTACATGCTATGTTTTCTATTCATTGGATATTAATTTTTGAAGGCTTCTTTTGCTTTGAGAGATCAAGGAAACTACCGAGAGTGACAGATCGTTTCGTACGTTGATATACTTCTACTTTTCGACGCATCTGAACACCTCACTGCATGACAACTAACTTCCCTTTCATGAGTAGTCCCCTTTCAAAAAGTCAAAATTCCCCCTCCTGCTTATAGTGTTTCTAAGCTAATTCGGTATGCTAAGGCATGTTCCAAATATGACGATTTCATTGTTAGAGCCAGACCGTCCGACGACATGTAAGTAAACTTCTCGTTCACGGTTATATTAAACTTCTCGTTCACGGTTATATTACAAAACCGCTAAAACCATCATTGAGGAAGTTCTTCGGTCGCTACGGGGGGATCTTATAAAAGCATATGATATCCCTCTTTCCAGAATGAACAATGACATTCTGAATTGCGATATAAAGGCTGTCAACATCATCAAACAAAAAATCTTTACCTGATATATACATCAATATGTACATCGAGGCAATCACCAAATCTGACAAGTTATCATGGAAATGTTGCGACGGGTGTTGCATGTACATGTACCTGTATCATGGTTAATATTTTGGGTTAACCCGGTATAGGGCACCTTGTCTCACTTCGGAATATTCTTTATTCAGGGGTTCGCAACTTCTTATAATTTTGCCTTACCTTCATGACATTGAGACTGAATTTCCTCGATTTATTTTTGGTTGTTTTTGTTTGTGAGGGTGTGTGTTTGTGTTGACACACGTTGAAAATATTCTGTCTCTTATATTCTAACATATTTATATTTTATGATTAATTTTGATTCCTTGTCATTCGCAAACGACGTAAAATATGAGAATAGTTCCTCTGTCGAACATCGTACATTTCTGAATATCGGGAACATTTAAGTATTAGAATGAAAGTTTGTACGTACAATGACTCCTATCTGGTTTTATCGATATTATCGAATCTCCTCATTTAAACGATGTGTTTTTTAACGTATACATTGCTCTTTCTTTTATTTTTGCAGAATTTCTATTCGACACATAAAATAATTTGTAATTCATGCCAGAATTTCTCACGGCCACACGAACTTTACGGTACATTAGGTTTTTTCTAAACATGACAGTCATTCTGTCATTCTTTAAAACGTTCCCGTCTTTCGGCTTTATTTTCGTTCAATCAACATGATCAACAGAAATTTTCGCATGCCAAAAGATTCTTTTCTTTTAGGAGTTACCAAGAAATGAAAATGCAAAGTTCATCGGTCTTTGCTAATATTTAGTCAAACTGTCTTACTACTCTATTCCAGAACCGTCAACTAATCAATTTAAAGGCAGGCAATTTCCTAATTAAGACATTCGTTTTCTCTACATTTCTGGTTTTACTGTCCATTGATAGAATTTCTATTCAGACTCATCTAAATTATCTCAATCTAGACTCCCACAGAGCATGATCTCTCTAAGTTTTCTCTGTAAACATGTAACTTATTAATTTTAGGAAGTGACTTCGCTCTTTGACTAATCCACGCCATACCGTGAAAGTTTGAAACCTAGCCTTCAATCAATGCATTCGATTAAGATTAAGCCTCTCGTTATAATTTGTAACTCTATTTATCTATTTATATCTTCATTTTCTGTATGGATTGGAAGAGAGCAAGACAAGTTAAAACTGAAAAAAAATGAAAGGTAAAAACATTTTTGCAGCAACAACGTCTCATGTCACTGATACATGCAAAATATAATATTGATGTCAGAGGATTAAACCGAAGGATTTAATGAAGGATAAAGATGTTGTAAGAAGATGTGGGATAAATATATTGATGTGACGAAGGATGACAGAATGTAGAAGTAATGAAAAATATAGAATGCTTATTATACATGTAAATGAATGTAAAACGCGAAAGAATAAATCTTAGGATGATATAATAAATATGCAATGATAAATCACATGAAATATAGGTCTATAAATGTGATAAATGTCGTAGACTACAACCAGGCATCATACAAGAGTGAAACAATGTGGTATTAAAAAGGTATCGAATGAGTAGTAAAGTTGCAAACAAATTCCCGAATGAATTTGTCAACTTGCGTAACTAGTCCGTAATTTTAATGAGATTTTAGCATTTTATTCACAGTAGAATAAAAGTTATCAACGTTGATCGTCTTAAATCTAATAATATATAATTAACATGTCGAAGGGACATGGATGGGAATTCCAAGCACACCCTTTTCTTCGTGCTGATAATTTCATTTTGTGATGAATCTATTAGAAATTCGGCAACAAAATTTAAAGACTGAAGGCACGTGAATTCAATAGGAGGTATTTATCATTCTATAAATGTCGATAAAGCGTTACCTTGGAGACAGGAATAGTGACAGTAGAGTCAGATATATGGCCATCTGAACTTAATATAAGCAATTTTTTCGACATAAAATGAAATTATTCTGCCATCTTGCGATGGTTTGAAACTTAATTCTAAAGTAAACCGATTAAAAGACAGAAACCCCCATTATTTCTAAGGTAAAAGGGAATGTAACTAGTAGGTCATATATTGCTGTACTTTAGTTACATATTGTTGTATACTTATGCTTGTAATGAAACAAACATGCATAAACTTTTGACAACTGGACGGACATATATAAATATACTAGCGAATTTGACAATCAGACGGACAGACTAACGGTTAGACTTAATGAAGCAGGATCGAATACTAAGTAGGCTGATTGATTGCATTGCTAATGTTTGGCACACTGAACAGGAAACTTGATAACAACTGGACACTGCAAAATACCCACAGTAACATGAATGAGAAACGCTAGACTCTTTAGATTTATTATAAACAAAACGGATTACAGAGATCTTGCAATTTTGTAGATGTATCAGAAGCTGCAAAAACATTGTCCAATTCGGTCCATTTCGTTTTGTATTAGCCACTCATTTATTTCTTGGAAAAACTTGAAAGATGGTCCAGAATTTAATTTAGAGTGCAGCGCCAAAATTGCGCAATTTAAGAATTGGATTCTCACTGTTTATTTTGCCTATTCCGGGAAACCTTGGCCTGGGCTCCATTTTCATTTCCATATTTGTGTAGCCGAGCGCCTGACCCTTTCATGTTTTCCTAAGCTGTAACAATATTTGCGAATCTGTCAAGACTTAGTTAACGAAACACTACATCAACAATTCCCGGTGGACCATATTCCTAAAAATTGAGATTCTATGAGACCTAGTGGGGAATAACATTTAACTGTATGTCCATCACTTTCACACTAACTGTCATCGTCCCCAATCACGATAGATTATCACAGTTTTTACCATTCCCACATCGTAGTTTAACCTTTCTCTCTTTCTTGGCATTTACGGCGAAAGCCTCGCATCTTTAATAATCTTTAATGCTGGAAAAATTCCAGCTGATTCATGAGAAAATATAGGAAGATTCTGCAAGATTTATACCGACACGAATCAAGTCTTCCTGTCGTCTAAATATGAAATTATGAACAAAATTTTGTATCTCACGGAGTTTTGTTATCCAGAATGATGGCTCCTCCGAGACACACTAGGTGCCGGGTCCCTATCAGTAATTTGACAGAGAGAATATATGGCCTTGGGTCCTCATATTTGTCAAGATAACAAGAACACTTATTTTGACATTCGTGGGAGTATTGAGAAAATATTGAATTTCAATTTTTAAAGCTTTCATTACAAAGGCCTCCAATTTTGGAAGCATTTCATAAACTATTGCAACATTGCATCTCCTGGGACAAAAATCATTAATATAACGTAACTGATAGAAACGAAACAAAACAGTACATAATTAGAAGAGAAACCAAAAAATGTCCATCTTGAGCTAACTATCACGCAAATTCCGCAGAGGCCTTAATTTCTGCAAAATGTATAAATGTTTTAAATTTTTGCCATGTCCTTTTTGCACTTTAAGATGAAGCTGGGTATTTTTTTTGCCATTTTAAAGCACGTATTTCAAAATAACTCTAATTTTACTAATAACTAATTTATAGAATCGTCCTTTTCAGAAACAATTTTGATGTATGGGAAATATTGGGAGTTTTCTTTCTATATATCGATTTTGAAAATATAATAACATTTTATCGAAAAATAGTAAAAAACATTATCTTTCCATTCCGATCTCGACCTACATGTATTTTTGCAATCTAATCTAGTTAGCCTAAATGTTAATTTCCATTGCTTTCCTTTAACTTGCCTCTTTTATAGTGATAAAACTTCACCATAGAGGTTAACATTCAGAAACCCTCATTGCAAGCGGGGAAACAAGCACTTTCCCGTCACGATCTCACAGCTGCAGGTGTTTATAGAATCTACTAGTAGTTGCTGCATTATTGGGTATTGCAAACTGTATTTTATATAATAGAGTTTATGTCTTTTTCCGTTTCTCGTTGCTGCATTATCAGGCATTACAAACTGTATTTAATATAATGGAGTTTATGTTTTCCCACGTTTTCTTTACACCTTTTTGACGTACATGCTTTTAGCCTCTCTATAAGGAATGTTTATCGACAAATGAAGCAGAATAATCCATATAAATAGTGTCATTCTATTATTTAGCATGAAAGTATGCAGGCATGGAATTATTCTCTGTGCTTTGTCGACAATTCAAGGAATAAATCGGCACAAATTACTAGAAAAGGCAGCAACAATAAAATTAATAAGTGTTACATATGTCATACAATACACTACAGTAGGTTATCTCAACCTATAAACCAAAGATTTCAAAGATCGATCCACACACAAGATACATTGAATATCAAAATATCACGCGAAAGCTAAATAAATGCTATATGGGGTTCCAAACTATAAGATAAAATAATACATGTTGAGGAGAGGGGAGTTTCAATGTCAAACATGTTCCAAGAAACTGTATAAACCATTCAGTATGAATTTTTGTAAGGAATTATTATATGAACAAATAATGGAAGTTTTGTAAGAAAACAATCATTTAATTATCAATATCAAGCAATATTTACAAGGTTTTTTTCCGAAATTAATAATTGATTTGTTGATTAGAGTATCTTTTACATATACAGCAACGAGAAAAATATCTTCAATTTTGCAGTCGGAAGTTTACCGTTGTCCCTTTATGTAAGGGTACAAAAGCCATACGCGCCTTGCATTAATGGCGGACTCCAGTGCACTTTGTAAGAATATAATCGCAGTGGAATAGATCGTGGGTTTTCCGACGATGGCCTAGCTTATACCGAGGATTTCCGACGATGGCCATACACCGATATTTGAAAAATCAAATAACCATCGGTGAAGATATGAGCCAAACCTTAAAACTAATACTGGAAATATCCATTAATCCTACTTCATTGGTGAAAAATTGTTGGGATAAAGTATAATATATATAGTAATATGCGTTTGAAGTGTGCGAATAGAACATTCAAAATTCATGATTTTCTTCATTTAAATTGCATGTCCTCTGCAAAAACGAGAATACAACGTTCTTTGATGTTAGGCTATAAAGCCTGGAACACTTTCACGAAAAGAAACAGAATTTTTAAAGGACAATTTCCGTAAAATATACTAACTAATGGAAATATCACTTTAGTTACCTTGACCTATATTTTACAGAAATATTTGATTGAAATATATCAAAGCCTGCCTATTCAACAGTAGCTGGGGGATTAGTGATATTTTCGGTATTGTCTATTTATATAATTAATATTCCACATCTGTTTGGTTTGCATGCGTTCTCTGGAGTGTAATTTGCTCTTATGATGAAATGATAACATGTTTACTGATGTAATTTTCGCTTGACAATCCATACACATGTCATTCCGCTGCCGGCGAATTTACTATCAGTTTTGTCATTAGGAATTCTCTGGACGAACCATCAAACGATAACATGGTCGCTAGTCAAAGACTAAGAGTAATAAAAGGCTTATGAATGACGTACGCTGAATAGAGAGAATTTCAATTAATTTCTTTCTTATCTTTAATGCTTTTAAAAAAGCCTATAAGTTACATATAGATAAAACGATAGATAAAACGAATTATGAATAATATTTTCATTCTAATTATGTAAAACTAGCTCTATAAAGTTCTATTCTAGAGTGCAATACAATCATGCATCACAGCTTAAAACAACATAATTTATTCAAAATTATATCACCTTGGACTTTGACCTCCGCACTTGAGAATATAAAGGATTCTGATCGTTTCGTACCGATCCTCTATGGCCAGAATCAAGGTTAAGTCTGTGCCAACACGCATGCGATAGTTTTACTAAATTAATAAATTGATTCAGCTTGACTGCATTTGTTGAATCCTTGACCTTTGACATTGAAAATCAATAAGCTTTCATTCGCCATGCTGAGACTTTGTGACATGTAGACGATCATACCGCCCAGAAAATAAAGGAAATAAATAAATATTAGGACACACGGATCGACAAACAGATTACCAGACGGTAGATGTCATGTCCTGATAATACATCTGTCTCAATATAATCATATAAAAGCAAATGAAATGATCAACAAGTTAGATCCAAACATCAGAAACGATGGATTGAGAACGTCAAAGTTCTAACGAACTACATAACTTAGGCCAATATTTCTAAAAAGTATATCTTTGGGTGGAACATGCAACATGAGAAAAGGTCTGGTTCGGTCGTAAAATAAAGAAGGATTCTGGGAATCGATCTCAAGAGATGACAAATGATTTATCATGAAAGGGAAGTCCACTCATACACACACAAACTCCTTTCAAATATACTGACCTTATCTGTGTTGATACCAAGGAAGTTATTGACCAAGGACAAAATCAGAGGGTCTGATGTAAAAGCTTTGATGACCTCAGGCTGAAAATAGAAGAAAACTTGACAGATTCCCTACTCTCTTCCAAAATAAAGAAAAGCATTTCTGTTCCTTTTTTAATTTTTGTATTTCTCTTACTTCAAGCAGCTAGAATAAAATTTTCCAGCCCTTTTATTAGATTAATAATTTATAAATAACTCTCTTTCTCTCCCATATATTAAACTACATGCACTGATGAAATTCTAAGCCAATCTCAAGACACAAAAAAAAAAAAATAAATAAAAAAATAAATAAATTTAAGACTCTCATATCACTTTATGTCTTTATCGCTCATGCATCAACACTGATCAATTTCCCCGCCCTTCTCTTCAAAACAGTTTTCATTTCAAAATTTTAATAGAAAGTGTCACTCAGATAAAGGATCATGAATTTTACATTACCTTAGTGGAGAAATGGCTAGAATGATCGCTTGTTAGGGACTTAGCTAACATACTTCGATAGCCCTGTAGAAGAAAACACATTTCAAACACATGCATTATTTATGGAATGTTTAGTTTTTACATAGGTGATACAAGATAATACATTAAAACATCGATAGCATTCTCAGCAGGCATATCAAATTTGTAAAATTCATCAAATTGGGAAAGAATATGCACTCGGGAGAATAGTGGTCCATCAAACAGAAATCATAATACGCTGGACGAAAATAAATGATAATTGCTCTTGTTACACCACGGGGTCTCCATAGAATAGCTTTTGCAAACGTTTGAATATAATCTGTTTTATAGCCCAAAATTTTTGGCTCATTTAATCCTTCTCGTTGTAGTTTCTAACCATTATAAGTGCTCCATTGAATCCCCGTTTAATATCAGTTCTATGCATTTCTCAAAACGTAAACAGGAACTTGTGTTTTATCAGTTTGCTTGAAAACATCATTCATTATCCCTCGGAGCTGATTACACATCTTTTCTTATTATTTTTTTTTCTGTCGACATTTTCCGATAAGGTTATCATGACATGTCTACGATAACAAGTTAGAATTATGTAATTCCCCAAAAGATATACATGTATAATGCAAGAGCAACTATCATATTAGGTGTATGTATCACTATGTTCATCTCTGGTCATGACCATTGAATGCTTTGTTCGAAAGTTTCTAGAAAGTACAGACATACAGACAGAATTAACAACCAGACAGAAACAGGACAGGCCATGTGTGATAAAAAGTTTGTTCAAAAATTGTTCATTGTTCTTTCCCGCTGTTCTAGACGCACAAGTGTTCCAAGAATGCATATTCGTGTCAAAAAGCACGTATTCCTTCTTTTTATTAAAAAATTTCAGATAAATTATTATTTTCTATACTGTGCTTAGTTCTAGAATTTTAATGATGACATTAACTTGATTCTAGTGGAGGGAAACCGATTTTTTTCTTCTCTCATTGTCTGTTTTTCATTCATAAGTTATAATGCATCATTATACTAGTTCGATCTCTTCTGGTTCATGCATGGATATTTCCGTGAAAGGTGTGGCACGTGTACAGATGATGTATTAGGGTATGGTGTGTACCTTTATAGTAGAACAGAAAATACACCGACTAGACCTTATAATAGGATGACTGTGGATATCTTACTTGACATGCCACAAAAAAATAAAGATGGGAAAAGCCTGGGAACATTCTTACATCTCAGATTTGTTACAACAGAAGTAATTCATGATCATAAATGTATGTCGCCATCTTCTTGCATAAATATTCAAATCAGTCATTACTGGACTTATTAATTCTCTATACATTGATATTCATACAAAAGGCGCGCGTATACTTTACCTAAGATTGATAGATACATGCATCGATACAGAGCGGACCGGAGCATTATTAAAACATGGTCAAAACCACATACTAAGAAATGCAAAACTGAAGTATCCACTAATTGCCTGATTTCAAAATATTGTAAATTTAAAGATATTCAGTAGGAAGGGGTCACTATAAGGTATTAAGGTCGCAAGTTTTGAAAATAGCAGTGACTTCAGAGAGAAAATTATTCTTTCGCCTCACAAACTACAAATGGGAAGATATGCAACTACCAAAGCCAAGTAACACGTAGTAAATATTTTCTGGTTCAAAATGTGGGTTAATGTTACAAATAGACAATTTTCACCACAAAAATATAATTGCTGAGATATCTAGTCTATCATCTGACGGGTTTTATGGAAGATTGATACGGTGTAGGTGGAATTAATTACCCCATGCAGAAGTATTACCACGATTTATGTAAATGCCATGGGTCTAAATTTCACGACAATTTAGTCTCACTACCCCCAGGTGACGTTTGCTTTGGCACAAACCAGGTCCCAGGAGCTTAACTTTATGCTAAATATGGGTAAGAAAACCATATTTATCGAATCGTTCAAGTATTTATTTCCCTTATCTATCTATATAGAACGAGCTGATAAAATATAGTAACAATTTCATTTACTCGGTAAAATTGCATATTTTGATTGCCCGACCGTAATGATGTCCCGTGTGATATCATATTGATCAAAGGACGTCCATTATATACCGAATCAAAACGTTCCCTTAAATCGCTCACTACCAGGAAATCTACGCCGAACAACAGCATAGAAATGCGATTTTAATGAAAATTCTTGAAAACGTGATGCTGAACACTGTAATTAGAATGCACTTTAAAGGTTTCGTATCGTTGTAATAGTTCAAACAAACCTTATGGGCTTGTCCTACTTTGGTAATACTAGCAAGTAAGATCATCTATTAACACAGTTTTTCCCTCAAATTGCTTAAAAGGATTTTAAAGAACTGAAGTCTTACTAAGTATTTCTGGTAAAAAGTTAAAAGTACTCTATGGCCTTAGATTATATTGAGGTTTAGTCTCTTTTTTGTACTTAGAGGAAAATGATTTGATGAAGAGTACAGGCTTTCTACTCTACCTTGATGAAAAAGTAGGAAAAAAGTAGGAGTAGTGAAAGAAAAAAAGTAGGAGAAAAATAGGAAAAAGTAGGAATTTATAGGGGAAAAGTAGGAAAATTTCGATCACTTTTAGTGACAATTTTCAGTAAGTATGACACACAAATCACAGTAAGCAATGATTGTAGACTGGTAATGTTCATCATTGAGGAAATCACAGAGAGAAATAAAGGCAGATTGAATTTTCATGTAAAATATACAGAATGGGCGAGCGAAGCGAGCCAGAAATTTTTCAGAAACTTTGAATCAGATGTCGATGACAAGTGAAGCAAGTAATTTTTAACTTTTGAGATGAAAAAGTAGGAATAGTAGGAGGTTTTGAAGAAAAAGTAGGAAAAAATAGGATCAAAATAAAAAAGTAGGAAAAGTAGGAAATAGTAGGAAAAAGTAGGAACAGTAGAAAGCCTGAGAGTATTTCCATGATATTTTTTGTGTAAATTATCAAATCTCACATCACTATCAAATTAAAAGCTATTTCTAGAGATGAATAACTCTATGACGATACCAGCTATTAGTGCATAATTCTCTTATTGCTTGAATCAATTCTTTATTACAATCATTAGTTCTCTATTTAAACTGCCATGTCAACAACTTTCCAGTTAAAAGCTGTTTCCTAAATAGTTGAAAATCGAAGGTCAAGGTCTAAGCTTTAAATTCTTTGTCAATGGGCATTTGAAATACACATCATGGAGAAAAAGTTAACAAAAGGAAATTTGTAGAAAATGCACATAAGTCTGTCTAGAACCATGACAACACTATAATTAATTAAAGTTCAATTCTTCCAACAAAGAATTCTGAACATTTTCAAATTCCTTTGTAATTATTCATGATTAAAAAGATTATCACAATACCAAATAAATGAATAGCTACTGAAGATCTCTTAAAATTGTGGACAAAGAAGGACAACTTTGCAAATACACCGTGTTCCTGATGGGCAAGGAGAGATAACTCTATGTTATCAATTTATAAGACTTCCATTTATTTTTAATTTCATTGCCAACACACCTACAAAAAGACAATCTAAAGAAGCTTAGCATGTGTGACAGACAAATAGACAGAGATATGAAGACAAATAGACAGATTTGTGACAGACAAATAGACAGATGTGTGACAGACAAACAGACATATGTGTGACAGACCAAAAAAAAATTTAAACTTTATTTATTTTACAAAGTTAAACAAACAAGTTACACAATTTATATTAATGTCTCACGTTGGCTCAGATGTTGGCGTGAGGGGGTCCAAGGAGCAGGAGGAAACCGGAGTACCTGGAGAAAAACCTCCTACTGAGGCCTGGGTGGGGGACCACCTACCCTCCCACATAAGACCCTCCGCCGAACCTGCGATTCGAACCCGGGAACCTAGAGGTGAGAAGCGAGCGCGCTACCACTGCGCTAACCCAACCAATAGACAAATAGATGTGTGACAGACAAATAGATGTGTGACAGACAAACAGACAGATGTCACAAGATGTGTAATGGACAAATAGACGGTCAGTCAGACATACAGTTACTGTGTTTGTACTTCCACTACTTTGGTGTAAAAAGGGGAGGTATTTAAACATAGGTTATCACAGATTACAAAGCTCATCTTGTGGCAGAATGTTACCATGGCAGCAAAATTCAATTAAAATATTTTTCTAAGTAAACTGGATTTTAAAAGCAAAATCACTTGAGCAAAAAAAAGGGGGGGGGGGGAATAAAAGGTACATCCAATAAAAAATTATGATCACTGAGCGAAATAAGTCCCCTACCAGCATAAATTACCATAAAACTGAATTTTGCAAGTCATCAAGGGGCATAACTCCTCGAAAAATAAGCCTAGCATGATGAAAGTCAAACTTGATCTGTACTTATCCAATACTAAGTCCTGTATCAAATGTCAGCTGAATACCTCTATCCGTTGCAGAAAAAAGTCCAGATAACTTAATTTTGCAAGTCATCAAGGGGCATAACTCTTCCAAAAATTGGTCAAGCGTGACGAAAGTCTAATTTGCTCTGTAACTATCCAATACCAGGCTGTGTATCAAATTTCAGCTGAATATCTCTATCTGTTGCAGAAAAAAGTCCGGAAAACTGAAAAATGGGACAGATGGACCGAGAGTAAACTAAGAGTCCCCTTCTGCATTGCCGGTAGGGGACTAATAAGCAAGTTTGAAACATGTAGCACTTATACTTTGCTCAATATTGGCTTTTAAAAGCAAAATCATTCAAGCAGAAGAAGTAGGTCAAAGTCATTTTATGAAAGTTTGATCAAAGATAAATCACATATGCAAGTTTGGTACAAGTAGCACTAATACTTTGCTCAATATTGCCTTCTAAAAGCAAAATCACTCAAGCAGAAAAAGTAGTTCAGATGTTGCATCAGTTGCATGAGTCCATCTCAGCATTCCAAGATGAATCACTTAAGGAAGTTTTGTAACTATTACATCAGTACTTTATCAGATAGTAAGCTACCCCAAACTTCTTAACACAGTCACACTGAGCTACCTTTAACTTTTTAATTGTCACTGAAGTGAAAAATGTAGGTCAGATGCAGCATTCAATGTATGGGTTCACCTCAGCATCCCAAGATGTATCACATGTGTAAGTTTGGTTACTGTAGCATCAGCAATTTGTCCGATACTGGGCTACCCCAAACTCCTTAACCAGACATGGACGTGTGGGGATATAGCATAAGCCCAATCAATTTTGTCAAGGTGAGCTAAAAATGCTGAATATAAGTATATACTTAATCACTGTACCTACATTCCGTCATGGTGACAGGCGGTACCAATTTGTATGTTTACACCCCTTAATATCAATAAATAATACAGTTCATTTTGAATTTGTACAATCAATGTGAAGATAATGTTAAGATCAAGGAATAGTAAAATGCAAATGATCATAAAAATCGAGTTGGGACACTATATTTCAACCGAATCAAAATGACTATGATGTAGGTACCGGAAATTCTTTAATGTAGGTACCACAAATCTTTGCTCAAATACTGGTACCTACTTCCTTGTCATTTTCATACTCTCAACATTCACTGTACATTTTACAATCAATTTTGAAATTACGTAATTTCCATCATTTATCCATACACAATCTTCACATTGAGTGTATAAATCCAGCATGCACTGTGTTGTTTATTGATATTGAAGGGTGTAAACATACAAATCGTTATCGCCATGACAGGATGTACGTGCATCTGCTTTACACCAGTGTTAATGTATGTAAAGATAATATACACATTACCACCAGACACTTTGTAAATTGTTTATAAAAGAATGCTTATTCAACACATTTGACTTTGACTGTGAAAACTGAATCAGAAAATTAAACACCAATTTCATTTAAGGTGTGACAGCTGTATAAGATTTTATGCAGTTTTCAACCAAATTATAAGTGACATTTCTTTCTTATAAAAAAATTGTGGACACTTTCACCTATCTAGTCTTGAAGTCTGATCTTAACTCTTTATTTTAAGTGCAAAAAAAGTATACCTTGTGTTTATAAATCGAAAAATAATTACATATAAAGTACACAACCCTCTGTTTACGTACATGCGTGCATGATTACCTCTAAGGACCCCCATGGTCAGAATCGCATCAAATTTGATATAAAAAATGATTTCACATATGTATTATTTTCTGAAATGTCTTCGTCTATTCTCAAAGATTATACTTGTATCAAATTCAAGTTTATAATGCTTGTCATTGTCAACATTTCATAGTAAACACGTGGTAGCTCTGACGTCAATTTTCGTGACCTGGGGTGTGTTACAAATTTGATTGGCTTATACAGCCATGTGACCTTAACCTAATAATTTCTGCTTTACCTCACTATTGTCCTAAACAAAACGACAATTTAAGAATGTATAAAGGTATAATATCACCAACAATCAATGACTTATTCCTTGCTGGTCAACTGATGAAAAAAATATTTTATTTGCTTACGTTGATCATGTTTTGACCAAGTGGAATTTGACAAGTCTTATGGCTGCATCTGATATTTTAATGTGTACTTATCTGTCCATCCAGAAGTCAGATAAGAACACATTAAAATATCAGATGCAGCCATAAGACTTGTCAAATTCCACTTGGTCAAAACATGATCAACGTAAGCAAATAAAAATTTTTTTTTTCAAATCCATGAGAGGAATATCTACTGGTCATTTGTTTTCATTTTACTGAAGCTAAACTTTTATCAATGGTGTGTCATAGGCAAGATGTGCATCAGAAATGATGATCATGAGAACCATGCATGCAAAATAGCTTTCATTTACAATACAAGCAATGAAAGAAACATATAAACAGGAAAGGCTGACATAAAAATAGTGAATGACAGCATAATCTTTCACTAGATTCATAAATTCTCTCATGTTCTTTGAGATTTGAGTCTTCAGTGAGTTGAAGCACACATAAACATAAAAGAGATATATTGACTGTCCTGCCTACCTTAGGGTCCTCTACATATGATAAATGTCCAGCTCTCTGTTTGACATATAATACACCATTATTCTGTAGTACTAACCTACAATGAAATAATAAAACAACTAATCCACTAATAACATAAAACATCATTATTCTGTAGTAAATAAACAATGTATGATACATAAGACTTTTTTTAAAATTACTTGGTCCAAATCCTTACAATGGTCTTTTGTAGACAAAGAGAGACAACCCTTGCTACTGAACTTACTTCAGAGTGTTCCAGTTCTTGTTAATGTTGAATACAATAGGCCAGTAACGTGGTCCTAGAATCTTTACCTGAAATAAAAATACAGAAATACTATATACTATACAAGAAGTTTACTGCATGTATTCAAGACTACAAATAGGGACTATCAGAATGTTTTTTGAAAATGTTAAGCATTATTAATTTCCATGCAGAGGTATGTGGTAATGATATGAACTAGGTGAAGTGGACTGACACATAAAAATAACATGTATGTTATGTGTACAAAGTGTATAAATTTATGCCAATATTATTTGTAGAAACATCATTTCAATGAATTATAGTTCGTATATCTGTTCCAAAAGTACCCCTGCTTTGGATTAAACATCCAAAACATGAATGTCAAGTGTACTAAAATATGTTCAAAGAAGAGCTCTCTGATCTCTAAGGAAACAAATGCAATGCATGAAAAATTGTAATATATGTACTGTTAAGCTTTATTGCATCACTTTATTTCTGCTCGTATACATCAACATTGATTATGACTACTTAGTAGATTTCGCTTTATATTGGTATTTTTTTTCATGATGTATGTCTACAAATATATATGTGTTACATACAGTACCTCTTCTATGAGATCGAGCTGGGGTAAGAGGGAGGGTGCCAAGGTCTGAAATGATTCACTACCATAATTCTCTGTACTCTGAAACATGTGAAAGTAGAGAATTCATTAAAGAAAATTATTGTCGGAATGAACAAAATAATAGTAATAATCCAAAAATAAAACACAGCTGAAAACGGTATGGCCAGATTGCAAAGTAATTTTTTGTAAGTAACTAGATCAAAGTCCAAGATCAAGGTTACAAGTTACTACAATAATTGAAAGGTCTTGTCTGAGGCAACCTACCTGTATAATGCATATAGTTCCTGAGATTTTGTTTCAACCAGAATCTTAACCAAAATCTTTCACTAGGTCAAAGTCCAAGGTCAAGGTCACTAAGTCAAATGTTATGGCTGGCATAAATTGAAAGGTCTTGTCATGGGCTACCTACCTGTATAAATATAGAATAACTGTCTTTTGGAATGTGATTATACTGTGATAACCTACAATATAATGGATCCAGGAATTATGTTAGCGCATTATGAGAAACATAATTCCTGGATCCATTGTAGGTTATCACAGTATAATCACATTCCAAAAGACAGTTATTATATATATTTACATTGCAGTTTTTCATGCTTTAATGACGTTAAAATATGTTTACAACTACATTGCTAAGGCTCTGTTACTACGTACCATCAAAGTTCAAATCAATCCCAACTTACTATGACGTCATAGTTCAAATCGCGCCACTGCGGTTATACTTCTATAATCTCAGTGTAAATTCTATACAAATGAATGGGCATATGTAAACATTGTTATGTATCTACTGCACATACATGTAGTTCCTGAGATTTTGCTTCAACTAAGAACTTAACCAAAATCTTTCACTACTGTACATGTACATGTAGGTCAAAGTCCAAGATCAAGGTCACTAGATTAACTGTTACTGCATAAATTGAAAGGTCTTGTCATGGGAACCTACCTGTATAATATTGTTTCTACTGCGTATAGTTTCTGAGATTTTGCTTCAACCAGAAACTTAACCAATTCTTGAGGACGGACAGATGCACAGACATATAGACAGACAGATAGACTGAGACATATTGTCAATCTATAGACCCAAATTGCTTTGCAATCTTGCCAACAAAGGAATATGCATGATAAGTGTATCATTATATAGCTAAATTATTCAGCTAGAGTTTTATTTTTTTTAATCATTTTCAATCTGTGTTTCACTTAGATCACTCATGTCTTTACATAATTATATCATTGAGTTTTTCTGTGTCAAAACAATCACATGACGTATATAATGTCAAGTAAGTTAATAAATAGAATGTAGAGCTATTGTTTTCTCAGGTACAGATGTCACATGAAAAATACCAACTTTGTATCATAACACAAGACTATCACAAGTTTTAAAGGAGTTTAAAAACATTTATAAAACACCGCTAAAGACGATATGACAGGATTGCAAAGTAAGTTTTTGTCACTAATTGGGTCAAGGTCAATAGGTCAAAAAAGGTTTGTCAGAGGCAACCTACATGTATTATATAAAGTTTCTACTGCATACAGTTCCATAGATTTTGCTTAAACCAGGAACTTTAACCAAAATCTTTAACTAGGTCAAAGTTCAAGGTCAAGGTCACAAGGTCAAATGTTACGGCATAAATTGAAAGGTCTTGTGATAGGCAAGCTTCATGTATAATATAAAGTTTCTACTGCATATAGTTCCTCAGATTTTGTCTCAACCAGAAACTTTAACCAAAATGTTGACGGCAGACGGACATTGTCAATCTTTAAACCGGAATTGCATTGCAATCCGGCCAAAAACGCAATCATAACATACATGTAATACTGAATAAGGAAAAAAGAGATTTAGAAGTTATAATAGCTGTAAATACTTGTCTACTTTAATCTTACTCTAAATCTGATTTCCATTGGAACATAACAAGGAAATCCAGTATCCACGTCTCTGGGGAGTACAAGCCTGGGTTCAGCAGCTAATACATATAAATGTCGGAATGCTTGTAAATGATACCTGTAGAAACAATAAACAACATAAGCTGAATCTTTATAAACATATAAATTTTTCAGTATCTGTCAGATGGTTTACAGGGAATAATTCATGTTTTGGGGTTTGACAGGCTGATGTTCCATTTGGGACTGTTTGTAATGCAAAAACTATAATGATGTTATTTAATTTCTATATATGCACAACCAATGTACATGTAATTCCCT
The DNA here is from genome assembly GCA_033119305.1 of Pinctada imbricata. Taxonomy (NCBI): domain Eukaryota; kingdom Metazoa; phylum Mollusca; class Bivalvia; order Pterioida; family Pteriidae; genus Pinctada; species Pinctada imbricata. Next base: position 30,781,351 of record VSWD01000009.1, read on the forward strand.
TAGATGAAACTCTTGAAGTGGTACACATTGTATTCCTGCATGTTATGCCCGTGACATCACAATGCATAAACTCTAACCTGCAAACTGAACCCGCGTTGACCAAAATGTTAATGTTACCCTTTTATCTGGAAAACCCGATTTCAGAAAACAAGAATGAAACTGAAAATTGTGGTGTATATATATACATGTATATATAGAATAAATGTCATAATTTGTGTTTTGTATTAATATGCAACGTACAGCAAATGCATTCATCCCATGAAATGCACTAACGAGCACTACACGTACGTTAAATGCACTTGCTGTGTGTTGCATACCCATAACAAACTCAATTATTGTCTATACAGAAATATTATCCTTGTAGCATAGTTTGCCTGAAATTTTTCGCTGGTTTCCATAGAATTTAATGGTGTCACGAATAGCTTATATCAGATACATGCACAAATAGGAAGAAACTATTGATACTGAAAAAATAGAATTAAAACTTTGCAACAGAATGTGACTAAGTTTTACTAACCTGTTATCATTGCTGTGCTGAGGAAACTTAGGGAAGAAGGCACACAACATCACAGCTATAGACTCTGGGGTAGATTTCAAAGAGTATCTGGAATTCAAAATGTTACATGTTGGATACATCAGGTTCAAGTCGACATGGCTCAAGTTTACATGGAAAATTAAACTACATCTCGCAGTGTTCACTTATGTGCCCAGACGAATCGCTTTGGTTTGAAAATAGACTCTGGACTTACATTTCAGAATCGTAGAGAAAACCCTTTTAACTGGTTTAGGAAATTCTTAATACATGTATTGCAACATTGAAGTTTTCACTTTGTAATCCCTGGATAATGGTTACATCATTTGTCAAATATCACATGTAAGTTGCAAAAGTAGATACCAATAGAATACATGTAGTGTGATACTTAGGGTTTGTGTTTTACAAAAACTGACAGTGTATCGGCAAATCAACCGTTAGAAATTGGGTTTACTGCAAGGTGTTAGCAGGTTGTAAAACATCAATATGGTAACACTATTCTTATGCTTTAGTCAGTAATAAGCTAGAAAATGCCTGCTTTGAACGGTTGCACAGAGGCCCGATACATACCTGCCACCTCCTAAAAACAGAAGGCCTAATGCCATACTGATGGCCATATAACATCCATACACTACAATGTGATTGTACGGAGGTCCTATACGGGATCTCAGCATTCTACATAATCTCATCACTTCTAAATTTCCCTGTGCCACTCATCACCTACAGAATAAAAGAATCAGGTTTACAGTTTACAAAGAAATATACATGTAATCAGTGCCATGGTCTAGTGGTTAGGGCGTTAGGCCAGTCACCTAAAGGTTGCTGGTTCAAGCTTCACTGAGACCACAGCTCGGCTGCAATAAACAAAGATGTCCTTGTTTATTTATTTAATTGTTTACGTGTCTTGCTGTATTAAAAAAAAAATAAAAAGAGAAATATGCTTTTCATTGAAAATAACATGAAAAGTTTTGCATGATTAAAAGTTGGCCAAACTACATGTATAAAGGTCATTGTACTTTAAAGAGAATTTTGATCATGTTAACAGATTTTTTATTTAGTTTGTGAGTTTGTGTTCCTTTTCTATATAACTGAATATCAAGACATTGTGATTTACAATACTCTAGCAAAAGGCAATTGCAATAAGCCAACTGGTATAGAAATGAAAGATAACAATCTTCTGACAAAAGAATTGGCTTATTTTTGCTATCATAGTATGACAATTTTAATTTTGCTATCATAGTATGACAATTTTAATTTTACCATTCCTAATGCTAGGAGAACTACCACCATACAGTTCTCTAACGCACTTCGTCCGGTCTGTTCTACACTGTTAGGTATACTCATCACCTTCAAAGACAGGTTCATGCACTTCATCTAGAAAGATATAATACAAAAATTATTGCATAAATCAATCAGAAAAGTACACAAAATTCAGCAAAACCAATGAGACAAAGTGAAATGGCCTTGAGACCAAGAAATAATTCTATGATTTTAAAATACAGCTTGCAGCATATTGTGGTTACACTTACAACAAAAATGTGTCATGGTTAAAAACAAGGGTTCTGAAAAACTTGTGTATGAGATTTTAAATACATGTATCATCATTTAAATTTAATTTCTGAAGAATCAAAATGAAAGGTCAACATTTTTTTCAAACTTACCAAAGCATCAAATGCTGCAGCATTAGCTGTTCCTGCAAACTTCAATCCAACGACCATACAAGCTCCTGCTACTATGTTACAGTAACCCTGACTGAAAAATTTACATAATCTTGGAATACATTTTCCTTTCTAATAAAAAATACGAGTATGACTGCTGATCTCACTTTTTTTATACATCAATGCTTTTAATATCATCGATGAATTTTGAATTACTACTGAATCACTGTTAAGAGGACATTCAAACATACAGTGTCCTCTTCCAGCATAACAAGCTTGCTAAATATTTAAAACATTAAAATTTTTGAAGAAAATGTTTCTACACTGTACTACTAGATGGGTGTAAAGTGTGAACTAAACCAAAGTATTGACTTATTTTCAATGAGTGTTTGGCATTTCAGTTGTGGTTTTAGTAATATCTTACCTCATGGTCTCATAATCTATTAAATTATCTTCATCCTCATCTTCCCTTCCTCTTTTAAAAGCTCGGTCTTTTATCAACTATAGATAACATCAAATATCATTTGTACATCAAGTGTAAAAATATTTTCAATATCTCACCACAGTTTACATAAATATTTAAAAATATTTCATGTAAGCTAATTCAAACCTTTACAAGTTGAAATTTCATTTGTTGCAATAAAATTATGTCAGTTGTAATATGATTTGTTGAGAGAGAAAATCCTAAAATTCTTGTAAAACTCAAACTAGAAACAAGAGTATTCATATTATTTTTTTATTACAGCTAAAGAACCATAAGTCATGTTTACATGTATATTAGATTGTCACTGTAACAAAAACATGATAAGTACACATAATAGAAGTACCTGTGGAATGTTATCCATGATCCATTCAAAGCTTGGCATCACAGAGTCCCATAAAACTAAACCTCTGGCTAAAGTCTGAAATGAAACAATAGAAAATTTGGTCCTCTACCAACCCAGTTAACCAGGAGACAAGATTTAAATAAATAAGGCTCTATGATCTGTTAAGGTCACTACAGATATTTCTTATTGTCATAAAAATTAAGAACATACTTAAACAAAATAAAACAGCGTTAAAGACAGTATGGTGATATCAAAAAGTAAGTTTTTGTCAGTAATATTAGTAAGGTCAAAAGTATGTTATCAAATCTATTTTACCCTGAGTAGCAGGAAGTCTGGTCTGACATGATCCAACATGAACTGTGTATCAGGTGTAACTAACCAATCAGCTACAGCTCTATATGAAAGAATATTTCACATTACAAATTGATAAATGAAAACCATACAAATGTAAAACAAAGATTTAAAAGCTTTATTTTTTTTTCTAAGAGGGAGGTTTCTTTATCCTAAAATTATCCTAAAATTAAATGTACATGTCCATTGCAATTATTTGCTCCTTATACTTATACATGTATGTAACCATATTCAATTCAAGATGAATGTCACTGAATATTTGAGACATACATGTACATGTACATGTGTATGTGACAATGGCAGATTTAGGGGATCATCCAAACTTTTACTCAAAATCCTAAATTATGTGCAATTTTCAGTCAGATTCATCTCTGGACTCAGGGCAAAGGGATCCCTGGATCTGTAACTGTGTAATGATATACATGTATCAAAGATGATCTATCGCAAAAACGTTTGGAGTGACAAATTCTATCACAATTAATGAACACAGTACAAATGTAGTAGACCATATGCATAGACAATACGTTAATGTACATTTGTTAATTTTATTTACTTACTTGTTATTGGTTTTAAAGTACAGCATTCCCAAAGCAAGAGTAGCTCCAGGTGATGTCACATCCACGTTGACACAGTCTCCCTCCTTATATAATTAGAACCATCGTTTTATCATAGGGTACAATTTCACATAGGTAATATGGTAAATAAACAACATATAGAATAAGTGAAATATGAAAAAAAAATCTCAATCACAGAGATACAGGACACATTTGGATATTAAAAAACCTTAATAAATGTTGTATTTAAGAATTTCATGAGAACAGCTCTAGTGCACTATGGTATGACTTGTTTTGATTTACTTCTTACAATTCCATTAATGATTGCATTTTAGTTTCATGTATATAACATACATGTAGCTACCTAATGAGTTATTTCACAAGAGGGACAACTTACATGTATTTGGTAGCTAGGTGACCTGAATCTCTCTTTATCTCTACCAGTCTGAAAAAACAAACATAGGTAATCACAGATTATGAAGCTCACCTCGTGGCAGCAAAATTCAATTCAAACATATTTCTAAGTACATGTATATTAGCTTTTAAAGGCAAAATCATTCAAGTGGAAAAAGTAGGTCAAGGTCATTTTATGAAAGTTTGATCAGAGATACATCCAATATACAAGTTTGGTACATGTAGCACTTATACTTTGCTCAATATTGGCTTTTAAAAGCAAAATCACTCAAGCGGAAAAAGTAGGTCAATGTCATTTATTGAAAGTTTGATCAAAGATACATCCAATATGAAGGTTTGGTACATGTAGCACTTATACTTTGCTCAATATTGGCTTTTAAAGGCAAAATCACTCAAGCAGAAAAAGTAGGTCAAGGTCATTTATTGAAAGTTTGATCAAAGATACATCCAATATGCAAGTTTGGTACATGTAGCACTTATACTTTGCTCAATATTGGTTTTTAAACGCAAAATCACTAAAGTGGAAAAAGTAGGTCAGATGCTGCATCCGATGCATGGGTCCATCTCGGCATCCAAAGATGAATCACTTGTGCAAGTTTGGTTACTGTAGCATTAGTACTTTGTCAGATACTGAGCTACCCCAAACTTCTTATCCAAGTCACTCAAGCGGAAAATGTAGGTCAGATGCTGCATCCGATGCATGGGTCAATCTCGGCATCCAAAGATGAATCACTTGTGCAAGTTTGGTTACTGTAGCATTAGTACATTGTCAGATACTGAGCTACCCCAAACTTCTTAACCAAGTCACTCAAGCGGAAAATGTAGGTCAGATGCAGCATCTGATGCATGGGTTCACCTCAGCATCCAAAGATGAATCACTTGTGCAAGTTTGGTTACTGTAGCATCAGTACTTTGCCAAATACTGAGCTACCCCAAACTTCTTAACCAGACGCGGACGCGGACGCACGGGGGTATAGCATAAGCTCACACAACTTCGTCGAGGTGAGCTAATAATATCATAATCATATACATTATAAACAATTTAACATACATTATACAATGTATTATATACTGTATATGCTGGTTATTTCAACTCAAGAGAACAAGCGTTAAAGAAACATACATGTATTTGATGTCTGTGATTGTCTTAATCCCTTTTAATACGTCCTAGTCTTTGAATAATAATACTATGGACTTTAGTTTTACTGAGTATTGAACAGGTACGTGCATGCTGTCATAATTTCATATTAAGAAAGCTAAAAACCTCATTGTTAAAATATAACATGACAGACAAGATTTTCTGATATACAGACAGACACCTAATATGAAACTCTTACCATAGGTCTCTTTTCTCCTCCCACCATAAAGTGACACAGTGTATCTGCCATGTTGAGATCTGATGACCACATTAGCTCTGTTCCTTTCTGTAAATGGAGAATAAAACAGTAATAAATCAAACATTTTGGCACATACGTTTCATGTAAATACATGACAGTAGAGTGATACACATTTTTATAGGTTTACTAAGTCTTAATTTCAATATTCTTTTGTCTCATTACAATGTAAGTGATTACTTGCTATTATTCAATATTTTTAAATTCTCATTTCAGGATAAAATAGAACAAATGAACGAATTGATTTTAAACTTCTTTGTTATACATTCATATGGTGTTTTGAGAAGTTGACTTTTAAAAGTTTATTCTTAGACTATGGTGCTGGGCATAGGAGAGTTTATCCCTATAACCACGATATATGTATATGTTTTGAATGTGCAAATAGTATAACGTCAGCCAATCAAAGCCCATGGCAGCCATTTTGGATAATTGATTAGGTCGAATAACACAAATTTGTTAGAGGACCTAGCGTACTTGCTTCCTGTACTGTTTTGTGAAATTCTATGCAGCAGTTTCTGAGGAGAAGTTGAAAACCTTAACAAGTTAACAGCAGACAATGGACAGTGCACTATGACAATAGTTCACTTCAGCTTTGATCAGGTAGCTAAAAGCCACATTCAGTGAAACTTTACACAGAGATAACAATTCCTAGAGCCATACCACCTGCAGGGAGTATGATTAACTGTTATACATGTATATAACATGAACACAAAGTTTACCCCAAACATGACAAGTCCAAGTGACACACCAGCTGCCACGGAGTACGACTATCTGTTATACATGTAAATTACATGTACACAAAACTTACCCCAAACATGACAAGTCCTAGAGCCATACCAGCTGCCAAGGAGTACGACTCTCTGTCCATACAATTCTCCATCTCTGGTCCTGGAGGTCTACCTACATGTCACATACACAAGGAAATCGCACTTAAAAAATTTTGTGATTTATATACAAATAACATACATGTACATGTATAATACACATAAACTATAACTGAGAAAATTGAATACACTTTGTAGTTTTTCAAATTCTAATTTTTCTTTACACAAAATGAATATCTAAAACTGTGGATGATTATCATAAATTCATACATTCACAAATGAAAATTCAGCTTCATATGAAACGGTTAATAATCAGCACATGTATCACATTATACAGACCTATTTCTGCTAGTAAAACTTCTGTAGTATGCCTGTTCCCAGTGTTCTGGAACAGCAGCCCCACCCCTAGGACGGCTGTCACAAGTATATTGTGGAGGAAATTCAGCTCATTGGACGTGGGGTAAATATTCATCAATATACAGGTACATGTAGTACGTTGTATATATACATGTATTATACAGACCTATTTCTGCCAGTAAAACATCTGCAGTATGCCTGTTCCCGGTGTTCTATGACAGCAGCCCAACCCCTAGGACGGCCGCTACCGGGACATTCAGGTCAGTGGAGGGGGGGGGGGGGTTAAATATTCATCAACATACATGTACATATACATGTACATGTATAATACAGACCTATTTCTGCCAGTAGAACATCTGCAGTATGCCTGTTCCCAGTGTTCTGGAACAGCAGCCCCACCCCTAGGACAGCCGCCACCTGTATGTTGTGGGGGACATTCAGCTCAGTGGAGGTTGGGGGTAACAGGGCAGGAACGTGGATACTCAACATCTTAAACGTGGTTAGATCCATGGTGCCTCTCCTGTAGTGTATAGTATTACAAAGATTTTTTAGTGGATGAAAAATAAGCAGTCTATTCAAAAAGAATCTGTCAAGTTAAAACTAGGCATACATATAGAATGGAAATTCCCTCATTGTGCAAGCAATTATATGCTACTTTGTTTAACACTAAAATTATCAAATACATTTACTTTTGCTGTCTTTTATTACAGCATGAGAGCATGGTACATGTACTTAGTATGAAAGAATATACTCACTTTGCTGCTGCCATTCCAATCAACAGACCAATCGTTGTGAACTCATGACCCTGAAAATTCAGTTGTATATAAATGTACATTGTATGTTAAAGTCAGTCAAACATTTACATATCCAAATGCAGGGTTCAAACTCTTATATTCAACTTATATTCATCTATGTAAAGATCAAGGTTCCATAGTCAAGGAATTTTTTAAACACCACAGACACGTAAACATTACACAGACAAGGACATTTTTTTATCTATTCATAAACACGTAACATAGAGGTGTGTATATGTCCGCCGACCCATGGTACTAGTGAGACTCGAACCAGAAACCTTTCAGTCACTGGCCCGACACCTTAATCTCTAGACCATGGCACCAACAATAATATTGTATGCTGACTGGACAAAGTTACACTAAGCGTGTCTCTAAATACAAACAAAACTGATATTGAAGTAACTCACCTTGCTCAAGTAGTCATGTATGTTGAGAGTGTTTAGTTTGACCAGATGACCATTCAACCCAAGAGCCATCAGAAACCCTGCATATTCATTGGTTAGTTCATTTGTCTTTGATTTGTTGTACACTATCCATGTGGAGTCTACCTACAAAGTGATAGAAAACTTCTAGTTTAAATGATTATTTCTGAAAGTGTAATTTATGAAAGCACTATCAAAAGGTAACAAATCATCTGTCACATGTATCATTCCTACACAAGTAATTTACATTTTGTATTTGAAATACATATTTTCAAAGTAGAAAACGTACAGCATCCATTAAATACAGGTAAACATATACAGTGTAATTTCAAACTATTTAATGTATACATTACATGTGATGAATTGGCTATCCTCAGCCCGGCAGCCACACCATTATGGAATTGTGGCCAGGCACTCATATTAGGGGGTGTGTCTATGTGGGTCAGGTCAACTGTTGCATTCCTGTGGAGAAAAAAAAATAAATTTACATAAAACTAAATCCTGGAATTATTTATTTTCTAAATCTCCATCAAGATACATGTACATGTAAAATGTACAGATTTTGACTGTTATGCTATTAATTGTTTACGTGTACATGCACATTACACATGTACTTCAACAGTCAGAAATGAAGTGGGTATATATACATGTTGATTAAACATGTAAAATTGACATTGTAGCAAGTTTTTGCTAAATTCGAAGTACTTTCCACATATTTAGACAGTACATGTATCAAGTATTGATAAAAAAAAAATTCTTGGAGTCAATCAATGATGCTTGTATAAATTTCCAAAGAACCTCTTCACATTACCTTTTGACTTGCATTTTAGACAATCTAAGACACGACATCACTACTTTTGACGTCATAAATAATGTACGATGTCACAGTTAAAAGTTACATCAAATCTTGTGATGTCAGGGTCCTAGGATGCGTAAAATGCAAGTCCACTGCAGTAATGTGAAAATCATCTATTGTAGGAAGTTGTCTTATTCTTCTATTATAAATATATATCATACAATTACACACAATGAGCATACTATATACATGTATGATTTAGAGCAGCATACCTTGGCGGTGCTTTGCCCTGTAGACAAAGTTTTGGTATAGGTAGAGTCTCTGTAGGTAATAGATGAAATGTACTGAGAGTAAATATCCCCCTGTAAAACAAAACAGAATCAATCTTAAATAGAGTAAATACATATACATGTAGCTACAATAAAACTCTATTTCTTTGATAAGCTGTGCTCACATTTTAAAATCTTTCGATGTACATGTACATTCATACATGCTAGATGTCCCGGCGGGACAAAAATATCCTGCAAAATCACATCTAAAAAATCTGTCCTGTGGGGACACGAAAATTCCCGTAAAATTGAAATTTATCCCGAAATGTCCCGTATTTCAGTGCAAAGTCATTTTCCTCTTTCATCGTTCAGAGAGTCACATAATTGTTGGCAAAACAGCTGATCAACGGATCGATACTTACGGTGTTCCTGAGATTATAGGTGTGAAAACGTTTATACTTCATATGATTATCTCAGGCCGATTGGTTTTTTTTCTCAGAAACTGCCCCATGCTATGATTTTATGCCGACGAGACTTTTTTCAGATAAAAATATCCGTCCAGCCTCATGTCTGATCGCTGGTTAAATTCAAAAGTATCAATTTATTAAAAGGAAATGATGTTATCCTTTTAGATATTTCAGTAATCACAGGGCGTCCAGTGATTAAAAAAACCTTGACGTTACGAGTAATTTTACGATAGGTGTGCGACAGAATATGCTTTATGTCCAGACTTTATTCATGCATTGTAAATATTTTAAAAGAAACTGTAAAAGAGTTGTACCCATTGACGACTCAGCCACTTGCCCCTCTTCCAGCCAATGGATTTAATACGCTCTGAAGTTGAAATGGCTCGCGAAGATGCCACGTATCGCTGACAAAAAATCAAAGCACTGAAGGTACTGAGAGTGAATAGCTAAATATCAAAATATGTATCATTTATGCTGTATGTCATCAAACTTTCCTTCGTAGACAAGTTTATGCAAGTATAGAATAATACTGAAATGCAAATATATAATGATGTCATTAGAATTAAAAGACGACCATGCTCGAACTAGCATTTTCAAAACCGTCAATGCTAGTGGCCGACCCAGAGGGTTGACTAAGGGGGTAGGGAAGGTAAGTATAGTGGAAGAGGGGAGTTGGTTGTCGAACAATCTGAGACAATCTCTAACAAATATCTTCCATTAGTATTCCTTGAATTCTATAAAGATCAAATGAAAAAAATATTCCTTGAATTTTTTAAAAGATCGAATGACAAAATAAATTGCATTTCATTTTAAAATGCTTCCGGTTTCTGTGATGTACTGGAAGTGTATTACGTTCAATTTCTGAGAAAAAAAAAGATTAAAAGGAATTCAAGGTCTACATTTTCCTTAATTTTGTACGTCCTTGATGCATGTGATATTGTCTTACACGCCAAATTCTTCTTCATTTCCTTCAACCCCATACGTATTCTAGTGGTCTGGAATGTATCAATCCCTAGAAACTTATGACGTTTATGTTAATTTTAAAAGTCTACGCATGATGTTTGGTAGTCGTAATTATTATCTACTTATTAAAAGTTTGCTCGTTTGAGGGATTTATTTGAGAAAGAACTTTTTGATATATAAACAACTAATATATGTACATACATGTATCTTCTCTGGTTTTCTTTTAAACTAAAATCGAAATTTAGACAGTGGAAATGGGACGTGACTGGATGGTGCATACAATGAAAATGATTCTTAATATCGTTGTTTTACATTTAATTACTTTCTGAAAATGAAATGACATCTCCCATAAAATAAGTTTTTGAAGAATATACATGTAGTTGTACCCCCCCCCCCCTCTATCTCACCCTCTCTTACTTCAGGGACGTACGTATGTAAACATGCCTTATCAGATGTTCAATTTTCGGTCCAACAGAAAGAGGACAGGAAATTGGATCAGTACAGCTACTTAAAATTATGTAGTTATGAAACATATCTCCGATTAGTATCAGGTACATCGTATTTGGCCCCTCCCTCGTCAATGAAATAAACGCATATCCACGCATGCACATTGTTCTTTTTAGTGTTTTTACATGTTTATAGTGCTGTCCATTAAAGAAGTTAGTGTTCATCTCACTACATAACCATGCATGTGCTTCTACGTAACAAATCAGCTTGATTCTTATTACATCGTTTATACATAGAAGCAGCATCAGCCCGTCGACCTTCTCCGGCAGAAGAAGATTGGAAGATTTTTAAAATACGTCACGATGCTGAAAACCCTGTGATTTGATTGGTTCGTTCTTCAAATTATACATTTACTGAATCAGGGCTCTCTAACGTGAAAAAATCAAGTGATCACTTAAGAGCTATTTGCTCAAAAACCGGTCTCCACCGATAACCGCTAGAGAAATGTATTTTTTAGCTAACTTGAATAACCCGAGTACATTACATACCAATGAGAAGTGCTTCAATTAATGCTAACCTAAATCTTTCGATTTTTAATGCTGTAGGATATGGATTCCAAACTCAGGGAGATAAATGCGCGTTACGTGTCATAATTAAGACCAATTTATTGGACCCACCCGGAAAATAAAACGACGAGTCCTTATCGTTTGCAATACAGTGAGTAAGGACTAAATTGTGTACATGACAATATGATAACATTTTGTTTATAAGTCAGAAAAATGTCCGGGAATGTATCCGAGAATTCTGAAATTTTTGTCCCAGAATTTTGTCATTTGTCCCTGAAAATTTTCAGCAATGTCCCAGAATGGCTGAAAAAAGTAAATACTTTATGTGATAAAACCTCTATAAATAAGCATTCATGTATATACATCTATACTAAATGTACATAAACATAGACGATGACTTTTAGGATACTCAGTTGAGTGCATATGTACCTACCTCCCAACAGGTAAAGCCATGGTTCTTATACAAATGTTGTATAAATGTCTCTCTTGCTCCTCAATGAAGTCATGATCACTGTTCATAAAAAAAGAGAATTTTCATTTATTTTACATAAAGTATAATGTTACCTCATGGCATACATAGAATTTTGTAAAGTATTTGATTAAAGTTTAGCCAAAAGCAAAAGAATAGAGGTAACTGTCAAAAATTACTTTAATCTAGAATACATTATAAAAAGGTTGCACATGTAAATAAACCTTTCCACTGCAGTCCAGTTGCTTTGGATGGAAAAATAAGTACATTCCCAGTGTAATGACGTTAAGGATTTGAACAGTGATGTAACTAGAGTCGGTATTTTAGTCCATAAAATGTAAATTACCAAATTATCATGAAAAGGCTTATCCATAATGCACAGATTTCAAGAAAATCTGAATATACTATTACTTGAAATTTCAAGCTTCATTTTTTTAGATTAAACATATTTTGTTGCAAATAAACAAAAGGATTGGACACAAGTTATCCAACTTGGATCGTCCTCTCTGAGCTTCATATACTGTACATGTACATATACATAAAATCTACTACATGTACATGTATATGCTATATTGCATATACATGTACATTAAATCTACTATATGTTATATTGCTAGAACACGTACATTGAATCTACTATATGTTACATGTATATTACTAGGACACATACTGCTTAACAACCTGATAACAGGGCATCTTAATCCTTATCAAGATTCATACAATACTTGCCTCAAGAAATTTTCTATGTTAAAAATCATTGCTAAGCTTTCCTGAATATCAATCAGCTGCACTTTACATTACAAAGCTACATCATCAGAAAACACTCGCTGCAAGGCCTTACTCATGTAAAACATTCAATACTTAGCCTTTCCAACATGTACATGTATACATACATGTATATACAAAATGTATGTAACACTGTTAATAGCATGTTTAGATTATCAGGAAAATTTATTGCTATAAGCCATTCTATGTATCTGACCATAGGTCTCTGTACCATGGCAATCCTAGCTGGCCATGATGACTGTAATAGTCTACGTGCCTCTTGTACCCTCAGATCCTCACTAAACCTTAGTTTCAAAGGTAGATAATCAGGACAATGGATCATTATAGACCATTCTACATACCTAACCTCGGGTCTTTGTTCCATATCTACCCTAACGGAGTGAAACAACTGTAAAAGTCTACGAGCTTCTTAAAGCTAGATAACCTATGGAGCGTTACAGACCATTCTACATACCTGACCTCAGGTCTCTGTACCAAGGCAATCCTAGCGGGCCGTGATGACTGTAAGAGTCTACGTGCTTCTTGTACCCTCAGATCCTCACTAAACCTCAGCCTTAAAAGCTGCAAGCATGAAATGTAGTCAATATATATGTAAAAATATATGTATGTTAGACTAACTGAACCTGTATGATCAGCAAGAAATAAAAGTCTTGAATTTGCAGATAAAGTACTTTAATTTCATTATTTTCTTTTTAAATTACAACATATTACTTGTAATGGATAGTAATACATGTATTTCTAACCTCCATGTGTTCCATGCCATCTTCCTCATCCTCCCCCACACTGTCAGGGAGGGGCTTCTTGGTATACACCCCAGGGGCAGCACTCAACTCTGTCTTGTCTATGGACTTCAGCTGAGATAAATCCTGACGGCCTGAAATTTGGGTTCTCATTAACAAAACTTCTACTTATATGGAGAAGTGTTAAGTTGGTGAAAGGTCAAGGTCACAAGGTAAAAAAAAATTGGTATAGATGGAAAGGTCTTGTCACAAGGAACACACATGTGAAATCAAAACCTTATTGCCTATCATTCAAAGGTAATGCCCGATATCAAAGTTTTTGAAAAAAGGTCAAATGTCAAGTTCACAAGGTCAAAATGTTAATACAAATGGAAAGGTCTTGTCACAAGCTATTTACATATGAAATATGAAAGCTCTATCACCTACCATTCGAAAGTTATAGCCCATCTTAAAGTATTTTCAAAAGTAGGTGACAAGGTCAAATATACATGTGAAACATCAAAGTCCTATCACTAACCAATCAAAAATCAGTCCCAATGTTAAAGTTTTTAAAAGTAGGTAAAAGGTCAAGGTCAAGGTTGCAAGGTAAAAAATTGTTGGTATTGATGGAAAGTTCTTGACACAAGGAAAACACATGTGAAATATCAAAGCCCTATCACTTACCATTCAAAAGTTATGCCCAATGTTAAAAGTTTTTGACAGGGTTAAACACACAACAGACAATCAGACAGACAGGCCAAAAACTATATGCCTCCGAATCTTTGATTGTGGCATAAAAATCATACATATATTAAGTAAAACATACCAATAAGAACATAAGCTGGTTCCGGCCAATCAGAAGGTGGGTTACATCGGCAGTGAAAGATAGCCTCTCTGATTGGTAGCGTCAACCCAACAGGGAGATACTCTAGATTTTTCATTGTTAATTCTGTAACATATTAAAATTAACAATCATAATTTGATATGGAATACAGATCTTTAAGAACAAATGAGAGGCATCAAGTTTTATGAAAAAATATTCAAAATAAAGTGGACAAAATCTTAACTCATAAAATGTTTATGGATATCTGGAACAAATAATTTTCATGTTCAATTACAAATTTCTTCACCTTAAATATACAGACTAAGCATCTCTGTTGGAGAAAGTATAAAATCTACTCATGGAAATTACATGAGGCACACCTAACTGAGTACATACATTAGTGATGAACTAATTGCCATCGATCGCTAAAATCCTTTCGATTCCAATTATTGATTTCAATTTCTTAGAACTGATTCCTAAAAGTCTTCCGATGTACAACACTTACATACATGTACATGTACATGTTTTAAAATTAGAGCTGGGCCATTTCATCAATGCATCATAATATTTCATTTGCAAATCTAAGGATTGAAACAATTGTTGCCAGATCGATGTCCGCATCCAAAAAATCCAGGATCTTCTTGTTTTCAATTTTTATTAGCTTGCGCATGGTTATCTTGAAGCAAAACTATAGCTAGCTGGACAGAGCGCTGATTCAAGTTAGTGTCCTTGACAAAGAATAAATCTGCCATGTCAGAACATTTTGGAATACAGATTCAAGAGTAAAACGGATACAAGATAACGAACACAACAAATGTGCAAGTTTTTTTTTCTTCCTGAAGTAAACATGTTCAGTTTTACTTAAAGTCTTCTCAGTTTAGTTATCATGATACATCTACATGTATGTATTGTGTCGGAAGTGTGAATTAGATCGGATCAGATCAGTCCATCATGGTATCGCCAGCCCTTTTTTAAAAATATGGTGATGTACAATAGTAAAATGAATAAATATTGATAATTTTACCTAATTCTGTCATCAATAAGACAATTCTCTCCGTAACACTGGCAGATGGGACGGTGACTGAAAAGCTCCTCGAGAGAGAAAGGTCACATGTTGGTGCCCTGTGACCTGCATATAAAAGAAACAGATTTACATGTATGTACTACCCTAGAAATTACAAGAACATATGCTTACAGTTGTCAGTTATTTTCAAGCAATCAGAATGCTGAGGAACAAGTACATGTACATCCCATATTTGACCTTATATACATGTACTGTGTATAATCTTGACCCTAAAGGAGACCATAACAGCCATTGGGTGTTAAGTCTCGTCATCTTTGACAAGCCCCGTAAGTTGGACTGAAGTATTATTTATAGCCATGTATACATGTATTTAAAAACGTAAATAATGGAAGTAATAAAGGAGCTGATAAGATAAGGCGTAAAATCTGCCCTGAAAAAGTGAAATTTTCAAAATGAGAACTTCAAAAAAATTCTTTCACAAAATTTATGCCAGTTCTTGGTTTCATCATAATCAGCAGTTGCATAAGATTTATCATGCATAGTTTTCCTAAATTTTGGGGCAAAATATGTCTTTTTTCTATAGAAACCAATGGAAAATGGAAAAGTTTTTTAAAACATTGTTCCCCCCTCAGCTACAGAACGCCACTTTTACAGAAGGTGTATATCACTAATACACATCTTTTGACAAAATGGGGTTCTATAGCTAAGGGGGGAACGATACCCCAGAGACGAAAAACTGAAAAAGGGAGGGTGGGGGGCTTTTTACAAATCTGTGTTTTAGGCCGTAATATAAGCAAAATTAATTTTTTTCCCTTTTAAAGTCATTCATTTATTTATTCTAAACATGTTCACATGAAATGCACAAGATTTTGGAATTAAATAAACAGGAGTGTGCAGTTTATCTCTACACAATGTGTATTTCGCGGTAAAATGCCTACTTTGTATTCAATGAATACAAAATACAACCATATTTTAGATTCAAGATTTTAAAATTTATGGAAAAAATTGAGACCAGTCATTTGAATTTAATTTCTAGTATCTTGTATAGACTATAACTACATGTATGTTTTAAATTTTATAGATATCCATATTAGCCAGGTTGTTCTTAATTTTCAACGTTTTTTATCGATATTAGCTTCTTTTCAACATGGCTACCCCCTACTCTTTTGACTGTAATTTTAGTATCTAGAAATAAGCTTACCAAAATAAAAGTTGTATCAGGAATCTCCAAATACATTACATTTTAGTAATTATCAAGTTTTTCTTGCATACAGATCATTGTGTAAAAGAAATACTTAATGGGATTCAGGGCTAAATACAGCCCTTATCTTATCAGCTCCTTGTATGAGAACAAACCTGCAGGAGCTATACGTCGCAGACATCTGTCTATGGCATTGTCTGTGTTCATCTCTTTCTTCAGAAGTAAGGCATATAGCTATAATACAAAGAATTATGTTAAGATCTTGTAGAATTATGAGCCAAACACATGTACATTGTACATACATGTATATGCTGTTAATCCATGGGAAGGGAATATCACATTAAAATTTTTTACTTGAGCATGTACATGTATGTGAGCCAAATTGACTGCTATACAATCATCATATTTGATTTTATACTACATTAAAAATCAAGTACACTTACTGAAACAATATTTTTGATGTTGTTACAAACTCCTGGTATATATGGGAAAGCCCCACATGTATCTCCCGATAGACTTGACGCCACCCACTGGTCAACGGACATCACAAACTGAGTATAAACACCTGGGTACTGCATCTTGTGTAGATTCTCTGAGGGAAAAATTAAGGATGCATGTAAATTTAAACTTATGATTCCCTTGAAGGAAACTTCTTAGATTTCTTTTTTCTACAAAAATATTGTGAAACTCAAGTTCATTACATTTCTTTAATTTTTGTAATAAAAGCTTGTTATTTTCCAGTTCTTCTTATTTGTGAAACAGAAAAATATATTATTTACCTTCTTTACAAAGAATAAGTTTCATAAAAAATCCTTGACCTCTTGAAAATTTCCAAACTTCTTTCCATGATCCCAAAGACAGACAGCAGATGGACAACATGTAATACGATGTATGCACAATACTTTTTCATGCATGTAGGAATTTAAGAAAATTTTGATTGCATGTGCCCATAGCAGGAGGATTTTTTTTCATTCATATTGAAAAGCAGTTTATAGTCAAAATATGAAATTCGAGAGATTCTTCAAACTTTTTCATTATGCTACGGAGTTTTCAAAATATAAAAGTGAGAAATGGTGACAATCCAACATACATGTACATGTATTACAAGACTGTAAAAAATTTTTATTCCTCCTCTAGACCAGGGTCAACTCTCCTGATTTTTTTTCTTTCTTTCTTTCTTTTTTTTTTCATTTTCTTCCTACATCATGATCTTTACATGTATAAACAGTGTTATTTCTTTACCTTCTGTGACTTGGCTCACATCATCAACAACATGAAAGAGTGACGGGTAATTTCTACAGTAGTAGTCCATGTACGTACTGCATCGTAAGTCACTATAAATAAATATTTAGTGCACATAATATAATAAGGAATCTGGAACTGTGATAAACTGAACAAAGTCTAAATTCTGATATACAGAATTTGAAAATAAACCTTCAACGGACAGGTCATGAAATACAAGGAACATTACTCAGACACATAAATTTAAATTAAAACATACATGTATTAGTGCTTACCTGGCTATTTGGAACAGAATTTTTACTAGGTATTGTAATTCATCTGCCAGTAATGTGTTCAATTTCATTTCCTACAAGTATAAAGCAGTAATAGGCTAATAAAGGTCATCATATACTGTATGTAAATTTATTTCAGCAAGATTTATACATGTTCATTATTTTAGTCGAAAAGTCCATTTTCCAGATAAAAGATATGACCGTTCTTAACCTTGGTTTTATAAACATAGACACCAGACTTCACATCATTTGGCAAAATTTTCCATTGTGACGTCACATCTGATCGCACCGTCTTGAAGCACCTTGATGTGTTGTCATGCAATTTATTTTGACGTCACAGTGAATATATTGTGAAATTTTGTGATGTCTGGTGTTTGACTGTCTCACGAGTTTACTGGAAAATCAGCTATTAGATTTGTGTAGTCTCAGTGTTATCATTACAGACTTTACTAAATTATCTATCTTTAATAGATTACAATAGGAAATGAGACAAGTGCTCGAAATTTATAATATGCTGATACATGTATTTATATTTGACAAAATATTATCCTTTTTCCAATAAAATTTGGTTAAGCTAAAATAAGTACACATACAGTATTCCTTGAGAATACAAAACCTTTAGAAGACTTAAGTGTTGCCAATTTACCTCTAACTGTTATAAATTCACAATAAATTATGCATAAATGCATATCTAACCTCAAAGATAAGATGTAAGGCTACAAAGACAGATGGTATATGAGCAAACAAAGCAGCAGTCTGATTGATGGCACATGGTCGTGAGTATGACGTAGCGTCCGGTATCACAGGGCACGGCTTGAGTCCTAGTACAGCATCATAACCATCCATATAATATCTGTGATGGTCAGAGTTCACCATATATTCCCAGTCCTATGATGAAGAATTTTTAGGTATACATGTGTTATGAAGGAAAAAAATGAAAAATCTACTTGTAAATGCTTTTGTACTGACATGCATAAGCAATATGTACACCAAATACATGTAATTCTGCTTCTTGTCAAATGAGAATTTAAGATCATATTCAATTTACATACATACACTAGTGTCTGAGATTTCAAAACTTGGCATTTTTAAATGTGTGAATTTTGAAGTTAACAGGTACATGCACATGTACATGTATGATGTTGACTTGCAAAGATGATGTCAGAGGTGTCATTAATCACATATAAATGCACGAACAGTGTGACTCCTAGGGAAGAAACTATCGAAAGGAACATTTTGTATTTCTGCATGAAATGCCTGTAACATCACTATACAGAAACATGCAGTGATGGCTGTTCTAACATGCAAACATGAATGTTAGATGACCTAATTTTTTACGTTTCAGTTTTACCTTGAAAAACGTGATTTCAGAAAACAAGAATGAAACTGACCATTGTGGAGATATATATAGAATAAATGTATAATTTGTGTTTTGTTACGGGTATGCAACACACAGCAAGTGCATTTAACGCATGAAATGGGTACGCATTACATGTACGATAAATGCACTTGCTGTGTGTTGCATTCCCGTATCGAAACACAAATCAAGGCACTTATTCTCTTGTACATGTAAATACTAAATAATTAAACATTTTAAGTGCCAAAATTAATATCATTGATTTCTTCTTGGGTTACATTGAATACTCCGAGAGTATAATACAATTTTCAGATCTACTTACTTCCTCAGAGCCTTGGTCTGACTGTCTGGGCTTCTTTACTGACGTGACAGGAGACATAGATAGGTCAAGGTCCTTCTGTTAAGGAAAATTTAAAGGGAAGCATGAATTTCAAAGTGTTTTAGTTTTAACTTTAAATAGAACGTCATCACACAAACAAGTCAGAATTCAAATTTTACTGAAACTGGCATTTACATGTATATTTCTTTTCATTTCAACACAAAAGGTAAAATAGAATAAAACATACATTTACACAATTTTAGTTGAGGTTTATATGATTAGTACTTTAGTTTACACTTCCTCTGTTGGAATTCACATGTTCCTGAACATGCATTTACATGTACTTACTTCTATTTTCTTTAGATTCACCACAAAAGGTGAAAAATATTTACATGTATAAAGAAAACATATTTTAACATAATTTATAAATTCAACATTGACATGAAAAAACTTTTTAAAAAGATTTATCAATCAAAATTATTCAAAATAAAGGCATGAGAGGAAACCACAAAAAGAAAACTTTTAAAACAGGTTTGTTCTACCTGACTAGTTAGTGCCAATCTTGTAATATCATATCCCATAAGGCTTAGCAGACTTCTGGTAAATAAGACCCATTCTGATTGGTTGCCTAGTCCACCAGGAGTGTTCCTGGCTGTGTACCATTTACCATAGACAAGGATGGCTAAATCCTTTGGTAGCATGTGCTTAAGGGCTTTCAAACATAGCTCAACTGAAAGCAAGTATAAAAGTAATGTATTTTCCAATATGCATCATAATATGACGGATCTAGAAGAATGTAAGAGTTCTGTTAATTTTTGTGAACATTAGATGCATGTACACAAACATGAGGATTTCATATCATTGTCCGATAATTTGGTTGTTTCTAATGACCAGAACTATGATTGTTACAAACATGCATAATCAAAACCAAACTTTGAAAAATTACACAATGTATTATCAAATGGTAACCTTTTATATTTTTCAGAAATTACATGTACATATACATGTACTTACTACCAGGTGATGAGGTGACAGACGGCATATTTGTTCTACAGAATCTATTTTGTAACATCTCCTGTAATAAAGAAAAATCATTCATACATGTGTACCCAAAATATTTCTTTTGATGAACTTGAGGCACCATCAAATTCATATAGGGCATACATGAACATCATGTAACAGGAAGGACCTTAAATCATGCTTCTATCTCATATGGTATTAACAAAACTTTTAAATTGTGTGAACTTAAAGTATCCCCTTAGCAAGGTTCAGGGATGTTGAATAAGGCAACTCCTTTTAATTTATAATAATGAAAATCATTCCAAGGAATGCATGTGTCGCCTGCAAAACATAGTGACACTAAGGAATCACTTTTATAGGGTGTGACATCCAAGTGTGACAAACAGACGGACAGACGGACAACGGACGAAGTGATCCCTTAGTGTCGCTATGCTTCGCAGGCGACATAAAGATCATTTTGATGTTCCCTTTTTTTTTGCATATTCTATCCCTGAAGGGAATATAAAGGGGTTATGAATATAAATTCCAATCTTTAAATTCCAATCTTTAACAGTGAACATACGATAGTGAATCTCTGGCCCACATTATCTCTAACACCCTGTATAAAACTGCTGAATAAATCATTTGATGTTCCCTTGTTTTTTGCACATTCTATCCCTGAAGGGAATATAAAGGGGTTATGAATATAAATTCCAATCTATTAAGATGAACTTATGATAGTGAATCTCTGGCCCACATTATCTCTAACACCCTGTATAAAACTGCTGAAAAATCATTTGATGTTCCATTTTTTTATTGCATACCGTCTCCGTCGGTGTATTACCCGCTACTTTTTATGGCAATTTGCAAAAAAAAAACCTTGAATGCGGTCAATACACTGGTTTAGAATATGGAGACCTTTTTTTCTGAACGGAGAATTTGTCATTTGATCAATTTTGTAAGTATATTTGACTTTAATTCAAGCTACCAGTCCGTGAGTAAGTAAACAATCGTGTTACAATAACATTTGTCCAAGTATTTATGGTACCTGGTCATCTAAGGTCAGATCGTACAAGTGCATGTACGTTAAATGCCTGTATAAGTGTAAACACCTGTCTACCCCGAGGGGTGTTGAACGGAGACAATAGCCTTCACCGGTAGCGGTGCGGTCAGGCATGAAATTGATCTGTCAGTCACTTTTGACAGGTGAAGGGGGAAGTAAAATCTTCTCAAATAGGCTTATTCTAACCGTAAATTTCAATGGTCAGTTCAGTTAATTGATACATAATACGGCTGTCAATCCTAAATCTTTCAATCGTACTATGGATCATTTTGTAATCGGTATCTAATTCATGTCATTACGTTAATATAAATGTTAATAATTTCGGTCCATCAAAGCGATATCGGGCCATCAAAGTGATCACGAAAACATCTAGTAATTGCTTCATTATTTATTTTTAATTACGGGTACGTTAATAATTCAACTAATTTCAGGTTACTTATGTAATTAAACTATTTTCAAAAACGGGTACGTTTATATCTACAATTATAATTACCGAGCGGGCCATTTCTTTGGTATTTTTAATGTTAATATAGATTAATTTGGGAGAAAACATCGGCAAAATTTAGATTTTTTTAAGCATATTATTTACTAGATTAGAGTTTTTTCCACGATTTTCAGCACAATTTTTTGCCTGCGTGGTATCTACTCTTGCGGACTTTTTTCGGACGATTACGGTATTCTATCCCTGAAGGGAATATAAAGGGGTTATGAATATAAATTCCAATCTTTTACGGTGAACATACAATAGTGATTCTCTGGCCCACATTATCTCTAACACCCTGTATAAAACTGCTGAAAAAATCATTTGATGTTCCCTTGTTTTTCGCATATTCTATCCCTGAAGGGAATATAAAGGGGTTATGAATATACATGTAAATTCCAATCTTTTATGGTGAACTTACGATAGTGAATCTCTGGCCCACATTATCTCTAACACCCTGTATAAAACTGCTGTGTGCGAACTTACGATAGTGAATCTCTGGCCCACATTATCTCTAACACCCTGTATAAAACTGCTGTGTGCGAACTTACAATAGTGAATCTCTGGCCCACATTATCTCTAACACCCTGTATAAAACTGCTGTGTGCATACTCATCAAAATGTGAGGAATCCTCAAGCTCTGTTTGTACTGGGGATATGTGGGTAATCTGTAATATAAGGGTATTTTTGTACGTTTTGAATAAATCTTTCAATATGAGAACTTACACAGAAGGAAGAAGAAAGTCTGCTGTGGTCTGCAGTAAATTTTATCTTAATGTACATATTATGGCTCATAAAGGTTGCTCCATAAAATATACAATGTAGTAAACTTATTTAATGAGGTAAGAAAATTTTGTTTTATGCATTTTGTACTGGATGTACATGTATTAAAGGATACTGGTAGAGATATTGAAACTTGTTCTTTTGAAGTTAAACTGTTTATTACTACAGATTTCAATACATCTACATGTATGTACATGTATGTTGAAAACTAAGTGGAAAAGATAAATCATTTTTTAACCTCTTCATCAAACCTAGCTTCCATGGCACTGGGTGGACGGCTTGATGTGAAGATTCCCCCTCTGGTAGGACTACTAAGGGGTGTGGCTGGTTTCAACATGCTGATAGAACCTGACCCCAGGGGTAAGGTGGGGACATGAAGTCTGTTTATCTACATATTAAATCAAGAAATGCATGCCCATTTCCATACAATAGTTATGTGCAATTAATAATATGCTAATCATAACATTATACACAGCCAATTGTGCCTCACATGAAATTCATATGAAATGAGCATGAGCATCATGTGAATTTCACATGAAAGTTCATGTAAAATTCATGTAAATTTCACATAAAATTTACATGTATGTAAACAATATTTCACATAAATTTCCTTCACATAAATTTCACATGAATTTTTCTTAGTGACCTTCAAAGGAAACTGAATTCACATAACATCCATGTAAAAATCTTCACATGAATTTTATGTGAAAAATTTCATGTAAATTTCATGTTTGTGCTCGTTTCACATAAATTTCATGTGAACTTTCATGTAAAGTTCATGTAAATTTCACATGAATTTCATATGAGGCACAATTGGCTGTGTAAAGAAACTTACATAAATGTAGATCATAATACATGTACAAATTAGTAGTACTATATATGGTGAGAATCTAAATTAGATTTTACCTCTTGCTACAAATTATTTAGCAATAAACAACAATCAACCATTATAATAATTAATCTTAATATTTTATAACTAAAACAAATTTTAAGTAAAATTTAATTAATATTGAGATGTTTAATTTAAAGATACATGTACACGTAAGTGAACTCCAAAAATTACATAAGATAATATACATGTACATGTTTTTGTATGCATCATGTATCATACCTTAGTAATGCCTGTGTAGACCCACAATCCACCACTGGGATCTACCAACACCATCAGATCATGACTCTAAAATAGTAATATCACTACGTGTATATCAATATATGATGACATAAGATACAAAATGTATACCTACATGCAACAGAAACACAAAAGCTGAGCTTTTCAAACAGCATGTCAAGGCCTTGGCAACACTTACATGTATATTGAGCATGTTGAATTAAACATTAAAGAAGTACCTATCAGTTATTCAGTCTCAAAGTCGAGAAGGCAAGGCAAAATCAGTAGGATTTCTTCCATACTAGGAACGGTTGCAAACTTATATATCCTAATTTCATTATTTGTTAATATACTGCTCCTCTATACATGTATCCATACCTTGGTAGGGATAGAACTGGTAAGTGTACATAAACCTACGTGTAATTCAAAGGTACATTTACATATAATAGAATGTAGACTGACCTCGATAGGTAAGGCGTCTTTAGCAGGGATCACAGACACTGCACCAAATATCAGCTGACTTAAATCATTACTCTCCTCAAACTTCACACACCTATAATGTTAAACAACAAAGTTGTTCTTGATTATGTTATTCTTGCATGGAATGAATCAAATGGAATCAATAGGCATTCAGTTGTACACTTACAAAGCTATTTTGGTGTAAAGATACAAGTAAAGTACAGACATTGCTCAATTAATAAATACATGTTTTTGAAAACATTCTTCAAAATACAACTCTAACAGCAAGTGTACCTTAGTTGTTGTCTGTATGTAATGAGATAACACAAATACTGCTGACCACACACGTCTCTTGTAAGGAATGCTTTAGATGCCTTTCCTAATGACCCATCTCTGTAATAAAAATATTGTGCTTGAAGAAATTACTCATGCTTTAATTTAAGAGGTGCAAAAGAATTATATCAAATGTACATGTATTTGATAAATTGTGTATTTTCTTAATATAAAATTACCGTATAGCAGGAGCTGGTTCAGTCCACAGATGTTCGAAACAGATCTCAGGTTTTAACGGCTCCACCCACTCAGACCAGCTTTCATTGATCAGCGACACATTGTGAGAGGCCACAGGGGGCGTCCTGAAGTAGTTACCAGGACTACGTCCTATAACGGGAGTGTGACGATGAAGTGACGAAGGCCCTTGTCCTACAGCTGGGGATAGGGATCGACTGAAATACATGTATATATACATGTAGTTTGCTAAGTCTAGAGGTAGTCAAGAGAAAGAAATCAAGTAATAGGTAAAACACACAATAACATACATTGTAGATCTATAATCTTTTGCACACAGATATGAATACCTACATTTACATGTATCAAAGACAAGCAGGTATAATAAAATCATGTAACTATACAAGGATTGTTCTTTCAGCTTAAGTTGTACAAGCAAGTTGAAAGAACTTTTCTTTTTATCAATTTAAGGCTTCCCTTGCTCCAAATGAAATGCAGTTCAAAACAAATGAAGGGGGAAGTTATAACTATAAGTACAGGTATTTCAAATACAATGTATGGACATTCTAAAAATTATACATGCAAAAGTATATTATTCAGGAAAGATGACAAAATGAAATACAGTCATAGTCTTGTAACCTGCACAAAGGGGAAATACATGTATGCCTCATACATGAATAAAACAATCTGAAATAATCCCTCACCTTATGGTTGCCATATTTGACACTGAAGGACTATGAGCTGTTGTCTGGGGGCCATATCCAGCAGGGGAGCTTATCCTGCCAGAGTAAGTACGGAGAGGGGATACACTGGGAGATTGACTGGATAGGTTACTGATGAAGTGAGAGTTAGAACTGGACTGATTCAGCAGTGGCGTACCCGCTATAGGATTATATATACTGGCATCCAAAAAACCACAAACTGCATTACTTTCCTAGAAACATATGTACATGTTCAGTTCATTATACATGTACAATTTTAAAGTACTGAAATATAGTTTTTGATAAGAAAAATATCTAATACTATCTGACATCATCACTTCCTATTTCTTAATGAAAAATTTTGAAATTAATGCACTTTAAATCTACAAAATTTCAATATAAAACTTTCTTTCAAATAATTCACCCAGACATTCCATAAAAGATTTTATACATTGTACATCAGAAGTTGTCTATGTAATTCTGTACATAACATTGAAATATTTATGAATTTTTACAGAAAAGAAGTAATATTTTGAAAATATCATTGATCATGTTCTGAAAAGGGGAAAAACTATGTTCAATCTCACTTCACTCCTGGCTTTGCGGATATGCCAAGCTGAATGTACTCCCACCATAGAGTCATACGTAAGCACCAGGGATGGGTCAATATTGGTGTACACTATGTGTTGTGTGCTATCTGTTAAGTAGGATGTCTTTGGACAACCACCAAAGTCTGAAAAGGAACACAGCTTCCTGACTGAATAGCAGCATGAGTGTATTACGTGATATGCCAGTGACAACCTTCATGAACATACTAAGAAAATACAAAACTTTGTGATTAAAATTGTGGATTTACATGTATATCTGCAAGCAATACATGTACAATTCAAAAATTTTTCCAATGTACGGTATAATTATGTGTAGGGACAGTCGTATGTATAACATAGCAGTTGCAAATATGTTTACTTATCACATCAGTATTCTGTTACGATTTGAAAGCTTAAAGTTAACTTGCCAAGACTCTTTTATCAGGAAGTGCCATACTAAACACCTTATTGTCACTAAAATCGCTCACTTATTCACTTCAAGTCCTTATATACATGTACATGTACTTCAACTTTAAATTATCTAGCATTTTTTACATGCAATTTGAGATACATTGTAAAAGTTCTTTCACACAGATCTTACTTGTTTTTGTAATGACAGGTGCTACCTCATCTAAAGGATGGAGCATACTAAATACAGTGGTCTGGTTTGGAGAATTTCTGAAACATAGAGTTCTCTATTTGTCACCAAAATCCTATGAATAAATCTTAATTTGATAACTGCAGTTCAGAAATTTTCTAATTTGGACGAACCATTACATACAAGCATTTAAATTTATGATCCAAAAATTCTATACATTTACAAATGCACAAACCAACATTAATTTTTAGTATGAGAGACATTCTTGTCGACTTAAGTGAATGCTTCAATTATTAAAGCAATCAGACTTCGAAGTAACTGAAGAAAGGTCAGTTATTAAGTTTTTGAATAATTTCTGATCAGTTTTGTAACTTTTGTTAGGAGTAACTGATAATGAAGATAAATGTATACACTTAGTACAAAAAATGTTGACTCTATTTTGCTACATGTATGTCCTCTACATTTGACTTCAGTCAATCTGTGTGACCTTGTTAGTATTTGAGGACAAGAAGAGAAAGAGGAAAAGACTTTATGATACAGATTTAAGAACCTTTTAGCAGAAGTTATCTCTGTTGGTGAGACAGTTCTTTCAAATAAAACTCCATTCTTTATTTTCCATGTGTTTGCAACCTGAAATAAGACACATCAACATTTTCTCAATCATTTATTCAATACATACAAAGGTACATTAAAAGTAACTGAAATACAGAAAATGCAGCATTTCACAGACTACCTGAAATTTTAGTAATTTGTTTTGCGACCGTACATGTATTTGTAGTGTAATACAACAAGGACTGACCTGGAATGGCAGAGCTGCCGTGTATTCTCCGTTCTTCTCAGTAAAACAGGTGACTGTTCCTGCTTCTATAATACATATCCCTTCCTGCT
Source organism: Pinctada imbricata (assembly GCA_033119305.1). Classification (NCBI taxonomy): domain Eukaryota; kingdom Metazoa; phylum Mollusca; class Bivalvia; order Pterioida; family Pteriidae; genus Pinctada; species Pinctada imbricata. The sequence goes on from VSWD01000009.1 coordinate 30,809,372, forward strand.
CCTCTCCTACGTAAACAACCAACAAAAATATACTTAAAGGACTTACACCATAAGTACATTGGTATATAATTTTATTTGGTTATTTTGGTAAGCTTCCCTTGGCCCAAATGTTTGTCATATATCACAAATTAGAATGTAAATCAAACCACAGACAAAAACGTAAGTTACACCACAGACCATAATATATCAGATGTACAAGTAAAATGTAGTACCTATAGGTTCTGCTCCGGGAAACGAGTCCTTAGGATCGGCATCCCTACTAGGAATAATAAAATCACACCACAATGCCTGTAATGTACATAGTATTTCACTGTTATAAAACTGACATATCTAAAATACTTCATTCAACATTAGCGTTACTTTATTCATATGATCAGAGATTAAGGTGGTGTACAACTTTTGGACATGAAAGAAAATCAAGGCATTTTCATACCAAAGTTAGTCTGTAAATATGCTGAATGTAGTGAACTTTCAATTAGGAAAAGTTGTAAACATTCAATAATATTCAGTTGACATTATACATGTACCTCTAGTACTTTAATACCTTGTGTCATATCAATTTTTTTATCTACGGAAAAATCAAGTATTGGAACTTGAAAAAAAAATATTTACATGGAATTGAAACCATTATTTTTATGACTGCTTGAGTGAATACAGTTGTTTCTAAAAATTTCAAATTAAATTCTTACTTTGTATTGCAAAACTATTTGATCACTGACCTGTAGTACAGGTGATTCCATGGTGAAGGTCTTGATAACATGCCTTGTTTGGTCTCGCCCACCTTTACTCCACACTACCGTATTTCCACTTACATACAGCTCCTCATCAAAACTGCCTGCCTGGGCCTCTTGTAAGCTCCTCATGTCACGCAAAACCCATATCTCCTTCTACATGGTGGTAAAACATGTACATGTACATGTATAAGAATACGTCAGCTTCAAAATCAATTTCATGAAAACACAATCTTTCTGGCTCCTTGTTGTTAGCTTTGTAATGACAAAGCTAAAATAGAAAAGATTGGATCTTTAATGAGATTGACTAATTATGTGTTTAAAGAATATTCTGCAGAAAGTTTAAGAGTTTTAAGAATACAGATATGATAAAAAAACTTCTTTCTAAAAACACACATGACAAAGTTCATCTTGCAACTGTAATAAACACATGTACATGTAGGATTCATGCTTTGACATAACTTTTGATCACCATCCACATACATTGTATTTTGTTTACTATAGGGCTTATACATGTAGTTACCTGGGAATGGATTTGCCATTTGCCTGACCTCACTTGTATCAAATTCTCAAATCAGATTTTTTTTTTCTCTTGGCTACATTTTTCAGAAAAAAAGGAACCCTTTTAATTACCTTAGGGTTTTCCTGCAAGGAAATGTCTCTAAATGATTTGATAAGAGGGATTCCATGTTCAGCCTGGACATTACTTTGGACCTGTAGCTGGAATTTCCCAGGATGCCTCTGGATGTAATCCCGTCCATATGGAATAAAATCCTGGGTATCACAGGCCGCTATCATATCATCAAAATCCAGTGTGCTGGCTTAGATGTCTAAGGAAAATAGAATAAAAACACAAATTTAGTTGGACAAAACCTCTTCATTGTATGTTGCCTGTTTGACCCTAAATATTTGACCTTGTAGGTGACTCTGACCCACATTGGGTGTCAAGTCTCATCATGCTCTGACATCCCTGAATTAAAATGCATAACAATCACGGTATAACCATTTACATGCACACATGTACAATGTACATGTATGTGAATGTGTGACTGACAGACAGACATAAAGACAGAGGCGATGGACAGAGTGATACCTATATGTTGCTCTTGTGTTGCAGGTGACATAAAAAGGATCCTGCCTGCAGCATTTCATTTGACAGGTAGGTGTTATTCAATAGTTTAAATCATAAAGTCAAAGACTCATCCATGTCAAAGGTCAAGACATAAGGTCAAAGTTCTACACGCACTCACAATATACATGATATACAATAACTGAACATATAAAATGTCTAAGCTTTATGAGCTTCATCTTCTTGAGACAAGTGTACGTAATATCTAACTCCCCCTGTTGGATTTCAAAATAGAAATTTTGAATTTCAAACAATTTTATGAGCGCCACCTAGTGAGCATTCAAAAGTCATGTCCCTTGAGAGCCTGTCATCACTAGCGCACATATTTCGATAATTTTGATTTGGTTTTGGTAGGAAATCAAGTACCTGACATATCTATTAAACGTAAGAAACGTATCGCTCAAAATTATACGCCTGTGCTTCTTGTTTAAATCGCACTTGCATATTCAACAAATTTTCACGAGGGCAGCCAAATTGTTTGCAAACTTTAGCTTCGTCTGCTAATCAGGACACCTTCAGTAAATTCTCATTGGTCTGGTGGACCTCGCTACGGAGCCAATGAAATTGGTGAATTTGTAGTGGCGAGTGATGCCTTTGACATCCAGCAAGGGGGAGTAAAATATTACCTACACTAGTTTCGAGAAGATGTATCTGCTTCACCTAAAAAGTTACCAGTCCAGGAGAATACTAAAAACAGTAATATTACTTTAAACTGTAATAATACAGTTAACAATAATCCCTGATATTATTGAAAACAGTAATGTTGCAACCCTATATTACATATTTCTGTAATATAGACAAAGCAAAGTTTTAAAGCTACAAGCACAGTTTCTTTCATACAATTCTTTCACTAAACAACAGATTTGTCTAATATGAAAAAATAATTCTACTGAAAAGTGAAAATAATGTCCATTTGGAACCTAATTTTCACTTTTTCTTCTTTCTGAAACCACATTTTCTTCAAATATGTCTAGGAAAAAATTTTCCTGATGTTCTCAATAATTTTCCAGTGTTCATTTGAATGAGATACAACTCCTAATCACCCATATTTCTCCCCGAATCCACTGGTATAAGAGCGAACTGACAATCTAAATAGTATTACTACTTACAGTAATATAAGGAGAAAAATTTCCAAGAAAGATAACTCCAATTTAATTTATATTATTGCTTTTAGTAATATTACTGTTTCCAGTATTCTCTTGGACTGGTTACATGACTAGACTTCAGTTTTTGGTCCTAAATTAAATACACTGTCAAGGTCATTATATCTACAAAATCATTTTGTCATCATGGTTATAATAAAGACATATGTGAACAAACTATCATAATAGCTTTAAGATATATTACAATAAGTGTATTTTCCTAAATGTATGTCAAGGTTAAGTCACTACATAAATCTTTTCATTATTCTGTCATGTGATGATCAATATTATACATGTATATGTTATGAGAATGTTTGGCCAATCTTCCATTTTCTAAACATAACAGAACATTTATCATGTTTATTGTAGGATAGTTTGAATGATGCAAGACTTTGCATAAGACATAAACAACCTATTTACCCTCTTTGAAGTTTGAAGCAGTATGTCAGGACATTGTAATTCAAGGTGTTTTTCAAGAAAGGTTTGATTTCAATGAAATCATTATAAAAGGCTGAACACAACACAGTATTTCTCATGTCATCTCAATTTTGAATTAAGAATTCTTAATTTTTTTTTAAATTGCTTTAAATGTTCCACGCTAAACTAGCGTCTTCAATTAATCTGATTATATCGCTTAAAGCATGCCTGCCAATGCTGTGTGTGGTACATTATTAAATAATGTTGATTGAGCTACGACCACACATATTCTCTCCAAGATTTCCCTTTCCAAACATGCACTTGCCAACAAGTTATCCATATGTTGTAAGGGTTAAATTTGCATTTGTTATTGTTTAAAATTGAATATTTGGTCGGATATAAAAAAGATTGGATATTTATCTAACATGCAGGTGCTTCTTTATCTGTTGAATATTCTTAGATTGAAAATGTGCATGCGTCAGGTTACCAGCTGAAATTTTTAGCACTGCCAATTTAAACAACTCAGATCATCTTGCTTTTCTCGATTTTAATTGTAAGTACTTGAAGTTTTAGCTTTTAGCATGTCGTGTGCCGTTGTATAGTATGTTCCCATGATGATGTCATACCGGTACATCCAAATTAACCGCCATATTGGATTACAACTCTCAGACTTTATCCATTTCTACCATGTAAAATGTTGACATTAAAAAAATTAATAAATAATTTTCCAGAAGAGATTTCATAACTAACCTTCTGACTATTCTTTAAAAATATCTTGTTGTTTGTAATTTTCATCAAGACAGAGATGTATACAATGTGAAAACTTTAAAAAGTCTATTAAAGTAGAGCAGTTTTAACATAGCATAGATGGATAAAGTCTGAGAGTTCTAATCCAAGGAGGGAGATACATGTAGCTCAAGCAAATGGAGGAAATATATGGCTATGTGGGAACACACTATCAGCTTTGAGTCATCTCAAAAAGGGAGGAAGAAGAGGAAAATGCATGTACTGTTTCAAGCACAGCCATTTTGACCATGTTGACGTATAGTTTGCATTTTGGGGAAAAGAGGACAATATAACCTAGAGCCTAGAGGGGAATCAAGTGAAGAGCATACATGCAGTTTAATCACAGGATCCTACCTTTTTATTCATAAACAGGTTTGGGAAATCTTCAAATTGAGCTATATTAGTTCGATCGGGCAATAATAGCTACATGATGTAGCTATCATAAATCTAAGTTTTCCTTGAGAAAAAAATTAAAATTTTATAATCTTTAAATTTTGTTTACAAGTCGCATTAGTACTGATGAAATACTACAACTTTTGTATTGAGACCCCTATAGAAATACCAACAGATGTGGAGATTATTTGTATTTTCAAAGTCTTGTTGCTCATCATTGGTCCATATTTGAAAATATGTGTCTTCAATTGGTAAATCGAGAACAAATGGAATCAGTGAATATTTTTCAACAATTCTGATTTTAGTTTAATTTTGTACTGAAAAATGTCAGTTAGCGATAGCTTGATCTCGCTATTATAGTTGGATCAAGCTACCGTTATAATACAATGTAGCTCGATTTGAAGTTGTCCACAACCTGATAAATAAATGTTCCATGCTATTTATGTACTCGTCCCTATATACCCGTTTTCTTATAGGGTATAAAGGGACGAGTACATAAATCGCACAGAGAATTTATTTATGAATGAAAATTCAGGCTCCTCAGTCATCACTCATGTGGTCTAATGCAACAATCTGACAAGTGCACTGCAAATCATATTACCACATTTATTTATAAACCTTGAAATATTTGGGGTTTACTTCATCCTTAATCCATATTCTTCGATATTCATAAATAATTGGCATTACATAAATGGTTTATCTTTAGTCCGACTTGCAGACCTACGACGGTGTTATCTGTTTTTTACGAAAAAACAGATAACACCGTCGTAGGTCTGCAAGTCGGACTAGTTTATCTTACACCCAATGATGCTGATTAAGTATGTTATGAGAGATAGTCATTGTTGTGCTCAATCTCATGTTACTTTCTACTTTCAATTTGTGGTCTTTCCCGCTGAACACTCATTACTGATCCCGAACAAAAAAATCGGCTTGGTTAGCACAATATTTAAGGCCCCTTCACATATGGACGAAAGCCCTCTGACGTCAACTTGCGCAAACTGACGAATAAGGTTTTTGCAAAATTCGTTTCCGTTTGCATATCAACGTTATACTTCGTTGTCGACTTCGCGCGGATTCGTTTGTGAGCGTCTTGATTCGTACCGTTTAGTTCTGTTCGTCGTTAATTTAACATGTTCAAAATTTCTCAGCGAATGAAATTTTCGTCCATCATTCGTAGGTATTCGTTACAATGCGTTAATCATTCGGTATGCATTCGTTATATGTTCGTCGACGTTCGCAAGGACTAGAATGTGACCTACTGTTTTGCATATTACACAACGTATTTGCATTCCAGGCGATTGAAAGCGCACCTTTGCGATATTTTACTAATTGGTACGACCTGTAACGAATAGCGACGATGCGTGAATACTTCAATCGGAAATAAATGGCGAATAAAAACGAATTATTGCGATAGGTTGACGATACGAAACGAACAGCAAACGTTTTAGTAATAATCATTACGAAGGGTTACCACTACATACGAATAGCAACGAACACTTTCTATGGCTTTTTGAAACATCTGACAAATTTACTTATTTTAATTGTGATAAGGGAATTATTCTGTAAATTACAAAATAGAAGATACACAAACGTCTGGTTCTTCAGTGGACGACTGCAATAGCCCATTATGAAGTGCTACCGTAACGGCAACAACTTTTAAAACATCTATCAGGATATCAGATGCAGTATCATATGGAGAAGAGAAACCAGAGCAGGTTAAATCTTGAGAAGACCATGGCTGCATCAGGACATGTGGCGCATATTTGGAATTTATGATCAACTCATGGTTGAGTTCAGGAGAGAAAAATCCTACTGCATATCACTGCTTCTGAACCAAAAAAAATATATATATGCAATGATCGCTGTGCGATATAAGTCCCCTACCGGCGGCATAAATTTATGAATTACATCTCTGTTCATCAGTTCATCATCTGAAACAACAGCCAAGAAAAGTCTTGGAAACTGAATTCCCGAAATTTGCTAAGTCCAAGGGCCATGACTCTTGTGAAAATTAGTCAATCTAAATTAAACTCAAATCTGCATCACACTATAAAGTATTCACATACAAAAAATTAGTTCATTATTTGCAATAACAGGCATGAAAAAGTCCGGAAAACTGCAAATTTCATGAAATTTGCTAAAATCAAGAGCCATAACTCTTGTAAAAATAGGCCAAAGGAAACCAAACTCAGAGTTGGTCTGTATCACACTGAGATGTATTCATTTACCAAAAATCAGTGCATTATTTGCAATAGAACCGAAGAAAAGTCCGGAAAACTGAAATTTTCATAAAATTTGCTAAGTCCAAGGACCATAGATCTTGTAAAAATAGGTGAATCTCAAGCAAACTCAAACTTGATCTGTATCCCATTGAGATATATCCATACCAAAAATGAGTTCAATTTATGCAACAACAGCGGAAAGAAGTCCGGAAAACTGAAATTTTCATAAAATTTTCTAAGTCCAAGGGCCATAACTCTTGTAAAATTAGGTCAATCAAAAGCAAACTCAAACTTGATCTGTGTCACACTGAGATGTATCCACATACCAAAAATGAGTTCAATATATGCAACAAAAGCGAAAAAAAGTCTGGAAAACTGAAAATGGGACAGACGGACAGACGGACGGACGGACAGACAGTCCGAGAGGAAACTAAGAGTCCCCTTCGGCGTTGCCGGTAGGGGACTAAAAACTAGAATTGATAAAGAAAAAGTTCAGATCATGCAAAACATTTTGTGAAGTCTGCTAAATTAGTATTTTCATATCCTATTTTATCATTGGTTAACAAATGACCTTTATCTTTAAGAAATTGCCCATTTTAGGGACATGTCCAAAAGCTCACAATCAAAAACAATTTGCCGATGTATGATGATAATATGAGCAGTCTATACATAAGAAGTTGAGTGTAATCCCGTGTTGATAATAATTATAACTCAGACTCTTATAATTATAAAACACATGGATGTATTTTTCTAACATTGTATATATATAGTCTTTCATATCATTTGGGCAATTAATACATTTTAATGAATGTTTGAAATATTTTGTGAAGTAAATGCTATAATTAAGCTATAAAGTTGCCTTGACTTCTGAACGACATTAAGTGACCTTTGACCCAAAGTTGTGTTATCCAAATGAACAAACTTCTGAAAAAAAAATCAAATTCTGATGTATACATATTATATAAGAATGTATGAGCTCAGACGGACAGATAGAGAGGTGGACCAAATGATGGACTCAAAGACCACTTTTTTCGGTGATCATAAAAACATCAATAATTTGCTTTCAACAAATAGTTCATGAAATTTATTTTGACCTTTAGTGTATATTACAAAAACAGCCACATAGTTCTTATGGATTATGACTACTAGGCCGATTTTCTGGCTGCTTCCTTCCCAATCCTCTACACGTACCTATCCCTTTCCTTTTGGCATAATTGTACTAACGTCTGCTAGTCTACAGGAAATGTCATGTCTGTTAAATGCAGGTGCGGCTAGCTTCGGAAGAGTTCGTATCAATGCGCAACGCTGCGTAAACTTTCGCATATTTACGCTCCTAATCGAAAGTGAAAAAACAAATACGCAATGCTCATTCTAACGTTCCATAGCGCGAAGTCGTAACAATTCGCAGGGCTTCGTTTCTTATTCGCAATTAGCAGTTCCATTGCGTTTGCATTTCGTTATGATCATATTTTTGAACACCGTTTTCGTTAAAAATCCGTCAAGTTTGACAATTTTTTCTCATTCGCAAGGCTTCGTTCTATGGATTCGTCTATACACTGCCATCCATAAATAACTACACAAACAATGAAATCACTCTAAATTCTTTATTAGTTTATTCACATTTTTCGATTCAGAACATGAAAGATCCGTAATAATTTGCTTCACATAATTCACAATTATGAATTGTGATAACGAAAATGTAAATAGATAATTTTTTCATCAGCACAATTTTTTTCCAAAAATTGTCAGTTTTATATAAAAAAGAATGAAATTTAAAAAACGTATATTTTTAGTCAAGTTTGTAACAAAATGATTTCTATAAGGTTCATCTTCACAATTATACAACAATGAATTCAAAACTATTCGTTTTTTAACAGCAACATGAACAGATATAGGGTTAACTAATTTATGGATGGCAGTGTATGTGAAGGGGCCTTTAAATACTACTTGTATTTTAGTATAATTTAACAATATTTATTTTCATACGTAGTGAAGCAGTGTCAACTATATTTTAGGCTTATTTGTTATTTTCGGACATTTCGTTACAGTCACATACTTTGTCAATGTGTGGACTGTGGAGCTTCAGAATGACTATTAGGTAGTAGGTACAGATACATTTTGACACTGCAATGCTCTTCGTGGCATTTTTTATGCCGTATGATAAATTGCACTTTCATGAAATAAATTTGCCCAAATCATGTTGAAGACAAGTTTTACAAAAGCGATCGTCAACTTCATTCGACATCCTGTTGAATGTCAGACGACGAGTAGAATCTCAAAGAGGATTGATGTCATTGATGGCACTCTCCGTTGTGGATACTAGTAGCACGATCATATTATCATTTTCAAAGATCATCGTGATATTATCCAAAGTATTTAAGAAATGAATCTTTAATATATATTTTTTTCTGTCGATGCTGCTTTTTGCAGGTATCAACCGAAAAATTGGACAGAAAACTGTTTCAATCGCGTAGCACAATTGATGCTAAAGATCTCTGTCCAATTTTATGTCAGAAATGCTATGTGCTATTTATATACTCGTCCCTTTATACCACATAAGAAAACTGGGAATATAGGGAGAGTACATAAACAGATTTATCAGGTTGTGGACAACTTTGATGAAATATAGCTAGACTATATATACTAGTAGCGAGATCAAGCTATCGCTTACTTCTCAGTGCAAAATTAAACTAAATCAGAATTGTTGAGAAATATTCACCGATTCCATTTGTACTCTATTTACCAAGAACAAATTTGTAACGTTTTATTTACAAGTAATTTTTGACGTTATTATAAAATTTAGTGACCTACCTCATCGTCAAGGTAGGATACCACGTGACCGTCATACTGCGACGTCATTGGCTGAAATTAGTACGAGGCGTGATAAATTGAATTGGTATTCTAACGGGCGGACATACTATATAGCTAGGACAATGATTTTTTTCTCTATTAGGAAAATTGCCATCAAGAAAATATGAGCTTCTTTTTAAAGATAAACACACTTTTAAATCCTCAGGTCTACAAATTTTCGGCCTCTTAGCTTAGTCTTTATCAAGTGTAATAACGACAATGTACAGTACTGTACACTTCATAAAGGCCAAATAGTAGAAAATTGTAACCCCATCCTGGGACCTGTCATCACGCCTAGAATGTGTGATCCTGGTGTGCATATGTAGGTGAATGTATAAGTTAGACAATGCATAATGCATGAACAAATATGGGAGTCGTCACGACCAGGGGACCACAATGAGCTACATTTGTAGATAATACGCTTTAATCTTCAAGTGACTTTGACATTGATCTATATTCATCAAACGCAAAGTGCATTACTAGTATTTTTGTTAGCTGTTGCTTTACAAATCACGTTAGTGTATCACCAAGGGACTAAGTGAGTGCCTCTAAATACAGATCTTAATATTTTGTGCTTTCCGCAAATATTGATGGTCTTTGGGTTCATTTATTTGTATATCATCATTTATGACAGAAGGAAGAATAACATATTCAACATTCCCTGAGGCTCTCGGTAATAGCTATCAGTGTGTAGATAATGTCGGATTGTTTCGACTCTACCTTTGATCCTTCTTAATTCTGTTTGTTGATTAAATTACAATAAAATGAAGACAATATCATGAAATCTCAATGGAAATGAAGCCATGTGGGTATACAGAACAAAGAATATGGTCCCCAAGAAATTTCCAACAAGACTACCCTACAACGGAACACACCCGCAGGAGGTAACGAAAATAAGACAAAACAACATAAAAAAAAAAAAAAAACGGACGACACACAACAACACCCACACAGGACAATATAACACACAAACACGCATGACAATACAAAAATCGAGGAAGACAAGTGTGTACCCGGCGCCCGCTATATGATAGCGAATATTGTGGTCCGATTTACATGTACACAACCCTCCCGTCGGACACATGGAGGTATTCGCAGACGTACAGTTGGTGTATACACAGCCAAAATTCATGTGCTATTTATAAGCATGAATTTTACATAAAAGTTCACATGAAATTTATGTGAAACGAGCACGAACGTTAACATGAAATATACACGAAATTTTTTTACATGAAATTCATGTGAAGTTTTTGACGTGACTTTCATGTAAATTCAATTTCACATGAACAACACATGGAAAAATCCATGTGATATTCATGTGAGGTATATTTATGTGAATGTAACACACATTTTTTTTTCACATAAATTTTCTATAAAATTATCATGAATTTCATATGAACTTTGAGGCATTAGATGTATAATGAGGTATAATGGGTTCAACCATTTAATGAGTGTTGAATTTTATATTTATGACTTAGTTATCACATAAAATTTAATGAGAATTTTTCACCAAAAAAAGTTAGTTCCTATAAGAGTTATCGGCAAATAGAGTTTACACTGAAGCCTATAGAAAAACTAATATCTCAGCCATATTTTCTAAGAAAATGATGGAGTTTCAATTATTGATGGATGAAAAATTTCTAAAAATAAATATTTATCAAATTTCACCGAAAAATCTTAAGTTCACCGTTTAGATCTTTCGCAATTAATTTTTAATGTACAAAAAATGTATTATACATGTATCTATCGGTGTGTTCCCATTTCGCCTTAACTGAGAATTTTAGGTAGAAAAAATATTCCCATTTCGCCTTAGTGGATTTTCGTGACTGCCGTTAAGGCGAAATGGGAAATTGTAAAAACACTTCAATTATCGATATTTAGTTGAATAAACAATGAATTTGAATCTATCATTAATACCAAGTATTAGCTTTCCATATAAGGATGGCCGATATTAACGGGTTTTTTTTTTCATTTTCCAACATTTTGATGAATATTTTTCCCAATATCTCTTCATTTCATTTCTTGTTCTTTCAATTCCATTCCTTATTCTTTCAGTTCCATTCCGTATTCTTTTCGTTTCATAACGGACAAAAAGTTGTACTCACACACCACAATTTATCACGCTTCCCTGTTGCTCGATGTACTATGGGTTTATATACCTAACATATAGTACATCAAGCAACTGGGAAGCGCGATAAATCCCTGTGAGAAAGACGATTGGTACATTGAACTGCAGTATCTGGCTCTATCAGAAGGGGAATAATAAAACTTTTATGCAGTAATATTGCCAGGGCACACGATTGTCAAAATTGGGTCGAAGTTCAGAGATATCCCCCAAAGATCTACGTGTTTTGAATAAAAAAAATCCCCATTATACTCAGTTACGTTGCTCACGTCAAACCATAAAATTGCGCAAAATTACGCTAGAAAAGGACTCGATTTATGTTTGGGGAGAGGGACTTACATATACGTGTCTATTTTTTCATGGCAATGGGGAGAGGGATGTTTCAGTGTGCAACGAGGTGGGTGGATAAAGATCGGGGAAAGAGTTTATTCATTTTTCCAATTCCAGGGAAGGGCGCATCTGGATCATTTCATTGAAGAATCTTTGCGATGATTTTAACTCTTTGTCATAATTCAATACACGATGCACAGTTAAATTGAGAAGTTTGAAAACAAATAAAACGCAATAAAAAAGATTGGGGACCTTATGACTGGCGCATTTTTGTGGAAGGGATTGGTGGTACCCATGTGTAGCGGAGAGTGCTGGAAGCTGACTTCTGCGGGTCCCATCATATCGCGGAGTTTGGCTATCTTATGGATGAAATAGTAGACGGCATCTCCACCCTGACCCTGGATGGGATTTTCTTGATTACTTTCATCCCTTTGCTGGTTCTTTATTCTTTAATTTTCATGTGAATATATTGGGGAAAGGGGGGTGAAATATGCAAACTGATTGTCAATTATCAACCCAAAACTGAAGAAGAAATCTGAAAAATCCATTTTTTGCGGAAAAATATTGATGAAAAGAATAGAAAAATTTCAGTTTAAAAAACGATTTGCAGTTAAAAGGTAAGAAACGTGATGAATAAATTACTAAATTGATGCCAATTAAGAATTAATTACAATATAATTGCACCACCCTGGTTCCCATTTCGCCTTACTAAAATTCCCATTTCGCCTTAGTACTTTTTTACATATAATTTACCTGAAATTCACAGTTAAGGCGAAATGGGAACAAACCTATCTATCAAGGGGAGATATCTCTCGGTGGTAAATTCAGTCATTGACAAATGCGCACAAAATAAAACTTTTATTGAATCTACAGATAAGAAATTGGCAGAAATGGAAAAGGAAATGAAGGTAAACGAGAAAAAATATTTGAACAACTTACAAAAACTTCAGGAAAATATCTTAGACCTTCAGTGTCGCTCGATGAAATACAATCTTGTTTTCTCGGGATTGGAATATCAAAAGGAGGAAAACGTTATGGACAAAGTTCGAGCATTTATCAAAAACGAACTCGAGATCAATCATCATATCGAATTTGTTAACGTCCATAGGTTCGGATCACCTGGACTTAACAAAGCCAGACCGATCGTAGCCCGCTTTTTATACAGAGTAGACCAAGAAGCTGTCTTAAAAAAGGCATACCTCCTAAAAGGCAAACGATTTGGAATAAACGAACAATTTCCAAAGGCAATAGAAGACCGAAGAAAAGTTTTGTATCCCTTAATGAGAGAAGCCAAAGGGAAAGGCAAAAAAGTAGCCAAGGTGAGGGATCGGCTTTACATTGAAGGAAAGCTCGTAAAAATCGAGGAGGTAACCATTGACAAAGGGACCACACGTGAAAAGGAGTACAGGGATGTACTGCTAGAGGGAATGGTGAAAGAAAGTCCGCCCGTTCCACCGCGCCAGTACAAAAGACCGAGGAATGAGGATCACGTCGATGTCTCTACTGACCAACAAACAACAACAGCATGTCAATAGGACAGGTCAACAAGAGAACGTTCAAAGAACACACAAACATCTTATTTGTCTATCTCAAGTTTAAACGTCTGTGGACTAAAAAGCAAATTACTACTTCCTGAATTTCAAGAACTTATCAAAACATATGATATCTTCATATGCGTTGAAACAAAAACCGACAATTTAGATATACTGAAGGTCCCATCTGGATATAAGTATTTCCTAAAATCTAGAAAAGAGTTTAAAAGGAAATCTGGGGGTATAGCTATTTTTTACAAGGAAACGCTTAAAAAATTACATTCAGTTCCCAACATCTATATCAGAATTTATTCAATGGGTAAAGATATCAAATGTTATTACCCAAAAACCATTTGTGATAGGTTGTGTTTATATACCACCTGAAAACAGTATCTACGCATCTAATGAATGCTTTGATGAAATAGAAAATGAGATGATCCAGTTCTTAGCCGAAGATACACCGATCACATTAATCGGAGACTTTAATGCCAGGACAAGCGATATTCCCGACTTCACACAAGTAGATGATAATCTGTTTGAAATTTTAGAAATAGAAAATGATATAGATATACAATTTAACGATCATATAAATCTTACTCTAAACAATATACCATTGGATAGATTTACACAAGATATAAAACATGCCAATAACTATGGTAATAAGCTATTGAATATGTGTCGCAAAACAAATATGTATATCACTTCAGGTAGATTTGGAGCTGATAGGTATATAGGGAAGGTAACATGTAAAGATACAAGTGTAGTGGATTACTTTATTGTTAACTCAAAGGTAAGAGTTTGAAGTAATTGGTTTCGACCCGTTATTCTCTGATGCTCACTCGCGATTACATATTCTGCTGCAGACAGAAAAAACAACAGAAAGATATCAGCAACCCGAGTCACAACTGATTCATAAATTAACAGTCAAATGGAAACCAGAAAAAGTAAATGTCTTTAAAGAAAACGTCAACTTGATTGACTCAGAAATAATCCACTTCTGTAACTCTTTAGAAGCTAGTGATGAATCACCTGAAACAAAAATAAATAGGACAAACGAAAAGATTTGCGAGCTGTTGATAGAAGCCGCGTCAAAATCATTTGGTTATGCAAAAAAAGGTGGATTTAACAAAAATCCAAAAAAGTTTCAACCATGGTTTTCTAATTCATGCAAAGAAAAAAGAAACAAGTTCCACGAATCTAGGGAAAGATATAAACAAGAAAAAAATATTGAAAATAGACAACGTATGAAACAATCTAGTAAAGATTATAAAAGGGAGATAAACAAAAGCTACAGTAAGTACCAATTTGAAATGGAGAAGGAAATACGTAATACTTCCAAAACCGATTCAAGGCAGTTTTGGAAAATATTAAACAAACTAAACGGGAAAAATGAATCAGAAATAAAGGCCTCTTTAGACGATTTATTTGCATACTTTAAAGTGATTAACGAAGGAGAAGATGACGAAGAAGAATTTAATACATCAGATGAAGGAGATGAAACCTTTAATACAGATATTCTCAATGAGAATATTTCAGAAAAAGAGATCGAAGATAGCATTAGAAATCTCAAGAATAACAAAGCCAAGGGATTCGATGATATCTCAAATGAGTATATTAAACATTCGATCAACATATTTATGCCTTTATATGTAAAATTGTTCAACCTCATACTTAACACGGGTACAATACCTAAAGCATGGGGATATGGTATAATCCATCCCATATATAAAAAGAAAGGGGACCCCAAAAACCCGGAATCGTATAGGCCCATAACTTTAACATCAGCCTTAGGGAAAGTTTTTACATCCATTATTGATACAAGATTGCGTAATTTTGCTAACTCTCAAGAAACTATTAGTATGGCTCAGGCTGGATTTAGGAAAGGTTTCTCCACAACAGATAATATCTTTTGTCTTTATTCTTTTATTCAACTTTATCTGAACTGTGGTAAAAAACTTTTTTGCACATTCATAGATTTTAAGAAAGCATTTGACACTGTCTGGAGAATAGGATTGTGGCAAAAGCTTCAAAACACAAACATCAAAGGTAAAATATTTAAAGTCATTTATAATATGTATAAGGATATAAAATCTTGTGTTAGGAAAAACTCTGAGTGCTCCGAGTTTTTTCCATGTATGACAGGAGTACGACAAGGAGAAAACTTATCGCCCTTTTTATTTACAATCTTCCTAAATGATATAGAAGAATTTTTATCGCACCAAGGTATGACAGGTCTTGAAATTATAGAAACAAAACTGAAAGAGGAATTACATTTATACATGAAAATATTTCTTTTACTTTATGCAGATGATACAGTCATATTAGCAGATACTCCCGAGAACTTACAGCTTACATTAAAAGCGTTTGAAAGATACTGTGAGCACTGGAAATTAAAAATAAATGTAGATAAGACTAAAGTACTCATTTTTGAAAAACGCAGAAACAGAACAGTTAGAAATTTCTTTCTAAATGAAATTGAAATTGAAGTAGTAGACTCCTATTGTTATTTAGGAATCTTGTTTAATTACAATGGAAATTTCCTTAAAGCACGGAATCATCTGGTGAGGCAGGCCGAAAAGGCGCTCTATTCTTTATATACTAAATTAAGAAACATCTCCATTCCAATTGATCTACAATTAAAACTATTTGACAGTCTTATAGCACCAATACTCTTATATTCGTCAGAAATATGGGGATTTGAAAATAAAACCGTAATCGAGAAAATTCATCTTAAGTTTCTAAAATATATTCTTAAATTACGCTTATCCACGCCAAACTACATGGTATATGGTGAAACAGGAAGAGAACCGATGGAAATCAAAATTAAAATGCAGATGCTCTCTTTCTGGTCTAAGTTATTAATGAATGGTGACAATAAATTATCAGGGATTCTATATCAACTTCTTTATAGTCTACACGAAACAGGATGTGGAAGATTCAAATGGATTGAATATATTAAAACAGTATTGAATGATATCGGCTTTAACTATATTTGGACGTCACAGACTCCATTGAGTAAAACCCAAATTAAATCGGTAATTAAACAACGAATGAGGGATCAATTTTACCAATCTTGGTTTTCTGCTATGGAAACATCGTCAAGAGGGTCATTTTACTCACTCTTTAAAACTGAATTCAAATTAGAAAAGTATCTCATTAACTTAAGAGAAAGAAATCGACTATTAATATGCAAATTAAGATGTAGCAATATTAAATTTCCAATTGAACAAGGTAGATGGCAAAATATTGCTAGGTCGGAAAGATTGTGTAGGTTCTGTAACAGTAGTTCTATTGGAAATGAATTCCATTACTTTTTTGAATGTGATAACGAAAATATTAAAAATTTGCGAAATAAGTATATTCCACATTATTATACCACAAACCCAAGTGTAGGGAAAATGATGGGTCTTCTCTCAATATGTAACGTCAAAGTATTAGACAGCGTCTCTAACTTTATATCTTACATTCAACGCTTGTTTAAAAAAAAAAAAGAAATAGCATATATTATTGTTCATTATTTGTCAATTTATGTTTGCATGTATGCATGTACATTTTCATGTTCAATCACCTAATTTCTTTCTTTCTTTTTTTTCTTTCTTCTTCTTTCTTTCTTCCTTTTAATAATTACAAATGTATAGTTTACTATGATCATGTATCTGATTATCTTATTGATTCATGTATTAATTTTGTTATTTCGCCACTTTGTCATGTTAAACTGTATTGTTCCTCTTGTTGCACTTATTAGTGCCGGAGTGTATCAAATAAACTAAACTAAACTAAACTCAAAATTGACCCTAATTAAAAACATCTTCTTTCCGATACCTACCATCATGGTACCAAAGTTATTGCAATATCAAAAGCGATATATATAGGATCTCAAATGAATTTTCATTTCATACGATGTATTATGAAACGAGTTGTGTGTTTTATATCCCCGAGACTTGGCGAGGGGACATAAATCGAACAACGAGTTTCATATTTTTTTCATTATACATCGTATGAAATGAAAATTCATTTGAGATTCTTTTTATCACATGATATTGCCTAAAAATGTGTATTTCTAACGTGAAATCAATGTTTCCGAGAACTACAGAGGCAAACCACGCCGTGACCCATCGTATAGATATTCTGTGCGTAAGAGAAAAGTATTTCAATTTTGAATAGTATTTTAATGCAAGAATTAACTTTAACAACAACAATTTTAATCATTGATATTGACTCCGGGTCTGAATTTTACAGTTGACCGATATTTGAAAGGTAACTCGGTATTTTCTAATATAAGAAATTCATTTTCTTATATGATGAATTGATTTTTCTGGTATTAGAAATTCATTTTATTAATATTAGAAATTCCCCATTTTCTAATAGCTAATATTTTCTTATATTGGAAAAATAGGTTTTTTTTAATCAGAAATCTATTTAAAAAAAAAAATATTTTCTTATATAATAAAATGATTTTCAACTACATGTATTAGAAAATTTAACTTCTTGGTATAATTTCTAATATGGGAATTTTTTTTTTTTTCATATTACATTTTCTTTCTTTTTTTTTTTTTTTTTTTTCTTTCTTTTTTTTTTGAAAAGGCAATTTCTTGTATAAAAATTGATTTTGTAATACATGTACGAGGGCTGTTCCGAAAGTTCATGGACAACGCAATTTAAGGAGAGGTCTAGAGAATTTGCTAAAAACCACATACTGTTGATTTCCTTATAATACGGATAATTTTGAATACATATACGAATTTCCATTACCATTGGTCTAGAACAATTTTTCAAATCCACTTTTGAACAACGTAAGGTTCTAGGTCACGGAGCAGCTAAATAAAAAGTAACGACGTAGTCAGATATCCAGCATAAATTTGACATTTTAAAAGAAATAAAACACCTCTCATCTGAACAAAATTCAAATATATCTTTTCATGTATTTTGATAAGGAAAACATGTTCTATTTTCATGTGCATTTCTACCTCTATATCACTATGTACTTTCATCTTTGAATCATTCAGACAATTAGTTGCAACGTGCCTTAACAGTGCGAGTCGATCGCTGCAACTCGCTCGGACCAAAAATTCTCTGCAATTAGTTGCATGCAACTAATCGCGTCGTGTAACAAGACTGTAGTAAGAAAACAAAAAGACATCTGCAAGCAAATCCCAGAGTATTGAATATAGCACATTTGTATGGCCCGAAATTTTGATGCTTGCGTCAATTTGTTTTCTTGTATATTTATGAAATGGCTTTATGAAACTGCATAACGGGTGTATCATGTGATAAAGACAACTATTAAATAATTTATACACATAATTTCAATATTCTTTACACGATTCCGTTCATTATACATCTAATACCTTAATACGTTGTCCGTTTCATATGAATCTTATGTGAAGCAAAATTGGCTGCGATATGTGTGGCATCACAAACAAGATAGTAATACACAGGGACCTTTGACAATTCATACAAAAACTGTGTGAATAGATATCAAAACAGTGGATATACGATAAACTATCCGTACTCTGCTGGCTGAAGCGGGCTCATGATAAATCACCCGGAATAAAGATGGAATCTTCAGAAGTTGATACTTGAACAAAGAATAAAAAAGAGGAGCAATTATAAGCAATGTCAACCATGTTTTCTTCGATGAGTTACATGTACATATGGAGGTCATAACATGTATAGTAAATAATCGTTGTTACTTTGTTGGAAATGGTGTAAAATCGAAAACGCCAAAAAAAAAAAAAAAAAAAAAAAAAAAAGAAAATTAAAAAATCATAGATCGCTTCATGAGGACACTTTTGCATGGTACCGGACACATCTACAGCCAACACTGACCTACTGCGAATGCAGTACGCTACGTAAAACAATTTCTTTCAGATATTGTAGTCTTAGATTTCGGAGCAACCGCAAATAAGCTCCGTCGTGGTCAAGTAACACCTATATTATTCATATTTCACGCAACACACCGAAATACCTGTATGCGAAAACAGAGTAGACAAGCACAGCAAGAGACACAAAAGTGACAAGAAACAACAAATACGACATCAAAACACTTATACACAAAATACTATACATAAACCAACGGCACCAATGGGCAAACGGTGCCGACTTAAGACGGCCATCTGTCAGTTTAGAAGATAATAAAAAAAAAAAAATGAAGGCAAGCGGCATTACAAGGAAATTGTCATGATTGAAGAAATAATTAAGATGGACATAGACAAAAAAATAAGGGGACGACCATTTAATCCTGGGAAGGGGGGGGGGGCTGGCAGTTTTTGGAAATAAATAATCTGACCCAGAAAATGTTGAAAATAAATAATCTGACCCTCTTTGTTGCAGATGTAAATATTCTGGCCAACATATGTGTTCAAATTCCAAAAGTTTTAGGCTCGCTTGGTTCGCCATTCACTAAAACAAAAGCTTATTCGCTAGCAACAAGACAAAAATTTCTAGGCTCGCTTCGCCGGCCTTACACTAAAAAAAAATTCCACAAAATTTTACATCAAGTGCTATTTAGGCATTACACTCGTATTACGATTACAAGTTTAAAAACAAAAATGCTTATTTGATAAGCTTCAAGTCTTCAAGTCATGACCTATAGTACACTACACATCAGCAACCTACTTTTGTACTCTACATGGCGAAAACCCTCTCCCAATGTGCCGTAAAAACTCAATTAAAAATATGCAGGTTATACATGACTGTACATTCATTCATATAGACTTATTGAAGTGCCAAGAAAGTCTTGCACACTAGTGTTTATATAATTGATGGCACTTCAATAGGATATGGTATTGTCTGTATATTTTCAAAGTAGGAATGTTGTAAATTAAAGGAAAATTCAAAGAAGATAAATATAAACAAATTCAGAATGAACGTGATGGCTTCATACATTGTGTATGGCAGAATGTCGATATCGATACTGCTTACGCACGCTCAATTTTGGACGCAAATTGCCAACCTAATTCAGCATTGATTATGTCGAACATGTTTTGTGCATTATTCATACATTCAATTCAGAAATACTTTGAATAATATATCATTTCAGCTCCAATTCATCACATAGTAAACAAGTAATCCGATATGAAGTAATGTTTTATAGAAAATGATAAACAACTAAGATATATTCAATTATTTATTAGCCTTAAATGTAACAGCATTTTATTGGGATTTTTATGAAAAGACAAATGACGTAATACAATATGATTTAGTGTAGGATTTTTTTTTTACGTTTCGTGACCATGTTCTGTTTGCATTTTATAAATGATATATAATTTCAGCTCCAATTCATCACATGGTAAACAAGTAATCCAATATGAAGTAATATGTAATAGAAAATGATAAACAACTAAGATATATTCAATAATATATTAGCCTCCATTGTAAAAGCATTTTATTGGGATTTTTATGAAAAGATAATTGACGTAAAACAATATGATTTAGTGTAGGATTTTTTTTACGTTTCATGATAATGTCCTGTTTGCATTATTAACTAATCGAAAACCCCTTATCAATTGAATATGATTTTAAACATTGTAAAGAACAACAAGTCTATGCAACTCTTGCTAAGGCATTGTATTCTCGGTATATATCATGTACCAAATAATGATTTCTACTCCTGGATTTTACGAATCGCACCTATGGGTAAAAACTGAGACGTAAAAT
Organism: Pinctada imbricata; assembly: GCA_033119305.1. Lineage (NCBI taxonomy): Eukaryota > Metazoa > Mollusca > Bivalvia > Pterioida > Pteriidae > Pinctada > Pinctada imbricata. Next base: position 30,830,688 of record VSWD01000009.1, read on the forward strand.
TTAATACTACTCCTACAGTGAAAGTTAACTATCTATAAAACTTCAAGTTTCCACGTTATACAATTTGAATTGTTCTTGCTAAATTTAGGAATAGATCAAATGAAACATAAAAGAGACGACACAAACTGAAGTAAATGTGGTGATGGTGCAGTTTTACGGATTACGTAAAAGCGATCATCCCACTAAGTACCACGACGACATATCTATGGGTGTTTTGTTTGCTTTCTCCTCCTTTGGTTTTTTTTTTTGTTTGTTTGTTTGTTGTTGTTTGTTTTTTTTTTTTTTTTTTTTTTGATTTTTGCTTTGTTGTGGTATTTTTTGTTTGTTTCTTTTGCAGTCTTTTGTTGCAACTCAAAGCTTTGAACTAGTGTCAAACTTCTTTTTTTTTATGATTAGTGATCTCAAATTTTGCATTTTCTATGTCTATGCATCGTCAATAAAACACAGTTCCAACCAAATATTCAAGTTAGTATCATTACATTATAATTCTTCTATTCATGACCATTTGCAATTCATTCATACATTTAAAAAAATTACTAAGTAACTTAGAAAAAGTGTGAAAACAATCCGTCAGACCGTTTTGATTTATTGCTGAAACAATATTTCTTAAACAACATAACAAGATCTGGATCATCATGTCCTTTATGCATAAAAAGATATTATCTCAACCCCTTGACATTGGCATTAAAATGATCTACATGATGTTAAATTTTTATCGATAGATCCATTATAGAATTTTGTTTTCGACGAAATGTTTTTGCAGAATTGAATAGTGCGGTTAAAGGCTTTGAGTAATCAACGTCAATCAGAAATACAATCTGTCTTACTTTCTCTGTATTGAGACAGCGAGGTTGTACAAGATTTTGCATTGCCTTATTTCTAAATGGAATAGAAGTATAGAGTAGATCTGAAACAACTGAATAGTTTTCCATAGGCGACAATGTTAACCTTTCCATAATTTACTACTTGCTGCATATATATTGATTTTCTATATAATCTATATGTCATTTGAAAGATCAATGACAAATATGGATAATGACCATATCCCTGTATATAGCAGAAAATCGATAATTCAGAAAATCAGAAACCGAAGGCATGCGAAATCAGGATAAAACAGGAACCAAAGCAAACAAACAAAAACCTCCACCATATGACAGACCTTTAAAGGCCGACGCTGGGAACCACCCGGTCGTTAATAGGTATACCTGAGTGACATAAGATAGATAGGCGTGGCATACCGTCTTTGAAGACAACGCCGGCTGCGAGCGGCGTGTTACATCAAAGACAAACCGACAGGTTTATTATGCTAATGAGATACCCGAGTCTCATCTGTATTAAGCTGTCAATCAAAAATTGATAGGGGTAAAAGGATTAAAGGGAACCAATCAGATACCAATAAGAGATGTTAACCCTATAGCGGCTAGTGAGGAAATGACAGAAAGTTTACCTGTCCCCTTATATAGTCCCCGTCGGCCTTTAAGAAACCAAGAAGAAATACTCAGTATACCTTTTCCCGTTGATATTCTCACCTTAAATTGACTGTTTGAGATGTTTACAACTAGTGCCATATAAGACATGTGCTCTTTTTTCCTTTTCTTTTTCCCCCTTTTTTTATATTTATTTTATTTATTTATTTATTTATTTTTTGCTAATACCATACATGTATTTAATGAATAAAATAACATATTTTCTACTATCAACAAACTGATCATAAAAATTTGTATATAAATGATTTAATTTTTTTATGACTGATTGAAAAAAATATATATAAAAATGATAGAAAATATTGAAACTGGAAAAAGTAAATAAAATAAATGAAAAACGTAGGTCAAGCGAGATTTGAAGCAATACGGCGACTCAAAACAGAAAAATACAATCGATAAAATTCTTTTTCAACCTAAAGACTAGATAATACGGAATAACGTAAATATATTTTCAATAATTAACTGAGACGATGTCAGCAAGCAAGTGGTAGAACGACTACCAACATTCAACACTTCCAAGTCTTCCCTGCAACGTGCCCGACGGTAAACAACGCCCTCAATACCCAAGACCAAGACGCAATTCTCCATCACTCTAGACGGTAAGTGGACAGAGACAGCAACCGGCGACCGATTCCTACTGATAGACGAGAGCCACCAATCACAGCGGACCATCGTATTTGCCACCAACAACAACCTCCGTAACCTAGCTGCAGCCGACACAATATATCACTCTGCGACGGGGTGCTTTTTCACTATATGCAGTGTATGTGAGACGAGCCCAGACTACCCTACTGGTGTCGGAACAGTTTCCGGACGATTTTTTCGGGGACAACTCCTCCGTTCATCAATGGAAAACATTCAAATTTCTCTCAAATAATGCTATACCCTTCCCACAGATACTCATGTTGAAAGAAAATATTTAATCTCTCAAGAAATATGGTTTCTAGACCGATTTTATGACCCTATATTTTGATCATTTCGCAAATCACTAGAACAGTTTCCGGACACCTGGTTTTAAATATGTCAATCTCGATCAATTTCAGCCCAAACTGGATGATTTTTGGATATTGTTTACTTCAATCTTTTCTTCAAATGACTATGTAAAAATAATTTTGAAAATAGAACCGAAACTTCTCAAATCTCGTAGATGAGCGATATTAAACGGGACAGAAAGGGGTGAAAAGGTGGTGTGATAAAAGCAATTTAGATGCAAAATTTTGTTTAAATGAATCGTGATTTGAATTCTGCATTTAAAAATTGTCAAAAAATTTTGAAAATAATTTCATTCAAAGTACTTGAAAAGGGCGACTGTCTGGAAACTGTTCTGACATCAGTACCTCGCAGGACAACAACGAAGTAAAGACATTGGTACGACGGGCAGCCATACTACCACTTCCTTCACTGAGCGCAATTGAGGACGTGAACAGAGATGAGGCGGACATCACATACATGTACCTTACCGAACCATTTACCGACTACTGTGGAACCATTTCGTTATTCAGATATGACATATTTTTATGAAATGAAATAAATGTAAATAATTCATTCATTCTTCTTCTTCTGCTGTAGCTCAAGAAATCAGCTCTTGATATCTTTGAACGACGAGTGTTGATGCTATATTCATACTGTATTTGAAAAGTGTATTCATATAAAGACCAGCACATCTTTACAGATTGAACAAAGGCAAATTACATTTTACAGGTAAACTACAGGTAAACTTTATACTAATTAGTTAATTATTAGTCTACCTGTGCCCCTTAGATGGCCCCTTTGACACCCAATTAAGGTGATTATCATATAATTGAAGTCAACGAATCGGGAACACACCGTGCCAGGACTGCACAAAATTGACAGGTGAACCAATTGACATATCAGTTTCGAAGCCTATCGACAATTATTATATTAATTTTAAAAATATATCATCAATATTTCAAAGAAAACTGTTGGTGTACATAGAGTCAAGTTCATGTACTTCATGATGATGACCATCAATCATTATTCTCCAATCATTTTCCGGAGATTCTGGATATCCAAAACTGGTCACGTGGGAAATCTTTGGTCTTTTAGTTGATTCTACCCTATAACCGTTAACGTTATTACTGTGTATGGAATGGATGTGAACGAGAGTATGCCTATATCGCTCCCCTAAATAGCCTTGACAAATTTTATTCAAAATGTAAGCTTTTTTTCGGAAATTAGAATCAAATAATTCAGAATACACGTACTTGTAAATGTAAAAAAAAATTCGTGTCACAAATGTGATTCGTACTCAGAAACATGTGGTCAATCTGTGTTTACGTACCTGTGTGTACACAATTCTTTTACTAGTCTGTCTGTATAAAAATCTAGACGTTTGACCACAAAAACGTATTATGTGAAAATCATTTCACCGAATTTGAAAGGTTTCCATGGAGCTATTGCGACGGGTGTTGCATGCAATCAGGAGACGCTGACTCTCCCCCGGGCACCTGTTGTTCATTCCGGGGTTCGCAACCGTTCCGATGGGAGTTCTCACGATTTGGCCTTGCCTTCTCGACTTTGAGACTGAATTAACTGTTAGGTACTTCTTTGATGTTTATTCCATTGGGCATATATTACTGCTGATTGATTGGTATATTTGCCTGTTTGATATAATCACGGATATCATTGTATTTCTGCACTGATTTAAATATGTTAAAAATCAATTGTGAATTCTCTGTCATTTATTTTGATTATAACAATCATTCGAAGACTAAATGGTATCTCATTCAATGCATAAAGTGCTATGTCTTTATCTGTTGGTATAAATTTTTCGTCCGCAGATACAAAAACGTCGTTTTAGGACGTTATGTAGAAACTTATTTTGTCAAGGAACACGTTGATTCAGTACACAAGTACACTGATGATGACATTAAGATGCTGGAATTTTTATAGACAATAATTATATATTTTCGTTGTCGTTGTCGCCTCGCCTTCTAATGGCTTGATCAACCCGAGGAATCTCTGTAGATGGTCAGTAACAAACCTAATAATAATAAATATCCATCAAAGAACTACCCATCTGATATTCAGTCTCAAAGTCGATAATGGTGTTTTAATGAGAGAAAGAAGGAAAAGAGCATTTCTGGCAAAGTTCAAAATCAGTGAATGAAAGTCAGACCCCAAACCCAAATCCAGAACCCGAAAACCACAAACCATCTTTTCGGTTTAACAGTCCTACGGTCGATTTGTGCAGGTATCTGACGTAAAAGCATTGTGACGTCTATAAATTCCTTTGAAAACGAAAAACAAGTAATCCTGTTTCCCTTAATTTCATGCTGGTTCTCATAGAATTTGATGACGTCACAATGCGTTGACGCCAGATACCTGCACAAATGGGAAGTAACTATGTATTTCGAAAAGACCGAATAGGCATGTACACATTCTTGAAATGTATATAAAATCAAACAAAGACTGGAAGGAGATCCCTCACGCGTTAAAGCGGATAAACAAACGTAGATAACAATACACTCCTACACAATACTATAACTCAGAGAACTTTCTTTCTCCTAGAAAATTGTGTCATTGCTCCAGCTGATAAAACAGCTAAACACTACACATTTAAAACATGTAAAAAGTATTTACATCGACAGTCGAAAAAAGGAATTGGGCATAGATTAAACATAAGGTAATCCCGTCTAGGTATTAGTTGTTCCCACTAAATTAGAAGTTATTAAAAAGCGTAAATAAGTTGGGTTTCTTTCCGGGTTTTGGTCTTGACACTAATAAATCAGACTTAGAAATAGCTTTCTTGTACTGTATTCCGAAAATGTACAAAAACACACAAACGACACTTTATAGCGAGATGTTCTATTAAATATGTACCGATTATTTTAACTAAAACTCTTTCAGAAATAAAATCCGGTCTTAATAACTTTACTCTAGAAGTGGTATCAACCAAATGTAGATATTGAAAAAATTCAAATTTTAGACCACCTGAATTCGGTAAACCTCAAGAGTGTATTTTCTATCAAATCATTCAATTTTTCGACTCTATACACAACAATTCCACATTCTAAGTTGAGAAGAAAAATTTCTTAAATCATTAAAAATGCCTTTACTAGCAAAAATGGCAATCGCAGAAAGTTTCAAACTGGTACATTTTTGTGGGTTGTACAATAAAACCTATGTTGTGAAGTCTGATTCTAATGATAGTTACACAGAGGAAGATGTAATCAAAATGTTTAACTTTCTGATCGATACATGTAAGATATTTGTGGTTGAATGATTTTCAGCAAATAAGAATTCCAATGGGAACAAATTGTGATCCTCTTTTTTGTTCGTTCCGAGGTTCGCAACCGTTCCCGTGGAAAATCTAATGATTTTGCCTTGCCTTCTCGACTATGAGACTGAATAATTGATGGGTACCTCTGTAATGTTTATCTTTGCTGATATTTTTTTATACTCATATGAAGCCGATATTGTTCAGTCTTTGCTTTATTGCGGAAAGAAACGCATAACTCTCTCCTATTCAATTCTACCTACATTATTTATTGATGACGTGCTCTCAATTAATAATCTAAATTTTGCAGATTACCTTAGCAAAGTCTATCCGTGTGAATTAGAGGTGAAAGAACATATAAAGATCTCATACATGTATTTTCTTTTGACGAAAATGGTCACCTGAATACTTCGATATATGACAATAGTGTCTACTTCAATTTCAAAATTACAAGTTCCCCATCCCTTATTAGTAACATTCCTGCGTCTCCTGTCTATGCTGCATTCATGTCGCAATTTAAAATACTCTATTCCAGAGCAAGCTCATTTCGTTCCGAGGTTAAGGCGACTAACAGAAAACCTGCTGGACCAAGGGTACATTTGTGATATACTGATGTTTTCACTGAAAAAAAAAAGATTGGCCGATACATTGGAAATATTAAACGTTATAACATCTCAATGATGGAAGACATTTTAAGTAAGAACCATCCAACACACCAAAATAACATTAAGACTTTCTTCTGAACCGCCTATGTGACTGGTGTTGCAGCAAAGGGGAGATGATTACTCTTCCCGGCCACCTGATCTCATCTCCATTGGGAGTCACTTTTGTTTCTTTGCAGAATGTTTTGATTGTTTTATTTGAATCTTTGAAAGTTTTTTTTTTTTGTAAAATCTATTTTAGGTGGAGCTATTAAAACCAATTTGTGCAAAATCGATAATTCAGAAAATCGGAAACCGAAGGCATACAAAATCAGGATAAAACAGAAACCAAAGCAAAAAAAAAAAAAAAAAAAAAACCTCCACCACACGAAAAGAAGCGGAATTCTAAGTAAATTCCATCCTTGCACCTCCGGCGTTCATTACAAATTTTTCGAATATGGATTTTGGAATCTGGTTTCGGCTTTTGTGTTTGACTTTCATTCACTGAATTTAGTGAATTATTATAAATGAATCAAGTGCAGCGGATGCAAGATTGTAGTCACACTCGACTATCATCGAACTTACATACTGGAGAAAATATATCACCCCACAAACATCCAAATTTGAGCACTACTTTCCGTCGCAACAGAGAGGAATACTGGATTAAGAATTTTAACACTGCTGCGCCCTATGGTTGCAATGATAACATACGTAGCGTAGGGAACACAGCAAGACCCGGGTGTCAATCGCCAAATGTGATTAGCTTATTCAACAGACAACAAAGAAGGCGTCGAAGTCATGGCATCAGTAAATATAATTAGCCTGAGATACATAGTATTTCCTTCGATGACTAATTGACAATTCAATGAAAAAAAAATCCTCATCTTTATTTGGAAGCACCGTCAAAATCGGCTACATTTTAAAATCTTAACTTCAGGATTTGCACAGTAAGTATGTCTTGGCTCCGACAGACAAGGCAGCAAATAACACTATAATCATTTGAAAGCGCTTTTACATATCAGTTTTACTTTCGGAACTTTCAGGATCTTCTTAACTCATTTCTACCACCAACACTTATATAAAAAGCAATAAAACTATCCCTTCCATTTTACAAAAGAATCTGAATGAAATTTCTTCATTTCAACTCTCTATTTTGAAACCAGACGTACCAACTATTTACTGTCTTCACAAGTCTCCTTTCAAATGTCGATTTATTGCTTACTCGAGCAATTGCACTACTACTGTTTTATCCAGGAATTTGACATCAGCGTTAACGGCAATTACGGATCATGTGTCAAAATATTGTGAAACTGCATTCAATTATAGCGACATAAATTATTTTTGGTCAATAAAGAATTCTGGTGATGTGATCGACAAAGTCAAATCATTACATCTTAAAGCCGATTCTATCTTATCTTACGACTTCTCTATTAACATGTACACCACGCTCCCTCATTAGAAGATAAAAGATCGATTATCAAATGGCGCATTGTTCGAGAGGGTAAAACATTTATATGTACTTCTGACACGAAAGGATTCTTTACCTCAGTAGTAGAACACAAATCGTACAAATCATGGACCCGATCTGAGTTGTGCAAGGCCTTAACCTTTATTTTACACAACATCTTCGTCAGATTTAGTGACACTCTATACAGGCAACTTAATGGAATTCCTATGGGTACTAATTGTGCGCCTCTGGTTGCAGATTTGATTTTATACACATACGAAAAAGAATTCATGCAAAATCTGCAAAAACTCAAGAAATTTGACGACTTGAAATGTTTCAACGGCACCTCTAGGTATCTTGGTGATATTTTGAATATTGATAAGCCACATTTTGACCATTACGAAAATCAAATTTATCCACCAGAGTTAACAATGAACAAAGCAAACTGAAATGATATAGCTACACCATTTTTGGATCTTGATATCAAAATGAATAACGGAGAAATTCAAACAAAGACATACGACAAAAGAGAAGACTTCGGCTTCAACATACTTAATTTTCCTTGCCTTGATGGCGATGTTCCAAGATTGTCATCGTACGGCATTCACATCTCTCAGCTCATCAGATACGCTAGAGCTTGTTCCCATGTTTCGGACTTCCATGACAAAAATATACAAATTACGAAAACAAAACTTATCAATAGAGGATTTTGATATATCAGAAACTCGTAAAATCATTTTGGAAATCATCATTGGGAATTTCATTGCCTTCATTTAACATAAACAAAATCAGGAGGATCAAAAGCAGAGAAAAACAAAAGAGGTGATCCAACAACACCAGGTTGCAGCACCCACAGCAGAACCCAAATCCCCCAATGCAAAAACACAGAGCAGACAAGCACAGAATGAGACGCAAAAGGGACAAGGAACGTCAACACACAACACAGAAACATCAAACACAAAGGACTATGCATAATCAACGAGACCAATGGTTAACCGGTGCCGACTTAGGACGGCCATCTGCCACGAAAATAGCAGGTGCGGTTATCCTGGATTACGTGCGCACAACCAAAAATGTAAGAAACTTCAACCAAAAATGTAAGAAAATAGTCGGTCGCCTGCTTTACCGAGGATATGATCCTAAAGTCATCTCAAAAACACTGGGCATGGTACTGGACCAATCTACATTTTTGTTCCAGTGTCTTTTCCAACGTTGCACACTGGTCAACTGTGACGACGGGACTCCATGATGGGCATTGTTGAAATCTCGTCAGAGAAGACTTGGTCTTGTTCTTGATTTTCTGTCCTATCTGAAAGTTGGTCAGACTTCTTGGGTGATTGATACTGTTATACGCATGTCATAGAATTTTTTAGATTCATTTGCATAGAATCTGTGTTACAAGAGGCCGCTGCGTTTAACTATTTTGTTTGTGATGTCACCTTACAGTGAGTTTATGTTTATACAACAATTGTGTGTCTATGGAGACTTTCCGGATAAGTTGGAGGGTTGTGCGCATGTAATCCGGATAACCACACCATTTGCTAAAAGCAAAAGTCGGCGCCGGGTGCGCATTGGTCTCCTTCCTTTTATGTGTTGTCATCAATGTATAAGGTTTCTGTACGTCTGTTACGATTGTTTTGTATGATGTTCATGTGAATATTGTTGTGTCTTTTTGCGATTTGGAGTTTGTTTGATGTCATTTATGTCTCACTTTCTTGTGGGTTTGTTTCGCTAGGTGAATGCAGAGTGGTCATGCTGGAGATCATTCACTTTTCTTTGTTCCATTTTTGAATGAAACTCTAAATGTACACCATATTCGTACCATATTGTACTCTGTTCCTTTACGGAAATTACACGACATCTACGAATATTCTAATGACCTCACAATTACCGATAAAATTTCCCCAGAATACAGACTACAAGGCGTCATCTTGGACATTTCTACTTTTCGTTTATTACAAGCAGTAAGATCAGATAAATCAGAGGAGAAAGCACACCGCCCTTTCATTAAAGTAAGATTTGCAAACAAAGGAATTGATAAATTAAATCTTTGCCAAATTTTGAATCACATATCTGTCACAGAAAAGATCCCACCGTATTTCAAAAGAAAAGAAACTCCTTTTATTTCCTATAGCTACACACCAACAGTTGCATCTAACATTTATAATTACAAAAGATTCCTGCAGTGTATTGATTTAAGTAATCCCTCACTACAGCCATTACATTGCAAATGTTCTTCATCGGATTTCAACTACTCTCCTTGCAGACACGTTGTTACTGGTGACCATAGTATAGTCAAGAACGAAAAGTTGAGAGAATTGTTAAAAAAGGGTCCCAAATACAGAGAAAGTAAATCCTTTACATGGAAGCAAAATTTGAATAGTATCATGGACTCGTGTGAGGAATATGCAAGACGTTGGGAAAAAACAGAGGATTTTATCTAGAATTTACAGCTTTATGGTCATTATCCATATTTGTCATTACAAGCATCTGTGAACACCAGATTTGAGTATTTAAAGACCCTGAAGTTATCACAGTGCTGACCTTCCTCCAAGATCATTACGTCATCACACCGCAGACAAAGCCTCAAATAAGTTAAAGAAGATATTTACATGCAACAGGTACTATTCCGACAGCCTATTTAAAGGGTTGGTTTAAATTCGACACCTGGACATCCTACTTACATTCCAATAAAATTTCAATTTCGGAAATAATAGATAACCACAAATCAACTCTTGCTATCTTTGACTTTGGCACAAACAATTTAGATTTAGATTTACCATACTTACATTGTATACCTAAAATGCATAAAAATCCGTTCCTCAACATGTTCAACTAAATCTGTATCGATCTTACTCACCAAAGTTTTAACTGAAATCAAATCTGGACTTCAAAAATATTTTTCGACAGTATATTCTCGAAGCGGTATAAACCAGATGTGGATTTTAAAGAATTCAAAGGAACTTTTAGAACATCTGAAATCCACTCATTTCAATAGAGTCCATTCGATCAAAGCCTTTGATTTTTCGACACTTTACACAGCAATCCCACATTCTAAATTGAAAGAAAGACTCGCAAAAATTATAAAAGAAAGGAGGGGATCTCCAACAACACTAGGTTGCAGCACCCACAGCAAAATCCCAAAACACCCATGCAAAAAAACTAAGAAACTAGACAATGAGCCGCGCAAGCGCGGGAAATATTGTCATAGATATGTTGAGTTAAAGAAGATCCTGACGTCAATCTCAACAGCACTCACAATAGAGTACCATAATGAGCATCGACTGACCACTAGTATGTTGACATCTATTGTATTTAAATACGTTATGTATTGCTCTATTATGCAATCTTCTGTTCAGATTTATATTGTTTGGCATTGATAAATAAACTCACTATATGCAGTGGCGGATTTAGGGGGGGGGTGCGAAGGGGACGCTCCCCGGCACTGACCCCACATTTTCTCAAAACGGGTATATTTTTGCCCATATCCAGAAAAAATAGGCAAATTTCGCCCCTTGACCCCTCGACAAAGGGGGCGCTGGATCCGCCACAGATATGAATTTGAAATGATATGATTTTCATTGTCACCTGGTAAGAGGATGACCGTAATCAAGTACGGCCATCTTAATATTTTAGTATGATAAACGACTAAGCAAAATCTGTTGATATTTATATATATTTTTGAATTATAAAGTGGTTAAAATCGCATTTAATGATTCATCAGGTTTCCATAGTGAATTTAAGGAACTTTGAAGTCAACGAAGTTGACTTGAAAGTTGAATCTACTTTTATGTCAACGAAATTACTTTCTGAAGGGAAAGAAGTCACAAATGCTTTCCTTCGTTAGCATATTATAAGAACGTAAGGGTCATATCACATTAAACACATTACTTGTATACAAAACTGTAAAAACAAATATGTAAGAAAGTGTCAGCATCTGAGTTTGACATTGATCCAATAGAAAACGTCATTGGAAAAATTAGCATGGGAAAATGCATAGCGTATTTAAAAAGAAATACATATTTCATACTATTAGTGTTGTTGGGGGTCTAACCAGACCGTTCTGGGTTGATCCCGGGGGCGAGACAATAAATTATCTCTGAGAAAGTCCTCCCTCGACGAGATTCGAACCCAGACTCTTCAGATTGGAAAATCGGGTTGGATGTCCGGCGCTCTAACAACTTAGCTATGAAACCCCTTTCTCGAATATTCTCTAGTTCATAGTTAGTGCCCGATCCCGGTTTGAATTTTTGAATTTTAAAGACAGTATTAAAGATTACACAATAATTAGAAATAATTCCTTCTAAACGATTATCAATTTCACATTGTCATATTATATGCTATACCTTCATATTACACAATTTATCTTTGATCTCTTCGTTTCGACGGAGAATCTGCTAATTCGTTTCTTTAGTAGTATAGATGCGTTTACAATCAAGATAGGCAATCGCAAATATAAAGTTATTATTATTAATTATGACAAAACCTCACTCTATGTCAAACGTGACGACTTTAATTTCAGATTTTGTTCTGAGATCTAGGCGTCTTTCAGATAAGCTTCTCAGTCAGGGATACGTTTGTGACCGACTACCCTCGTCATTGAGGAAGTTCTACGGTCGATATGGGGAACTCGTCATACATTATGATGTCCCACCCTCCCGAATGGATGATATTCTGTCTTAGACCATTTGAACTGTCCAACCACCGATTATACTTGTATCTTCCGAAATGGAAATAAACGGATGTGATAATTCTAGAATTGAAGCGGCGGGTTTTGCATGCAAACAGGAGAAGCTTAAGTATTCTTCCTGGCACCTGGTTTCACTCCCATGCTGGGAGTTCGCTTCTTTTCATATGGTGGAGGTTTTTTTTTTGTTCGCTTATTACAAAACCTTGTTCTTGATTTATCCTGATTTTGTATGCCTTTTGTTTATGATTTTCTGAATTATCGATTTTGTACTGTGTATTGGGATATGGTCATTATCAATATTTGTCATTTGCCTTATGATTTGCCCATTAGAATCGGATTAAACCTTGATTTTCAAGGTCAAAACACACTAATGGTCAGGATCCAAAATGGCAATAATTTACAGGCCTCTCACACAACTTCTAGGTACTGAGGCCGGAATAATTTACAATTGGGAAAAATAGCGATATTTTCTCAAAATTGGGAAAAAATTAAGTACAAACGATTTTACTTTTCAATCATTTTAATTGTAGATTTTAACATAAAACTTAAAAATCCAGCATTTTATCCTGATTCATTTGATATATAGCATCTTGAACGAGTTTCTTTTCTTAATTTCTATGAGGTGTCGAATTGAGAAATATAATGGACAATAAATTGGGAAAAAGATACTATTTTTCATTGGGAATGGGGCAGAATATAGGCTCCAAATCAGGCCGATCGAGGACCGTTAAAGGCTGCATTCGAGGCCAATTATCATTATTATTGGACTCATTCTCAAAGCAGAAATTGTGACCGACTAACATCGTCACTGAGGAAGTTCTACGGTCGGTATGGGGAACTCGTCATACACTATGATGTCCCACTCTTCAGAATGGTGGATGATATTCTGTCATAGACCATTTGAACCATCGAACCAAAGATTGTACTCTATGTCTTCCGAAATGGAAGTAACCGGATGTGACAGTTCTACCGAATTGAAGCGGCGAGTTTTGCATGCATGCAGGAGATGCTTACTCTTCCTGGGAACCTGGTCTCACTCTCACTCCCATATCGATATTTCGCTTCTTTTTATATGGTGGAGGCTTTTTTTTTTGCTTTGGTTCCTGTTTTATCCTGATTTTGTATGCCTTCGGTTTCTGATTTTCTGAACTTATCGATTTTGTGCTGTGTACATATGGATATGGTCATTATCCATATTTGTCATGACCAAGATATTTACCTATCATTTGTAGGAAAATTCCCAATTTTAAAAATTCTAATATAGTATTACATTCTATAGCCTTTTAACGGGATGGTATAGGCATAACATGATCATCACTTGCAGTACCATGTGCTGATATGTACTTTGAATTGAAGTGAACTTTGGGATATTTTGGAGTGGAAAATGCATGTTCAAAACGTTGCCGCCCAAGACGTAAAAACAAAATATATCAATTTACTATTGTCTTAATTATGTTTGTCAGCCAAATTGAGACAACAGAATGTATTTTTCATATACCTTTGATTTAGAATAGTCGTATGAAGATGACAGAAACCTATTATTAACTTTTGCAGTACGGTTGTCAAGGAAACGATATATATATTTTTTTTATTTTAGAGGCCCGATAATTATTTTACAATAAGGAGTAAACTGAAATCCAAGATGGCGATTTTGATTAAAATTTCTTATCTGGTCAGGCTTATGACTCGAAGAACATACTTCATACCTATTGATCTTCAATATCATTCGTGCAAGGTCATTCTGAGAGATCCTTATACAGCATACATGACCCATTTAGGAGTAAAAAATAAATTCAACGTATTCTGACACAAAGTTGCAAGAAAATAAAAATCTGGGCGGCTCTGCCTTGGAAATAAATAATCTGACCCGATGAAATATTGCCAGTCCACATCCCCAACCCTAGAACCAAATGGTCGTCCACTTATACCATATTACGAAAAGATGCCCTTGTTTGCATATAAATATTTTCTGCAATTTATCTTCAGTTAAAAGTTTTCATGAATATACTATTTTCTTCAAAAAGCCAGTTACAAGATGTTTTTACACTAATAAGTATCAACTAAATAAACAAATATTAAGTTAATTACTTTCTATTGTTATATGGAATGGCAGAAACAGGAATCGGAAGTAACCAAGAAATTAAGTTTATTATACACTTAATGCGGCACCGAGTTAATATCAAAGTAGCTATAAATATTAAAAAAAAACAAACGATCGCTTAACTTAGCCTTTAGAGCATGTGAGTAGAAATCTTCTCCATTTCTTTTGAATAAGTTTCATACACACACTCATGTTTTGTTTCAAAGAGTTGTAATTTGAACAGGTATATGAATCTGATTTGCCAAATATGGGCATTTTAATCCCAGTGTTGTATCGTGTTTAAACCTACACCTGCTAAGACAAAGATAAGTAGCTAGTGGTTTGATAACTGTACTTTAAATGAGCATGTTTTACGTTTATTTGATATTCCATATGTGAAAATGTTATAAGATTCACGCAAAGTTGGTCATATTTTCGTAAAAATATGACGCCCACGGTAGAGGTGAAGTGGTCAACGTTTGAAGGTCACGACTGATTTAACGATAACAATACAAGTATAAAGAAGAGTGATCTAGTAAGCATCAGAGAATCATCTAGCTTAAGGGCCATTGTATAAAATCTAAGGTGTATGAATCTCTCTTTCTAAATCGCCCTTTTACTCTCCCTGACAAAATGAACAAAACTACAATCGATGTACATGTAATGCAATGTGTGTACATGTATACACGATCGTGGAGTTGCAGTATAAGTAGTCTGCTTCGTATGTATGTTAGACGTAGTTCCCGTACGTAGTGTTCAGACTTTGCATATAACATAGTGCACATTTATATTCCTCTAGCAGATAAAGAAAGGAAGGTGATCTCCAACTAGGCTCGGACTGTAGTACCTACAGTAAAAAATGGAAACCCTTATGCGAAGACACAGAGTTGACAAGCACAAAAGGATACACAAAAGGGACAGGGGAACCAATAACGACATCCGAACTAAAAAAAACTACACATAAACCAACAAAACAAATGGACAATAGGTGCCGACATATGACGGTCTTCTTTCACGTTATTAGCAAATGGTGCAGTTATCCGAATCACGTTCGCATAATCCTCCATCTTATTCGGTTACCATGTGGTCTCGAAAACAAGGAAGGATCTCCAGCATGACATTCGGGGTATGCACTTTTTATCAGTGAATGAAAGTCACACACCATAACTCAAATTCATCATTAAAAAATCACTGTCTTTGGGCATACAAAACCTTGACAAATACAGAGCTAAAGATACTTTTAAAACGACAAATAATGATAATAATGTAAACCGAAATTATCATAAATTAAATTGCTCAGCTAAAAAAATACGGCACCGAACAAACATAAATGAAACATAGACAATTCAAAAAAAAATATTGACAATCCCCTTGTACGACAGATAAACATCAAAGAAGTACCTAACAGCTATTCAGTCTCAAAGTCGAGAAGGCAAGGCCAAATCGCGAGAATTCACATCGGAACGGTTGCGAACCCCGGAAAGAACAACATTCCGAAGTGAGACCAGGTGCTCGGGGAGAATCAGCGTCTCCTGATTGCATGCAACACCAGAAAAATCAACTGCCCTCTAGTCTTCAGATAAATCAACTACCCTATTGTCTATATACAAGAGATTTTTTTTATCATGTCCAATCTGTGACCTTGACCTTTGATACATGACCTTGAAAATCAATAGGATTTTTCTTCTTGTATTAAATTTGCTCACGTGCCAATCAAAACTGCGTCATCCATGCTGTATAAAGGGATTTTTACCATTTCTATCTATGACCTTAGAACTTGACAATCAATAGGGTTCTTCCTCTTGTTATAAGCAATGGGTTGCATGAAGTTTGGTTAAGGTCCAATCAAAACAGCACCCTCTAGTCTGCATACAAATGTGTAAAGCACTAACACGCAAACTCACTTACCAACAAAGAACGGCGTTATTATATATTCCCCTGCAACTAAGTTGCGAGAATATAAAGTGTCAAAAATTATATCATTTCACAACTTCTTTTGAAATTCGGACCCATACAAGCATCAGAGTACATCACTTTGGGTATTTTACAATCTGCATCTTATGGTGACATAATTGACAAAATAAAAAGGATAAAATATAGACATAATTACTGTCGAAATTGTGTTAGAATCATCAAATCACCTTTTGTACCTTGGATATAATCCTTCTGTCACCAGACGGGCACTTGACTTGGTACTAGACAGCCTTGTACAAGCGCATTCTTGAGAATTGCACTCTGACTGTGACAGCTCTCCATGACGGACCCTGTCCTAACCTCTTTAGAGAAGACAGGGCCCCGACCACCTTGATTTCATCTGGACAAATTCTGCCAGTCAGACATGCTGCTCAAAGTTAAATCTGTACTTTAGAAGATGTCATGGAAATGGTGCATGACCCCCAAAGTGACTGGAATTTGACATAATTCTCAAATTAATAAACTGTATGTCTATTTGTTGTGTATTTCTTATTCTACAATCTGTACAATTTATTTGAATTTTCATCTGATGCAATTCTTACCTAAAACAGCACTCTTTTCTTTGCCAATGGCTAGTCACATGACCTCTCACTTTCATATCCGGTCATACTATACATATGAGGTATACGATTGAAAAAAGGCCTTTTCTCAAGATATCTATCAAATATCAAAAATTTTATTTATTCCAGTTATAAACCTCACATAATGAAGCTGGACCCGATTTGTCCCCTATTTCAAAAAATCATCCCCAGCCAAATTCCGAATGCGACTCTGCGGATACTTTGTAGTGTAACCTGTCCTCTCTGAATCTCAGTCAGACTCCTCGGGTGATACCATGCATGAGCTCGCTACAGCCGACACAGCACGGACTGCATTTCGTAGGCCTTATGTTTTTATATCTTTTTACATATACAACTGTGTGTTTATTGTTTGTATGGTCATCTTACAGTGAGGAGGTTATTTTACACCACAATTGTACGTTCTTTAAGACCTCTGGGTAGTCGGAAAAGCGGAAGGGTTTCGCGCACGTAATCCGGATAACCACACCGTCTGCTAATAAGTCGACAACGATTACCCATTGGTCTCGTTGGTTTATGTGTAATCATTTGTGTTTGATGTTTCTATGTAATTTGGAGTTTCTTGCACCATTTGCGTCTCTTTCTGTGCGTGTCTGCTCTGAGTTTTTGCAGTGTGTTTTTGGGGTTTTGCTGTTGGTACTGTAAACGGGTATTGTTTGAGATCTCTTTCGTTCTTCTGTGTCCATTTTGATAAGCTTCTTGTTCGTTAATATGATTCTGTTCTCTTCAAGAAGACACTTGTACATAGATGAGAAAGGGAATTTACAACAGGAACCGGTTGCAGCACCAACACCTAAACACTTGTACATGCATTTTTGGTTTAGTCCTGTAAAATGTTTGTGCTCTGTGGCAAAAAGATTGACCTAAAAAGCATTACAACAGCATCAACAACAGAGGTATGATTGATGGAGATGATATTTAAAAGAATGAAACTATTTTCCTCATTTATTATATATTTAAAGTCATTACATAAGCACTGATCACATTAGATGACGAAAAACCTTGGGATAGCCAGTCCTCTTGCAGCGAATGAAACCTTCTTGGGAATTTCTTTTCACGTGTTGACTTAATTTAGAAACACGTGTTACAATGACTATGTTTTAGGTCAAACGTCCAGACTGGTTTGACAAAGTTATGAAAATTTTTTGATGGATGATTGTTTCTTTAATAGGTTTTCCAATATAAAATTCCCACACATCACTACAGCCAACGAGTTGCTAAATACGAAAATTTATGACTTCATAAGATGACCTTTAATTGATGACATAAATTACACTCCTCCTCTTCAAAATCTTGAGTAACTATGTAAAAAAACCCGAAATTGTGCAGTGTTTGCACCTTAAGATTCAGTCTATTGGAAAGAGTGTGTTCTTTGAAAAGGGGAACAATTTCGCAAATGAGCGGAGCAAGTAACACGTTGTCAGTTAGAAAACTGAAGTGTGCTTACTCGTAACCTTCCTGAATCAAATTCAAACCAATTCTAACTAACCAGACACGTGTTCGGATTGTAAATTCTCAACATTGGTACTTTAAGCACAAGTGATTTTCAGATATATTTAAATGTATTTTAGTATCGCCCTCAAGTTTTGTTGTTTTTAATTGAAATTTGTGCATTTACTTTGCAAACTTTCCAAACTTTGTGTCAGGTCGATTCATTGGCATAGGTAAATAAAATGTGACCAAAATAGTATTGGAGGGATGGACCTTGCACGGATGTTAACCTCCTTTAATTTCGATGATATTTTAGATGAAATGACAAGTTTCCAAAATAGCAAAGTAATTCATAAAGGGCCAAAACAAACTTTCTTTCAGTAAGATTTAAATAGACAAACAGAAATACCAGCGTATACACACGCACAAACAAATACAAATACGCGCATAACAACAAACAAAACACACTTTTCGAAAAGCACTCAGGCACATGAACATACATCGACTATGAACGTCAATATAATACCTAGTATTCAAAAAGACCAACGTTGAAGAAAGAAAAATGTCACATCTTGACAGGAAAAATGGACATTGCAAGGGATAAAGAATCTTTCACTGAATCCTACACACAAAAAGGCGTACGATTCGGGAAATTTACAATTTGAAGTAGCCTCGGTGATATCGAGACGTTGAAAACTTAAAGTATGTTACACGTCTTCGAATTCATAGCATCATTTCAGAACAGAATTTGCAGCCTGGACTAGACATGCACGTTTCGGTTACTAAACCCTCATTAGTAATCCTCAATGTAAGCAATAAAATATGGTCAAAGACCATGAAAGTTATGTCCAAAAATACCGGAAGACGTAGCAGGATGGGTGGGATATTATGCTACAGGACCCACTTTTCAGAAATTTCGAGAAAATTTTGAGAACAGAAATTATGGAATGCGTTTGAATAAACGATCAACCGATGCTGATCGGACTTGGCTACATGTGCCCTCGGGGACATCTGGTCCACCAGCAGTGACACTCACTAAGTAATACAAATCTTACACCTCTTCGAATTCATGACAACATTTAAGAACCGATCAAGAACAGATTAAGTCTGAAGAAAAACTTGACTATTGTGGATACGCAGATGAATGGGGGTAAGTTCCCCTGTAATTCGCCTTGTTTTCCTGTCTTTACGTATATTTCCTTTTCATTCATACTCTATAAAATAGATGGCTGATACTGTTTAAGTGAGAGGGCTGTGGACATATTTCTCGGATAACTACGTAATCTGACATAGTCCTTAAGAAAGTGGACAACAGTCACCTCTTTTTGTCCTTTGTCTCCAATTGTTTGTTGTTGTACATTCATTTTTGTTGCTCTGATTATGAGCTGGTAGGCACAAGTCCTCGATACTCATTACTCACTAAATCCTGAATCTGATTAATACACATTTGCAAGCCATGCAAAATTGAACATCTTCTGGGGTTCTTTTCATATGTAGGTGCACAGTCATGTCTCATCGCCAAACTTCAGTTTTTACATTGACTTCAGGCGATCAAATATGTTTTACAAATTCTATTTTCAGAGTTGAATACGGAGACATAGGCCGACATTATTTATTTGTTACAAATTCATTTCAATGGAGCCACCTACAATGCATTTCGTTTTTACTATTGAACTCTGAGAAGATTATTCATATATACCCTGAATGTTTCGTATCAATTGACGGGAGCGTTCTTTATTTCAACCTTCCGCCTTAAATATTTTTTTCCCTTTTTGTTTTTTTTATAATAACTGTGCTAACTGGAGCTTTGACTGTTCTACTCAAAGGAAGTTAAGAATCTCACCACATGTACCATTCTTATAGGTTTTGTGTTCTTATTCAAGTACCACGGATATTCTTACAATACAAAGGCCAAAACATTCAAACCCAATCATGGTATAAATGTTTCATTTTCTTTCTAACTGCCAGAAAAAATGCGATATTTTTTTAAAATTTGGCGATTTTTAAAAGTTATTATAATGAGCTTTCAATGTTTATAGGCAATAATATGTGCTCCTTATTGTAAGCAACAAGATGTCCTTTTTGTAATGACGATGATTCTGATTCAGCATGATCATCTCCAAACAAGAATGGGTAAAATTGTCAAAAAATCATTTATTTTTGCAAATCTTCGTGGTTTTAAGGAGGGCATTTTAAACATATTCATATTGGAGGATATTTGTCCCGACGGTTCAAATGAGTAAATTTCTTCATGATTCTTTTATCGTATGCATTTGTAATACAAAGGATGTAATTAGATAGAAGTTATAGAGAAATGTCGCTGTGAATCAAATCTTTTTTTTTTTTTTGAGAGGTAAAATAAATATATCATTCTAGCAATGTTACTCTGGAAACAAGGTATTGGCTGCCGAATTAGTTTAATCCCAAAAACAAAAATAGAGTCATACTTCTATATTTACAGTCGGGTGGAAAAGAAAATAAGGTAAAGCATCCGTAAATAGATAATTGAGGATTGAAACAGGAAGAAATTATGATGATTTACACAAAGGAGTACAAAACAAGAAACAACCACATCGGAAAAGTTGATGTAATAGATATGGAACACGAGAGATGTTGATTATATAATTAGAATATCTTATAGTTAACTGACACGGTTAGTACGGGGAAAAGGTAATTGTTGCACCAGCACTATAGATTATTATACGTTATACGTATCGTGGATTGTATATGGCAACTTTTAAGAACTGTAGCGGGGATATGGTCATTATCCATATTTGTCATTTCCTACGTAAGAAGTATGAACAAGGATTAAGAAAGCCGCTTCTAGGAACACAACGTCAAAAGAGAAAGACGAGTATCTATGTATGCGAGAAAACGTCGCCTCCATTTTGAGGTCCAGACCGACTCGAGAAGGTAGTATTTTCAATACAATATCAAAATATCAAAAAAGGCCGTTTTTACAAAGCATACAAATTCAAAAGAGTTTCTTCGTGCATGACCCAATCCTTATCAATTTCTCAAATCACGTGTGAATGTAAACGTCTTCAAACTGAATAGCATCATTTAAGAACAGATAAATTGGCAATATGGACCAGACTTGAACGTTTCGGGTACTTAACCCTCGTCAGTGATCCTCAAATCTAAACAATGTAATATGCCGGAAATATATGAAAGTTACTATGTCGAAAAAACGTACCGAAAGACGTAGCAGGATGGATGGGATATGATGCTACAGTACCCACATTTTAGAAATTTCAAGAAATTTTGATAACAGAAATTTTAGAATGCGTTGAAGAAACGATCAACCGAAATTGATCGAACTTGGCTACATGTGCCCTCGGGGACTCAAATCACGTGTGAAAGTCAAACACGAAAGCCGATATCAGATTTTAAAAAAAATCAATATCAAAAGGCTTAATTTAAAAATACTAACCAGAGTCTTCTCGGGAGAAAAGAAAAATAGGACAAACAGACGGAGACAACAACTGCAGCTTAATAGAAACAAAGGACAACTTTATCCGACGAACGATTTCCAGAGACTGCAGAAATCAGTGCAAGTATCGCACAGTCTAAAAATATACAACTTCACATATTGACCGGTTTCGACCTTTTCTGCACGGCTTAAGTGAAAGGTGTTGTTAGCAAACAGGAGATGCTTCTCTCTAATCCAAACTTAGTAAATTACATGAAAAATATGTCTTTGCACCAGCTGATAAAGCAGGCAACAACACCATTATCATTTGAAAACGTTACTACATATCAACTTTGGTTTCGGAACTTTCGTCTACAAATACATATATCAAAAGCAATGAAAGTGCATCTAACATTTTAAGCAAGCATAACAGTGAGCTGTCTTCATTCAATATCTTTATTTCTAAATTCGATCTCCCAACACTATATTGCATACCAAAACTGCACAAGTCTCCTTACAAATTTCGATTTATTGCTAATTCTAATTCAAGTAACTGCTCCACTACAATTTTGTCTAGAAATCTGACGTCAGCACTTACTGCTATCAAAGAACACATAACTAAATATTGTGAAACGGTTCTAAACAGGAACGATGTAAATTTATTTTGGTCTATTAAGAATTCAGGGGATGTGATTGACAAAATGAAATCTGGAAATTTCCAAGCCAATACGATTTCTTCATACGACTTCTCTAATATGTACACCACACTTCCTCATGACAAAATTAATTATCGATTATCCAATCTCATTAAGTGGTGTTTTGACCGAGAGCGAAAAACTTACATTTGTACATCTGAATCGAAGGGTTTCTTTTCCTCGACAGACTACAAATCATACAAATCATGGACATGTAGTGACCTGTGTAATGCCTTGTCCTTCCTCTTGGACAATATTTACGTTAAATTTGGTGAGGATCTATACAGGCAGGTTGTAGGAATTCCTATGGGTACTAACTGTGCGCCTCTTGTTGCAGATTTATTTTTATACACTTATGAAAAAGAATTTATTCAAAAGCAAAGAAAATTTGATGATCTGAAATGTTTCAATAATACTTCTAGGTATCTGGATGATATTCTAACCATTGACAATGTTAAACGTCTTTAAATTCAATAGCATCATTTAAAACCTGATAAATTTACAGCATGGACCAGAAATGCACGTTTCGGGTACTAAACCCTCGTCAGTGATCCTCAGTCTAAACAATGTAATATGACCAAAAGTATGAAAAATATTATGTCCAAAAATGTACCAAAATACGTAGCAGAATGGGTGGGATATGATGCCACAGGACCCACGTTTTAGAAATTTCGAGAAATTTTGTAACAGAAAATTTCAAATGCGTTGAAGAGACAGACGATCAACCGAAGTTAATCGAACTTAGCTACATGTGCCCTCGGGGACTCTTGGTCCACCAGTAGTGACATTCACCAACTAGTTCAAATGTTAAAAGTCTTTAAATTCAATAGCATCATTTAAAACCTGATAAATTTACAGCATGGACCAGAAATGCACGTTTCGGGTACTAAACCCTCGTCAGTGATCCTCAGTCTAAACAATGTAATATGACCAATAGTATGAAAAATATTATGTCCAAAAATGTACCAAAATACGTAGCAGAATGGGTGGGATATGATGCCACAGGACCCACGTTTTAGAAATTTCAAGAAATTTTGTAACAGAAATTTCAAATGCATAATTTCCTGCTTTTGAATTATATAAGAATGAAATTGATCCACAAGAATTAACACTTAACAAGGCAAACCTTTCAAATACAGAAACGCCGTTTTTGGACCTAAATATCAAATTGTAAACGGAAAGATTCATACAAGTGTATATGACAAAAGGGATGATGTTGGATTCAACATAGTAAATTTCCCCTGGCTTGACGGTGATGTTCCAGGATTACCGTCATACGGCATTACATATCACAGCTCATCCGGTACGCATGTACTGATATTTTGGATTTTCACAGTAGAAATTTACAAATTACCAAAAAGCTTTTAGGTCAAGGTTTCCGCTTTCATAAACTAATTAAGACTTTCTGTAAATTTTACAAAAATTACAGTCAACTTCTTTTGAAATTCGGATCTATACACGCAACAGAGTACATTACTTTGGGTATTACAAACCTGTCTTTTATGGTGATGTGATAAACAAAATAAGAAGGATCTCAGGTAGGCAGCATAACCATCGAAAATGCGTCAGAATTATCAAACGCCTTTTATACCGTGGATATGATCCTAATGTCACCAGACGGACACTAGACTTGGTACTTGACCAATCTACAGATTTGTACAAGCGCATCCTTGAGACTTGCACTCTGACTGACTGTGACGACGGGACTCCATGACGGGCCCTGTCCATACCTCTTTAGAGAAGACAGGGCCCCGACCACCTGTCCTCTCTGAATGTCAGTCGGACTCCTCGGGTGATTACATATATGAGCTCGCTACAGCCGGCAGAGCACGGACTGTATTACGCATGTCCTCTTTTTATATATCCATTTACATATTCATCTGAGTTTCTGGGGCCTCTACGTTTCGCGGTCTTGTTTGTGTGATGTCATCTTACAGTGAGGAGGTTGTTTTACACCACAATTGTACGTTCTTCGAGACCTCTGGGTAATTGGAGAAGTGAGAGGGTTGTGCGCACGTAATCCAGGATAACCACACCATTTGCTACTTGCGTGACGAATGGCCGTCTAAAGTCGGCACCGGTTGCCCATTGGTCTCGTCGGTTTATGTGTTGTCTTTCGTGTTTGATGTTTACATGTCGTGTGTCTCGTTTCCGTCTCGTGCTGAACTCGTCTTTTGTTTTTGCATCGGGTGTTTTGGTGTTCTGCTGTTGATGCTGCAACGGGGTCTTGTTGGAGATCTCCTCCCTTCTCCATCGGCACCTTCTTTCATGTCCATTTCGAATTCAAAGTTTGCTTTAGCAAATGTTTTAGTGTGGATTTTCATTTTTCATGAGCTCAGGAACGTAGCCAGGCGTACGCAAGTACGCAGATGCTCCTACATCGTTATGCAAAATAATAATTAAAAAAAGACCGAAAAGTGTACACATTGTAATGTTTATGTAGAAAACTGCCCTGGAAAGGCGAAACATCCTTTGGCTACCAGTGCTTCACCCCCTGAATACCTAACAGTGTTTTGACCTGGACCCATTTACATGTAGAGCCTATTGGCGGCTACAAAAACACTTGAAAACTCGGAAAGAAAATCAAAAGGGACACCAACGCACAACACAGAAACAACAAACACGAAGAACTACACATAAACCAACGAGACCAATGGGCAACCGGTAACGACTTTGGACGGCCATCTGCCACGAAAATAGCAGAAGGTGTGGTTATCCTGGATTACGTGCGCACAACCCTCCCACTTTACCGATTTCCCAGATGTCTCGAAGAACGTACAATTGTAGTGTAAAACAACCTCCTCACTATCAGATGACCACACACAAACAAGACAGCAAAACGCAGGGGCCCAAGCAACATAGATGAATATGTAAATGAATATAAAAAGAGGGCGTACGGAAATAAATACAACCCGTGCTCTGCCGGCTGTAGCTAGCTCATGAATGTTATCACCCGAGGAGTCCGATCAACATTCAGAGAGGACAGGTGGTCGGGCCCTGAGAGGTTTGGACAGGGCCCGTCATGGAGTCCCGTCGATACAGTCAGTCAGAGTGCAAGTTTTAAGAATGCGCTGGTACAATACTGTAGACTGGTCAAGTACCAAGCCTAGTGTCCGTCTGGTGACATTAGTGGACCATCGTTAATTACCAAAGTAGTAATCGTGTATATGAATATTATCAGTGTAAGTGGTCTCCGTCCTTCCTTTGTTTTATATTTTTCAAGAATTTGTATGCCGATAGATTGCAATTTTTTTTTGGATTCCTATCTTTGGTTTGATATGTTTCACTTTACGGGTATATACAACACAGAGCAAGTTAACAACTCCTTTGTTTGGTTTTTTTTTCCTTTTTTCATATCTTGTGTGTGTGTAATTGCGACATGGTGTTGTTGGTAAAGTTTTCATCATGATACTTTATTTCATAATGCTCTTCGGTAACTTGCAAACAAGGTCATAGTCGACACAAGAGTCGAGTGCTTGCTCACGAAATTGACTCTTCGGTTCATTATGTTTTCATATCGAAAGAAGATCACAGCTTTGAAGCTCAAATTTCAATTCAAAATAAAAAGGTTTACCCTCTATTGGGAAATCCAACTTGCCCTTATAGTTGCAATAATTGATACCCCATCAACTTTCGTTTGAATTTTCCTAATCTGCTATGGGTTCGATTTAATTTTTCGCACTTTTTTCTCTTTATAGTAAGTAATCGAGTGCATTGACAGTTATTGCTTGCACTTTAATGGGGATTTAAAAATCGATTTTAGCATATGGGCATTTTTTTTCAAAACTCCGGAAAGAGTTCAGTCTTCTTTTAGTCATGAAAAGAAAGGAAAATGCTTCTTCTGAGAATGATGTATGCTTATCAACATTCCCAGAAACAAATCTTTATTCTATGTGGCTTTGTTAATCTAGATTACAGATGCATGATTTATTAAATATTTCAATTTAATATTTAAAAATATAGATCTAAATCAAGATATTCTCATATCTTCCCATGTATATTTGAAATGACGCACTTATTGAAGGTCTCATGTCATAGCGCTCATTCAGACGCCCCCGATATAATATCTGTTTAGGTATGGATAAGCCGCTCACGTCAAACCTACTGGAGTATGGCCTTAATATATAGGGGAAATCGATGCGGATTGAAACCATTTGTCGCCGCTTACTACCACCTTTGAAACACGTGGTGTTAGATAGATATTCCTCTATGTAAGTTACTACACTTTTTTCATTACTTTTAATTCATAATCTTAATATCTTTATTTAGATTTTGTACAAAATTCACAATAATGATCGTTTTATTCTTTAGTTAGATTCTTTATGAAAATTTTTGGAAGTATCTTAAGTATAAAATACTGGGGTTTATATCACACCAGTCCGTTCACTAAAGATATCGGATACATATGATAAAAACACATTTGGATAAAAATTGTAAAAAAGCATAAATTTTAATGATGTTATTCAATTTTTCCGATGTATGGAATATATCTAAAACTCAATGGGAGTAAAATTATATTGCAAGCTGCTTAAACTCTTGTAATGTGTTTGTTATTTGTGCTTCTAAATTACAATAGCTATGTAAATAGTATTACAAATATTACCAAATCTTTTATTTGGATTAAGAGAATACATTACATATTTAATGTTCGATCGAGTAAAACTGTTTTATGAGGCTGAGATACTGTACTGTTTAATTTTTCCTTTTTATTTTTGTTTCTTTTTTTGCAATATGTCTGACATTATAGGCCGGACCAACCCTCTCTGGGTGGATCTTCAGTTGTTTGCCTGTTGTATATTATATTCGCTCGTCCTATACGTTGTTTCCACTCATTTGATATGAATATATTTATGAATAACGGAACAGAAACAAAGTTTTATTATACATCAGTAAAGTCACACATAAAAACCCTAAATCAGATTCCAAAAAGTAACAATCAAAAGGCTTACATATTCTAGAAAGAAACAAAATGTTATTCAGATTTGGCCCTTTCTCTAATCACAAATTTAGACATCTCCATTCATGGTTCTTGCTAGGGGTCCGTCGATGCTCAAGTTGGTGCTCTATTGCGAGTGCTGTTGAGATTATCGTCAGGATCTTCTTTAACTCATTACAAACTCACTGTTATCACATAAGCGGATCTACTGTCTTGTTCACTAAATCCAGAGCATCCTGTTTTGGCGATTTATTCTGTCGTCTGAAGATTTAACTATTGTTTCCGAGTATTGACCTCCTTTAGTAGTAACTGGAAATTAACATCAACTTACCCTATCAGCTGCATTCAAACCGCAATATGAAAAATAAAATGTCTACGGGAAATTTCAAACCGCATATTGTTCTCCGTGTCAACAATAGTAAACAGTGACGTCAAAGTGTCCGACGTCACACATTTTCGGTGATTTTACTATAGAAAGTCCCCGTAGACTTTTTATTTTCCATCCTATTTCTAAATTAATTAACGGACAGCCATAACAATGGTATTTTCTGTTACGACTAAAGGAGTACTATAAAATTGATATCTTTTCGGAAGATGACAATATCATATTTAGAGAAAACCGGGAAACAAGGTGCTCTGGATTTAGTGAACAGGACAGTAGATTTTTCCCCTAAGGAGTCCAAGCCGTGTGGGGGTTCCAACCTACGGTTTGAAGATGCAAGGTGTAAAAATGGAGGGAATCAGCATTTCGGCAAATTGCAAAGGGGGAGGGTAGAGACCCCTTTGCCCCCTCTATTTTCGTATCGAGTCTTGTTTTATCTATTACTTCTTTTTTGATATACAGAGTTACTTCCCTTTTAGGACGGTATCTGACGTAAATTCATTATGACGTTATATAATTCCTATTGAGTCTTTGTGGAATACAGAGTTTTTTCCCTTTCGTCTCAAATGGGAAGTAACTCTGGCTTTCGAAAATAGCTAATAGAAAAGACGTAATCCCTTAACTTTGTGCTTGTTCCGTTTGAATTTGATTACTTTAAAATAACTTAACGTCAGATATCGTCCAAAATGAGAACTTTTTCTGTCCATAGTAAATTTTGGGACTTGATGAATGATATTGATATGACATTTCACCATAGAGATTCTACGAAAAGTTTTAATTATTTTTTTACCATATATAAAAAACGCCTAGTGATCATTTACTCTTGTATGCTTCTTTTGAAGGTTGTTGCCGTTTGTAGATTAATTAACCTATTCTTTGTTTATTTCTTAAGGAACACCAAACGCAAAGAAGAGTTACATAGATATAATGACGAAGATGGAGCAGACGAAATCCCTTGGCGACAGAGATTCTCGTGTGCACATTCGGGGTATATAGAATACTTTCCTTACATCTCAATTGTTCTTTTAAATTTCATACATAAGAAGCTTAGAAACAAAGATAACATGATGTACTTTACTATTAATAGTGAGGAAATAATTATTCGAACAATGAAAAGGAATGAAAAGAAATCATAATGATATACTTCATTTTGTCTAGTTTGTCAAGGTCAATGGGAAAGTTCCTGCAACTTGGTTTTATGATTCTGATAAAGAGTTTGTGAGTGAAAACCACACTTATTATCAAAATTATAAAACCAAGTTGCTGATCAGAATTTAAAAAATCATGATCAAATGGCAAACAAACCGGGAAAATAAAAAAATCCAGGAAAAACAAATTTAAACATTCTGCAGGAGGGAGGGGGGTTAAGAAAAATCCCAGCGGAAATGCAATCAGTGCAGGGTAGAGTAAGATCTCCTGCTTGTCCGCGATACTCGGCACACTTAAGCCGTACAGAAAAGGTCAAAATCGGTGAATGTTTGTATTGTTAAATAATAATTAAATTCCGCAGTGGCAAAACCAGTCACTTTCATAATACCCTTGGTTTAGTTGTGTCGCGAAATATTACTATTACAAATATCAAAATGTATACAGAGCGTATTAAACTTATAAAGTTCGATATGGATACACCAAAGGCAGAAGGCGTAGGAATGTTAATACTAATGAACGGGAATTGATTTCTATTTTTGAAGTTGAAGTCCTCACGTTTGTAATATATTGACTTATCTATATCACCATTTCATCAGTCGATAACATGATATCTTTACATGAAGTGGAGTAAATACTTTCAGTGCAATCTTTCCTCTCTTGCAATGTTAAACGTCTTCAAATTCAATAGCATCATTTAAGAACAGATATATTTGCAGCATGGACCAGACATATGCACGTTTTGGGTAACCCATTTCCGGTCGCAAAAATAATTTTCCCCAGAATTATAGCAGATAATATATTCTAAAGAATGAATAAATTCAAAGCGACATGTATTCCTGCGTACTACATTTATTCATATGATCTCAAATGAATCGTTGACTAAAACATAATTCATTTCTCCAGTCCTCGCTATTCAAGCAAGGATTAATATATTTATTTATATTTACATTACTAGTAGATCTCGCATGTTGAACGCCCATTAGGCAATAGCCCTTTCCCCAATTGTCAGAAGTAAGAGAAAGGAGGAGATCTCCAACAACACTAGGTTGCAGCACCCACAGCAAAATCCCAAAACACCCATGCAAAAAACACAGAACAGATACCCACAGAAAGAGACGCAAAAGGGACAAGGAACACCAACTTACAACATAGAAACATGAAACACAAAAGACTACACATAAACCAACGAGACCAATGGGCAACCGGTGCCGACTTAGGACGGCCATCTGCCACGTAAATAGCAGACGGTGTGGTTATCCTGGATTACGTGCGCACAACCCTCCCACTATTCCGATTTCCCAGAGGTCTCGAAGAACGCACAATTATGGTGTAAAACAACCTCCTCACTGTTAGGTGACCACACACAAACAAGACCGTAAAACACAGGGGTCCAAGCAACACAGATGAATATGTAAATGGATATAAAAAGAGGACGTGCGTAATACAGTCCGTGCTCTGCCGGCTGTAGCGAGCTCATATATGTTATCACCCGAGGAGTCCGACTGACATTCAGAGAGGACAGGTGGTCGGGGCCCTGTCTTCTCTAAAGAGGTTTGGACAGGGCCCGTCATGGAGTCCCGTCGTCACAGTCAGTCAGAGTGCAAGTCTTAAGAATGCGCTCGTACAAGACTGTATATTGGTCAAGTACCAAGCTTAGTGTCCGTCTGGTGACATTAGGATCATATCCACGGTATAAAAGGCGTTTGATGACTCTGACGCATTTTCGATACATATGCTGTCTACCTTTGATCCTTCTTATTTTGTTAATTAAGTCACCATAAAATGCAGGTTGTGAAATACCCAAAGTAATATACTCCGTTGCTTGTATTGGTCCGAATTTCAAAAGAAGTTGATCATAATTTTTGTAAAATTTCCAGAAAGTCTTTACTAGTTTATGAAAGCGAAAACCTTGACCTAAAAGTTTCTTTGTAATTTGTAGATTTCTATTATGAAAATCCAAAACATCAGTACATGCTCTAGCATACCGGATGAGCTGTGAAATGTAGATACCGTATGACGGTAATCTAGGAACATCACCGTCAAGCCAGGGAAAATTTACTATGTTGAATCCAAAATCATCTCGTTTGTCATATACACTTGTATGAATTTCTCCATTGACAATTTTGATATTTAGGTCCAAAAATGGTGTTTCAGTGTCTGTAAAGTTTGCCTTGTTTAGAGTCAATTCTTGTGGATAAATAACATCTTTATACTTTTCAAAAACAGGATTATCGATAGTAAGAATATCATCCAGGTACCTAGAAGTACCAGTGAAGCATTTCACATCATCATGTTTTCTTTGCTTTTGAAGATTTTGAATAAATTCCTTTTCATATGTGTATAAAAATAAATCTGCAACAAGAGGCGCACAATTTGTACCCATAGGAATCCCTACAACCTGCTTGTAGAGATTCTCACCAAATCTTACATAAATGTTGTCCAAGAGGAAGGACAAGGCACTACACAGGTCGCTACATGACCATGATTTGTATGATTTGTATTCTGTAGCGGAAAAGAAACCCTTTGATTCAGATGTACAAATATAAATTTTCCCCTCTCGATTATAGCACCATTTAATGAGTTTGGACAATTGATCATTGATCTTGTCGTGAGGAAGCGTGGTGTACATATTTGAAAAATCGTATGAAGCAATCGTATTGGCTTGAAAATTTCTAGATTTTATCTTGTCAATCACATCCCCGGAATTTTTTATAGACCAAAATAAATTTACATCATTCCTGTTAAGAACAGTTTCACAATATTTTGCAACGTGTTCCTTTACCGCCGTGAGGGCTGACGTCAGATGTCTAGACAAACTTGTAGTTGAGCAGTTGCTAGAATTAGCAATGTATCTAAATTTGTAATTACCGTTCTGAACCTAGATTTTATAATATAGCAGACCCGACATGACATAATTTCGTGGTCTTCTGAATTGTGACATCACAAATGATAACAGGTGCTTCGACATTGCTTTCTTGATGTCCAAGGATGTATGACGTCATAGTAAAAACGTTTAACACAATATGTCATGTCGGGTCTTAGAAATAATTGAAAGATCGACTATTAGAATTATATTCCAATAAATCGGGTTCCCTATTGTGACGTCACGTCTAATTGTTGAACGTAGTTAGAATTTACCAACGTTCGCAACTTGCAACAAGGTCATAGGCAGCACAGGCTTGCAATATAACCTTGCCGTCATCGCTATTTTCCTTCGCCATTTCACGCAATGATAAAGCCCGAGAGGCATCGCAGGTACAACATGTCGTCACAGTGACGTCATTCGGACTTCTGACATAAACATCGCAAAAGATTCAAAGGTAGAGGCACATATTTGAGCGTTTAGGGGCGAGTAAAGGTCAATGAAGGAAACTATTCTTATCTTGATGAAGGAAAATTTACAAGACTCACGTCTAAAGACGGTAGGTTTTGATTTATGGCCAGAATTTTTTTTTATTGGAGACTTTTCGCTCAGCTGATCGCGTTGGCAACGTACGAATGAAGAAAGAATCCCTGATACTGCATGGTATTACATTGAAACAAAGACAATGCTTGTACATTATATACCTCATAAATGTAGTTATACTCAGTGGTATATACTTGCAATATTTTATTTACAAATACGAAGCCCCAGTTTCAATCTGCAAGAATCTTGCAGACAAACAATAGGCGATGACGGCAGAGGTAGATTTCAAAGTGAAGAAAAGCGGAACTGAAATCGGACGCATGCGTGGGAGATTGCAACGTTCGGACACTTCTGCCGATGTTACAGTTACATTCTGTATAAGCGTGTAAATGTAGGGTTTCTAATATTTAGAAAAAATGTAAATATAAGTAATCACTGTCTCACTTTTTGTTTTCATGGGTTTATGATTCTGGTTGGCACGCGTGCAAAATTTCCGAGGAATTTGCACGTTACCAACCAGAATTATACACCCATGTACACCAAAAGTAAGACAGTCATTTCTTTATTGCGTAACGATATAGGGGTACATAAAATATACATGAATATGTTACTTTGTTTAAGAAATAACAACTAGCTAGCCGTGGTTTACTGTCCAGTAATTCCTCGAGTCGCATGAACCAATCAAATTATAATAATTTGATTGGTTCATGTGACGAGTGGAATTATTGGACAATGAATCACGGCTATAGCTAGCTAGTTGTTATTTCTTTTCTTATATAGCACGCGAATGGGCGGAGCTTAGCGCACTGGAAGTTTGTTGGAGATTTTACACCAGGCGAGTTCTATGGTACATATAGGGAGAAAATTTCAAGTCTTATTTAATTAATTATTTTTACCCTTCATAGGAGACACGAGCAATATCCACAATTACAGAGGCAATGTTTTGACAGCGGTTCATCTTCACATAGACCTCTCATGTCTGAGGACATTACACAACAGACAAGAGAACACAGGATATCTCAATTTGTGCGGAAGAAATCGTCGAGTACGCCAGAAACAGAAAATACGAGGTAAATACAAATATTTCTTTCTCCAAAAAGACTTAAACTGTTCTAACTCGTTATCTTCTTAAAATACATTTCAAACCAATGTTTATGCATCACAAACGTGTTCAGTAAATCCTTCAAGTCAAAGTGATTTTCAGGCAAAACATAATTAATGTTAGTATTGCCCATTACTTTGATTTTTTGAATTTGTAAATATAAAAAAAACCCACTTAAATGTTCAACGTCTTCAAATTCAATAGCATCATTTCAGAACAGATACATTTGAAGCATGGACCAGACATGCACGTTTCGGGTATCTTGAACATAGATTTTATTTGGATATGCTACTAAATCGACCCTACAGGAAATTTGGAGCCGTAAATACACACATTTGTATTCTAAAAATAAAACCAGAGGACGCTACTGAAATGAATTTGGCGGCTTATGAAAAGCACTTTGGCTGGAGGCATCAGTGATGAGGATTTTATATCCGAAACACGTGTCTGGTGCATAATAAATTTGTTGGAAATTTTCTTCAAGAAGATATAGAGTTGGAACCATTCTGCATTACCCTCGACAGTGATCTTCAATCTAAACAGTGTAGTATGGCCAAAGAGTGTGATAATTATTTTAAAGTCCAAAAATGTACCGAAAGACGACGTAGCAGGATGGGTGGGATATGATGCTACAGAACCCAAGTTTGATAAAATTCTAGAATTTTGATAACAGAAATTTTCGAATGCGTTGAAGAGACGATCAACCGAATTTGATGGAACTTGGGTACATGTGCCCTCGGGGACTCCTGGTCCACCAGCAGTGACACTCACCAAGTGGTGCAAATGTCAAATGTCCTCAAATTCAATAGAATCATTTAAGGACAGATGAATTTGCAGCATGGACCAGATATGTGATATATCTCAAAATCGAATTTAAATTTTCTAAACTGACAAAAATTTAATTGAGGTACTTTTATATCTAATTCTATTGAATTTAGAATATCTGTATAAACATTCTTCAAAATGTTACCGGAAAGTAATTTATATATTCTTCTTTGCTGCATGTTTCAATACGACCATGATACTATTATGAACAACCAAAACAATACAAGACGTATTTTCTACCACATTCAGAGCCACCAGTGTATACAGGAGGACGAGTATTACTCTTCCTCTCGTAAACAGAGCAGAAACCATTTCCCGAGAAGTCCCAATTACCCCAGGAGTACCACTCAATCCAGAATATAGGAGAGGGAGCATGCCGAATATAGCCACTCAATATCATATGACTCTGAGTTCTCTTGATGAATATCCAGGCAGACAGAACACCTATAGTGAGGACGAAGTCTTCTCACAAGATATTCCACCAAGTCAGTCAGCTGAATCCAGGCCATCTTGTCGATTTGCTGCAGCTAATCAAAGAAGGTACTCTGCCGACTTTGCAATGAGTATTTCTCCTTCAGCAGCATCAACAATAACTTTTGATCCAAATGAACCACGGTATGGACTTAGCCAATCGTTATACAGAATGAGTAATCCGTTGCAACCATGTGCAATGGAGGAAAAGTCTGCGCTGGAAGAATTGAGGACGGGACAAAAACACCATGGACAAGACAAACATAGGCTCTACGAACCTGTTTTGAAACGAGAGAAAAGCATAACAGACCTATCTTCTTGTCATGAAAGATCACTGAATGCATCTTCTGACATGAGGTAAGGTATAATTTTTTACTTCAATTTGTTGAATATTTTTGAACAGTATTTAGATGTTGGAAAGGACTCTTATGTTCTTTCTTGTCATTAAATATAAACAGTGAATACTTATACTATTAGCAAGTCTCATCTTCTCTTTCTCCTATATAAAATGTAGCTACAAAGGAACAGTCAACCCATCTTGTACGTCCACATCAGATATGAATTTGGCAGCCACATTTTTAGAAGACGATGTTAGATTCACTTTTACCCTTGGTGACAAGTAAGTTGAAATTTATGTTTACTTGTGCAATACTTTGGTTTTTACTCGTATATAATATTGATAAACAGCGAGGAACTGAACCAAAAGCATAAATGTATCATGGTACAAAGAACTATTATCATGATTTAAAGTATATATTTTGGCGAAGCCCCTTTGTAAATCCAAACAATATTCAGATCTATTTATACATCTTCACCAATACTTCAAGAACATTGGGGAATATATTTGATACTTTAAGCTGTTCATTGATATTCTATAATGTTTCGCTGGATCATTGTTTAATGATCATAATGTTTCATTGGATCTTCGTCTACATTGAGCATATTCTGAATCAGTATATAACTATCATACAGATATTATAAAGGCAACACGAAACTAAAGAATTTAAAAAGAGGATTGAGTTACGTTGATTGAATTTGAAATTTACTAATTATGCTGGAAAAATATAGTTTCTGTGATTTTTTTATCTTATTCCATTTTTCGAAATTTATTCTTTACGTTTA
This sequence comes from Pinctada imbricata, assembly GCA_033119305.1. Classification (NCBI taxonomy): domain Eukaryota; kingdom Metazoa; phylum Mollusca; class Bivalvia; order Pterioida; family Pteriidae; genus Pinctada; species Pinctada imbricata. The sequence continues at coordinate 30,866,753 of VSWD01000009.1, forward strand.
ATAAGCAATCACATTGAGGCTGCTTTTAGGTATATCTGTTTATTTAAAGAATAAAAGAATTTTAAAAGAGGATAGGCGAAGGTTGAGTGAATTTAATGATTTCTAAATATGGGAGACATAATAGTTTCTGTGATTTTTAGGCTTTTTTCCCGGAAATTTATGCTTAAATTTTAATAACTAATCCTGTTGATATTGCATTTAGGTGTTTCTGTTTGTTTGAACCATTTCGGTCCTTTCGTTCTTTAATTTTCATTGTTCACAATCATTGATGTTGACATACGTTGGCCATAAAACGGGAATCAAAAGAAAAACCTACATAACCATTGTAAATGTGATTCCACAAATCGTTACATTTATGTCACGTGGATTGAATGCATGCTCGCTCTATAGTATTAATATGCACCTACTACCTACGCATTCACTGAAATCTGAATCGTTCGTTCTACTTTGTGAAGGTAAAAACTGAAACAAATATTTGATGGGAATGGTTTATACAATGTTTCTCCAATTAAGAGACATAATTCAAACCGCAAAAGGATTGTGCTAAAGATAGTAAACTAAAACGGAATCTGACATTATTAAAGTACTTTTTTCATTCCTTTTATGAATCAGTTTTATAAAGACACTTCGTAAGCAGCGTGAAAATGTTTCTAATACAAAATGCATATCCAGGTAAAGTCAGTTATAGTGAATAAACAATGAATTGAAATCAGGCAATGTACCTAAGTTGAAAGAGATCTAATCAATTTTACATTCCTCGATTGTTAATTCAAAGGTTCCTGTTGAAATATAACAAAGATACAAAAAGCAAAAGCTGCAAAACAAACTGTTATTTGCCATATTGGATTTCATGTTGTGTATTATTGAAAAATCTTTCCTTACATTGAGCTATGGCTTCAACTTTAACTTTCATTTAACCCTAAGTATTATCTACCTCAATAGCTACATTTTCCCATATTTTCTACGGAAAATTGCACTAACATTTCAAAATGGGAAAACTTTTAAATTCATGCACCAAACTTCACAGCTTCACCTCAGAAGAATTCATGAATATTACTATAACTTACCTTAAACATTACATTGATTCTATATCTACAAACATTTGTCATTCAATTTGAGTACATGGTCTCATAATCTTATAAATCTGGTGTCAATAAAACACGGAGTCCTTTCGAACACGAATTTTTACAGGTAGCTAGAGATTTTAAAATTCCTTGGGTAATTCACTAGAATTTCGACTGTTTGTTTTTCATTTATTAATTATTTCCATGTACATGATATACATGTATATTAGAAAAGTGGGATAGTCTTGTGAATTACACATTTGTATCAAAATGGTTAAAACTGGAGTCTTAATTCTGCAGAACGGCAGATTTTCAAGTATGTTTCAAGTCAAATCCAATATGGCCGATACCCCTTAACAATATGATATCCGTTTCGTTCATCTTCTAACACCTGGGGGTCATTCTCCGACTAGAGCGTCTATACTTTCTTTATTAGTTTGATGCTAGTATAAGGTTAAATTTCATTTAATAAGTCTTTTTGAATTCTACACAATAAAATAAATGAAATATCAATATTTATCGTTAAAATAGAACATAAAAATTGAATGATGTGATACCCTAGCTCCCCAAACAGTTTTAAATTTGTGCCATTGTACATTTGCGACGTTAGAAATTTCTATTTACGCGTCGTTTTCTGAGAATCGATAATGATAAATTCCCGGAAGAAAATAGAACTTAAAATTGAGTATAATATATAGTTTTTGAATCAATTATCATACTGTTTTTAGTATTTTTCTTTGATGACGCAAATACAATCCTCCCTAGAACAAGTTAAATTGTATTTCATTAACGTTGTCGACAGTCCCTGGATGTGATTGTCACCTTCCTGTAAAAAAATCCTCTTCATTAATAGGTTTAACAAGTTGTGTGCAGCGGGAAAGTGTACACTCGTCGTAGGAAATAACCGTGTTATGTAGGGTCAGTATGCCCATAAAACGAGTTGGCTACGATAATGATAACTTCATATCTGCAAATGAAAGGATTAAAAAAATATGTTATACATTCGTGGCTATAAAGTTAAAGATTTTGGACAGGAGTTTAGTGATACCTTAAAAAAATCTTTGGCCCCAATATGAATATGTGTGACATAAAATTACATATTATCATTTATCTAAATCCTACATAAAGAGTCACCCCTAGACTAATATGATAATAAACATCGTCACGGAGGAAGTTCTATGGTCGAAATTGGGAAATGGTATCACACTATGACGTCCCCTTGTTCAGAGTCATAAACAATATTCTGACGTAAACCTTTTGTGCCATGACATACAAATTTATACGTTTGTCTTCCTTTTTGGGAGTTACCTACAGTGACCTTTCAACCGAATAGAAGTGGCGGGTGTTGCATTCAAGCAGGAGATGCTCACTCATCTTGGGCATCTGATCTCACTACTTCGCAGGGTGTTCATTTCTCTTCATATGGTAGATTTTTTTTTATTTCTGTTCCTTTGCCCAAGTTCTGTTTTATCCTGGTTTTGTATGACCTTGGTTAGATGATTTTTCGATTAACGATTTTGTACTTTTTGATAGGGATATGTTTTTTGTCCATATTTGTCATCAGTTGTTCAGTTGCAAAGTCTAGAAGGTATGGCAAAATCATCAAAATTTCCATCGGAACTGTTGTGAACGTGGACAAGTGCCAGCAGGTACTCGGGAGAGTCACCGTCTCCTGTTTGCATGCAACACCCGTCGCAACAGCTCCATGATAACACAACAAATTCGGTGATTGTCTCGATGTACATATTGATGTACATATCAGGTAAATATGTCTTGCATCTTGATCAATCTAGAAGGAGGGATCTGATATACTTCTATTATATCCCCGTAGCGACTTCCTCAGTGATGATTTCAACCGTTGTGTAATATAAACCTGAACAGTGGCTTACTTGGAAGCCATCTGGCTCAAACGACGAAATCTTCATAATTGGAACATGCCCTGGCGTACCATATTAGCTGAGAAATAAAATTGCCATAAGCAGGAGAAGATGGAATGTTGCTACATCTGAAAGGATGTTAGTTACATGGGAGCTAAAATCATCGGGCCTGTCATAAAGTGAGGTGTTCAAATGACAGTTTGCGTCGAAAATTAGAAGTATATCCAGGTACTAAGTAAAATACTAAACAAGAGGCCCAAGGGGGCCACATCGCTCACCTGAGGAGACTGTATGTATGTTTTCAATCAAAGTCAAGACCTGAAGGAAATCGCTTTTAGTGAAGCTTTGAGAAGGAAAAGGTGTACAAGTTACTTCCTGTAAAGTTTGGTGACATTCTGTGCAGTAGTTTAAGAGGATAAGTCAAAAATGTGTCATTCAAATAGAGCCTAAAGAGGACATCTTGGATTTCCAATCGGCTCGAAAAACAAAAACTTAGTAGAGGACAATGAGAACTTGCGTCCTGTGAAGTTTCAAGAAATTCTGTGAAGCGGTTTCAGAGGAGAAGTTGAAAATGTGTCAGCCAATCAGAGCCTGTGGCGGCCATCTTGGATTTCCGATTGGCTCGAAAAACGCAAACTTGATAGAGGGTATGAGTACTTGCTTCCTGTGAAGTTTCATGAAATTCTGTGCAGTGCTTATAGAAGAGAAGTCGAAAATGTGTCAGCCAATCAGAGCCTGTGGCGGCCATCTTGGATTTCCGATTGGCTGGAAAAACACAAACTTGGTAGAGGGCATTGAGTACTTGCTTCCTGTGAAGTTTCATGAAATTATGTGCAGTGGTTATAGAAAAGAAATCGAAAATGTGTCAGCCAATCAGAGCCTGTGGCAGCCATCTTGGATTTCCGATTGGCTCGAAAAACACGAACTTGGTAGAGGGCATTGAGTACTTGCTTCCCGTGAAGTTTCATGAAATTCTGTGCAGCGGTTTCTGAGGAGAAGTCGGGATGTGTCAGCCAATTAGAGCCTGTGGCGGCCATCTTAGATTCCCCCCCCCCCTTCCTTTTCACAAAAGAAAAAAATTAATAAAAAATCAAAAAATTTAGATTTTAGAATAAAATACTTATCAAAGCATTTAGTAACTTAAATATGATAAATATGCAGTAAATGAATGTGTAAAATCATACACTTATTGAGTTATTTAAAGAAATAGTGCAAAAATGTGCATTTCTGACAAAGTCCGAAAAGACGTCAAAAACGCGTCAAAAATTTGACTTCCGAGTGGAACCAAAAATAACAACACTTCTTAAGACATCTCTCTAGATCATCCTGATGCTTTCGGTTTGTCGATACCTGCTTCCATTCTGAAGAAGAAGTTTGTCAAAGGAGGGTACCCCCTGTAACCTACTTTTGCCTCTGGTGGTGCCACCTTTTGATGGATCCGGACGAAAAACAACAACACTTGTAGGGGACCATGAGTACTTCATTCCTACCAAGTTTCATGAAAATCTGTTCAGTGGTTCTGGAGAAGAAGTCGAATATGTATGAAAATCACCCCCCCCCCCTTTTTCACATAAGAAAAAAATTAATAAAAAATCAAAAAATTTAAATTTTAGAATAAACTACTTATCAAAGCATTTAGTAACTTAAATATGATAAAAATGCAGTAAATGAATGTGTAAAATCATACACTTATTGAGTTATTTAAAGAAATAGTGCAAAAATGTGCATTTCTGACAAAGTCCGAAAAGACGTCAAAAACGCGTCAAAAATTTGACTTCCGAGTGGAACCAAAAATAACAACACTTCTTAAGACATCTCTCTAGATCATCCTGATGCTTTCGGTTTGTCAATACGTGCTTCCGTTCTGAAGAAGAAGTTTGTCAAAGGAGGGTACCTCCTGTGACCTACTTTTTCCTGTGGTGGCGCCACCTTTTGATGGATCCGGACGAAAAATAACAACACTTGTAGGGGACCATGAGTACTTCATTCCTACCAAGTTTCATGAAAATCTGTTCAGTGGTTCTGGAGAAGAAGTCGAATATGTATGAAAATCACCCCCCCCCCCTTTCACATAAGAAAAAAATGAATAAAAAATCAAAAAAATTAAATTTTAGAATAAAATACTTATCAAAGCATTTAGTAACTTAAATATAATAAATATGCAGTAAATGAATGTGTAAAATCATACACATATTGAGTTATTTAAAGAAATAGTGCAAAAATGTGCATTTCTGACAAAGTCCGAAAAGACGTCAAAAACGCGTCAAAAATTTGACCTCCGAGTGGAACCAAAAATAACAACACTTCTTGAGACATCTCTCTAGATCATCCTGATGCTTTCGGTTTGTCAATACGTGCTTCCATTCTGAAGAAGTTTGTCAAAGGAGGGTACCCCCTGTGACCTACTTATGCCTGTGGTGGCGCCACCTGTTGATGGATCCGGACGAAAAACAACAACACTTGTAGGGGACCATGAGTGCTTCATTCCTACCAAGTTTCATGAAAATCTGTTCAGTGGTTCTGGAGAAGAAGTCGAAAATGTTGAAAAGTTTACGACGGACGACGGACGGACGACAGACGACGGACGCCGGACGGTGCGCTATGACAATAGCTCACTTGAGCTTTGCTCAGGTGAGCTTAAAAATCAATAGAATATGAAGATCAGAAAACTATCCCGAAAAGGTTTTTCTTCTTGAGTTTTTCTATCAGCGAATAAAAGTCCAACGCAAATCGAAAAATCACAATCAATAGGCTTACTCGTATAAGTTCTTGAGAAATTAGGAAAAAAACTTCGTCATGAGTAAAGACAATTCGGACAAACAGACCGAGACAATAACATATCACCAAAGAAACACAAAGGCCAACGCTATCTATAATAAACAATCTCCAGAGTCCAGTGCATGAACAAATTTTTTTAGTTAAATGCACGAGCTGTATATATAATTAGTTTAGTTTAATAAAAGTCTAAAATCTTCATTTTTGTCTTTCTTATATCTACATGCGCAATTGTATCTTTTCGACAGGGTACTTCCGGTATCTCTAGATTAGCTACATGATGTCTATTCTCATTTATGTCACACTTATGCCCTTTGCCGTGTGGAGCTCGTAAAAAAGTTCCCCGCGAGGGGTTTGACAGTAAGTGTTTTGAATATTTTCCCCTGACATTGTCGCCATAGCACTTTCTATATAGACGTGGCCTCAGAGAGTGCATGTATTTTATATATTCTTTTCATTTTCCTGCGTGAACATCGACGGCGGGTGCGGCTAGCCAACAGGGGATGCTTACTCCTCCCGGGCACCTGGTCACACCTCTAGCTTACTAGGGGTCCGTCCATGCTCAATTTGGTGCTCTATTGTGAGTGCTGTTGAGATTATCGTCAGGATCTTCTTTAACTCATTTTCTTTGTTTCAAGTGGTAACGGTCCGATCATAATCCGAAAAAATTGAAATCAATTAATGCGACCGTTTAGTTTGTTGCTTTTTTTAAGGCGCACGAATCGGTAGCGCCTTTTACACCAAATTCCATTTTTATGACAATCAGACTTACGTGCTACAATGACTAAAGGTATCATCAAAGAAAAAACCTATAGTATGACTAATTACTCGATGATTTCTATTCAATAAGAAGCGACAGAATCTGTATAATAATAATAATTAATTTATATAAATGATATTGTAAGTTCATGTAATAAAATAATTATTTTACTTTTACCTCGAAAAAAACCCCAACGGTTTAAATCCCCTCGAAAACAATATATTTACCTCTCACTTCGGGCTTGGTGAATATTGACTTCTTTCAGTAAAAGTAAATAATTTTATAATATTGACTACATGATCTAAAAGTGCACACACACAAAATTGAAATTCTAGTTGCCAAGTTACTCTTTAAGAGACTTTAACAATGAATGACGTCGCTTGACGGGCTGTCTGACTAAAACCATCACCACCCTGCTCCTTCGTCGTCAGGGTCGTGTTCAATGAACTTTTGACCGGAATATTCATAAGATTTAACTAACCAACCTGAACGTCCGTTTCATCGATGTTGTAAACACGTTCTAATACCAATTTTAACTTCAAATTTATAAAACAAAATGAGGTTTAACCTGACCATCATAGGAAGTGCCCTTTTGAAAGAAAAACTATATAAAACACGAACATTGTCTGTAAAATACAATTTTGTTGGCGTGTACTCAGTGGTCATAGGCGCCGCCATTATTCGATTTGTCCCGATCCCGATTATAAAATAGTTTTCGTAATTACATGTAGATAATGCATACCTGTAAGTCGCGATTCGATTGGCCAAACGAAAGGTGAAAAGAACACGACCCTCTACGGATGCACTCCAGACCCTGACGAAGAAGGAGAAGAGGGGCTTGTTTTAATCAGAATGCTTGACGGGCTATTTCAAATATAATTAATCCGATTGCTTTGAGAAAGACGAACGGAATAACCTAAAAATGAGAGTTGTCTTTCTTTTTATATGAATTATACACTACCATATAATCCTTTTTTTGAGATCCGATCTGAATTCGAAATCTTATTATCATAACTTATTTTCTTTCTTGGGATATCATTGATTCGTCGATTTACACTTGCTCTCTTGCTGTAGTCTAAGGAACTAAGTACAGTTAGTTTCTACGCTTAAAAAGTATTAAATAATCTTTAATATGATAAAATGCTCTATCCTTATTTGTGCCAGTACCTTACTTTATGCGCAGTTTTTAGAATAGCGACCCTAAAATATTCATAATTTGGATTTCCTTTGTTTTGGCCTAATCGTGACATTGTTGGTTGAAATGCGCATATGGTGCACTGCAATGCGTTTAATACATTTTAAAGAAGATTTTTGTCTCCTCAAAACACTCATAGATCATATAGAATCATATCCCACCCATCCTGCTACGTCTGTCGGTACATTTTTTGACAAGACAACTTTCACATCCTTTGGTCATATTACATTTTTGAACGGTCTACTTTGTAGACGGTAATTCACACCTTTCCAGACGGTGCATAAATTTTCATTGTGTAGCAATGACTCGATTAATGATTGAAGTAAAAATTGAATGATTGACTGAGGCATTGACTGACTACCGTGAGTACTTTTCTTTAGCTAGCAATGAAGAATAATCCAATCATTGGTGATAATTGTTTAATGGTCTTACAAATGCCGTGCAACAAGCGGTTTATTCAACTGCTCCCCGCGAGAGACAGTAGAATGTTAAACGTCTTCAAATTCAATAGCAACATCTAAGACCTGATAAATTTACAGCATGGACCAGACATGCTCGTTTCGGGTACTAAACCCTCGTCAGTGATCCTAAGTCTAAACAATGTGATATGGCCAAAAAGGATGAAAATTATTATGGCCAAAAATGTACCAAAAGAAGTAGCAGAATGGGTGGGATATGATGCTACAGGACCCACGTTTTAGAAATTTCAAGCAATTTTGTAGCAGAAAATTTCATGTGCGTATAACCAATACTTGATTAGATTGAGGATCCCTGGCGAGGGTTAAGTTCCTGAAAAGTGCATGTCTAGTCCATGCTGCAAATTTATCTGTTCTTAAATGATGCTATTTCTTCGGAATTTTGTTCATTCCGAGGTTCGCAACCGTTCCTGTGGAAAATCTAATTATTTTGCCTTGCCTTTTCGACTATGAGACTGAATAAATGATTGGTACTTCTGTAATATTTATTTGAAGACATCTGTTCCACTTGGTGAGTGTCAGTGATGGTGGACCAGGAGTCCCTGAGGGCACATGTAGCCTAGTCCGATCAACTTCGGTTGATCGTTTTTTCAAACGCATTCGAAAATTTCTGAAAAGTGGTTCCTGCTGCATCATATCCCTCCGGATCCTGCTACGTCCTTCGGTATTTTTGGACAAAACTTTCAGTCTTTGACCTTATTTCATTGTTTTGATTGAGGATCACTGACTGACGAGAGTTAAGTACCCGAAACATGCATGTCATGTCTGGTCCATGTTGCACATTTATCTGTTCTTAAAGAATGCTATTAATTTGAAGACGTGTAATATATTGAAAACATTTCAAATGTTAAACGTCTTCAAATTCAATAGCATCATTTAAGACCTGATAAATTTACAGCATGGACCAGACATGCACGTTTCGGGTACTTAACCCTCGTCAGTGATCCTCAGTCGAAACAATGTAAAATGGCCAAAAAGTATGAAAAATATCTCCAAAAATGTACATGACATGTTGCAAATATTTAATTTTTTTATTTTTGGAGATATTTAAAAGAGGTACATTTTTGGAGATATTTAAAAACATCTCCAAACATGTAGATGACATGTTGCAATTATTTAAAAATGTAAAAGACGTGTTGCAAATATTTAAAATTTTTCGCTGTATAATCCGCACTGTACTTAGGAAAGAAGACCCCTTCTTACACAAAGCGAATTGCCTGTAACTAAATGACGTAATTAAATGAAATATAGGTAAGCTAATCTGATGATGATTCTTCAGATTATATATGACAAAGTCTTATGAAAGAAAATAATGACGGGTTTCGTTAAGTAAATGAGCTCAAATTATATACATTAAGTATTTAGGCATAAATATCCTTGGCGCTAAATAGAGATTTCTTATGATTATAAAAGACGTTATCCAGGTATGTGTCAGAATAAATAAAAGTGAGAGTTATCTTTACTTATACGTACCTTATTGACTGCTTGCTCAAGAGATTAAAAGGAAATCAATTCATTTCTGGGATATAGTTTTTACACCAAAAAATTCAGGATAAACTCTAAAATGGGTTATGTTACTAAATAATGCCCTGATTTATGTCCCTTCATACTTGGAAATATAAATAAATTATGTGAATGTGAATGTTATGCGCGAAGTCCAAAAATAGGAAATCCACATAATATAAATGTTGGGGATATCCTCCTAATATATTTTTTTTCATTAGCAATATTACATATCAAAACTGTTGTAAGAACATGTGATAATCATTCATATTAATATTGCTCTTGAGAAAGAAAAAGAATTGCAAAATCATAATTATCTAATCGCCTACCCACACTGTGTACCTGTTGTCTTTACCTATTAGATAACAAGTAGTACAAATCATGTCTCTCTATCCTAAGAATAACCCACGCATTTGACACTGCGAGAATATATTGCTTTCTTCTTACCATTCCGAATGGTAAAAATGACCAAGCTCTAGAACTTCAAAAGATCGAGAAAAAATATCCAAGGGAAGAGGATGTAATTTACTAAATGTTCTAACAGTAAATTAGCTTCAGAATAACCCTTGTTGATGAATGTATCGTTTCCTAACTACTAGAGGAACTATGGTGAACATTTTTATTTTGCCCTGATGCCTAACCCAAGCGGATGTGCAAATAAAGATTTTTTGAATTTTTGAAAGTGAGAAGAATCTTATGAAATGAAACTTTGTGTCATTACCTTAATATATTCATAGAACTGTTTATATTAGTCTCTGACTGTTAAAATTTTTACAGTACAGCTTTTACCTAACACTCATTTGCATCCATAATCAATACAAAACGACTAGAGGTAGTTTTTGTAATAACACCTGAAGCTCCACAATGACAACATGTTTACTTCCTAATGTTGAAGTCGATCTTAATCTCATTATGCGGCATTTATATAACTTCAGGAGTTGAGTCTGTTCAAGGAAAATTCTGTAACGAGAATCGACATGCGCTGTATTGTTTATTTTCTAAGAACAAAAAATTCAGATAGTAAACATTAATTTCTATGTGTGGGTTATCAAGAACGAAAACACGTTATTGGTGTATAATATCAACCCCCCTTTCCCGATCGCTGCATGCAGGATTCGTTTTTGTTCGCTGTCATTTGGTTTTTTGTTTTGCTAATGTTTGAATGGCGGGGTGATTAAAAATTGTGCTTTCTTTTCCATCCACAAATGTGAAATGGTTCAAACCTGAAATCTTTGGAAGAAACAAACATAATATTGTTTCCAATTCAAAATAAATAAAAAATTCTCAAACACGATATTAATGTAGCGTCCGCACCTGAATACACTTTCATTATAGGTACACGTTACACTGTATTTACTGTACGACTTGTAAACACACCATTCGCTATAATGCAGATGAATGGCCGTCAAATTAGTGAAGTCAAAGACAAAAACTAAAATCAGAATCCAAAAGTCATCATCAATAAAGTCATCACTGGGTGAACATTGGTCTCCCTCAGATTTACATGAGTCGTCTTTCATGTTTCATAATTCGGTATCTTTATTTATATAAGGCCATTATTGTTTATCTCCTGTTGCTTGTTGAATTTGTTTTGTTTGCTGTAAAATGCTTGTTGGTGATTCCTCCTTTTTTGCAATCCCGTGTGTTCCGCTGTGGCAAGTACAAGGTGGTCTTGTCTTGCAGGGAATCTATTTCATTTTAACCTTCAAAAACATTGTTCTGTTTCGTGTTATTATCCGGATAATTTGGTGGTTGACCGATATGGTATCATTTGGCTTAGCTCTTATGGAATTAAAAATTAAAAGGAAACCTGGTATATGCTATTTGAAATAAATTGGTTACTAAATCATTTCAGACGAAGTCATTTCAATATATTCATAAAAAGGCATTAAGTAAAAACATTATAATTTGCATTGATTGAAGAACACATACATATCTGATTCGGCACCACAAAAAATGTATGATGTCACATATATATGGTCTATATCTTTAGATATGTCTAGACATTTGACATATGAATGAAAATTTCGAATAGTTTTTAAAAGTCACCTTCTCTTAAGGGGTATGGACAGAATGTCATTCGCCATATTGGATTTTATGTAGTGTATTATTGAAAATATTTTCATACACTGAGTAAAGACTCCAACTTCAACTACTTTCACCCCAATTATTCTCTACCTCAATATGCAATATATACATTTCCTAATCTATTACACTTATATTTCAACACTAGAACACTTTGAACTGCACAGCTGCACCTAAGAACAATTCATGAATATAACTATAACTTACCTTAAACATAACATTGACCATGTGCCCTTCAGTTTTTAGTATACGATCTCTTCATCTTATAAATCTCATTTCACACAATACGGGGTCCATTCGAACACGATTTTTAAAGGAAGCCATTTTCGCGTGCCGATCCGCCTCAACATAGGTAGAAAAAATAAATGATTCTATACATCTTTGGGTAATTCACTAGAATTTCGACTGTTCGTGATTCATTATTTATTTTTTACATGATATATCTTAGAAAAGTGGGATAGTCTTGTGAATTATTGGTGACAAATTACAAATGTGCTACATTTCGAGGATCCTCCTCTGGATTCCTCTCTATGTTGATATGGCCACTAGCCCCATTTTACACGTAAATGAATAAAGCTAGCATTTTGAGTAAGCTTGATCAAAATTGGAGGACAAATGTTCGTAGACATATGATCATAGTAACGTTTAAGGTAGGTTTTAGTACTAATCATACATTCTGCAGTGCTGCAGCTGCGCAGTTCGGTGCACTAAGTTCAAATGGTCGTCATGAAAAATTTTGATGCAGTTTTTGCTCAGTAAGATGGGAAAAATGAAGATGTACAGAAAACTTAGTACCAAAATGGTTAAAATGGGAGTCTTAATTCTGCAGAAAGGCAGATTTTCAAGAATGCTTCACGTCAAATCCAATATGGCCGATAAACTTTTGTCCATCCCTTAAATTATCAGTCATAGTATATGATACGACTTTCTGTTTGAAAAATGTATGGATGTGGGTATGTTTCTCAAAGACTTACAGTCATGCGGAGTTTAGACGGAAACTTGAAACGCATCTCAACTTCACCCTATTTTTATTGTTAAACATTAGAATCAATCATACAAAAGTTCAGTCGTCTTACGTCATATCGAAAATAAGAATCAATAAAAGTTTTGTCTCTGAAGTTTGGTGATCTTGTCTACACTGGAGCTAACGTACGCTGTCCAGACGCGGCACTTTAATCTTCTGAACTATCCTTTGTCCTTGAAGTTTTAAGAACGTCACCTTCAATATCTAAGGTTGTCAATTTGCAACGAATTTCGGACATTAAAATTCCGATTTATTTCAGTGACAAACCCCCTTCTTTTTAATTAATACAGCGAGAAAATTTTATATAAGTTCAAGGAAGTGTATGTAACATATTTAATCTAGCCTAGTTAATAAACAGCACATGTACATGTATGTAACAGTGCCAACTATGATAAAATCCGTTTTTGCAATTGTCTCTGAAGATTGTTTAAAAGGTATCGTCGCCATTCGCATTTCTATGGAGCTGTGTTATTGTTTCCTTCTGTTTGTGAGCTTTTTCTTTTCTCGCAAGAAATTTCTGATTTATAATTTTTCAAGAATTTGCAAACCTATTAATTGTGATTTTATAGGTTTTGTGTTTTGACTTTCATGCATAACATAAAAAAACATTAGGACAATTTCATAAACTAGTCATCTTTAGAATATCAAATAAGCATTCGAAGGAGAGGTATTCATTATGTATCAAAATAATGCCAGAATCTTGAGCCTTTTATCCGGACAACTACACGATTTGTCGCATATTCTGTAAGTGTCCTTGGTTGGTCGTTCGCCCCTCTAGTTTTTGTTGTTTGTATCGTTTATATTTAGAAGTTGTTTTATTGTAAACTTTCTTGTCTTCTCTGTGGCCCTTCAGTCTGGGTGTTGCCTTTTGAATTATAACTTAAGTGTCTTTGCATGGAATTATATTATGTTTTATGGGTTATGTGTTCGGGGTTTTTTAGTGTTGTGGAGGGGCGGTGGAGTTGTTGGCTGTGTCTTGCAGTTGGTATAATAGGTTAATAAAGGATTTTACTGTATGTAACAGCATCATATGATTTGAGCTTGAAAAGTTGCAGTTTTACTGCACAGTCATTGGATGGGCAGTCTGGTAACAAAGACTCCTTGCAATAAAATATCGTACCAATTAGGTATGGCGTTGAAAAAAAAACATCCAGTCATTTTTCAATAATCTTTTCCTTGGCAGTTTCGTAAAATTTATCGATAGAGAAGAATAAAACATAAAACACATCTTCGTTTTTTACATCAAAGTGGTTGTTTTGTATATATTACTGTCAAATGATAACGAATGGGTGGGAATTAATGTCTGAATTATGGAATGTACGGAAGACGGAGCTGTTTGTCGCAGATTTGACCTGAAGCTTTCGTCATTTTATTCTTTACACATAAATCAACGTGTGCCGACAGATACTAGATACATTTTTTGTATTTCAGTGGTTTCTCTTTTTAAGAATTTTACTTATGAGCTTATCACAAAATAACGAAGATTCTAGAAGTAGCCAATAAAATACTGCGAAGGAATAACGAATTTTATGAAGTACAATTCTTCAATGTTTTAATTATCAGGGATTCTTGTGGTAGACCATGCTGACGAGGGACAGGCGTAGTTTTCCATTGTTGTTATTCAGACATTTATCTTTACCTTTTGTGTATTGGTTAATGAAATCAATTATCTTAACCTGTAAAGTTAAAGAATCTTTATATAAATCCGTTGTTTTCTACTCTTGGATGTAAACTTCTTCAAATTGAATAGCATCATTTAAGAACAGATAAATTGGCAACGTGGACCAGACATGCACGTTTCGGGTACTTAACCCTCATCAGTGATCCTAAAATCTAAACAATGTAATGTGCCAAAAAAGTATGAAAGTTACTATGTCGAAAAAGCGTACCGAAAGACGTAGCAGGATGGGTGGGATATGATGCTACAGGACCCACTTTTTAGAAATTTCAAGAAATTTTGATAGCAGAAATTTAGAATGTGTTGAAGAAACGATCAACCGAAATTGATCGAACTTGGCTACATGTGCCCTCGGGGACTCCTGGTCCACCAGCAGCGACACTCACCAAGTGGTATAAATGTAAACTTCTTCAAATTGAATAGCATCACAAATGTGATGTGAGGTTTGTCAGATGGTTCAAAAATATGTCGATTATGACATTGAGCAAAAACCCGTAGTCAAAAATCTATGTAATGTAAGCGAACAAAATTCCTCTAAATATACTAGTACTACCGGTAATATATCTGTTTGCCATATGAGATTTAGCATTTTCCGCTTACTTCAAAAGATCCACACACCTAATTTTGCCAAACAATTACAAGAGATCGATCGACTCATTATGACTTTTATGGTTTTATTTTATTTATTCCGGACCTAACTGTTCAATGTCTTGAATTTCTTTACTCATTTTCATTTCATATCAATTACATAATGATATACCGTACGCAGATGAAATGAGGCTGTGTCTAGCTTTGTAGCTGTATGTCTGTTTCACTCATCTGTTATAATTATGTAAACAAAGCCACCTTTGTATATAACCACTTACATTACTATGTATACAGCAGATGTTGTGCTCCTTCATACGTTACTCTCTGTCAGATTTATTTTTCTGTCATAAAGTTGAAGCCTTCAGGAAGCAGCCAGATGAACTGACAGAAAAGATTTATTGTCTGTGAACAAATTATACGTATCGTCTTGCATAATTATCATAGATATAGTCACTAGAGTATTCTGTGTCAGCAATATATACAATGACTTATTCTTTCAAAATTGAGAAAAATCTATATGTGACTGTATATTAGAAAGGTACCTGCATAGAAATTAAAGTTATATAGAAACAAATTGAATAGGTAATCAGAATCCGCTTTTCCTGCAAATCCATTACAATATGAGTTCGTCCTTTGACATGTAAATTGAGAGAAGGCAAGAGTTGAAAGAAAAGGATAATTTCAGGCAGACGAGCGTGTATTGATATTATCATCGATGTAGAATTTGATTATCTGAAAACAACATATTCATATTTCAAGAAATTTTCTTTTCCGCTAAAATCTAGAATTTGTATTGACTTGACTCGAGTTCAAGTTTCCGAATATTTACGAATTTATCAAGGCAAAAAAGTATTCATTTCAATAATAGCTCAACAGCATATGTTCATTTTAATTATTTCCCTCTACGATAAATATAATATTTGAGGAATCGAATGGCATGTATTTACTTTATTTCCTGATTTTATTATGAAGCAGTGTCCTTTTCTTCTTTCCAAAATACAAATACGATCCTTATTTCCCTTGTATCTTCATAAAGCTTTTTACGCTTCTTTTATTTTTATTTATTTATTTATTTTTTTTTGCATTATCTTTAAAATGAAACTCGTACGTCAGCCGTACGTTTAGTATCTAAAAGCATACAAGAAAAAGATACTTCAGTCAACTTCAAAACACTTGTATCTGAGATATGTATTTCTTTGGAGACATATTATTCAACGTAATATTTGCCAACAGAAATCTGCCAATTTTGATTATCATCAAAATACAGGGGCTAACACTCTTGCACATTTGGTCATACACTTTTCATTCAATCACGTCTAAATCGATCCTACATAAAAAAGTAGAGCTTCTCACTCCTGACAACTAGATACCCGAGATTTAGAATTAAACAACAGAAGCCCATCACTAAGTTATTTTCTTCTCTTGATCACTTTGGCTTATCGTAGCACTGATGTGGATTAGTCAACCCAAACATGTATTTCTGGAGTAAAGTACTTAGGTAATGTTTGTCAACAATGCTGCTCTCAGGCATTAGAGTTGGACACTTCAATTGTTTTCTTTGTTGAACATAAATTACGATGAATTTGACCTTTTTTTTACAAATCAAGAAATTTTGATAACAGAAATTTTTCGAATGCGTTGAAGAAACGATAAACCGAAGTTGATCGAACTTGGCTACATGTGCCCTCGGGAACTCCTTGTCCACCAGCAGTGACACTCACCAAGTGGTACAAATGTTAAACGTCTTAAGAGCAGATAAATTTGCAGCATGGACCAGACATGCACGTATCGGGTACTTAACCCTCGTCAGTAATCCTCAATCTAAACAATGTAATATGGCCAAAGAATGTGATAGTTATTATGTCCAAAAATGTATCAAAAGACGTAGCAGGATGGGTGGGATATGATGCTTCAGGACTCACGTTTTAGACATTTCAAGACATTTTGATAAGAGAAATTTTTTAATGCGTTGAAGAAACGATCAACCGAAATTGATACAATCTATGCACATAGTATACATGTAATAAGCGTATAATAGATATACATATGGAAATATTTCATAAGAAGTAAAACAAAATCAATTATGTATAAATCTATTACTGTATGTATGTTTGATAGGAAAATATCGTGATGCAAAATAACATCTGCATATGGGCAATGTTTCAAAAAATGTATTCATTTATTTCCTTGATCGAGAATGCCATAGCTTGGATATAGTCACACGTGTATACGTATCGACAAATATTCGTATGTCCAAGCAAGTAATTATTTTACAGCTGTTTAAGTAAGACACTCTTGTACATTCTAATTAGACAATCATGAGACGGTATCGGTCATACCAAGGATCAGATTACAAAAGTTATTAATCAATTGGCTTATGAACTATGCAAAATATTTTCAAAGCAACTGATACGTTCTACAAAGGAGCAAAAGAATCCCCAATAAAGATGAGATCAGATGCCCGGGGAGGGTAAATATTTTCATTGGCCGAAAGGGCATCCTAAAATGATCTCAAATAAGAAAATTTAAATTTCTTAAGGGGACGACTATTTGATTCTGAGGGGGATTAACAATTTTTTTTCTGCTCAGACCATTAATTTCTAACGCAGAGCCGGCCAGATTTTTTATTATCCAGTAACTCGAGGCATGAATATTTTTTTCAACCTCTAACAATTCTGACAGGCAAATAAAAACATAATAATAAAAAAAAACAGGCACCCATATCGGGAGTCCGCTTCTTTGCATATGGTGGAGGTTTTTTTTTTTGTTTGCTTTGGTTCCTGTTTTATCCTTATTTTGTATGCCTTCGGTTTCTGATTTTCTGAATTATCGATTTTGTGCTGTATACAGGGATATGGGATATGGTCATTATCCATATTTGTAATTCACACAAATTGTAGTTTATGACTACCCCTTCATAGTCAACTGATTTCTTGATATTTAATATGTCGGGAAATGCTCTCCATTTTGACACTGATCGAAAAGAGTGATTAGTAAATGGGATTGTGTTAGATAGGTATGATTCTATTTGGATTGGATGACACCTTAGATTTGTGGTCAGATACGAGTAAAATCAGAGCTAGGTGATGAACCAATAGGCGATAAGTACTGGTATCACTGGTGAGGGGCTTTAACGAACATTATCAATTTTATTCAATTATCGATATTTATCTAATTTTTTTTAAATTATCGATTTTTTTTCCAATTATCGATTTTTTTTTCAATAATCGATTTTTCTCAATTATCGATTTTTTCTAATTCCAAAAAGATGCAAAAACGATGTGTACCATCGCTACAGCCAAGGATGCGATATGTATTATTTGAATATAAATCATCATTTATTGCACTTCAAGTGAAAGTCATTAGTACGCTCTCCAACTTCATGGACCTTGAAAAAGTCATCTATTTAGATGTGATGTAATGCTTAGAACTAATTGAATATGATTCCATAGTCCGTCATCCCAAATTCTATGGAAATAAGCACCAATTGAAATTTATTTTTACTTTATAAGAGAAAACTTGGTGTATTTTTTCTGAAAAATTAATTTGAATTTCAAAATGATATTTGAATTTCTTAGACAAAGATATGAGGTTTAG
The DNA here is from genome assembly GCA_033119305.1 of Pinctada imbricata. Lineage (NCBI taxonomy): Eukaryota > Metazoa > Mollusca > Bivalvia > Pterioida > Pteriidae > Pinctada > Pinctada imbricata. The sequence goes on from VSWD01000009.1 coordinate 30,885,375, forward strand.
ATCAATGTACAAGATTTCCCTTGGCAATATGGTGCTAAATCTATAGTATTATCCGCCCACTGATAGTGAAGACGCTCAAACTGTCACTTTTGGACTATATACACCGAATGATGTAAGACGCCCCAAAATGTTATGAAAAATAAAGCAATTCAGTACATAAGAATTGGTATGTAGCATTAGGGAAATCGAAATTAGGTATATTTGTAGCAGCAAACGAAACAATATAAAGAAACTAGGTATTATCACATGAAAGCCTTTTAGGATACTTGATAATTATGGTACAAAAGTCAATATCGATAATATAACAAAGGTAAATAGAATGGCTTTCTGTTTCAGGTGTATCGAATCTTCTGCGTTGTCTGCCATTTATCCTTCCGTCTCAATCTTGATACTAGTAAATTCATTTATTAATTTCAAGTTTTGGATTTGCTCTGGATGAAAAAGTCTAGATCACAATAAGACATCTTTCCATCTAATATAAGTACGAATCCCGATTGCAGCCCTAACGGTGAACTCTAAATAGCAATCTCCTAATAGATGGACTCTCCAATTGTTAAACATCTTCAAATTCAATAGCATCATTTAAGAACAGAACACGTCTCGATAGAAATCCGTATATTAACAGTGACGTCGTGAAACAACGCCAACAGATCTTGGCTCAGACATTTTGTGTTTTCTAACAAGATCTGAAAATGGTCTATTGTTCCAGAAAATGACCATTGAATGGACACGTCTATTAGACACGTCCTTTAACAAGACCATGATTCTAGAAACTAGATATGGCCTTGTCCGGTAACACAATCAGGCGTTATCAGCAATAGGGACAAGACAAGTACCACAGTAATGAATTGATCATGGGAAAACGGAACTCTGGTCTAATATAGATGAAATTTTATCGTTTTCGAAGATTTGTATTGTGATTTTGTGTGTTTGTATATAAGTGGACAATGGCAATGAAGATTATAAAACACAAAAAATTACAATTTTGATTTAAGCAATACACGAATATAAACTAGTTAGTATGTTTTGTGTCTTTTTGTGTTTTTTTTTCCCAATATATTTCTAGTGACTCCACAAAATTTGAAACATAGCTTTTCTCCTCGAAGCATTTGAAAATAACTGTTACAAAATTCTTGAAATTTCTTAAACGTGGGTCCTGTAGCATCATATCCCACCCATCCTGCTGCGTCTTTCGGTACATTTTTGGACATAATAATTTTCACACTTTTTGGTCATGTTGCATTGTTTGTGATTGGGAATCACTGACGAGGGTTGGGTACCCAAAGCGTGTCTGGTCCATGCTGCAAATTTTTCTGTTCTTAAATTATGCAATTCAATTTGAAGACGTTTTACATTTGTACTACTTGGTGAGTGTCACTGCTGGTGGACCAGGAGTCCCCGAGGGTACATGTAGCTAAGTTCGATCAACTTCGGTTGATCGTCTGTCACTTCAGCGCATTCGAAAATTTCTGTTATAAAATATCTTGAAATTCCTAAAACGTGGGTTCTGTAGCATCATATCCCATCCATCCTTCTGCGTCTGTCTGTACATTTTTGGACATAATAATTTCACACTTTTTGGTCATGTTGCATTGTTTGTATTGGGGATCACTGGCAAGGGTTGAGTACCCGAAGCGTGTGTGTCTGGTCCATGCTGCAAATCTTTCTGTTCTTAAATTATGCTATTCAATTTGAAGACATTTAACATTTGTCCCATATCACACCCGATTATTGTGTTTTATTGTCAGGCTCTACTCAGCTCGTATGTTTTGTGTTTGAAAATCATATAATAACAAAAAGGCATTCCGTAACATGGCCTTTGACTTAAACTCTCATAAACTGATCAACATGTACTTTATGTCTGAAGAAATATGTTTGAGCTTTGTTTGTCTATCTACGTCAATAGCGATGGACTAATCAAAGTCGATGTATAATATACAACATAATAGGATAGAATGATTCAGAAATGCGGGTCCGCCTTCCGTAAACTAGGATGATATGCATTGCAATCGTCAAAAGTAATTACCAAACCATTGTGAGATGTGCTAATTAATACGCTATCATCAAGGATTATTAAGGTGTGGCCATTAGTTGACATTTAGGTTATTAACTATCCAGTTGCATCCAAAATGATATTTTACATCAGGGAAGTAATAATGATTTCTCTTCAGGTATAATAAACACCTGTCTACCATTATTGCCTAATATCAATTGTATGTTGCATAAAGGTTACATACTTATTTCCAAAATTATGTGATAATACGTGTAAAAATTGCTGATGAATTTCCCAAAGTATCATTTGACCGAAGCATACATTTCCAAAATAACGTGATAATAAGTGTAAAAAGCTTTAACCTAGGCATACAGAAGTCAACAATAATTTCATAAGGCTATGATAAGGTGAATTTACAACTAAATTAGAACTGGTTTCCGTGGAAATAAACCCAGAATCAGTTATGTCTAACAACTTATCGGTACTTAATATCTATCCATGGTACCAGAATATCCTTAATATATAAAGATTTGTATTCATCACCTTTTCATACGGTATTTATCGTAAATACTTACATGTACCACTGAGAGGTATTAATTTTGTAACATTGCATCTTAACATTGTTCATTACTGTCTTTCATAATTTGTAATATAACACATTATTTATCATGGTATATTTTCGTCATGAAATTTTGTTTGTTTGCCATTTGAACAATGTGTGAACATTGGAGAAATTGTTATCAATGGGTAAATTTTAATTTTTTTCACAATGTTTTCATTCTTTTTGGGGTTTGGGAGTTTCCATTCGTCCGCAGATGCTCTGAAGGAGGTTTAATTGTTTGACTTGTATTAGGTCTGAAAAATGGGAAAAAAAAGTGCGAAATCGTATCATTTATGCTCACATGTATTGGACATACGCTGTATGGATAAAGATGATATCAAATGTGAAAGTAGGCAATAAGATGTGTTAGTTGGATGCCATGAAACGTGTTGAAAGAAAACCTATAAGGGCTGCAAATAAGGAGGGATTGACGTCGGCAAAGCAGGATGTCCATAACAAAACAAATTCTATACATTCTAAGGTTGATTAAAGCATGAATTATAATAAAAAGACAAAAGTTTTATCCACTTTCAAAAACTTACAATTTTATGGTGATTAATTTCTACGAACTAAATACCATAAGGGCGATGAAAGGGGCATCGATGTCAATTTATTGCTTGCATGATAGATGCTTAGTTTGCAAGTCTTAGCTGCTTTGGTAGGATTCTGGCTTAGAATAGCAGACTAATATGGACAAAACCAAATCCCTATTAAGAAGTACAAAATCGTAAATCGAAAAATTAATTTCTTGTTGCTTTTTTTTTCTTTTTTTTAAAGTTTCGATTATAGTTTGATCTGTCTTTGATCAGTCTAATTTTGTTTTTATAACCACAAATCATACATACCCCGTATCTGTAGTCAGGTTGTGTGTTCATACATGTAATTAGAACATGTTAGGTCAATAATATAAAAATGCTTAAAACCGCAATAGGGGAACTGATGGAGTTTCAGAGCATTTATATGTAAAAATTGACATTTAGAAGAAAGAAGGGGATCTCCAACAACACTCGGTTGCTGCATCCACAGCAAAACATCAAAACACCCATTAATGTGCTCCTTTCGATCCTTTTGTTTACATTTCTGTTTCATTTAATGTCGGTATGTATATCGATTGACTGAATAAACACCATCTTTTTGTGTTAAACTGTTATAAACATACATTGAGTAAATAAAGGTTTACGTCAACATAATCACAACCTATACATCAATCCTCCGGTGAATGTAAAAAAATAAAGTAATAAAAATGTTAAATTGAACTAATTCGTTAAAGTGTCATATAGAAAACGATGCTCGAATTATTGACCATGTTTTCCTCTAATTGGGTATCATTATTATTTTCAAATATCTACTAGTATCTTATGATAAACAACATTTCATAAAACTTGGTAAATATTCGATTCAGAACACATGGTGTCTTTTTGTCTTATCAGTTCCATACATCACGTCACTATTGTCACCTATTTTGTTGCTATACTAATTTGGCGCACTCAGTCTTATGGTGTGACACTTTTCGAGAAGTTTTAGTTGCCTGAATAAATGATATGCTAATCGCACAACCTTGAAAATTTGAGGAAAGCTAGGATTCGTAATATATAAACACAAATTTATGGTCCTAAAAACTTTTTATCTCCTTCAATCGAGATGGCCAAAACGGAGTTAGAACACTTCTTACTAACAATTAACTTACAAGATTTTCATACAATGTTGTTGGAAATAGAACAAAGCTCTGTCGGCTTCCTCTGATCTTTTGGAAATAGAACACTCTTCCATTAAGTTTAGGAGATAGAACAAGTCGATATGCTCAATTCAATTTTGACAAAAATGGAGTCAGAACACTATAAGGCTGAGTTCGCGATTTGAAAAGTATTCGACTGAAGTTATAACCTTTCAATCTCCATGTCTTTTTTACTTTTTATTTTTTGCGGTAAGATTTATAAAGGGCTTTGATTTCAGGTTTAATGCCTTAACCACGAGCCTTGTTTCATGTGTTTGCCAAAGTGCACTTTGAATCAAGATACATTTAAGAAATGACTGTCTTACTTTTGGTGTTCATGGGTGTATAATTCTGGTTGGACACGTGCAAATTTTCCGAGAATCGCTTCGCGATTCACGGAATTTGCACGTATCCAACCAGAATTATACACCCATGAACACCAAAAGTAAGACAGTCATTACTTATATTTACATTTATTCTAAATATCGGTCATTTTTATTTGCATGCACTTCGCATATTTTGCCTGTTTTAGTGTCAAATGTATTTGAACGTTGGTAAATTCTCCCTACATGCGAAACTTGCACGTGAGCAACCTAAGTTATTGGAATATAATTCTAGTTGCCTAATGGGCGTCTAACATGGGGAATCTACTGGTAATGTAAATATATTGTGATGCAAAACCGATAGCGGCGATACTTTCTCTATAATACTTATTTAGTACTATAAAAAATGCAAATCTCAGACAAATAAACCCTTGATTTTTTGAAGATGAAAGCTATATTTATCAATATATACCCGACAAAAAAAGCACCACTTAATCTTCATTCTATAAAATGTATGATGTTATGTATAGGTACCCTATCCCTTTCCATAGTAAATCGTAAGTATTCATGATCAGACACAGCGTCACGATACCCTGCTACAGCTAGTATCTGACCTCTTTTCGCAGGCAGTTTTCAGAAACAATACCTCGATCTTGACAAGTCATTTTTACATGGATTTTCAATGGTTTTATACGTGAGTTTTAACCTATTCTAGTATTTCATTTCACTATCTATTTCAATGCGACGTTAAAGATAAAACTGCAACTGATAAATAAGAAGGACTGAAGACAAAATTAGTGTTCCTTTGGGATCAGAATTGCAAAATAATGATATCCTTTACTGAAAAACATACCCCAATACGCGGAAATTTCCACTAAGACAATTAATTTTCAGATTTATTGGAATAATTTGAAACATTTGAATAGAGAAACCAGTATTCATCTAAATGTTACTGAAAATTTGCTGAAAGTGGTCAAATAACAAAATTTCAAAAAGATACCAAACTTGCGGCTATGCAACAGGAACTATAAACAACACGTTTTATTCAGCGTTACCATTGTGATATGTTGCGAATGATTGTGTTTTATCCATGATAATTTGAGTGCTGGGAAAAGAAAACTTCAATCAAATGTCTTACTAAATATTTATGATCAATTGAAAAAAATCACAATATTATGATGTGCGCTCTTTTTTGTCGGATATATTATTAAGCGTCATACACATATATTTAGTTCAACTACAAAGGCTCCTTCACATATTATTACATCAATGTCAGAGTAGGAACTCGGACAAGGAAGTATTGTTGGTTGATATTTTCACTACATCCGTAAAGTTTTATGTTCAAATACGCGGAATATTTTTATTACTTTGTGTTATACATGTAAATCCACTATTCATCGACAGGAAGGCACATAGCAAGTACATTTTACGCATAGAGAATTTTATTTTGGGTGTCTTGGTATAGTGGATACTACATTTGTAATCGTGGAAACCGTCAGCAAAAATGTCTTTCAAAAACGTTCAAGATGTCTAGTTGGTATAGATTCACGGCTTGTCATAGCTTGTAAGATGCGGGTGCTGTCGAGCATTGCTGGTCAGAATCTACTGAGTCAATAAACTTTTCATTCGGAGATCAACTTGTGATGTGGTTTGTGGTCGAGAAAAGTTTTTTTCCAGTAATTTGGGATAGATAGCCTCCAGTCATTTTGCATTAATAGAATTTGTATTCTAAGGGAGCAACCATTTTATTTTCATCGGAGGGGGGAGGCAGGAAGACTTTGCCAAAAAAAATTCCGGATCTAGATTTTAGGGAAAAAATTCCGGCACAAAGGGCCGGCAATAAATTTTCCGGATCATGAACAACCCCCCCCCCCTTCTTCCGACCTTTCCACATGCCCGGTAAACCTATTTTGTATGTCATAAACTAAGTACAAATTTAAATGAAACAAATTTTATTCAAAGGAACGAAATCAAATTCAAAAGTCTTTAGCACCATATAGCCTGTCTGTGTTAAATATATTTAAGTGAAAAAATTATAGGTTTCATATGCCATTCCATAAATTTAAAAGAAGTGATCTGCTAGCAAGAGATGCCTTAATATACTCTTTCTTGACACCTGATCTCACTCCGTGTTTGATATTCAATCACACTGATTGATTAAAACTTTTAAAGCAATTTTCAACAATGGAAAATAACAACAACAAAAACTTAAAATGGCTGAAAAAATTTCGGCTGGCAAAAGTCTTACTGCGCCCCTCCCCCACCCCCATCCCCAAATCAAATTGTTTGCTTCCTTAAAGATCTCTATGGTCAAACTGAAAAAGTAAACGAGGTTGAATAAAATTTTCTGGAGACTCCATTATTCAACCACAATACATGTATTTGTCAACATCAGAGAAAGTGAAGGTATGGAGCTTATTGAATCCCCAAATTTCTTCCTTTCGGATGAAGCATTGCTCCTTCACTCGTATCTACGTTAACTTTGATGCATCGGCTCAGTCACTACGATATGAAATACACTTATGATTAACTATTCAACGTTAAAAATATCAACAAGTCAAGTATTCCCCTCTATCTACATTACATAACGATGATTATGAATCTGTCATAGTTGCAATATGAACATATTCCCAATGAAATTAACATGTAGAGGATCTCTCACTCTTTCTCTCTCTCTCTCTACAATCTTTCTTTGTAGAGGGAAATCCAATTTCACCACCCACTGAGTTACGTAATGTGCATCAAGGACCGTTTGTTGATGTATACATAAATAGTACAGTGTATACTATATAGGTACATGAATATTTTATGTCAGTGGGTCATAAGCTCATATTATAACCATATATGGAAGTTTGACGTCATGGCAACTAAATTTAGGCACACTATGTGTCAGTTTAAAGTAGTTTCCCGGTATGATCTCTAGGGTCGCTTAAAAGAAGGGATAAATGTACAATATGGGAATTCAGATTAAATTTACTTCCTTTTATAGATGGATTTCTGTGAATCTTTTATCTAATAATCAGAGATCGATGTTGATCCTCACGGGGATATCGCAAAAAAAAATATTTACACTAATTGTGGAGGCACTGGAGTTAACTTGTCTATTTTGAAAGAATTGCTTATTTAAATATTCAAGGATACATGAAGATCATTGTAGATTGTGATTTAATTATTGTTGCAATTCTGGTGTTCCATTACTTTACTTTCGCGCATGTTTAAGCAAGGGTTTCGGACGTTGGCGGAGGATATTTTTGCTCAGGATCCGGGTCCTTTCCCTTGGTGTAAGCCATAACAAAGTTGAAAATAAATGCCCAGGACACCATGTGATGGAATTTAACCCTCCCTTCCCCCAATCCATATATCCCTTTCGGGGAAAAAAAGCTCTCTTTTTCTCAATAATATTTAAAAGTCTTGCCATATGTTACTGTTTGGTATATGCCAGAATACTTGCATTCTATCTTACGAGGAAATATAAGGGTTATGTTTAGTGGAATTCCAATCGCCTTTCTAAAACATGACATCCGCCGCCCTCTCTCACCTTGCCATCGACTTTTTAAAAAATGTATCCATATCAGTATTAGTGAACGTACTTCAAGCTCAAATTTTATTACGAAACTCCTGAAATGAAATCATAAAAGATTTTGTAATAAAAGAACAAAGGGAATATCAAAAAAATTAGTCGGGGTTTTTTGTTTTTGTATTTTTGCATATATATTGAAACAACATTACGAATTCATTGACTCTTACATGTACTTCGTTAAACATTGTCAGTATGAAGGCAACATTTAACAGACGTCAATGTAACGTACGTCAGCCAGTCTAATACCGGTATTCATACTCAGTCAATAACTGTTTTCCCAAAGCAATCAATTCTATTGGAATGGAGTGCTTCCTTTATAGTCCAAAATGCCTTATATTTGTGTCTGGGTAGGTATGTGTTTATACCTTATATGAATAACCTATCATTTTCATTCATCTATGCTCTGATATTTTGCTTCTCGGATTCAGACTAATCTAATGGTCATAAATGTATCGCAAGAGTGTACTAGTATCCAGAAATGTTGGTCGGGAGTTGTACGTATTACATTCATCCGAGACTGAGTCATATTTCGATTTCTCCAAAAATTATGATTGTGGAGAAGGGGGAGGGGGTGTTTCGAACTGAGGTTGAAGAACGATTTAATCTGAAAAAAATACAGACGTTCAAACTATTTCGATGCTTTACGATAGGGAATATCCTGATAAATAGTCCGTCATCTCCTTTATATCCGCGCCTATATCTTATTGAAATTTTGGTATCATTTTACCTTCGATACAATTTGATTGTAGCCAAGAGAAAACTACACCAACAGAAAGAGAAAACTACACCAACAGAAATTCGATTTTAATTACATGAAATTAGATATGTGCCAAAGCTATCTATCGATTGCTATATCATCAGAGGTACAAAAAGAGATTAGAGGCTCATAAGATCATCATTTCCATAAGCATGTTATATTTCAGTTTCGAAATACGAAGCCGTTCGATCGTTATCGTGAAACAATAGGGGATGAGAGCAAAAGTACATGAGTATAGGGCCTTATTGTTTCTGAATGTAGTTTAATAAACAGATATCAAAGAAGTTCAATCTCAGTCGAGAAGGCAAGGCAAATTCATTAGAATTTCCATTGAAACGGTTGCGAACCTTGGAATGAATAACATTCCGAAATGAGACCAGGTGCCCGGGGAGAGTCAGCGTCTCCTGATTGCAATGCAACACCCGTCACAACAGCTCCATGAACACTTGTGAAACTCGGTGATTGTTTCGATGTACATATTGATGTACATATCAGGTAAATATTTCTTGTTTGGTGGTGATGACAGTCATTCAAATACAATCCAGAATGTCACTGATTATTCTGGAAAGGGGGATATGATATGATTTTCTTACATCCCCGTAGCGACCGAAGAGCTTTCTCAAAGATGATTTCAACCGTTGTGTAATATAACCCTGAACAAGTAGCTTACATGTACTTGCAAGCCGTCTGGCTCTAACGATAAAATCTTCAACTTTGGAACATGCCCTGGCGTACCGTATCAGCTGAGAAACAAAAATCGCCATAAGCAGAAGAAGACGAATTATTTAGATGCCACCACAAGATAAAAACAGATGTCACCATAAGATAAAGTAATTTTAGATGGCAACAAACAGGCTAAGTCAATCACAGGCTCTAAAATTGATCGTCTTATTTGAAGATCTTGGTAGAAATCGTCTTCATGGATCCAGCATCCTACAAAAGCTGAACAGATATGTCGCATGAGTGAGGCGCGAACTCGAGAAATCCAGCACGCTATCTGGCATGTTAACCGGGTGCGCTATCCACTACGCCACCGGGGTAGTTGCCATCAAAGCCGGTTAGAAGGTATTTTGAAGTTTCCTACGCCCACTTCTCATTCATGTAGAAACTTCAAAATACCTTCTAACCCATAGATGTCGCCACAAGATAATAGGTGTCACCATAAAATTTAATAATTACAGATGTCACCACAATATTGTATGCTAATATATGGATGTCTTATTAAAGATCAATATTAAATGATCAGAGATGTCGCCTCAAAATTGAATAGTTAAGGATGTCATATATGATAACAAGATTGAATGATAATAGATGTTGCCACAAGATTGAATTAATGATTAAAAGATTGAATGGTTTAAATCAATGTCGCCAGAAAACTAAATATACAAAATCACACAATCATAGATGTCGCCACAAAATTGAATGATAATATAGATATTGCCGCCCAATTCAATGTCTTTTTAAAATATAGATGTCGCCTTTCCGTTGAATGAATATAGGTGGCGTAACACGATTTAATGACCGGGTTGAAACTTCAATAAAGAACAGACGATTCTGTTTTTAAGGTACTTCATTATAATAAAACTTTGTGATGACGTTATGCATTTATGATTACATCAAAGTGCAATGTGCAATTCGTATCAATTACACGTAATAGTTACTCTTTATGCATAACAGAGGAGTAGATAAAGCCCTTTAGTCGAATGATCGCATACTTAGTTTACGATTAGGTTTGTCGACTTACGGTAAATACCGATTCCTTTCATTATCTTCTTTTGAATTAAAGCCATATCTATAAATACACTTTTTACCTTTATTTTAGATCTTACTATGATTGCAAACTTGTCTAGTTTTGATCTGTATCCACTGTATAATAGGGTGTGTTGGTAAGGTACTATAGACATTATATTAACGCCCACAGCACATTTGTAAGACTTTCAGACATAGACAAAATCTTTAGAGGATTAAATTGTCATATTTTTTCTAAATACATCTAAACAAAATATCAAAGTAAGGCCATTTCTTGTTTTTATTCTGTTTTGCGTCCTTTTGAAGTTGAGAAAGCTACCAGCCAGCCAGGGAGAAAAAACAAACAAAAATATAAAACAAAGTTGCAATTTTATATTGTAATTAATTTATATTTTGAAATCTAACAGAAACTTGTTTTATTTGATTATTAAAAGATTTTAGTCAGCAAAAGAATGATAGATAATGCAATGTCTTGAATCATTGCAGTACTTTTACATTTTTGCATGAAATATACAAAAAAAGCTTCGATTTCTGTAGAAAGCACACTTATTTAATTTTGTTTTGTCTTATGACTTTGGGCTCAAAACCTACCAGCACAAGGACGCAAAACAGAAAATAACAAAGAAATGGCCTAATACAAGAGTTTCTCAAGCCCAGAGAATCTTATATCTGTACTCGGGGCATTATAACTTCACAGAAAATATAGTATAGTTTATAGCACCTTACCAAAATGAAAACCATACTTTCTAAAAGAGACGATTAAAAAAAACCTTAACTTGTTATCACTTTACTAGTGGAAGATCATTTTAAGTCCATGAGATTTTCTCAACGCTTCCAGGCTATTTTATAAACCTTTCCTCCAGGACAGGAAAAAAGGGTTTAAACTGGGGAATGCTTTCATACATGTATGTGTGTACATTTGTAAAGTCTATTTGTATAATCTATGCATGCAGTATTTATGTTAAAGGTAATTCGAGAAATGTGAGTGGCAGAAACTGCTAGTTAATGAATGAATATTTTATACTGCTATGTGTAAAAAAAATAGTTCTTGACATATCATTTATTGCTTTCGCATTAAATTCTACAGTGCCGGATAAATTTGTCTAGAAATAAAGTTTGTTGTCATTCTACAGAGAGAAGGGTCACTTGGAGAACGTATCTATTTTACATATAGTCTGTTAACTGTTCTGAAACCCTTGTAATCCCTTACAGATGATGGAGGAGAGTAAACCCCTTCCCCCTGCCTCATCGAGTAAAGGCAATTGTCTTTCTTGATATTTTTATTTATTATAAAAATCTTCCTTTATGATTATAATAAATAAAAATATTCAGAAAGACACAATTATTGGGGTTTGGGTAGGTAGATCCGAAGATACGTCTTCTTCCTTTTAAGTGCATCACCACACTAATGTTTGTATAATAGAACTTTCCTTTCAAAACGACACTCGAAATTTGTACACATTTTGAGTTTGATAACCATATCTAAAAGCAAGACTCGTGGATCCGTCTAAAAGCAATCAACCCATTTCAATTCCTTACGAACACCATTTTTTTTTTATTTCTTCTTGCATTGGATTTTGTATATCTGATGTTTTGTAGGGGGGTGGGGCTCTTGTCAGCAACAGTCAACATTTCTTTCTCATGAAGGCGGTTTTTTTTTTTCTTCATTTTATAACTTTATAATTGACTCGCTGACTTAAATATCCATTCTTTTTAACAAGAACAAATGAGTAAAAATATTTCTTTATCTATAGCTTCATGGGTTTCTCCATTGTTGATTACGTATCTTGATTGCGCTTAGGTAACCAAATTCGATTTTCTTACAGTCTTGCTATAGAGGATTGGCACATGTATAAAATGACAAAATAAATTCAAATACATGGTCATGAAAACAGTCATTTACGTGTCAATTTTTGTCGACGAACCTTTTCAGGTGCTAAATTAAATATATTTGCACTTCATTGCGAAATTGTTATTTTAACACTGATGGCTTTTTTTTTATTTATTTTAAAAAACTTTCACTTTCATCACGTTTCCGGTTTGTTTTTGTTCATTTTCGTGCGTTGCCCTTTCTTTGAAAAAATGCTTGGCTTAGATTACGCAATAAGGGAGGACACCAGACTTGTCTGTAGAGGAAACACATTTGTATTTTAAGGGTGAAACTTGGTGGTTCCATACCATCCTTATATTTGCCCTAAAATATCTATAACAGGCTAGGACGGGCGCTGATCTAGAAAGGGGTAGGGAGGTAAGGAGATGACCCAGCCCCTTGAATTAGCCACAAAATGATGATTCTTCCGATTTTTAAGCATAATTTTTCATTTCAAAATCATAGGCTGGATCCCCCCTCCTAGTGAGTTGAACCCATCTCCCCTGGAAAATATTGTAGATCTAGATGGGTATTAAGGTCATTTCAATTCTTTGTAGGTTATCCAGACCTGGCTTACATTCATAAACTTAAAATTCTCGGTATACCCGCACCTTATTTCCACAAATTACGTACTCGTACAATACGGGTAGGATGCAACACATTAAAGTTTGACTGTACATCTATTTATATTTTCTAAACATAAATTATACAACAAAGTATTCCAACAGGGCCAACACTGTAGTAGAAGGCAACATTCTTGCCTAAATTAATAATAAATAACCAAATCGAATAGGTTAGATATTCAAATTCAGTGCAGGTACCAGACATGCCATTTTGTATCTTGGCTCATTTGATATTTATTTAAGAATTCATTGAGTGGCGCCACCTACTTGGAATCACAAAATCAAAAACATAGTTGTTAAGTGTCAAACCGGAAGAGTTTAACATAATGAGAAGGGATTAAAATGCCGCTACATTATTTTTCACTATTATATTTTTTTTTATATATGAATGTTATATTAAAAGCGTATGAAAATGACATGTTAGAAGTTCGATGATGACTTTCCTGAAGTATTTGTTGATAGAATTGCTCTTTCGTTATATTATGCACCTAATAATACTTTAATGTAACTTTGGTCTATTATCAGTAGTTGAATGGAGTATAATTAAATCAATTTAAAAAGGTTTACCATTGTGATAAGATCGTTCTACTAATATGATGATTGTTAAATATAAGATAATGTTTTAAATAATGATATAAACGTTGCTCTGACGTCATATATAAATGTTAAAGGTAGGTCTAATTATCAAAGCGGCCTTCCTGTATATTTGTCTTTCTCTAACGAATCCTTCATTTCAAAATTCATCATAAGATAAAATCTGTAGTTCCCTTTTACGTTATGAATTGATTCTCTTATTGATGGGAATTCTGAAATCTCTCTCTCTTCCATTTTAAATTCACTATCTTGTCACCGTTGCGTTGTAATTATTCCATTTTGACCAACCTCTCTTCAAATCAAGTTTACAATACAGTTCATAGAAGGACATAGAGTATACATGTACTTAAAGTTATGTTTTAACCTACTTAACTCATCTACATTATCTATATAAAGCCTCCATATCCTTTAAAGGACGTACATGTACATGTAAGTACATTGGTGTACAATAAACAGAATACACAAATATATTAAGATGAGAGAAGGAGCTGTGGGTAAATCCAATTAAAATGCTGTCTTATTCGTAGTCATGAACGTTTAAAAAGTCTCCCATGCCTAACTAAAAACTCGGTTAAACTTTTCTGATTTTGAGTTTTGACATTTTTTCTACAATATTTTTTGAACTTTCATATCAAGATACACACTTATTTGATACACTAATATAACTGAACCCCTACTAGGGCTTCATCCTGTACCCTCAGGGGGCCTCAAAGCGGCAACCAAAACGCCCTGTCTAAAAAGTGCTTCCAGTTGAAAAGAATTCTGGCTATGCGCCTGACATATTTGATACATGTGAATCTCTACAGTTCCATATTTTGCCATTTGACTTAATTCTACTCCCATATAAAGATGCATAATATTTATATACATATATAGGCAAGGATGCATATACATTAAATTTTAATTTCTACATAATCCTACAAATTGTATACATACTATATACTGTGGATATCTTTGATTGATACTCTTAGCTTGAATCTACATGTACCTGTATACTTGACGCTTTTGAGTTCGATCCAGTATTTTTACAATAAATTGTAGGCAAATTAATTTCATCAACATTTCTAATTCTATTCGATAACATGTTACACGTACAACAACAAACCCTAAGCCCCCCCCCCCCCCCCCCTTCCTCTCTCTTTTCCGTCGCCCTATATATTTCGTATTCACAGAGGAAGTGTGTTTATATACTTGTACTTTATAATATATTGTCTTTTTAACATTCATATCTTTTGACAACATTGAACATAAATGCCAAGATGAGAGTTTGATGTAATTTTCTACCTTCTTTATTGTATCACAATGCAAATGAGCGTTCTTTGTTTTCTGTTTCCCTACACCTTGTCGTATTGTGGTGTATTGTAGGTAAATATTAATATTCATTACAACATAAGTCATGTGATCTAGTAAACCAATCAGAGACGCCAGTAATTTGACCGCAAGGTTCGTCAGAGATATATGCGTCAGCCAGGTTAAAATAGACTTATTGGTAAAACTACATCGAACGAGAAACGGAGCGGCTGGTCCGCTTTCACATTTATTTATTGGAATATTAGTGCTTGATTGTAAATGTTTATATATTCAATTCACAATGGCCCCTAGTCCAGTGGAAGACATTTCTTTACTAGATCTTGAGAGGTAAGTTCCTTGAAAACGATGTTTATTTCTCTACATGAAACTTTTTTATGTTATTTCCGCGCATTCTTCAGTTTAGAAGGGAGTGGTCAAGTTCTTCCGCTTAACCATAACA
Organism: Pinctada imbricata; assembly: GCA_033119305.1. NCBI lineage: Eukaryota > Metazoa > Mollusca > Bivalvia > Pterioida > Pteriidae > Pinctada > Pinctada imbricata. Next base: position 30,900,929 of record VSWD01000009.1, read on the forward strand.
GTTTTTCATCGGTTTGAAAATTAAAATAGAAGTTTATAACATACTTGATGTATTAAAACGACTTAGGTGCCTTGTGTTATACGAAGATAGATAGAAAAATCGTTCAATAACCCAGCGCACTGTGTGATAAGACAGGAGCACCTGTCGATTTCCCCTATGATGTAGGCACTTGACCTATATTTCAAACGCAATGAGACTCTACTAGGTCGAACTCAAGTAGCATTGGATGAAAAAACACAAATGAATGCCTTTTTATGAAGATACTACCATGAGAAATCTATTTACTATCTATTTACCATGTTTATTTTTAGGTCCAACAAGGGCGCATCAAAACAGAGACGAGATCAGATTAACAATGAAATTGGCACGATGCGCGACCTTTTACCTTTACCAGAGAGTTCCCGCCAGCGTCTCTCCCAACTCCAAATTATGTCCCTTAGTTGTGTCTTCATCCGCAAGTGCAACATACTCCAAAAATGTAAGTAACATAAGGTACTACTTTTCTTAGCGCATTAGACAAATTATAGAGTTTACAAGTAGAATCTTTGAAATTTTTTTTTACCTTTATGCCTTCATAAAGGTAAACCAAGCAATTTCAAACGAATTTAAACATTTAAGATAAACTTTCAATTTCTCTTTATTTTTAATTCAAATTTTATTAATTCGTTTTTTTTCTGGTTTTCAGTATTTTCATCACCTCTACCTCCGCCCACTGATCCCCCATGTGATTTTTCTCAGGTAAACATGTTGTTTATTTATTCATACAGTCGGTTAATCGATGGAAACAAAATCACCTGTACTTTTAAAGAAAATCATTGATACTCCAACAAGTAGAATGTAGTTTTTACGCTGTGAAATTGCTACCTGGGAAAATCTTGTACTTCGTTACGGTTCAGAGGGCACAGTGAAAAGAAAGAGGTCGCCATATTTCATCTATTTGCATAAAAGCTATTAAATGCGGGTTATTTTTTAGCGCATTGACGTCATAGAAAACTTGTAGGTCACATTAAATTTCCTTCTCTACCACAGATGAATGTTAAAGAGACGAATTGGGGACATTAAATACTTCAAACTTGGCATGATGAATTAAGTAGTCTCACTTTTTTGACAGAATTATCTAGACATTGCTCGTATTATACATCTTTGAGCATGAAATTTGCGTTTAACCAAGCACTTAAGAGAAGAAAATAACAATAAAAAGGAGTTCAGTGCATATTAATTCTGTCAGATATTTTACTGCAGAATAATCAATTTAATGACAATAGAAAAAGGGTCATCATCCAACTAAGTATGCTTGATGTGACGTCATCCGCAATCTTGTCCTATTTTTTTTTTCAAGTACCAGTCTCCTATCCGATTCGTACTCAAATACACTAATTATTAATTTTCAGAAATAGTACCACTTAGTGGTAGGTCAACTTACGAAAGATGTAAACTGCCGATAATTACAAAACGAGATACCCCAGGTAGTCTATAATTTCTGAACCAGATACGGTCTTGTTGTGGTAATGAGGGGTTGGTTGCGACAGCAGTGTTTGATCTTGCGCGCCAAGAATCGAATTTGTGATCTAATCTTATTATATTTATGGCGGGGCTTTAAATCTTTTGAAATAGGGTCCTGTGAAGTTTATATAACAAAGAACTGCACATTATGAATATTGAGAAATATGATATGCAGAAGAATTCAGGGTCGCTGCATAAAGACAGACTTAAACAGAAAAGTAGTTCAAAAGTCGTAGAGTACAATATATGCAGATGTTGTAATACATGTATATCTATTTCCTTATAATCTACATGAATTTTTATTTCTACAGTCCCTTACTGGTTTTATCCTTGTAACAACTAGAGATGGTAAGCTGGTCTACATCTCGGAGAATGTTACTGAATACCTTGGTCACTCAATGGTAATTATCAAATTTTCTATTTTGAATTTTTAATATAAGTTATCATAATTCTAATGTTTAAAAGAAAATTGTTGTGTTTGAATTTCTGTCAAAATTTGACCAGGATACTTTTTTTCATCATAGGTCGATATGAAGACTCAAGGAGACAGTCTTTTTGATATTGTTGACAAGAGAGATCATAGCACGGTGCGTGCGCAGCTTTTACAGGGTGGGTCCGATGTCGATCCCGACCTACAAGTCAGCTTCTTTTGCCGAATGAACATGTCCAGAACTTTGAAACGACAAGCGGGATTTGGAGACGTAAAGGTGAGTGTTTTATCAAATTCTAATGTATTATTTTTTGGCGTTGTTAACGTAGTTTATTCGGTGTTCACATTGGCTGCCATGACAACATGATGCACATATAAATGGAACAGAAGATCTGGCAGACAGGATTGGTTTGTTTTGCCTCTAACCGATTTCTAATGATATCTAATGTTTACATCACTTGACAATCATATCCTTCAACGAAGTGAGCCAACAAGGAGCTATAGACAAACGACACATTAAAATCCGGATAACGGCTACCGTTTCCGGTACAAGCTGATAACGAGGATTACAAAGCACTCATTGTTATCAGGGGAACCTTACACGAACAGAAAACATGGACGATATTTCCATCTCTCGCAATTTGCTATGAAAGCAAAAGAAGATGGAAATTGAAGCAAAACATTTGCCATCTCTTGCACGAAGCGACCGAGTTTTATTTGGATGACGCCCAATGTTCTCTACGGAAGAATATCGATCTATGGGGGTAAATCTAATAAAAGAACAGCTTGTAAATGCCCTTATTGTAAAAAGAGAGTATATATTTGTGTATATACCTTCAGTGCAAACACCATGCGCGTACTGTCACCAAATTTATGAGTGGGCGACTTTTTTCCCATCGTATGATGGATTTACTGTGTTGATTCGGATCACTGAACACAATGCGTCAAGAAGGGAATTGCAAAATAGTATTGAAATTTACCTTGACGTAGAGAGCCTCTGTAGAGAATTCAATGCGTTTGATAAAACACCCTTCAGCATAATTTTGATAAATAATACATCAGACAATGTAATTTACTTTAAATTCAAATCAATAGTCATTGTATCAACGAGGTATCAGAAGTCACTCAGGTGTAAGGATTTGTCGTTAGACCCACGTAATACCTAGGTCGTCTCCGTAACAAAACGGTGCTCCGGGATAGAGAAGGTACATCCGCAACAAGACTTTCACCTAACACTTGGTGATAAATACGGCGTTCCTTGGGGACTTTTATGTGGCCGTAAAAGGGGACATTTTTATGTATGCCTTGGTCTCGGTAGATCTTTATGTCAATATTTGATTGATTCGTTGCCCTTTCTTTCACCTGTTTGATACAAATGACCCTTGTCTTATTGTATTATTTTTCATATACATGTAATATATTTTCATCCCGAGCCATTGCATTTCATGAATTTTATATCTAATTGTACATATGTTTGAATGCAATAATCTTATTTTTTGTGGATAAAAAATCGTTGACCAATGAAATGGAAGCCCATATTTCCTGTAATTTATTTTGATGAATGACATAATAATTCACTCGTACGAAATGACAAATGATGAAGCAAATTCTACGCGATTTGACTTGCAAATTAGGGCTTTCATCAAGGTGTAGTTTTCAGAAGATTCATTATTTTGCAAAAAGCCATCCGGTGACACATATCATGTAGACACTGGGATGATGAATATTTAAAGCTGGTGGCTATACTATGTGGGTTGCCTGTTATGAACATTTTCCGTCTCCCGATCAGATGGTCCTTCAACGTTGTGATTACAATGCAACATTCCAAACAATTCACAGAAAATCATTGAAATTTTACATAGTATAGGATATTAAGCTGAAAATAACCACTTTATGACTTTCTTCTCCAAAGGTCAGGGTCCACTCTTGATAGTAGGGTCGGGGGTTCAAATATCTCAACAAGGAAACTTTAAATCGGTAAAACAAATAAAAATTGATAAAACAAGGAAATAATTGTTCAAAACTGAGTCTCTCTTTTTTCCACATTCCTTAACACTTCACATGAACCCATTTCTTAATACTCGACAGTGTGATATAATGCTGACTTTACAAGTACCTTGCTATTATATATACGTTGTGACGCGTCTCGGCTTTGGGCAGGTCGGTATGCCCTGGGAAAATGGTGTATCACCGTATCCCAAAATACCTCCTCACTTCTAGACATTTTTATGTAGATCAGACTCAAGATAGGCAGATGTTATGAAACTCTCTCAACCTATAAATAACTACTCTGTGAATGCGCCTAGTTTCAACTGTAACGAAACTATAAATTAGGAATAAGTCAAACAGTATGTGGCTAATGTATTTTTACTTGTTGAAACAGTTTTTGGCAGTGCGGTAACATGCGGTATATGTTTTATGTTTGTAGGTTATGCATGTGAAAGGACACTTTGCCGATGTACCAGGGCAGGAACCAGGCAGCGAGCAGCAAGTGTTCATGGCCTTATGTACGCCACTGATCACCCCGGATGTCAAAGAAAGTCTCATCCAAAACAACACAATGGTTTTCAAATCCGTTCACAAATTAGACATGAACTTCATCGAGGTTACACAAAAGTGAGTTTCATCTAATCAAAATTTCAATAACAGTTTTTGGGAGGGAGAGGGGAATGTCAATTTCAATGAATTTTCATTTTGAATGACAGACGATTCAATAGAACTGAACTTGTTATTTGCAGTGGAGAGTATCACCTTGGCAAAACGTCGGAGGAACTAACCAGCCAATCATGGTATTCTTTTCTTCACCCTGAGGACATATATGAGGCACGGGAGAAACATCTACAACGTAAGTTTAAGCATTGTTTCCCGATGGACGAGGGTCCCGATAAAATAAAATATATGTTTCATATAAAGTCCCAAAGGTAACATTCAGGTGTCTGGACTATTTCACTTCATGTTTTACTATTTATTTTCAGTAATCAAATCGAGACACGAGATGGGATGCATGATGACAGTGCGCATGATCAACACGGCAGGTGAAATTATCTGGGTCAACATTGTTATGCACGTACGACAGGGACTATTGGCTAATAGCGATGATCCGGTTATCTTGTGCATCAACCAAGTGGTTAGGTAAGTTGCTTGACGTCTCATTATACTTACCCAATAGATAGCTTCCTGAGTTATAAGGCATAATCAATAATTGTCTTCCTGAATTATGTTGAAACGGACACAAGTTATTAAGTACGCTTTAATGAGCAAAAACAAAGTTGCAGCAGACACATTTGTTATCAATATTTTCTTTGTATATTTTCAGTGAAGAGGAAGCTTATCAATTTAAAATACAAGGCCAGTTATTTGCCCTATATGCATCCAGAACGCCAGATTTCTTCTTTGGATCTGCCTTCTGTACGCCTATTCCACCAGGCATGGATGCCAACCTGATGACATCTCAGACGTCCGCCATGATCCCTCAGCCATTCTTTCCGCGCCATTTCGACTCGTCACAGTTTGGATCCCAAACTGCGTCACATTTCATTCAGAATCAAACATCACCAGTTCAGCCAGGCCTGTTAAAGGGTGGATTTGAGGGAAGGCAAGGACACACAGACACACTAAAGGCTTTGAAACGTAAGCTTCAAGAAAACTTCACCCAGACCACTTGTAAACCCATGAAAATCCCCAGAGTCATGCAAAATAACAATGGGAGATCAGGATACTCGCCAGTACAAGAGAGCACACCACTGCCATCATCATTTGAAACAAACAGCTACCGAAATGTTATGAATTCTATGATTGGAGGAATGGACCACCATGTGATCTCAAGTGGACCAATGAAAGTTATGCAAGCTCACAGTATTGCAGCAGCATTGTCGCCCAAGGACAAATCGTACTTATGCGATACATTGCCTGCATATGTACCAGCACCTGTGAACATGGAAAGAACTGTAAAAGTGCTAGAGCAGGTTGTACCCGACGTCACTATTCCTGCTTGCTACCCCACACCGGAACCGTCTCCAGTGGCGTCACCGGAACCATCAAAACAAAAGGAAAGCACACACAGCGTGCATGCAGATATCAAACTAGATCCAGTGCTAGTCGCCAAACATCTGTGTGCTATCAAACAGAAACAATTTCACTCCAAAGAGATGGATGTTCAACCGAAGAAGCTATTACCAAGCTTAGATGTCACATTTGTAGATTCTTTCTTCGACGAAATCAACAACATCTCACTTTCCCGAGAGGACGAAATCAGACTCCTGCAGTCTTGTTGTGAAGAAACTGTAGCGGTGAAGAAAGAGCCCATTGATGATTGTGTTAACCCATCGCCGATGATTCAGCCAAACTTCGACTTGGAGGAGTTCCTATTGACATCTCGTAACATTGATAGCAAGCGTGAAAGAGGGATGGGGATAAAACTGGAGAAGCCGACGGATGATCAGCAGGTTCTGTCATTCGACAGTCATCCAAGTCCAACCCCATCTTCACCATTCAGCTCTACTGATGACAAGATGACATGCGAAGATTTTCCGAGTTTTGCCTTGACGCCAGAATCAAACTTCGACAGTGATCCGTACGAAGACGTCCTTGGTACGGAATGCTGGGATTTAGAATCCGTAACTGTGGACATCACCATGCCAACTCTGACAAAACAGACGACAAGCATGCACAGTGCGGCATCACCCGCTGACAACGAGTTGCATCAACTCAAACAACTTCTGTCATCATGGACACCGAATGGTGAGTTTTCGTCTATATGTACAATTTCATCTTGTAATCTTATTTCTTATGTGGAAATAGCTGAATTTTCATTATTACAACGATATGGTTTACATGCTCTTACATTTTATATTTACAGGTGTTTCCAATTCTCTTGAAGACTCGCAGTAAGGCCGTTGTGTAAGTTTCGACTTACGATTTTGCATTTGTATGGCATATTGCCATTTACCACATCTATCGTTGAGTGCCACCTGGTATCCGCAGGACGGAAGTATCATCAGGAACACCAACTCCATCCGTTGTTGCTGGTCAACAACTGACTATTATCATTATCATATTAGACATTTCTCATCATCATTTTTCGCCCTTGTGAATTTGCGGGACAAAGTTTTACATCGCAAGGAAGTCCGCTGGTCGGACAAAGACGATTTTATATTTTTATTACTACTTTTGAACAATTTTTGCGTAATCCAAATAATATACGTAAAATCTACGCTTATTTTGCACATTAATTTATGTTTTTGATGCATGTATAATGTGAGAAATTCTCGAGTACAGGCTGGTTCTTGTACTCATTTGAGAATATTTATGTATTTATGAAATGTACAGCGCTGGTCGCTTGTGTAGGTAAAATACACATATGTACGTGACATATAACTTTCATCAGACTAATCTACTTTAAACGGAAGTTGCGCCGGTCGTACTTCCGGTCATTCTCATTGCTCATCAATTTTAAAGATAGAGAAATTGTTTTTGATCTCGAGGAAGATTAACTTTTATAGATAGAAAAAAGCGCTGTGCGCCTTTTTCTTTGTAGTTTTATTGGAGTGCAATTTTCCATATTCATCATGTAACGATTTCTCTCACCGATCAAATCGGAATGAGGCTGGCCCTCACCAAAACGAGGCAGGTCCTCGTATTTCATGTTTTCAATTCATCCTTGACCTGTGTATTGCTTTTTTGTTCTATTGAAGTAGTTTGTACCAAAAATGTACACATTTTTACAAAACTTAAATGAACTGTAACTCTATGCTTGTAACGTATTTTCATCGGTAGAAGTTATGCATATACATGTATGCAGTTGCGTTGGATTGATATAGAAATATATAGATTGAAAGAGGGATTTATATGGTTTCAATAAAATGATTCTGATTTTTAAAAGAGAAATGTCAAATTTGTGATCCATATGAATTCCTGAAGTGTATATTTTGACAGATTACTGGAATTTTTGATTTTGTGACTATGTTGGCAGCCATCGTCGTGGTGATTTAGTATTTCTACTTCACATGTCCATCCACGTTCTACCTGCTGGCAGGGTATAACGTGATGGGTACTGATAATTGTTTATGCCCAAGACTCGCTTACACTAGAAATGGTAATATTTCAGTTGAGCAATTGTTTTCAATAAAATGTGAGAAACACAATGAGATTCCAAGTCTTTGTATTCATTATTTTATCTATAATTAGGTATACAAACGCCTACTAAATAAAGGCAGCGCTCGAACATGGTTTGTATGTTAAGCAGTGTAATATGAAACAAACATCGTGAAGCATTCTGGCTAGAGCTTATTACAAGAAGGGTATAAAGTGTGGATAAATCTATACTGATCCTTGAATCAACTATAAAAATGCTACGAATTCCCTTCCACACAGATTTAATGACGGCTCAAACTTCTTTTCTTACGAATCGTCGATGGATCAAGGTCTTTGACATTACTATTGACTGCTTTTCTACCCGATTTGTTTGTGTCATTTCGCAAAATCAGAGGTCCTGAACTCATTACTTTTTGAGTCGTAATTAGCACAATTCTTTTTGAATAAACAAATAAAAAAAATCAATACTTCACCACCCAGGTACAGAGCAATGACAAAGTTTCACCGAGTATTTCGCTAATTGTCAAACTTGTACAATATAAATCCCCCTGATTTTGATAGGTTTACATAGTCTGTCTGACCTTACGCTTTACTCGCACACACCCTCACACACAAATGAAAAAAGTTAATCATAATATTTTGAAAACCATGCATGCATGGTCAATATTCGTATTAACAACCGTTCGACGCCAACTACCTTAGCCGCAGAAACGGCCAACGACACTTGGTTATTTGGTTGTTTGGAGTGTCTTGGCCGCAGGAATCTGTATGTAACAAATCCGGGACCCAAATTCAGGATATGGCCGGCACGAATCGGCAAGTTTCCCAGGGGATTACTTACTATGTCTGACTCTAATAAAGTGAATCTAAACGATCCGGCAATATAGTTTACCTTATTGAGCTTTAATATTAATGATACGGCCGGAATTCCTCTAGCCTCCGCTTCGTTTCTTCGAATTCAAGCGCCATGTTGTAAGTTTACACTCATGTGTCAGGTCTTCCTGAGGTTCTCAGTGCCATAAAATCTAATGAAATTAAGCTATCTAGAGAGCAAATATTAGAAGATAGTTGTTTGAAAGTTAGATTGAGTGCCATAATATGGCTTTATAAAGTGCTGAACGCTATTGTATGTGACCACCAACTTGCTTAAAGACCCTTCGCCGTAAATATGACTCATCAAAAAACCAGCTATACACCAAATGTAAAGTCGTTGTAGTATCTATAACAAAGATGTTTATACGTGTACATGTAGATGTTAATTAAGGGGAACTTTTGTTACTGCACTCCTGTTTGCAATGCTGCACTGAATATCATATCGTCTACATGTATATGCACTAAAGTACACATCAACCATTGGCCCATCGTTTGACAACAATATTGACTTGGTATAGGATTCACTACTAGTTATACGTCTCCAAATTCATTAGCATCATTTAAAGGCAGATTAATTAACAGCAGTGGACCAGACATACACGTTTCGAGTGACCCTCAATCCAAACAATGAAATATGGCCAAAATATGTGATAATTATGTCCAAATATACCGAAAGACGTAGCAAGATGGCTGGGATATGATGCTACAGGACCCAGGTTTCAGAAATTTGTGAAAAGTTTGCAGACAGAAATTTTCGAATGCGTTTGAAGAAACGACCAATCGAAATTGATCGAACTTGGCTACATGTGCCCTCCACTAGCAGTGACACTCACCAAGTTGTACAAATGTTAAACGTCTCCAAATTCATTAGCATCATTTAAACGCAGATTAATTAACAGCGTGGACCAGACATGCACGTTTCGGGTATTTAACCCTCGTCAGTGATCCTCAATCAAAACAATGAAATATGGCCAAAATGTGTAGACCTAGAACATCACTTAATAACCAACAGAAAAGAAAAATTATTCCGAAAAGTTTTCCGATTTCAAATTCCATGGGGATCCCTCTCTTTACAAGGGTTCCTCAGTGCCTTTGACCCGCTTGGAGCTTCGTCACTCTGTAGACCCCTTGACTTCCAAGTTATGATCATCATGCTTCTTTTAATATTTCAAATCCCGTTTGGGTTTGACATTGAACATGTTGAAGAGCAGTTTCCGTTGGGTTTTATTCATACGAATTCATGGAAGTTCGCCTGTTTTACTTTTTACTGTGTAACCGATATGTAACAAGAATCGGTCAAATACGTCAAACTTTAAAAAAAAAGTTATCTATATGTAAGACTTACCATAGGTAAACTAACTCTGTTTTACCCAAGCTTGAAATGTGACTAGATCTCTGGAATGATACAGCAAGAAACTTGTTGCTATTTATAGGTATATTTTGATTAAATTTCAAAATTCTACGTAAGTTTATATCTATCATGTAAGGGGATAGTAGGAAAGCAATGGGCGGGTAAAAATTTTGCGAATACAACACAATGGCCATAAATTTCGACACATTAAAGAAGCAATGACTTTGAATTTAGAGAATCAGATCACGCAATACACTTTGAACAAAAATAGGGAAGGTCAAAAACATTCTCAACGAAGCCGTGAAAAGTACCTCTTAACAAAAGACTATAAGTACTTCAGGAATATACAGTACAAAGAAATCTAGAATGACTGAAGTACTCATAAGGAAAGACAGAGATAACGGAGCAGGTGTTTAGAACGACCTAAAGTAAAATGAAAATAAAGATAACGTACAACACTAGTAGCTACATCTAGTCTCCTCTATCGCCACAGTATGTTCCTTTGATTAAACATTCTTGTGAATTAAAACTCGGAGGAAACACGCCCACATCCTCATCTTTACAAATAATTAAGAAACACTTTTACAATACTGTACAAATATATTATTAGTTATAACAAACCTAATGACTGTTTTATTTTGTCGAGGACCCAAATCTCCGCTGTCATGTTTGCAAACCTGCTCGCCATTTGTTTACATTCGTTTTTCAAAAAGGGCGCTACTGCTACTTCCTCTCATTGGTAAAGTCCGTGCCCGAAATATCAAATTTTAGAAATATTGCAAGAAGAAATATGGTTGATGGCTGCATTTAAAAATACATTTAAGCTTTATGGACTTAGATAAAATTGCTGTTTCCAAGACACCTCTTACAGGCAAAAGCGGATTTACTGATGGTATACAGAGATTTAGACGGCGTGCACGTTACGCGATTTACGCAATCCAATTGATTCTTACTAGTCCGAGGCAAAATAAAAGTATATATCTTTATATAGTTTTTTTTTGGGGGGGGGGGGGGTGTATTGGTATAATACAGGTCTAGGTATGAAAATTTAGTAGAAAAGTTGAAGATTAATTTCGTGAATTTGAGTGATTGTTAAGGTTTCAATTTCTCCATACAAGTCCTTCTTTAATCTGTATTTCAAAAATGGGACTCTAATTTGGTCACAACCAATGTAGTGTACTGAAATCCTTTAATAATCTATCTACAGTTCATTGGTAAAAAAAAACTGCATGGTTAATATACACGAGACAAAAGCAATAATAATAGAGTGATCGAATTTAGGAGGAAAGACAATGTAAACATACAATTATTCATTGACAAATGAAAAATAAATTTTTGTATGTCTTAAGGCGAGAGGTTCATAATAAAATCGCCCTAATTCTTGGAATATCTATATATTTACATTATGCATTTATCAAATATATCGTTTAAAGACATCGTTACTTTTCAAAAATATAATGAATTAATTTTGAAAAGTCCTAAAATAAATACTATAAATATGTTACTTCATTCAATATAGCCTGTTTACATATGAAAATCACATTAGCTGGGACTTCAGCACTTGTTCCGATTTGTGGACGAACATTATTTGAAGTACATGTGTATCTGCTCCAAAGATCATTCATTCACAGTGTGGGTGGTTATTAGATTTGCCCATTAAGCTACATTACAGTACAATCGAGTTTAAACGCAAACAGAGAGGGTTTTCAAAATTTTGGAAAGTTTCCTAATCTCTAGCGTCATTCGATCATAACATAATGTAGACGATTTATTTATTAGAGCGTTTATAAGACGTCCTTTTCAATTTAAAGAAATTCAGAACATTTTAAAAGTTTATTCTCGTCTTCTGCACACCCCCTACTTTTAAAAAGCTTTATTCTCTGACGTCACAGATTAATGTCGTCTGCGTACTGAAAGACATCGTGTGAAAGAGTAAAACAAACAACACAAGGTACAGAACAGACGAGCTCCTTGTAATGGCGGATAATTGCGTTAAGTAATAATAACACTACAAGACGCTAAAAGATCAAAGCTGCATCTGCTCTGAGCTCGAGAAAAACCCCGTCCACGTCTGTATTCATTTCTACTCGGTTTTACATTCAAACTAAGAACAACACTTGGTCTTGATACCTCTCTTTTTATGTATTTGCGCCATAAAATACTTACCTTAATTACAATTTCAGCCTCGGGCAAGCATTTTACATATGTACATGCAAATTTGTGCAAAGATAAACGTAATTATGATATAAGTGTCCGACTGGTCGAGCTGCTATATCATTATATTATCTTGTTTGTTATAGTTGTATGATTGTATTAATGATTACCACAATTTGTAGCTTTTGTACAAAGCATGGGGGATCTTATTCACAATACATTCAGATTTTCTTTACATATAATAATTATTCCCTTCAAAATAGATCTCTCTCTCTCTCTTCAATGTGTATAAGCGAGATAAACTCTCTCTCTCTTCAATGTGTATAAGCGAGATAAACTCTTAAGCTGGAATTGAAACAGTTGCCCTCTCATCTCCATCGTCGGAAACCCACAGCCTATTGCCCTACGATTATTCCTTAATTAATATGACCCTGACTTTTGACAATATATGTTGGTTTATTATCATAAAATAAACATCGAAGAAGTACCCAACAGTTATTCACCCTCAGAGTCGAGAAGGTAAGGCAAAACCATTAGAATCATCAAAATCATCTTGAAAGAAAATTGTGACCTCCAAAGTGTCAAAAAGCTTGTACAGACCCAGCCATCGTCCCACTTGACTTGTAAAATGGTATCCCCACTAGATCAAAGTTGGGCGAGTGATAGTAAAACACGGACTGAAGGAAACGACAAATATAGCAAAAAGAAAACTGAGTTTATTCCCTCCATGACCTAATATGTGCCCGAGATGCATGATCCAGATTCAAAAAAAAAAAAAAAAAAAAAAAAAAAATAGTGGCGACCCCTACAAAAAGTTACGATTTTTTAAATATTTTGTTACTGACTTGTTTACATTTTTTATATTTTCGTTCGTGTACAGTATAATTTTAAGTTTTGCATTTATTTTATTTAATCTTTATTTTAAGTTATTGAACCAACTGGTAAGTCACTGAATATATTAGTCTAGCGTAAGTAGCAATTGTACAATCGCAGGTGTCGCCACTAAGAGTCCTATTCTGAGCTGAATAGTTCCTTAATAATAATGCGTACGAAGAGCCAATTTTAACCCTGTAAATGTAATTTGCATTTTCTATTTTTGTTTATTTGTAGAAATAAAGCTTGCACAATTGGTCAGACAGGTATTATACATATACCCTCCTCCGGCATATTGTTTCCGGCATATAAGTGACTTTTCTCTCCCTTCCTCTTCCACTTTCATCATCACATTATGTTGATGATGCCGACGCACTGGCGTAGGACAAGGGGGGGGGGGGGGCGGACAGGGGGGCAAGTTCCCCCCCCCCCCACTTTTGAAAGTGGGGGGGGGGGCATAAGTATGTTTGTGCCCCCCACTTTTTGACGTAATTTTTGGTCATGCAGATATAAAAAAAACTGCAAAATACCTTTAACTCGAACTATATAGAATATCATTACATGTATATGTTAATGATAGAGGACACAGACAGTATTTTCTGATTAGTCAATATTTTACTTAAAAAAATTCATGGCTCGCTACCGCTCGCCAGCCATTTATTCATGTACTTAAAATTTAGAATTGCACCAGAAATGTTAAAATTTGTGCATACAGAACATGAAAACCCAATATTTATTTTTTAATCTCTTCCTCAACACCCCCCCCCCCCCCCTCCTTTTTTTTTTTTTTTTTTTTTTTTTTTGCTTGTTAGAAATTTTGGGATGTTGTGCCCCTCCACTTTTTCAAGCAGAGCTACACCATTGCGACGTGTTTGGACCTTGAATCTTCACACGTAAAATAATACTGATTCAAGAAGTATCGAGACAATATGATACATACGAAGAACAAAGTTAGTGGGGAATGAAGAAAATATGGATCTGGGTTAGGGTCCCCTATATAATGGTTAAGGCAGAGATGAGGGGATGGACAGGATGAAAGGGAGGGAGAAGGAAGGAGGAGGGAGGGAGGGAAAAGGAAGATAGGGGAGGCAGGGGGAGAAAGGAAGTGCGAGGGGGGGGGGGTAAGGGAAGGGCGAAAACGAGGGAGAGGGGGAGGGGAGGGAAGGGAGAGAGAGAGAGGTACCCCTCTGCCCCCCCCCCCCGATATAGTATTCGACCTGTTCGTTTGCTTGTCTGTTTTTCTAATCCTCTGAAATCTTAAAACATTGTCGAATCATGTAGTATGTGTTAGTTAATTCATATCTATACATCATTGTATGAGTAAGACAGGAGGGGATCTCCAACAAGACTCTATTGTAGTACCCTCAACAAAACACCGGGGCACTCAAACCGAAACAACAAAACACCGGGGCACTCAAACCGAAACAGCAAAACACCGGGGCACTCAAACCGAAACAGCAAAACACCGGGGCACTCAAACCGAAACAACAAAACACCGGGGCACTCAAACCGAAACAGCAAAACACCGGGGCACTCAAACCGAAACAGCAAAACACCGGGGCACTCAAACCGAAACAACAAAACACCGGGGCACTCAAACCGAAACAACAAAACACCGGGGCACTCAAACCGAAACAGCAAAACACCGGGGCACTCAAACCGAAACAACAAAACACCGGGGCACTCAAACCGAAAAGACAGAGTAGACAAGCACAACAGGAGACGGAAAGGGACTAGGAACACCAAAAACCCGACATCAAAACACTTTACATAGCATACTTCACATACATGTAAACCAACGATGTAATGACCTTGGCATACGACTATTTTCGAATATTTAAACCGTAGTTATAACTTTCAAAAAGTAAAAAGAATAAATTTCAAATTTCACGTAACACATAGATTGGACAAGAACTAATTTTTGGTACATGTTCCAAAAGTTTGCCCTTGTGATAGTACGCTTAGCCTTTGACCTACTATTTAAAACTGCAGCCTTATGCTAAATCATTTGTGTTTCATGGTACGATATTTCTTGATGAGGCAATAATTTTATTCGATGGTTTATGTTTTTTTATTTTATTTCATTTTATTTATTTTTTTTTTTTGCCTTCCAATGATTGCATGCATATTTAAACTAATTTTGGAAAAGCATAAAGTATGTGATGCGCGCATCACACCCTACCCCCCCCCCCCCCCCCCCCCCTTCTCTGATTCAGCGCCTGATCGGGTAGATATATCTTTGTTTTACCCTTTTACATGAAATCCAATGAAACTAAAGACGGGTCCTTTGTTTACGTAATTCCCCTCACACCAAGAAAGGGTGTGACCACACCTATAGTAGCACTTTTACAGTTAATTTAACAGCACTTCCATAAAAAAGTAGAACTTGTGTATCATTTTTCTATAAAAATCCACAACATTGCTGAAGTATCGAGAAAAACGAACGAAATACTGGAAATCCAATATTGTAATGACGCAAATACTGAGAGAAATTCAATGTGATGACTCTGTCATACGATATAGCCATCACCTGTATGGTACAAGACGTAGGTAATGCGCTGTGATCGGGAAGAAAATTCTAACAGAGGGCATCCAATAAAATATTACAAAACTAAAATTTATCGAGTAACAATGATAGGAGAATTTTTACCTAACATATAAGTTGTTACGAAAACTAATTACAAAATCTAAATTGAAATTAAGGATAATGCATTTTCGATGTTATGAAAACTTACATTCAGACTGATGCACATACATGGCTGTATTAATAATTAATCTTTATTCATGAAGAAACCCATTACGAGCTACACATACACTAAGTGTACATATATATTGTGCATGTAAGGTATGAACAGGTCATACAGTCCTCCAACGGATAACACACAACTATCATTTATTTTTCTTTGCATCCCTGAATCGTAATTAAGAAAACAACAGCTGAAGTCTCATTATCCTTGAATTGTAAATTCGACGACGCACTGATTTTAAAATTGCTTCCAACCCACACTCAACCCAACACGATAAGAACATTCTCATAGTCAGCAACCAATTAAGATCCCCTTTATTAAAAAAAAAGAACACACAGAGAATGCATGGTGCCTACAAAAAATGGTTACATTGGAAGACGTAATGCATGGTAAGATGAGTAATTCGTTTGCATAAGTTATTAGAAATAAAACCTGTGTTTGTGAAACACGAATGCCCCTGTTGGCATCTTTGTCAGTAAAACAGATGAAAAGTAGTTTCACATTTGAGGTCAAGGTCACAAGGTCAAATTTAGTATCCATGGAAAAGTCTTGCCACATGGAATTCATATGTGAAATCCCTATCACTTTTACCATTCAAAAGTTATGGCTAATGTTTAAATTTTCGAAATAAGGTCAAACTCCAAGGTCAACTTCACAATGTCAAAAATTTTGGTTTCCATGGAAAGGTCTTGTCACAAAGAATACACATGTGAAATATGAACGCCCTATCACTTACCATTCGAAAGATATGCCCAAGGTTAAAGTTTTTCAAATGTAGGTCAAAATCCAAGGTCAAGTTCACAAGGTCAAAAATTTTGGTATCCATGGAAAGGTCTAGTCACAAGGAATACACATGTGAAATATGAAAGCCTTGTCACTTACCATTTAAAAGTTATGGCCAGGGGTGAAGTTCTTGCGGACAAACAGACAGACGGACAGACCAAAACCTATATGCCCCTGAATCTTCGATTACGGGGGCATAATAAAAATGAGCATCACAGAAATTAAGAGTATCATCTGTTTCAGTAGTGGGGAGGGGGTGTCATTAAGTTATTTTTTTTTTATTTCATTTGAAATCAGAGTTTGCGCGTTAAAGGTTATTTAGTACAAAATCTTGATCTCTTCTAGATCTAGTCAGATTCATGATTAACAGGACAACAGTAGGTTTTCATCGATTTTATTATTTTTTTCTTTCAAAACAGTGTTCATTTAAAGGAGGAGATTCCAATAGTCAGATTTATACAGTATTCCAATACAAAATGAATGATATAATAAGAAAGAACGCTTTTTTACTTTTAGAACACTTTCACACATCCCCATTATATATTTTCAACTCAGGTAAATTTGATCTCAATTTCATGAAACAGATCATAAGATACGACTACCGATCATTATTAACGGATTAACAGTCTTTCAATATGTCAATTGAATAATATGTGGTTTGTAGTCTGAGGATGAAAAGGAGGCTATATTAATCTTATTTTCAATGACACTCTACCTCTTATATTTAACATCTTCAGTATCCTCCCCCACCTCCCTTGGACCGATTCCAGTGATCATAACAACACAAACAACATCAAAAGAAAGATGGGGATGTTAAACAGGACTTGGCTGTAACACCCACAACAACACCCTGAAACACCCCTATATGAAAACACGGAGTAGACACTCACAGGAGACTCAAAAAAGGCAAGGACAAAAGACGACATCAAAACATTTTATATAAAATACTACACATAAAATTGTTGGAGATCCCCTTCCTTCTCTTACATAAACCTATAGGTGGACCAAAGGACAATCGGTGGCACAGGGATTTATCACGCTTATACCGGTTGCTCCATTTACTATGTGTATATATAGTAAATAGAGCAACCGGTATTAGCGTGATAAATCCCTGTGATCGGTGGCGACTTGGGACGGTCTTGTGCCATGTTAGTAGCAAATGGTTTCATGGTTATCCCGATTACATACGTTAATTCTCGCACTAGTCCAATTACCCAGTGGTTTCGAGGAACGCATAATTGTCTTGTAAGCTGACGACGCAAAGAAGACAGCAAAACACAGGGACCAAAGCAACACACAAATGGATCTGATGCAAAAGGGTACGAAAATAGTCAGTGTTCTGCCAGGTGAGGCGACCTCATGCATGTTATCGCCCGAGTAGTCCGACTAAAATTCAGAGAGGACAGGTGGTTGGGGCCCTATCTTCTGTAACAAGGTTTCATCAGAGTCTGTCAAAGTGGAACTCTTCAGAATGCGCTTGTATAAGGCTGTAGATTGATCAAGTATCCTGTATGAAAGGTCAAGTATCCTGTATGAAAGGTAATCTGGTGACATCAGGATCAAATCGGGGGTATAAAAGACAGTTGGTGATTCTAGTGCATTTTTTATTATAATTCTTTCTACCCTTGATCCTCCTTATTATTATTTTTTTCATTTCACTAAACAAGAGGTCTCTCTAGATCATCCTGATGCTTTCAGTTTGTCGATACGTGCTTTCGTTCTGAAAAAGAAGTTTGTCAAATAAGGTTATCCCCGTTACCTACTTTTGCCTGTGGTGGTGCCACCTATTGAGGGATCCGGACGAAAAACAACAACACTTGTAGGGGACCATTATTACTTCATTCAAACCAAGTTTCATGAAAATCTGTTCAGCGCTTCTGGAGAAGAAGTTGAATATGTATGAAAATCACCCCTTTTCCTTTTTACATAAGGAAAAAATCATTAAAAGTCAAAAAATTAAATTTTAGTATAAAATACATTTCAAAGCATTTAGCAACTTCAAAAATATGATAAATATGCAATAAATGAGTGTGTAAAATCATACACTTATTGAGTTATTTAAAGAAATAGTGCATAAATGTGCATTTCTGACAAAGTCCGGAAAGACGTCAAAAACGCGTCAAAAATTTGACTTCGGAGTGGACCCAAAAATAACAGCACTTCTTAAGACATCTCTCTAGATCATCCTGATGCTTTCGGTATGTGGAAACATGCTTCCATTCTGAAGAAAAAGTTTGTCAAATAAGGGTAACCCCGTGACCAACTTTTGCCTGTGGTGGCGCCTCCTGTTGACGGATGCGGACAAAAACAACAACTCTTGTAGGAGACCATTATTACTTCATTCCTACATGTACTAAGTTTCATCGAAATCCCTTCAGTGGTTCTGAAGAAGAAGTCGAAAATGTCGAAAAGTTTACAACGGACGACAGACGATGGAGATTTGCTCAGGTGAGCTAAAAAGTTAGGATGTGAAATTCAAAGTTATGTGCTCGAATGCATGTATCAAACCGAATTTCAACAGTAGCTGAGATTTAATTTCTTAACTTCTTTATGACAGTGGAATACGAATGCGTATTTCGTTTTTATTTGTTCAGTAGGTATCATACATGTTCATAAGAAACTGCTCATTGAATGTATTTTTCGAATAAAAACATTTCTGAAACAGCAGGGATTGTCGGAATTTCCACTGTAAATCATATTGCAGCTTTAATAAGACAAATTCTATTTATTGATTTCAGGCCTTATAAACAGATGGATAGATCTAATAAGTTGTTTCTTATGTCACCCCTCTTACTATTTTTTTTATTAAATATGTGGCAGTACTGAACAGAATAGGACTATATGTTACAAAGGTTACGTGGAACGTTCAGTCGCTTACATCGCGATAACATCTGCATGAAGTTTATGCTATAAAATCGAGAATATTTGTGCGTACTACTTCGTCAATCATAGTTTAGTATTCAAAGGTAGTACAAAAATATGCCGTTCACATATTTATGTGATGTAGAAATACAAGTCTGCTCTTGCGCAAACTAAAAGGATATATGAATTCAATGCTACCATTCACATTTTGATATAGTGTAGAATATTACACGTCTTCAAATTCATAGCAGATAAATTTGTAGCATAGACCAGACATTTCGGGTACTTAACCCTCGTTAGTGATCCTTTATCGAAACAATGAAATACATGTATGACCAAAGACTGTGAACGTTACCTCCTAAACATATCAAAACACGTACGTAGCATAGGATAGGTGGAGTATGATGATGCAGGACCAACTTTTCAGAAATTTCGAGAATATTTTTTGAACAGAATTTTTCGAAAGCGTTTGAAGAAACGATTAACTGGAGTTTATCGGATTTGTCTACATGTGCCCTCGGAACTTCCAGTCCATCAGCAGTAACACTGACCAAGTAGTACAAATATTACACGTATTCAAATTCATAGCATCATTTAAGAACAGATATATTTGCAGCATGGACCAGACATGCACATTTTGGGCACTTGACCCTCGTCAGTGATCCTCAATCCAAACAATGAAATATCGTTAAAAACTGTTATAATTATGTCCAAAAATACAAAAACACGTAACAGGATGGGTGAGGTGTCATGCTACAGAAATTTCGAAAAAAAGCGTTTGAAGAAACGATCAACGGATGTTGATCGAACTTAGCTAAATATGCCCTCGGGACTCCTGGTCCACAATCAGTGACACTTGTCTAGTGGTACAAATATTATACGTCTTCAAAGCATCAGATATATAGCATGTACCAGACATGCACGTTTCAGGTACTTAACTCTCGTCAGTGATCCTCAATCCAAACAATGGATTACTCTTATTATGACCCAGGACTCACAAATTTATGCCATGAAATACAAAAAAAACGTAGCAGGAAGGTTGGGGTATGATGCTACAGGAACCGCTTTTTAGAAATTTGAGAAAATTCTAATAACAGAAGTTTCCGAATGCGTTTGAAGGAACTTTCAACCCAAATTGACTGGACTTGGCTACATGTGCCCTCGGGGACTCCTTGTCCACAATCAGTGACACTTACCAAGTGGAATAGATATTACGCGTCTTCGAATTCTAACTTAACTAAATTTAAAGATAATAAAGTATATTAAAAAAAATCTTAGAATTAAAAAAAAGAAAGAAATGATCACAAGAGACTGAGAAAAATGTTAAAGAAAATAAAAGATCCAAATCATTCTGCAAAGATGCAAAATGAAGGAAGGGATCTCCAACTAAAACTCAGCAAAACACAGAACCATCCCTTTGCCAAAATACAAAGTAGACATGAAGAGATGCAGACGGGACAAGGAACTCAACACATGACATAAAACACTTTTAAAATTCAAAGACAGGCCGGTCATCTGTCTCGAATCTGCACGCATTACGTGCGCACAGCCATTCTGCTTGTATTAGAGAAATAAGTGCCAATTTGTTGGATAACTTATACCTTTGTCTTTTAAAAAATAATCCAATTTCAAACACCTTCTATAATACATTGCTTACAAATTATTATTATAAGAGTCAAACATTATTAAAGTCAGAGAAAGGAGTGGATCGCCCTTTGCAAAATACAGAAATTCGCAAATGCGAAATAACAGCGTGGACAAACACAACACGAAATATCAAAGGAACATCAATGACGTCATCGTAACATTAAACACAAAACACTAAACATAACGCAAAGGGACAAAGAAATTATGTTTGTATGATAAGGCAATAACTGAATGACTCTTTTGAATTAGTTTTCTTCACATAACACAAAACGACTCCAATATTGTTGAAACAATTTCAGACACATACTTCATCCATGGACATTTTCTACTCGATATATATGCCCAAGGTGATTCCACACCACTAAACCGACGATAAGACATTTTTTACAATCTGGCACTCGTTCTGTGTATTATGAATCAATAATTTTTTGCATGGAATGTGTTTTAGAATTAATAAATCAGGCCCAGATTTCCTTTACTAATTTTTTTACCTCAATTGAGTTAAAGAAGATCATGACGATAATCACAACAACACTCACAATAGAACACCACATTGAGCATCGACGGACCCCCAGCAAGCTAGAGGTGGGACCAGGTGACCGGGAGGAGTAAGCATTCCCATGTTGGCTAGCCGTACCCGCAGTCGATGTACAAGCACGGAATGAATACAATATATAAAAATCATGCACTGTCTGAGGTTATGTCTATATAGAAAGTGCCATGGCAACAATCAAGCATTCGATGATGGTCTGATTTCTGGCTTACAATACATCATAAGACACATAAACAATAAAAACAAACGAAGCAATGAATTAAAGTTAACACAAAACCCGAAATCAGATCCTAAAAATCACAATCAAAAGGCTTACAAAATCTTAACGAGAAAAGAAAATAGGACAAAGAGACGGAGACAATAAAACAGCTTCACAGAGATAGTCTGATGAGCAATCTTCAGAGTCCAGTGCACGTACGAAATACATTGAAGGAAGAGCTTTTAAAGTGGTACAATGATTATTACATACATTACATTATAAACATATTTAAGAAATATTAAAATATCACATGAAGCATGTTAAATATAAGTTTAAAAGGCCAAAAAAGCCCACAGCTAATTTAAATTTCCCTCTTTCTATTATTTATTATCTAAAAACAAGGAAGCTAGGGGCTGTTCGCTCAGTGGCCGCGGTATGAGACCTTAAAACAAGATTATTGTTAGCCGAATCACACTTAATTTCTGTGAAGTTCATTATTTTCTTATAATTCAATTCCACTGTTTCCAAAGCCTGACAAACATAATTACTTCTTGTGGAATCTGCTTTTACGAAATATGATTAAAAAATATTTACATACATACTGTATGTTTAAATATTTTCAAACTTAATACAAAATTTCCGACTAATCAGGAGAGAGTAAGGTCTATAGCAGTTAAAACATGTGCGTCGCCTTATGAAAATATCATATGAAAATGAGACACTGCTTATTTATCAGAAGACAAAAAAAAAAAGATGATTCGAGCACACAACCGAAACAAAATGCTTTACTTCCTATTTCATACGTTTTGGTATGTTTGGCGAAGCATATATACCTGTCCGTCTGTTTGTGACACTTATAAAAACAAAGAGTGATCTTCAAGTGTCGTTATGATTTGTAGGCGACACTTACTGCATTTAAGTTTGAAATAAATACATCCGACATAGTCTCTTTACCATTAACCAACCAACTGCTATCATTCATAGTATAAAAGCGTAAGATAGATAACTCTTTGTTCTATTGGAATTAGACAGAATTATCCCTCTTCATCGCTTTAATTTGTTCAGTCTTTGCTCTCTCACGGAAAGAAACATCCAGCACTCTAATGTTATTCTGCATAAAGATATATCGATGAGGTGCTCTCAATTAATGAGACAAATTTTGCAGATTACCTCAGGACAATCTTTTCTTGTGATCTAAAGTTGAAAGAAACCACTTAAAGTCTGCATCATATTGTTTTGACGAAAATTATCACCTTAATACTGCAATATATGACAAGCGTGAAGGAAATTTTAAATTTCCCTTTCCTAAGTAGTAACAATTGATTGTGCGCACGTAATTCGGATAAGCACACCATTTGCTACTGACTTATTAGATGACCGTCCTAAGTAGACAAGGGTTGTCCATCGGTTTATATGTAGTCTTTTGTGTTTGATGATTTTATGTTGTGTTTTCGTGTTCCTAATCCCTTCAGCGTTACTTGCTGAGCGTGTCTGCTCTGTGTTTTGCATGGAATGTTTTGCTGTGGGTGGTGCATCCGAGTGTTGTTGGAGATCTTCATACCCGCCTCTGGTGTATTCATACCGCAATTTGGACGCAACTTCAGAGTAAGCTCATACTACGACGACAAGGAGAGTTACTGATTAACTATTGGATCAAGGGTATATTTGTGAACGACTGACGTTTTCACTGCGAAATTGTTTTACATGTACATGTAAGATCATACAATGAAAATATTAAACATTATAACATCTTGTCCTCCATTTTGGAAGATATTTATGACTAACACTTCCAAAACATAGAATTTTACAAATTTACCGGATAAGGAATTTTCTGCACGACCTACATGATAGGTTTTGCTAGCAAACAAGAGATGCTTCCTCTCCCCGAGTATCTGATCTCATCCCTACTTTGGATTCACTTTGCTGCAAATTTATCTGTTTGACGACGTTAAAGAATTGTACCACTTGATAAGTGTTAAACGTCTTCAAATCCAATAGCATCATTTAAGAAAAAAAAAACAATTTGCAGCATGGACCAGACATGCACGTTTCGGGTACATAACCCTCGTTAAAAAAATTAAACAATGCAATATGACCAAAAAGTGTGAAAATTATTATGTCCAAAAAATGTACCGAAATACGTAGCAGGATGGGTAGGATGACAAATATGGATAATGACCATATCCCTGTATACAGCACAAAATCGATAATTCAAAAATCAGAAACCGAAGGCATACAAAATCAGGACAAAACAGGAACCAAAGCAAACAAACAAAAACCTCCACCATATGAAAAGAAGCGAACTCCCGATAATGCATCAGGACTCATGCCTGGTGGACCAGGACACATGTAGCCAAGTTCGATAAACTTCTGAATCGGTTGATCGTTTCTTCGACGCATTCGAAAGTTTCTCTTAAAATTCGTTAAAAAGTCGTTGGTCCTGTGGCATGCTATAATAGCATCATTCAAGAACATATAAATTTGCAGCATGGACCAGACATGCACGTTCTGGATCTTAATCCTCGTTAGTGATCCTCAGTCTAAGTTATGTAATATGGCCGAAGTGTGCAAAAGTTATTATGTCCAAAAATGTACCGAAAGACGTAGCAGGATGGTTGGGATATGATACTACAGGACCCAGGTTTTAGACATTTCAATGAGATAAAGACTATCCTGACGACAATCTCTACAGCACTCACAATATAGAGCTCCAAATTTAGCTTCGACGGACCCCTAGCAAGCTAAAGATGGGACTAGGTGCCCGGGAGGAGTAAGTATCCCCTGTTTGGCTAGCTGCACCCACCGTCGACGTTTTGATAACAGAAATTTTCGAATGCATTGAAGAAACGATCAACCGAAATTGATCGAAAAGGATTAAAGAGCCTGTATTTACATCTTTTAGATTCCAGCATTCCTTTTGATAAACCATTAAGTGAGTGAAAGTAAAACACACGAAAGCCAAATTCAATCCTCGTGAACAATGATACTAGTATACAACAACCCCAATTCGTTCCCCTTGAGAGTAAGTTTAGGAAATTGATCAGCTGGAAATGAAGCATAATGTTCCATAAATCCAAATTCAATCCTCATGATCAATGATACTAGTTTACATCTCCTCCTTCAAGAAAAAAAAACCAACTAAAAATTTTGTTATCGAGAAAAAGTGAATACACAATGGATATCAGATGAGGTGCCCGAAGAGATTAAGATAATCATGAAGAGTAAGCATAGCTAAATCTGTCAGATTAGCCGTGTCGAAAAGGTCAAAACTGGTAATGTATCAAAGTTGATGTTGCTAGATTGTTATAGCCTTGCAAATCTTTCATTTCGGTCACAAGATGTTAGCGACAAAGTCAGTCGTTCATTAAATGATGTATTGCTAGGAGGTACGTGATCTGGTAACGTTGAACTTTCTGCAAACTTGTCATTGAATCATTTAATTGACATTTTAAAGTTACAATGAATTGATGAGCTAAGTGCTTCTCTATCCTTGGGTGATAACATGCATGATATCGCTACACCTGGCAGAGCACGGACTATATTTCTCATGCCATTTGTTTTTATATGCATTTACATATTCATTTGTGTATTGCCTGGGGCCCTGCGTTTTGCTGTCTTGTTTGCGTGATCATATGACTGTGAGGAGGCTATTTCAAA
Source organism: Pinctada imbricata (assembly GCA_033119305.1). Lineage (NCBI taxonomy): Eukaryota > Metazoa > Mollusca > Bivalvia > Pterioida > Pteriidae > Pinctada > Pinctada imbricata. The sequence goes on from VSWD01000009.1 coordinate 30,926,654, forward strand.
CTAAAATAAGTGCGTTTTTCGAGACCTTTGTGTAACCGGAAAAGTGGGACGGTTGTGCGCTCGTAATCCGGATAACCATACCATATGTTACTTAATTAGCAGATGGCCGTCCCAAGTCGACACCGATTTTGCCTTGGTTTAAGTGTAGTCTTTGATTCCATTGGTTTATGTGTAATCTTTGATGTTTGATGTCGTATTTGTTTCCTGCTGTGTATGCCTTCTCTGTGTTTTCACTTGGGGTGTTTTGTTGTTGGTGCTACAGCCGGGTCTTCTTGGAAATCCCCTCATTTTCACTTTGAGAGCAAAGACTGTACAATGACAAATATGGATAATGACCATATCCCTGTATTCAGCACAAAATCGATAATTCAGAAAATCAGAAACATACAAAATCAGGATAAAACAGAAACCAAAGGAAACAAACAAAAACCTCCACCACATGAAAAGAAGCGGACTCCCGATATGAGAGTGAGCAAACTCGCCCCTAAAAGATCAGCTGGAAATAAAGCATAAGGTTCCAAAAAGAATATAAACATATTTGTATGCTAATGGATTAATATCAATGACATAAATGAAACAATAGTGCCTTCAGGTAACTGAGTGAATAGGTCATCTTCTGTGGTCAATTCATAATGTATTTAATTGTTATGATAAGAGATAGGAAAGTCGTTCATAAAAGATGTTTATAACATGGCCATTTCCAAGTCAAAAGGTGTCTGGCAAGACAATCTGACGGACATTTCTGAAGGATCCGGAGATAATAAACTGAGTTTCCACTAGAATTACGCAACAATGCATGTATATCTGAAATAGTCACATGATATGAAGGATAACATTTAACTTACACGGGGTGCGCCTATCATTCATTGTGAGTCATGTCAATAACATTCAGCTACATGCAATAATACGGAAGTATTCCAACTCTATACCTTCATAAAGAAAATTCCAAACCAATTTTTCCTGCACCAGACACGTATTTTCGAATATCAGCGATGCTTCCAGCGGAGCAACCAAAATTCAGTTCAGTAGCACCCTCTTTAATGTTGTACATTTACTTTACAGAGAGTGCGCGGTTCCAAATTTCAAGTTCCACTGAAAAGCAAATATTCTAACTTTATAGGACAGTCAAATGCATATTGTGTCATTCGAAATAAGATTGACATTGAATCGATGTTTTAAGATTTACAATATAAAGTGTTTTATTCATTAAGTTTTTAATATCTTTTTTATCATTTACAGAAATGGATGAGGCAAACGTTACAAAGTGCCCTCCTCCCAAAGAATGTTATAATGTGAGGAAAATGTCTGATGTAAAATAAATATTATACATAAGTTTCAGAACCTTTCAACTTTCTTTTATCATATTTTTCATATATGGCATGAGAAAGACAGAGACTTAATTGAAATGAAATACGGCTGGTTCAAAAGATATAATTTTATATAGAAGGAAAAGGTGGATATCTTCAATATGACGTTACAGTGATGGAAGCGGAACAAACACACTTGAGCCGAGAAAGAAGAACTTAACAGAGGTTGAAACGATAACCACCGCATCACATCATTAAAACAAAGGAAAACATTACATATTATGTGAAACTTAACAGAGGATGAAACGATAACCACCGCATCACATCATTAAAACAAAGGAAAACATTACATATTATGTGAAACTCAACAGAGGATGAAACAATAACCACCGCATCACATCATTTTAAAAAACAAAGGAAAACATTACATATTATGTGAAACTTAACAGAGGATGAAACGATAACCACCGCACCACATCATTAACACAAAGGAAAACATTACATATTATGTGAAACTTAACAGAGGATGAAACAATAACCACCGCATCACATCATTAAAACAAAGGAAAACATTACATATTATGTGAAACTTAACAGAGGGTGAAACGATAACCACCGCATCACATCATTAAAACAAAGGAAAACATTACATATTATGTGAAACTTAACAGAGGGTGAAACGATAACCACCGCATCACATCATTAAAACAAAGGAAAACATTACATATTATGTGAAACTTAACAGAGGGTGAAACGATAACCACCGCATCACATCATTAAAACAAAGGAAAACATTACATATTATGTGAACAATCACCACAAAGTTCCTTTGAAAAAAATCATTGCAGAGGCACCGCCTTAAACAATATTGCGGTGCCGCACAAACTCCAAGTTATATTTCACGAGTTGACGAACAGAAATTTTGTGTTATTTATACAATAACTGTCATTTGTGATGTGATTATACTGTGATAACCTGCAATAAACCCATGAATTATGTTTCCATAATACTCTTTAGCGCATTATGAGAAACACAATTCCTTGATCCATTGTAGTATAATCACATTCTAATTAAATCATTAGTATATACATTCAATTTGTTTCATGGTTAAATGACGTTTTGATACGTTTAAAACTCAATTGCTAAGACTCCGACTACGTACCAATGTGACATCATAGTTCAAATCGTGCCAACGCGCTTATGCTCCTTTAATCACAATGTAAATTCTATACAAATAAATGTAAATATTACTTAATACGCTTTATCTTTTGAATCAGAAAATGTCCAGATTATTGATATTTTACTCTCTTTTCTTTCAGGAATATTTATAGTTGAAGTATTTGTTCTAATGTGTTCCATTCTGTAATCGTAAAGGAAATATTATATTGAAATATATGTTCTTTCGTTATAGTGTAGTGTACCATAAACTTATTTCTACAATCAACGTATCATCAGTGATGTACGAAGCCGAAAAAGGGAAATCTTAATTGTGGGTGTATGAAGAACGAAATTCTTAACATGACCTAAAAGGAATGTCAAAGAGCCAGCCGACATTGGCGCGTTTTTCGCAAGAACGTCAGCATTAGGTAATAATGTAAAAATAAGGGGAAGGGGTAACAAAATCACTATAACTTAAAAACAGACGGTCAAATTTCAATAGAAACTTATCGGTGTTTCGCATGACATATGAAGAAGATAATATCAAGTTTTTACGGAAAATAAATGATACGACTTCAGATAAACGGACTTTATTATTGAAAATTTAAAACAACTCAAAGATGTTCTGAAAATAGACATAAATTTATCTCCTTTCGACAATTTCTTTCATACGTCTTATTGATCATTTATAATTCTATACACATCCGATTGTCAACATCATATCTAAATGAAAAATACAGAGTTACTTGTTAATATTTTGTCTCTACAGAAGATTTGTAACTGTTACCTTAAGTGTTTTAATTTTAACGTCACATTTACAGCCCATTTTGGGGGCTTTCAATGGGTATATATGTACGTTCGTAACTTCAAAACTAACGGTAAAAAGCTGATGAAACTTTGCATGTAGAAAAAGTATGTTGCAGTTATCAACATTTATAATTTTTATGAAAATTAAATGATATTATCTTTATTACGTATGGCTGTCCTGGACCTCCTTAAGTCTTTGCAGTAGCAGAGTGAAACTACGCGAACGAAATCCTCTGGATCTAACAGTCCACCAGCAGAGATATCTTTTATATATTTTCCTTAAAATTGAAGTAAACAGTTCGGAGTACCTGAGACATGGCTGAAACCCACTGAATGTCACTATCATATGAGTATCGCATGTTCCTGAAATATTTAATAGACTTATCACATCTAAAATATCTCTGAATTTGTCTTTAACAAATACATGTTCTAAATAAAATTGATATGAACAATAGTTTTTTTTGTTAAATATTCTAAGGATTCGTAAAAAAGAAAAGGAGTGGATCTCAAATAAGACACGTAAAAGAGTCATACGACATAGAGACATGAAACACAAAAGAATACACCTAAACCAACGACTCAGGACGGCCATCTGCTACGCAAGAAGCATTATGTGGTTATCTGGATTACCTACGCACAACTCTCCCACCATTCGGTTAACCAAAGGTCTCGAAGAACGCACAATTGTAGTGTAAAATAACCTCCTTAATTTGGAATCTTATTACCATTAATCATTAAAAGTAATTTGCGTCAAGGTAAGGAAAAATACACAAAAACATTAATGATTAAATCATTAATGTACTTATCTCAATTGAATAGGGCGATTGGATTTAAAACACTATTTAAGACATAAAAAGCTAAGAAACGTCCTGTTTCTTTGCCAAATCTCCCCTCCCGTTCTGGTTTGAAAGAATGTTTTTTTATAGAGATCATGTATTTTATAAATATCATCTTCTTACGCGCCTTCAACTCCCCCTCCCCTCTCCAACTAAGAAAATTGAGACAATATTATGTACCTACATTCTCAACCCAAAGAATGCTATTAATAAATTATCTATATCCTATAAATAAACGAGAATGCCTCAAACCTTACCATATATGGAGTGACGTTAGTCCATCTAAATGAAGATCAGGTTAAAAACCACGTGATCTATATTTGTAAACAAATACGGCACATATATGTACATTGTTCTCTATTTAAAGACCTTCTTTTCATTCAAAATGGGAGGGGGTCGCAAAGATTGTTTGTACAATGATACCTAAAATGGCTAAATAAATGCTTACCCATAAATATATCTACCGTTTTTGAAGTATCATATTCATATGTGAACGAGTTTTTGTCGTGTGTTTGTATTGTTCCGTTAAATCCTTGTATACTTGTAAGTATAGTGTGTATATGATGGAGTTTATAACTTTTTATGTTTTGGGCATATTTTCATAATTGGTTCATATAACTATATTACAAATCTTAATATGATTTTCTCAACAATAGCAAAAATGCAGGGAAGTATTTCAATGCATTCAGTGGGATTTTCCAACCGTACAAGGCCTTCTCGTGACTAATTTAGGTCGAGTATAGTATATTCAACTTCATCATAACACAATAACACCACAAAATGAAGATTGTACGGTATAACATATCATTTCTAAATATATAAGTGTGGTTTATTCTTTCATTTAAGTCCACCATTAGTTTATAAATCACAGTAAAAAGTATTCGTTTTATGTTTGCATTGTTTTGTGTGGGCGATGGAAACACCGACGGTGTATATTAATAGAAGAACGACGGGATCGCCTTCTGGAAACACCGATATCTAAAAATAAATGATTTACACACAAAAGTCGCGCGAAAAGTTTGTTTTCTTCAAAACGTTTTTATCTGCAAGCTATGAGGGTTCTCCAACCAAGAGAAGTCACCGATGGTTTCGACAAAACTGAAGATGGTATACCTGAAGGGAAATATTTCTTTGCACCAGAAAAAGATTCCTTGTCAGAGGAAAATTATTACGAAACTCAGTCGACAGATATAGAGAACAGTGAATGTACATTGACAGGTAGGCATTGAATGAATAACAACCTATTGCAATTTTAAACCTTAAAAGATCTCATTTAATTACAACTATTTTATCTTAATTTCGTTAAATTGAAATTTTGTATTAACGGAAATGAGATGATCTCCAACAGTAGTCGGTTGCTGCACCCCAAAAAAAAAACACCTCATGCAAAAATGTGGAGCAGAGCAGACATGCACAGCAAGAGAAACAAAACACAGAAACATCAAACACAAAAGACTACACATAAAATAATAAGACCAATTGGCAATCGGTGCCGACTTAGGACGGTCATCTGCCTAAGTAGCAAATGATGTAGTTACCCGAGTTACTTGCGTTTTTTCCTGTTACCTGGAGGTCTCGTAGAACGCACAAGTGTAGTGTAAAATAACAACCAAGATAAAGTAACGCAGGGATCCAAGCAACATACGGATGGATATGTTAATGGATGTAAAAACTTAGGGCCAAATTAAATATTAGAAGTACAAAATATGATACCATTAATTAACAATGAATTAGAAGTAACAAATTATGATAATATTAATTAACAATATAATATTAATAATCATTAGTTTAAAACGGCAAAGCCGCGACTAGTTTACCCATATCATTTGACTAGAAATTTTCTACATACTCTTCAATAATGTTGGACATTCCTTATTTTTCAAGATTTAAAATCCTGCATTGACTTTCGAGTGGAAAACTTAGACGATGGCTGCAAGGAAGAAGGTGTCAAAGATTTTACAGAAGAACCTAAAATTAATGATGGTAATTAGAAATTTACTTTTGATAATTAAACAATAAATCAAAATAAAAGCTCTCATTCAACGTTAATAATAACTAATTCTATATTTCATAATTTTTCAATTTTTTTTTTTTTCAGCTTTTCGCATTGGTTCAACGAAAGTCTTTAAAGATACATGTATCAGGGATGAGGATTTTATCGATATTCAAGCTTCGAAATCGAAGGATATGTAAGTTACCGTAATAAAAATTCAAATCTAAATTGCCACAATAATGAATTACATGTAAACGCCTATTTTTCTTATTCTCTTTTTGTTTTCAATTTTCTGTCAACATTGCAGTGAACCTTTCAAATTCGTACGTAGTAACAAACATGATGAAAGAGAACGCTTAACAGACAAGGAGGTAGATGAAATCAAAGGACTTCTTCAGACAAAAGACGACGAGGAATGGATACGAAATTATCAGTATTATCAAATGGCTCACCGGAACAAACATTTTCACACTTTTGAGGTAAAGAGGAATACGTCGGAAAGAAAGTTTATTTTAAACAATACTTAAACCTCAAATGCTCAGTGCTATAAACCATTTCCCCGGGGCTAATTGAGATATATTATAGAAAACTCAATTCTAATGGTAACATAAGAAGGTTCGACACAAATACATCTTTTAGCACCCTGCTAGGACTTTTTAAATTGGTATTGCCGAGAAACCTTTTAGCTTATCTATGTGAAGGTTATCTCGCGAGCGTTATTACCTTCACAACTTTCAGCACGGTCAATACGCAATCCGTTACATTTGAAATATCAATTTGAAATCACATACAGACTGAAAGACAACGACTGTCGAGTTGTAATTGTTTACAAATACTTTCGTGATATGTAATTTCAATGGTGAAGCAAGTCCGTCATTTTAGCATCAAACGGCGCTGCAAAGCAACATTGACTTTAACGAAGAGAAGATTCTCAGAGAAGTGATGAAAAATATGAAATAGCACTGCTAGATGGTCATTAATAATAAGAAGCTTTTAAATGGGAGTTATTTATTTTCCAAATGTTCATTCGTTAGAAAAAATAAATTATCTTATTTTTAAATAGAATTTTTGAGGTGCCGAGAAAATTAAAAGTTACTGTTGTTGATATCTCCAGTTAGATCGATCAGTTTTGTCTAATATTTTTTTTAAATTTAGATGTAAACTATAATATCAGAATAAAAGCAAATGCAAAAAAGTTTATCAATTATACTTATTTCAGCCGGATTAAAAATCAGATTGAAAGGGGTTTTTTTTTTTCGAATTTTGGAAAAAAAAAAAACCAAACATAACTTCCTCACGATAAAAGAAAATATGCGACAGACGGAGATAATGACACAACCTCCACAGAAACGAGAAGGACAACTTATCTAGTGAACCATCTCCAGTGCAAGTGTTGAAGGCATTCTAGAACGCTTTGAAGGTGGCGCTGTTAAAACACATCGTACTTTATTTTTTATATATTACATGGCTCGTTTTACATTTCTAATGCAAGTATAGTATTCAAGTAGGTAGGACCAAAAAGGAAGCCCCAAAGCCCATATCATTTTGGAAATTAAAACTATGTATTGTAGATGGCGCCAGGAAAATTCACATTGGCTTTATTTAAAATGTTTGACATGAAGTACTACTGACGAGGATTCAATACCGAAACACGTGTCTAGTACACTAAAATTGGTTCTATAGAACATATATTTCAATATTGACCAATGCTTCTTTAAAATTCATGAATGAGGGAGTAAGATAAAGACATGGAGTAAAACTAAAATCTTCACAATATCAAAAATTGGAGTCTTCATATATTTTGTAAACGAGTTTGTTGCGTGTATTTACTACTCTTCGTTTCTTCTTTTCAGGTCAATGTTCCATCAGCAAGAGTTTTTCAATATTTGATTGATACAGAAAGCTTTGTCCACACATCTTACCAAAGGAGAATCCCTTTTACCGTTCCCATTTCTCGTTCAGAATGTCTTATAGAATACAGGCATCATCGCTTACAGATAAAAACGGAAGAATCAAAATTCAAAGAATTAGAATCAAAGGGGAATGTAAGAAATCTTCTGGAAGGAAAACCCATAGCGTATATCAACCACTATCTCAGAAATTTCAACGACCTTGAAAACTCAACTCTCTACGACTATGATATGGGTGTGTTTCTGGTACTCTACCCGGAAATGTTCAGTGCGCATGGCTGGGACATCGAAGGGATAAGACAGAGAACCGATGGTATCGATGAATTGCTGCACAAAGATTATTACTCATTTTCATCCCTAAACTGCGAATGTGTAGTAACCTACATTCTCAAAGGGGATGGCTACTCTCGCCAGTTGGATGAAATGGGTTGGAAAATGTGGTTACTTTGTGACATACTTGACCATCTGTGCTATTACAAATGGAATCTGTTTGTTCTCTTTTGCACATTTTTGCCGCCACTGAGACCCATCATCACTCAGGTTATGCTTCTGTTACATTTTTGCTTTGATGAATATGAAAATAGGTGTCTGCATCTGAAACAGGAGAAGTATTACAAAAGACAAAGCTTTAAGTACATCGGAACATTTGTTCTAAGAATTCCTCTTCTTCTGATGGGTTATGGATTCGTCACTCTTGTCTTATCACATATTGGTTTACCTATTGTACTTGGTCTTATGTTTAATGTTATACATTTGCGCAATGCTAGTATGGCGAATTCTGGAGTGATAAAACAAATATCGACAGAGGTCAAAACCGGAAAAGAAACTTATACTAGTACTTTGTAACTAGAAACTGGTTATTCTAGCACAACCATCGTCGAAAACCCTCACTCGGTCACGCAAGTTCACCTCTCGTGGGTCATAACGGCAGATTTTTCTAAATATAAAATAGATGATACTTTTGCTATCGATAATAAATTAAAGGACGAGTACTCGCATTAGATTTTTGTAGTGCTATCCTGCGAAAAGTCTGTCGTTATGACTCAAGGAGGTGAGCTTGCGTGTCCGACGATGTAGCTCAACTTGTCCTATAATCAAACATTTTGTCGAATAATCATCCTTTATCTTACGTTTTATTTTAACTTGGAAATGCTGATACCACAGGATTTCCTCTTCATAATTTTCGAAATATCAAACTGAGTCAGATCAGCAACCTTTTGTTTGTATGTTTGTTTGTTTTTTGCCGTTTGCCGAACTGAAAATGAATGTCATGCACTTATGGTAATCTAGTGTATATAAATGAAATATATCGAATTTCTATTACCTCGTTTGATCAACTTCATTTGTGAAAATGATCTCTCATTAGCTACTGAGTTGGCGGGAAGACTCAAAACTAAATCCACCAAATCAAGTATGTTGGTAACCTTTAGCCTCTAGTTGCGCTGTTGATGATTTCCAAGTTTTCTTTCGAAAGGTTTGCACCATTTCTATCTCATTGATATTGGGCATGGGGAAAAACAATGCAGCCACGTGTCTCGAGAAAATGATACCCGATTTTAACAAACAATATAGACATGTACAATTATAATTTCAAATATGTACGTTGTATTTCTATTTAATTATGGCAAATTCCACAAGGAAGTATCATGTTTGATGGGCTTAAGGATCAATGAAAATGACTTGACATCTATTTCTTTGTCGAATATAATATTCAGGATGGCGTTACTTACTATTGATTTTCGTTATTCTATGACCAAGCAGCGAAACCGTGGATAACACTAAGGCAGATATTGGGTTGAACTTTGGGCTTCCATTTTGGTAATTCCTGCTTGGATACTGGAAATAATGAGCACGACGCAATTTAAGAGCGCCACCTACAAAGCCTTCCGCACTTGCACTGGAGACAGTTCATTAGATAAGCTGTGTCCTTTGTGTTTCTGTGGGGCCTATGTTGTGGTCTCCGTCTGTATGTCCTATTTTCTTTTCGCATGGGGACGTTCTGTTATGTATTTTTTCCACAAACACCGTAAGCCTTTTGATTGCGGTTTTTGGAATCTGGTTTCGGCTTTTGTGTTTGTCTTTCATTCTCTGATTTGCTCCGGTAAATTTTTCAGAAGTTGCCATTCGCATACCAGGATATCCATAGAAAAAAAAATCAGCTTTTTAAGTGAGACTGCAGTACCTTGACTTAATTTACTTCATATTCAGACTTAAATTTGTTAAAAAAAAACCAGCATATCATCGGATGTATAAATTCCAGTGTGGTGATTTTCAATACAAAAAGAACTAATCTAAGAAAAAATAGAACCAGAGGGCGCTGCTGAAATACATTTATCACTTCGGCATTTAATAAGTACCACTTATAAGGAGTAACGTGTCTGGTGGATTCAATTCCTCAAGATGATAAAGAGTTAGAACATTTCCGTTTAAGTATCATATATACTTATTTCCTTTTGCAGTATGGAGCAGTTAAATTTGTCCCCCATAACTGGATGTTTCAGGTGTAATAATTGATTCTTTCCAGTTCTGTCGCCTTAGGGAAGGTTTGTTTTGGCCCTTTATCAATTTGACATCATATATATTATTTTGCTATTTCGGATACGTGCCATTTTATATCATATAAATTAAAAAACAACACTCAAACCAAAATAATCGTATTCTGTGTAATTCTACATGAGAAAATAGAAATTTCAAAAGTGAAATGGTGTGCAGATATCAATATTTCGTATATACGACATAGCAGACGATTTCCGGTGATGATAATTTTAGATTCTTTAATTCGGATTCCAACAATGAATATTGTAACAGTCAGCTTTTACCCTAACAGGTGCTTGTTGGAGTGGGGGTGGTTTTCAGATTTATGTGATTTGTCATGTTTATGAACTAGTACTCATGCATGTATAGGGCAGAGGTAATCATTGCTGTTATGACCATGTTTTTATCACATAGATAACTTATTGTTAGGCTTCTTTCCCTCATACATGTTATTTTGATGAGTGTCATTTTTCGACCCATTTTGTGCATAGAAAAAAATTACTTTTCTTTAAAAATACTTTATCTCATGAAACGAAAGGGTATTGTCTACCTGTATACAGATATTCTCCCCTAATTCATGCTGTCCAGTTTTGTTTGTAATCAGAAATAACCCTCATTTCAATCGTTTTCTTACGACAGCTTTTCGTCGATCAACTTTCGTTTTCACGTGTGTTGACATGTATAACTAGCAACAGAGAAGATTCGACTTATGTACAATTCTTACCTAGTCATTTCTGGTTTAATTCAATGTATGATTATCTTATTTAGCTCGGAATCATCCTGACATTCGTTGTAGAGTGATTTTATTATGTAAATTTCTATTTTTCTATATCACACTGAACTACCAGTTTTCGAGTGACGCCATTTTGTTTCTATGTAATCAGTAAGTATGCATGGCGCAGTGATTTGAATTTCTCGCTAATAACCTTTAATAGAGAGGGAAATTTGGACACATTAATCGAGATGATGACAGTTTTGAGTACTTTCAATCATTTTTTATTGCTAACATTGTTTATTTTGTGAGAAACTACGATTGGGTTGTAGGTATGTGATACGCCCGATGCTTACGCCGCATCTAGAAACGCGGAGAACTAGTTCCAATTTTTGCACATGTATTTTCATGAGTTTTTGCTACCTAATCGTTACTAATTTCATCTTTTATGCATAAGAATGTCAAATTAATTGTTTTTATGAAGTTCAATGTACGTTTTGAAGTGAATTTCCTCCTGCCAGGAATATTCCTGGCACTGCCAGAAATTTTCCTGGCAGCGATTGGTCCAAAATCTATAAAAGGGAGAGAGCAATCGCGATCGACACATTCTTGCTCTTGCGCTCGTAGAGTCAACATCTTTTGAAAACACTAACTTAGGTACCAAAATGGATTTGAAAACTGATGATCAAAATTTTTATAAGTTACAATGAAGAGCAAATAAGAATTAAGTAAATTTAAATAGATATGGATATGTAATAATGTAAATAGCTAGAGTCCATACATGTATAGTAATTTGTTTTAATGAGAGAGCACAATAATTGAAATTTGAGATTAAGTGATATCCTGACTAGTACTTTTAGTGAGTTTCATATTTTGACAAGATGCCCAATGTCATCCCAGAGTTCAGTTACTATTTTAAGAATGTAAGATTTTTTACCAACAGAATTCGTTTTTCAACAAGAGGCCCAGTTGGGTACCAGGGCTCATTTAGTAGTTTCCATCATATTTATACATAGTAAAGAATGCCATAGCCATCTAATCATTGTTCTGTACAACTAGAGAGGGAAACAAGCAATTCTTATTTGATGTTATGATTTCATTGATATGATGTTGCTGAATAAACTGTTGGAACTTCTACAGGCGTTTTAGTTTAAACTTATTTTATTTCAATAAATTGAAAAGGGATTGGGCTTAAGTTGACAACAACATTATTAATGCCCTCGAGCTCTCCCTAAAATTTACAACACATAGAAATACATGGATCAAGAATGGCTTACATATATATACATATAGATTATGACTGATCTTGATAGATGTAAGGATATAATATATGAATAAAGCTTGTGAACATATATACAAAATATAATGGAAGAGGAGTGCAGAAAGTCATGTAGACATAAATGGAGAGAGAGAGAGAGAGAGAGAACATGTCTATGCTAAAAATGTGAAAATAAACATTAAGCATATCTAACCTAGTATTTTACTAAAACCGTTTAGTATCCGAAATATATTTCTGAACAGAAAGCATTATAGTGCAGTTTAAATCATTGGGAAGATCGGGATCACCAAACAGAAGTTTACCTATAGTTATCTCATTTATTACGCGAAGCTTTTGAAACAGTGTTAGTCGATGTGAATCGTATCTAGGGCAATATATTAGATAGTGTAGGACATCCTCATTATTATAGCCGCATGCGCAGGCTGGACTTGGTGTTAAATTGACTCGGTGAAGATCAGAATTGAGACTACTACATGAATTTCTTAAGCGGGTAAGTATAATATTATATTTTCTATTTCCTACATTAAAATGGGATGGTATTTTGTATGCATTGGATTGATTTCGAAGAGTTGATTTAAACTGTTGTAAATTACTATTGTGACGAATATTTGGTTCAAGGTCATTCCACAGTTTTATTGTTGAAGGAAAGAATGCGTTCATAGTTAGCTGGAGACGGTAATTTGGAAGTTCAAAATCAAGCATGTTTCTTAAATTACGTGTATTTTCTCTTCTGAGTGGGTCAACAATGTCGGATAAGAAATCGGGGGCATTATGATTATTTATTTTATGAAATACTACAGGCGTTATTCCTACAATTTGAGATGTGGCCTGTCTCGGCCAGACTGCCACAATATTTATAGATTTTGTAAAATAAACTTCTTTTAAAGATTTTTACAAGTCACACTCTATTGTCATGTCCCTGTTTAACGCCAAGAACTAAATGTCCATGAGTTAAAGAAGATCCTGACAATAATCTCAACAGCACTCATAATAGAGCACCTAATTGAGCGTCGACGGAACCCTAGCAAGCTAGAGGTGGGACCAGGTGCCCGGGAGGAGTAAGCATCCCCTGATGGCTAGCCGCACCCGCCGTCGATGTTCATGCACGGAAATGAAAACAAGATATATAGAATACATGCACTGTCTGTGTCTCGTGAACGCTGAAGCTCTGAAATGCACAGAAAACAAGTTTAAAATCAACTGTGAACACCAGATTCGTGTCTATATTTAAAGACCCTGATGTTATCACAGAGCTCACCTACCTCCAAGAACATTATGTCATCACACCAGCGGACAAAGCCTCAAATAATTACACATTTATTTGCAAAAAGCACTATTTCGACAGTCTCGTTAAAGAGTTGGGTTTAAATTCGACACCTGGAAATCCGACTTACACCCCAACAAACCTTTCTGCCTCTGAAATAATAGATAACCACAAATCAGCTCTTACTTCCTTTGGCTTCGACACTACCAATTTAGATTTAGATTTACCATACTTGTACTGCATACCTAAAATGCAGAAGAATCCGCACAAACAACGTTTCATCGCTGGTTCCTCAAAATGTTCTACCAAATCTGTATCGATCTTACTCACCAAAGTTTTATCTGAAATCAAATCTGGGCTTCAAAAATATTGTTCGACAGTGTATTCTCGCAGTGGTATCAACCAGATGTGGATTTTAAAGAATTCGAAGGAACTTTTAGAACATCTGAAATCCACTCATTTTAGTAGAGTCCATTCGATCAAAGCCTTTGATTTTTCGACACTTTACACTACAATTCCACATTCTAAATTGAAAGAAAGACTCGCAAAAATTATAAGTAATGCGTTTACAAGTAAGAACGGTAATCGCAAATACAAATTTATTGTTGTTAACTATGACAAAACCTACTTTGTAAAAGAAAAGTCCGATTCTGAAAATAAGTACACTGAAACAGACATTATTCAGATGTTAAACTTTCTGATCGACAACATTTTTGTGGTGTTTGGAGGAAAGGTCTTCCAGCAAATTGTCGGAATTCCAATGGGGACCAATTGTGCCCCACTCCTTGCCGACATTTTCCTTTCTTCCAGCAAATTGTCGGAATTCCAATGGGGACCAATTGTGCCCCACTCCTTGCCGACATTTTCCTTTACTCGTACGAAGCTGAATTCATTCAATCTTTGGTCTCTGAAGGGAAAAGATACTTAGCTTCTGACTTTAACTTCACTTACAGATACATAGACGATGTGTTGTCCATCAATAATCCAAAATTTGCGGATTACCTGAGCAGTATCTATCCTTCGGAGCTTGAAGTCAAAGAAACCACAGAGACAAATAATTCAGCATCCTATTTGGACATAATGTTGTCCTACGACACTGATGGTCACATGAACACCTCACTCTATGACAAACGTGACGACTTCTATTTCAGCATTACAAACTTTCCTTTTCTGAGTAGCAACATCCCTTCATCGCCTGCTTATGGCGTGTTCATATCTCAGTTGATACGCTATGCCAGAGCAAGTACCAAATATACGGATTTTGTTCTGAGAGCTAGGCGTCTTTCAGACAAGCTTCTCAGTCAGGGATATGTTTGTGACCGACTAACATCGTCACTGAGGAAGTTCTACGGTCGATATGGGGAACTCGTCATACACTATGATGTTCCACTCTCAAGAATGGTGGATGATATTCTGTCATAGACCATTTGAACCATCCAACCAAAGGTTGTACTCTATATCCTCCAAAATGGAAGTAACCGGATGTGACAGTTCTACCGAATTGAAGCGACGGGTGTTGCATGCAAGCAGGAGATGCTTACTCTTCCTGGGCACCTGGTCTCACTCCCATATCGGGAGTTCGCTTCTTTTCATATGGTGGAGGTTTTTGTTTGTTTGCTTTGGTTCCTGTTTTGTCCTGATTTTGTATGCCTTCGGTTTCTGATTTTTGAATTATCGATTTTGTGCTGTATACAGGGATATGGTCATTATCCATATTTGTCATTTCAACAGAAATGAATCAGGTTAAAAAAGAGGAAAAAACATAAATAAATAAACATTCCACTAAATAAGGTCAATGGCCGAAACGTTTGGGAAGAAAAAGGAAAGAATCAAATAGATAAATGAATTAAAAATGAATCAATTACTTAATAGAATAAGAGTGGTACCAAAAATAAGCCCTTTTGGATGAACCAAGACTTATTATTTCCTCTTATTTAAGCATTGGTGAGCGTCACTGCTGGTGGACCAAGAGTTCCCGACGGCACTGTTCGATGAAATTCGGTTGATCATTTCTTTAACGGTTTCGAAAACTCCTGTTATCAAAATTTCAAAAAAAATCTAAAATGTGGGTCCTGTGGCGTCATATGCTACCCATCCAGCTACGTCTTTCGGATTTTTGTTGGCCATATTACTTACATTGTTTAGATTGAGGATCACTGACAAGGGTTAAGTATCCGAAACGTGCATGTCTGGTCCATGCTGCAAATTTATCTGTTCTTAAATGATGCTATTGAATTTGAAGACATTTAACATATAACGGAAACCGTCTGCTATGTCGTATTTACTCTCACCGCTCAATTACTGGAAAATATCAATATATTTTGCTACTTTAGTTGGGAAATCAGTCAAATTGTCAATTTTGAGATGGTCCCTTAGCTATACTAAACGGGGAATTGAATTCATTTTTTTACAAAGTTTAGTACTGTTATGATCTTTCTCATGTAGAAAGAAGATTAAAAACTCTTGGGCAGAAACTATAGAAAAATCAAAATATGTACATTTTCATTGACTTCTCCATAAGGTCCCATGTTAAAAAGACTTTTAAAAAACGTTGAAATGACCCCCTGGTTAAACGAAACGAGGAAATCTTTTTTTATATTTTTCTAAAATCACTTACATTTACCTGTTAATACGTGGTGAAAGTTTTGTTAAAAAGTCTAGGGCAGAAGTTCATCGTTTTTTTTTTTCCTTTTTTTAAATTAAAGCCAGTCTCATTAAGTTGTTTTTCGTATTTCTTTGAAGCTCTTATTGTCTCCGTCAAAATCAGATTTCAAAAGTTATAATTAAAATAGTAAAGTTAAAGGTATTGAAATTCAATTGACAAATTCTTGAAAAAAATATTACCCTGATCACATCTGGTGATTGATTGTTTTTCTCTCACTGCTTAAAAGTGCTCAAAAATGAGATTTTATGCATCTATTTTCATATTTTGATCGGCGAATGCAGCTATCATGTATGACGTCACCAGTGAAGTTACAGTTAAAAAGCGTGTCAACATGTTATCTTACCTCAATAGCGGAAAGACAAGGATTTCTCCAATATTCACATAAAGTGCAAAATGACAAATCGATCGTCCAAAAGGGGTGGATGATGAGCTACACGTGCGAACACCTTGCAATTGACTATGATGTCATAAAAGACTGACGCGTTGTGTCGCTTCAATCTTGTTAAAGGAATATAGTATAGCATAAATATTTTTGACGTTAATCTGACATAATAAGGAAAAAATAATCAATCGACTGGTGTGATCATTGACAAGGAAATCTAACACTCGTGTCCGGGATTTGCGTTTGTCCATGACTCGGCAAATCTCGGATTGGATTTCCTTGTCAATGCTCAAAACCAGTGATAGATTCTAATAATCTTTTCCATAGATATCTCAGTCTGGAGTGGTAAAAATCCTTGTCTTATCCCTATGGGGTAAGATAACATTTTCACGTGCCTTTTAATCGTAACGTCAATTATGACGTCATATTTGATTGCTGCCGTAGCCTATCAAAATATGAAATTTAATCCATAAAATCTCATTTGTGAGAGATTTTAAACAGTGGGAGAAAAATAATCAATGACCAGATGTGATCAGGAACACGTAAATCCATTGGTCGTGTCCAGGATTTGCTCATGTCCGTGATTTGGGAAGCCTCGTCATGATATAAGCAAATACTAGACACTCGAACGATTTCCGTGTCCCCGATCATATCAGGGGAAAGATAATATTAATCTACAGAATAATCTCAAGAGTCCATTGCAAGTGCGGAATGCACTTTCAATGGCGCTGAATGATTTAAAAGGAAGCTAAACATTAAGGACATTTTTGAAAGGAGGTTAAATCTTATATAAATTTCCCTCCCTGTATTCATAAAAAGCAAGGGGACTCGTATTTTGGCTGTCATAACTTAGATTGAGACGACAAATATGGATAACGACCATATCCCAATATATAGCAAAAAATCAATAAATTAGAAAATCATAAACCGAAGGCATACAAAATCAGGATAAACAGAAACCAAAGCAAACAAACGAAACCTCCACCACATGAAAAGAAGCGAACTCCAAAAATTGGAGTGAGGTGCCCAGGAAGAGATGCTGCTTGAATGAAACTCCAGTCGTTTCAATTCGGTAGAATTGACACATCCAGTTACTAACGTTTCGGAAGATACAAGTACATTCAGTGGTTGGATGATTCAAATTGTTTACGACAGAATATCATCCACCATTCTGGACATAATAGTGTATGAAGAGTTCCCCGTATCGACCGTAGAACTTCCTCAGTGACGATGACAAATATGGATAATGACCGTATCCCTATATATACCGGACAAAATTGATAATTCAGAAAATCATAAACCGAAGGCATACAAAATCAGGATAAAACAGGAACCAAAGCAAACAAGCAAAAACCTCCATCACATGAAAAGAAGCGAACTCCCAATATGGGAGTGAGACCAGGTGCCCAGGAAGTGTCAGCATCTCCTGCTTGCATGCAACACCCGTTGCTTCAATTCGATAGAATTGTCACATCCGGTTACTTCTATTTTGGAGGATATAAAGTATAATCTTTGGTTGGACGATACAAATGGTCTATGATAGATATCATCCACCATTCGGGAGAGTGGGACGCCATAGTGTATGACGAGTTCCCCATATTGACCGTAAAACTCAGTGATGATGTTAGTCGGTCACAAACGTATCCCTGACTGAGAAGCTTATGGAAAGACGCCTAGCTGTCAGAATAAATTCTGGGTATTTGGAACAAAATCCACGGTACTTGCTCTGGCATAGCGTATCAACTGAGATATGAACACGCCATAAACAGGCGATGAAATGATGTTGCTACACAGAAAAGGAAAGTTTGTATTGCTGAAATTTAAGTCGTCCCGTTTGTCATAGAGTGAGGTGTGCAGGTGACCATCAGTGTCGTAGGACAACATGTCCAAATAGGATGCTTGATTATTTGTCTGTGTAGTTTATTTGACTTCAAGCCCCGAAGGATAGATTCTGCTGAGGTAATCCGCGAATTATTTTGGATTATTAATGGACAACACACCGTCTAGGTATCTGTAAGTGAAGTTGAAGTCAGATGCTAAGTATCGTTTCCCTTCAGAGACGAAAGATTGAATGAACGAGTAAGGAAAAATGTCGGAGTGGGACACAATTGGTCCCCATTGGAATTCTGACAATTTGCTGGAAGACCTTCGATGTTAGTCGGTCATAAACGTATCCCTGACTGAAAAACTTATCTTAAAGACTGCAAGCTCTCAGAACAGAATATGTATATTTGGTACTTGCACTGGCATAGGTATCAACTGAGATATGAACAGTCATAAGCAGGCGACGAAGGGATGTTACTGCTCAGAAAAGGAAAGTTTGTGGTGCTGACATTGAAGTCGTCATATTTGTCATAGAGAAACTGCCAATAAAATAAATATTATATTCATATAACTACGTATTTTCATTAAAGTACTCGACAATTAATGGAAGTGCTCAAAATCCGAAATCTTGTCATATTGCTCGGGTAATTCACCATGAAATTTCATGAACGAATTGGGCATGTCGCATCATACCTCACCCATCCTACGACGTATTACGGTACATTATTGGACATAATTTTACACACTTTTACAATAGTACATTGTTGAGATTGAGGATCACTGACGAGAGTTGAGTACCCGAAACGTGTAGGTCTGGTCCATGCTGTAAATCTATCTGTTCTTAAATGATGCTATTGAATTTGAAGACGTTTTACATGATCTCACTTAAGCTAGCAGGTCACTGTCCATAGGACCAATGCAGTTGATGGCAATTTTACTAATAAATATATGCAACATAATGCGCCTTTTTGATTGTAGCGTCAACATACAGTGTGATGACTTTTTGTTCATACAACAAGTATATTTTATTATATTCAATGATGCTATTGAATTTGAAGACGTTGAATATTTGTACCAC
This sequence comes from Pinctada imbricata, assembly GCA_033119305.1. Lineage (NCBI taxonomy): Eukaryota > Metazoa > Mollusca > Bivalvia > Pterioida > Pteriidae > Pinctada > Pinctada imbricata. Next base: position 30,946,404 of record VSWD01000009.1, read on the forward strand.
TTTGTGAGTGTCACTGCCGGTGGACCAGGAGTCCCCGAGTGCACATGTAGCAATGTAGCAAGTTCGGTCAATTTCGGTTGATCGTTTCTTCAACGCATTCGAATTTCTGTTATCACAATTTTGAAATGGTGGGTCCTGTAGCATCATATCCCAACCATCCTGCTACGTCTTTCGGTACATTGTTTTGGAAAGAATAACTTTGTCCATCAATAATCCAAATTTCGGAGATTACCTGAGCAGTATCTATCCTTCGGAGCTTGAAGGCAAAGAAACCACAGAGACAAATAATTCAGGATCCTATTTGGACATAATGTTGTCCTACGACACTGATGGTCACATAAACACCTCACTCTATGACAAACGTGACGACTTCAATTTCAGCATTACAAACTTTCCTTTTCTGAGTAGCAACATCCCTTCATCGCCTGCTTATGGCGTGTTCATATCTCAGTTGATACGCTATGCCAGAGCAAGTACCCAATATACGGACTTTGTTCTGAGAGTTAGGCGTCTTTCAGATAAGCTTCTCAGTCAGGGATATGTTTGTGACCGACTAACATCATCACTGAGGAAGTTCTACGGTCGATATGGGGAACTCGTCATACACTATGATGTCCCACTCTCCAGAATGGTGGATGATATTCTGTCATAGACCATTTGAACCATCCAAACAAAGATTGTACTCCATGTCTTCCGAAATGGAAGTTACCGGATGTTACAGTTCTACCGAATTGAAACGGCGGGTGATGCTTACTCTTCCTGGGCACCTGGTCTCACTCTCATATCGGTAGTCCGCTTCTTTTCATGTGGTGGAGATTTTTGTTTGTTTGCTTTGGTTTCTGTTTTATCCTGATTTTGTATGCCTTCGGTTTCTGATTTTCTGAATTATCGATTTTGTGCTGTATACAGGGATATGGGCATTATCCATATTTGTCATTTCACACTTTTTTGTCATATTACATTGTTTATATTGAAGATCACTGAGGGGGGTTAAGTACCTGAAACGCCCATGTCTGATCCATGCTGCAAATTTATCTGTTCTTAAATAATGCTATTGAATTTGAAGATGTTAAACACTTGCACACTATCTGAATAAGCACAGATTGTAAATGAAACAAATAGACCGTCCATATTTGGTGTTCATACTGGTCTCCAATATTTCATTTACTTATTATGTTTTGTGCTTAATGGCTTTGCTATTTTGGTATGTGTTCTTTTTTTTTTTGGTCAGCTCTCTCCGTTGTTTCATTTGTGGAACCCTTGCACGGTGTGTGAATCAATTTTGTAAGTTTGCATAATTTAATTCTACACATACACATACTCGCTACATATGGATTACAGTCAATGAATAGTTCTGTATTAAAAGCAGTTCTTAAAAATATAGATTTTAAAAATTATCTCTTCGCATACTCATTATTTTCATTTATTGAGCACCACTGTTGAGTCATTTTAAAAGACACTGAGGAGTGTCTCGGTTGATGTACAACATTCTGTTATCTTGCACGTTAGAGTTGAAATGAAGAGATGTCCTTTTAATTAAAAATGATACGTTGAAAATTTGTACGTTTATGACCATCATTTATGTCAAAGATCCACCCCTATTTTGTACCAAAACATTTGTATTGGTCCATAAATTCGCATGTTATCTGGTCCAGTGTACAGAAAAATACAGGTGTATTCCGCACTACATACAGGTATGATATACGTAGGCTATTAACATAACCAGCAGACCTTGTACCTTTAATCCTATTGATCGTTGGCCCATTTATTGGACCAACTATTAAATAGTCTATAAATGGTCCGTCTTTTCAACAGCCCGCGTAGCTCAGTCGGTAGAGCATCAGACTTTTAATCTGAGGGTCTTGGGTTCGAGTCCCAACGTGGGCGAACATTTTTATAAGGATGAAATCTTCTAGAAGGTTAATTTATGGCAATGTTTACTCGGTATATACAGTGTAAGTAAGACATTTCATATGTTTTCTCACATTATCATTAACTTTAAATCAAATATAAGTTATGGAATCAATGTAAACCTACGCTCACGCAGCAAGATACACCCGTTGGGATTTTTTCACAACAACGAAATATCTAAGCCCCATAACTCCATGGGGACAAATCGGATGAACCGGAAAATCGAAAGGCGGCTTCGTCTTCTAAGTTTGATCACAATGTACAAATATCATGAAAATCTGTGGAAGCATATTGAGTTATTGCGTTCCATGCACCTATATTTTGCCCTCCCCTCATATTACACATAATATCTCAGTTATGCGAACAAAAAATTAAAAACCCGTTACATATGTCAAAGAGCATCCTTTCTACCTTAAGTATGCGAAATTTCAAAACATTTCGACCAGAAATAGATATTTAAATAATTTTTAACTATTTTAGTATATTTTCACTGTATTTTAAAACATCTAAGTACCATAACTCTGTAACGTCAAATCGAAAGGCGGCTTCCTCTTTACAGTCAAATTATAATGTATGAATATCATGAAAATCCGCTGACGCATATTCAAGTTATTGCGTTCCATGCGCCTATATTTTGCCCTTACATGTATGTGCATATAATCCATCCCTCTTCCCATAACACACAATAACTCGGTTATGCAACAAAAAATTAAAAACCCGTTACATGTGTCAAAGAACATCCTTTCTACTTGAAGTATGCAAAATTTCAAAACATTTCGACGAGAAATAGATTTTTAAATATTTTTTTAATTATTTTAGTATATTTTCACTGTATTTTAAAATATCTAAGTCCCAGAACTCTGTAACGACAAATTGAATGAACCAGAAAATCGAAAGGCGGCTTCCTCTTCACAGTCCAATCATAATGTATGAATATCATGAAAATCCGTTGACGAATATTCAAGTTATTGCGTTCCATATACCTGGACCTCTACTCTGTTTTAATGAATTTAAAAGATCAGTTCGAAACATAAAGGCTAATTTTATATCCATAGTCAATTTATACTAATTATCAACAACTCTTTTCATAATGTAGATGTAGAATGTTCATAATGTAGATGTAGAATGTTAAACGTCTTCAAATTCAACAAATAAAATTTCAGTGCGGACCAGACATGCAATGTTTAACGTCTTCAAATTCATTAGCATCATTTTTGAGCAGATAAATTTGCAGCATGGACCAGACATGCACGTTTCGGTAATTTAGAAAATCAGAAACCGAAGGCATACAAAATCAGGATAAAACAAGAACCAAAACAAGCAAACAAAAACATCCACCATATGAAAAAAAAAGCGAACTCCCGATATGGTATTGAGACCAGGTGCCCAGGAAGAGTCAGCATCTCCTGCTTACATGCAACACCCGCCGCTTCAATTCGGTAGAAATGTCACATCCGGTTACTACCATTTCGGAAGACATAGAATACAATCTTTGTTGGATGGTTCAAATGGTCTATGACAGAATATCATCCACCATTCTGGAGAGTGGGACATCATAGCATATGACGAGTTCTCCATATAGACCGTAGAACTTCCTCAGTGACGATGTTAATCGGTCACAAACATATCCCTGACTGAGAAGCTTATCTGAAAGGCGCCTAGCTCCAGAACAAATTCCGTATATTTGGTACTCGCTCTGGCATAGCGTATCAACTGAGATATGAACACTCCATAACCAGGCGATGAAGTGATGTTGCTACAATGTTGGTCGTCATGGCAATTTCTACATAGACTTACCACAGACAGTGCATGTATTTTAGATATTGTTTTCATTTTCTTGCACGAACATCGAAGGCGGATGCGGCTAGCCAACAGGGGATGCTTACTCCTCCCGGGCACCAGGTCCTACCTCTGGCTTGCTAGAGGTCCGTCGATGCTCAATTTGGTGCTCTGTTGTGTTTTCGAGATTATCGTAAGGATCTTCTTTAACTTATTTGTGTCACACTTATGCCCTTTGCCGTGTGGATCTCGTAAATAATTCCCCGGGAGGGGTTTGAAAGTATTAAGTTTTTTTAATATTGTTCCCTGACATGTTTGTCATGGCACTTTCTATATAGACTTACCTCAGACAGTGCATGTATTTCAGATATTGTTTTCATTTTCTTGCATGAACATCGACGGCGGATGCGGCTAGTCACTAGGGGATGCTTACTCCTCCCAGGCACTTGGTCCAACATCTGGCTTGCTAGGGGTCCGTCGATGCTCAATTTGGTGCTCTGTTCTGAGTGTTTTTGAGATTATCGTCATGATTTTCTAAAACTCAGAAAAGGAAAGCTTGTAATGCTGAAATTGAAGTCGTCCCGTTTGTCAGAGTGAGGTGTTCAAGTGACCATCAGTGTCGTGGGACAACATTATGTCCAAATAGGATGCTGAAATTATTTGTCTCTATAGTTTCTTTGACTTCAAGCTCCGAATGATAGATACCGCTGAGGAAATCCGCGATTCTCTAATGATTCAACCTTACAAATAGTGAAGATGGAACTCTTAAAGCCAGATAACAACACCATTTGCTACTGGTGTGACATATGGACGTCCTAATTCTGCACCGATTGCCTATTGTTCTCGTTGGTTTACTTGTAGTCATTTGTTTTAATGTTTCTATATCGTATTTGGTGTTCCTTTCCCTTTTAAGTTTCTTGCTGTGAATATCTACTCTGGGGTGTTTTGCTGAGCTTGCTGCAAAAACGTGTTGTTGATCCCCTCGTTTTTTCCTATGAAGCTGCATATTTATATCGCATCTGAGTAGATAACACCAATCTTGCTTCCTCATGTTTGGTTAGAATCCTTATAAAGAAGTAAAAAAAGTGCGTTTTAGCCGGCAAATTAAGAATAGTTAGAGATCATTATGTTTACTTTTGGGTATTTTATGGTGACATGATCAACAAAATTAGAAGGATCAAAGGTAGACAGAATTACCATAAAAAATGCGTCAGAATTATCAAACGCCTTTCATACCGTGAATATGATCCTAATGTCACCAAACGGACATTGGGCTTGGTACTTGACCAATCTACAGTCTTGTACCAGCGCATCCTTGATACTTGCACGCTGACTGACTGTGAAGACGGAGCTCCATGACGGGCCCTCTTTAGAGAAGACGGCCCAACCACCTGTCCTCTCTGAATGTCAGTCGAAGTCCTCGGGTGATAACATACATGAGCTCTCTACAGCCGGCATAGCACAGATTGTATAACGCATGCCCTCTTTTTATATCCATTTACATATTCATCTGTGTTGCTTGGGCCCCTGTGTTTTGCGGTCTGGATTGTATGTGGTCATTTGACAGTGAGGAGGTTGTTTTACACCACAATTGCACGTTCTTCGAGACCTCTGATTAATCGGAAAAGTGGGAGGGTTGTGCGCACGTTATCCAGGATAACCACACCGTCTGCTACTGACGTGGCAGATGGCCGTCCTAAGTCGGCACCGTTTGACCATTGGTCTCGTTGGTTTATGTGTAGTAATTTGTGTTTTATGTTTTTCTGTGATTTGACGTTCCTTGTACCACTGTGTCTCTTCCTGTGCGTGTCTTCTTTGTGTTTTACAGTGGGTGTTTGGGAGGTTGCTGTTGGTGCTGCAACTAGGTGTTGGTGGAGATCCCCTCCTTTCTTTTTGAAGTCCTATTTTAATGTTTCTATATCGTATTTGACGTTCCTTTCCCTTTTAAGTTTATTGCTGTGCATATCTACCATTGGGTGTTTTGCTGTGGGTGCTACAAAACGTGTTGTTGATCCCCTAATTTCTCCCATGAAGCTGCATATTTATATCGCATCTGAATAGATATCACCACTCTTGCTTCCTGATGTTTGGTAAAGAAGTACAAAATTGCCTTGTAGCAGGCAGACTAAGAATAGTTCACTAGTTTTGGTCAAATTGTAGATTTTTCTTTTCTTATGTAGTGTAGTAAGCGAAAAAAGTGTGTATATGTAAGCCTTTTTACAATGTACAACCTCTTGATAAATTTATTTAAAAAAAGATCATCATTGACCTTCTTTTATGCGGATCTACAACAACACTCGGTTGCAACACCCACAGCAAGACCCTAAAACACCCAATGAAAAAAAAAACACATAGCAGACACTCATAGAAAGAGACGTAAATGAGACAAAAGAAGGGAGGGGATTTAACCAACAAAAAACACCCGATGTGAAAACACAAAAACAAGCACAACAAGAGACGAAAAATAGACATACGCCATGTAAATACCTAACACAAAAGACTGCACATAAACCAACGATACAAACGGGAAACCGGTGCCGTTATTGATGGCAAAATTTGCTGGAAAGTTTGTCTTTTGTGGAAGAATTCAATGGTCTGCATGCGTTAACTTGGATAAAACGTTTATGACAAATTTTTCATCTAAGTTTACGCATGCGGTCATTGCTTATTTAATAGAAATATGTAATTTTTGCATCAATGTCGAGGAATTTGACCTATTTTGGTGTATTCAAAGGGCTAAAAGCTATTGATAAACGCAATGTTTACAGAAGATTAATTCATGATTCAGTAGAGAACGATCACAGTTAAAATTTCTATGAAGTACAATGTTCAAAATTAGCGCAAATATCGGGTTTGGCCATACCCCTTTGTAAGGAGATTTGTGCAGTTTGGTATGTAGTACTGTAGAAAGATCCAATTTAGTATTAGGAATGTTGAATGAAGAAATTTCACTGTGATGTTGGCTCAAAGACACTTTCATTTTGATATAAGTATTTGAAGACGAAAGTTCCGAAACCAAAGTTGTTATGAAGTAACGTTTTCAAATGATTATGGTGTTGTTGGCTCCTTCATCTGCAGGCGCGAAGACATGGAACTGCCTGTATTGAATCAAGTCACATGTAACAAAATGACCAGCTGGTTAATATAGATATTCAGAAGTTGCAAATTCTCAAGACGCAGGACATGATTAAAGTATTTTAGGCTCTTCTATAACTTTAACTATAACTTTAACGAAATTTCGAATACGTTTCTTATTCTTCAAATAGACATAGCCTCAGACAGTGCATGTATTTTAGATATCGTTTTCATTTTCGTGCGTGAACATCGACGGCGGGTGAGACTGGCCAACAGGGGATGCTTCCCGGGCACCTGGTCCGTCCTCTGACTTGCTGGGAGTCCGTTGATGTTCAGTTTGGTGCTCTATTCTTGAACTCATTTGTAACAAATAAGAGGAGGTTCTTAATTCTCAAAATATTGAGAAATGGTGCTTTGTAGGCGATGATCCCTAAAAATATTAGAGATGTTTGGAATATTAAAATCTTTAGTTCAATGGAATTTTTATGAATCGTCTTTTAGGGGAGGTGTTTTAATAACAGTATAAAGATTATTCTCTATGAATACGACAATGATATTTAGTTTGAATCAATTACTGTTTCATGTGCTTCATCCAAGCTAGATTTCAAATGAACTGTTGGGACTGATGAGAGAGCAGGTAGCAGTTCGTGTGTGCTACCGTCGCGTACTATGACCATTTGATCGTTGAGCGTACGGTGTACTCTAGCTCTTTTTCTGAGTTTTTGGTTACGTCTTTTTCCCGTTTAGTGTTTGGGCGGATTGGAGAGACATCACTATAAGTGAAGGCCGAGGAAATGTTTCCTTGTCCAAACATTTGATCGTATAAACCAAAGGGGATGAGTGTTGAGTCTAGTGATCCAGGAGAGTTCAGCTTGTAGTGTCGGCGGTGTTTTTTTTTTTTTTTTTTTTTTTTTTTTTTTTTTTTGATTTCAGATTTACTTTGATTTTTGAGTTTTGGGAAAGACTGAACCGAAATAAAAGTTATATCCGTAATTGAAAGCTATATCTAACGAAGTGATTGTAAAGGAAATTTCATCGTTTTTTATGTGACGCGAGTTTCTGACCTGATACCAATGACTTCGAAAACAAAATTTTAAGGCCTGACCTGTTTCCCCGACATATTGGGCGCCACATCCCCTTGCGTTTCACGTAATAATACATGGTTACAGTTCCCATAGCAAAACACCCAATGCAAAAACACAAAGCAAACATTCACAGAAAGAGACGTAAAAGGGACAAGGAACACCAACTCTTACCATAGAAACATGAAACACAAAAGACCACACATAAACCAACGGGAACAATGGGCAAACGGTGTCGACTTCGGACGGTCATCTGCCAAGCAAGTTGCAGACGATGTAGTTATCCGGATTACGTGTTTTTAAATTGCAACATACGTTTATTTGTGAGGGTTTAGATCGATATAATACAGCCGAACTAATTTTACAAAATGACTTTGGACTACGAAATAAAGCATAAACTATTGATATTCTAGTACTCTTATTCCACAATAGACTGTTCATGTGCAGGATAATTTCATTACGAATGATATCATCGCAATTACGAATCCAATTCATTATGCTAGTACATTGAAGACCTTTATGAGAGGCTTTATAAGAAAGAGTCATTTTATGTGTATAGATCTCCACATCTGATATGTATATTTTTCGTATACAGTTTCCGTAAGTGTACTTGTACTGCGTTCCGGTCTCATACATGCACAAGTATAAAGGCTATTTAAAACACCGATATACCTTGGACCTTAATCCTATTGATCTTTGGCCCAATTATCGGCCTCGCTATATAAAGGTCTATATAAAGGATTCATAGTCATCAGCCCGCGTAGCTCAGTCGGTAGAGCATCAGACTTTTAATCTGAGGGTCTTGGGTTCGAGTCCCAACGTGGGCGATCTTTTTTCATTATAAACTCTTCTGAAATTCAATTATTATAAAGAATAATATTTACTCCTAAATACAGTATACATTAAAGTGTATTTTGTAAACGTGTACCTGGACCGGTAATCACAGGCAACCTTCAGTTTTAATAAATGCAAATTTCGAAGCATAAAATGTTCAATGTTTATCCGTGGTCAATTTTAACTTACCATCAAAAACTCTTTTACATGTATAGAAAAAAAAAGAAAGGTTCTGCAGCATGACCACCCTGCACTCACCCAGCGAATCAAACCCACAAGAAAGTGACACATAAATGACATCAGACAAAATTACAAATCGCAAAAGACACAACAATATTCACTAGAACATCATACAAAACAATTGAAACAGACTTACAGAAACATCAAACCATAATGACAACACATAAAAGGAAGGAGACCAATGTGCACCAGCCGCCGACTTTGGATGGCCATCTGCTGTCAGCAAAGGGTGTTGTTATCCGGATTACGTGTGCACAACCTTCCCACTTATCCGGATATAAAGAGGTCTCCATAGACTCACAATTGTTGTATAAACATAAAACTTCTCACTGTAAGGTGACATCACAAACAAGATAGTTAAACGCAGCGGCCTCTTGTAACACAGATTCTAAGTAAATGGATCTAAAAAATTCTATGGCATATGGAATTAGTATCTGCTCTGCTGGCTGACGCGAGATCAAGATTAATCACCTTAGAAGTCTGATCAACTTTCAGATAGGACAGAGAATCAGGAACCAGTCTTCTCTGCCGAGATTTGAACAAGGCCTGTCATGGAGTCCAGTCGTCACGGTTGGCCAGTGTGCAACGTTCGAAAGACATTGGTAAAGAACTGTGGATTGGTCCAGTTCAGAATAGTTGTAAAATTTTCAAAAACACTTTACAAGTTTATTTTATCTAAATCTTTGACCGATAAGTTTTTATTTTTTGTAATTTGTATATTTTTATCATGGGAGTCCGAAACATTGGAGCAAGCTCCAGCGTATCTGATGAGCTGAGAGATGTAAATGCGATGGCAATCTTGGAACATCGCCATCAATCCAAGGAAAATTAACGATGTTGAAGCCACTTGCACGCTGACTGACTGTGAAGACGGGGCTCCATGACGGGCCCTCTTTAGAGAAGACGGCCCAACCACCTGTCCTCTCTGAATGTCAGTCGAAGTCCTCGGATGATAACATACATGAGCTCTCTACAGCCGGCATAGAACAGATTGTATAACGCATGCCCTCTTTTTATATCCATTTACATATTCATCTGTGTTGCTTGGGCCCCTGTGTTTTGCGGTCTGGATTGTATGTGGTCATTTGACAGTGAGGAGGTTGTTTTACACCACAATTGCACGTTCTTCGAGACCTCTGATTAATCGGAAAAGTGGGAGGGTTGTGCGCACGTTATCCAGGATAACCACACCGTCTGCTACTGACGTGGCAGATGGCCGTCCTAAGTCGGCACCGTTTGACCATTGGTCTCGTTGGTTTATGTGCAGTAATTTGTGTTTTATGTTTTTCTGTGATTTGACGTTCCTTGTACCACTGCGTCTCTTTCTGTGCGTGTCTTCTTTGTGTTTTACAGTGGGTGTTTTGGGAGGTTGCTGTTGGTGCTGCTACTAGGTGTTGGTGGAGATCCCCTCCTTTCTTTTTGAAGTCCTATTTTAATGTTTCTATATCGTATTTGACGTTCCTTTCCCTTTTAAGTTTATTGCTGTGCATATCTACCATTGGGTGTTTTGCTGTGGGTGCTACAAAACGTGTTGTTGATCCCCTAATTTCTCCCATGAAGCTGCATATTTATATCGCATCTGAATAGATATCGCCACTCTTGCTTCCTGATGTTTAGTAAAGAAGTACAAAATTGCCTTGTAGCAGGCAAACTAAGAATAGTTCACTAGTTTTGGTCAAATCGTAGATTTTTCTTTTCTTATGTAGTGTAGTAAGCGAAAAAAGTGTGTATATGTAAGCCTTTGTACAATGTACAATCTCTTGATAAATTTATTTAAAAAAAGATCATCATTGACCTTCTTTTATGCGGATCTACAACAACACTCGGTTGCAACACCCACAGCAAGACCCTAAAACACCCAATGAAAAAAAAAAAACACATAGCAGACACTCATAGAAAGAGACGTAAATGAGACAAAAGAAGGGAGGGGATTTTACCAACAAAAAAACCCCCGATGTGAAAACACAAAAACAAGCACAACAAGAGACGAAAAATAGACATACGCCATGTAAACACCTAACACAAAAGACTGCACATAAACCAACGATACAAACGGGAATCCGGTGCCGTTACTGATGGCAAAATTTGCTGGAAAGTTTGTCTTTTGTGGAAGAATTCAATGGTCCGCATGCGTTAATTTGGATAAAACGTTTATGACAAATTTTTCATCCAAGTTTACGCATGCGGTCATTGCTAATTTAATAGAAATATGTAATTTTTGCATCAATATCGAGGAATTTGACCTATTTTGGTGTATTCAAAGGGCTAAAAGCTATTGATAAACGCAATGTTTACAGAAGATTAATTCATGATTCAGTAGAGAACGATCACAGTTAAAATTTCTATGAAGTACAATGTTCAAAATTAGCGCAAATATCGGGTTTGGCCCTACCCCTTTGTAAGGAGATTTGTGCAGTTTGGTATGCAGTACTGTAGAAAGATCCAATTTAGTATTAGGAATGTTGAATGAAGAAATTTCACTGTGATGTTGGCTGAAAGACACTTTCATTTTGATATAAGTATTTGGACACGAAAGTTCCGAAACCAAAGTTGTTATGTAGTAACGTTTTCAAATGATTATGGTGTTGTTGGCTCCTTCATCTGCAGGCGCGAAGACATGGAACTGCCTGTATTGAATAATTGAAAAGTCACATGTAACAAAATGACCAGCTGGTTAATATAGATATTCAGAAGTTGCAAATTCTCAAGACGCAGGACATGATTAAAGTATTTTAGGCTCTTCTATAACTTTAACTATAACTTTAACGAAATTTCGAATACGTTTCTTATTCTTCAAATAGACATAGCCTCAGACAGTGCATGTATTTTAGATATCGTTTTCATTTTCGTACGTGAACATCGACGGCGGGTGAGACTGGCCAACAGGGGATGCTTCCCGGGCACCTGGTCCGTCCTCTGACTTGCTGGGAGTCCGTTGATGTTCAGTTTGGTGCTCTATTCTTGAACTCATTTGTAACAAATAAGAGGAGGTTCTTAATTCTCAAAATATTGAGAAATGGTGCTTTGTAGGCGATGATCCCTAAAAATATAAGAGATGTTTGGAAGATTAAAATCTTTCGTTCAATGGAATTTTTATGAATCGTCTTTTATTATAGGTGTTTTTAATAACAGTATAAAGATTATTCTCTATGAATACGACAATGATATTTAGTTTGAATCAATTACTGTTTCATGTGCTTCATCCAAGCTAGATTTCAAATGAACTGTTGGGACTGATGAGAGAGCAGGTAGCAGTTCGTGTGTGCTACCGTCGCGTACTATGATCATTTGATCGTTGAGCGTACGGTGTACTCTAGCTCTTTTTCTGAGTTTTTGGTTACGTCTTTTTCCCGTTTAGTGTTTGGGCGGATTGGAGAGACATCACTATAAGTGAAGGCCGAGGAAATGTTTCCTTGTCCAAACATTTGATCGTTTAAACCAAAGGGGATGAGTGTTGAGTCTAGTGATCCAGGAGAGTTCAGCTTGTAGTGTCGGCGGTGTTTTTTTTTTTTTTTTTTTTTTTTTTTTTTTTTTTTTTTTTTGATTTCAGATTTACTTTGATTTTTGAGTTTTGGGAAAGACTGAACCGAAATAAAAGTTATATCCGTAATTGAAAGCTATATCTAACGAAGTGATTGTAAAGGAAATTTCATCGTTTTTATGTGACGCGAGTTTCTGACCTGATACCAATGACTTCGAAAACAAAATTTTAAGGCCTGACCTGTTTCCCCGACATATTGGGCGCCACATCCCCTTGCGTTTCACGTAATAATACATGGTTACAGTTCCCATAGCAAAACACCCAATGCAAAAACACAAAGCAAACATTCACAGAAAGAGACGTAAAAGGGACAAGGAACACCAACTCTTACCATAGAAACATGAAACACAAAAGACCACACATAAACCAACGGGAACAATGGGCAAACGGTGTCGACTTCGGACGGTCATCTGCCAAGCAAGTTGCAGACGATGTAGTTATCCGGATTACGTGTTTTTAAATTGCAACATACGTTTATTTGTGAGGGTTTAGATCGATATAATACAGCCGAACTAATTTTACAAAATGACTTTGGACTACGAAATAAAGCATAAACTATTAATATTCTAGTACTCTTATTCCACAATAGACTGTTCATGTGCAGGATAATTTCATTACGAATGATATCATCGCAATTACGAATCCAATTCATTATGCTAGTACATTGAAGACCTTTATGAGAGGCTTTATAAGAAAGAGTCATTTTATGTGTATAGATCTCCACATCTGATATGTATATTTTTCGTATACAGTTTCCGTAAGTGTACTTGTACTGCGTTCCGGTCTCATACATGCACAAGTATAAAGGCTATTTAAAACACCGATATACCTTGGACCTTAATCCTATTGATCTTTGGCCCAATTATCGGCCTCGCTATATAAAGGTCTATATAAAGGATTCATAGTCATCAGCCCGCGTAGCTCAGTCGGTAGAGCATCAGACTTTTAATCTGAGGGTCTTGGGTTCGAGTCCCAACGTGGGCGATCTTTTTTCATTATAAACTCTTCTGAAATTCAATTATTATAAAGAATAATATTTACTCCTAAATACAGTATACATTAAAGTGTATTTTGTAAACGTGTACCTGGACCGGTAATCACAGGCAACCTTCAGTTTTAATAAATGCAAATTTCGAAGCATAAAATGTTCAATGTTTATCCGTGGTCAATTTTAACTTACCATCAAAAACTCTTTAACATGTATAGAAAAAAAAAGAAAGGTTCTGCAGCATGACCACCCTGCACTCACCCAGCGAATCAAACCCACAAGAAAGTGACACATAAATGACATCAGACAAAATTACAAATCGCAAAAGACACAACAATATTCACTAGAACATCATACAAAACAATTGAAACAGACTTACAGAAACATCAAACCATAATGACAACACATAAAAGGAAGGAGACCAATGTGCACCAGCCGCCGACTTTGGATGGCCATCTGCTGTCAGCAAAGGGTGTTGTTATCCGGATTACGTGTGCACAACCTTCCCACTTATCCGGATATAAAGAGGTCTCCATAGACTCACAATTGTTGTATAAACATAAAACTTCTCACTGTAAGGTGACATCACAAACAAGATAGTTAAACGCAGCGGCCTCTTGTAACACAGATTCTAAGTAAATGGATCTAAAAAATTCTATGGCATATGGAATTAGTATCTGCTCTGCTGGCTGACGCGAGATCAAGATTAATCACCTTAGAAGTCTGATCAACTTTCAGATAGGACAGAGAATCAGGAACCAGTCTTCTCTGCCGAGATTTGAACAAGGCCTGTCATGGAGTCCAGTCGTCACGGTTGGCCAGTGTGCAACGTTCGAAAGACATTGGTAAAGAACTGTGGATTGGTCCAGTTCAGAATAGTTGTAAAATTTTCAAAAACACTTTACAAGTTTATTTTATCTAAATCTTTGACCGATAAGTTTTTATTTTTTGTAATTTGTATATTTTTATCATGGGAGTCCGAAACATTGGAGCAAGCTCCAGCGTATCTGATGAGCTGAGAGATGTAAATGCGATGGCAATCTTGGAACATCGCCATCAATCCAAGGAAAATTAACGATGTTGAAGCCACTTGCACGCTGACTGACTGTGAAGACGGGGCTCCATGACGGGCCCTCTTTAGAGAAGACGGCCCAACCACCTGTCCTCTCTGAATGTCAGTCGAAGTCCTCGGATGATAACATACATGAGCTCTCTACAGCCGGCATAGAACAGATTGTATAACGCATGCCCTCTTTTTATATCCATTTACATATTCATCTGTGTTGCTTGGGCCCCTGTGTTTTGCGGTCTGGATTGTATGTGGTCATTTGACAGTGAGGAGGTTGTTTTACACCACAATTGCACGTTCTTCGAGACCTCTGATTAATCGGAAAAGTGGGAGGGTTGTGCGCACGTTATCCAGGATAACCACACCGTCTGCTACTGACGTGGCAGATGGCCGTCCTAAGTCGGCACCGTTTGACCATTGGTCTCGTTGGTTTATGTGCAGTAATTTGTGTTTTATGTTTTTCTGTGATTTGACGTTCCTTGTACCACTGCGTCTCTTTCTGTGCGTGTCTTCTTTGTGTTTTACAGTGGGTGTTTTGGGAGGTTGCTGTTGGTGCTGCTACTAGGTGTTGGTGGAGATCCCCTCCTTTCTTTTTGAAGTCCTATTTTAATGTTTCTATATCGTATTTGACGTTCCTTTCCCTTTTAAGTTTATTGCTGTGCATATCTACCATTGGGTGTTTTGCTGTGGGTGCTACAAAACGTGTTGTTGATCCCCTAATTTCTCCCATGAAGCTGCATATTTATATCGCATCTGAATAGATATCGCCACTCTTGCTTCCTGATGTTTAGTAAAGAAGTACAAAATTGCCTTGTAGCAGGCAAACTAAGAATAGTTCACTAGTTTTGGTCAAATCGTAGATTTTTCTTTTCTTATGTAGTGTAGTAAGCGAAAAAAGTGTGTATATGTAAGCCTTTGTACAATGTACAATCTCTTGATAAATTTATTTAAAAAAAGATCATCATTGACCTTCTTTTATGCGGATCTACAACAACACTCGGTTGCAACACCCACAGCAAGACCCTAAAACACCCAATGAAAAAAAAAAAACACATAGCAGACACTCATAGAAAGAGACGTAAATGAGACAAAAGAAGGGAGGGGATTTTACCAACAAAAAAACCCCCGATGTGAAAACACAAAAACAAGCACAACAAGAGACGAAAAATAGACATACGCCATGTAAACACCTAACACAAAAGACTGCACATAAACCAACGATACAAACGGGAATCCGGTGCCGTTACTGATGGCAAAATTTGCTGGAAAGTTTGTCTTTTGTGGAAGAATTCAATGGTCCGCATGCGTTAATTTGGATAAAACGTTTATGACAAATTTTTCATCCAAGTTTACGCATGCGGTCATTGCTAATTTAATAGAAATATGTAATTTTTGCATCAATATCGCGGAAATTGACCTATTTTTGTGTATTCAAAGGGCTAAAAGCTATTGATAAACGCAATGTTTACAGAAGATTAATTCATGATTCAGTAGAGAACGATCACAGTTAAAATTTCTATGAAGTACAATGTTCAAAATTAGCGCAAATATCGGGTTTGGCCCTACCCCTTTGTAAGGAGATTTGTGCAGTTTGGTATGCAGTACTGTAGAAAGATCCAATTTAGTATTAGGAATGTTGAATGAAGAAATTTCACTGTGATGTTGGCTGAAAGACACTTTCATTTTGATATAAGTATTTGGACACGAAAGTTCCGAAACCAAAGTTGTTATGTAGTAACGTTTTCAAATGATTATGGTGTTGTTGGCTCCTTCATCTGCAGGCGCGAAGACATGGAACTGCCTGTATTGAATAATTGAAAAGTCACATGTAACAAAATGACCAGCTGGTTAATATACATATTCAGAAGTTGCAAATTCTCAAGACGCAGGACATGATTAAAGTATTTTAGGCTCTTCTATAACTTTAACTATAACTTTAACGAAATTTCGAATACGTTTCTTATTCTTCAAATAGACATAGCCTCAGACAGTGCATGTATTTTAGATATCGTTTTCATTTTCGTACGTGAACATCGACGGCGGGTGAGACTGGCCAACAGGGGATGCTTCCCGGGCACCTGGTCCGTCCTCTGACTTGCTGGGAGTCCGTTGATGTTCAGTTTGGTGCTCTATTCTTGAACTCATTTGTAACAAATAAGAGGAGGTTCTTAATTCTCAAAATATTGAGAAATGGTGCTTTGTAGGCGATGATCCCTAAAAATATAAGAGATGTTTGGAAGATTAAAATCTTTCGTTCAATGGAATTTTTATGAATCGTCTTTTATTAAAAGTGTTTTTAATAACAGTATAAAGATTATTCTCTATGAATACGACAATGATATTTAGTTTGAATCAATTACTGTTTCATGTGCTTCATCCAAGCTAGATTTCAAATGAACTGTTGGGACTGATGAGAGAGCAGGTAGCAGTTCGTGTGTGCTACCGTCGCGTACTATGATCATTTGATCGTTGAGCGTACGGTGTACTCTAGCTCTTTTTCTGAGTTTTTGGTTACGTCTTTTTCCCGTTTAGTGTTTGGGCGGATTGGAGAGACATCACTATAAGTGAAGGCCGAGGAAATGTTTCCTTGTCCAAACATTTGATCGTTTAAACCAAAGGGGATGAGTGTTGAGTCTAGTGATCCAGGAGAGTTCAGCTTGTAGTGTCGGCGGTGTTTTTTTTTTTTTTTTTTTTTTTTTTTGATTTCAGATTTACTTTGATTTTTGAGTTTTGGGAAAGACTGAACCGAAATAAAAGTTATATCCGTAATTGAAAGCTATATCTAACGAAGTGATTGTAAAGGAAATTTCATCGTTTTTTATGTGACGCGAGTTTCTGACCTGATACCAATGACTTCGAAAACAAAATTTTAAGGCCTGACCTGTTTCCCCGACATATTGGGCGCCACATCCCCTTGCGTTTCACGTAATAATACATGGTTACAGTTCCCATAGCAAAACACCCAATGCAAAAACACAAAGCAAACATTCACAGAAAGAGACGTAAAAGGGACAAGGAACACCAACTCTTACCATAGAAACATGAAACACAAAAGACCACACATAAACCAACGGGAACAATGGGCAAACGGTGTCGACTTCGGACGGTCATCTGCCAAGCAAGTTGCAGACGATGTAGTTATCCGGATTACGTGTTTTTAAATTGCAACATACGTTTATTTGTGAGGGTTTAGATCGATATAATACAGCCGAACTAATTTTACAAAATGACTTTGGACTACGAAATAAAGCATAAACTATTAATATTCTAGTACTCTTATTCCACAATAGACTGTTCATGTGCAGGATAATTTCATTACGAATGATATCATCGCAATTACGAATCCAATTCATTATGCTAGTACATTGAAGACCTTTATGAGAGGCTTTATAAGAAAGAGTCATTTTATGTGTATAGATCTCCACATCTGATATGTATATTTTTCGTATACAGTTTCCGTAAGTGTACTTGTACTGCGTTCCGGTCTCATACATGCACAAAAAGAAGGGAGGAGATCTCCAACAAGACCCCGTTGCAGAATCAACAGTAAAACAGTAAAACACCAAAACACCCGATGCAAAAACACAAAAGACGAGTACAGCACGAGACGGAAAAGAGACACACTACATGTAAACATCAAACACAAAAGACTACACATAAACCGACGAGACCAATGGGTAACCGGTGCCGACTTTGGACGGCCATCTGTCACGCAAGTAGCAAATGGTGTGGTTATCCTGGATTACGTGCGCACAACCCTCTCACTTCTCCAATTACCCAGAGGTCTCGAAGAACGTACAATTGTGGTGTAAAACAACCTCCTCACTGTAAGATGACATCACACAAACAAGACCGCGAAACGCAGAGGCCCCATAGACACAGATGAATATGTAAATGGATATAAAAAGGGGGGCATGCGTAATACAGTCCGTGCTCTGCCGGCTGTAGCGAGCTCATGTATGTAATCACCCGAGGAGTCCGACTGACATTCAGAGAGGACAGGTGGTCGGGGCCCTGTCTTCTCTAAAGAGGTTTGGACAGGGCCCGTCATGGAGTCCCGTCGTCACAGTCAGTCAGAGTGCAAGTCTCAAGGATGCGCTTGTACAAGACTGTAGATTGGTCAAGTACCAAGCCTAGTGTCCGTCTGGTGACATTAGGATCATACCCACGGTATAAAAGGCGTTTGATGATTCTGACGCATTTTCGATGGTTATGCTGCCTACCTTTGATCCTTTTTATTTTGTTTATAATATCACCATAAAAGACAGGTTGTGTAATACCCATAGTAATGTACTCTGTTGCATGTATAGATCCGAATTTTAAAAGAAGTTGACTGTAATTTTTGTAAAATTTCCAGAAAGTCTTAACTAGTTTATGAAAGCGGAAACCTTGACCTAAAAGTTTTTTGGTAATTTGTAAATTTCTACTGTGAAAATCCAAAATATCAGTACATGCTCTAGCGTACCGGATGAGCTGTGATATGTAAATGCCGTATGACGGTAATCTTGGAACATCACCGTCAAGCCAAGGGAAATTTACTATGTTGAATCCAAAATCATCCCTTTTGTCATATACACTTGTATGAATCTTTCCGTTTACAATTTTGATATTAAGGTCCAAAAAGGGTGTTTCTGTATTTGAAAGGTTTGCCTTGTTAAGGGTTAATTCTTGTGGATAAATTTCATTCTTATATAATTCAAAAGCAGGATTGTCAATGGTTAGAATATCATCCAGATACCTAGAAGTATTATTGAAACATTTCAGCTCATCAAATTTTCTTTGCTTTTGAAGATTTTGGATAAATTCTTTTTCATAAGTGTATAAAAATAAATCTGCAACAAGAGGCGCACAGTTAGTACCCATAGGAATTCCTACAACCTGCTTGTATAGATCCTCACCAAATCTAACATAAATATTGTCCAAGAGGAAGGACAAGGCATTACACAGGTCACTACATGTCCATGATTTGTATGATTTGTAGTCTGTCGAGGAAAAGAAACCCTTCGATTCAGATGTACAAATGTAAGTTTAAAGTATAAAGTATAAAGGCTATTTAAAACACCGATATACCTTGGACCTTAATCCTATTGATCTTTGGCCCAATTATCGGCCTCGCTATATAAAGGTCTATATAAAGGATTCATAGTCATCAGCCCGCGTAGCTCAGTCGGTAGAGCATCAGACTTTTAATCTGAGGGTCTTGGGTTCGAGTCCCAACGTGGGCGATCTTTTTTCATTATAAACTCTTCTGAAATTCAATTATTATAAAGAATAATATTTACTCCTAAATACAGTATACATTAAAGTGTATTTTGTAAACGTGTACCTGGACCGGTAATCACAGGCAACCTTCAGTTTTAATAAATGCAAATTTCGAAGCATAAAATGTTCAATGTTTATCCGTGGTCAATTTTAACTTACCATCAAAAACTCTTTTACATGTATAGAAAAAAAAAGAAAGGTTCTGCAGCATGACCACCCTGCACTCACCCAGCGAATCAAACCCATAAGAAAGTGACACATAAATGACATCAGACAAAATTACAAATCGCAAAAGACACAACAATATTCACTAGAACATCATACAAAACAATTGAAACAGACTTACAGAAACATCAAACCATAATGACAACACATAAAAGGAAGGAGACCAATGTGCACCAGCCGCCGACTTTGGATGGCCATCTGCTGTCAGCAAAGGGTGTTGTTATCCGGATTACGTGTGCACAACCTTCCCACTTATCCGGATATAAAGAGGTCTCCATAGACTCACAATTGTTGTATAAACATAAAACTTCTCACTGTAAGGTGACATCACAAACAAGATAGTTAAACGCAGCGGCCTCTTGTAACACAGATTCTAAGTAAATGGATCTAAAAAATTCTATGGCATATGGAATTAGTATCTGCTCTGCTGGCTGACGCGAGATCAAGATTAATCACCTTAGAAGTCTGATCAACTTTCAGATAGGACAGAGAATCAGGAACCAGTCTTCTCTGCCGAGATTTGAACAAGTCCTGTCATGGAGTCCAGTCGTCACGGTTGGCCAGTGTGCAACGTTCGAAAGACATTGGTAAAGAACTGTGGATTGGTCCAGTTCAGAATAGTTGTAAAATTTTCAAAAACACTTTACAAGTTTATTTTATCTAAATCTTTGACCGATAAGTTTTTATTTTTTGTAATTTGTATATTTTTATCATGGGAGTCCGAAACATTGGAGCAAGCTCCAGCGTATCTGATGAGCTGAGAGATGTAAATGCGATGGCAATCTTGGAACATCGCCATCAATCCAAGGAAAATTAACGATGTTGAAGCCACTTGCACGCTGACTGACTGTGAAGACGGGGCTCCATGACGGGCCCTCTTTAGAGAAGACGGCCCAACCACCTGTCCTCTCTGAATGTCAGTCGAAGTCCTCGGATGATAACATACATGAGCTCTCTACAGCCGGCATAGAACAGATTGTATAACGCATGCCCTCTTTTTATATCCATTTACATATTCATCTGTGTTGCTTGGGCCCCTGTGTTTTGCGGTCTGGATTGTATGTGGTCATTTGACAGTGAGGAGGTTGTTTTACACCACAATTGCACGTTCTTCGAGACCTCTGATTAATCGGAAAAGTGGGAGGGTTGTGCGCACGTTATCCAGGATAACCACACCGTCTGCTACTGACGTGGCAGATGGCCGTCCTAAGTCGGCACCGTTTGACCATTGGTCTCGTTGGTTTATGTGCAGTAATTTGTGTTTTATGTTTTTCTGTGATTTGACGTTCCTTGTACCACTGCGTCTCTTTCTGTGCGTGTCTTCTTTGTGTTTTACAGTGGGTGTTTTGGGAGGTTGCTGTTGGTGCTGCTACTAGGTGTTGGTGGAGATCCCCTCCTTTCTTTTTGAAGTCCTATTTTAATGTTTCTATATCGTATTTGACGTTCCTTTCCCTTTTAAGTTTATTGCTGTGCATATCTACCATTGGGTGTTTTGCTGTGGGTGCTACAAAACGTGTTGTTGATCCCCTAATTTCTCCCATGAAGCTGCATATTTATATCGCATCTGAATAGATATCGCCACTCTTGCTTCCTGATGTTTAGTAAAGAAGTACAAAATTGCCTTGTAGCAGGCAAACTAAGAATAGTTCACTAGTTTTGGTCAAATCGTAGATTTTTCTTTTCTTATGTAGTGTAGTAAGCGAAAAAAGTGTGTATATGTAAGCCTTTGTACAATGTACAATCTCTTGATAAATTTATTTAAAAAAAGATCATCATTGACCTTCTTTTATGCGGATCTACAACAACACTCGGTTGCAACACCCACAGCAAGACCCTAAAACACCCAATGAAAAAAAAAAACACATAGCAGACACTCATAGAAAGAGACGTAAATGAGACAAAAGAAGGGAGGGGATTTTACCAACAAAAAAACCCCCGATGTGAAAACACAAAAACAAGCACAACAAGAGACGAAAAATAGACATACGCCATGTAAACACCTAACACAAAAGACTGCACATAAACCAACGATACAAACGGGAATCCGGTGCCGTTACTGATGGCAAAATTTGCTGGAAAGTTTGTCTTTTGTGGAAGAATTCAATGGTCCGCATGCGTTAATTTGGATAAAACGTTTATGACAAATTTTTCATCCAAGTTTACGCATGCGGTCATTGCTAATTTAATAGAAATATGTAATTTTTGCATCAATATCGCGGAAATTGACCTATTTTTGTGTATTCAAAGGGCTAAAAGCTATTGATAAACGCAATGTTTACAGAAGATTAATTCATGATTCAGTAGAGAACGATCACAGTTAAAATTTCTATGAAGTACAATGTTCAAAATTAGCGCAAATATCGGGTTTGGCCCTACCCCTTTGTAAGGAGATTTGTGCAGTTTGGTATGCAGTACTGTAGAAAGATCCAATTTAGTATTAGGAATGTTGAATGAAGAAATTTCACTGTGATGTTGGCTGAAAGACACTTTCATTTTGATATAAGTATTTGGACACGAAAGTTCCGAAACCAAAGTTGTTATGTAGTAACGTTTTCAAATGATTATGGTGTTGTTGGCTCCTTCATCTGCAGGCGCGAAGACATGGAACTGCCTGTATTGAATAATTGAAAAGTCACATGTAACAAAATGACCAGCTGGTTAATATAGATATTCAGAAGTTGCAAATTCTCAAGACGCAGGACATGATTAAAGTATTTTAGGCTCTTCTATAACTTTAACTATAACTTTAACGAAATTTCGAATACGTTTCTTATTCTTCAAATAGACATAGCCTCAGACAGTGCATGTATTTTAGATATCGTTTTCATTTTCGTACGTGAACATCGACGGCGGGTGAGACTGGCCAACAGGGGATGCTTCCCGGGCACCTGGTCCGTCCTCTGACTTGCTGGGAGTCCGTTGATGTTCAGTTTGGTGCTCTATTCTTGAACTCATTTGTAACAAATAAGAGGAGGTTCTTAATTCTCAAAATATTGAGAAATGGTGCTTTGTAGGCGATGATCCCTAAAAATATAAGAGATGTTTGGAAGATTAAAATCTTTCGTTCAATGGAATTTTTATGAATCGTCTTTTATTATAGGTGTTTTTAATAACAGTATAAAGATTATTCTCTATGAATACGACAATGATATTTAGTTTGAATCAATTACTGTTTCATGTGCTTCATCCAAGCTAGATTTCAAATGAACTGTTGGGACTGATGAGAGAGCAGGTAGCAGTTCGTGTGTGCTACCGTCGCGTACTATGATCATTTGATCGTTGAGCGTACGGTGTACTCTAGCTCTTTTTCTGAGTTTTTGGTTACGTCTTTTTCCCGTTTAGTGTTTGGGCGGATTGGAGAGACATCACTAAAAGTGAAGGCCGAGGAAATGTTTCCTTGTCCAAACATTTGATCGTTTAAACCAAAGGGGATGAGTGTTGAGTCTAGTGATCCAGGAGAGTTCAGCTTGTAGTGTCGGCGGTGTTTTTTTTTTTTTGTTTTTTTTTTTTTGTTTTTTTTTTTTTTTTGATTTCAGATTTACTTTGATTTTTGAGTTTTGGGAAAGACTGAACCGAAATAAAAGTTATATCCGTAATTGAAAGCTATATCTAACGAAGTGATTGTAAAGGAAATTTCATCGTTTTTTATGTGACGCGAGTTTCTGACCTGATACCAATGACTTCGAAAACAAAATTTTAAGGCCTGACCTGTTTCCCCGACATATTGGGCGCCACATCCCCTTGCGTTTCACGTAATAATACATGGTTACAGTTCCCATAGCAAAACACCCAATGCAAAAACACAAAGCAAACATTCACAGAAAGAGACGTAAAAGGGACAAGGAACACCAACTCTTACCATAGAAACATGAAACACAAAAGACCACACATAAACCAACGGGAACAATGGGCAAACGGTGTCGACTTCGGACGGTCATCTGCCAAGCAAGTTGCAGACGATGTAGTTATCCGGATTACGTGTTTTTAAATTGCAACATACGTTTATTTGTGAGGGTTTAGATCGATATAATACAGCCGAACTAATTTTACAAAATGACTTTGGACTACGAAATAAAGCATAAACTATTAATATTCTAGTACTCTTGTTCCACAATAGACTGTTCATGTGCAGGATAATTTCATTACGAATGATATCATCGCAATTACGAATCCAATTCATTATGCTAGTACATTGAAGACCTTTATGAGAGGCTTTATAAGAAAGAGTCATTTTATGTGTATAGATCTCCACATCTGATATGTATATTTTTCGTATACAGTTTCCGTAAGTGTACTTGTACTGCGTTCCGGTCTCATACATGCACAAGTATAAAGGCTATTTAAAACACCGATATACCTTGGACCTTAATCCTATTGATCTTTGGCCCAATTATCGGCCTCGCTATATGAAGGTCTATATAAAGGATTCATAGTCATCAGCCCGCGTAGCTCAGTCGGTAGAGCATCAGACTTTTAATCTGAGGGTCTTGGGTTCGAGTCCCAACGTGGGCGATCTTTTTTCATTATAAACTCTTCTGAAATTCAATTATTATAAAGAATAATATTTACTCCTAAATACAGTATACATTAAAGTGTATTTTGTAAACGTGTACCTGGACCGGTAATCACAGGCAACCTTCAGTTTTAATAAATGCAAATTTCGAAGCATAAAATGTTCAATGTTTATCCGTGGTCAATTTTAACTTACCATCAAAAACTCTTTTACATGTATAGAAAAAAAAGAAAGGTTCTGCAGCATGACCACCCTGCACTCACCCAGCGAATCAAACCCATAAGAAAGTGACACATAAATGACATCAGACAAAATTACAAATCGCAAAAGACACAACAATATTCACTAGAACATCATACAAAACAATTGAAACAGACTTACAGAAACATCAAACCATAATGACAACACATAAAAGGAAGGAGACCAATGTGCACCAGCCGCCGACTTTGGATGGCCATCTGCTGTCAGCAAAGGGTGTTGTTATCCGGATTACGTGTGCACAACCTTCCCACTTATCCGGATATAAAGAGGTCTCCATAGACTCACAATTGTTGTATAAACATAAAACTTCTCACTGTAAGGTGACATCACAAACAAGATAGTTAAACGCAGCGGCCTCTTGTAACACAGATTCTAAGTAAATGGATCTAAAAAATTCTATGGCATATGGAATTAGTATCTGCTCTGCTGGCTGACGCGAGATCAAGATTAATCACCTTAGAAGTCTGATCAACTTTCAGATAGGACAGAGAATCAGGAACCAGTCTTCTCTGCCGAGATTTGAACAAGGCCTGTCATGGAGTCCAGTCGTCACGGTTGGCCAGTGTGCAACGTTCGAAAGACATTGGTAAAGAACTGTGGATTGGTCCAGTTCAGAATAGTTGTAAAATTTTCAAAAACACTTTACAAGTTTATTTTATCTAAATCTTTGACCCCGATAAGTTTTTATTTTTTGTAATTTGTATATTTTTATCATGGGAGTCCGAAACATTGGAGCAAGCTCCAGCGTATCTGATGAGCTGAGAGATGTAAATGCGATGGCAATCTTGGAACATCGCCATCAATCCAAGGAAAATTAACGATGTTGAAGCCACTTGCACGCTGACTGACTGTGAAGACGGGGCTCCATGACGGGCCCTCTTTAGAGAAGACGGCCCAACCACCTGTCCTCTCTGAATGTCAGTCGAAGTCCTCGGATGATAACATACATGAGCTCTCTACAGCCGGCATAGCACAGATTGTATAACGCATGCCCTCTTTTTATATCCATTTACATATTCATCTGTGTTGCTTGGGCCCCTGTGTTTTGCGGTCTGGATTGTATGTGGTCATTTGACAGTGAGGAGGTTGTTTTACACCACAATTGCACGTTCTTCGAGACCTCTGATTAATCGGAAAAGTGGGAGGGTTGTGCGCACGTTATCCAGGATAACCACACCGTCTGCTACTGACGTGGCAGATGGCCGTCCTAAGTCGGCACCGTTTGACCATTGGTCTCGTTGGTTTATGTGCAGTAATTTGTGTTTTATGTTTTTCTGTGATTTGACGTTCCTTGTACCACTGCGTCTCTTTCTGTGCGTGTCTTCTTTGTGTTTTACAGTGGGTGTTTTGGGAGGTTGCTGTTGGTGCTGCTACTAGGTGTTGGTGGAGATCCCCTCCTTTCTTTTTGAAGTCCTATTTTAATGTTTCTATATCGTATTTGACGTTCCTTTCCCTTTTAAGTTTATTGCTGTGCATATCTACCATTGGGTGTTTTGCTGTGGGTGCTACAAAACGTGTTGTTGATCCCCTAATTTCTCCCATGAAGCTGCATATTTATATCGCATCTGAATAGATATCACCACTCTTGCTTCCTGATGTTTAGTAAAGAAGTACAAAATTGCCTTGTAGCAGGCAAACTAAGAATAGTTCACTAGTTTTGGTCAAATCGTAGATTTTTCTTTTCTTATGTAGTGTAGTAAGCGAAAAAAGTGTGTATATGTAAGCCTTTGTACAATGTACAATCTCTTGATAAATTTATTTAAAAAAAAGATCATCATTGACCTTCTTTTATGCGGATCTACAACAACACTCGGTTGCAACACCCACAGCAAGACCCTAAAACACCCAATGAAAAAAAAAAACACATAGCAGACACTCATAGAAAGAGACGTAAATGACACAAAAGAAGGGAGGGGATTTTACAAACAAAAAAACCCCCGATGTGAAAATACAAAAACAAGCACAACAAGAGACGAAAAATAGACATACGCCATGTAAACACCTAACACAAAAGACTGCACATAAACCAACGATACAAACGGGAATCCGGTGCCGTTATTGATGGCAAAATTTGCTGGAAAGTTTGTCTTTTGTGGAAGAATTCAATGGTCCGCATGCGTTAATTTGGATAAAACGTTTATGACAAATTTTTCATCCAAGTTTACGCATGCGGTCATTGCTAATTTAATAGAAATATGTAATTTTTGCATCAATATCGCGGAAATTGACCTATTTTTGTGTATTCAAAGGGCTAAAAGCTATTGATAAACGCAATGTTTACAGAAGATTAATTCATGATTCAGTAGAGAACGATCACAGTTAAAATTTCTATGAAGTACAATGTTCAAAATTAGCGCAAATATCGGGTTTGGCCCTACCCCTTTGTAAGGAGATTTGTGCAGTTTGGTATGCAGTACTGTAGAAAGATCCAATTTAGTATTAGGAATGTTGAATGAAGAAATTTCACTGTGATGTTGGCTGAAAGACACTTTCATTTTGATATAAGTATTTGGACACGAAAGTTCCGAAACCAAAGTTGTTATGTAGTAACGTTTTCAAATGATTATGGTGTTGTTGGCTCCTTCATCTGCAGGCGCGAAGACATGGAACTGCCTGTATTGAATAATTGAAAAGTCACATGTAACAAAATGACCAGCTGGTTAATATAGATATTCAGAAGTTGCAAATTCTCAAGACGCAGGACATGATTAAAGTATTTTAGGCTCTTCTATAACTTTAACTATAACTTTAACGAAATTTCGAATACGTTTCTTATTCTTCAAATAGACATAGCCTCAGACAGTGCATGTATTTTAGATATCGTTTTCATTTTCGTACGTGAACATCGACGGCGGGTGAGACTGGCCAACAGGGGATGCTTCCCGGGCACCTGGTCCGTCCTCTGACTTGCTGGGAGTCCGTTGATGTTCAGTTTGGTGCTCTATTCTTGAACTCATTTGTAACAAATAAGAGGAGGTTCTTAATTCTCAAAATATTGAGAAATGGTGCTTTGTAGGCAATGATCCCTAAAAATATAAGAGATGTTTGGAAGATTAAAATCTTTCGTTCAATGGAATTTTTATGAATCGTCTTTTATTATAGGTGTTTTTAATAACAGTATAAAGATTATTCTCTATGAATACGACAATGATATTTAGTTTGAATCAATTACTGTTTCATGTGCTTCATCCAAGCTAGATTTCAAATGAACTGTTGGGACTGATGAGAGAGCAGGTAGCAGTTCGTGTGTGCTACCGTCGCGTACTATGATCATTTGATCGTTGAGCGTACGGTGTACTCTAGCTCTTTTTCTGAGTTTTTGGTTACGTCTTTTTCCCGTTTAGTGTTTGGGCGGATTGGAGAGACATCACTATAAGTGAAGGCCGAGGAAATGTTTCCTTGTCCAAACATTTGATAGTTTAAACCAAAGGGGATGAGTGTTGAGTCTAGTGATCCAGGAGAGTTCAGCTTGTAGTCGGTGGTTTTTCTTTTTTTTTTTTGTTTTTTTGTTTTGTTTTTTTGTTCTGTTTTTTTTTTTTTTTTTTTGATTTCAGATTTACTTTGATTTTTGAGTTTTGGAAAAGACTGAACCGAAATTAAAGTTATATCCGTAATTGAAAGCTATATCTAACGAAGTGATTGTAAAGGAAATTTAATCGTTTTTATGTGACGCGAGTTTCTGACCTGATACCAATGACTTCGAAAACAAAATTTTAAGGCCTGACCTGTTTCCCCGACATATTGGGCGCCACATCCCCTTGCGTTTCACGTAATAACACATGGTTACAGTTCCCATAGCAAAACACCCAATGCAAAAACACAAAGCAAACACTCACAGAAAGAGACGTAAAAGGAACAAGGAACACAAACTCTTACCATAGAAACACGAAACACAAAAGACCACACATAAACCAACGGGAACAATGGGCAAACGGTGTCGACTTCGGACGGTCATCTGCCAAGCAAGTTGCAGA
Source organism: Pinctada imbricata (assembly GCA_033119305.1). Classification (NCBI taxonomy): domain Eukaryota; kingdom Metazoa; phylum Mollusca; class Bivalvia; order Pterioida; family Pteriidae; genus Pinctada; species Pinctada imbricata. The sequence continues at coordinate 30,975,158 of VSWD01000009.1, forward strand.
CGATGTAGTTATCCGGATTACGTGTTTTTATATTGCAAAATACGTTTATTTGTGAGGGTTTAGATCTATATAATACAGCCGAACTAATTTTACAAAATGACTTTGGACTACGAAATAAAGCATAAACTATTAATATTCTAGTACTCTTATTCCACAATAGACTGTTCATGTGCAGGATAATTTCATTACGAATGATATCATCGCAATTACGAATCCAATTCATTATGCTAGTACATTGAAGACCTTTATGAGAGGCTTTATAAGAAAGAGTCATTTTATGTGTATAGATCTCCACATCTGATATGTATATTTTTCGTATACAGTTTCCGTAAGTGTACTTGTACTGCGTTCCGGTCTCATACATGCACAAGTATAAAGGCTATTTAAAACACCGATATACCTTGGACCTTAATCCTATTGATCTTTGGCCCAATTATCGGCCTCGCTATATGAAGGTCTATATAAAGGATTCATAGTCATCAGCCCGCGTAGCTCAGTCGGTAGAGCATCAGACTTTTAATCTGAGGGTCTTGGGTTCGAGTCCCAACGTGGGCGATCTTTTTTCATTATAAACTCTTCTGAAATTCAATTATTATAAAGAATAATATTTACTCCTAAATACAGTATACATTAAAGTGTATTTTGTAAACGTGTACCTGGACCGGTAATCACAGGCAACCTTCAGTTTTAATAAATGCAAATTTCGAAGCATAAAATGTTCAATGTTTATCCGTGGTCAATTTTAACTTACCATCAAAAACTCTTTTACATGTATAGAAAAAAAGAAAGGTTCTGCAGCATGACCACCCTGCACTCACCCAGCGAATCAAACCCACAAGAAAGTGACACATAAATGACATCATACAAAATTACAAATCGCAAAAGACACAACAATATTCACTAGAACATCATACAAAACAATTGAAACAGACTTACAGAAACATCAAACCATAATGACAACACATAAAAGGAAGGAGACCAATGTGCACCAGCCGCCGACTTTGGATGGCCATCTGCTGTCAGCAAAGGGTGTTGTTATCCGGATTACGTGTGCACAACCTTCCCACTTATCCGGATATAAAGAGGTCTCCATAGACTCACAATTGTTGTATAAACAAAAACTTTTCACTGTAAGGTGACATCACAAACAAGATAGTTAAACGCAGCGGCCTCTTGTAACACAGATTCTGAGTAAATGGATCTAAAAATTATATGGCATATGGAAACAGTATCTGCTCTGCTGGCTGACGCGAGATCAAGATTAATCACCTTAAAAGTCTGATCAACTTTCAGATAGGACAGAGAATCAGGAACCAGTCTTCTCTGCCGAGATTTGAACAAGGCCTGTCATGGAGTCCAGTCGTCACGGTTGGCCAGTGTGCAACGTTTCGAAAGACATTGGTAAAGAACTGTGGATTGGTCCAGTTCAGAATTTTCAAAAACACTTTACAAGTTTATTTTATCTAAATCTTTGACCGATAAGTTTTTATTTTTTGTAATTTGTATTTTTTTATCATGGGAGTCCGAAACATTGGAGCAAGCTCCAGCGTATCTGATGAGCTGAGAGATGTAAATGCGATGGCAATCTTGGAACATCGCCATCAATCCAAGAAAAATTAACGATGTTGAAGCCAAAGTCTTCTCTTTTGTCGTATACCATTGTCTGAATTTCTCCGTCATTAATTTTGATATCAAGATCAAAAGTAGTGTAGCAATATCATCTGCGTTTTCTTTACTGAATGTTTACCTTTGTGGATAAATTTGATTTTTGGTCAAAATGTAGATTATCAATATTCAAAATATTATCAAGATACCTAGAGCTGCCGTTTAAACATTTCAATAATGTCGAAGGGTTCCAACTCTATGACAAATATGGATAATGACCATATCCCTGTCTACAGTACAAAATCGACAATTCAGAAAATCAGAAACCGAAGGCATACAAAACCAGGATAAAACAGGAACCAAAGCAAACAAAAACAAAAACCTCCACCATATGAAAAGAAGCGAACTCCCGATATGAGAGTGAGACCAGGTGCCCAGGAAGAGTAAGCATCTCCTGCTTGCATGCAACACCCGTCGCTTCAATTCGGTAGAACTGTCACATCCGGTTACTTCCAGTTTGGAAGATATAGAGTACAATCTTTGGTTGGATGGTTCAAATGGTCTATGACAGAATATCATCCACCATTCTGGATAGTGGGACATCATAGTGTATGACGAGTTCCCCATATCGACCGTAGAACTTTCTCAGTGACGATGTTAGTCGGTCACAAACATATCCCTGACTGAGAAGCTTATCTGAAAGACGCCTAGCTCTTAGAACAAAATCCGTATATTTGGTACTTGCTCTGGCATAGCGTATCAACTGAGATATGAACACGCCATAAGCAGGCGATGAAGGGATGTTGCTACTCAGAAAAGGAAAGTTCGTAATGTTGAAATTGAAGTCGTCACGTTTGTCATAGAGTGAGGTGTTCATGTGACCATCAGTGTCGTAGGACAACATTATGTCCAAATAGGATGCTGAATTATTTGTCTCTGTAGTTTCTTTGACTTCAAGCTCCGAAGGATAGATACTGCTCAGGTAATCCGCGAATTTTGGATTATTGATGGACAACACATCGTCTATGTATCTGTAAGTGAAGTTGAAGTCAGAAGCTAAGTATCTTTTCCCTTCAGAGACCAAAGATTGAATGAATTCAGCTTCGTACGAGTAAAGGAAAATGTCGGCAAGGAGTGGGGCACAATTGGTCCCCATTGGAATTCCGACAATTTGCTGGAAGACCTTTCCTCCAAACATCACAAAAATGTTGTCGATCAGAAAGTTTAACATCTGAATAATGTCTGTTTCAGTGTACTTATTTTCAGAATCTGACTTTTCTTTTACAAAGTAGGTTTTGTCATAGTTAACAACAATAAATTTGTATTTGCGATTACCGTTCTTACTTGTAAACGCATTACTTATAATTTTTGCGAGTCTTTCTTTCAATTTAGAATGTGGCATTGTAGTGTAAAGTGTCGAAAAATCAAAGGCTTTGATCGAATGGACTCTACTAAAATGAGTGGATTTCAGATGTTCTAAAAGTTCCTTCGAATTCTTTAAAATCCACATCTGGTTGATACCACTGCGAGAATATACTGTCGAACAATATTTTTGTAGCCCAGATTTGATTTCAGATAAAACTTTGGTAAGTAAGATCGATACAGATTTGGTAGAACATTTTGAGGAACCAGCGATGAAACGTTGTTTGTACGGATTCTTATGCATTTTAGGTATGCAGTACAAGTATGGTAAATCTAAATCTAAATTGGTAGTGTCGAAGCCAAAGGAAGCAAGAGCTGATTTGTGGTTATCTATTATTTCAGAGGCAGAAAGGTTTGTTGGGGTGTAAGTCGGATTTCCAGGTGTCGAATTTAAACCCAACTCTTTAACTAGACTGTCGAAATAGTACTTTTTGCAAGTAAATGTGTAATTATTTGATGCTTTGTCCGCTGGTGTGATGACATAATGTTCTTGGAGGTAGGTAAGTTCTGTGATAACATCAGGGTCTTTAAATATAGACACGAATCTGGTGTTCACAGTTGATTTTAATCGGTTAATTCTAGATAAAAGTAACCCTCTGATTGATTTTATCCATTCGGAAAGGGTGTCGAGCTGTACATCCTCTTTCTTTGCCCAACGTCTGGCATATTCCTCACAAGAGTCCATAATAATTTTGACATTTTGGTTCCATGTAAAGGACATACTTTCTCTGTATTTGGGACCCTTTTTTAACAATTCTCTCAACTTGTCGTTCTTGACTATACTAAGGACACCAGTAATAACGTGCCCACAAGGAGAGTAGTCGAAATCCGATGAAGAACATTCGCAGGGAAGTGGATATAGTGAGGGATTACTTAAATCAATACACTGCAGGAATCGTTTGTAATTGTAAATTTTAGATGCAACTGTTGGTGTGTAGCTATAGGAAATACAAGGAGTTTCTTTTCTTTTGAAATATGGTGGGATTTTTTCTGTGACAGTTTTGTGATTCAAAATTTGACCAAGATTCAAGTTATCAATACCTTTGTTTGCAAATCTTACTTTAATGAAAGGGCGGTTTGTTTTCTCCTCTGATTTATCTGATCTAACTGCTTGAAATAAACGAAAAGTAGAAATGTCCAAGATGACTCCTTGTAGTCTGTATTCTGGGGAACGTGTATCGGTATATGCGAGATCCTTCGTATAATCGTAGATTTCGTGTAACTTCCGTAAAGGAACAGAGTATAATTTGGTACGAATATAATGCAGGCCTAGAGGCTCATTCAAAAATGGAACCAAGTCATCGAAGGAGAAACTATGTATCTCAGGCCTATTATATTTTCGAATGCCATGACGTCGAGGTCTTCTTTGTGATCTGTTGAATAAGCTAGTCACATTTACCGATTGACAACCGGGACTTGTTAAGTTTCCTATAGTGCTGATGTTATCGTTGCACCCATAGGGCGCTGCAGTGTTAAGATTTTTTATCCAGAACTCTTCTCTGTTGCGACGGAGAGGTGTGCTCAAATTGGGATTGTTTGTGGGGTGATATATTTTCTCCAGGATTCTGACTCTTATCGATAAAACAGAATGATCCGCCTGGTCAAAATGTCGGTAAAGGAGTTGACTTTCTTTATTATTTATTTTTGACCGGTGTCCTGACATTCTTTTTCGGAGCTGGCCTTTGGTTTCGCCCACATAAATCAATCCACAAAGTGAGCACTCTATTCCGTACACAACATTAGATGTCATGCAGTTAAGGTTTTCAAACCTATGCGTGTTAAATGTTTGTTTTGTGAGATTACTTGAGAATGAAGGGTCTGTTATTAGGATGTTACAAGTTTTGCAGTTCTTCACGCCACACTTAGAAATTGAGCAATCGCTTGGTGAAAAAAGGTGCTCTTTAAGTATATCGACCACTTCAATCTTACAGGGCTTGATTTTAATATACCCATCTGCATGTTTATACCAAAACTCATGGTTGTTACTAACTACAAATGTTTCATATCTAATGTTGTGTAAGCTAATTCTAGGGACACCTAAGTTACCTGTTGCGTATGTGTCCGTAGACGCAACAGGTTGGGGCCTTTTTATAGTGGGCGACGCCCCAGCCACTTTGTAGGTCTCTTGCGTTCTATCCATTTAAGCAAAAGACTGCTCGACAAGTGCCCTCGGGGACAATTTGTCCACCAGCAGAGACACATGAACAGTGGTAAAAATGACAAATATGGATAATGACCATATCCCTGTCTACAGTACAAAATCGACAATTCAGAAAATCAGAAACCGAAGGCATACAAAACCAGGATAAAACAGGAACCAAAGCAAACAAAAACAAAAACCTCCACCATATGAAAAGAAGCGAACTCCCGATATGAGAGTGAGACCAGGTGCCCAGGAAGAGTAAGCATCTCCTGCTTGCATGCAACACCCGTCGCTTCAATTCGGTAGAACTGTCACATCCGGTTACTTCCAGTTTGGAAGATATAGAGTACAATCTTTGGTTGGATGGTTCAAATGGTCTATGACAGAATATCATCCACCATTCTTGAAGAAAATTCCATACCAATTTCCATGCACCAGTCACGCGTTTCGAATATCAAATTCTCATCAGTGATGCTTCTAGCGGAGCCACCAAAAATCATTTCAGTAGCGCCCTCTTTAATTTTGTTTAGTCGTCTCGAGTTTTTGCAGATTTTGCATGAATTCTCTTTCGTATGTGTGTAAAACAAATCTGCAACCAGAGGCGCACAATTAGTACTCAAAGGAATTATCCTAAATTTTACAGAGAACAAATGAATCATGAATCGGAATCATGAATATAGACAAAACTATATACCTAGTAAGAAATTCAAAATCTCTTATCGAAAAATCATCTAACCAAAGGGCATACAAACCAGAACTAAGGCAAAGGCACAGAAATATAAAAATCTACCACATGAAGAGAAGTAAAATCCCTGCGAAGGAGTGAGATAAGGAGCTCAGAAAGAGAGAGCATCTCCTGCTTGCATGCAAAACCTGCCATTTCGGTAGAAAGGTCACAATCGGTAGCTATCACGAAGGAAGACAAAGTTTAACGTATAAATTGTTAAGTCATGGCACAAAAGGTCTTATTCAAGGTCTAAATTATATCAATTAGCATCAAAGATGGTTCAAATGGTCTATGACAGAATATCATCCACCATTCTTGAAGAAAATTCCATACCAATTTCCATGCACCAGTCACGCGTTTCGAATATCAAATTCTCAACAGTGATGCTTCTAGCGGAGCCACCAAAAATCATTTCAGTAGCGCCCTCTTTAATTTTGTTTAGTCGTCTCGAGTTTTTGCAGATTTTGCATGAATTCTCTTTCGTATGTGTGTAAAACAAATCTGCAACCAGAGGCGCACAATTAGTACTCAAAGGAATTATCCTAAATTTTACAGAGAACAAATGAATCATGAATCGGAATCATGAATATAGACAAAACTATATACCTAGTAAGAAATACAAAATCTCTTATCGAAAAATCATCTAACCAAAGGGCATACAAAACCAGAACTAAGGCAAAGGCACAGAAATATAAAAATCTACCACATGAAGAGAAGTAAAATCCCTGCGAAGGAGTGAGATAAGGAGCTCAGAAAGAGAGAGCATCTCCTGCTTGCATGCAAAACCTGCCATTTCGGTAGAAAGGTCACAATCGGTAGCTATCATGAAGGAAGACAAAGTTTAACGTATAAATTGTTAAGTCATGGCACAAAAGGTCTTATTCAAGGTCTAAATTATATCAATTAACATCAAAGAAGAACCTATCAGTGATTGTCTCAAAGTCGTGAAGGTCAGCAAAAATCATTAGACTTTCCATTGGAACAGTTGCGAACGTCGGATTGAACAACAATCCGAAGTGAGACCATGCATCACCCTCCACAACAAATCCGTGAAAACTCGTTAAATTCGTTGATTGTCTCGATGTACATAAAGGTTAATTTGTCTTGCTTAGTGATGAACAAGCAGCTTACTTGCAAGCCGTCTAACTCTAACAATGAAGACTTTATATTTGGTACACGCCCTGGCGTACCGTATTAGCTGAGAAACAAAAACGCCATAAGCAGGAGAGACGGAATGTTGCTACTCATGAAAGGGAAGTTAGTTATGTGGAGGCTGAAATCATCACGTTTGTTATACATTGAGGTGTTTTTAAAAATGGCCATTAGCGTCGAAAGATAGAAGTATACCCAATAATACAGAAGTTTTCCAACTCAATATCTTCCCGAAGAAAACTTCAAACCAATTAATTATGCACCACACAGGTGTTTCGAATATCAAATCCTCATCAGTGATGCTTCCATCCAGAGTGATTTTAGACACAACCAAATTAAATTTTGTAGCGCCCTCTTGCTATACCTTTTTTAAATTAAATTTGCGCAATTTGCAGAGAGTATGCGGCTCCACATTTCCTGTAGGTTCGATTCAGTAGCATATCCAAATAAAATCTATTTTCAAAATAGTCAGTACGAACCGGAACTGCCGCTCTCGGTTGCTTCCATGAGGATAGATAATATTCTCATGAACTGCAACCTTGCAAAGTGTGAACTCTATGATGAAACATATTCTTATTGCATCTGAGACGATATCACCAATTATCCCACTGAAGTATGGTCTTACGCCTCAAAGAAAAGTTTTAGGCAGCAAATTGTTTACAATAAGGTCCATTTGTTATATGAACGGGGAACTTTTAACCATCGTTGTTCCAAGTGGAGCTCGTAAAAAAGTTCCCCGCGTCTTCAAATTCAATAGCATCATTTATAAACGGATAAATTTGCAGCATGGACCAGCCATGCACGTTTCGGGTACTCAACCCTCGTCAGTGATCCTCAATCTAAACAATGTAATATGGCCAAAGAGGGTGAAAATTATTATGTCAGAAAGGTACCGAAAGATGTAGCAGGATGGGTGGGATATTTTCCCCTCCTATGGTGGAGGTTTTTGTTTTTGTTTGCTTTGGTTCCTGTTTTATCCTGATTTTGTATGCCTTCGGTTTCTGATTTTCTGAATTATCGATTTTGTACTGTAGACAGGGATATGGTCATTATCCATATTTGTCATTAGCACTTTCTTTATAGAAATGACCTCATACAATAAATGTATTTTATATACTGTTTTCATATTCGTGCATGAACATCGACGGCGGGTGCGGGTACCTAACAAGGGAATTCTTACTCCTCCCGGGCACCTGGTCCCACCTCTAGCTTGATAGGGGTCCGTGGATGCTCAAGTTAGTGCTCTATTGTGAGTGCTGTTGAGATTATCATGATCTTCTTTAACTCAGTTGTCCGTCATGATCTTCTTTAACTCAGTTGTGTCATACTTATGCCCTTTGCCGTGTGGAGCTCGTAAAAAGGTTCCCCACGAGGAATTTGACTATGTGTTTGGAATATTTTCCCCTGACATTGTCGCGACAGCACTTTCTTTATAGACATAACCTCATACAGTGCATGTATTTTAAATATTGTTCTCATTTTCGTGTGTGGACATCGACGGCGGATGCGGCTAGCCAACAGGGAATGCTTACTCCTCCCGGGCAACTGGTCCTACCTCTAGCTTGCTCGAGGTCTGTCGATGCTCAAGGTGATGTTCTATTGTGAGTTCTGTTGAGATTATCGTCGTGATCTTCTTTAACTCATGCTTAAAAATGTTCTTCTCCTGCCTGTAAAGTAGAAGGCACAAAAAAGTATAAAGTGGCTTGTGCACGTATTTATCTGAGTAAAAATCCTTATTTTCTTAAATTAATAATTTTGGAGAATTTCTAAAAATAAAAGACCAATAGCCGTTTTATCTTGGATATAATATAGAAGTCACAAATGAACATTATGTATGGTACATGTACAAGAACTTATAACAGTTTTGTACGAACAATATTTCAAACAATGCACACTGACCAACTGTACCGATTGGACTCCATTTAATTGCTTACTTAGATACAATAACTTGCATCATGTTTTAACATGAATGCATCATATTTTAACATGATTCATGTGATATTTGACTGTGCTTGAATTGAACTAATCAGCTGGGTTTTCTTTTTCAAGAGTTTTTGGAATCTAGCTTGGGGATTTGCGTTTCACTTTAATTCACTGACTATCTAAATCTCATAAGAGAGGACAAGCTTATCTGAATTATCGCTTCAACTAAACGTGCACTGTACTGAATGTTTTCCGCTCGTAGGCTCACTTTTTATTTCTAATTTCTTTCAAATCAATTGAATAGTTTACCGTCTTGCTTGTGATGTTATCTTAGAAAGAAAACGTTGTTTATGTAACAATTGTGTGACTTTGTGTATCTGGACAAGTTAACGGGTTTTGCACGTTTTCGATTACCACATCATCGTACTATAAATTTCTAACGATCGCAAACTAGGGACATCAAAAAGCGATGTAAAATTGTCCTATTTTTTAGGGAAAACTCATGGATTTTTTTCATATACGGATGTGTGAATTTCTATATTTACAATTTTGATAAAGTGATACAAAATCGTATGTTTAAAAATCAAATCATACAAAAGTTACCTTCTTTTCATCACTATACCTTCCTGAACATTTCAAACCACTGCACCAGACACGTATTCATCATCAAGGGTACTTCAAGTGAAAGTTATGTTACTGATACAAATGAATTTATTTTTGAAGCGCCCTGTAATATGATTTTTTAATTGTGTGTTGCTACTTTGTTATGTATAGAATGCATGAATCCAAATTTCATGAAGGGTCGATTCTAGAACATAGTTTTAAAAAATGACAAATATGGATAATTACCATATCTCCATACAGAGTATAAAATCGATAATTCAAAAAATCATAAACCGAAGGCATACAAAATCAGGATAAAACAGGAACCAAAGCAAACAAACAAAAACCTCCATCAAATGAAAACAAGCGAACTCTCCATTATGGGGATGAGATCAGATACCCAGGAAGAGTCAGTATCTTGCTTGCATGCAACATCCGTAGCTTCAATTCGGTAGAATTGCCATATCGGTTACTTCCATTTCGGAAGATGTAAGCATATTCTGTGGTTGGATGGTTCAAATGGTCTTAGACAGAATACCATCTACCAATCTAAACAATAGGATACCACATTGTATGACGAGTTCCTCTTATCGACCGTAGAACTTCCTCGGTTACGAAGTTTGTCGGTCACAAACGTATCCCTAATTGAGAACTTAATCTGAAAGACGCATATCTCTCAGCACAAAATCTGTGTACTTAGTACTAGAACTATGACCAAAATAGTTGGACGAGTTGGTGCAAGGATGTTTACTTCCTTTAATTTCAAGTATATTTGATGATAAGTCAAAAACCAAAGTATTCTATTGTATCAAATTGATAAAAAAAAAAAGCGACAGTGTTGGAAACAAAGTTATTAATACTCTTGAAACATTGAATTGCGTGGAACGTATTAAATGATCCACACTGTGAAAGAGAATTAGTGTAGATAGTATGAAATGTGATGTGTCCCGCTCGTTGCCTTCTTGAAAAACATTTCAAACCAATTTTAAAGCACCAGTAACATGTTTCGCATAGTAAATCCTCATGATTGATGTGCAAGCCAAATTGATTTTAGAAGCGCCCTCTAGTTTTTTTTTATATCGTGTGCCTACTTTAAGAGTGCACTGCTCCAAAATTTCCGTGGGGTCGTTTCAGTAGCAAAGTTCAATGAGTAATGAGGTATTTAATTACAATAAGAAGTAATATTGACACCCTTTATTCTCAAATCCTGAGATCTAAAATGACGGCATAGTTAATTACTTATTATGGTAAAACCAATTGAATTTTTATGACGAATGGGGTAATGAAAACAAGGTTAATAGTAATGAGTACTTAGAGTTTACATTGAAGTCTCTGGGGAAATAGCTTTTGCAAAATTTATAACAGAATGTTGGGGCTTCAATGGATAATTAACTACTTAAAAATATTAATAAAGACAGGTTTCCAAACTAACAAAGTAATATAATGTCATTTTTATGAGGTATCAAAAGAGAACTTCTTTCATGCAACAGAGATGGAAATAGATGTAATTAATACACCGGAAAATGTTTCACTGCTCCATACTGCAAAATAAAATAAATGTAGATTAAACACAAACGAGATTTAACGTAGATATTTCCAACTCGTTTGAAAATTGGCCGTCATACTTTTGAAATTGTAAAGAACGTTCATATAAGAGAATTAAGATAGATAGCATAAACGTAGCTAGTTTTGGCTCACCTGAGCGTAGCTCAAGTGAGCTATTGTCATAGCGCACCGTCCGGTATCCGTCGTCTGTCGTAAACTTTTCGACTTCTTCTCCAGAGCCACTGAACTCAAAAAGTGAATGATTTTACACACTCATTTACTGCATGTTTATCATATTTAAGTTACTAAATGCTTTGATATGTATTTTATACTAAAATTTTAATTTTTTGATTTTTTAAGGAATTTTTTTCTTTTAAAAAGTAAGGGGGGTTATTTTCATACATATTCAACGTCTTCTCCAGAACCTCTGAAGGGATTTTGATGAAACTTGGTAGGAATGAAGTCTCATGGTCCCCTACAAGTGCTCTTGTTTTTCGTCCGGATCAGTCAACAGGTGGCGCCACATCAGGCAAAAGTAGGTCACGGGGGATACCCTCCTTTGACAAACTTCTTCTTCAGAACGGAAGCACGTATCGGCAAACCGAAAGCATCAGGATGATCTAGAGAGATGTGTTAAGAAGTGTTGTTGTTTTTGGTTCCACTCCAGAGTCAAATTTTTGACGCGTTTTTGACGTCTTTTCGGACTTTGTCAGAAATGCACATTTTTGCACTATTTCTTTAAATAACTCAATAAGTGTATGATTTTACACACTCATTTACTGCATATTTATCATATATGAGTTACCAAATGCTTTGATATGTATTTCATACTAAAATTTTAATTTTTTGATTTATCATGATTTTTTTTCTTATGTAAAAAGGAAGGGGGGGGGGTGATTTTCATACATATTCAACTTCTTCTCCTGAACCACTGAAGGGATTTTGATGAAACTTGGTAGGAATAAAGTACTCATGATCCCCTACAAGTGTTGTTGTTTTTCGTCCGGATCCGTCAACAGGTGGCGCCACCACAGTCAAAAGTAGGTCACGAAGGGTACCCTCATTTGACAAACTTCTTCTTCAGAACGGAATCATGTATCAATAAAACGAAAGAATCAGGATGATCTAGAGAGATGTATTAAGAAGTGTTGTTAATTTATTTTCCACTCTGAAGTCAAGTTTTTTCCATTTACAAACTTCTTTCTGTTTGATATGCTTAGTAAACGAAGTTTTTAGGTGAGCGATTGTGGTCCTCTTTGACCTCTTGTTTTCTTAGAGCTTTACCAATAACAGACGGTCGCTGGACGACGAAGTACGTCCGAACGAAACGAGACGAAGCTCACCATACATAAGGGGTCGAGTATAAAAGAACATGATATATATCTTTCAAAACTTAAATAAAACTCTATTAAGACATGTATTTAGTCATGTTTTTATTACTGACTGCAGTACTAATAGTGTTTTGTTTAAAAATTAAAAGATATATCGTGAATTTTATACACGACCCCTTATGTTTGGTGAGTTTCGTCGCTTTTCGTTCGGACGTACTTCGTCGTCCAACAACCGTCACAGAAGATCGTGGATAAAGTCCTTGATTGTGAAATTATGTATAAACTTTGATAATTCTTACAGCAACTAGATTTTACTCTGGAGCAAATTTAAATTGTTCATAAGCATGATATGCTATTATAAAAGGACTTTTTAGCAAATTGTGATTGCCAGTCAAATTAATGAAGATGGAACATTGACGACGAGCCGCAGTAGACCGATATGTGAGCCTTTATTCGAGAATCGAGTCGTGTTAGAAATATAAGGGATGATTGATATGTTGTGAGACTCGTATTTAAGGATTTGAATTTTGTCAGACATTTTGCATTATTTTTTCTGCATAATCCCCTTCAGTATATATACACTTTTGCCATAGGTGTTTAGGGGCCTTAATGCCACTTTTAAAATTGCAAAGAACTCCTAATCTTGACTACTGGTCAGAAAGCCATCCTCTGCAAGTATGACGTCATCATCGGACTGAAAGTGGATGACAGATATAGCTGCTTTCAGTTTTGGGAATGGATGAAAGTTTGATGAAGCAAGATTTGGTGAATAAGGCGGATGTTCAATCAAATTAAAGCCATAATCATGAATGGCAGTGACAGACTTGTGAACAGGAGCATTGTCCTGATGTAACAACACACCTTTAACTGGTGAGTTTTCCGCGGCGTTTAAGTTAAATTGTCAATATTGAAATATATGTTCTATAGTACCATTTTTGTTGTACTCGACACGTGTTTCGCTTATTTTAATCCTCGTCAGTAGTTTTTCGTGCCAAACAATTTAAATAAAGCTGAAATATTTTCCAGTAGCTGTGTCAGGAGTGAAACATACGGTGTGCCATTGCATGATTGTTTGTCCTTTTTGGAGATAATTTTTCGGCAGAATACCTTCTGTATCCCAGAAAACAGGCCCATAACATATCAATCAGCACTCGTAACTACTAGCTAGCCTTGGTTTATTGTCCAGTAATAAAAAATTGTTGTTCGGTGATAATTTGATTGGTCATGCGATTCGGGGAATTACTGGACAATATTCAACGGCTAGCTCGTTGTTATTTCAATTCTAAAACATTCTGATTATAGCAGACGATAAGTAGTGTTGCTGTAGTATATATGTAGTTTATAGAAAATGACAGGTCTTCAGAAAACCAATTACCGAGTATGCACGTGAGTAGGCGTAGCTTATCTGACAATGAATGTGTTGGATAATAGACCGCGGGTTAGCTCTAAAGCACATATAGGGAGAAAATGTCAAGTCATATTTGAATGAAATCTCAAGTCGTATTAGAATGAAAGATCCACATCAGGCAATGATATGTACATTTTCTATAACATGCCAGTGACTTGTATTGAAATCCGGTTTCATGTATGTATATAAAAGGTATTTATATCAGAAATTGACTTTTAGACTTGAACTTTTAGTCCTATTGAACGTTGGTCCATTTATCGTTCTACCTATGAAGTTATACATTTACTTCTCTCAGTCTGCGTAGCTAAGTCGGTAAAGCACCAGACTTTTAATCTGAGGGTCTTGGGTTCGAGTCCCAACGTGGGCGATCTTTTTTTAATCATAAAAGCATCTCAATTGATCTCTCTTTTTTTGAAGTGTAAAAGATTACTTGAAATTTAAGCAAACGTCCACTGTGTCCTTGATCTTAAAGGGGAAAGTTTGAAGATCCTTAGGTGATTGCTACGCCTTCTATGCCCCTTTTACAAGCATTTTAGGCCTAATTCCACTGACCTTCGGCCTTGATATTCAATATGGTCAACAAAATGCATTTCAAAACACATAAACCAACGAGACCAATCGGCAACCAGTACCGACTTAGGACGGCCATCTACCGCGCAAGTAGCAGACGGTCTGGTTAACTTTTCCATACTTCCGAGGGCCCGACCTTTCCTCTCTGAATCTCAGTCGGACTCCTCAGGTGATCACATGCGTAAGCTCGCTACAGTTGGCAGAACACGAACTAAATTTCGTATGCCTTCTGTTTCTATATCCATTTATATATCCACCTGTGTTTCTTGGGCTTCTGCGTTATGCTGTCTGTCTGTATGTTCATCTCACAGTTACAAAACGTCAGAGGTTATTTTACACCACAATTGTACGTTCTTCGAGACCTCTGAGTAGTCGGAAAAGTTGGGGGATGTGCGAACGTAATCCGGATAACTTCCGTGGCAGATGACCGACCTAAGTTGGCACTGGTTGCTTATTGGTCTCGTTGGTTTATGTGTTGCCTTTTGTGTTTTATGTTTCTATGGTGTGAGTCAGGATCTTCTTTATCTCATTGATTTTCCTTGTCAATCTTTCTGTGTGTGTCTGCTCTGTTTTTGCATTGGATGTTTTGGATTTTTGCTGTGGGTGCTGCAGCCTAGAGTTGTTGGGGATCTCTTTTGTTTTGTCACACAAAAGAAAATCTGGACAAACAGCTGGAGACAATTGAGTTAAAGAAGATCCTGACGATAATCTCAACAGCACTCACAATAGAGCACCAATTTGAGCATTGACGGACCCCTACATTGACAATGACACAGTTCCAACGAAACACCAAGGACAACTTTTTTAATGGAATATATCCATTGCAAGTGCGGAAGGGATTGTCGGGAGTTCGCTTCTTTTCATATGGTGGAGGTTTTTGTCTGTTTGCTTTGGTTCCTGTTTTATCCTGATTTTGTATGCCTTCGGTTTCTGATTTTCTGAATCATCGAATTTGTTCTGTATACAGGGATATGGTCATTATCCATATTTGTCATGCATTAGAACAAAGGAGAGGATCTCCAACAACACTAGGTTGCAGCACCCACAGCAAAACCACAAAACACCCAATGCAAAAACACAAAGCAGACAAGCACAGAAAGAGACGCATAAGTGACAAGGGACGTCAACGCACAACACAAAAACATCAACACAAAGGACTACACATAAACCAACGAGACCAATGGGCAACCGGTGCCGACTTAGGACGGCATCTGCCACAGAAATAGCAGAAGGTGTGGTTATCCTGGATTACGTGCGCACAACCCTCCCACTTTTCCGATAACCCAGAGGTCTCGAAGAACGTAAATTTGTGGTGTAAAACAACCTCGTCACTGTCAGATGACCACACACAAACAAGACCGCAAAACGCAGGGGCCCAAGCAACACAGATTGAACAAACATACTTAATGCCTATTTGAATGTCTCTCTTCGTATTATTTAAAACCAAAGAGAAAATGTGTCTAATTGACCCCGGTGTGAGAACCTAGATCAAGAAAATTACCATAGAATAATTGTAAGCACAGCAAGAGTTGAAGGTCTGATGTTTATGTGATGATTGTTTTGTCTTCTATGCTGTTCACGAGAAATGGACCTTTTGATACCATCTTGTTACAAATACCTTTTAATTTATACGCGCATTTCAACAAATATTCTCAAGCGGAAAGGGAGGAAATAAAAATGGTAAATGTATGTTAAACAGTCTTCAAATTCAATAGCATCATTTAAGAAAGTTAATAGAGAGGTTTAGAAGGCTAACGTGTACGGGCACGCGTACGTGTAATCTACAAGTACATCTACACGTAAAAAGTAGCAGAGGTTTAGAAAATTGACGAGTACGTGTACGTGTACTGGTGCCCTTACCGATGACGTGAAATATACATATCCAAACATATACGAGACTAATAAGTAGATATAATGTTGAATTAAAACTTATAAAATATTTTCGGTACAAGTATTCATGAAATACATCTGCTATATAAACATCGCGAGCTACACGTTTTTACGTACGTGTAGCTCGCGATTTACACGTTATTGACAACTTGTAGCGATTTCCCGTACGCAAAAATGATGACGTCATACACAGTTATTGCGTCTACACGTACACGTACCCTTACACGTAACGGTTTCTAAACCTCTCTATTATACTCAAAAATGTACAGAAAGACGTAGCAGGATTGGTGGAATATGATGCTACAGGACCCACGTTTGAGACATTTCAAGAAATTTTAAGAACTGACAATTTCGAACGCGTTTAAGAAAGGATCAACCGAAGTTGATCGAACTTGTCCACATGTGCCCTCGGAGACTCCTTGTCCACCAGCAGTGACACTCACCAAGTGGTAAAAATGTTAAACGTCATCAAATTCAAGAGCATCATCTGTCTCTTCAACGCATTTGAAATTTTCTGTTACAAAATTTCTTGAAATTTTCTGTTACAAAATTTCTTGAAATTTCTGAAACGTGGGTCCTGTAGCATCATATCCCACCCATTCTGCTACGTCTTTTGGTACATTTTGGACACAATAATTTTCATACTTTTTGGCCATATTACATTGTTTAGACTGAGGATCACTGACGAGGGTTTAGTACCCGAAACGTGCATGTCTGGTCCATGCTGTAAATTTATCAGGTTTTAAATGATGCTATTGAATTTAAAGACGTTTAACATTTAAGAACAGATAAATTTGCAGCATGGACCAGACATGCACGTTTCGGGTACTTGACTCATCAGTGACCCTCAGTCTAAACAATGTAATAAAACCAAAGAGTGTGAATGTTACTATACCAAAAAATGGCCTTAAAGACATAGCAGAATGGATGGGAAATAATGCTACAGGACCAACATTTTTAAAAAAATTCATGAAATTTTGAAAACAGAAAATGTCTAATGCGTTGAAGAAACGATCAACCAAATTTGATCGAACGTGACTATAACTAGCGAGGTTCTAAACATGACCTAGAACAGTTTACGAATTGATTTCCGACTTTTCGTACTATTGAAAGATTGTCCGTTAATCGGTTTTGACTCGGTAGTAGACTCCTCGGGTGATAACATGCATGAGCTCGCTACAGTCGTGAGAGCACGGACTATATTTGTTGTACCCCTCCCCCTTTTAAGTAAGGGTCAGGGCCGAGATCAGTTCTTTCTCTGACAATGAATAGTTTGTGGCTTTTCTCTCACTTAAAAACATTATATCTTTTGTTTTAATAATGTACAGTCACAGGTAGATCCTTTTGCAGAAATTCGGACACCTCAAAATCGTTAACCGTATCATTGGTCAAGGGATGATAACCAGATACACGTAGCTTGAATTCCTGGTCAGTCATCCGATCGATTGCTTTTGTCTTTATAATGCACACTTTCATATCAAGGTCAATCAATGAGTACTAGTATTTAAGAAAATCATTCATTTCGCTGTAGCCATGTCTGTGATGTACATGTCGACGTCTTTCTTTTGGAACTCGTTTTTATTTTCATCTTTTACGTTTTGAAAAAAAAAGATGATTCATCATTTTCTTCGTGATATCGATGTCTAGAAGGGTCAAGTCATGTTTCGTATAGTTTTTGTATTTATCCTGATATACTATATGTTTTATAAAGATACACGAGTGAGAAGAGATTTTTCGTTTTGGTTTCGTATTATTTCAACGTTTGGTAGTTTTATTTACTTTACTTCACATGTATTTTTAGTCCCCTACCGGCAACGCCGAAGGGGACTCTTAGTTTCTTATTAATGTTTCTTTCATCTAATTTGTACTTTCGGAGCCATTATTGTAAATAATGGACAGTTCAAGGTAACTTAATGGACAGCTACAGGTAAAAATTTGGACAAAAAGGATCATATTTAGACAATATTACATAGAAAGAACTGATAAGACAATGGGATGACGTCATATTCATGTTTTAATAAACGTTTACATATTTATCAGTGTTGCTTTTGCACCTGTTTTTGTTTTTTTTTTTCTATTTTTTGCTGTCTTGTTTGTGTGGTCAACTTACAATGAGGAGGTTACTTTTCACTATAATTGTGCCTTCTTTGAGACTTTTGGGTAGCTTAAAAAGCGGGAGGGATGTACGCGAGTAAACCGGATAACTACACTACTGCTGGTAGATGTCCGTACTTAGTCGTGATCTTTGGTTTATGTCTAGTCTTTTATGTTTAATGTTTCTATGTTGTGTTCCTTGTCTCTTTTGCTGTGTTTGTCTGCTCTGTGTTTTAGCATTGGGTGTTTTTCTGTGGGTGCCGCAACCGAGTGTTGTTGCAGATTCCCTCCTTTTTTCCGTTTTGCCACTTTTGCTGTGTATATCTAATCGTTTCCTTTTGGGTGCTGCATTTGAATCTTTCGGAGAATACCGCCTTCATTCGCCCGCGTAGCTCAGTCGGTAGAGCATCAGAATTTTAATCTGAGGGTCTTGGGTTCGAGTCCCAACGTGGGTGAACATTTTTAAACCATAAACACATCACTATGCATCCCTTTTTAAATAATTATATATGACCAGTTTTACATCATTTATTATCTTTATTTGAGATGATCAGTAATCAACATTTATTCCTCATGACATCTGTTTTTCCGTTTTTAAATACATGATGAGCAGATTTCGAAGTGTAAAAGTTTGACTTCGAATTTAAGCCTACGTCAACCGTGACCTTGATCTTGAAATTTGATAGGGTCCATCCTCTCCCCAGGGGAAAGTTTGATAATCCTTGGATGATTGCGATGCCCTCTATGCTATTCACAAGGATTTTAAGAATTAATACACTATGACTGACCTTCGGCATTGAAAATTCAGTGTGATCAATGTAATGCATTTCAAAATATAAGATCAAAAAGAAAGGAGATCAACAACACTCGGTTGTAGCACCCACAGCAATACACCCACAGAAAGAGACGCAAAAGGGACAAGGAACATCAACACAAACCAAAGAAACATGACCATAAAAGACCACACATAAACCAACGATACCAACTCACACCATAGAAACGTGAAACAAAAGACCACACATAAACCAACGAGACCAATGGACAACCGGTGCCTAGTACCGCCTACTTAGGACGGTCATCTTCCACGTAACTAGCAGGTTTGGACAGGGCCGGTCATTGAGTCGTGTCGTCACAGGCAGTCAGAATGTAAATCTTAAGAATGCGCTGGTAAAAGACTGTAGATTGGTCCAGTACCAATGTTTAACGTCTTCAAATTCATTAGCATCATTTTAGGGCAGATAAATTTACAACATGGATCAGATATGCATGTTTCGGGTATTTAACCCTCAACAGTGTTCCTCAATCTAAGGAATGTAATATGACCAAAATCTGTGAAAATTATATCCTAAATATACCGAAAGACGTAGCAAGATGGCTGGGATATGATGTTACAGGACCCAGTTTTAGAAATTTGAGAAAATTTTGTCTTTGTTGTTTTGATGTCATTTTTTGTGTTCCTAAAACGCCTTGTATTTTGTGAAATGATCCTACAGTCACCCGGCATGGTACTTGACCAATCTACAGCCTTAAATTAGCGTATTTTAAATCTTGCTCTCTGAATGACGATGACGAGGAGACTTCATGACAGGCCCTGTCCAAACTTCTTTAGAGAAGACAGGGCCCCGACCGAATGTCCTCTCTTAATATCAGTCGTTCTTCTCGGGTGATAACATGCATGAGCTCGCTACAGTCGGCAGCATTTACATATTTATCAGTGTTGCTTTTTGCTATCTTGATTACGTAGTCCTCTTACAGAGGAGGTTATTTTTCACTACAATTGTGCATTCTTTGAGACCTTTGGGTAGCCGAAAAGGCGGGAGGGTTGTGCGGGTATAATCCGGATAACTACTCTACTGCTGGCGTGGCAGATGACCGCGACCTTACTCGTGATCTTTGGTTTATGTATAGTCTTTTAATCGTGTTTTTAATGTTTTGTTCCTGTTTTATCTTTTGATGTGCATTTTTGCTCTGTAATTTTGCATTGGGTGTTTAGCGTTTTAAAGAGGGTGCTGCAAACGAATTTTGTTGATTTCCTTCTTTTGCAACCCTTGCTGTGAATGTCTACTCTGTGCTTTCACTTGGGGTGTTTCCTTTTGGGCGCTGCATTCGAATCTTTCGGATCTCCTTCTTCCATCAGCCCGCGTAGCTCAGTCGGTAGAGCATCAGACTTTTAATCTGAGGGTCTTGGGTTCGAGTCCCAACGTGGGCGATCTTTTTAATCATAAACGCATCTGAAAGCATCTCTTTAAAAATAATACTATTTGACCAGTTTTACACCATATTATATCTTTATTTCAGATAAGCATTTGCCTTGATTCAAATCTTCAACATTTACTTCTTATGAGAACACATGCATCCGGGCAGATAGGAATCTGCATTTCAGTTTTTTTTTTAAATAAATGATAAGCAAATTTCGAAATTTTACTTGGAATTCAAGCCTACGTCCACCGTGACTTTGATCTTGAAAATAGATAGGGCCCATCCTCTCCCAATGGGGAAAGTTACATAATCCTAGGATTATTGATATGCCTTCTATGCTTTTCATGGGGATTTTAAGTCTAAGTCCACTGGGACTGACCTTCGGCCTTGAATATTTAATATGGTCACCATAATACATTTCAATATTGAAGGTCAAAAAGAAAGTAGATCTCCAATAACAGTCGGTTCCAGCACCAACAGCTAAACACCCAATGCAGACAACGACTGAAATATTCTACGGAATACAACATATAACTTTCTCACTCGAAAATATAAACTGGACGAAAACACAGACGAAGACAATGACACATCTCCAACGAAACACTAAGGACAACTTATCTTATGAAATATGTCAAGTGTGGAAGGCATTGTAGAATGCATTTTTGGTAAGTTATAGTATCTAAGTAACGAGGACCAAACATAAAGATTAAAGCTGATTTAAATGTCTTTTTTCGTATTATTTTCAAAAAACAAGGAGGCTGTTTGGCTGATTGACCCCGGTATAAGAACCTAGATCAAGAAAATTACCATAAAATAATTGTGAATAGTGTAGAAGCAGAAGGTTTGATGTTAATATGATAATTGTTTTGTTTTCTAAGCTGTTCATGAAGTTTTCCTTTTGATACCACCTTGTAAAAAACGCCTTTGAATTAGTACTCGCATTTCAACAAATATTCTCAAGCGGAAAGGGAGGAAATAAAAATAGTGAATGTATGACTATTAAACGTCTTCAAATTCGATAGCATTATTTAAGAATGTATACGAATTGACTTTCGACTTTTCGTCCTATTGATCGTTGGTTCATTAATCGGTTAGGACTTCTTGGTTTATGCGTAGTCTTTGTTGTTTTGATGTCATTTTTGTGTTCCTCAAACGCCTTTTATATTGTGAAATGATCCTACAGTCACTCGGCGTGGTACTTGACAAATCTACAGCGGAGGTTAACATCTTAGCAACACCCCCAATGCTATTTTGAACATAGATTTTATTTGGTTATGCTACTGCATCGACCCTACAGGAGATTTGGAACCGCGCCCTCTCTGTTATTTAAATGCACCATTTAAAATCAAAGGGCGCTTCTGACATGAATTATGGCGGCTCCTAAAAATCACTTTGACTTTAAGCATCACTGATGGCGATTTAATATCCGAAACACGAGTCTAGTGCATGAAAATTGGTTATGAGAAATTTTCTTCAATAAGGTATAAGAGTTAGAACACTTCCGTATTACTCATGACGGGCCCTCACCAAACTTCTTTAGAGAAGAAAGGGCCCCGACCACACGTCCTTCTTAATGTCAGTCGGGCTCCTCGGATGATACATGAGCTCGCTACCGTCGGCATAGCACGGACTGCATTTCGTACACCCCCTTTTATATATCCATTTACATATTTATCAGTGTTGTTTTGTACCTGCTTTTTCCTGTTTTGTTTGTGTGGTTACCTTACAGATGTTATTTTTCATTACAATTGTGCGTTTTTTAATACCTTTAGGTAGCCGGAAATGTGGAAGGGTTGTGCGCGCGTAATCCGGATAACTACACTATTGCTGGCGTGGCAGATGATCGGCCTTACTCGGGATATTTGGCTTTTGTGTAGTCTTTTGTGTTTGATGTTTCTATGTTGTGTTGCTTGTCCCTTTTGTGTCTTTTGCTGTGCATGTCTGCTCTGTATATGCATTGGGTGTTTTTTAGTGTTTTGCTTTGGATGCTGCAAGCAAATGTTTGTTGGAGATTCCCTCCTTTTGCGACTCTTGCTGTATATATCTACTCTGCTTTCACTTAGGGTGTTTCCTTTTGGGCTCTGCGTTTTGAATTTTTCGGAGATCCCTTCTTCCATTTGACATCAGCCCGCGTAGCTCAGTCGGTAGAGCATCAGACTTTTAATCTGAGGGTCTTGGGTTCGAGTCCCAACGTGGGCGATTATTTTTTAATTCTTCAAAACTGTGGTTTTGTCCTTGGCGTTTATTAAGTCTCGGAAACGTCCTCATTCGTATATTCACTGCGTATAGCTGTAAACCGGATATTAGTACTATTTGTCGGCATCTTGGTACTACTAAGGTGAGGCATTTTAACAAAAGAGGTGAGAGTGACCATATGTAACATTTTATTTGAATCTTGAAGCTCCTTTCAAAAGCAACTGTGTAAAGAATTACTACTAAAATTCATCGTTGAACTTATATGAGTAAGATATGTCTGAATATTTTTTTTTTTTGATTTTTAACAGCAAAATGTATCACCTAGTATCGTAAAATTTTCCATACTGAGAAGCTTTATTTGGATTTGAATTCGCATATTGCACTTTTTTCTAGACCTCACTCTATGATAAACGTGACGACTTCAATTTAAACATCACAAACTTTCCTTTTCTGAGTAGCAACATCCCTTCATTGCCAGCTTATGGCGTATTCATGTTTAACGTCTTCAAATTCATTAGCATCATTTTAGAGCAGATAAAGTTACAGCGTCGACCAGACATGCATGTTTAGGACAATAATCCCCCGTCAGTGATCCTCAATCCAAACAATGTAATATGACCAAAATCTGTGAAAATTATGTCATATCTCAGTTGATACGCTATGCCAGAGCAAGAATTATATATACAGATTTTGTTCTGGGAGCTAGGCGTCTTTCAGATAAGGTTCTCAGTCAGGGATACATTTGTGACCGACTAACCTCGTCACTGAGGAAGTTTTACGGTCGATATGGGGAACTCGTCATACATTATGACGTCCCACTCTCCGGAATGGTGGATGATATTTGGCTTAGACCATTTGAACCATCCAACCACCGAATATACTTGTATCTTCCAAAATGGAAGTAACCGGATGTGACAATTCTACCGAATTGAAGTGACGGGTGTTGCATGCAAGCAGGAGATGCTTACTCTTCCTGTGCACCTGGTCTCAGTCCAATTTTTGGAGTTAGCTTCGTTTCATATGGTGGATGTTTTTCTTTGTTTGCTTTGGTTCTTGTCTTATCCTGCCTTCGGTTTATGATTTTTTGAATTATCGATTTTGTACTGTGTATTTAGATATGGTCATTATCCATATTTGTCATTGCAATATACCTATGCTGAACGATTTGATCAATGTTTCATAATTTCATTGATTTGTAAAGATCTTTGTAAGAACAACATGCATTTTTCCCAAAAATACACGCCAGGTGTACGGCATATTGCTGGGCGAAAAATAACCTACTGTACTGCATGTTTGACAGTAAGTGTTTTGAATATTTTCCCTGACATGATCGCCATAGCACTTTCTATATAGACATAACCTCAGATAGCGCAGTGGATATAGATATAATTCATATATTATTTTCATTTTTGTGCATGAGCATCGACGGCGGGTGCGGTTAGCCAACAGGGGATGCTTACTACTCCCGGGCACCTGATCCCACCTCTAGCTTGCTAGGGGTCCGTCGATGCTCAGTTTGGTACTCTATTGTAAGTGCTGTTGAGATTATCGTCAGGATCTTCTTTAACTCCTTTGTGTCACACTTATGCCGTTTGCCATGTGGAGCTCGTGAAAAAGTTCCCCGCGAGGGGTTTGACGGTGTTTTGAATATTTTCCCTGACATGATCGCCATAGCACTTTCTATAAAGACATAACCTCAGACAGTGCAGTGCGTGTAACTTATATATTATTTTCATTTTTGTGCATGAACATCGACGGCGGGTGCGGCTAGCCAACAGGAAATGCTTACTCCTCCCGGGCACCTGATCCAACCTCTAGCTTGCTAGGGGTCCATCGATGCTCAGTTTGGTACTCTATTGTGAGTGCTGTTGAGATTATCGTCAGGATCTTCTTTAACTCATTTGTGTAACACTTATGCTTTGCCGTGTGGAGCTCGTAAAAAAGTTCCCCGCGAGGGGTTTGGCAGTAAGAGTATTGAATATTTTCCTTGACATGATCGCCATAGCAATTTCTATAAAGACATAACCTCAGACAGTGCAATGCATGTAATTCATATATTATTTTCATTTTCGTGCATAATCATCGACGGCGGGTGCGGCTAGCCAAAAGGGGATGCTTACTCCTCCCAGGCACCTGATCCCACCTCTAGCTTGCTAGGGGTCCGTCGATGCTCAGTGAGTCCTGTTGAAATTATTGTCTTCTTCTTTAATTCAGTTGAAATAGGAGTGCAGGGCGACTTGATTCTGGGGACGGAGTTGCAAAGCAATTTCAGAAGCTTTTGGAACGTCGATGACCATCCACCTACGTGTACCTGTCCGTCACTTCGTCTATCATCTATCTATGCATTTTTGTTACGTAGGAGCTAGTTCAGGGGTGTGAATATATTCATAATACATGAGTAAGAACCCCAATATGCTAATTTTCAGCATTTTTTACTACTCTCTCGAAATTAAAACAATGTAACAATGATTTTGTTTCTTTTTTCGTCTCCACTCGCTTCCGTGATGTATTGAATAAGACTCGGGTCATTAGACGAGTTAACGAATATCCTGACGACAATCTCAACAACACTCACAATAGAGCACAAAACTTAACGTAATTTTCGTGTTATGCATGCATTTTCTTCATATTTATTCATAATAGAAGAGAAGAACAGTCCTGGCGTGAACATCGACCGCGGGTGCGGCTAGCTAAACAGGGGATGCTTACTCCTTCCGGGCACCTGGTCCCACCTCTAGCTTGCTAGGGGCCCTCGATAATTTATTTGGTGCGCTATTGTGATAAACATCAAAGAAGTACCTGACAGTTATTCAGTCTCAAATTCGAGAAGGCAAGGTCAAATCGTGAGAATCCCCATCGGAACGGTTGCGAACCCTAGAATGAACAACATTCCGAATGAGTTTAAGAAGATCCTGACGACAATCTCAACAGCACAATAGATAAACAAATTGAACATCGACGGACACCTAGCAAGCTAGAGGTTGGACCAGGTGCCCGAGAGGAGTAAGCATCCCCTGTTGGCTAAGCCGCACCCGCCGTCAATGTTCACGCATGAAAATGAAAACAATATCTAAAATACATGCACTGTCTGAGGTTATGTATATATATGATGTTATGTCCGAAGTGAGACCAGGTGCTCGGGGAGTCATCGTCTCCTGATTGCATGCAACACCCGTCGCAACAGCTCCGTGGAAACCTGTCAAATTCGGTGATTGTCCCGATGTGTATTTTGATGTACAGATCAGGTATGTCTTTGATGATGATGACAGCCATTCAATCACAATGCAGAATGTCACTGATCATTCTGGAAAGGGGAATCTGATATGCTTTTATTCTATCCCCGTAGCGACCAAAGAACTTCCTCAATGATGATTTCAGCTGTGAGTTTTGTTGAGATTGTCGTCCAGATCTTTTTAATCTCACATATATAAACGTATTATAGCGGAGTTATGACACAAAGAGGGTCTCAGCCCTCCATATACAAAAATACTTGACCCGTGCTTGGTTACTTTCAAAATACTAGACAAAACTGATTTTGACGATTTATCAGGTTTCCGGCAAATGGGCTATTGTCTGGTTCCCGAGACCTCTTTATTATAGAGGTCCTCCTTAGTGAAGACGTCTCGGGAACCAGACAGTTTAGATACTTGCGCTGCATTAACTACAAGTACTATGCATAATAAAAAAAATCATTCCAAGAAATGCATGTGTCGCCTGCGAAAAATAGCCACACCCAGGAATCAATTTTATAGAGTGTGACAGACAGACGGACAAAGTGATTCCTAAAAAAGAAGGGAGGAGATCTCCAACAAGACCCCGTTGCAGCATCAGCAGTAAAACACCAAAACATCCGATGCAAAAAACTCAAAAGACGAGTACAGCACGAGACGGAAAAGAGACACACGACATGTAAACATCAAACACAAAAGACTACACATAAACCGACGAGACCAATGGGTAACCGGTGCCGACTTTGGACGGCCATCTGTCACGCAAGTAGCAAATGGAGTGGTTATCCTGGATTACGTGCGCACAACCCTCTCACTTCTCCAATTACCCAGAGGTCTCGAAGAACGTACAATTGTGGTGTAAAACAACCTCCTCACTGTAAGATGACATCACACAAACAAGACCGCGAAACGCAGAGGCCCCAGAGACACAGATGAATATGTAAATGGATATAAAAAGAGGGCATGCGTAATACAGTCCGTGCTCTGCCGGCTGTAGCGAGCTCATGTACGTAATCACCCGAGGAGTCCGACTGACATTCAGAGAGGACAGGTGGTCGGGGCCCTGTCTTCTCTAAAGAGGTTTGGACAGGGCCCGTCATGGAGTCCCGTCGTCACAGTCAGTCAGAGTGCAAGTCTCAAGAATGCGCTTGTACAAGACTGTACATTGGTCAAGTACCAAGCCTAGTGTCCGTCTGGTGATATTAGAATCATATCCACGGTATAAAAGGCGTTTGATGATTCTGACGCATTTTCGATGGTTATGCTGCCTACCTTTGATCCTTTTTATTTTGTTTGTCATATCACCATAAAAGACAGGTTGTGTAATACCCATAGTAATGTACTCTGTTGCATGTATAGATCCGAATTTTAAAAGAAGTTGACTGTAATTTTTGTAAAATTTCCAGAAAGTCTTAACTAGTTTATGAAAGCGGAAACCTTGACCTAAAAATTTTTTGGTAATTTGTAAATTTCTACTGTGAAAATCCAAAATATCAGTAAGTGTCGCTATGCTTCGCAGGCGACACAAAAATAATCTATTGAATTTACAAACAATTCTACTGAATTAACAAACAATTTGACTCATTTTTGAATGGCGATGAAAAGATTTTGATTGTGCACAAACACTGCTTTCAGTTGCATGAATAGAATTTGATCAAACGATACTCTAAAAGGTACTCTTTTTCCTACTAAGATAATTCTTCCTTCGTGAGTGTTCCAGTTTGAAACTTAACTGTATTTCAATAAGTGGGGTTTTTTTTATTATTATTATTTCGGGGGTGGGAGGGGGGTTGAATACAGCAGTCGTCGTGAGTCGAGCTAGTGTTCGCTTAAAGGTCAAAACTAACAAGACTTGGCCGACATCCAAATTTGTCGATAAACCACCACATCGAAATGTAGGCACCGATGGCTCTTTGTTGAAACATGTCGAGCCTTCTTTAGTAAATGAAAGTCAAACACCATAGCCGAAACCATATTCGAAGCCCCCCCCCCAAATTAATGTTGTTTTGACAAAATATCGCGTCTACGAAGATGACAATGCAAATTCTTCAGATCGCAACTTCTGGTGGGTACTTGAGGCTTACGTAGTTTTGGAGCTTTGTATAGCATTCATATGCATCCACGGAAAGAAAATTATGAGTGTATCTTCATGGAGTTTTTATATTTTCATTTCCATGCTTCATAAACATCGACGGCGGGTGCGGCTAGCCAACAGGGGATGCTTACTCCTCCCGGGCACCTGGTCCCACCTCTAGCTTGCTAGGGGTCCGTCGATGTTTAATTTTGCGCTCTATTGTGAGTGCTGTTGAGATTATCGTCAGGATCTTCTTTAACTCATTCATAAGCGAAGTCTTTTGCTTGAGTGAAGTCATTTGCTCGAGAAAATCCAGTACTAGGATTCCTGACAGATGAAATCCTGATTTTTCAACTAGCCGTACAGTTGGCTAACAACATGCCGTATAAAAACAATTTCTTTGATGACCTCGTATGTAAAATATATGCCAATTCTACATTGCCCTTGATTAATATTTAATAGTAATGAAATTGAGAATCATGATCTGCAATAGTATTTTCTTTCGTTAAAAGAAAAAAAGCGTCATACATATGCAATTTTAGGTGTACTAGGTGGCTCATTTTGTGTTATTTTACTTTTATCGTCCAGTCAAGTCCTATGTTTTGGGGTTTTAAATGTTGAATTTACCATCACAGAACTATTTGCAGGAAGTTCACTCCATATATCCATATAAGATCATAATTTCTTCACAAATCATTGTAAAATGCGAAAACAATGCCCATATCATACTTGTTTATCGCTTCGATAGTATCAATATGCCGACAAATAATACCAATATCCGGAGTACGGCTATGCACAGTGATATTAGACAAGCATAGCGGAACGACTGTGCCAAATAATTAGTGTGAGTAGACTCTCATTCTTAGAAAATCGCTTCAATGAACTTTGTGCATGTCTGGTCCATGCTGAAAATTTATCAGTTTAAATTCGACACCTGGAAATCCCACTTACACCCCAACAAACCTTTCTGCCTCTGAAATAATAGATAACCACAAATCAGCTCTTATTTCCTTTGGCTTCGACACTACCAATTTAGATTTAGATTTACCATACTTGTACTGCATACCTATAATACATAAGAATCCGTACAAACAACGTTTCATCGCTGGTTCCTCAAAATGTTCTACCAAATCTGTATCGATCTTACTCACCAAAGTTTTATCTGAAATCAAATCTGGGCTTCAAAAATATTGTTCGACAGTGTATTCTCGCAGTGGTATCAACCAGATGTGGATTTTAAAGAATTCGAAGGAACTTTTAGAACATCTGAAATCCACTCATTTTAGTAGAGTCCATTCGATCAAAGCCTTTGATTTTTCGACACTTTACACTACAATTCCACATTCTAAATTGAAAGAAAGACTCGCAAAAATTATAAGTAATGCGTTTACAAGTAAGAACGGTAATCGCAAATACAAATTTATTGTTGTTAACTATGACAAAACCTACTTTATAAAAGAAAAGTCCGATTCTGAAAATAAGTACACTGAAACAGACATTATTCAGATGTTAAACTTTCTGATCGACAACATTTTTGTGGTGTTTGGAGGAAAGGTCTTCCAGCAAATTGTCGGAATTCCAATGGGGACCAATTGTGCCCCACTCCTTGCCGACATTTTCCTTTACTCGTACGAAGCTGAATTCATTCAATCTTTGGTCTCTGAAGGGAAAAGATACTTAGCTTCTGACTTTAACTTCACTTACAGATACATAGACGAAGTGTTGTCCATCAATAATCCAAAATTCGCGGATTACCTGAGCAGTATCTATCCTTCGGAGCTTGAAGTCAAAGAAACCACAGAGACAAATAATTCAGCATCCTATTTGGACATAATGTTGTCCTACGACACTGATGGTCACATGAACACCTCACTCTATGACAAACGTGACGACTTCAATTTCAGCATTACAAACTTTCCTTTTCTGAGTAGCAACATCCCTTCATCGCCTGCTTATGGCGTGTTCATATCTCAGTTGATACGCTATGCCAGAGCAAGTACCAAATATACGGATTTTGTTCTGAGAGCTAGGCGTCTTTCAGATAAGCTTCTTAGTCAGGGATATGTTTGTGACCGACTAACATCGTCACTGAGGAAGTTCTACGGTCGATATGGGGAACTCGTCATACACTATGATGTTCCACTCTCAAGAATGGTGGATGATATTCTGTCATAGACCATTTGAACCATCCAACCAAAGATTGTACTCTATATCTTCCAAAATGGAAGTAACCGGATGTGACAGTTCTACCGAATTGAAGCGACGGGTGTTGCATGCAAGCAGGAGATGCTTACTCTTCCTGGGCACCTGGTCTCACTCCCATATCGGGAGTTCGCTTCTTTTCATATGGTGGAGGTTTTTGTTTGTTTGCTTTGGTTCCTGTTTTGTCCTGATTTTGTATGCCTTCGGTTTCTGATTTTTGAATTATCGATTTTGTGCTGTATACAGGGATATGGTCATTATCCATATTTGTCATTTTAAATGATGCTATTGAGTTTAAAGACGTTTAACATTTGAACTACTTGGTGAGTGTCACTGCTGGTTGACCAAGAGTCCCCGAGGGCACATGTAGCCAAGTTCGATCAACTTCGGTTGATCGTCTGTTTCTTCAACGCATTTGAAATTTTCTGTTACAAAATTTCTTAAAATTTCTAAAACATGGGTCCTGTAGCATCGTATCCCACCCATTCAGCTACGTCTTTTGGTACATTTTTGGACATAATTTTCATACTTTTTGGCCATATTACATTGTTTAGACTAAGGATCACTGACGAGGGTTTAGTACCCGAAACGTGCATGTCTGGTCCATGCTGAAAATTTATCAGGTTTTTAATGATGCTATTCAACTAAAAGAGTTTAACATTTGCATTATGTGAATACTATGATAGTAAAATCGTGTGTATATTCTGACTTTAGTACCGTCTTCAAAATTGCTTCGCTATCGCAGAAATCGAAACAAGATTCATTCAAAGTCTAAATTCAAATATTCAAATAAAAAAAAATCACACACCTCAATAATAAGAAAGAAGGGGATCTCCAACAACACCTAGTTGCAGCACCAACAATAACATGCATTTTACAAATTACGTAGAAATGTGTACAGTACTGCAACCCACTTCTTTGACAATTCTATCCTATCCTATCCACTATCCTACATCCACCTCCTATCCACTCTATCCTCTCCTTTCTGATCCACCTCTTTCCAATCTAATTCTATCCCATCCTATCCTACCCACGTTTATCTTCTTCTCTTCACCTTTAGCGAGATTATGATTAAACCAAATGATATGGTACAAATTTATGCATAAGTAGTAAGTTATCTTAATAATTGCTGTTTTCGGATTTGATTAAAATGAACATTATTTAGATGATTAAATACCATTATCGCACTTGCAGTGAAGGGAACAAAAACATCACAACAAACCTCCAAGTTTGTTTTTAAGTAAAGTATCAAATTTCAATGGATCCAATTTAATCAAATAAGTATGTTTGTCAGTTAATAACTTAACAATTAAAAAAAGAAGAAAGATTGGATTGAAGAACGAGGTGGATAGAATTAGGGTAGGATAGGATAGGATGGGATAGAAATGGTTAGAGTTAAGCTGGATAGGATAGGCTGGGATGGGAAAGAATAGGAATAGGTTCTATCCACTCTATCCTACATCCTATCCTATCCACTTTTTTGTCAAACAAGTGGGTTGCAGGTCTGTAAAATAAACGTTTTAAAAACGTAATTTGCAATTTACAAATTATGAAGAAACGTTTAGGTCAAGGATTTTGCTTTCATAAACAAGTCAAGACTTTATGGAAATGTTATAAAAATTATTGTCAACTTCTTTTGAAATTCGGACCCCTACAAGCAACAGGGTATATTACTTTGGGTATTTCACAACCTTAATTTCGTGGTAATAAAATTAACAAAATAAGAAGAATCAATTGTAGACAAATCTACCATCGAGATTGTGTTAGAATCATCAAACGCCTTTATACCGTGGATATAATCCATCTGTGACCGGATGGACACTTGGCTTGGCACTGGTTGTTCAAGCGCATTCTTAAGAATTGCATTCTAAAGACAGGACTCCATGACGAGTGTCCAAACCTCTTTCGAGAAGACGGGGCCCCGACCATCTGTCCTCTCTGGGTCTCAGTCGGACTCCTCGGGTGATAAAATGTATAAGCTTGCTACAGTCAGCAGGGCACGGACTGTATTTCGTATGTCTTGTTTTTATATCCATTTACTTATTAATATGCGTGTTTCATGGCCCCTGCGTCATGCTGTTTGTTTGTATGGTCATCTTACAGTGAGGAGGTTATTTTACACCAGCACACCGTCTCTTACTAGAGTAGCAGATGGCCGTCTTAAGTTGGCACCGATTGCCCATTGGTCTCGTTGGTTTATGTGTAGTCATTTGTTTTTCATGTTTCTATGCGATTTGGTATTACTTGTACTCTCGCATGATTAGCATATACAATTTCATTAAACCTTGACTTAGGTTACATGACCTTGGATATAGGTGAACAGACGGACGCGAAGGCAAATCCACTGTCTCCTCCCCGTTGGGGAGAGACATTATGACCTACGGGAAGTAAACGTAATGGAAATGCAGATGGACCTCCGACGATGTAGATATGTTTAATTCAACTTAGAAAAATCTATCTTGTATCTAGAGAAATTTATTTAAAACAATAAATCTGAAGGTAGCCTCGGAGGTGCATATAGACGGGATCCTTTCCCTTGAGCCGACATGCCAATTTGGCCCATTTCCTTCGTATTGTGGGTGAGGTGCAGCAAGAGCGTACAAGTTGGGACCCAAAAGGTGATCAATGCTAGAGTAAGACGAAGCAAATGGAAATCCTGATGGATGGCCGTAGCGATTCAGAAGTTTTATCTTTTATTTCGGTATTCTGTATTTTGAAACAACCCATTCTGCTATAATCTGAAACTAGCATTAACATTTAAAGTAGAACAATCTGGGTTTTTTTTTCCTACAATATAACTTTTTTCTCGTGCTTTTGTGTAGTAGTTATCGATAAGTAAGTAGGTCAAACCCACCCAACCGGAAGCAGAAGCGAGATGCGCACAAGACGATATGCTGGCCAGCAGGATACAGACCTCGTGAACCTAGAGGTAAGCCTTCTATATAGTTTCTCCCCCTTTCGTGCCCAGTACTCCCTGTAGACAGTTAAATACCTCGACTCGGACTACTTCACTGGCGACGAGGATAAAAAACAACTGTTAAAAAGTTGAAAAAAAAAAACTCGTTCCAGTGGGGGAACCTTTGATGGGGGCTTCCCGCCATCTGCCAGTTGGGTCTCGTGACCCGACGTGAAATCTCGTCCGCCATGTTGTTTTTATTTGTTTACTTCCGTTTTACGCGAGCTTGTAGGGGTCGAGTAAAAAGTAGTACCCCACCAGCCCAGCGTTATTTCTGTAAATAATCATTGTTTTTGTGAATTAACTTGTTTATTACTGTGTTCTTTGGTTGTTCACACTTGCAATATCCATGGACAAGTGCACTTTACCTTCAACCGACCTGATTAGAGAAAGAGTGCACCCCACGGGGGTCGACTCAAAAGTGACTAGAGTTCAAACAGGTTCACCCGGCAGTAGGGTCGGGGGACCTGACAAGGTCAAGTATGCACTTAATGCACTGCAGTCTACTTGTGCAAATAAGACTGTAAATTCCTCCTCAAGGTTAGAGGCACGTCGTAACAGGCTGGCCCAACTGCACTCTGACATGGATGATTTTCATGGTACCCAAGAAAGGTCATATCAGAGAATGGTGCACACAGAGGCACGTGATGCACGCATGGAGGCCCTAAGACGGGATCAGACAAGGTCACAGAGGCGCCTTGATGATAAGTTTGACCAATTGATGCAATTGATTTCGAGCCATTTCCCGTCACCTTACAAGTTCATGGACCCTGTGGGTACAGGGACCTCAGGGTCCGCAGTTAATATCCAGGGTGGTCAAGCCCCTGACCAAGGTAATCTACCCTCCATGGCGAGTGGGGGCCAAAGTGCGACTAGTGGCTTAGGTCAAGGTAATCAAGGTCATTGTGAACCTCTAGGGGCAATAGAGACATTGCCAGCCCAGGCAGGGCATTCACAGGGATTTAGTGCCTCGCATATTTCACATGTTTACGACCCAAGTAGACAATCACAGGTGCATGGCCCTGTTGTTACGTGTAATTTACCTGGCTCGAGTGATGTAAACAATCCCTATGGTGTTGCAGGGATCACGGATGCCCAAAAGGGGCAATTACAGGGATTACAAAGTAGTTTTGTACAAGGACAAGGTCACGACCCATCAGTAGTGATGATTGGGGCCCAGACGGGGCCATATAGTAGTAGCTTTTCATATATGGGAGTTGAAGGTCACATGGAATCTCCAGGGGAAAATGGGGTTATGGTAGCCCAGCAGGGGCAATGGCAGGGGTACAGCCCGGAGTATAATATCCCATTTCCTGGATATCAAGGTCAGTCCCTGGAGGGAGTAGGGACTATGGCAGCCCAGCAGGGGCAATCACAGGGGTATGGCCCTGGTGTATACACTCCGCATATGGAAGAAACGGTTCGTCATAGGCAAATGACGCAATTGTCTAGTTGTCACCCACCCTGGTATCAAGGTCAAGGGTACGTGGTACCCTTGCAGGATGGGCAGTGCACGATGGGCTTGGTTGGTAATGAGGCCACTATGATAAGTCCAGTCGGTATGAGTTATATAGGGTCACATGAGAGTGACCATGGATCACAGGGGCCCGGAGCGTCCCTGTCATGTGGATTCGAGCAAAGTATGGGTACGAATCACACCCCGTCTGTTGTTGATTGTGAATCAGGGGGGCCTGGAGTGCACCACCTGGTGGGATTAAGGCAGAGTGATAATCCCGATCCCATAAATACGATGCCCTACACTTTCTCCTCGCAGTCTGGAGGATTGTCTAGTGTAGGAGGACCTGAAACACGGGGGCACGAAGCACCCTCGTTGTTTGGAGCTGGACCAAGTTTCGGATATGGCCCTGGCCCAAATAGTAGTACACCTGGGGAGTTAACTGTCGTGGGTAGTGATGGATCAAAGGGACTTGGTGTGTCCTATGGGATGTGGTCTGGGCAAGGAATAGGTAATAGCCCCGCCCAATTAGAAGTCTCCCCCAAGGTAGAGCCTAGAGATCCCCCTGTCCAATATGGTGAAAGGAGGATGCGTAGTCGTGCACCAGACCGTAGTGCACGTTCCGATAGGAGTCGGTATTGTGGTCCTAGCCCTGGGTATAGGGAAGATGTAAAGAGGGCCAATGAAGGCAGTTCGCAAGTGGTTGGCGAATCTGTTAATGAAGGACATCTAGGTAGAGAATGCCCTGTTACGTGTGGTCCTATTCCCTATGTAAAAGGTCACTCAGCCTCAAATGAGTCCAAAGGTGGTGAGAGGGTTGTGAATACCCTCCTTGGTGTGAACGCAATGGAGAGTGAGAGTAAAATTCCTAACGCAAGAGTCAAGGTCAATGGTGAATTAGAGGTCAATGCCATTGTTGGTACAGGGTCAAGCGTAACCCTAATTTCAAATAGTGTGTACGACAGGTTGTCAAGGAAACCGAAGGTCAAGGGTCACACAGAATTCGAAACTGCTAGAGGCAGTGTTATGCTCACAGAGGAGCTTAAGAATTGAGGCAATCCCCTTAAGGATGGATAAGTTTGAAACCAAGTATGTGGTTTACAAGGGAGATATAGTGTGTGACATGATCTTTGGCCTTGATCTCCTATCAAGAGCAGGTACAGTTATTAGTTTTGGCACTAGCAACGTCAAGGCTATGGCTGAAAGCACACCTCTCAGTGGGTCAGGTCAGGGTCAGGTCGACCCCAAAGTCAGTGAGGGTGTGAAGGAGGAAGAGTCTCCTCCTGTAGACCCTATGAAACTCACCCAAGATAGAAACCAGACTGAACAAAGCTCCAAGGTTGACCCCCAGCAAGGTCAAAACGTGAGGCTCAAAGAACCTCCCTACGAAGTTTCGGATGTAGTACACCTCAAGGATTCTAAGGTCAGAGACAAGGGGAAGAAAGGTCCCCCACCATGGATAGGCCCTGGGGTCATTACTGCTATAAGAGGCCCTCAACATGTGGAGATTATGTCACCAAAGTTCGTTGTGCAGGTCCTGCACCGTGACAATGTAAAGCCCTTTCAGGGAAGATCATACCCACTTTGGGTTAGAGCTATGCGATATGCCCTGCAAGGGGTACCACCCCTTACAAGGTCTCATTCAGACGCTGGTACTTCGTACTTACCTCCCACAAGTGATGCACCGCCTACTGACAATGTGAAGAAAAAGGTAACTGAACATGTACCTGCTAACTCGTACTTGCCTCCCACGAGTGTTGCACCACTGATCGACACTGCGAAGAAAAAGGTCTCACATTTTCCTAACAGAAGGATTGACCCATGGGAAGAGCCGATGGAGGCCAAAACAGTTTCATGTGACGCATGCAATGGGTCTACATGTAGGTTCCACCCAAAGCCCAAAGGTACCACCAGGGAGTATGCAGAATCACTGCGTATTCATAAATGCCCTCCAGGTTTTCCCAGTGTAAACCGAGCACATGCGTAACTAACCCCCCAACACACCTTGTCCCTATTCCCAGAAGGTTCCCCCGTCTCTAACCCCCATCCCTCAAAGGGACCCCCTAATCCCCTCCACGGATAGATATTATGGGTACAGTACCCATTTCTCCTTGATCATCACCCCCTGTCTGTTATGGGTTTTAGACCCATTTCCTTCTCCCTGCCCCAGCAATTCCCCCTTCCCCTATCCAAACATCCTTTTTTTCCTAAAAGCGGGAAGGGATTTGGGAATTGTTTGACCTTTTTAGGGTCATTCCTTGCCCCTCTACTATATGTAAATATTACAAGGGTATATCTTTGGCTTTAGCCCTCCTTTTGAGGGTGATCTAAAATGTTCAATTCATACCTGCAATTCCAATACTCCCCCTTTCCAGTAGGTAATCAAGTCCTTATCAACAAAAGGGGGAAGGGTGTAGTAGTTATCGATAAGTAAGTAGGTCGAACCCACCCAACCGGAAGCAGGAGCGAGATGCGCACAAGACGATATGCTGGCCAGCAGGATACAGACCTCGTGGACCTAGAGGTAAGCCTTCTATATAGTTTCTCCCCCTTCCGTGCCCAGTACTCCCTGTAAACAGTTAAATACCTCGACTCGGACTACTTCATTTGCAAATAAAAAAAATTACAACATTGACAATTAAAGGGTTAGAAGGTTCAATTTATGCAATTTTATTTGATTCACCGGATAATTAAAACTTTTAAAATTGTTTTTCGTAGCGCCACCTACAATACGTTCAAATTCAGCAAAGTTGTTTTTCGATAAATATGCTCATTTCTGTCCGGTTTTTTATTGTAATTTTTATTCATGACATCATTTCAGTAATTTCGCTGTTTGCTTTAGAACATTTAATACATTAATAGAAATATTTTATACATATATTTTATGTCAGTCACCTGATATTGACATCAAAGTTCACTACTTAAACATTCATGTGAAGGAATGCTTTCTAGGTACTTTACTTGAACATTTTCTAAATAACATTACCATAAGTGAATAACTGTACACATATCAAACTGTTCTTCGGTTATGACGTTAATTGTGAAATGTGGAGGTACATTTAAAATCAATGTAGTGTTAGGAACATTAATGAAATGCTTATTACATGTATATTGTCTGGTTTAAAAATGCTAAACTTCTTAATCCTTGCCTCATGGACGGAAGGGGAGTTGTATATTACCTTAATTTCAACATGGAAATCA
Organism: Pinctada imbricata; assembly: GCA_033119305.1. NCBI lineage: Eukaryota > Metazoa > Mollusca > Bivalvia > Pterioida > Pteriidae > Pinctada > Pinctada imbricata. The sequence continues at coordinate 31,013,085 of VSWD01000009.1, forward strand.
CCAAAAAAGAAGTGTTGATCAGTTTTATTATCTCAATACCTTGGACATTTTTATAGCTGTTTTCAGGCTATATACATCTTCATTTTCTACATCCTCTTTTGATGAGTTTAAGAAGATCCTGACGATAATCTCAACAGCACTCACAACAGAGCACCAAATTGAGCATCGACGGTCGACCCCAGCAAGCCAGAGGTGGGATCAGGTGCCCGGGAGGAGTAAGCATCCCCTGTTGGCTAGCCGCACCCGCCGTCGACGTTCATGCACGAAAATAAAAACAATATATAGAATACATGCATTGCTCTGTCTGAGGTTATATCTATATAGGAAGTGCTACGGCGACCATGTTAGGGAAAATATTTTAAATACTTACTGTCAAACCCCTCGCGGGGAACTTTTTTACGAGTTCCACACGGCAAAAGGCATAAGTGTGACAAAAATGAGTTAAAGAAGATCCTGACAATAATCTCTCACAACAGAGCACCAAATTGAGCATCGACGGACCCCCAGCAAGCCAAAGGTGGGATCAGGTGCCCGGGAGGAGTAAGCATCCCCTGTTGGCTAGCCGCATGAGTATCTGTTTAAAAATTTCAGACTCAGTTATATTTGCTGCAATCACATTCACAATGCAGTGGCTACAGGCACATTCCAAGACGGGCGAAACCACTTTGTCCAACGGCAAAGACTGGTGATTACTCCCCGAAGGAAGTCAAGGTTCCTTGTACTTATGATATGTTCCTTAATTCTTAAACTTAAATATGTGACCTTGACACTTATGTCACCTTGGCCCTTTGTTTGTGTTAAGTCTTGAAATAAATGATCACCCTTCCGGTAAGACAGCGTCAAATAGTCTTGTATATGTTTACTGAGTTACTTAGATGAAAGTGTGACTATCAAATAGACAAGTTGTTCCATTCGTGCTTCCTTGCATCGATTCAAAATTGGTTCTGCAAACATATATACTATATATGTATAAATTGTAAACGATTATTCAAGTTGAAACCTTGCTTTAATTTTATTTTGTAGATTATTTCCACACTCTCAAAGTCGAAAGATGGAAAATGACAGCAAAAGTCGGTATTGATATTGCTGAGATTCAAACCATTCCAGCACCTCTATCATCTTTATTTTTCAATCGTAATTAATCAATGGCAATTACTTCTTTGCAATCCAGATACAAAATGTTTGAGTGAAATTTTTCGCGTATTTGCATGATTAAATTTAATATTATTTGTATGACAAGCGTGATGATGTCACCTTCCACATTACTAACTCCCCTTTCATAAGTAGCAAGTCTTCTCCTGCATATGGCGTTTCTTTCTCATCGAATTCGGTACGCAAGGGCATGGTCCAAGATTTCCGTGAGATATAAGAATGCAATTCAGTAATAGCAACTAGGGAAAATCTTTCAACAAACTCTTTGTGCATTGCCCTCGTGTGATATAAAGGTAACTTGTTTAACATCTTAGTGCCATCCATCCAATACTATTTTGAACATAGATTTTATTTGGATATGCTAATGAATCGAACCTACAGGAAATTTGGAGCCGCGCACTCTCTGTAATGTAAATGTAAAAATCTTCAAAAGATTAAAGAGGGCGCTACTGAAATTATTTTTGGTGGCTCCGCTGAAAGCATCACTGATGAGAATTTAATATTCGAAACACGTGTCTGGTGCATGGATATTGGTTTGGAATTTTCTTCAAGAAGGTATAGAGTTGGGACCTTTCGACATTATTGTCAATATTTTCAATATCATGGTCACATACATTGGTACGATTAGGATCGGTACCATAACTCTTCCAACAAAAACAGAAGCTTTGGAGTCTTGACCCTGGATGGTATACATAAACCACAATATCAAAAGGACGTTTAGATCAGATGGGAAATCAAAACGTTTCTTTCTGTGAAGAGGCAACATTTCATTCATGAACACTTGTACATAAGAACCTACATGTTTCATCGAGTCCTCTACTTTTTGATATTTTTCAATGTGGACTTTAGTTCTTGGATCTCCTTTTTTAACCCCCACTCTAGATGAGGAACCATCACTTACAGACCTAATTGGTTGGAGACTATGGTGAATCATACTATGTCTCTCTCAAGACAAGTTCAAATTATCCAAATAAGACTGTACACCTTTCAAAGTACTTTCAAGTGCATCGTTCAAATATCTGTACCTTGGGTGTGACAAAGTAGATGAAAAATTCAGTTTAACATCATACAATGCTTGCATTTTTTTATCAAGCTCATTTGCATCTAGTCTTGCTACATTCTTATGTTAAACGTCTTCAAAGATGCTTTTTGGGAATATTGTAATTTTGCTCGAAGTTTTCAATGTTTGAACAAAAAGCAATGGAACAATGTCGGATACTTGAAGTTTCTAGAACAAATATTGGTTAGGTGAGAGTAAATCTAAAACAACTCATTGCAAAAAGCATCTAAAACTGTCCCCAAACAGTATTTTCTATGCCACAAGAAAACCCCATACCATTCCTGATGAGTTAAAGAAGATCCTGACGATAATCTCAACAGCACCCACAATAGAGTACAAAATTAAAAATCGACGGATCCCTAGCAAGCCAGAGGTGGGACCAGGTGCCCGGGAGGAGTAAGCATCCCCTGCTGGCTAGCCTCACCCGCCGTCGACGTATAAGCACGAAAATGAAAACAATATATAAACTTCATGCACTGTCTGACGTTATGTCTATATTGAAAGTGCTATGGCGACAATATCAGGGAAATATATTCAAAACACTTACTGTCAAACCCCTCGTGGGGAACTTTTTTACGAGCTCCACACGGCAAAGGGCATAAGTGTGACACAAATGAGTTAAAGAAGATCCTGACGATAATCTCAACAGCACCCACAATAGAGTACAAAATTAAGCATCGACGGACCCCTAGCAAGCCAGAGGTGGGACCAGGTGCCCGGGAGGAGTAAGCATCCCCTGCTGGCTAGCCGCACCCGCCGTCGATGTTTAAGCACGAAAATGAAAACAATATATAAACTTCATGCAATGTCTGACGTTATGTCTATATAGAAAGTGCTATGGCGACAATATCAGGGAAATATATTCAAAACACTTACTGTCAAACCCCTCGCGGGGAACTTTTTTACGAGCTCCACACGGCAAAGGGCATAAGTGTGACACAAATGAGTTAAAGAAGATCCTGACGATAATCTCAACAGCACCCACAATAGAGTACAAAATTAAGCATCGACGGACCCCTAGCAAGTCAGAGGTGGGACCAGGTGCCCGGGAGGAGTAAGCATCCCCTGCTGGCTAGCATTTCTATGAAGTCATTTTTAACCGATAATCGCCACGGTGCATTTCATCGGGGTTCTTTCCATACTTTGATGGATGTGCAAGTTTGATATTTTTTCTAGCTGTCGTCATAATATCAAAAGCGTTTCGCTTTGAAAGATCTTCACCATGTTCACATTTGTCAGAAATATCAAAATGAACAAACGAGCCAAACATTTCACATCCTTTTCCTATATCAATGAAAAGGTTAACTTCAACCCTCTCTCATTTAGAACTTTTAGAGACAAAACATTTTATCAAAGTTTTGTCAGAAATAGATATGGTTGCTTTAAACCTCGAGCTTGAATGGTCCCTTGAACTAGCCAAAAAAAAGGCCCTCTAAAAGATGTAAGTACGTTTGACTATTTTCGATGGAAAATGCGTATTGGGCTAAAAAGCACTGCGCATTATGATATCGGGATACACAAATGACACTTTAATCAGTTTTTACAGCCATCCTCGACCCCTCAGATACTCAGATGAGGGCCGACAACTCTCTGCCCTACCTTAACATTTCGTGTCTTGTGGTACTCGGATCGATGTGAAGGTGCTTAATTGTATAGCGTGTTTAAGTTGATAAAAGCATTTAGATGATGCAGAAAATAAAATTTAAGAAAGACGGTTACGGTTTCGAAATTCCGTAATTCGGTAAAGTGCTTTGTTTGCTTTCAGAAAATGTGACGCGAAAAGCTACCCGCACTCAAAACAGAAAAAAAAACTTTGGCTAAACATGATTAACAAAATAAGAATGATCAAATATAGACAAAACTACCATCGAGATTGTGTTAGAATCATCAAACGCCTTTTATACCGTGGATATAATCCTTCTATCACCAGACGGACCAATCTACAGTCTTGTACAAGCGCATTGCACTATGACGACAGGACTCCATGACGAGTCCTGTCCAAACCTCTTTAGAGAAGACAGGGCCCCGACCACCTGTCCTCTCTGAATCTCAGTCGAAACCCTCGGGTGATAACATGCATGAGCTCGCTACAGCCAGCAGGGCACGGACTGTATTTCGTATGCCTTGTTTTTACATCAATTTACATATAAATATGCGCGTTTCTTGGGGCCCCTGGTTCATGTTGTCTGTTTCTATGGTCATCTTACAGTGAGGAGGTTATTTTACACCACATTTGTGCGTTCTTCGAGACCTCTGGGTAATAGGAAAAGTGGGAGGGTTGTGTGCACGTAATCCGGATAACCACACCGTCTGCTACTGGCGTAGCAGATGACCGTCTAAAGTTGTCACCGATTGCTCGTTGGTTTATGTGTAGTCATTAGTTTTTCATGTTTCTACGCGATTTGGTATTATTCGCATGATTAGAATATACAATTTCATTAGACCTTGACTTTGGTCACATGACCTTGGATGTAGTTGAGCAGTCGGATACGAAGGCAAAACCAATAATGTCTCCTCCCTTTGGGGGAGACATAATGACCTACGGGAAGTAAACGTAGTGGGAATCCAGATGGACATCCGACGATGACTAGCTCAGTGCTGAAAATGTAGATATGTTTAATTCTACTGAGAAAAATATATCTTGTATCTAGAGAAATTTATATAAAACAATAAATCTGAAGGTAGCCTCGGAGGTGCATATAGGTGGGATCCTTTCCCTTGAGACGAGGCGCCAATTTAGCTCGTCTCCTTCGTATTGTGGATGAGGTGCAGCAAGAGCGTACATGTTGGGACCAAAAAGGTGATCAATGCTAGAGTAGGACGAAGCAAATGGAAATCCTGATGGATGGCCGTAGCGATTCAGAAGTTTTCTTTCTTTTATTCCGGTATTCTGCATTTTGAAACAAAACTCTTTCAGCTATAATCTTAAGCTAAATTCTTCCCATCTTTAACATATGTGATTGCCATATTTTCATTAAACATTTAGAGTAGATTAATCTGTATTTTATTCTATAATATAACGTATCTCGTGCTGACAAAGGGCAAGAGGATTCATATGCAATTTTATTTGATTCACCGCATAATTATTGTTCTTCGTAGCGCCACCTACAATAAGTTCAAATTCAGCAAAGTTTGTTTTTCGATCAATATGCTCGTTTCTGCCGGGTTTTTATTATAATTTTTATTCATGATATCTTTTCAGTATTTTCGCTGTTTGCATTAGAACATTACATTAATAGAAATATTTTATGTAAGTCACTTGATATTGACCTGAAAGTTTACTACTTTAACAATCCTGTGAAGGTAATTTACTTTTCTTAATAACATTACAATTGGTGAATAACTGTATTTTACACATACATCCACATTTGCTTATGTTTTGTCAGAAAAAAAGAGTTTAGAATCATACCACTATTTCCCTATTACGTCTAGCCAATTTGTATCGTTTTCAATGCTCTTTCAGAATTATATGAATTATTTATCTTAAATTTTACTCATCTAACTAAATAGGAAAAACCTTTCCCTGTGTAAATCTGGATATCTCATGTTTGAAAATTACCCTCCTTGAAACAACGAAAGATTTGCAATAAAATGGTAATTTTGAAAATTACCAAAGTTTGAATTTTGTCATGTTCTTTTAGGTTAGTCATGAAATTAGTTTAGAAACCTCTTCATCGCGAAGAAGACAATTTATTTCTTAAATAATTAGACACTCTTAATTTCTTATGTAAACATAATTTTAGAAAATCGCTAAAATTAAAAAAATATATATCACATAATCCATTTACAAGCCGTTTCAAGCAACGAATTTTCGAATCAAATGTATCCTATATTTTGATTTATCACATGATACACCCGTTTTGCAGTTTCATAAAGCCATTTCATAAATAGATTATATGATAACACGTTACATATCGCTCTGCTTGAATGCGATTGGTCAAGTTTGGAACCTAATCACATAAACCTTGACAAATGTGACCTTACAAAAATCGGTCAACTGTTAAATTCAGACCTGGAGTCAATATCAATGATTAAAATTATTGTTGTTGAATTAATTCTTGCATTAAAATACTATTCAAAATTGAAATACTTTTCTCTTACGCACAGAATATCTATACGATGGGGACACTACTTCTCATGGCGTAGCAGACGACTTCTAGATCACGGCGTGGTTCGCCTCTATAGTTCTCGGAAACGTTGATTTCACCCTAGAAATACACATATTAAGGCAACATCATATGATTAAAAGAATCTCAAATGAATTTTCATTTCATACGATGTATTATGAAACTCGTTGTGCGTTTCATATCCCCTCGCCAAGGCTCGGGGATATCAAACACACAACTCGTTTCATAGTACATCGTATGAAATGAAAATTCATTTGAGATCCTATATTTATTCACGTTTTGGCTATCCATTGTGAGAGTTTGTTCTTGCATACTTCTCTTTTTCGTCATAATTTTTGAATCGAAACAGAATACCTCTTAGCTGCATGTATACGAGAAATATTAGTTTGATTCTATACTTTTTTTTGAGTAGTATATACCCACACTCGTTTGATATACCTCGACTTTCAATTCAGTTCGCTCGCTCAGGTAACATTCGTTAACGTGTTTGCGCAAGTACTTTTCCCGCCACCATAGCCGTAGGGCGTCTTGTGATGAACAAGACTCCACCGCACAGACGATTCTGTCTCGGGAGTACTGTCACAGTAATCTATGGATTCCCCTTGGGACACATTGTCAACTTCTGACATTACGTAGGAAAAAAATGTACTCTGATGATGATCATTTTCAAAATAAGTCCCAAGTCAAGAGGAAACCGGCTAGTAAAATGAAAAAGAAATTCTAAACGTCGCCGTGTTGGATCGTCAATATCTTCTTCATCGAGTTCCATTAGTTCGAGTAGTTCGGAGTCTGAATCGGATCTGAATTAGGAATTTGTGTGAATTCTTTAGGGGATAAAGAAGAGAAAAAACTCATATATCTGCCAAGGTATTGAAATATGTGTCTAAGTATGCTTCACGAGGAATGTAAACAAAAGACCAGACAAACAATGATCAAAAGCTGGCCTATTACCGCTCACAAAAGGTTATAGGGCCTTAATTTGGAATGCCTTTTTAGAAAAGGTAACTCGAAGGATCTAAAATATAACTGTAGGTTAGAGAATGCTTAGGTTAACACGCAGCTCAGGATTTTATATGCTTTGGGCCCTCTCTCTGTTCTTTGGACGGAAGCGGAACGTATTAAGAAGTGTAACAAGGGTATGGACCCTTCTTTTGTTATTTCTTTGGTCCAGTGTGTTATTGCATTTTGTGTATAACATTAACCGTCGTAAATCTGTTGGCTAAGGCTTTACAGGAGGCTGTCGACCCAATTTCCAGCATAAATGTATTAAATTATTATCAAAATGCTAAACCGATTAATTCATTTTCTCAACCACATTGCTAATGAAAATCAAAAGGGTCTTTATCACATTCTTTGGCTACATGAAATAAGTCAATAAGTACTTCTAATTTGAATTCATTTTCTTTGACAGAGAATCCTAAATTTCCAGAAATAAAAGCTTCTTTTGTGATACCCGAGTGATATTTTCTTTCCCCTTCAGTTCTGAAAGTTCTTCAATTTTACTCTTTAATGTTAAACGTCTTCAAATTCAATAGCATCATTTATAAACGGAGAAATTTGCAGCATGAACCAGACATGCACGTTTCGAGTAATCAACCCTCGTCAGTGATCCTCAATCTAAACAATGTAATATGGCCAAAGAGGGTGAAAAATATTATGTCAAAAAAAATGTACCGAAAGATGTAACAGGATGGGTGGGACATGATGCTACAGGACCCACGTTTCAGAAATTTCAAGAATTTTAGTACCAGAAAATTTTGAATGCGTTAAAGAGACAGACGATCAACCGAAGTTGATCGAACTTGGCTACTTGTGCCCTCGGGGACTCTTGGTCCACCAGCAGTGACACTCACCAAGTAGATCAAATGTTAAACGTCTTCAAATTCAATAGCATCATAATTTTCTGCTGTAAGAGTACTAACCGTGATTTTCCTTCCTCAAACTAAAAATTGCTATCCAAGTAAACAATATGAGTTTATGATCGCAAATGAAGTTAAGAGGAACGCAGCATATAAACCATGTTTCCTACCATTACGTCAAAGGTCAATGAAACAAATACAAACAATGGCAACAAAAGAATCTTTCACAAGAACTGCACATGTGTTATACACAATATACTACTGTCAGTTGTAGCATAGCAAAATCTTAGCACCATACATGCATGTCTTGGATGATGAATGTTTAACGTCTTCAAATTCATTAGCATCATTTTAGAGCAGATAAATTTACAACATGGACCAGACATGCACGTTTCGGATATTTAACCCACTTCAGTGATCCTCAATCTAATCAATGAAATATGGCCAAAATATGTGGAAGTTATGTCCAAAATATACCGAAAGATGTAGCAAGATGACTGGGATATGATGCTACAGGACCCAGGTTTTATAATCCTCTTTACATGAACAGAAATGGAGAATATTAATTACAATGTCTTTTATATCTACCTGTCGAAACATCAAAGTTGATTTCCCCAAAAAACGTTATAACACATTACTTCGCATGCTGAAATAACATGTAACATACTTACATTGTAAACGTAGCTATGATTTGTGCCTTAATACACTTACAGCTGGCCTTTTCGTCACAAAAACGGGACTTTGTGTCCCCAGGTCTAAATCTGATGATGAAGTAGATGATACTGACAGTCTCGAACGCTTAATAATTTCTTTTTAAATCCGTTAGTGTATCTTCTTCACTATCCTTATCACTGAACAATAATGCAGACTGAAAACATAATTTACAAGCACATTCAATAATTTACAATTATAAAACGTGAATTCTATTATGTCCAAAAACATTAAAAATGTACCGGAAGACGTCGCAGGATAGGTGGGATATGTTCCGATTCTTGTACATGTATAGCCAAGTTCGATCAACTTTCGTTGGTCGTTTCTTCAACGCATTCGAAAATTTCTGTTATTAAAATTTCTTTAAATTTCTAAAACGTGGGTCCTGTAGCATCATATCCCACCCATCCTGCTACGTCTTTCGGTACACATCTGCTTGATATCTACTGCTGTGGACCAGGAGTCCTCGAGGGCACATGTAGGCAAGTTCGACTAAATTCGGTTGGTCGACTATCTTCAACGCATTCAAAACTTTCTGTTATCAACATTAATGAAATTTCTAAAATGTTGGTCATGTAGCATCATTTCCCATCCATCCTGCTTCCGTTTTAATTTTGGACATAATAATCTTCGCACTCTTTGGCCATCTTACATTGTTTAGATTAAGTATCACTGACGAGGGTTTATGCATGTCTTGTTCATGCTGAAAATTTATCTGTTTATAAATGATGTTTTGAATTTGAAGACGTTTAACATTGCTTACTTGGGTAACAATTGCTAGTTTGAGGAAGGAAAATAAATTACATAATTTACAATTCTAATACGTGGATCCTGAAGCATCATATCCCACCCATCCTGCTGCGTCTTTCGGTAGATTTTTGGACAAAATAAAATTCACACTTTTTGGCCAAATTACATTGTTTACATTGATGATCACTGACGAGGGTTAAGTACCCGAAACGTGCATGTCTGGTCTATAATGCAAATATATTTGTTCTTAAATTATGCTATTGAAAATAAAAGGGCGCTAGTGAAATTAATTTGAGCTGCTCATTAAAAAGTACTTTGGCTTGAAGCATCACTGATGAGAATTTAATGTTCGAAACACGTGTCTGGTGCATGGAAATTGGTTTGAAATTTTCTTCAAGAAGGTATAGAGTTGGAACCCTTCCGAATCATGAATTTGAAGACGTTTAACATTTCAATCCCTTCTTGTACCTCATCGTTTTTTCTAACACACGTAGAATGATGGGGTACATAAAGGGAAAATGTTTTCGAAGAGTGTTAACGATAAAGGAGAAAACCAAGGCCGGGAACCAGTTTAAATGCTCTACCGCTTTTCAAGCGGTCCGATTTCGGACATGTGAGAATGAGGCGGGAAGAGTTACGCGTCCCTTGCTCGAGCATACATCACGGGGACTCGTGACAGAGAAAATTAAGAAAGTCAGACTTTTTAAGAAATTTAATGTTTTATTATTATATTGTGTTGTTTTCTTTTATTTTCTGTTGCTTTACTTAAACTTACAATGCATAAAAACTCCAGCTTATGCGGCGATTATTTAAGAATATAAGAAAAGGAGAAGAGGTGATAGCCGCCATGTTGGAAACGGGGAACCGGCAGGATGAAATCAAACTAAAATTATTAACCGTTAAACGAAATGTTCCGACTTTCTAATTCTCCCTTCGGTCCCCTCAAACCTTCGCATGATACATCCTATTGCCCTCTGGCGTAAGGGGTCAGAACAATCTAAACTATTCACGATTATCTGGGACACACCTTCACATTAGCATCGAAACGAAGTTGTCTATCATAACGATCAAGAGGCCTTCCGTGCGACCTCGTTTTAATGACGATAAAACAAGAGGAACACAAAAATTTGACACTTTGCGCAAATACAAAGAAAAAGTCAGACTTTTTACGAAATTAAATGTTTTATCATTATATTGTGTTGTCTTCTTTTATTTTCTGTTGCTTTACTGCAACTTAAAAATGCATAAAAACTCCAGCTTATGCGGTGGTTATTTAAGAATATAAGAAAAGGAGAAGGGGTGACAGCCGCCATGTTGGAAACGGGGAACCGGCAGGATGAAATCAAACTAAAATTATTAACCGCTATGTAACGAAATGTTCCGACTTTCTAATTCTCCCTTTGGTCCCCTCAAACCTTCGCATGATACATCCTATTGCCCTCTGGCGTAAGGGGTCAGTACAATTTAATCAACTCATGATTATCTGGGACACACCTTCACATTAGCATCGAAACGAAGTTGTCGATTTCAAGAACGAGTTTTCGTTCATAACGATCAAGAGGCCCTTCGTGCGACCTCGTTTAAATGACGATAAAACAAGAGGAACACGAAAATTTGACACTTTGCGCAAATACCAAGAGGAAAATTTTGTAGTATAGAAGTTTTCAAAGTTTAGAAACATGGAGAACGGAGAAAAAAATGAACATCATATTTTCCTTAAATTTAGGATTATCAATTCAAAATGAAAACTAAGTTGGAACTAAATGAAAAAATGAATAATTTTTTTAGAGTTGTATCAGCCAATGAAATGGGAAAGACAATAAAAAAGTTCTTCCTGGAATTTTAGTAAAAAGAGTCCGAAACAAGAACTATTGGAAGAAACATGCAAATATATACATTGGAATTGATTTGAAACCAAACGAAATGAGATTTAAAAAAATCCTGACGACAATCTCATAAGCACTCCCAATAGAGCACCAAATTGAGCATCGACGGACCCCTAGCAAGCTAGAGGTGCGACCAGGTGCCCGGGAGGAGTAAGCATCCCCTGTTTGGCTAGCCGCACCCGCCGTCGATATTCATGCACGAAAATGAAAACTTTATCTACAACACATGCACTGTCTGAGGTTATGTCCACATAGAAAGCGCTATGGGGACTACGTCAGGGGAAACATTTCAAACACTTGCTTTCAAAAAAGTACTACAATATGTGATAATTTACTATCTGATAGTAAAAAGTGACGAAGAAGTGAAAGTGGTTTACTTAACAGAAAATGTTATAAACGAAACAAAGTCATTGTTGAAATGAAATTGCAGAATGGCGAAGAAGTGAAAGTGGCTTACTTAACAGAAAATGTATGAATGGAAAGGTCAAGGTCATTGTTGAAATGAAATTGCAGAATGGTAAATACTACAAAGTATACATTGGGAAAACATTAATTAACTTAACCTTACTGTCAGAACAGTTTTAGCTTACAAAGTATGGAATTTCTTCTGTTTTTCAAAGTGTAATATCAATGAAGTTTTCAAAGGAATGCCTTTTAATCAATATCTTGTGACAGAAAATATGTTGAAGGAACAGATTGGGAATGATGATAACATTAGAAATAATCTTTTGAGTACCCAAAATGTGCATGTCTTTTGTTAAACGTATTCAAATCCAAAAGCATCATTTAGGAACAGATAAACCTGTAGTATGGACCAGATATGCAAGTTTCGGGTACTTAACCCGTCAGTGATGCTCAATCTAAACAATGTAATATGGCCAAAAAGTGTAAAAGTTATTATGTCTAAAAATGCACTGAACGATAAAGCAGGATGGGTAGGATATGGTGTAATAGGACCCACGTTGTAGAAATTTCAAACAAAATTGATAACAGAAATTTTAGAATAGGGTAGCGTACAACTGCCAAAAGCCTTCATCCATATGCCGCATAGAGCCAATGGAACATTTTTCAAATCTGTTGCCATGGCAACAACAATCTACTTGAAATTACCAAGACTGTTGACTACCCTGACTGCAAAGTACAACATGGTAGTATCTTAAGTATCCTGCCTCAATAGCTTTATAGCAGGACTTGCCAAGCAAGATTTTTAACAAATATCATGAAATTTTATGCAAAATTTGAGGAAAAATAGCTTTTTTTGTAAAATCCTCAGAGAGAGCACATATTTTTTACAGTATTTTGCAGGATCAACAATGGTTGGAAAATTCTTCCTCTTTCCAATGATACCAAATTCAATAGGACTTCCCAGATTCATTTTCTCGGTAGTTGACCTTCATTGAGAACCACCAACAAAAATTACATGCTTGTCTTACCTATTAGGAGCACATGGGCCGGATGTGTATACCGGAAGTAGACCAACTCACAGAGCTAAAAACAGAGCTTCGTATAATCAAAACCCACATTTTTCCAGGTCAAAAATCTTTAGTAACTATTTCAAAGCAAAGACATTTCATTCAAAGTAAACTCACTTTCATAAACTCATCATTCAATTTAATGAATAAATATACCCTGGTAACATTAGTTGCGTATTCACAATAGGCTAGCACTAAAGGGGTGTAACGCCCCCTAGGTTGTACTCTATGTCTTCCGAAATGGAAGTAACCGGATGTGACAGTTCTACCGAAATGAAGTGGCGGGTGTTGCATGCATGCAGGAGATGCTTACTCTTCCTGGGCATCTGGTCTCACTCCCATATCGGGAGTTCGCTTCTTTTCATATGGTGGAGGTTTTTGTTTGTTTGCTTTGGTTCCTGTTTTATCCTGATTTTGTATGCCTTCGGTTTCTGATTTTCTGAATTATCGATTTTGTGCTGTATACAGGGATATGGTCATTATCCATATTTGTCATTGAAGAAACGATCAACCGAAGTTGATCGAACTTGGCTACATATGCCATCGGAGACTCCTGGTCCACCAGCAGTGACACTGTGGTACAAATGTTAAACGTCTTCAAATTCAATAGAATCATTTTCGACATTAAACAAATTGTAACCATATGGCCTCTCCACCACAATAATTATGCAAATTAGATATTTTGATTTTTAATTAATTTCCATTCATTTTGTTTTTGGGATATTTTCAATCGTCTAGGAGAAGATAACTCTAATTTCAAACGTATCTTTACGATCACGTGCTAAACTGATGTAATAGAAATGATTGTCATTCCCGCCAGTGTGTAGCCCTACGTCTGTCAATACAAGGTCAATTGACAGCAACGGAAGCTATAGTAATTTGCCTGTCACAGATCTGGGTGCAATTAACGAAATGGCGAGGATTTGTTCTGTTTTGACAACTTTGTTTATACATCTGGATGCCAATTTAGTCATGAATTTCGATGGCGATTTCCATATGATTGTCAAATATCCCATGCTCCCAATTTGCGCATGATTTTGTATGTTACACTTCATTCTCATACTGCTATGATGAACTTGTTACATTCGTATGTTAATAAACCGTAAAACTTTACCAGGACTTTTCATTCCAAGTTTTAAAAATGACTAAGTAAAATACACAACGCGGAGTTCTATGATTTGTAACCGGAAAGGGCTACAAGATTAATTTGCAGCTTGGATCAGACATACACGGAATTCATGAAAATATGTTTACAACAAAGTTACAGGACTCCATGATGTTTGAAAATATTTACAATACATTACATTTTACATAAATATACTTCATCATAGATTACTCCAATGTTATGAAAAAAAATCAGAAATAATCTATCAAAGAGTGGATTTTCCCCCAATCATAAAAGTGACTGACTGAAAGGAAAGTATATTCTGTGGAGCTATTTCTACCAAGCACATCAACCGAATGTTACAAACAACACCTTCAAGGTATATCTAAGACTAACCTTTGATTAGTTCTTTCTAAATCCCCAAAGTAAAATAAGAATGTTAAACGTCTTCAAATTCGATAGCATCATTTAAGAGCAGATAACTTTACAGCATGGAGCAGACATGCACGTTAAAATCACCTTGCAGAGGAGGTACTAAACGAAGAAATGCTACAAATGAGTTAAAAAAAAGATCCTGACAATCTCAACAGCACTCACAATAGAGAATAAAATTGAGCATCGACGGACCCCTAGCAAGCTAGAGGTGAGACCAGGTGCCCATGAGAAGTAAGCATCCCCTGTTGGTTAACCGCACCCACCGTCGATCTTCATGCACGAAAATGAAACATATATAATACATTCACTAAGGTATCTCTATATAGAAAGTGTTATGGCGACAATACTCATGGTAACATACCAAGATCATTTATAGGGTGAACACAAAACTGAACTAGATAGCACGATTGAGTTGTTTAACAGCACGTCATTATTAGTCAAGGTGTTTAGGAATGAAAAGCCTATGAATGACAAATATGGATAATGACCATATCCCTTTATACAGCACAAAATCGATATTTCAGGAAATCAGAAACCGAAGGCATACAAAATCAGGATAAAACAGGAATCAAAGCAAACCAACAAAAACCTCCACCATATGAAAAGAAGCGAACTTCCGATATTGGAGTTAGACCAGGTGCCCAGGAAGAGTAAGCATCTCCTGCTTGCATGCAACACCCGCCGCTTCAATTCGGTAGAACTGTCACATCCGGTTACTTCCATTCCGGAAGAGAGTACAATCTTTGGTTGGATAGTTCAAATGGTCTATGACAGAATATCATCCACCATTCTGGAGAGTGGGACATCGTAGTGTATGACAAGTTCCCCATATCGACCGTAGAACTTCCTCAGTGACAATGTTAGTCGGTCACAAACATATACCTGACTGAGAAGCTTATCGGAAAGACGCCTAGCTCTCAGAACAAAATCCGTATATTTGATACTTCCTCTGACATAGCGTATCAACTGAGATATGAACAAGCCATAAGCAGGCGATTAAGGGATGTTGCTACTCAGAAAAGGAAAGTTTGTAATGCTGAAATTGAAGTCGTCACGTTTGTCATAGAGTGAGGTGTTCATCAGTGTCGTAGGACATTATGTCCAAATAGGATGATGAATAGTTTCTTTGACTTCAAGCTCCGAATGATAGATACTGCTCGAGTCATCCGCGAATTTTGGATTATTGATGGACAACACATCGTCTATGTATCTGTAAGTGAAGAAGGGAGGAGATCTCCAACAAGACCCCGTTGCAGCATCAACAGCAAAACACCCGATGCAAAAACACAAAAGACGAGTACAGCACGAGACGGAAAAGAGACACACGACATGTAAACATCAAACACAAAAGACTACACATAAACCGACGACACCAATGGGCAACCGGTGCCGACTTTTGACGGCCATTTGTCACGCAAGTAGCAAATGGTGTGGTTATCCTAGTGTCTTTCTGGATATTTTTATTTATTATAAAAATCTACCATTATGAATGGAAACGAATGCCCTTCGGCCTGACAAACGCGCCTATTTCCTTTCAAACATTAATGGCTACTGTACTAAGGGGGTTAAACTGGAAGTCAGTACTTGTGTACGTGGATGACATTTTAATATTCAGTTCGAGTTTCCACGAACATTTGCTTCACTTGAAACAAGTTTTTCAAAGACTTTCCGAGGCAAATCTTAAACTTCAGCCTGAAAAGTGTCACTTTGCCGTCAAGAAGTTGAAATTTCTAGGTCACGTGATATCTAGACAAGGTATAGAAGTAGACCCTGATAAGACACTAGCAGTTAGTCAATACCCTATCCCAAAAACACAGAAACAGGTAAGAAGTTTTCTTGGTATGGCAAACTACTACAGGCGCTTTATCAAGAATTTCTCTCAGATTGCATCGCCTTTAAACTCTCTCCTCCAGAAAAACAAACGTTTCCTATGGAGTGAGGAATGTCAGTCAGCTTTTGACTCTATCAAGGCAAAACTGTTGACTGCACCTGTATTATCTTATGCAGACCCATTAAAACGATTTGTCTTGACGTGTGATGCATCTGATTCAGCTGTTGGTTATGTATTGGGACAAGTTGATACTCAAAATCGAGAATACGTTATCGCATATGGTGGTAAGTCTTTGACTTCTGAACAGAAAAACTACAACACTACAGAGAAAGAATGCTTAGCTGTAATGTGTGGTATAGAAGCGTTCAGACCATATTTAGTACACGATGAGTTCACAATAGTGACAGATCACAAGGCATTAGTTTGGCTACAAACAGCGAAACATACAGGTAAGCTTCAAAGATGGGCACTCACCTTGCAGGAATACAATTGCAAAATTGTACATAGACCAGGTAAGAGCAATGTAGTCGCTGACGCCTTAAGTCGCCGAGATTATCCTGATCTCATTGGAAGAAACGATACAAATCGACAGGACACTCTGCTTTCAAAGGATATTGAGGTAATTGAAATTGCATGCCAGACTGAGACGACCAAATCTGACTGGACCCCACAAATAGGTGAATGTAGTAACATTTCTAAATGTGACATAAATGATGGTATGAGGGTTGAAATTGAACTTTGTTATGCTACAGATACGATAGGTGCACCAACCAATTCAGGTAATCAACCAAATTTGGCTGAATTACAAAGTCAGTGTTCAGATTTCAAAAACATTTACCTTTATTTAACCAATCAGACTTTGCCAGATGACGAAAAGCAACGCAGTGTCACAATTGCTGAATCTAAATATTACAGCATCCATGACAAGGTATTGTATCATTGGTTTCAAAATCGATGCAAAAGAGCACCGGATGAGTTAAAATTTGTCAAACAAATAGCACTACCAAAGGTACTGAGAAAAGACGCACTTGTGTCTTATCATGATAGCCTGGCTGGTGGAGGACATTTAGGCATTGAAAAAGTAAAAGCGGCCTTGCATCTCAAGTACTTTTGGCCTGGAATGCACAGTGACATAGTGGATTATATCAAATCTTGTGATCGCTGTCAGCGAGCCAAGAGGGACTACCATCCTTATAATCCACCTATGATGCCGCTTCCAGAAGCTAAACGGTTTGAACGTTGGCATATTGACATTTTAGGTCCTCTGTATAAAACTAAAGAAGGGTATGAGTATGTTTTGTTATGCGTCGATGCATGTACACGGTGGACAGAAGCATTCCCATTAAGAACACAAAGCGCCAAAGAGACTGCTGAAGTCCTCTATAAGGAAATCTTTACAAGGTATGGTGCCCCAAGAGTCCTACTGTCGAACAAAGGTAGGAACTTTATGTCTAAATTAGTTAATGCCTTGTGTGAAATTTTTGATGTGACACAACATCACACTTCCGCCTACCATCCTAACACCAATGGTATGGTCGAAAGACAAAATAGCACCTTAGCCCAGTGTCTACGTTCGTACTGCAGTAAAGAACAAGGTAAATGGCCAGAGCTTTTGCCTAGTATCATGATGGCTTTCAGAAAGTCTCCTGCCATGCAATCTACTGAGTTCTCGCCTTTTCATTTAGTATTTGGAGAAGAAATGCGTCTTCCCTTTGATACTTCTTTAGAACCAGTAGACAGGTTGAGTCTAGATGCAAAATGTTTTGTAAAACATCTCATGCACAAACTGAAAGTTGCTCATGATATAGCAAGAGAAAATCACTTGGCACATCAACAGAAAAACAAAGAGAGACATGATGCGTCAGTAAGACATCCAGATTTCAAAATAGGAGACAAGGTAATGTTCAAAGTCACAAAAACTCCTAAAGGTATGTCAACAAAATTACATGATAAGGCAGATGGTCCATTTAGAATCATTCAAATTGGACCTACACATACACACTGGTGAGGTGTGACAACAATACGGTGCATCCATCATTCATAAATGCCACAAACCTCAAAGCCTATCATGACCCCAATGTTCTAAGAACAAACACAGGAACAAACAGTAATGATGAGAGTCAAAGTGATCAAACTCAGGTAAGTCAGCAGCAAGTACAATCAGACCAATCACGCCCTTCCAATCGAATAGTACGACAGCAGTCAAGTCAAGACCAGTCAAACAACAGTGCTGCACGTGCACCTGTTGATCACTGTAGTCAAAATGGTACGTCTCATCGTAATGATGCAGATAAGAAATGGGTATTCAAACGATTTCTGAGAGGAAGGTTTAAACATGGCAAAAGAGAGATCAGGGTAGAATGGGAAAATAATGAGAGGACATGGGAACCAGACGAGAGTTTTGATGACGATGTGTTAGAAAAGATAAATAGAATATTTACAAAACGAGGTACTAGAAGAAAAACGTGTTTCAAGAGAGCTTTTAAGATACTCATAAAAGGGTCACACGATAACATATACTTTTAAGTAATTAATGTCAAAAGTCAGCTTGTAGTTAAAAGCATGTCTTATCTCCATGGGTACCCGTTCCATTTTAAAATTTTCGAAAAATTTAGTCAAACGATGGCATTCAAAATCATTAAGTAATTGGGATTGAACATTATTACTTGAGACTTAGTGATTTCAACTTATTTCATCTACTTACGTATGGTCCATTCACTACACGAAGAAGTTGTGAACGAATTTAACATGACAATTAGAAACATTAGGCAGCTTATACCAGAAATGAAACAAAAGTCGGATGAAAAATCATACAAATGACTGTTACCCTTTATTGGCTCTCTATCAAAAACATTATTTGGAACTGCAACTATTGATGATGTTAATATTTTGGCTTCACATATCAATGCATTGAACAAAGAGACAAATCGTATTGCAATAGCACTGAAACAGCATGGTGATCATTTATCTTCATTTATTTCGATTGCTGACAAACGTATGACAAATTTAATGAAAGGCATCAAAGCCAATGCATTCGCTATAAATTCTTTGACTCATTTGGTCAATAAGAAATTTGTGAAAGTTCAGCGTGCTTATATGAACATTTCGAAAATTATAATACAACAGGTCAATAAGGCAAGCACACGTCGAGACAGCTTCAATAAACTTTCATACTCTGTTCAAAGTCTAGTAGAGAATAAACTAACGCCCTATCTGATACCCAAAGCTTCTCTTTCTTATACTATTCGTGCCATTCACAAGATACTTCGTAAGAACTACAAGCAATTTTTCTTAACTCACACTGATCCATCTTACTATTTCTCACATGCTAAGTTTTCCTATGCACGTGTGAAATCTTCTATTTATGTGACACTTCGATTTCCAGTTTCAACTCATAACAAACCTATCAAACTATTCAAAATAATTTCACTTCCGGTTCCTCTTATTGACAATTCAACTTCGTCTATGCATGCTACGCAATTGGTATCACTTGGTGAATATTTTGCTATCACTCACCATTATGATCACTACGTGACACTGTCGTCACAAGACTTAATTAATTGTCAATACAGTGATGGATCGACCAGACTTTGCGACAATAATCTTGCTCTTTCACCTATAACATCAGCTGATTTGCACCCTTGCTCTCTTCTCTAACAACCGAAACCAAGTTCACACTTTATGCGATTTTCGCTATGTTCCTAACCTTCTAAGACCAAATCTGATTGAAATTTCTTCTACTTCGGTTTTGGTATACAATAGTCCTACTGTAGCACTAAATTGTCCAAAAGAGAAAAAGGTGATACCTGGTTGTAAATTTTGTATAATCAATTTGCCATGTAGATGTTCTATGTCCACAAGCACTTTGTATCTTTCACCTCGGTTGGTAGATTGTTACAATTCATCTTCTAATTATACAGTGCTCCATCCTGTAAATCTGGCATTATTACAACAATTTTTTGATGAAAGCTATTTAAGAAACAATTTTGCTGATACAGCTTTTGTGCAACCAATTAATATGTCTGTTCCTGCCTTCCAGTTTTACAACCATTCATTACAGCAAGTCATTGCTAATGATCAAGAATCACATTTAAGTTTGAAAAGAATGGCAAAAACTGCTAAGCAGGACCAGAAAATCTTTAAAACTTTGGCAGAAACTCTGCTTGATGATCAGATTGATATAATTTCTTCATCTTGGACTGATGCAAAATCAGTCATCATTTATATTTCAGTAAGTGTAGCGTTTGTTTCATTTACAATGTGTATTGTATTGTTTGTTAAAATGAGAAAACTAGCTCTTGCCGTATTACTTTTGCAACAAATTTCAAATGTGAAATCTCAGACGATTCCTTCTTTCATTTATAAGAGTGAGAACACAAAGGGTGTTACTATGCAAGAACCTTCCTTAGAATGGTTCAAGGATGAGTTCACACTTAGTCATGTTTCTGTTATCATGGGCGTTGTTATACTTATTCAATTGCTCATAATCATTTTCTGCTTCTGCAAATTTAAGTCGTGCAAAATATCATCACTTTCTTTAGAATTAACTTCAGGTGGAGACTGTGTTGTCATTCCGTTGTTACATTTATCATTATGTCCATCTTACTACCATATTTCACCTCCAGTTATCGATGACGTCAGCATCTCGTCATTTTCGAGTTGCAAGTTGTTTCTTTCTTGGAAAAAATTTACAGTGACTGATAAAAGAACAAACAAAATAGTAAATGTTCCAAGTACCATATCCTTAGACTGGGTTACTTATTACAGGGTAAAGAAAATTCTCAAACAACCTTTCAGTGCATATACATTACTAATTCATCAGAAGTATGCCTATGTTTTAAACGATCTGGCGAATTTTCGATTTTTAAATGATATCGTTCATCAATGAAATAACAGAATTGGTATCTTGCTGATAATTACCTGAAAAAGTGGTACTTACATGTTTGTGTTCACAATACGTTATGTGTGTAGAAACAATCAATGAACATTGAACAGGCACATGTTGTATATATTATGTATGTATATATATGTTTCTACTTAGATTAGAATTTTAATTTTTCAATATTGACGATGTTTTATATTGTTGAATATCTGTTGCATTTTTAAGCTTTCGAGGACGAAAGCAAATGGGGTAGGAAGTAAATAGTCATAATGGTAGATTTTTATAATAAGTAAAAATATCCAGAAAGACAGTTAATTATGAAATAAAATAAATAAGTGTAATTCTCAAAATTATTGGCATGAAATTATATACTTGAAAATTATGTTTTCACCTTTCGGTAATTATAACTAATTAATGTTCAAATCTAATTAAAAGAAACCTCCATGGCATGTTTGATTTCTCTAAATTTATTTGGTCAGAGTTTTGACACTTAATAACTTTGATGTCAACTTAGCTTGGACATCGATTTACTCGTATCAATTTATTTGTCTATATATTTAGATCTTAACAATAGTGAATGTTAAGAAGGAAATTGACCCTTTCTGTTATCGCATTCAAATCTTACGCAAGGTGCGAATACGCTTACGGCCTAGGATAATTCCGAACAAAGAAGATAGAACTTCCTACCCATAATGCAGTGAGTTTAAGATTTTACCTTTTTTGGAATTCAAATCTAAGAAGTAAATGATATAGTAAAATTTGATTGGTTGATACCTGTAGAGAGCGTGACGGCAGGGGAAGACTGACCGCAAGTTAGCGTCACTTTTCCCATGCTGGTCAAAGAATAAAGTTGTTAATCTATTTAGATCTTCATTTCATTCTACAGGAGACACTTTTGAGTGGTACCTTGCTCACCGAGCTATTTCCCCAGAATAAGACACCCCATACAAAGAGCGGGTGTGTTACTAGATTACGTGCGCACAACCCATTCATTTCTCCAATTACCCAGAGGTCTCGACGAACGTACAATTGTGGTGTAAAACAACCACCTTACTGTAAGATGACCACACACAAACAAGACCGCAAAACGCAGAGGCCCCAGAAACACAGATGAATATGTAAATGGATATTAAAAGGGGGCATGCGTGATACAGTCCGTGCTCTGCCGGCTGTAGCGAGCTCATGTATGTAATCACCCGAGGAGTCCGACTGACATTCAGAGAGGACAGGTGGCCGGGGCCCTGTCTTCTCTAAGGAGGTTTGGACAGGGCCCGTCATGGAGTACAGTCGTCACAGTCAGTCAGAGTGCAAGTCTCAAGGATGCGCTTGTACAAGACTGTAGATTGGTCAAGTACCAAGCCTAGTGTCCGTCTGGTGACATTAGGATTATATCCACGGAAGTTGAAGTCAGAAGCTAAGCATCTTTTCCCCTCAGAGACCAAAGATTGAATGAATTCAGCTTCGTACAAGTAAAGGAAAATGTCGGCAAGGAGTGGGGCACAATTGGTCCCCATTGGAATTCCGACAATTTGCTGGAAGACCTTTCCTCCAAACACCACAAAAATGTTGTCGATCAGGAAGTTTAACCTCTGAATAATATCTGTTTCAGTTTACTTATTTTCAGAATCGGACATTACTTTAACAAAGTAGGTTTTGTCATAGTTAACAACAATAAATTTGTATTTGCGATTACCGTTCTTACTTGTAAACGCATTACTTATAATTTTTGCGAGTCTTCCTTTCAATTTAGAACTATAGTGATGAGTCACTGGTCCAATAACTATAGTGATGAAGACTGGTTCAACTCCGGAACTCATGTCGATGGTTTAAAAAGTGGGAAAAGAATGGAATTAATGAAAAATCTCCACTAAGTCACCAAACACGAGAGAACATAATTTCTGTATGGAGAAATTTTGCAAAGGGTAATAACGGGACTAGCGCAAACCCAACGTACCTCACATATTACAGGACAATAAATTCCATCATACTAGGAGAATAACCATTGTTTACAAAATTAAATACTGGAAGGAAGGAGGGTGCGGCACTTCTGTAAATGATAAAGAAATGTTATTGCACCACTGGTAAGTCATAGTTCTTTTAAACAATTATAAAGTACCAAAAACCTTTTATTAAAACTAAACATGCTAAAGCCTAAAGTGCAAAATAAAATGAAAAATAAAATTAAAAACTCATCAAACTAAAACATAGGCATGTAAATACGAGGGCTGTCCGTAAAGTTCGTGGACAAGTCTTAAATCAAGGAAAATTAGCGTCAAAGATATTCATTTTTAGTATATTATTTATCATATACTATTGGCGAATTACGAAATGTAAAAAGAAGGGAGGAGATCTCCAACAAGACCCCGTTGCAGCATCAACACTAAAACACCAAAACACCCGATGCTAAAACACAAAAGACGAGTACAGCACGAGACGGAAAAGAGACACACGACCTGTAAACATCAAACACAAAAGACTACACATAAACCGACGAGACCAATGGGTAACCGGTGCCGACTTTGGACGGCCATCTGTCACGCAAGTAGCAAATGGTGTGGTTATCCTGGATTACGTGCGCACAACCCTCTCACTTCTCCAATTACCCAGAGGTCTCGAAGAACGTACAATTGTGGTGTAAAACAACCTCCTCACTGTAAGATGACATCACACAAACAAGACCGCGAAACGCAGAGGCCCCATAGACACAGATGAATATGTAAATGGATATAAAAAGAGGGCATGCGTAATACAGTCCGTGCTCTGCCGGCTGTAGCGAGCTCATGTATGTAATCACCCGAGGAGTCCGACTGACATTCAGAGAGGACAGGTGGTCGGGACCCTGTCTTCTCTAAAGAGGTTTGGACAGGGCCCGTCATAGAGTCCCGTCGTCACAGTCAGTCAGAGTGCAAGTCTCAAGGATGCGCTTGTACAAGACTGTAGATTGGTCAAGTACCAAGCCTAGTGTCCGTCTGGTGACATTAGGATCATACCCACGGTATAAAAGGCGTTTGATGATTCTGACGCATTTTCGATGGTTATGCTGCCTACCTTTGATCCTTTTTATTTTGTTTATCATATCACCATAAAAGACAGGTTGTGTAATACCCATAGTAATGTACTCTGTTGCATGTATAGATCCGAATTTTAAAAGAAGTTGACTGTAATTTTTGTAAAATTTCCAGAAAGTCTTAACTAGTTTATGAAAGCGGAAACCTTGACCTAAAAGTTTTTTGGTAATTTGTAAATTTCTACTGTGAAAATCCAAAATATCAGTACATGCTCTAGCGTACCGGATGAGCTGTGATATGTAAATGCCGTATGACGGTAATCTTGGAACATCACCGTCAAGCCAAGGGAAATTTACTATGTTGAATCCAAAATCATCCCTTTTGTCATATACACTTGTATGAATCTTTCCGTTTACAATTTTGATATTTAGGTCCAAAAAGGGTGTTTCTGTATTTGAAAGGTTTGCCTTGTTAAGGGTTAATTCTTGTGGATAAATTTCATTCAAAAACAGGATTGTCAATGGTTAGAATATCATCCAGATACCTAGAAGTATTATTGAAACATTTCAGCTCATCAAATTTTCTTTGCTTTTGAAGATTTTGGATAAATTCTTTTTCATAAGTGTATAAAAATAGATCTGCAACAAGAGGCGCATAGTTAGTACCCATAGGAATTCCTACAACCTGCTTGTATAGATCCTCACCAAATCTAACATAAATATTGTCCAAGAGGAAGGACAAGGCATTACACAGGTCACTACATGTCCATGATTTGTATGATTTGTAGTCTGTCGAGGAAAAGAAACCCTTCGATTTAGATGTACAACTGTAAGTTTTTCGCTCTCGATCAAAACACCATTTAATGAGATTAGATAATCGATCATTAATTTTGTCATGAGGAAGTGCTGTGTACATATTAGAGAAGTCGTATGAAGAAATCGTATTGGCTTGGAAATTTCCAGATTTCATTTTTCAATTACATCCCCTGAATTCTTAATAGACCAAAATAAATTTACATCGTTCCTGTTTAGAACCGTTTCACAATATCTAGTTATGTGTTCTTTAATAGCAGTAAGTGCTGACGTCAGATTTCTAGACAAAATTGTAGTGGAAGCAGTTACTAGAATTCGCAATAAATCGAAATTTGTAAGGAGACTTGTGCAGTTTCGGTATGCAATATAGTGTTGGGAGATCCAATTTAGAAATAGAGATATTGAATGAAGACAGTTCACTGTTTTGCTTGCCTAAAATGTTAGATGCACTTTCATTGCTTTTGATATATGTATTAGTAGACGAAAGTTCCGAAATCAAAGTTGATATGTAGTAACGTTTTCAAATGATAATGGTGTTGTTGGCTGCTTTATCAGCTGGTGCAAAGACATATTTTTCATGTAATTTACTTAGTTTGGATTTGAAATATCTTTCTGATTTGGAACGTGGATTTTGAAAAAGATGAGGGTTTTTATGGAAGTTATCTATTCGAATATCCGTTATATCTAAAATGAGGTTTTTCCAGTCATTCAGAGCATGCGGTTCGACTCCTTCTGATTTACACCATCTTTTCGTATAATTATCTTAGGCTTCCGTAAGCACTTCACGGCATTTGACAAAATCTATCTTGGATTGGATTCTATACTTAGGTCCTTTTTTAAGAAGACCACGGAGCTGTCTGTCTTGGATAATTGAAAAGTCACCTGTAACAACATGGCTAGCTGGTTTGTAGAGATATTTAGAAGTTGCACATTCTCAAGAAGCAGGACACGATTCAAGTATGTCAGGATCCGTTGTAACTTTATTATAGTTAAAAACAAAGTTTCGAATAGGTTTCTTGTACTTATAACAAATAGGAGGTGGCTCTAGATTTTCAAAATATTGAGGAATGGTACTTTGTACGCGATGATCCCGAAAAATATTAGAGATGTTTAGAAGATCAAAACCTTTGTTAATAAACGGGATTTTGATGAATCGTCTTTTCGGTGAGGTGTTTTTCACAATAGGATAAAGTTTATACTGTGCGAATGAGAGAATGATATTAAGTCTGAATCAGTCAGTGTTTCTTAAGAATGCAACCTAAATCAATTATCATATTTTGATTTTATTATTACAATTATCATATTTTGATTTTATTATTACAACTATGACTTCGTAATTAGACATAGGATGGTGACCCGGAGCAGGGTAAATATTTACCGAAATATGTTGTTTATCATTTTATTCATTTCGTTTACATTTTGTAAAACCCCGCGGATACAACGATAATTTTTACATTGTGATGTTGACAATAGTTATGACATCAAACATGCAAAATTGGAACGTTTATAGTTTCAAGATGATAGAGAAAACCGGATCTGAATGTAATAAGACGTGATTGTCATTGTTCGAAAAAAAAATGACGTGTTCTCGAGAGGCGGAGCAGAGAGAAGAAATTTTGTTAAGGCTTCAGAAAACACCGACAGAGACTCATAGATTCCTTAAACAGTCGGGAAAAAATGATAAAACTATTTGTTCGCAAGTCTTCAAGTGGCAAAGAAAATTTTTGGACGTTAGGGACAGTTTACAGGAAGGTATGCGCTAGGGAAGACTTTCTATAAAAGAAAGAAGTGCTTTTAAATGAAGAACATGACGTGATTCATAGTAGTCGGCGAATAAAAATTCGGGAAATTGCAGTTAACTTTGAAATTAAAGAATTGTGCATGAGATTTTATCCCATGATCCTACAACGAGTCATGTCTGTGCTGGATGGGTTCCGAAATTTTTTTAGAAATCTTAATTTAGCGAGGAGAGTAGAATTGTCGAAACAGTTTATAATGGATAACGTCAAGGATTCTCATGCTAGTGCTCCGGGTATGAGGAAGTGTCATTTTTATATTGTATAGAAATATAACTATTTGTTCTTTGTTTGTGATGAAATTTTGCATATTATTGATATGAAACTTGAATTTAATAAAGATGATACATTCATTAATTTTTCCATTGCTTGCTAGCTTTTATCAAAGCAGTCAATGAACTTTACGGCCAACCCTCGTATATCTCGACGGGATTTCATCACGATGTTTTTCGATCCAACATTCTAAGGTCATAAGGATATTGGTGTAAAGACTTGTTACATCAAAACTTATCAATTTGGCCGGTGCTCGCATCGACACTATCCGGGATATAATTTAGGAAGTCAATATCATCTCTGATGTAGGTAGGGGCTTATTTACAAAGTGTATTGAGTATAATATCTAATGAATTGCTTTTAATCTGTGTCGGACAAACCGGACTTGCTACGATCGCTCTCCATTTTAAATCCCCGGGTTTGCAGTAAATTAACTCACGTTTCGTTTTTGGCCTGAATTTCATGTTGAATTTCTTTGGACTTATGAATTTTATGAAGGGCGTAGAAATTACTTGACTTCATTTCGAAATGCTTTAGATAGTCAATCTCTTTATCGATAAGAGAATCCGCATAAACGGAAGTGATTTTTTTATTTTGTTAATTTTTCTTGCGTCTTCCGGTGGCGTCAGTTCATGATAAAAAGTACGAACATTAAGTTGTTTCATAACCATTCTTTTATAATGTTCCATATCCATAATACAAATTGTCCCACCTTTGTCGGCGTCCTTGATGACTATAAATGTGTCGGTTTAGAGGTTTTCGATTGCACTACGTCCGTTTCTACAGATATTATCATTGATATTTTGATTGTTTTAGTTTGTTTGAGCTCAAAAAACAAGAATTTGGAGTATTTAATCTCTATTCGTTTCAGGATTGAAATTGCTTCTGTTACGTACCATCGATCCATCGTCGTAGTCATTATCTTGGAAAAAATCCATGCAGTCGAAATTTCCTACAAAACTCTTCAGTATCTTTTATCAAGTCCACTTTATTTCCTTTCGGAGTAGACCTTTCGATAGAAGCTATATTCTGAAAGATCCCTTTAAATATATTCATTATTTTCGCATCTATGCGTTCCTTTTCGTTTTGAATCGTTTGAACATGAATGTTTTCTAAAGTCCCCTGTGAAATTGGCGTTTCACTGTATGACAAGCGTGATGATTTCAGCTTCCAAATAACTAACTTCCCTTTCATGAGTAGCAACTTTCGTCTTCTGCTTATGTCGTTTTTGTTTCCCAGCTCATACGGTACGCCTGGGCATGTTCTAAATATGATTTCATCGTTACAGCCAGACGACTTGCAAGTAAACTACATTGCGATTGAATGACCAAACAAGACATACTTACCTGATCTGTACATCAAAATGAAAGGAGGGGATCTCCAATAACACCTAGTTGCAGCACCAACAGCAACCTCCCAAAACACCCACTGTAAAACACAAAAAAGACACGCAGAGAAAGAGACGCAGCAGTACAAGGAACGTCAAATCACAGAAAAACATGAACACAAATGACTACACATAAACCAACGAGACCAAAATGTACATCGAGACAATCACCAAATTTGACAGGTTTCCATGGAGCTGTTGCGTCGGGTGTTGCATGCAATCAGGAGACGCTGACTCTCCCCGGGCATGTTCATTCCGGAGTTCGCAACCGTTTCGATGGGTATTCTCACGATTTGGCCTTGCCTTCTCGACATTGAGACTGAATAACTGTTAGGCACTTCTTTGATGTTTATCATGTGGTATATGAAAATGACTAGTACGGCGTGTTTTAACAGCCCCATTTAGAATGCATTCTACAATTCCTTCCGCACTAGTACTTATGATGCTTCATTAGATTCTAGTAATTTTTCCTTCTTGTTTCTCAGGAGCTTGTGTTATTTGTCCTATTTTCTTTTCTCCTGAGGATGTTCTGATTTGCGTTTTTCCAAAAATCTGTAAGCCTTTCGATTGCTTTTTGAAATTTGCTTTCGGCTTTTTATGTTGGACTTTCATTCACAGATGATGTGACCGTGCCAATTATAGGTCAATGACAAATATGGATAATGACCATATCCCTGTATACAGCACAAAATCGACAATTCAGAAACCGAAGGCATACAAAATCAGGATAAAACAGGAACCAAAGCAAATAAACAAAAACCTCCACCACATGAAAAGCATGAAAGCTTCAATCAGTAGAACTGTCATATCCGGTTACTTCCATTTCGGAAGACATAGAGTACAATCTTTGGTTTGATGGTTCAAATGGTCTATGACAGAATATCATCCACCATTCTGGATAGTGGGACATCATAGTGTATGACGAGTTCCCCATATCGACCGTAGAACTTCCTCAGTGACGATGTTAGTCGGTCACAAACATATCCCTGACTGAGAAGCTTATCTGAAAGACGCCTAGCTCTCAGAACAAAATCCGTATATTTGGTACTTGCTCTGGCATAGCGTATCAACTGAGATATGAACACGCCATAAGCAGGCGATTAAGGGATGTTGCTACTCAGAAAAGGAAAGTTTGTAATGATGAAATTGAAGTCGTCACGTTTGTCATAGAGTGAGGTGTTCATGTGAACAACAGTGTCATAATGTCCAAATAGGATGCTGAATGTCACTTTCAAGGTCAAATGTCGCCTACTTAGGTCAAGGAGCATTTGAATGTTTTTTTTTTTATTCATTAAAACTTTATATCTCAACGAAATATTTTGATACTTTGTATGATTCAAGAACTGGGCATGTTCATTCATATATCTTAGGGGTTTTTAGATCGACCATAACGCAGCCTACATATATATGGCTTTTCTAGCTAAATTGATATGCATCATTTTTTTTATTCACATAAACATATAAAATATACACAACATGATTCATTCATATGTTCTCTTTCACTCTCTGATTCATACCGTCAATGTACTAATTATAAATCGCCTCAAATTGATATGCCTCATGATTCTGTTGGGATAATTAAGGTGCGTCATTGGTCACGATTTGGGACAATTCCTGCGCATCTGCTGTGTTAGGACTCATTCAGCTTGACATTTTTATTATGGCCAATGTATCATTTCTTACTCTTTTTAAGACTTTAATTCATTAGACTCATTAAAGCGGCCAAGTTTGAAAATTTGATCTAAAATGAATGAAGTATGCGCATGTTGCGTAAGAAAATGCTTCGCGGTAATTTCTGTAAAAATTGACGTGGAGGTACCTTTTTTTAACTGTTTGGATTTCTTTTACGTAAGTTATAACTCAAGAATTTTATTTCACGTTTGGGATATTATTGATTTAAGCTTTTTTAAAGGTATGGCTGAAGAATACCGAAAAATTATAGATTGTTTAAATTCCACCCAAAATAAGGCAAATTTTCAGCTCTGACGCTTTTTCAAGAATACCACAAAATGACACTATTTGTGAGCGTCTGTCCTCTTTTATTTGAACACGGACATATACTTTTTCTTCAATATTTTGAAAAGTCTTCCCTAGGAGCACGTATTACTATGTGTTTGGAAAAATCTTTGAAATTCGGTATCTCTGGAATTTTGACCTTAACTTGGATGATTTACGATATTTTCGTGTTAAATCTAGAAAATTTTAAATTATATGTGAAGTTGGTACCTAAGGTAGCACTTTATCAAATTCTACTTTAATACAAAGTTTCTAACCTGTTTTATTGTATGATAACAAAGAAATGTAAAATAAAAATCACATGAGTGCAATTCAACACTTTTTGTATTTTCTTTACAAATGTGCTATTTTTAGCAACAAATTTCCGGGTTTTTTTACCCAGTTTTCAAATAAGCATAAATCTTGATTTTCATCACGAACCTATTAATTTTCCTTCATAAAATGATTAAGTGACATAAAAACTATATTTTCATATGGTCATCATAAAATCATTGAAATTCCTTCATTCAGAAATGACATGCCTTAAGTAAGTTCAGAGGCAATACCAAATATAGCTTTAATGGTCATTTTCAATGTCAAGGCAATGTATTTAGGGTCAAATATACGACAGGCGACATACCTGTTCTTGAACGGTGCTATTTATTTATTTATTTATAAGAACGAATTCGTTGTACTTTTGTTTGTTGTGGTAGATCATATAAATTGCATATTTGTAGTTTATTTCCTTTTTTTTAAATATTTGAAGTTCGGGATTTTGTCTGTGCTAGTCGCCGTTTGAACTTGATACCATTTTTTAATGGTGTCTACTCGTAAATCCAATTTTAAAACAACGTCCACGTTGCCAATTTATATGTTCTTAAATGATGCTATTCAATTTGAAGACGTTTACTCTATCTACTTGTATCCAATAATTAGGTTATCGAGATGATATACCGGGATATTCAGTTTTCGGAGACGGTGATCGATGGTATATGAGATTTCATTTTGGTATGTTTTTTTAAAACATCTCTGTGTTGACAACTTCAATCTAACTAATGAGTCAGAAACGACTGACGAGTCAGAACGATAGCAAGATGAATTATGTGACCTTTTATGTCACTGTTGGTGAAGTGAATACTGGATACCTCCTCTGAGAACAACTTCAAGGTGTGAAGGAAAATAAAATCCTGTTGGCTACCTTGGTTATGAATTTTCATTTGATAAATGTTCGAAAGAACAAATGTGTTTTTAGGGGCCGCATTGTACTTTTAAATTTAAATTTGACGAAAAGATTTCTACATATTTAATGCAATGAGCCTTTCTCAAAACTAGGTCGACCAGAGTTTTAGATCGAATATCTGAAGAAATACTCTAAAATTATTTAGCTATTGCAACTATTGCGAATGGAAAAGAACATATAAAGAATTTATCGATATTACGTTACAGTAAGAGTTTAAAAAGATAATAAGAGTTTTGTCAAAATCACTCTGATACATGTATATATATATTCATGTAACGACGAGGCCTATTTGAAACTCATCAGAGAGATCAGGGCTCTGACCACCTGTGCACTCTGAAAGTTAGTCGGACTCCTCGATTGATGGCATACATTAGCCCGTTGCAGCACGTACTGTTTTTCGTACGTCTTATGCTTTTGATATCCATTTGCTATGCTACGTAATTTATCTGTTCATTACTTGAGTCTTTGCATATTTCTGTTTAGTTTGTGTCGTCATCTTACTGTGAGGGGACAATTATACACAACAAATGTGCGTGGTTTTTTTTAACCGCTGGGTAGCCGGAAGATTTGTGCGCATGCAATCCGGATAAAAAAAAACACCTTTTGCTACTAAAATGACAAATGGCCATCCTTAGTTGTCATCGGTTGCTCATTTCATGTCTTTTTGTCTCATTGTGTCTTTTGTATTAAGTGTTTCATGAAATATTCATTGTTTGGTACTTTTGGTGTCTCTTGTTGTGCATATCCACTGTGCACTTTCGCACTCGAGTATTTCGGTATTTTTGTTGTTGTTGTGGATTCTGCACCGATAGCTGTTGCAGATTTCCCTCTTTAGCTTGTTCATTATGTTATTAGGTTTCTTACTCAGTTTGTGCGTTTCATACATTTTATAAGGTTCTATTCATTTTGATTTATTATCCAAACTTGATTTGTTCATGCTAAAATTTTCTATCATCGTGGTCTTTGAGTTTTCAAAGGAGATACAAAATTAATTGATTTCAAAGATATTTTGCCCTTTTCTTTATAAAATGGTCTATTCCACACATTCTGTTTGAAGTTGATACCATTTCTCTAATGGTGTCTACTTGTAAATCCAATTTTAAAACAACCTCTATCTACTTGTATCCAATAATTAGGTTATCGAGATGATATACCGGGATATTGAGTTTTCGAAGACGGTGATCGATGGTATATGAGATCTCATTTTGGTTTGTTTTTTTTAATTATCTCTGTGTTGACAACTTTAATCTTACTAATGAGTCAGAAACGCCGACGTGTCAGATCGATAGCAATATAAATTATCGACGTGACCTTTTATGTTACTGGTGGTGAAGTGAATACTGGATACCTCCTCTGAGACCATCGTCAAGGTGCGAAGGAAAATAAAATCCTGTTGGCTACCTTTGTTATGAATTTTTATTTGATAAATGTTCGAAAGTACAAATGTGTCATCAGGGGCCGCATTGTACTTTTAAAATTTGCATTTTCGAAAAGATATCTACATCTTTAATACAATGACTTTCATAGTCTTTCTCAAAGCTAGGTCGACCGAAGTCTTCGATCGAATTTTTGAAAAATACTCTAAATTAGCAATATTTGCAAGGGTATTCCTTTAAATGTTTGGAAACTACAAACTGTTGAGTTTGAAGGGGCATAACTCTGCATGTTATTGACCAACAGGACCAATATTCGAATTTGAACTGTATTTTTTTTATGTTTAAGTATATACAAGAAATGAATTTATTATCTGTCACAGTTTTCCTTTAAATGTTAAACGTCTTCAAATTCATTGGCATCATTTTAGAACAGATAAATTTACAGCATGGACCAATGTCCGGAAACCACAAACTATTGAGTTTTTCTAAGTTTCAACATAACTCCGCACACAATAGATCAACATGACCCAAATTTGAACATGACATGTATTTGTTATTAATGTAAAGTTTATCCAAGAAATTAATTTATTATCTGTCACAGTTTTCCTTAAAAACTACAAAGTATTGGGTTTTTGTAAGTTTCAAAGGCATATTGCTTGAAATTTGATTTCATTGAGCGACATGACCAATATGTAAACTTGACCTGTATTTCTTGATGTAAAAGCTATATCCAGGAAATGAAGTCATTGTCTGTAAAGGTTTTTCTTCAAATATCTTGAAACTGCATTGCGGGATTGACGGTCATAAAGACGGGCACGTACATCACTATATACCCCTGCTATTTTTGGCGAGGGTATAAAAAGATAGATAAAAGAGGATAGCATGTATTGTTTAGAACATATTTTCAACTTCACTTACAGATACATAGACGATGTGTTGTCCATCAATAATCCAAAATTCGCGGATTACCTCAGCAGTATCTATCCTTCGAAGCGTGAAGTCAAAGAAACTACTGAGACAAATAATTCAGCATCCTATTAGGACATAATGTTGTTCCACGACACTGATGGTCACATGAACACCTCACTCTATGACAAACGTGACGACTTCAATTTCAGCATTACAAACTTTCCTTTTCTGAGCAGCAACATCCCCTCATCGCCTGCTTATGGCGTGTTCATATCTCAATTGATACGCTATGCCAGAGCAAGTACCATATATACAGATTTTGTTCTGAGAGCTATGCGTCTTTCAGATAAGCTTCTCAGTCAGGGATATGTTTGTGACCGACTAACATCGTCACTGAGGAAGTTCTACGGTCGATATGGGGAACTCGTCATACACTATGATGTCCCACTCTCCAGAATGGTGTATGATATTCTTTCATACACCATTTGAACTATCCAACCAAAGATTGTACTCTATGTCTTCCGAAATGGAAGTAACCGGATGTGACAATTCTACCGAATTGAAGCGGCGGGTGTTGCATGCAAGCAGGAGATGCTTACTCTATCTGGGCACCTGGTCTCACTCCCATATCGGGAGTTCGCTTCTTTTCATATGGTGGATATTTTTGTTTGTTTACTTTGGTTCCTGTTTTATCCTGATTTTGTATGCCTTCGGTTTCTGATTTTCTGAATTATCGATTTTGTGCTGTATACAGGGATATGGTCATTATCCATATTTGTCTATTAGATCATATGAAACTTTTAATATCATACTACAAACAAAAACATTAAAAAAATAAAAAATATATTTATTTCCGAACAAATGATAAATATTCATTTATAATATAATAAACACTTAAAAAATATATTTGTTGCACTATCTACCTTGTAGACGGTAATTAACACCTTTCCAGACAGTGCAGTATTTTTCATTGTGAAGCAGTGATTGAATTAATAATTGAACTAATCACTGAATGATCAACTGAGCCGTTAACTATCCTTAAATGACCTGACGCCCATTGTCTCCCGTTTTGAAAATACAACATAATGTCGAAGGGTTCCACTTTCTACCTTCTAGAAGAAAATTCCAAACTATTTTACATGCACCAGACACGTGTTTCGAATATTAAATTCTCATCAGCGATGCCACCAAAAATAATTTCAGTAGCGCCCTCTTTTATTTTTTGAAGATAGATTTTAACTTTTACATTACAGAGAGTGCGCGTCTCCAAATTTCCTGTAATAATTTCAGTAGCGCCCTCTTTTATTTTTTGAAGATAGATTTTAACATTTACATTACAGAGAGTGCGCGTCTCCAAATTTCATGTAGGGTCGATGTAGTAGCATATCCAAATAAAATCTATGTTCAAAATAGCATTGGAGGGATGGTGCTAAGATGTTAAACTCCTTTAATTTAGATGATATTTATGGGTGAAATGGCTAGTTTCCGAAATAGCAAATATATATATATATGATGTCACATTGATAAAAGGCCAAAACAAAGCTTCTTTCGGGTGACAGAGCTGGAAACGATTTTAACTGCTCCATGACAAAAAAAAGGGGGGACGAATGTTTTTAACATGACAAAAAACTGTTCCATGACAAAAAAAAACTGCTCCATGACAAAACATGACAAAAAAAGGGGGGACGAATGTTTTTAACATGACAAAAAAAGGCGGGGGAAACGAATGTTCTCTTTACCATGTTTAAGAGAAACTTAAAAGGAATTTTTAAAAATCTCGCGATTTACCGGTTTCAACTACTTTTTTCAATGTCACGGGCGGATCTACGTACATTTTCCCCCAGAAGGTTGGTCTAGCCCGCTAGAGAAAGGGATCTAGCCTATGATTTTGAAAGAAAATATGTAAAAACTTGAAATCGTGTGAGGGTGTGTGTATGTGTGTGTATTTCTTTTTTTTTTTTACAAATTCCAGGGAGGGGGGCGAATTCCGGGTGAGGGGTGTCTTGACTCCAAGCCCGCTCTAGATCCGCGCTTTTAAAAATGTTTCAATATGCATAGGATTAGCCACCAACGAAACCAGATTTCGATTGAATTGTGTACTGACGGGTACCCTTGAATACTTTTGAGCAGAAATAAAGATATGATAATATCATAATAGCGGAATATTCCCGTAGTTTTGAATATTTGTTGGAAACTTGTACAGGGGGATCCTTCACCGCATCTCCTAGAATCCACTTCCTTTGTACGTAGTCTAATTACACTACAGTTTAAAAATTCAAATATCATTTCCCAACAAACAACAAATACTAGACCGAGTTTACCGTTGTTTTCTTTGAAATCTACTTTTGAAATGCGTGAAATTCTTAACTGTTTACTGACCATGAGTAGTTTTCTTCTACTTGGAATGACGACTTATAATTACTCAATCAACGGTGATAATTGTTTGACAGCCTAACAATTGCCGTGCAACAAGTGGGTTATTCAACTGCACCTCGGGCTACGCCCACGGAGACAGTAGTATAACCCTTACTTATTTCCGAACAAATAATAAATATATTACATACAAATGAGAATAACTGCACAGGAATAATAATAATGGAAAGAGGATCGTGAAAAAAGATAGGACATAATAAATATAAAGACCCTATTTGATGATAAAGGATTCCGGATCCTAAGAAGGGCTATAAAAATCGCGTTTTTTTTTTACAATATATTGAGATAACCTTATGAATACGGAAGGTCGCAAATACTTCTAACCAAGACTAAACGAATGTTAGATCGCGCACTCTTCGATTGTTCTCCATTGTAATGACGTCATCAATTTACTTGGGCAGAAAAGGTGCCCAAGTTTTGAACAATGGTTTAGGTAGGTGACTAAATGAAAAATCAGAACGAAAACGCTACACGCGCTGTATTTGCGATTTTGCGTACTGATTGATCTATGTCTTAACAACAACTTTCATACCCCTATCTTTTAAGATATAACCCTTGAAAAATTAACCAAAACGCATCCACCCTTCGCGAGCTTTGGTTATACAGTGCACAAAAAACCAGGTTGTTATGATTAATTTCACATAAATTGGTTATGGGCGCTTAATATTATGGCTAATTAAGGCATTCTGGTGAAAGATCGATATATGACAAATTCTCCTTGAAACCGAATTAGCCATATTTTTTAGCATATTGAAATTAGAGAAAATCGAAGAAAAAAATACGGTACAAAATGATATAACCACGCCTTCTACATGACGCAACAGAAAGTATCGATCTATATATCTTCATTGATTCAAATTTTACAACATGAAACATCCACGCAAATCAATATTTATCAGGACCCGACACTGTAATTGTTTCGAGTTTCTTATTCATTTGCAAATGCAATTAGCAGTCGTGATAATAATGCTATAGTCTCGATTTGAAAGTGATACAGTGTTTCGACGGTTTTCATATGCATGATGTAATTAAGGCCCATCTCATCAGGGGTCCACCTTTATAGTATGTCATGTTTCCTGCAGTTTTGAATATATTCATTGAAATCAGCGTTAAGCTTTTTTTAATCTGACACAATTGCAAAGAGAGATCACATTAATTCCACGCAATCTTAAAGTAGACAAATTAGGCATCGATGTTACGTACGGTTAAACGACAGTCACGCAACTCCGGCTAGCAGTGTCTAGTACTTAGTACTCAAACGCTTGTAGATTGGTCAACAATAACAGAATTAAGCGTGGAGTATCTAAGACCTCGATCACATCGGAAACAGATGCTCGTTAGCTAGCAGTACTCACAGGTACGCTTCGTTAACCATCCATTAACGAATGAATCAGACGCCTAAAAGTCAGAACACGGCATATGCAGATACCTGTCAATTTCAACCATCAATGCCTAGTTATTTCAGATTGGTAGAGCTTACAATCTCAAACAATTTTGTACTTATCAGAGCTGATAAAGGCGAGCTTACAGCGTCAAGCCATAAATTTTCGACATCTCAACATTAAGCAATGAAGGCGAGCTTAAAGCGTCGAGCCTATGTAAGAGAGAGAAAAAATCAGACAAAATTCCAAATCACCATATTTAATATGGATTCACAATTAATGCATTTCCTCATTTACATGTAGTCCATAATACGTATGAATTTGAATTAAATCCTCAGATTAAAAACCAAACTGTATAAGATTGATATTTGTGTCCATAGCATTTTAAAGTAACGTCCTATCATCCTGAAGAATGTGTAAGAATGAGAGTTTGACGCTATGTTGTATGAGTCATAAATTCGGTGCAACGTTTCACGGGGAAGAGCGACCAAATATTTGACAGATTTATAGCCTATTCTTTGATAATGCCTCCCTCTTTGAATGAAGGTAGGGCCATCTGTATCCGATAATACGGTCAGTCGCTCATTTTCTCATACTTCTCTAACGACTGACATACTATTGAATACATGTATTGATTGATCCGACAACATTTCATTGAGAAATCTGCATTCATCCAACCTTAAATTGTACAAACTAAGCATCGATATCACGTACGGTTAAACGACAGTCACGTCACTCCGACTAGCAGTGTCTTGTACTCAAACGCTTGTAGATTGGTCAACAATAACAGAATTAAGCGTGGAGTATCTAAGAGCTCGATCACATCGGAAACAGATGCTCGTTAGCTCATTTCAAATTTTACAACACCCAACATCCACGCAAATCAATATTTATCAGGACCCGACACTGTAATTGTTTCGAGTTTCTTATTCATTTGCAAATGCAATTAGCAGTCGTGATAATAATGCTATAGTCTCGATTTGAAAGTGATACAGTGTTTCGACGGTTTTCATATGCATGATGTAATTAAGGCCCGTCTCATCAGATGTCCACCTTAATAGTATGTCATGTTTCCTGCAGTTTTGAATATATTCATTGAAATCAGCGTTTAGTTCTTTTTAATCTGACACAATTGCAAAGAGAGATTACATTCATTCCACGCAATCTTAAAATAGACAAATTAGGCATCGATATCACGTACGGTTAAACGACAGTCACGCCACTCCGGCTAGCAGTGTCTAGTACTCAAACGCTTGTAGATTGGTCAACAATAACAGAATTAAGCGTGGAGTATCTAAGAGCTCAATCACATCGGAAACAGATGCTCGGTAGCTAGCAGTACTCACAGGTACGCTTAGTTTACCATCCATTAACGAATGAATCAGACGCCTAAAAGTCAGAACACGGCATATGCAGATACCTGTCAATTTCAACCATCAATGCCTAGTCATTTCAGATTGGTAGAGCTTACAATCTCAAACAATTTTGTACTTATCAGAGCTGATAAAGGCGAGCTTACAGCGTCAAGCCATAAATTTTCGACATCTCAACATTAAGCAATGAAGGCGAGCTTAAAGTCAATTCTAATTTTACAACACCCAACATCCACGCAGTTCAAATTTTACAGCACCCACAATAACAGAATTAAGCGTGGAGTATCTAAGAGCTCGATGTTGAGATTCTAAATTTTAGACGTCTGGTTCATTCGTTAATTGATGGTTAACTAAGCGTACCTGTGAGTACTGCTAGCTAACGAGCATCTGTTTCCGATGTGATCGAGCTCTTAGATACTCCACGCTTAATTCTGTTATTGTTGACCAATCTACAAGCGTTTGAGTACTAGACACTGCTAGCCGGAGTGGCGTGACTGTCGTTTAACCGTACGTGATATCGATGCCTAATTTGTCTATTTTAAGATTGCGTGGAATGAATGTGATCTCTCTTTGCAATTGTGTCAGATTAAAAAGAGCTTAACGCTGATTTCAATGAATATATTCTCTTTTCATTCATATAACATTGCATCATACTTATATCTTTAATATGATCTATAATTCGTTTTTGTAAATAATTATAAAGCAGTCCTGTCTTTACACGTTAAGAGTCTTGACCAAATGATATAACTACCACTCATTTCTTAAGATATATGACTACTTGCAAAACCGACCAATGAATATGCAAGCCCACCCCCATCCCTACATACACCATCACTGGCCTCGTGACTTCGGAGGTAAGTTTAAACATAATTTATTTCCATAATTCGAAATGGGATTCGGAAAAAATTACATAAGAAATGCATTCTTTCTTCAATAATATTACATAATAATGTCATGGATAGCAGAACGAACAAACATGAACTAATGTACATATATATATTAAAGTAATCAAAATCAAAGTGACATAATGACGATTAAATTTGTTTATTGCACTAAACGTTTTCGCCTGTTGGCTCTTCAGAGTTGCAATGAATATAAACAATAACAATAACAAAGAACAGTAGGTAGGCAGCGTCTATGACGTCATCATAACGTTACAGTTAGGCGCGTCACGTACAAATGTCCCAGACGTTGGCGCACTTATTATTTACGTATATTGATGCTTTAAGAACAATAATAAATAGCTTTTTGTAAAGAAGAAATGAAATCATAGTTTAACAATTCAATTTAGGTTTGAAAATCTCTATGAAATAATCTTCTTTGGCTTTACGTAATTGTTCATTGTCCTCTTTTACTTTGTAAAAGGGGAAAATAGAAAAACTTCCCCCACCACACATATCAAAATGTCCGCTACAAGGAGTGTTTCTAGTGGATGGATCCCTGATCTGTTGTTTGTGTACGCGTACACGGTCCGCCAATTTCGTTCCCGTTTGTCCGACATAATTTTCGCCGCAGTTTGGACACGTCATCACGTAAATTAAGTTCTTGGATTTGCAATTCATTTTTGCGTTTACGTGAAATACTTTTCCATTTTTAAATGTAAATGATTGACCGGTTTGAATGTACGGGCATGTTCCACAGCGAGGGTCCTGGCATTGGCTAACGACGTGTGTTTCCGTTTCGGCTGTAAATCTGGCTTTGGTGAGAAGTCTTTTTAAATTAGGTGGTTGTCTCCTGCTATTAATGATATCCTGTTGGTTGATGAGACTCCTCAAATTGTCGGACTGATGAAGAATTGGTAGACAAGTTTTTGCTGTTTTGAATACGTTTTTATTTCTCGGATTGTGTGTTGTTACAAATGGAATGATTTTATGGCTATTTGTGTTACGTCTGCTTTTCTCTCTAAGTTCCGGTAGCGGTATTTCCTTTGCTCTGTTTGTGGCTGCGTCAATTAGATTTACGGGATAATTCTGTTTAAGTAGGAAAGACTTTAGTTCTTTTAGTCTTTTTTCTCTTCGATGTTGGTCTGAAACTATTGTACAAATTCGTCGAGCCAAGTTGAACGGGATGTTACGTTTTGTGTGAGATGGATGACAGGAACTGAATATAAGGTACTGGTGTGTATCCGTACTTTTGTAAAACAGATCCGTAGTAATTCTGTTATCTTCCTTAATTATCAATATATCGAGAAAAGGAAGCTCTTTTTCACTCTGTTCCATAGTAAATTGAATGCTAGTATGAAGTCCGTTTAAAAGATCATGAAATTTATTCAAGTCATCCAAAGATCTATTCCAAAAAATGAAACAATCATCCAAATAACGTTTCCAGTTTTTCCGGATGCAATTTCCGAAGTTCGCGTCAAATACATCTTCCGTACGAGAAAATAATTTTTCTTCCAAATATCCCATAAAAAGAGTAGCGTAAGTAGGTGCGACTTTGGTTCCCATCGCTGTCCCCTTTATCTGAAGAAAATATTTATTATCGAAGAAGAAATGATTGTTTTCTAAAACAAGTTTGAGACCATCTATGATAAAGTCTTTTGTAAATCTGGACGGGATTTCATCACGGTGTTTTTCTATCCAATATGTGATAGACTCCATTCCTACGTCATGAGGAATATTGGTGTAAAGGCTCGTTACGTCAAAACTTATCAATTTGGTGTTTTTTCTTTCACGCTGCCTACCTACTGTTCTTTGTTATTGTTATTGTTTATATTCATTGCAACTCTGAAGAGCCAACAGGCGAAAACGTTTAGTGCAATAAACAAATTTAATCGTCATTATGTCACTTTGATTTTGATTATATTGACTATACCGGGAATGGATATTTATTATTTATATTAAAGTATATATAGAAAAGAGAGAGAGTGGGGTGAAATTCCCTGTTTCCTCAATGTAATGATAAATAGTTTTCTTGATCAGATAATGATAGATCGTCAAATAAGAGTTTTCCTACTATTATTTCCTAATTTTATTAACTTCTGAACTAATCGATTTCTTTTTTTTATTACATGTATTCTTTTTATTGGTTTTCACAGAAAAATCACATATACATACACAACAAAAACATAAAGAAGCACCTAACCGTTATTCAGTCTCAAAGTCGAGAAGGCAAGGCAAAATCGTAAGAATTTCCATCGAAACGATGCGAACCCCGGAATGAACAACATTCCGAAATGAGACCGGGTGCCCGAAAAAAAGAAAGAAAAAATCACAACCCCCTCCCGCCCCAAACAAACTATCTTCCACTCAAACATGTACACGCTCTCATATTCAAAACGTAAATAAAGAAAAAAATATGAAAGAAAAAGTGATAAAGGCAAGAACAAATACCATCTAATCTCTCTCTCACAACACGTTCAAAACATACAAATTCAGAACGATATTAGCTTTGGCTAGGATTTCATAAAAACAAAACATGTATTACATTGTAATGTTCTAGTTATTTGCCTGATTCATATTCGTGCATTCAAAAGTACAGGTTCAAATATAGATTTATCAATGTTGAGAAGAATTGCAAAAGTCATCTTCCACTATTTTAAATACTTTAAGACTCGATATAAAAAAATGCAGAGTCAGGATAAATATCTCCCTTTCTTCTCATACTTTTCCAATGTACCTCTTAATGTTGAAATTTACAGCTCAATTTTTGGTATTAATTTGATTTTTTGTAGTACAACCCTGAAACTAGAGTAAATATGTAGTTTACATGTTTAACGTCTACAAATTCATTAGCATCCTTTTAAAACAGATGAATTTATAGCATGGACCAGACAAGCACGTTTCGGGTATTTAACCCTCGTCAGTGATCCTCAATCTAAACAATGTAATAGGGTCATAATTTGTGAAAAGTATGTCCTAAATATACCGAAAGACGTAGCAAAATGGCTGGGATATGATGTTACATGA
Organism: Pinctada imbricata; assembly: GCA_033119305.1. Classification (NCBI taxonomy): domain Eukaryota; kingdom Metazoa; phylum Mollusca; class Bivalvia; order Pterioida; family Pteriidae; genus Pinctada; species Pinctada imbricata. The sequence continues at coordinate 31,056,247 of VSWD01000009.1, forward strand.
CCCAGGTCTTAGAAATTTGAGAAAATTTTGTAAACAGAAACTATCAAATGCGTTTGAATAAACGACCAACCGAAATTGATCGAACTTGGCTACATATGCCCACGGTCACTCTTGGTCCACCAGCAGTGTCACTCACAAAGTTGTACAAATGTTTAACGTCTTCAGATTAATTAGCATCATTTAGAGCAGATAAATTATATCATAATTATATGTATGATTTTCCAGATCAGTGCCGTTTGGGTTACCTAAAAGTACACTTACAGGATCTGTAGAAACATTTCCAGTATAATTTGTGTCATACCATAATTTAAGACTATTCCATATTGGCGTCATTTCTTTGTTGATAAAATACGGAACATTCAGCTCCCGAATCTGCGATATTCGATTTTTCGAAAGTGTCCAAGAATTTCTTATGTAAATTCTGAAAAATTGAGACAAACTAATCACTTTGTTTTTTCATGAATTCTAGTAGAAATAGTACAGATTTCATAAAAATCATCGACATTCTTAAGAAAGTAACTCCTTAACTTAAGCGAAATGCTGAAATAACAAGATTTCAATTAAACTCTAGCCAGGTATTTTCAAATCTCAAATCCAACAAATGGGCGGATCTTAAAATTCATTTTCGAGGGGCGGAGAGTTGGGGGCTGGTTTCCAAGCCGTCAGGTGGATTTCAGCATAATTGTTTTGTAGGTCAAGAAAGGTTCAGAAAAACGAAAAAAAAAATCAGTATTGGATAGCAATACAATACAATACCAACACTTGTATAGCGCATTATACATGTACTAAAATAACTCTAATGCGCTTCACATAAAAATCGTTGTTTACACGAGATTACGTACATGAAACCATAAAATCATAGATAAGAAGACTAAGTTATATATAAAAAGCAAACAAAACTTATAGTAAAAATGTCCATAAATAAAAAGTCTTTCTAGCGACTATAAAAACACAGTTGATTAGATCAACAATTAAATGCTCTTCTGAATAGATGAGTTTTTATGCCAACTTTGAATATTGCCAGAGTCTTTGCATTTCTGTGTTCAAAGGGCAACGCGTTCCACAGGAGAGCAGCGAAAATTCGGGACATCTAAAAGGAGAGCATCCTGAGACCGTAGCGATCGAGTGAGCGAGTATTTAGTCACTAAGTCGGACAAATGAGTTAAAGAAGATCCTGACGATAATCTTAACAGCACTCACAATAGAGCACAAAATTGAGCATCGACGGACCCCTAGCAATATCGAATTGGGACCAGGTGTCCGGGAGGAGTAAGCATCCCCTGTTGGCTAGCCGCACCCGCCGTCGATGTTAAAGCACGAAAATGAAAATAATATATTAAATTCATGCTTGTCTGATGTTATGTCTATAAAGAGTGTTATGGCGACAATGTCAGGGACATATATTCAACACACTTACTGTCAAACCCCTCGCGGGGAACTTTTTTACGAGCTCCACAGGGCAAAGTACATAAGTGTGACACAAATGAGTTAAAGATCCTGACAATAATCTCAACAGCAAGTAACGAGGCGTTAGGTCATTCAGTGCCTTAAAGACAAACAAGAAATCTTATATTGGCTCCTATATTCCACCGGAAGCCAATGAAGGCCTTTTAACACAGGCGTTATGTGTTCCGTCTTGCATGTCCGCATTATCAGCCGTGCTGCAGTATTCTGAACTTTTTTGTAGTTGCTTATTCCATGTAAAAGAGAATTACCATAGTCCAAGCGGGATGTGACAAGACAATTTACAAGTTTTTTTGCATGCATCCTCTTAGATATATGGTCGAATGCGGCCAATGTTCTTAATATTCATGAAACATAGTCGTATGATGGAGCTGCACTGCTTATCCATTGATAATATTTTGTAAAAATAGCATTCTAAATTTCTAACAAACGGCGAATCAGAAATGGTGATGTCTCCAAACGTGAGAGCAAACTCAGCAGTAGTCTTGTCTTAGACTTTTGACGAAAAAGCATGATTTCTGTCTTCTCCTGATTAAGTTTGAGGAGATTTACCCTCATCCATTGTCTGATATCCACAATACATCTACTAGGGCAAGAAGATGCGTCACTCCAGTCTTCAGCAGGCTCTATCACGATGTAGATTTGAGTGTCGTCTGCATAGCAGTGATAGCAGTGTTGATTGCATGTAGTTGCTTATTCCATGTAAAAGAGAGTTACTATAGTCCAAGCGGGATGTGACTAGGCAATTTACAAGTTTTTTTTTTGCATGCATCCTCTTAGATATATGGTCGAATGCGGCCAATGTTTCTAATATTCATGAAACATAGTCGTATGATGGAGCTGCACTGTTTATCCATTGATAATATTTTGTAAAAATAGCATACTAAATTTTTAACAAACGGCGAATCAGAAATGGTAATGTCTCCAAACGTGAGAGCAAACTCAGCAGTCGTCTTGTCTTTAGACTTTTGTCGAAAAAGCATGATTTCTGTCTTCTCCTGATTAAGTTTGAGGAGATTTACCCTCAACCATTGTCTGATATCCACAAGACATCTACTAGGGCAAGACGATGCGTCACTCCAGTCTTCAGCAGGCTCTATCACGATGTAGATTTGAGTGTCGTCTGCATAGCAGTGATAGCAGTGTTGATTGCAGATTTCGCCTATCGGCTTTGAAAACATACAGTACAACCGGGGCCCGAGGACCGAACTTTGAGGAACCCCAATTTCGAGAGCTTCTGCATCCGACAAAGTAAAACCAATCGCAACTTGCTGACTCCTCCCCGTAAGATATGATCGTATCCACGTAAGTGCACTACCGGTAATTCCGAATGTATACTCAAGGCAGGTCAAGCATAACGACAGGTCAAGCATAACGAGTGCAGCGTAGCAGTTGTTGTCTAGAGCCGTAGCAATGTCGTTGTGAACTCGCAAAAGTGCGGTTTCCGTTAAGTGATGGGAACGGTACGCAGATTGCAAACTGTCATGTAAAAGATGTGAGTTCAGGTGCTCCTCGATTTTTGACGAGTTTTGACAAGGATGAAAGATTCGACACTGGTCTATAATGTTTTAGATCTTCCTTGTGCAAATTAGGTTTCTTTAGAAGAGATTTCACTATCGCTTGTTTAAAATCGTTTGGCATAGTAGATTCGATCAATGATCTATTGACTAACTGTGTTATTCCGGAAATAAAATATCCGTTTTATTTCTTGAGGACAGAAGTAGGAATCGGATCTAGCAGACATGATTTCGCTAATTTCGCTGGCATTGATTTTAGGAGTTTATCAATTTCATCAGACGAAGCTGGCGAAATAAGCTCAAATATTCTCCCGTATATCGAACATCAAACGATAGCGGATTTACCTGGTTGGAACTATCGTTGGGGAAGAGCAAGGTTGATCTGATGTTCAGAATTATATCAACAAAATACTTGCTAAATTTATTCGCTAGTTCGGCGTCACTGGAGCGGGAGCGAAAGGTTGTTAGATTTGCCCATTTGTTTATTCAAAGTTGAAATAGACTCTAACTGTCAGATCCACATTCAGATCCACATATGATGTCCCACTCTCCAGAATGGTGGGTGATATTCTGTCATAGACCATTTGAACCATCCAAGCCAAGATTGTACTCTATGTCTTCCGAAATGGAAGTTACCGGTTGTGACAGTTCTACCGAATTGAAGCGGCGGGTGTTGCATGCAAGCAGGAGATGCTTACTCTTCCTGGGCACCTGATCTCACTCCCATATCGGGAGTTCGCTTCTTTTCATGTGGTGGAGGTTTTTGTTTGTTTGCTTTGGTTCCTGTTTTGTCCTGATTTTGTATGCCTTCGGTTTCTGATTTTCTGAATTATCGATTTTGTGCTGTATACAGGGATATGGTCATTATCCATATTTGTCATTCAACTATCTTGTTTGAGTAGAACGACTCCTTGCTTTAATACAGGGGCTTGTTGAGTGGTTCATGCATTTTTCCCGAAATATCTCTTGATGGACCGCTAACTCTGTCCGTCTCGAGATACGTTCAGCACGGCGCTTTTCTCGCTTTGAATCGCGTAATCTTCCGAATACCATTCTGTGTTCGGTCTCTCCACTATAGTTTTCGATTATAATGGGGCATGTTTATCTAGCAAGGTCTTCATATCCGAGTCGAAGTGAAATTACAGATTTTGCGTCATTTCCGAAATCATCAATGACAATGTCCTTCAGTCTCCGGAACAATACATTCCTCTGAGCCCTAAAAGGTTTGGATACGCGCAAAAATGAGTATATCCCCTAATGATCGACGGTTGACAGACCTTTCGAATCGGCGATAAACTGGTAATCAAGAAATGGAGATTCAGATTAATCGTATGAAAAATACTTTTTCAACCTGAATGATATATTAAATTCATGTCTATATAAGATTAAAAGTAAATATATTATGTGCTATCCCATCGATCCAATATACTGTAAAAAAAAATACAAAAACAGAAACAAACCATAAAATCATATCACGAAATTAAATAAAGAACATTATACGCTGATACGCTGATACATGTAAACGTCTCCAAATTGAATAGCATCATCTGAGAAAGGATAAATTGGCAACATGGACGAGACATGTACGTTTCGGGTACGTAACATGTACGAGTTACGGTCATGTGACGATTGCCCTTCCTCTTTCTTGCAAATGTGTATTACAGTACTCTCAAGAGGCGATAGCGTTGGTGGTTTATCCGGATATTTCGGTTACCCCTCTGAACTCTTTAGATGTTACATGAATTTTGTTAAATTTTCTTCTGGCGTAAAAAATGACCCTGATTCTTTATAATCAATCGGTATACATTGTATAGACGATCCAAAAACGGGGATCATTTTGGTATGGTAATACTTTTTTGTGTTGTCATATTTATTACTTCTGTCCTAAATGCATTGATTGCATGTTGCATTTAAGTGAAATGACAAATATGGATAATGACCATATCCCTGTATACAACACAACAGCGATAATTCAGAAACCGAAGGCATACAAAATCGGGATAAAACAGGAACCAAAGCAAACAAACAAAAACCTCCACCACATGAAAAGAAGCGAACTCCCGATATGGGAGTGAGACAAAGATTATGTATGACAAAATAGAAAGTACATGTTGTGTAAAAGTTCATGTTTAAAATATATTCATTTCTAAAATGTTTAAAACAAAATGAATTCAAAGCAAATAGAGAGTAACTTGAAAAATATTGAGGAAATTACTTCAATCAAAGGGGTACATTTTTGTAGGGGCAAAAGTGACCATTTTTGGCCCCATCAGAAATTTTTAAAAAGTTATATTTTCTTATTCATTATGCTTCTTCTAAACAAAAAATGACAAATTTTGTGTGATTTTTTTTGAAAACCGTGCCTTTCAGGGCAAAATGATTGAAAGTTTAGCACTATGTCTTCACATTAGAAATTCTGATTTTTGGCAAGGGACACACATACCTACAGTTGTAAGCCATAGAGCAAGGGCGTGTAACAGGTTCATACTCATATGGGACATTACTTTTTATATTCTGAATGTACATCGTAAGTATAAGTTTGTTACATGCCCTTGCTCTATATGTATACTATTAACTATTATGTTAAAATCTGGTTGTTATCATTTTACTACTAATTTCTATAGTAGGGGGCAATTTTGGCGGGAAATAACACTCATATTAGTTGATTATTTATATTTTCGATTCAGTTTAAATAAACAACAATACATCTATTCTTATTTGAAAGATAAAAAAAAGTATGAAAACAATTTTTGAAAAAAGCAAAAAATGGGGCCAAAAACGGCAGATTTTGCCCCTACCCCTTTCCATTTCTCCGACCACTAAAATTCATTCAAGTTTAAGATCAATGAGATGTTTCAGTTTGTAACTGTAGAAGTATTGAAACTATAACAACTAACTTCTTAATAGACTGTAGTATTTAGTAATGGCATTATTTTAAGCAAAATAATTCCTAGGTCGGGACGTATTGCTTAACTGTCTCATTCTGCTGTAAGTAGTGTTTAGATGTAGTATTGGGTGTTCCTTGTCCCTTTTGTGTCTCTTTTTGTGCTTGCCTACTCTTTGTTTAAAGCGCCACATACAATGCATTCCGAACTTACACTGGACTCTGGAGATTGTCCATTAGATAAAGTTGTCCTTCGTGTTTCTATGAAGCTGTGTTTACGTACATGTATGTTCCATACTGTAAAGGGGTAGGGCCACGAAGCCCCTAAACGGCCCTGCAATTTTCCTTAAAATTTAACTTAATGAGAAATACTTGATATATTACATAAAATATGATTAAGGTATCCCGCTTTTAATGAAACAAACATATCACCTTTCCAGCAATCGTAGGAAGTATTATGACGTCATCATGTGACGTCATTTTGAAGTTATTGACAAAATATGGTCAAAAATGCTCGAAAATTTGTCTTTAGTGGAGAATTTCAATGAGGCCAAATGCGTCGAGAAACAAAAACCTTTTATGACGAGATGATATAATGATTATCTTTCATTTCTAAATTTTTCATGTTTCTCGATGCATGTGGCCAATGATAATTTTGAAGAAATATGTAGGCTTGCAGCAATTTCACGGAAAATTGTCGATTTAGGGGTTTTCAAAGGGCTGAAAGCTACTGATGAATGCATTATTTACAAAATCTCAACACATTACTTAATAAAGAACTTTGCAAAGAATCAAATCGCAAAAAAAAATTCAATTAATTCAAATGTTAAGAAACAGGGCCGATTTCGGGCTTCGTGGCCCTACCCCTTTATCTGCTTTTAAATGATGCTAATGAATTTGAAGTTCTTTAACATTTATAGAATATGCTGTTTTACATATTTTTCTAGAGCCAGTAAGTCTTTTGATTGTGAATTTTGGATTCTGATTTCGGGTTTTATGTTTGACTTTCATTCACTGATTCACATAGGGATGTTTTCTGTGTTTTGATTTTGGGTACTGCAACTGAGTTTCGATGGAATTCCCTTCTTTTATTTAGTCGTGGATCGAGTTTTGAGGATACACTGTACAGTGATGATTGTTTTGAAGACGTTTAACATTTGTACCACTTGGTGAGTGTCACTGCTGGTGGACCAGTCCTGAGTCCTCGAGGGCACATGTAGCCAAGTTCGATCAATTTTGGTTAATCGTCTGTCTCTTCGACGCATTCGAAAATTTATGTTACAAGATTTCTAGAATTTTCTGAAACGTGGGTCCTGTAGCATCATATCACACCCATCCTGCTACGTTTTTCGGTACAGTAAGTGTTTTGAATATTTTCCCTGACATGGTCGCCATAGCACTTTCTATATAGGCGAAACCACAGACAGTGCATGTATTCTATATATATTGTTTTCATTTCTATGCATGAACATCGACGGCGGGTGCGGCTAGCCAGCAGGGGATGCTTACTCCTCCCGGGCACCTGGTCCCACCTCTAGCTTGCTAAGGGTCCGTCGATGCTCAATTTGGTGCTCTATTGTGAGTGCTGTGGAGATTATCGTCAGGATCTTCTTTAATTCATTTGTGTCACACTTATGCCCTTTGTCGTGTGGAGCGTGTAAAAAAGTTCCCCGCGAGGGGTTTGACAGTAAGTGTTTTGAATATTTTCCCTGACATGGTCGCCATAGCACTTTCTATATAGGCGAAACCACAGACAGTGCATGTATTCTATATATATTGTTTTCATTTCTATGCATGAACATCGACGGCGGGTGCGGCTAGCCAGCAGGGGATGCTTACTCCTCCCGGGCACCTGGTCCCACCTCTAGCTTGCTAGGGGTCCGTCGATGCTCAATTTGGTGCTCTATTGTGAGTGCTGTTGAGATTATCGTCAGGATCTTCTTTAACTCATATTGAACATAATAATTTTCACATTCTTTGGTCATTTTACATTGTTTAGATTGAGGATCACTGACGAGGGTTAAGTACCCGAAACGTGCATATCTGGTCTATGCTGCCAATTTATCCGTCCTTAAATGATGCTATTGAATTTGAAGACGTTTAACAAACTTCTATTCAAATGCAAAATAAGAGGATAATTAAGTGAGATAAACATTTCCTATTAGGACATATTGTTGTCCTACGACACTGATGGTCACATGAACACCTCACTCTATGACAAACGTGACGACTTCAATTTCAGCATTACAAACTTTCCTTTTCTGAGTAGCAACATCCCTTCATTGCCTGCTTATGGCATGTTCATATCTTAGTTCATACGCTATGCCAGAGCAAGTACCAAATATACGGATTTTGTTGTGAGAGCTAGGCGTCTTTCAGATAAGGCACGGTCCATTTGATATTCTGGGGGGGGGGGGGGGGGCTTGGGTATTTTTCGAAAAAAAATAATTTTGCTCTGAATTTTGATGAAAAAAATAAATTTGCTTATGGTGTGACAGAAAAAAAATAATCTTGCTCTTACAAGTAATCTGAATTTGAAGAATAACCGTAAAATTCGCTTAAATTCCTGAAAATTTTTCGGCTCGCTTCGCTCGTCGCAGTTTTTACTTTCTATGTAAAAAATTGGCTGACTTCGCTCGCCATAGTTTTCTTCTGTAATGGCAAGTTCATATTTAAAAATATCAAAAGAATGCATGTGACTGAAAAAATTCAAATGCTTAAATACATTATCAATATAACTGATCACTATTAATAGATACATGTATAACCATAGTGTCTAATTTTATATACAAGCTTGGAAAGAGAATTTAATTCAGTTTTTCACTAGTTTTCATTTCTACATGTAAAAACTTTTCATCAGGCCCTCTTACATGTTACATGACCTTATATACATTTTGTTTACTAAAAATTATATATCGCATATTGTAAAAATCTTTCATCTCTCTCACTTTAGAAGTGAATACAAGTTTTACATAAAAATGTAAAAATGCCCCAGAATATCAAATGGACAGTGCCCAAGCTTCTTAGTCAGGGATATGTTTGTGACCGACTAACATCGTCACTGAGGAAGTTCTACCGTCGATATGGGGAACTCGTCATACACTATGATGTCCCACTCTCCAGAATGGTGGATAATATTCTGTCATAGACCATTTGAACCATCCAACCAAAGATTGCACTCTATGTCTTCCGAAATGGAAGTAACCGGATGTGACAGTTCTATCGAACTGAAGCGGCGGGTGTTTCATGCAAGCAGGAGATGCTTACTCTGGGCACCTGGTCTCACTCCCATTTTGGGAGTTCGCTTCTTTTTATATGGTGGAGGTTTTTGTTTGTTTTTGTTTGTTTGCTTTGGGTCCTGTTTTATCCTGATTTTGTATGCCTTCGGTTTCTGAATTATCGATTTTGTGCTGTATACAGGGATATGGTCATTATCCATATTTGTCATTGACATAAACAGTCAAACGCAATAAAAATCTAAAAACATAATCCATTTCAAAATACAAAATTAAACATAATAACTAAAACATGCTGCAAAGTAGCAAAATTGAAGTCCCATATATCTATAACTCTATCTGTAAGTTAACGATTTTTGTATTGCTTTTGGGTTTTTTAATTAGATAAACCACCGCTTTAATACGTTTGATGACAAGATTTTTTCCATGAGTTAAGAAGATCCTGACGAACAGCACTCACAATAGAGCACCAACCAATAGAGCATTGACGGACCCCTAGCAATTGTCATTATTGAAATATATATTCTACAGTGCCAGTTTTGTTGTACTAGACACGTGTTTCGGATATTTTAATCCTCGTCAGTAGTACGTCATGCCAAACAGTTTAAATAAAGCCAAAGTGAATTTTCCTGGCACCATCTACAATACAGAGCTTTAATTTCCTCTTGCCAATATGAGCGGCTCCAAATTTTGTGTAGGGTTTATTCAGAAGCGTATTTAAGTGAAAAATGTGGCCAATGCTAGAGGTTGGACCAGGTGCCCGGGAGTAGTAAGCATCCCCTGTTGGCTATATCAACGGAAACTTTTATGAAAGAAAGGAGGGGATCTCCAACAACACCTAGTTGCAGCATCAACAGCAACCTCCCAAAACACCCAGTGTAAAACACAAAAATGACACGCACAGAAAGAGACGCAGTAGTACATTGAACGTCAAATCACAGAAAAACATAAAACACAAATGACTACACATAAACCAACGAGACCAATGGGTAAACGGTGCCGACTTAGGACGGCCATCTGCCTCGTCAGTAGCAGACGGTGTGGTTATCCTGGATTACGTGCGCACAACCCTCCCACTATTCCGATTACCCAGAGGTCTCGAAGAACGTACAATTGTGGTGTAAAACAACCTCCTCACTGTCAGATGACCACACACAAACAAGACCGCAAAACGCAGGGGCCCAAGCAACACAGATGAATATGTAAATTGATATAAAAAGAGGGCATGCGTAATACGACTTGTGCTCTGCCGGCTGTAGCGAGCTAATGTATGTTATCACCCGAGGAGTTGACTGACATTCAGAGAGGACAGGTGGTCGGGGCCCTGTCTTCTCTAAAGAGGTTTGGACAGGGCCAGTCATGGAGTCCCGTCGTCACAGTCAGTCAGCGTGCAAGTATTAAGGATGCGCTGGTACAAGACTGTAGATTGGTCAAGTACCAAGCCTAGTGTCCGTCTGGTGACATTAGGATCATATCCACGGTATAAGAGGCGTTTGATGATTCTGACGCATTTTCGATAGTAATTCTGTCTACCTTTGATCCTTCTAATTTTGTTGATCATGTCACCATAAAATGCAGGTTGCGAAATACCCAAAGTAATATACTCTGTTGCTTGTATGGGTCCGAATTTCAAAAGTAGTTGACAATAATTTTTGTAAAATTTCCAGAATGTCTTGACAAGTTTGTGAAAGCGAAAACCTTGACCTAAAAGTTTCTTTGTTATTTGTAAATTTCTATCATGAAAATCCAAAACATCAGTACATGCTCTAGCATACCGGATGAGCTGCAAAATGTAGATACCATAAGACGGTAATCTAGGAACACCACCGTCAAGCCAGGGAAAAATTTACTATATTGAATCCAAAGTCAAGTTACGTAGTATGAAAATAAAAGGAAACAATATATTGAGACAGTTTCAACTGCACAATTCAAACTTTGACAATAACAATTTTCTATCTGCTTTCATGCCCTAATATCCATTCCTTTTGATACTGTTTGAATCTTTTACATACATTTCTTTTATTCTAGAATAAGATTCCCTCTGGGGTTACATTCAGGAGGAACAGAGAAGTCCGATTTCCCATGCACGCACGCAAAACTTCCTCTTCATGATATCGAACATGCATTATCTCAAAGATTAGCCGACACATGATCTTCTCTTCGTAAACTAGTCTACTTTACAACTTCAGGCTTTTGATCGGCATTTCTCTTTTCCGAAATACATTCTAATTGTCGTCAAATGGCAAAGTCGGTGTTTCGATGGTGGGAATTTTGTATGTCGTATAATGCTGCCTGTAGTCATCGTATAACTTACGTCGGCGCTTTTCACAGCAACATAGAATGGCATTCAAGGCGACAAATCTGCACTCATGGTAGCTGAACAGTATGAAGACTGGGCTAAGCATTTGGTGGGTATGTAGTAGGGATAACGCGACAAATTTGGCAAACGTGACGTTGGCATCATGCTCATCACAAAAAGCTACAAGTTCCAGCATTCTTGTGACGACAAAGGGTATTACGAGCACAATACTCATGAAGCCCAGTTTGACCATTTTTATCGTAATTTTCCAATACTTGGCATATATGTTTCCCTTTGTCAAAGGTCCCGGTAAGGCTTTCTTAATTACAATGCAGCCAATGCATATGAAGCAGACTCATGGGTCAACATCAAAATCAACATCGTTGTCAAGAAGATGCTTAAGCCAAGGAAGGTAAGATTCTCACCCCTTTTACTGGGACATCCAAACCATGTTTCCGGCAGAAGATTTGGGACAAATCCAAGGAATGTTGCCGCAGTATAAAATCCGCCACTTACAATGTAAATATTGCGCTTGCTCGACCAAAATGTATACTTTGTCGTCAGTGTCAGGGACATCAGACGATCTATGCCGGTAAAAGCCAGGAACATGAAGTACAACAGACAGAAAAATGGGATCAGTTTGAATGTCACTGTAGGTGGCCTCCTAGAAGCGAGAATAAATATGGCGTTCACAATCAGTGTACATCCAAAGCCGAAATTCACGACACAGAGCTGAACCGATACTATCCTCATTTGAGTGACAATTTTTTTGCATCTAAAAAGTGTTATTGTTGCGACTAGGCTTGTCAAACACATGAGAATACCAAAAATAGTAGTTCGAATCAGAAAGTCTGGTGAAATGGAACCATCTCTGAGGCCTTTGTTTGCTATAACGTAAGTCCTGTTCATTCTGTGACTTTAAAATCACTTGGCTATCACTTCGGTAATCAAGTCCAGTATCAAATATGTTTAATTAAAAGAAACTTTATTTTGCATGTTCAAAATTTCTGCACTTACTGCACAATACCATTTCTATGGTGCTCAATCGCTTTAATACATGTATCTACTCTGCTCCTAGCTGGCATGTGGCAAGATTTTCTTTTTATATATTTTAAGGTGATAATAACGCATTATTAATTAATGCTTTTTAACCTATATATCGTAAGAACAACATTAATACAGTATTTTTCTGTATCTCACACTCATTGGACTGTTTCTATGGTGATGCAAGTACATCATATCATTTTTCTTAACAAAAAATCGCACATGTTGATATCATTTGTGCAAGGCTTTTTCATCCTATTAAAGATAGTAATGTTACATGAAATGAGGTAAAAAATATCCGTAAATTCACATCAATGATTGTCACAGATCATTCTACAGTAGAAAACGACTTTTTAAATGAGTTATAGAAGATCCTGACGATAATCTCAACAGCACTCACAATAGTAATGTCGAAGGGTTCCAACTCTATACCATCATGAAGAGATTTCCAAACCAATTTCCATGCACCAGACACGTGTTTCGAATATCAAATTCTCATCAGTGATGCTTTCAGCGGAGTCACCAAAAATAATTTCAGTAGCGCCCTCTTTAATTTTTTGAAGTTAGATTTTTACATTTACATTACAGAGAGTGAACGGCTCCAATTTTCCTGTAGGGTCGATTCAGTAGCATATCCAAATAAAATCTATGTTCAAAATAGCATTGGAGGGATGGTGCTAAGATGTTAAACTCCTTTAATTTCGATGATATTTATCGGTAAAATGGCTAGTTTCCGAAATAGCAAAAAAAAAATATATATATATGATGTTACATTGATAAAAGATCAAAACAAAGCTTCTTTCAGGTGACAGAGCTAGAAAGATGTAATTAATACACTTGACAAACATCAGGTCACGGGGAACGATTTTAACTGCTCCACACTGCAACGTGAAATAAGTGTCTATATTAATCATGTCGAAGGGTTTCAACTCAATACCTTCTTGAAGTAATTTCCAAACCAATTTCCATGCACCAGACACGTGTTTCGAATATTAAATTCTCATCAGTGATGCTTTCAATAATAGAGCACAAAATTAAGCATCAATGGACTCCTAGCAAGCTAGAGGTGGGACCAGGTGCCCGGAAAGAGTAAGTACAAATGTATCCCCTGTTGGCTAGCCGCACCCGCCGTCGAAAGCACGAAATTAAAACAATATACAAAATTCATGCACTGTCTGACGTTATGTCTATATAAAAAGTTTTATGGCGACAATGTCAGGGAAATATATTCAAAACATTTACTGTCAAACCCCTAACTTTGATCAACCACTGGAATATCACCTGCACACGTCAGATACATCGTTATTTATCCAAGGTTGTTCAAAGTTGTTTACCGTAAACACGTCTCATATGGTCACCATATGAAGCGTGCATACTCAGATGAATATTCAGCATTAAAATTCTTTATTTTTTCATAATACCTGTGCTCCCTCAGCATGTAAAAGTACACAAGTAAATGATGAATAATTTCACAAAACGAACTTTTCTTTAATACGGAAATTTACGTACTTTTATATTTCTTAGCTTTTAAACGGGCAATCAGTGTGTTACGTTAACGGAAGAAGACATAGCTTGAAGAAGATGTGGCTGACAAAATAGTCAGTCAGATGACAGAGCTGAGGCCACAGACTGATAGAAGTAGAAATAATATTTTGCTTAGATTGAGGATCACTGACGAGGGTCGAGTACCCGATGACTGGTCCATGCTGCCTGTTTATAAAAGATGCTATTGAATTTGAAGACGTTTAACATTTATACACCGAAACTCAACCTTTTTATTTACAAAGTAAACATTTTAAAATGAGAGTCAAGATTCATTCTTTAAAATAACCAACTTTACTACATCTATATATCGTTTCAGACATAATTTGACAGATGACGGAAGGATAAATAATAAAACATTGATTGATAAATATTAGTGAATTTGAATGAAGTATAAACAAATATATATGTCAACCAATGAAAAAGAAAAAGCCAGCGACGACTCAGACATGTCTAGCCTGTATGGGAAGGGGGTTTAAACCCATCCCTTTTGGTCGGAGCGATAAAAAACGAAGATGGAAAAGGAGAGAGAGAGAGATCATTTCCCTTATGGTTTGCACTGAATCGTTTATTCTTTTATAGACATGTTACATGTATATCGGTCGATCATCGTATGTTGTTGGAATGTTTTTAAGAGAAAAAAAGCTATCTGAAGAAGAGTGTAAAATTTTCTTACAAAGGTATCTAAATAATGTAGAGCATTTTTTATGTAATGTTTGATAAAAAAAAAATAAGAATCATACCCTTGATAGGCAAAATGCAATATACGCAAGTAAATAATTAATCTCCTACAGTGACTGAAATAAAATATACTGAAAATTTTCGGTTCGCTACGCTTTCAGTTTGACATTTAAATGTTTTTACATTTAGGCTTATCGTTAAAAAATCAACATGGCGACGCTCGACGCCGAGTCGTCTAAGGTAACTTTAAAAGATGCTCCTGTGGCATTCAAAGGATATGTGTGGAGGCATTTTGGATTTGGAGAAGGGGGATAAAGAGAGAACGACTTGTAAGCTCTGTTTTACCGATGTAAGCTATAAATGTGGAAATACCTCAAACATGGCCACCCACCTTCGTAGAAAACATAACATAACCTCCGACCAACCTCAGAACTGTAAGCCCGTTACTGCTACATTGAGCTTGAGTGGACTGCTTAAACTGTCTTATGTTGTGCATTCCAAACTGAATTTGAAAATGTTTAACATATGTAATGCCGTGCCCGCATTATAACTCAATCTATTGCTGGATTTCTGAGTAGAGTAAGGACATGAGGACCTTTTCTACTGTGGAAAATGAAGGTTCTCGTCACCTCATAAAACTCTTGAACCTGGATACAATTTACCTGTCTGGCCTTATTTACAGATAAAGTGTTCCCGGAGTTATATGAAATAGTCAAGACAAGAATTATGACTTTGTTGCTAAGTGCTGACAATGCTGCAATAACCACTGATGGTTGGACAAGTCGAGCAACAGAGTGTTTTATAACCATAACAGCTCATTTCATGTTCTCCAAACAAGACCCCTACATGAGTCTCACATGGCAGAAAACTTAGCCAATGTGTTATTTCGGGCCATTAGTGATTTTTGGGGTCTGACAGAAAATGGTAAGCCGCCGGCTATAATGAGTTAAAGAAGATCCTGACGATAATCTCAACAGCACTCACAATAGAGCAGAAAATTAAACATCGACGGACCCCTAGCAAGCTAGAGGTGGGATCAGGTGCCCGGGAGGAGTAAGCATCCCCTGTTGGCTAGCCGCACCCGCCGTCGATGTTAATGAAGCATGGAAATGAAAATATATGAAATACCTGCACTGTCTGACGTTATGTCTATATAGAAAGTGCTATGGCGACAATGTCAGGGAAGTATATTCAAAACACTTACTGTCAAACCCCTCGCGGGGAACTTTTTTACGAGCTCCACACGGCAAAGGGCATAAGTGTGACACAAATGAGTTAAAGAAGATCCTGACGATAATCTCAACAGCACTGATAATGCGAGTAACATTGTTGCAGGGGTTAGCTCTGCTGACCTCTTTCCACATGTTAGATGTTTTGCCCACACCCTGAACTTGGCCACACAAAGAGGGCTACAAGTTGGGCAGTTAGATAGGCTCCTTGGACGGGTAAGACGAATCGTAACGTTCTTCCATAAAAGCTCAATAGCAACAGCAGTGCTCAAGAACAAACAAAAAATGCTCGAATTGCCGCAACACAAACTACTAGTTGGAATTCTACCTGTGATATGCTGTCACGATACCTTTTTCTTCAGCCAGCTACGCAACCCTTATGACCAAAGAAATAAAGAAAATGTCAAAGACATTGTCGTATTATCACCAGAAGACCTCAAAGCTATTGAGGATGTGAATGTACTCGAGCCTCTAAAAACTAACTACACTGTTTCTATGATCCACCCATTCAAGGAAATGCTCCTTTTACAAATGAAGGAGGCGCAGTCTGACTCATCACTTATTAGAGCAAGTAACAAGATATCTACAGATCTACAACAGAGGTATAAGATTATAGATATTTTCAATAAATCATTTAAGTTTAATTTGTCCAATGGGCAGTAGGTCAATAGAACCTTAATGAATAATTAAAATATATATATATTGAATATATATAAACATACACATGTACATTTTGTATGATATGGAAATAACAAGAGGCCCAAGGGGACCACATCGCTCACATGAGGAGACTGTATGTATGTTTTCAATCAAAGTCAGTATAAGACCTGAAGGAAATAGCTTTTAGTGAAGCTTTGAGAAGGACAATGTGTACTTACTTTCTGTAAAGTTTGGTGACATGCTGTGCAGTAATTCAAGAGGATAAGTAAAAAATGAGTCTTCCAAATAGAGCCTATGGAGGACTTCTTGGATTTCCGATCGGCTCGAAAAACACAAAGGGCAATGAGTACTTGCTTCCTGTGTAGTATCAATAAATTCTGTGCAGCGGTTTCAGAGGAGAAGTCGTAAATGTGTCAGCCAATCAGAGCCTGTGGCTACCATCTTGGAATTCCTATCGGCTCCAAAAAACATAAACTTGATAGAGGGCAATGAGTACTTGCTTCCTGTGAAGTTTTGTTAAATTCTGTGGAGCGGTTTCAGAGGAGAAGTCGAAAATGTGTCAGCCTATCACGGCCTGTGGCGGCCGTGTTGGATTTCCGATTGACTTGAAAGCAGAAAACAGAAACTTGCTAGAGGGCATCGATTACTTGCTTCTTATGAAGTTTCATGAAATTCTGTGCAGAGGTTTCAGAAGAGAAGTCGAAAATGTGTCGGTCAATCAGAGCATGTGGCGGCAATCTTGGATTTCTGATTGGCTAGAGAAACAGAAACTTGGTAGAGGACATTGAGTACTTGCTTCCTGTAAAGTTTCGTGAAATTCTGTGCAGCGTTTTCTGAGGTAAAGTTGAAAATGTGATAGCCAATCAAAGCCAGTGGTTACCATCTTGGATTTCTGATCAGGTGGAAAAACACAAACTTGGTAGAGGGCATTGATTACTTGCTTCCAGTGAAGTTTCGAGAGATTCTGTGCAGAGGTTTCAGAGGAGAAGTCGAAAATGTGTCAGCCAATCAGAGCCTCTGGTGGCCATCTTGGATTTCCGATCGCCTCGAAATATACAAACTTGATAGAGGGCATTGCGTTCTTGCTTCCTGTGAAGTTTCATGAAATTATTTGCAGCGGTTTCAGAGGAGAAGTCGAAAATGTGTCAGCCAATCAGAGCCTGTGGCAGCCATCTTGGATTTCTGATCGGCTCGAAAAACACAAACTTTGTAGAAGGCATTAAGTATTTGCTTCCTGTAACGTTTCGTGAAATTTTGTGCAGTGGTTTCAGAGGAGAAGTCGAAAATGTGTCAGCCAATAAGAGCTTGTAGCAGCCATCTTGGATTTCCCATTTCTCGAAAAACACAAACTTGGTAGAGGGCATTGAGTAATTGCTTCCTGTGAAGTTTCAAGAAATTATGTGCAGTGGTTTCAGAGGAGAAGTCGAAAATGCGTCGACCTAATCAGAGCCTGTGGCTGCCATCTTAGATTTCCGATCAGCTCGAAAAAAACACAAAATTGGTATAGGGCATTGATTACTTGCTTCCTATGAAGTTTCATGAAAGTCTGTGCCGCCGTTTCAGAGGAGAAGTCGAAAATGTGTCAGCCAATCAGAGCCTGTGCCAGCCATCTTGGATTTCCCATCGGCTCGAAAAACACAAGCTTAGTAGAAGACATTGAGCTATTTGCTTCCTGTAAAGTTTCATGAAATTCTGTGCAGCGGTTTCAGAGGAGAAGTCGAAAATGCGTCAGCCAATCAGAGCCTGTGGCGGCCATCTTAAATTTCCGATCAGCTCAAAAAACACAAACTTGGTAAAGGGCATTGAGTTTTTGCATCCTGTAAATTTTCGAGAGATTCCTGTGCTGCAGTTGCAGATGAGAAGTCGAAAATGTGTCAGCCAGTCAGAGCCTGTGGCGGCCATCTTGGATTTCCGATTGGTTTGAAAACACAAACTTAGTAGAGGGCATTAAGTTCTTGTTTCCTGTGAAGTGTCATGAAATTCTGTGCAGTGGTTTTTCAGAAGAAGTCGAAAATGTGTCAGCCAATCAGAGCCTGTGGTGGCCATCTTGGATTTCCGATCGGCTCGAAAAACACAAACTTGGAAGAGGGCATTGAGTTCTTGCTTCCTGAGAAGTTTC
Organism: Pinctada imbricata; assembly: GCA_033119305.1. Classification (NCBI taxonomy): domain Eukaryota; kingdom Metazoa; phylum Mollusca; class Bivalvia; order Pterioida; family Pteriidae; genus Pinctada; species Pinctada imbricata. The sequence goes on from VSWD01000009.1 coordinate 31,074,922, forward strand.
AAGAGATTCTGTCAGTTGTTTAAGAGGAGACGTCGACAATGTGTCAGCCAATCACAGCCTGTGGCGACCATCTTGGATTTCTGATCAGCTCAAAAAACACAAACTTGATAGAGGGCATTGAGTACTTACTTCCTGTGAAGTTTCATGAAATTCTGTGCAGCGGTTTCATGAGGAGAAGTCGAAAATGTGTCAGCCAATCAGAGCCTGTGGCGGCCATCTTGGTTTTCCGATCGGATCGAAAAACACAAACTTGGTACAAGGCATTAAGTGTTTGCTTCCTGTGAAGTTTCGAGAGATTCTGTGCAGCGGTTTCAGAGAAGAAGTCGAAAATGTGTTAGCAAATCAGAGCCTGTGGCGGCCATCTTGGATTTCCGATCGGCTCGAAAACACAAACTTGGTAAAGGGCATTGAGTTTTTGCATCCTATGAAGTTTAGAGAGATTATATGCAGCCGTTTCAAAGGAGAAGTCCAAAATGTGTCAGCCAATCAGAGCCTGTGGCGGCCATCTTGGATTTCCGATCGGCTCGAAAACACAAACTTGATAGAGGGCATTGAGTACTTACTTCCTGTGAAGTTTCATGAAATTCTGTGCAGCGGTTTCAGAGGAGAAGTCGAAAATGTGTCAGCCAATCAGAGCCCTCGGCGGCCATATTTGTTGACCGATCAACACGAAAAACACAAACTTATTAGAGGACCTTGAGTTCTTGCTTCCGATAAGGTTTCGTGAAATTCCGTCCAGCGGTTGCATAGGAAAAGTCGAAAATGTTAGCAAGTAAACGACAGACGACGACGGACGCCGCGCTATGACAATAGCCCACTTGAGCTTCGCTCAGGTGAGCTAAAAAGTAATAATTACGGTCTGTAAAGAGCACCAAAATAGTTTTTAAAAGGATTAATAATGTTACAGGTCTTCAAATTCAATAAAGTATAAACAATATCTACAAAAATATATGAACATCTAAATTTTAATAAAAACAAACACACACTCACCTCAATGTAAATCTTTTTTAAATGCTATTGGTAGTTTTGTACATAATTTCAGATACACTGTTGAAGACACTTTACAGTTCCTGTTGGAGAGCTGTCTACTGGACCCAAATTTCAAAACCTTGCCCTACTTGGATGAGTCCAGACGCAATGATGTTGTCTCCTCCTTAAAGATGAAGTGTTCATTATGTGATACAAAGGTAATGAATATAACGAAGAAACCAATTGTCTTATTCCTGTAGTAGTAATAGCCACACAGTAGTGGTACATTTTAAGGGAATTATCACTCTCAATATTTTAAACAAAGAATCTTTTATTTCATTTGAGTTGGCTGTAGTGAAGCAAGAGCCTACGCAGGATTCTGAAGTTGGCGCAAATACCCCACCTTGCCAAGTTTACCATCAACTTCCACCACTCAGAACGAGGAAATCAACAATAATGATGAACCTCCTTCCAAAAAGTGTGCACTCGAGAAATCCTTTTGTGATGTGTTCGTAACGAAAGTGGAGCCACCAAAGTCGGCTTATGAGAAATTCTCTTGTGAAATGGAAAGCTATAGATCTGAGAACAAAATCAATTTGCAATCAGATCCTTTGAAATTATGGAAAGGTCACAATTTCCAATACCCTATGCTAGCAAAAATGGTGAAGTACTATCTAGGCATTCCTGCCACTTCGGTCCCCTCCGAGTGAGTCTTTTCTGCTGCTGGGGAAATAGTATCTGCACAACGAGCTTGTCTCAGGGGAGATAATGTTGATCTCCTCATTTTCTTAAAGAGCAATTTGCACATTCCTGGTGATCTAATTGTGTAAATGTCTTCTAAAATACTCTGTCTTGGAGAGTATGTGTAACATGTATCTTCAAATGCCAAAACATGTACTCCCATTGCTTATGACCGTGACCTTGATCATCATGATGACATTATTTAAGAAATAACAACTAGCTAGCCGTGGTTTATTTTCCAGTAATTCCACGAGTCGCATGAACCAATAAAAAATAATTTGATTGATTCATGTGACGAGTGGATTTACTGGACAATGAATCACGGCTTGGTAGTTGTTATTTCTATTCTAATATAGCATGTGAATGGGCAGAGCTTAGCGCACTGGAAGTTTGTTCGAGATTTTACACCAGGCGAGTTCTATGTTACATATAGGACGAAAATTTCAAGTCATATTAGAATGATGAACAGTTACATATTGCTGAGTTTTGTACTTTTTTTTCCAGTTTTCTAGTCAATACAATAATTCTCAAAGCATTCAAGTCATGAGTTATCTTAATTTGTTGTCGTTAAACTTGTTTATTAAAATTTTAATATTTTATTCAAAATGTTATAATTATATCTGACGAATTATAGAAATACCTTCCTATACATTAAAAATTATGATTCGTGATACGAATCGTATCGTGAGTAAATATCGCGATACGTATCGTATCGTGAGCTAAGCGTATTGTGACAGCCCTAGAAAAAAAAGACAGGAAATTTAACAAAATTTGGAATTTTAAAAAATTGAGCCCCCCCCCCCCCCCCACACACACTAACTTTTCCCCTTTGGGTCGAATTGCGAAGCGATGTCCAGCCTATTAAAAGGCGATGTCCTTCTATCTGTCAACAATTTTGTGAAGCCGTTGCTTTTAGGTTAGTTGTAAAAGAACTTTAAGGGCCTCAATATAGATAATGAGTTAAAGCATAGTGAGATGATCTGAACGTGCGCGCGTATTGTCCTCGAGTTTTGAAAATTGAGTGCCAGTGATGTTATAAACAGCTGTTTTCGATGCAAGAAGATACTTAAAAGTCGTAAAAAAAGTTTTAAAATGTACTTATACCAAACATGCATGTTTATTTTCCAGAAGAATTTTTGTGGCGCTGAAAATATTGAAAAAAGTCATCGTTGATTACTTCATTGCAATGAATTCAATTGGAATTTTAAATTAAATCTTATCAACATGTACAAGTATTTCATGAAGTCAGAATAAGATGAGGAAATGAAACATTTTAGCCATCATTTAAAGTCACGCGTTACCATTAAACAACATTCTGCTAAAATTACAAATTACTCATGTAAAACCATTTTGTCTTAAAATCCCTCGAAATGATTATTTATTTTTGTTCTTCGCTTACACAATGTATGACTGTACATAACACTTGCGACGTATATGTCGGGAAGGATAAACAGCTGTTTAGCTGAATAACGTACGTCAACAAATCTCTTAACGTCGTAACAAACATGCATTCAATAAAAATAAATACTTCGCATTTTTGAAAGGCGATGTTCTAAACGTTTGTACAATTGTCTATTTCATATTTAACTGAGACTTTAAGGCCTTAATAACAAAATAATAGAGAAAAATTTTGAAATAAAGTGTTTTAAAATTTACATATTGATGCCATGAAGCTAAATTCAGGCTTTTGAACCAAATGAATCAATTCATTCTATCAAATAGGGGATTTTCAACATTGCTGCTTATCGAGTTACTATCATTTTAATTTTCTGTAACTATCATTATGCGTTGTTAGACATTTTTGCGTTACTATCATCGTCGATTGTATATTGATCTGGCATTTTCGACCATAACGTAGAAACAATCAACTCAAATGGTATAAACGGAATATAATCTCAATTCTCTTCAAATCAGCCATTTATATTTGGAACAAGTCGATTCTGCCTATTTTTGTGTCCGCCATATTGGGATGACAGTAACTAAAGTTACTATCATCTGTTTAACGCCAGTGAGGATTATTTTTTCGCCCCGGAGCGAAGCAAAATTATTTTTTCTTGCAAACTGAAGCCAATTTTTTTTCAAACATTGGTGATGTGCAATATATTAAAAATGTTTGTTTTTTATCAATAGAAATTCTTTATTCGTACTTAAAACTCTAAAATATTACTTTATTTTTATGCAAAAATTTAATTCACATCTAGACAGAGAGAATAGAATTTTAAAATCTATAATCCTCAGTAAATAAAATTTATATAAGTTACAAGTAAGAGGTTCTGAAGGGAGGGTCATCTAGACATATTTTCAATTTTTAATGTACATGTATTTCAAAGCGAGGGGGATTTTTTAAAACTATTTCCTCAAAATAAAGATATTTCTCTAATGATGATAACAAGTCATTAACTGCCAAAATGTTTTTAAATTGAAAGGTCGCTTTTATTCAAATTTTGGCCTAAAATTAAATATTCCCTAAGTATAGAGGGTTGACCTTAAGAAGCTCTGTCGTCCGAAAGAAGTACCCGAAACGTGCATGTCTGGTCCATGCTGCAATTGATCTGCTCTTAAATGATGGTATTGAATTTGAAGACGTTTAACATTTCGTTTGGTCCTTTATCAATGTGACATCATATAAATTGCTATTTATAAAACTTGTCATTTCATAAAAAACATAATAACATCGAAATTAAATGATGTTAACATCTGAGCATTATCACTCCAATGCTATTTGCCGTGTGGAGCTCGTAAAAAGGTTCCCCGCGAGGGGTTTGACAGTAAGTGTTTTGAATGTATTTCCCTGACATTGTCGCCATAGCACTTTCTATATAGACATAACGTCAGACAGAGCATGAATTTTATATATTTTCATTTCCATGCTTAAACATCGACGGCGGGTGCGGCTAGCCAACAGTGGATGCTTACTCCTTCCGGGCACCTGGTCCCACCTCTAGCTTGCTAGGGGTCCGTCGATGTTTAATTTTATTATCTATTGTGAGTGCTGTTGGGATTATCGTCAGGATCTTCTTTAACTCATTTGATAATCGATTTTATTTAACTCTGCTACTGAATCGACCATACAGGAGGGAAATTTGGAGCCGCGCAATTTCTGCAAAGTAAGAATCTAAATTCACAAAATTAAACTAGAGGGCGCTACTGAAATTAATGTTGCATGTGGAAATCACTTAGGCTGGAAGCATCACTGAAGAGGATTTACTATTCGTAATAATGCTGGAGATCCTTTCCTTTTTTCAAGGGGCATAACTCTGCACGTTATTGACCAACGTGACCCGTATTCGAACTTGTCCTGTATTGTTTATGTTTAAAGTATTACATATGTACCAAGGAATGAATATATTATCTGTAATGGTTCTCTTTATATGTACGGAAACCACAAACTATTGAGTTTTTCTATGTTTCAAAGGGCATAACTGCACGTAACTGAGCCATATGACCCAGATTCAAACTTGACCTGTATTTCTTGATGTAAAAGTTATTTCAAAGAAAGGAGGGGATCTCCAACAACACTCGGTTACAGCAACCACAGCACAACACCCAATGCAAAAAAAAAAAAGAACAAACATCCACAGAAAGAGACAAATAAGGGACAAGGAACACCATAGAAACATGACACACAAAAGAACACACATAAACCAACGATACCAATGGGCAATAGGTGCTGACTTAGGACGGTGACCTGCCACTTAAGTAGCAGACGATGTGGTTATCCTAGATTACGTGCGCACAAACCTTCCACTGTTCCTATTCCGATAGGTCTTGAGTAACGTACAAGTGTGGTGTAAAACAACCTCCTCACTGTTAGATGATCATACACAAACAAGACCGCAAAACGCAGGGGCCCAGGCAACATAGATGAATATGTAAATGGGTATAAAAGAGGGCGTACGTAATACAGTCTGTGCTCTGCCGGCTGTAACGAGCTCATATATGTTATCACCCGAGGAGTCCGACTGACATACAGAGAGGACATGTGGTCGGGGACCTGTCTTCTCTAAAGAGGTTTGGACAGGGCCCGTCATGGAGTCCCGTCGTCACAATCAGTAAGAGCACAGGTCTATGAAAGAATGCACTGGTACAAGACTGTAGATTGGTCAAGTACCAAGCCTAGTGTGCGTCTGGTGACATTAGGATCATATCCACAGTATAAAATTTGTTTGAAGATTCTGACGTATACTCGATGGTTATGCTGTCTACCTTTGATCCTTCTTAATATATATTGTTAATCATGTCACTGTAAAACTTAGGTTGCTAAATGCCCAAAGTAAAATAATGTGAAATAATTATATTTCGTTTTGGGCTCAAATTTCGTCTTTTCGTGGATAGCCTCATCCACGAATTTACATCCCCAACGAATAATTGTACATAAAGCTAGAAGTTGGAACAACGTGCATGTCTGGGCCATGCTGTAAATTTATCAGGTTTTAAATGATACTATTGAATTTAAAGACGTTTAACATTTGAACTTCATGGTGAGTGTCACTGCTGGTGGACCAAGAGTCGCCAAGGGCACAACTTTGGTTGGTCGCCTGTCTCTTCAACGCATTTGAAATTTTCTGTTACCAAAAACGTGGGTCCTGTAGCATCATATCCCAACCATTCTGTTACGTCTTTTTGGTACTTTTTTATACATGATAATTTTCATACTTTTTGGCCATATTTTACTGTTTAGATTGAGGATCACTGGCGAGGGTTAAATACCCGAAACGTGCATGTCTGGTCCATGCTGTAAATTTATCTGCTCTAAAATGATGCTAATGAATTTGAAGACGTTTGACATTTGTACCACTTGGTGAGTGTCGCTGCTGGTGGACAAAGAGTCCCCGAGGGCACATATAGCCAAGTATCGAAGTTGATCATTTCCTCAACGCATTCGAAAATTTCTGTTATCAAAATTTCTTGAAATTTCTAAAACATGAATCCTGTTACATCATATCCGAGCCATCCTGCAACGTCTTTCGGTAAATTTGGACATAATAACTTTCACACTCTTTGGCCGTATCCCATTGTTAAGATTGAGGATCACTGACGAGGGTTTAGTACCTGAAACGTGCATGTCTGGTCCATGCTGTAAATTTATTAGATTTTAAATTATGCTATTGAATTTAAAGACGTTTAACATTTGAACTACTTTGTGAGTGTCACTGCTGGTGGACCAAGAGTCCCCGAGGGCACATGTAGCCAAGTTTGATCATCTTTGGTTGATCGCCCGTCTCTTCAACGCATTTGAAATTTTCTGTTACCAAAATTTCTTGAAATTTCTAAAACATGGGTCCTGTAGCATTATTTCCCACCCATTCTGCTACTTTTTTGATACATTTTTGGACATGATAATTTTCATACTTTTGGCCGTATTACATTGTTTAGACTGAGAATCACTGACGAGGGTTTAGTACCCGAAATGTGCATGCCTGATCCATGCTGTAAATTTATCAGGTTTTAAATGATGCTATTGAATTTAAAGACGTTTAACATTTAATAATAACGTGAACACATACGTTAATTGCTTTTAATAGTAATGTTTGTCAACTCTGTTTTTACAACTCTTTGTCACAAACCAACCTAACGAAACCCCGTTTTCATAAGAATACGGAGATGTTCCAACTCAATACCTTCAATTCAAAAATTTCAAACGATTTTTACTACACCAGACATGTGTTCCGAATATTAAGCTCTCATCAGTAATGCTTCCAGCGGAGCCACCAAAATTCATTCAGTAGCGGCATCTTTAATTTTTTGAAGTTAGATCCGTACATCCTCCTTACAGAGAATGCGCGGCCTCAACCCCCCCCCGTAGGGTCGACTCAGTAACATATCCAAATAAAATAATTTTTAATAAGGTCACATTTCAACAATATTTGTCGTGAGTGGCAATAAGCTAGTTGGAATAGAGGGGCTTTTCGGACGGTATCCGCGAAAAATTTTACGTCCCCATGAAAATGCTGAATCTTAGGAATCCACGAAAATTGGGCCCCACGAAAATAAATGATTTCATGGTACTCTGTTGCTTGTATGGGTCAAAATTTCAAAAGAAATTGACAATATTTTTTGTAAAATTTCCATAAAGTCTTAACTAGTTTGTGAAAGCGAAAACCTTGACCTAAAAGTTCAAAAACATCAGTACATGATCTAGCATACCGGATTAACTTTGAAGTGCAGATACCGTCAGACGGTAATCTAAGAACATCACCGTCAAGCCAGTGAAAATTTACTATGTTAAACGTCTTCAAATTCAATAGCATCATTTAAGAACAGATAAATTTCCAACATGATCCCGACATGCATGTTTCGGGTACTAAACCCTCGTCAGTGATCCTCAATCTAAACAATGTAATATGGCCAAAGAGTGTGAAAGTTATTATGTCCAAAATTTACCGAAAGACGTTGCAAGATGGCTGGGATATGATGCTACAGGATTCATGTTTTAGAAATTTCAAGAAATTTTGATAACAGAAATGTTCGAATGCGTTGAAGAAATGATCAACCGAAGTTGATCATACTTGGCTATATTTCCCCTCGGGGACTCCTGGTCCACTAGCAGTGACACTCTATTAAACGTCTTCAAATTCAATAGCATCATTTAAGAACAGATACATTTCCAACATGGGCGAGACATGCACGTTTCGGGTACTAAACCCTCGTCAGTGATCCTCAATCTAAACAATGAAATTTGGCCAAAGATATGTTGAATCCAAAATCATCTCTTTTGCCATACTCACTTGAATGAATAGGTCCAAAAAGTTTTGTCATACACACTTGTATGAATATCTCCATTAAACCTTTTGATATTAAGGTCCAAAAACGGTGTTTCTGTGTTTGTAAGAAATGAATAAAATATTTATCTGTAAATGTTTTCCTTTAAATGTCTTGAACCTGCATGTCGGACGGACGAACGGACTGACAGATGGACGGACGGACGGGCATGTGCATCACTTTATACCCTGCCATTTTTTTCCGGGGTATAGAAAGATAATTAAAACAGGATAGCATGTATTATCTAGAACAGTTTTAGATCTTTTAGAAAAACTTAACAAGATAATTTTCGCCGTAAGAATTCAGATACAAAAAATTACTAATTACTCATGATAATATATAAAATCTAAATGTGGAATATTTTGATACATTAGTGTTTGTTGACCCCCACCCCCCACCCCCCATCTGCATCTTAATATGTCTACCATCCCTTCCTGTATTAATCATTGGTTTCTCCCAAAAACATTCAGATTAAAAGCTATTTATGTCCCCCTTTGAAGAAGAGGGGACACATTGCTTTGCCGATGTCGGTCGGTCCTCCACAACAGTTTCCGTTCATTATCTCTGGAATGGATTCACATATTGAAATGAAATTTGGTATACAGGTACATCAAATGAAAATCTAGGTCAAATTCATATTTGGGTCTTATCGAAAAAATTTTTGACAGAGTTATGCCTCTTAGACTTAGAAAAAAAACCACAATTTAAGTGTTTCCGTTCAATATCTCTAGAATGGATTCACATATTGAAATGAAACTTTATATACAGAAACATCAAATGAAAATTTAGGTCAAGTTCATATTTGGGTTGATCGAAAATTATTTACAGAGTTATGTCCCTTAGACTTGGAAAAATACCAAAATTTAAGTGTTACCGTCCAATACCTCTAGAATGGATTCACATATTGAAATGAAATTTTATACACAGATACATCAAATGAAAATTTAGGTCAAGTTCATATTTGGGTCCCATCGAAAAAAAAAATGACAGAGTTATGCCCCTTAGTCTTAGAAAAATACCACAACTGAAGTGTTTTGTTCAATATCTCTAGAATAGATTCACATATTGAAATGAAATGTATATACGAGGATTCTCCCAGAAAAACGTAGACATTGCTCACAATTTCTTTATTTAGCATTAAATCTGAATAAGATTTTCCAAAATGTAAATTTAATTATCTAGGAAGCATCAAATGTTAATAGTGTTGAAATCTGCTGTTGATATTAAACATTAATAAAATTATTAGAAGAGCGTTTGGACGGTATTTTCACGCGCCAAAAAAGGAATCAATATTAAAACCAGTTGAATACTAATCAATGTATGTATAAATAGTATAAAAGTGTAATCAACAGAAAGTTCTGAGTTTTGCGGGTACAAACGTGCTATATTTTCATCAATGACGTTATAAAAATTTAATTTAGAAGCAATTTATAAAGCAATCCCCTCATCAATCATTCAAAGACGGCGACGTCAGTACTATGAGTGGAGCAGGAAATGGTACTAAGATATTGCGTTAAACATATACTGACTCTTGTTAGACAAAGTAAGAAATGAAAACATCAGAAAAGTCTATGGAAATGCTCGCAGAGTATTAGTGTATGTAAAGAGATTTGCGGCAAATTCACAGACAAAACTAAACAAGGGCACAAGTAGATTGTTGATATTCAGACAGTAGACTTGGCCAGAAAAGTCAAAGATGAAATCCTTCGTCGAACAGTAAAAAAAAAATAGTAGAGAGGGTCCAGATAAGTAAAATTTACTGTGCGGAGAATATTGTCGAGTGCATTAAATATGAGTTGCGCGTCTGCTCGATTAGTACCAAGTCTTTTATCATTGTATGAGATGAATTTATGAGTTGCTACCTTTCGGCATATTCTAAACCGCAATCGCCGGAATCCATGACGTTAAATATCATGCGCCGGTGGACGTCACCCTGTGTCTTTATTTCTTCCATAAAAACTTTACTATGAAAGATAAATTATTGATTTTACATATACCGAAGCCGATTTGTATGTGAAATATATCAATTCAAACCTAATGAAAATGCAGCCCTCTACAACTTTCTTATTGCCGATGTCTACGATTTTCTGGGACAACCCTCGTACAGATACATCAAATGAAAATTTAGGTCAAGTTCATATTTGGATCTGATCGAAAAAATTGTGACAGAGTAATCCCCTTATGATGTGGAAAAATAACCAAATTTAAGTGTTTCCATACAGATACATCAAATGAAAATCTAGGTCAAGTTTATATTTGGGTCCAATGAAAAAATTTGCGACAGAGTTATGAACCCCTAGACTTCAATTTTGAAATGAAATTTTGAACACAGATACATCAAATGAAAATCTAGGTTACATTCATAATTGAGTCTGGTCAGAGAGCAATACCCGGTCACAGAGTTATGCCTCTTGAACTTCGAAAAATATAATAATTTTATGGGTTTTTATTTGTTATCTCTACGATGGATTCATATATTGAATTGAGATTTAGTTTAAAGATACATCACATGAAAATCGAGATCAAGTTAATACACAGGTCCAAACCGAAAACAAAATTAACAGAGTTATGCCCGTCGAGGTTTCCATGTATTATTTCTGCAATGGATGCATATATTGAAATGATATTTGGTATACAGATATATCATATAAAAATCTAGGTCAAGACCCTGATAGATTCATTAATCCAAAGATAAAAACTGTTGCTTTCATAAACACGACTTTTAACTTGTTGAAAATAAAATGAATTGCATAAGGTGGCAACAATTTAACTAATCAAACAAATACTGAAAATGTGCGCGAACTCGTTTCAGTCAATTAAGAATCCCGATATGGTCCCCAACTTTTACTATACGCCATAGGAAAAGCCCGGGGACCATCTCAGAATTGTTAATTCGAATTACCATATGTGGCATGATAAAGCTTAAGATATTCTGCGATACCATTGGCAGAAGCGCAAAACTTCCAATATGAATAGAATTATACTAAACCAGAAACATCACAAAAGTATATTTATTTCCGAACAAATAACTACAATAAAGCATTAAAATACACTTAATATATTGATTGCATACAAATGAGAATAAATTCACAAAAATAATAGAAATGGAAAGGATGGGACATTTTAAATATAAATACCATATTTGATGATAAATTTTGGCAATACTTTTTTGTGTTGTTAGATTTATTATTTTTGTCTATAATGCATAGGTTGTATCCATGAGAGTTCATGTTGCTTTGATGTGGAAGATTATGTATCACATAGTAGAAAGTACATGTTGCATTAAAGTTCATGTTTTAAGATATATTCATTTCTAAACTGTTTGAAACAAAATAATGAATTCAAAGCAAATAGACAGCAACTTGAAAGATAGAGAGGATAGTACTTCAATCAAATTTTCATTTCTCTGACAACTAAAGTGTATTCAAATTTAAGATAAATGAGATGTTACAATTTGTAACTGTAGAAGTATTGAAACTATAACAACTGACTTACAAATATTTCTGAATTGCTTCTAGTGGCATTATTGTAAGCAAAATAATTCCTAGGTTGGCACCGATTGCCTGTCTCGTTGGTTCATGTGTAGTCTTTTGTGTTTTGATGTAGCTTGTTTCTAGTAGTGCTGGTGGCGTAGTGGTAAGAGCTGTTGACTACAAACCCATAGGTTTTGGGTTCGAATCTCACCGTCGCCGATCATTGCAAGACCATTGTAACCTTGTACAAGTTACCTTACATTACGTTGCACTCTCTCCACCCAAGAGTACCTGGCACATGAGACGAGGTTGTAGTGTAAATGAAAAGCATTAGCGCCTATACGGCAGCTCTGCGTATATACTCCCACGGGAGGTGAGAATGCACTGGATTGTACAGGTCTCGCCATGGAGGTGATTGTAGAAGTAGCGTGAGGCTCAGGCGAACGAGACTATAAACCCTACCTTTACCTTTTTTATTTGGTCTTCTTTGTCCATTTTTGTGTTTGTTTACTCTTTGTTTAAAGCGCCACTTGCGTTTATTAAGTTGTCTTTCGTGTTTCTATAAAGCTGTGTAGAAATTAAAAGAGGTTTACATCTTAGCACTATCCTTCAAATGCTAATTTGAACATATTTTTATTTGGATAAGCTGCTGAATCGATCCGACAGGAAATTTGGAGCCGTGCACACTCTGCAGAGTAAATTCAAAAAATGAATTTAAAACATATGATAAGAGGGCGCTAATTAGATGAATTTTAGCTGTGTCTAAAATCACATTGACTGGAAGCATCGCTGATGAGGACTGAATATCCGTAACACGTGACGGAAGCATAATAAATTGTATACAGGGATATGGTCATTATCTATATTTGTCATTGAAAGGAGCAGGTTCGGTAACATGGAAAATGGGCCTTAATTTTAGAATGTTTTAGATTTCGATTGTATTTCGTGTCAAGGAAGTTAAATGTATGGTTGTTTGAAATTTTATTAATATCAAATAAATATTTTAATTTACATGCAGTACACCGAAAGATATGGCTTCAAAATCGGCTTAAAAACGTAAAATGCTGAAAAATAGTAAAAAAAAATGGCATAATTCTGGTAAAAATTTATGAAAATAAGTAGGGCGCCAGCCCATACCCAAAATGATTTTCATATAAAAAATTAAATTTGCAATTTATCTTTCGATCTCCATAGAATTTATGTTGGTTGAGGGTTGGCGCCTATACTAATTTTAAAGATTTATACCAAAAAATATGGCGACTTTCCTACATTTTTCGTCATGCAGGGCAAATGATGTCAAAATGTGACGTCATAACTAATGCACGTGACGTTTTGACACTGAAACATATTTACTTTCTATTTCGGCATGTATCATGTATTTGAGATAAATATAAGAGATGCTGAATCATGATTTTCATAAAATTATTTTTTCGCAAAAATCTAGGGCCGATTTTTGGATAAGTGAACCTACCCCTTTTCTTCAAGAAGGTATAGAGTTGGAACACTTCCCCATTAATATAAACACTTATTTACTGTCGCAGTGTGCAGCAGTTAAACTCGTTCCCCGTGACTCGGATGTTTTAAGTGTATGAATTACTTCTTTCCAGCTCTGTCGTCTGAAAGAAGCTTTGTTTGGGCACTTTTAAATTATCAATTTGACATCATATATAATATTTGGATAATTCGGAAACTTGTCATTTCATTCAAAATATCATCAAAGCTAAAGGAGCTTAACATCTTAGCACTATCCCTCCAATGCTATTTTGAACATAGAATCGACCCTACAGGAAATTTGGAGCCTCTGCAAAGTAAATGCACAAATTTAAATATAATCAGAGGGCGCTACTGTAATTAACTTTGGCTGTGTCTAAAATGAATTTGGCTTGATGCATAACTGATGAGAATTTATTTTCTGAAACACGTGTATGGTGCATAATAGATTTGTTTGATCTTTTCTTCAAGAAGGTATAGAGTTGGAGCACTTCCGTATTATTCATTACATTAAGTTACCCTTCGTGTTTCTATGAAGTTGTATTCATTACATTAAGTTCTTCTTATGAAGCTGTGTTCATTTGATGTTGTTGTCCTTCGTGAGCGTGAAAGTGCGTGAACATCGACGGCAGGTGCGGCTAGCCAAACAGGGGATGCTTACTCCTCCGGGGCACCTGGTCCCACCTCTAGCTTGCTAGGGGTCCGTTTATGTTCAATGATGTGCTTTATTGCGAGTGCTGTTGAGATTGTCGTCAGGATCTTCTTGGTCTTGGTTTTTCTATGAAGCTGTGTTCAGATTTAGAGGAGTTTTCGGTGTTTTAATTTTTGGTACTGATACTGAGTCTCGATGGAATCCCCTCCTTTCATTTAGTTGTGGATCAAGTTCTGAGGATACACTGTATAGTGATGTCTGTTTTCTATACACATGCAAAATAAGAGAATAATTGAGTGGAATAAACATTGACATCAACAGTCAAACGTAATGAAAATCCGAAAATATTATCAATTTCAAAATACAAAAATCAACTTCAAAATACTTTTAAATTAACTTCAGAATACAAAATGATAAAAATTCTGCAAAGTAGCGAAATTGAAGTCCCATATATCTGTAATTCTGTGAGTGAAATAAATATTTTTTTGTATTGCTTTCGGGTTTTACAATTAGATAAACCAGCGCTTTATTACATTGATGACAAAAGCTGTTTTCCATATCACCGGAAGCTTTTATGAGGAATATATGAAATTTAAAGAAAACACTATAGTGAGACAATTACAACTGCACAATTCAAACTTTGACAAATACTTCCCACACGTTTCAAGTCCTAATAAGCGTTCTTCTTGATACTGTTTGAATTTTGTACATACTATTTCTATCATCCTAGAACAAGATTTCCTCTGTGATAACAGTCAGAAAGAACACAGATAAATTAACAGAGAAGTTCTCTTTCTCATGCACGCATGCAAAACTTCCCCTTCATAAAGTCATGCATTTATCATTGAATATGCATGATATCAAAGACTAGCCGACACATGATCTTCTCTTCGTAAACTAGTCTACTTTACAACTTAGGGCTTTTGATCGGCATGTCTCTTTTCCGAAATACATTCTAATCGCCGTTACATGACAAAGTCGGTGTTTCGATGGTGGAAATTTTGTATGTCGCATAATGCTGCCTGTAGTCATCGTATAACTTTTGTCGTCGCTTTTCACAGCAACACAAAATGGCATTCAAGGCGACAAATCTGCACTCATGGTAGCTGAACAGTATGAAGACTGGGCTAAGCATTTGGTGGGTATGTAGTAGGGAGAACGAGACGAATTTGGCAAACCTGACGTTGGCATCATGCTCATCACAAAAAGCTATAAGTTCCAGCATTCTTGTGACGACAAAAGGTATTACGAGCACAATACTCATGAAGCCCAGTTTTACCATTTTTATCGTGATTTTCCAATACTTGGCATATATGTTTCCCTTTGTCAAAGGTCCCGGTAAGGCTTTCTTAATTACAATGCAGCCAATGCATATGAAGCAGACGACATGGGTCAACATTAAAACCAACATCGTTGTCAAGAAGATGCTTAAGCCAAGGAAGGTAAGATTCTCACCCCTTTTACTGGGACATCCAAACCATGTTTCCGGCAGAAGATTTGGGACAAATCCAAGAAATGTTGCCGCAGTATAAATTCCGCCACTTACAATGTAAATATTGCGCTTGCTCGACCAAAATGTATACTTTGTCGTCAGTGTCAGGGACATCAGACGATCTATGCCGGTAAAAGCCAGGAACATGAAGTACAACAGACAGAAAAATGGGATCAGTTCGAATGTCACTGTAGGTGGCCTCCTAGAAGCGAGAATAAATATGGCGTTCACAATCAGTGCACATCCAAAGCCTAAATTCACGATACAGAGCTGAATCGATACTATCCGTATTTGAGCGACAATTTTTTTGCATCTAAAAAGTGTTATTATTGCTACTAGGCTTGTTAAACACATGAGAATACCAAAAATAGTAGTTCGAATAAGAAAGTCTGGTGAAATGGAACCATCTCTGAGGCCTTTGTTTGCTATATCGTTTGTCCTGTTCATTCTGTAGCTTACAAATCGCTTGGCTATTTCTTCGGTAATCAAGTCCAGTATCAAATATGTTTAATTAAAAGAAACTTCGTTTTGAATGTTCAAAATGTCTACACTTACTGCACAATACCATTCCTATTGTGTCAAATCACTTTAAAATCTTCTATGCTTCTAACATCTCAAGATGATAAATATTGCTACGGGAAAGTGGCAAGATTGTTTTATATATTTTTAAAAGGTGATAATGACGCATAGAAAATTATCGCTTTTTTAACCTTTAATAGCTATTCTCTGTATTTATTCAGAAAGCTTGGCACAGCATGTCTCTGATTTTGATCAAATTTATACATAAGATTGGGTCTGACCGAGAAGTAAAAACTTGATAAAAATTTTCTTAATATCACTTTTTTATCAGGTTTCAAATGTCCGGCCCTTATATTGTTCGACAGTACATCCTCGCAGTGCAATCAACCAGATGTGGATTTTAAAGAATTCGAAGGAACTTTTAGAACATCTGAAATCCACTCATTTTAGTAGAGTCCATTCGATCAAAGCCTTTGATTTTCGACACTTTACACTACAATTCCACATTCTAAATTGAAAGAAAGACTCGCAAAAATTATAAGTAATGCGTTTACAAGTAAGAACGGTAATCACAAATACAAATTTATTGTTGTTTACCATGACAAAACCTACTTTGTAAAAGAAAAGTCCGATTCTGAAAATAAGTACACTGAAACAGATATTATTCAGATGTTAAACTTTCTGATCGACAACATTTTTGTGGTGTTTGGAGGAAAGGTATTCCAGCAAATTGTCGGAATTCCATTGGGGACCAATTGTGCCCCATTCCTTGCCGACATTTTCCTTTACTCGTACGAAGCTGAATTCATTCAATCTTTGGTCTCTGAAGGGAAAAGATACTTAGCTTCTGACTTCAACTTCACTTACAGATACAAAGACGATGTGTTGTCCATCAATAATCCAAAATTCGCGGATTACCTCAGCAGTATCTATCCTTCGGAGCTTGAAGTCAAAGAAAATACAGAGACAAATAATTCAGCATCCTATTTGGACATAATGTTGTCCCACGACACGGATGGTCACTTGAACACCTCACTCTATGACAAACGTGACGACTTCAATTTCAGCATTACAAACTTTCCTTTTCTGAGTAGCTACATCCCTTCATCGCCTGCTTATGGAGTGTTCATATCTCAGTTGATACGCTATGCCAGAGCAAGTACCAAATATACGGATTTTGTTCTGAGAGCTAGGCGTCTTTCAGATGAGCTTCTCAGTCAGGGATATGTTTGTGACCGACTAACATCGTCACTGAGAAAGTTCTACGGTCGATATGGGGAACTCGTCATACACTATGATGTCCCACTCTCCAGAATGGTGGATGATAATCTGCCATAGACCATTTAAACCATCCAACCAAAGATTGTACTCTATGTCTTCCGAAATGGAAGTAACCGGATGTGACAGTTCTACCGAATTGAAGCGGCGGGTGTTGCATGCAAGCAGGAGATGGTTACTCTTCCTGGGCACCTGGTCTCACTCCCACGGGGGTTCGCTTCTTTTCATGTGGTGGAGGTTTTTGTTTGGTTTGTTTGCTTTGGTTCCTGTTTTATCCTGATTTTGTATCCCTTCGGTTTCTGATTTTCTGAATTATCGATTTTGTGCTGTATACAGGGATATGGTCATTATCCATACTTGTCACTCTAAAACCATTGAAACAATTTAAAAACTCATGGTCTCCTATTTTGACGATATTTCACTTATATGTAGGGAACAATTAAAAAAGAAAAATTTGACCAAAAAATGTTATCTGGTTACCGTGGCAACGGCCTTAAAAGTAAAAAAAAAAAGTCGCAAAATTGAGCTTTTTTACAGCTCTTTAATTTTATTATATATGATATTAATGGAAATGATATTTTTGGTATCCTAAAGATTAGGACATAAAATTATAAATATGAAATTGTCAAACATGCTGGTTACCATGACAACAAAATTAGCCAATTTCAATGTTTTTATTTCAATATGCTGTTTGTATTTTTCAATTTTCTTCTCTTTTTGAAATTGAATTTATTTTATAAAATGAGCAAGGTCAAGATTAAACTAATTGTTGCTATGTACAGTAGTTGCCTTGGGAATGGAAACTATGGTCTATAATATTACTTATTTTGAAACATCAGATTCATTTTTAAAATATTTCCATCATGATTGTTTGATGTATCTAACAAGAAGAGCTCTTTCAAAAACCTTGAAATGTCTTCCGAAATAGAAGTAACCGGATGTGACAGTTCTACCGAATTGAAGCGGCGGGTGTTGCATGCAAGCAGGAGATGATTTCTCTTCCTGGGCACCTGATCTCACTCCCATATCGGGAGTTCGCTTCCTTTCATGTGGTGGAGGTTTTTGTTTATCTACTTTGGTTCCTGTTTTATCCTGATTTTATATGCCTTCGGTTTCTGATTTTCTAAATTATCGATTTTGTGCTTTATACAGGGATATGGTCATTATCCATTTGTCCTTAAAGTCTCGTTTTCGGAACCATTCGTATAAAATTAGAAATTCACGTCATGAAAAGCACAGAAATTTTCTCTATAATCACTTCGTTAAATATAGCCATTCAGTTTTGGATATTTCCATCACCCCGGTTCAGTCATTTCCAAAACTAAAAAAATGAAAGTAAAACAGAAATAAAAAAAGCGCCGACTAAGAGCTGAACTTGCCTGGATAAATAAACTCCAGACTTCGTATCCCCTTGGTCTGAATGATCATATATATATGGACAAGGAAATATTTCTTCAACAACATCAACGTATTTTCAATCCGCCCTAACAATAAATGCAAACGCAGGAAAAGACGAAATAGAAAACTTAGAAAAATATCTAGAATAAATCGTACCCTCAACGATCTTCTTGTAATAGGACGCAATGGTGGCAGACACGAACTATTACATGCTCTGTCGACCATTCCAGTACTTCAACTAAAATTTATCTTGGATGAAGTAGAGGTTGCATTCTTAAGAAACACTGACTGATTCAATTTTAATATTATTGTATCATTCGCACAAAATTACTTTTATCCCGTTGTAAAACACCTCCCCTAAAAGACGATTCATCAAATTTCCGTTTATTAACAATTAAAGGTTATGATCTTCTAAACATCTCTAATATTTTCAGGGATCACTGCGTGCAAAGTACAATTCTTCAATATTTTGAGAATCTTGAACATCCTCTTTTTTGTTATAAGTATAAGAAACCTGTTCGTAATTTCGTTTCTCACTACAATAAAGTTACGTTCCTATGGGTACTAATTGTGCGCTCTTTGTTGCAGATTTATTTTTATACACGTATGAAAAGGAATTCATCCAAAATCTTCAAAAGCAAAGAAAAATGATGATGTGAAATGTTTCATTGGTACTTCTGTGTTCCTGGATATTCTTACTATCGAAAATTCGGCTTTTGAAAAGTATAAAAATGTTATTTAGCCACAATAATTGATTTTAAACCAGACAAAGGCTACAAACACAGAAACACAATTTTTTAACCTAGATATCACAATTGTTAATGGAGAGATTCATACAAGTTTGTATGACAAAAGAGATGGTTTTGGATTCAACGTAGTAAATTTCCCCTGGCTTGACGGTGATGTTCCTAGATTACCGTCCGGTATGCTAGAGCATGTACTGATGTTTTGGATTTCCATAGTAGAAATTTAGAAATTACCAAGAAACTTTTAGGACAAGGTTTTCGCTTTCACAAACTAGTAAAGACTCTCTGGCAATTTTACAAAACAATATTGTCAACTGTTTTTGAAATTCGGATCAAAGCAACAAAGTATATTACTTTGGGTATTTCACAACCTGCATTTTATGCTGATATGATTAACAAGATAAGAAAGATCAAAGATAGACATCATAACTATCGAAAATGCGTCAGAATCTTCCAACGCCTTTTATGCCTTGGATATGATTCTAATGTCACCAGACGGACATTTGGCTTGGTACTTGACCAATCTACAGTCTTGTACCAGCGCATTCTTAAAACTTGCACTCCGACTGACTGTGACGACGGGACTCCATGGCGGGCCCTGTCCAAGCCTCTTTAGAGAAGACAGGGCCCCGACCACCTGTCCTTTCTGAATGTCAGTCGGACTCCTCGGGTGATAACATACATGAGCTCGCGGCGGCAGAGCATGGATTGTATTGCGTTCGCCCTCTTTTGATATCCATTTACATATTCATCTGTGTACCTTGGGCCCCTGCGTTGTGCTGTCTTGTTTGTATGGTCATCTTACAGTATGAGGTAATGTTACACAACAATTGTGCGTTCTTAGAGACCTTTGGGTAACCGGAAAAGTGGGAGGGTTGTGCGCACGTAATCCAGGATAACCACACCATCTGTTACTGGCGTGGCCGATCGCCGTCCTAAGTCGGCATCGATTGCACATGGGTCTCGTTGGTTTATGTGTTGTTTTTTATGCTCAATGTTCTATGTCTCGTTTGCTGTTCCTTGCCTCTTGCTGTGTGTGTCTTATCTGTGTTTTTACTTGGGTTGTTTTGTGTGCTGCTGTTGGTGCTGCAACCGAGTCTTGTTGGAGATCCCATCCTTTCTTACATAAACATAAACTCAAATCGCAAAAAAATGGAAGCAATTTTAGACAATATTTAAAGTCCTGTTTTACTAGATCATTGAACTACCGAATTGTAGCGATGGTTGTTGCATGCAAGCAGGAGATGCTTACTCTTCCTGGGCACCTGGTGTCATAAAGGGAGTTTGCTTCTTTCATATGGTGGAGGTTTTTGTTTGTTTGCTTTGGTTCCTGTTTTATCCTGATTTTGTATGCTTTTGGTTTCTGAATTTCTGAAATATTGATTTGTGCTGTATACAGGGACATGGTCATTATCCATATTTGTCACTTTAATTCAATGTGATGAAAAAAGTATTTAGGAAATTACCCGTTGCTTTAGGAACAATTAATTTAAAAATACACATATGCCAACTTTGAGTACTCAGATACGTTCATCCAAGATTAAGGGTTCTGAAAAAATTTAAATCTCAAATAAACTTTAGACTTTGCCTTATTATATATTAAAAAAAAGTTGTGCAAATCTGTTTCATTCGGTGGGTGGGGGGGGGGGGGGGGGGGGTTAGTTCGATAAGAAGCGAAAAATGCTAATCTTGATATTTTATGGCCAAATTACTATAGCATTCATTATCAATTTGAAATTGTTTTTCTCTCATTTATATCTAATTTGAATTTTCTGGGACTTAAAATAACTGTTTCATAAAAATCAAAAATATTTAAAAAATAAATCTGATGTTTCAAAATAAGTAATATTAAAGACCATAGTTTCCATTCCCAAGGCAACTACTGTACATAGCAACAATTAGTTAAATCTTGACCTTGCTCATTTTATAAAATAAATT
Source organism: Pinctada imbricata (assembly GCA_033119305.1). Lineage (NCBI taxonomy): Eukaryota > Metazoa > Mollusca > Bivalvia > Pterioida > Pteriidae > Pinctada > Pinctada imbricata. The sequence goes on from VSWD01000009.1 coordinate 31,096,381, forward strand.
CAATTTCAAAAAGAGAAGAAAATTGGAAAATACAAACAGCATATTGAAATAAAAACATTAAAATATGCTAATTTTGTTGTCATGGTAACCAGCATGTTTGACAATTTCATATTAATAATTTTATGTCCTAATCTTTAGGATACCAAAAATATCATTTCCATTAATATCATATATTATAAAATTAAAGAGCTGTAAAAAAGCTCAATTTTGCGATTTTTTTTTTTACTTTTAAGGCCGTTGCCACGGTAACCAGATAACATTTTTTGGTCAAATTTATCTTTTTTAATTGTTCCCTACACATTAGTGAAATTTCGTCAAAATAGGAGACCATGAGTTTTTAAATTGATTAAATGGTTTTAGAGTGACAAATATGGATAATGACCATATCCCTGTATACAGAACAAAATCGATAATTCAGAAAATCAGAAACGGAAGGCATACAAAATCAGGATAAAACAGGAACCAAAGCAAACAAACAAAAACCTCCACCACATGAAAAGAAGCGAACCCCCGATATGGGAGTGAGACCAGGTGCCCAGGAAGAGTAAGCATCTCCTGCTTGCATGCAACACCCGCCGCTTCAATTCGGTAGAACTGTCACATCCGGTTACTTCCATTTCGGAAGACATAGAGTACAATCTTTGGTTGGATGGTTCAAATGGTCTATGACAGAATATCATCCACCATTCTGGAGAGTGGGACATCATAGTGTATGACGAGTTCCCCATATCGACCGTAGAACTTCCTCAGTGACGATGTTAGTCGGTCACAAACATATCCCTGACTGAGAAGCTTATCTGAAAGACGCCTAGTTCTCAGAACAAAATCCGTATATTTGGTACTTGCTCTGGCATAGCGTATCAACTGAGATATGAACACTCCATAAGCAGGCGATGAAGGGATGTTGCTATTCAGAAAAGGAAAGTTTGTAATGCTGAAATTGCAGTCGTCACGTTTGTCATAGAGTGAGGTGTTCAAGTGACCATCAGTGTCGTAGGACAACATTATGTCCAAATAGGATGCTGAATTATTTGTCTCTGTAGTTTCTTTGACTTCAAGCTCCAAAGGATAGATACTGCTGAGGTAATCCGCGAATTTTGGATTATTGATGGACAACACATCGTCTATGTATCTGTAAGTGAATTTGAAGTCAGAAGCTAAGTATCTTTTCCCTTCAGAGACCAAAGATTGAGTGAATTCAGCTTCGTATGAGTAAAGGAAAATGTCGGCAAGGAGTGGGGCACAATTGGTCCCCATTGGAATTCCGACAATTTGCTGGAAGACCTTTCCTCCAAACACCACAAAAATGTTGTCGATCAGAAAATTTAACAATTGAATGATATCTGGTTCAATGTACTTATTGTCAAAATCGGACTTTTACAAAGTAGGTTTTGTCATAGTTAACAACAATAAATTTGTATTTGCGATTACCGTTCTTACTTGTAAACGCATTACTTATAATTTTTGCGAGTCTTTCTTTCAATTTAGAATGTGGAATTGTAGTGTAAAATGTCGAAAAATCAAAGTCTTTTACTAAAATGAGTGGATTTCAGATGTTCTAAAAGTTCCTTCGAATTCTTTAAAATCCACATCTAGTTGATACCACTGCGAGAAAATACTGTCGAACAATACTTTTGAAGCCCAGATTTGATTTCAGATAAAACTTTTGTGAGTAAGATCGATACAGATTTGGTAGAACATTTTGAGGAACCAGCGATGAAACGTTGTTTGTACGGATTTTTATGCATTTTAGGTATGCAGTATAAGTATGGTAAATCTAAATCTAAATTGTTTGTGTCGAAGCCAAAGGAAGCAAGAGCTGATTTGTGGTTATCTATTATTTCAGAGGCAGAAAGGTTTGTCGGGGTGTAAGTGGGATTTCCAAGTGCCGAATTCAAACCCAACTCTTTAACTAGACTGTCGAAATAGTACTTTTTGCAAGTAAATGTGTAATTATTTGAGGATTTGTCCGCTGGTGTAATGACATAATGTTCTTGGAGGTAGGTAAGCTCTGTGATAACATCAGGGTCTTTAAATATATATCTATAATCTGGTGTTCACAGTTGATTTTAATCGGTGAATTCTAGATAAAAGTAACCCTCTGATTAATTTTATCCATTCGGAAAGGGTGTCGAGCTGTACATCCTCTTTCTTTGCCCAACGTCTTGCATATTCCTCACAAGAGTCCATGATAATTTTGACATTTAGGTTCCAAGTAAAGGACATACTTTCTCTGTATTTGGGACCCTTTTTTAACAATTCTCTCAACTTGTTCTTGACTATACTAAGGTCACCAGTAATAACGTGTCCACAAGGAGAGTAGTTGAAATCCGATGAAGAACATTCGCAAGGAATTGGGTGTAGTGAGGGATTACTTAAATCAATACACTGCAAGAATCGTTTGTTATTGTAAATTTTAAATGCAACTGTTGGTGTGTAGCTATAGGAAATACAAGGAGTTTCTTTTCTTTTGAAATATGGTGGGATTTTTTCTGTGACAGTTTTGTGATTAAAAATTTGACCAAGATTCAAGTTATCAATACCTTTGTTTGCAAATCTTACTTTAAGTAGAGGACGGTTTGTTTTCTCCTCTGATTTATCTGATCTAACTGCTTGAAATAAACGAAAAGTAGAAATGTCCAAGATGACTCCTTGTAGTCTGTATTCTGGGGAACGTGTATCGGTATATGTGAGGTCCTTCGTATATTCGTAGATTTCGTGTACCTTCTGTAAAGGAAGTGAGTATAATTTGGTACGAATATAATGCAGGCCTAGAGGTTCATTCAAAAATGGAACCAAGTCATTGAAGGAGAAACTATGTATCTCAGGCCTATTATATTTACGAATGCCATGACTTCGAGGTCTTCTTTGTGGTCTGTTGAATAAGCTAGTCACATTGCAGAATTTGTATTATATCGTATTTAAACATTGATGTAACGTCATCCTATTTTTCTTGCAATTTAATAGTTACCTGAGCCAGTCCGATATTTAGGCCTTTCAACTAAATTTTAAAATCCAAAAATTTTCCTTTGGAAGTGCTTCACGACTTTTGAATCTGTGTCTAAATAGCATTAAGGAACTTTGAATTGGGAAAGACATGCTAATTATCGATAAATAATTAATTTTTTCTACCGAATTTTAAATGAAATATGCTTAAGAAGGGAGGTAATTCAAACTATAAAATCTAACAAACATTTGATTCCCGGGACTCATCTTGACTAACCGAGTTTTACGGGTTCTTTAGGATATGAAACGCACAAGAAACGAAATGAAAAGTAACGGAACGATTTTTTTTTTTTTTGGTCGGCAAAGAATTCTTAAAATAAACGTAATAGTAAACGACGCAGATATCATACAAAAAGCCCTGTAAATTTCAATTTTAGGTTCTTGTTATCATTGAACTTATTAAATCAAAATTTACGAAAAATTTCGAAATCAAACGGTTTAAACACAAGTTGTTCAAAAAAGCAAACAAAACAAATAACAAAAATAAAAAAAGATGAAATTTTCACGATTTTCAGATTTCTAAACTGAGTTGTACAGATTAAATCTGAGTGACTAGATGAATACATTTCATTTAATTCCAGAGATCCCTCATATTTTTGCATGGATTGTTTGCTATAGACATGTAAAAGAAATGTCCATATCGTCATGATTCTTCACTTTGAAAACAACCTCTTGTATCTATAATACAGCTACATGCAGGGATAACTAGAAAAAAAAGGGGGGGGGGTCCCATCCCATATCTCATTGAACAATTACTGGTCGACATCATGCAGCGAACTTATGATGGTTTTCTTTTTTTTTTTTGTTAGTTTAAAGCCGAGCAAAATTTTTCAAAAACATCGATTACGTACGTAGTTTCTTTTTTATTGATGTAAGAACCTAAAGAAACTTTTTTCTTTCTTCTCCAGGAAAATTTTTTTAGAGGGAGGGGGTGGGGTGGTTAGCCTATCCAACACATGGTTTTGAAAAAAAAAAAACTGAAGAAAACAATTGAACTCACGTATACGTATATATATGCAAATAGAGAACATTCTTGATCAGATAAGAACGGTAAATGACTCAAAATGAAATTTGATAAAAAACAGGTACTGGAAAACGATGTTTTTTTCACATTCAAGTGGGAACCGATTATCGCAAATAATCGATTATCGCTCGATACTTGATTCCGATTATCGATTATTGTTCTCAATAATCGATTACATAGTGACATGATTTAAAGAACGAATCTTTGTGAAAAGGTTTCAAGTTGAATTGTCTTAAATAATGTAAAATGACAGGCGTCCCGCCCCTCGCATATTCTTGATTAAACAAACCACCGAACGGCTATGTACAGGGTAGTCTTCTATTTCAAGGTTGTTCTGATGTAAAAGGAGTTACCAAATCTGAACTGCAAAAAAGGTATAGCCCATCAAGTCTTTTCAGTTGAGTTTAAAAAGAAGTAAACTTTTCTGTCTTTTTTTTTAGAAAAGGAGAGGCACTGAAACCCTGCACCTAAAAAAATAAATATATGAATAAGCAAAACCTGACTCTTTTAACATAAAAAGTGTATTTCGTTATTAAGTAGTGAAAGGTATTAATATTAACACATATGAAGTGCTGAAGTCATCATTGTCTTGACTGAGAGTAAATGGACAAATTTAATAATCGATAATAAAATTGCATTGGATGGCCAAACCATAGACTTTGAAGGCTCTGTCGATTCATCATCACTTATGATTTTGTTAATAAGCTGGAAAAACATATCTTACTTTTTTTGTAAATTCAAAGGGGATGGGGGTTCGGACTGATCCCCCTTCCTAACCCATCCCACTAGCTCTTGATCCACGCTTTCAAGTGCCGAGCGGACTTTAGGTGACATATTTTGAGTATAAGTTTATACAATTAAAACTCATAAAAATGTATAAAGCGATGTATAAGTTTATCAAATATTGAGAAAAAGAAAATGTAGAGCACAGCCCTGTACTCACACTTTTAGAAATGGATCATTGGCGGATCCAGGATTTCAGAAAGGGGGAAGGGACGTACATGTTTCTCATTTCTCCCTCTGGAGTCCTTTATTTGTGACCTTCAAATCAATTATATTTATGCTAAATTAAGTGATGTAGGCGAGGGGAATACGAGCGAGATATTTTTTTTGCTGCGTCTGGGGTAAAAATATCAGAATTTTTTTGATCTACTCTCTATTACTCTTTAGGGAGAAAGGCTTCATCGGTAGGCCGTATTGTTATAAAATGATCATATATACGTTTAAGCGAGCGAAAGCGAAAGTCAGTGATTTTTTTTTTTAATCGTTACAAAAAGATGGTCAATATTCATCAATTACGGTCTCCATTGCATATTATTCATTTATTCAAAATCAAAATTAAAAATTAAAAATCGCCCTTTACCCCCTATTGAAATGGCAAAGATCAATCAAAACAAAACATGAAAGAAACCGAAAACAGACTGCAGAAATGTATTGTAAAATCGGAATCGGATGCGCGAAAGTTCCCGTTGGCCTTATCCAAATCAATAACTTTTGATTGAAAGGTGGGGGGGGGGGGGGGGAGAAGGCGCCCCCCCCCCCCATATGCATATTAGGCATATTCACAGATTTTAACATTTAGAACACGGACTGGGTATACCCTACCTCTTTAATTAGCGAATGGTTGAATTACAAAATAATTTCAATACATGTATATCCATAACACAAACAATTTTCAAACATTATTCAATTTTCATGTGTTCTTTAAAAGCTTCTTGTCTACCCCTTAAACCCTTTGCAAGCACGGCATAGGGGACCGGCGGTCAACGCCCTTCAATTGAAACTGAATCATGCAGATATGATTTGTTTTAAAGATTGTGGACGAGGGGTGATTACATCAGCTCCTCTTGTATGAGCAGTAAAGCTGAAATCTTTATCAATATAATTTCTGCGTCTTTTTTTATAGGGTGGGGTATTTGCCGTCACTTTCTTTTATAAAAATGTGTAATACTGAAATAATTTTTCAATGTTATGGATAATCATAGGCATGCTCTCTCTCTCTCTCTCTCTCTCTATCTCTCATTTATTCTCTTTATTTTCCCGCTACTTTTGATGCTGTCTTCGTTATGCATACTTATCGACACATTACATGTATTTTTGTTCCTAACTCATGATATTTATCTTAACACATACAGGTATATCTGCTTTTTATTTTTGATGTTTATTTTAAACTGAAAAGTTCGGGATACAATTTTTAGTGAATACTTATGCCCCCCCCCCCCCTTTTCCCCTTTATATAAGCAGAGTTTAACGAAATCGATTACATCTATGCCTAGATTTAACCTTGTCAGCTATTAGATAGACTTTTACAGATCTGAAATGTAGTTTATAAAATATGTATAAAACGTACTGATTCCCGAGGCACATAGGGTGTGCAAGGGAAAAAATTACCAGTTATATCGTAAACGAATGATTAAATGGTAAAATTTGTAATTTTGTTTTTCGTTTCATTTCGTTACTTTTAACTTCGTTTCATATTTTAAAGGGTCTCAAATTTTAAAGATATTATTAAAGAGTTCTCTCCCTTCCAATAAATTACCACATGAACATTTGTAACTCGGTCTAAAAATCTGATGTGCAGTTTTGTGCTATCTTTCTCTGTCCTTTTATTGCCTTTAGTACATGAAACAAATTAAAATATTATACTCAATCATACCAACTTTGTCCAACAACCCAAAAGAGGTAAATGAATAAGAAAATTCAAGATTTGAAGTGATTTTTGCGCTACATTTTTATGAAGAAGCGCGAAAGGTTCCGATTCTGACACTTTGGGTACGAGTTGTCGTTACTCTCAGTCGACACCTAGCGTTTGTTGAAAGGCCTACGATATTAATTCTACCCGTCCTACATGTTGATATTATTTGTGCAAGGCGTTTTAGTCCTACTAGATATAGTAATGATAAACGAAATGAGAACAGAAAATAACACAATAAATATCATTACCATGTCTACTTGTTAATAAGATTTAATATATTACTATTAAATCCATTTATCAGAGGAAGGCCAAATTTTTCTAATTCACCAACTTTTATTTTCTATACATCGATTACTTTCCGAACACTCGTTTCTAATTTGCATATCCCGTGCTATCTTTAAACGTAGTTATCCATAGCCAATTTAAATAATACGTGCATCTACTAATGGAAGAGTGACAATGAGACGAAGACAGTTATCACTTTTGATTATAAATTGTCACCCTCCCACCCATCCCTTAATACTGCGTTTATTTGAAGAATATGATTCTGCTGCTGCTCTTAATTTTTATTTCAGTTCTAGCCTTCAACAACAGATTCCAGCTGTCACGGCTGTAAGAATGGACATGATGTGAGGCATGCAGTTTGCCTGTGTTTGGGCGTTTGGTGCGCGCCAGTGACGTTAAATTGAAGACAATTCATTAACATTATATTCTATTTACCCTTTTCAATGGATATTGAACGTCTGATCTCAGAGTTCTCTATTTTTCACATCCACAATTGAATTCCTGTAATTTGAGGATGCCCAACAGGCTCAATTTGAACCTTGGCTCCTTATCTTACAGTCGCGGCCAGATACAGCCAAAAAATACAATAATAATAAATCGTAAATCTCAATTTAATTGTTTTATCTTTATCACAGGCTATGTTGAAGTCTGTCCAGTCATAAACGAAGTACACTGTCTGTGTTTTACTGCTTGTACCAGGCTCTTCCAATGATAGAGGTCAAGGTGTCATTCGGTCTTATTCCACATTTCTAAAGTACTTTGCAGTACTGCTTAAAGACTCGAGGCTTAGACTAGATCGATAGGCTCATAAGATGGCATTATCTATGATAAATTATTCAATACTGTAAACGTGGTTATTTTCGCCGGGGGATATCAGGATTATAACATTAAGACATTTCGCGTGGGGGAAATATTCGCGATAAAACTGTCTTTCCAATGTAAGAATGCAAGGGGAATATATTCGAGCTGGGGGAATTTTCGCGAAACCCCTCTATTCGCGAAAAACGCAACAATTATCCCCACGCGAAATTTCAGTATCACAAGTGTAGGATGTAGGACAAGTTTCCTTGTGTAAAATGTTTAAGATTTACTAGTCCGCATTCAGAACAAGATTATTTCCTGTTTAGTACAATAAGTGTCGATGAAATAAGATTGCATATTTTGTAAGTAATCATTATAACTACTATATTCACCGCGTGGGATCGAATCGTATGGTGTTTTGATTCCTTACAGAGGTTTTGGGGGGTTTTTTTTCTTTTCTATTTTTATTTTTTTATTTAAACTTTACAAAACTGTTGAACCGTTGCAGTAGGGTAATGCCTAATAAATCATTCCATATGAAGTTCATAGTTTTTGCAAACACTTAAATAGTTTGTCGATGACAGAAACGTCCTTGCCCTAGTATTCCTTTTTACGAACTCTTGAAGTATTTGCAAAAACTATAGACTTTTCAAATATATAAACGATATGGACTGATAAGGCAAACTGTATACTTATACTGCTACGTCTCATCAGTTTTGTGCAGTTTCAAAACCCTCCGTACATTTCGATCCCACGCGGTGAGATTACTTAATAACATACTTTTTCTGTTACTGACTAGTGTTACCTTGTCCAACAGACTTTTCTAGAATTAGGATTTAACTATTCGCTTCTAATCTGCTCTGCGTCATTTTAAGGTACTCATTGGGTAATAAGAAGTAATTGGGACACCCATTTATGGATTCTCGACCTCTAAAGTCTTTTTATAGTTATGATGTGAAAATTTAATGAACATTTTTTATCAATTAGTTTTCTTTAAAGAAAAACACATTTCAAGAGTTATGAGTCCCCTATAGTTAACATTGAACTCTTTGGAAATTTTTTTTCAATAGAAGGATATGCCATCTAATACTGATTGGCCAAACATTTCTTTAAAAAAACGAAATATATTTCATGAAAGGATCATATCTGGTAACTGGCCTCCTTTCTTGGCAAAATCTAAAAGTTTCAAGAGGTAATTGATTTCTACCAACATTTATTCTACAATATAGGCTACTTATGGAATGATACGAATCTGTCACTTCCTGTCTAAATTTCTAAGAATTTCGGCTTCAATAATGGTATATCTAGTCAAATGTTTGGAAAAACGTCATTTTGGAGGTATTTTTTAACAAGCTTCCTGGTAATGAACAACTTTTGATATATTATTACCTTTAAATGTCTTTGGGTGTATGTAAAAGGAAAATTTTTCACAATCCTGCTCTCGATAAAAACTCGATGAAATTTTTTTTCATAACAATGTCTTACAAAGCGAGGGGGATTTTTTTAAACCAGTTTTCTCAAAATATAGATATTCTAGGATGATAACAGAATACATTTACTATCAAAATGTTTTAAAGTGAAAGGTCGCTTTTATTCAAATTTTGGCCGAAGTTTATATTTTCCCTAATTACACAGGATTGGCTTTTTAAGAAGTTATTTTTAATTCCAACCCGAAGTCAATTTTGACGCTCAGGGGCGTAGCTAGGCCTTTAATAATGTATATGCTTTGAAACTGGAGAAGACAAACTTGGCTAGATTAAAAATATTGATATGTGTGCGCGGAATGGTTATAAAGCACAAATGTTCCCTTGAAAAAGTTTTTAGAAATGTTATTTGTACATATAAAACTGTTTCCTGTGTTTTGATCCTGGAAGACTTTCAATGAAATGCGTATGAACATGAATTAAATCTTATTGGCTGCTTGGATATCGAGTCAATCCTACTTTTGTTTGTTATTTTTATTTGAGAATTTTTAAATGAAATATGCCATCATGTTCCGTTACGTACTTTTTAACTTTGGCATTATACCAATGTGGCAGAATGCCAAATGTCCTTGTGATGTTGTTGAACATGCAAAACACGTTGTTTGCAGTACTGCCATAAATATCAAACTATAGAACAGCTAATCATAAAATGTTAAACGTCGTCAAATTCAATAGCATCATTTAAGAACAGATAAATTGCTATATTCTATATTGATTTTGTTGTTTTGTATTTCATTGCATGGAAAAATTTCATATACAACATTTTTGAAAAAATCATGTCATGTTTAGTATCAAATTAATCAGCTTGTTGAGTTTTTGTCAGATTAAGAAAGTGTATTTTCAAAAGTTCAAAATTATAGAAGTTATTTATATTTTCTAATTTTTGAGTCTCGGCTATAAGTCATGAAAATGACCATTAATCCTTGTAAGTATGTAGACTAGTGGATTTCCGTATTTGATTACTTTAGGGCTTATAAAAGTGTCCGTAAGAACTTTTTGTTTGCACTTGCCAGCTTAAGACTTTTGTTAAGTAAATTAATTGTTAATTGCTATCTAAACTTTATTGCTCAATTTTGACACGCGAGCTCCGTTTTTTTTTGTTCTCTAGAGTGACCGTCCCTTGCGGACAAAAGAGATCAGGGCGTGGTCTCGTCTGTCAAGTCAAGGTAAAGATAAAAAGATTTTTGGGGCAGTAAGAAACGGGTCAAAAGGTCAAATATTTGATTATTGATTTTGATTGGTTGATTCCTGGAAATCCGCGTCCAAGGTTGCAAGGGGGTTCCGTGAGCGCGTTCCTCACTTCAAGATTTGGATGCGAGGAAATAAAGATCAAAAACTTTTTAGTAATCCGACTTTAATTCGTCATTTCCAGGTAATCATTACAATATGATCAATATGTTTTATATTTCTTAAATAATCGAAAATACGTTTATTTTGTACGTTAAATGAAAACTATATTTCTTTACTTCAATGTTATCAATTTGAGCTTTCGTCTTATAATTTTGGGAGCGAGTTAAAATTATTGAAATTTATTGAGTTTCGCTGTTTCTGGATTTCTTTATGTTTTATTGTTCTTATATGTATACTTGTCAAGTCTTTATTATATTTAGTTTAGAATGTTTTGTATCTGTCATATTAACTCACTTCAAGATTTGGATGCGAGGAAATAAAGATCAAAAACTTTTTAGTAATCCGACTTTAATTCGTCATTTCCAGCATTTGATCACAAAGAGAAGCAGCCCACACGGCGGCCCGGGGAATCGACACACCCCGTGGCCCGCCACCCCTTATCGTTACTATTCCAGTATTCAATCCAAAGCGACGAAGTTCCAGTTAGAGGTTACAAAAAGGTCTTTCTACACGGCGGCCCTTAGGGTACGAACCTACCCCATGACTGAGAATTCTTTCTGCGAGCGCGAGGGAGAACTTAAAGAGAAAAGGGCGCGCCCGCAGCTTCGACATTTCGTTTCACAGAGTGTGCAACAAATTTTCACCGTGTCAACTGGTGGAGAAGAGGAGATGGCCGCTAGTCCGTCTCACAGGAAGATCCTAAGCCTCTCGCGATCGAAGCCATGATACGAGAATTCCCCCATGTTCTGAGGACATTCGAATCTTTTGAAATACAGGATTCTATGTAAATATGCGAACGAACATTTCTTCCAGAAGTCTAGTGAAATTACGAAAATACAGGAAGTTATAGTGCAGTGTTTTGGACATAGTGACAAAATTACAAAAGTGAAATGGAACGATATTTTGGTACTATTTGGAAAAGAAGGACTATTAAGTGAGAAAAGAAATATTTTTAAAGGAGCCTCGGAATTCACAATTCCAGCAGCAGAAGAACTGGTCCATGCATTGAACACTTTTACAAATGATAGATCATGTATTATTGACAATTTAGAATTCCTTTGATGATTGATTGAATATTACATCTCGGTAATTTTTGAAAAGCACTTTTTTAGGGTAAAACTAAGCTTAGCGCCAATTGGGTTTCGGGCAAGCTATAGTTAAAAGAAACTTGATCCCGAGGGTGGACAAGTAAGAGAGTAAGCTAAAAGTCTTGTTGAATCGGGCAAAACTTGTTAGTAATTTAATGATGAACATAGACTAGATCCTCTTTATAAAAACTATGTAGACGTTCCAATTTTTCATGGCTAGATGTGAATTGATTTATTTAAGGCTGGAAATTTTGTTTGTTAATTTGTTTTAATAAACTTATTGAGTGCTAGAAATCGAAATCGACGGGTTTCCTTTTCAATACAGTCTTAAATATAGTGCTAGATTGTATAGAAACAAGGCCAATTCTATTACAACATCTAAATTCTGATCTGGTCTTATGAATGGAATCACATTTGATGTGATGTCTTCTGGTTGTAAGGTATCGAGTGCGGCAATGTCCGTAAGTCTGTCACTTCGTCATTTGCCAAAACAACTTGAAAGGCTAGGCTACCTCTATTCATTTACGACTCACGGAGGAGTCGATGTGCATGTTCAATAAATAAGCCAAAATAGAAGCAATATTCATTGTCATAAATCATGATAGGTTCTTGCATGCAGACATTTTTGGTAAAAATGATAGTAAAACGACAATCTAAAAGAAATAAATGTAAAGTAAGTGAGATTTGCCTTTGTATTTTTGAAATTGGAAACATATTTTTGCTAATTCGCTATATAATCTAAGACTTCTGAAAGAGAACTTGTATATAATGTATAGATATTTTCCTAACTTTTTAAAACTCTATTACTTGATTAATGTTTTCAGTTTGAGCTTTCGAGACGAAAGAAATGAAAGTGAGGAGGAAGTAGTCATTAAGCAAATTTAAATATTTTCAATATTTCGAATTTGTCATAGGACAGCTATATTCTATATTGATTTTGTTGTTTTGTATTTCATTGCATGGAAAAATTTCATATACAACATTTTTGAAAAAATCATGTCATGTTTAGTATCAAATTAATCAGCTTGTTGAGTTTTTGTCAGATTAAGAAAGTGTATTTTCAAAAGTTCAAAATTATAGAAGTTATTTATATTTTCTAATTTTTGAGTCTCGGCTATAAGTCATGAAAATGACCATTAATCCTTGTAAGTATGTAGACTAGTGGATTTCCGTATTTGATTACTTTAGGGCTTATAAAAGTGTCCGTAAGAACTTTTTGTTTGCACTTGCCAGCTTAAGACTTTTGTTAAGTAAATTAATTGTTAATTGCTATCTAAACTTTATTGCTCAATTTTGACACGCGAGCTCCGTTTTTTTTTTTTTTGTTCTCTAGAGTGACCGTCCCTTGCGGACAAAAGAGATCAGGGCGTGGTCTCGTCTGTCAAGTCAAGGTAAAGATAAAAAGATTTTTGGGGCAGTAAGAAACGGGTCAAAAGGTCAAATATTTGATTATTGATTTTGATTGGTTGATTCCTGGAAATCCGCGTCCAAGGTTGCAAGGGGGTTCCGTGAGCGCGTTCCTCACTTCAAGATTTGGATGCGAGGAAATAAAGATCAAAAACTTTTTAGTAATCCGACTTTAATTCGTCATTTCCAGGTAATCATTACAATATGATCAATATGTTTTATATTTCTTAAATAATCGAAAATACGTTTATTTTGTACGTTAAATGAAAACTATATTTCTTTACTTCAATGTTATCAATTTGAGCTTTCGTCTTATAATTTTGGGAGCGAGTTAAAATTATTGAAATTTATTGAGTTTCGCTGTTTCTGGATTTCTTTATGTTTTATTGTTCTTATATGTATACTTGTCAAGTCTTTATTATATTTAGTTTAGAATGTTTTGTATCTGTCATATTAACTCACTTCAAGATTTGGATGCGAGGAAATAAAGATCAAAAACTTTTTAGTAATCCGACTTTAATTCGTCATTTCCAGCATTTGATCACAAAGAGAAGCAGCCCACACGGCGGCCCGGGGAATCGACACACCCCGTGGCCCGCCACCCCTTATCGTTACTATTCCAGTATTCAATCCAAAGCGACGAAGTTCCAGTTAGAGGTTACAAAAAGGTCTTTCTACACGGCGGCCCTTAGGGTAGGAACCTACCCCATGACTGAGAATTCTTTCTGCGAGCGCGAGGGAGAACTTATAGAGAAAAGGGCGCGCTCGCAGAGTCGACTTTTCGTTGCACAGAGTGTGCAACACAAATTTTCACTATGTCAACTGGTGGAGAATCCCCCCATCGTTACAGAATCAGGGTCCAACGAAGGTTCGAGACGTTATTACAGACAGAATAAAAAGGAAAAGTTACAAAGAAAGATTGCCGAAACGGCGACCCTGGGGTTCGAACATTCTAATACCCCGTGACCGAGAACTTATAGAAAAAAAGGGCGCGCTCGCCGCATGAAAATTTCGTTGCACAGAGTGTGCAACAAATTTTCACCGTGTCAGCAGTATGGACCAGACATGCATGTTTCGGGTACATAATCCTCGTCAGTGATCCTCAATCTAAACAATGAGATATGGCCAAAGAGTGTGAAAGTTATTGTGTCTAAAATTGTACCGAAAGACGTAGTAGATGGGTGGAATATGATGCTACAGAACCAACGTTTAAAAAATTTCAAGAAATTTTGATATATTTTCGAATGAGTTGAACGATAAACCGAAGTTCTATCGAACTTGGCAACATGTGCCCTCGGGGACTCCTGGCCCATTACATTGCCTACGATTATGAAACTTTTAAATGGCAATGACCTCTACTGCGGCAGGGACAACGAGGATATATTTTAAAATTAGTCATTCAAAATTTCATTTTGAAAACTGACGGATTTACGTCATGAGGAACACATCCCTATGTTGAACGTCTTCAGATTCAATAGCATCATTTTAAAATATAAGAACTGATAAATTTGCAGCTTGGACCAGACATCCACGTTTCGGGTACTTAACCATCTTCAGTGATCCTCAATCTAAACAATGCATGGCCAGAGTGTAAAAGTTATTATGTCCAAAATTGTACAGAAAGGCGTAGCAGGATGAGTGGGATATGATGCTACAGGACCCACGTTTTAGAACTTTCAAGAAAGTTTGATAACGGAAATTTTTGAATGCGTTGAAGAAACGATCAATCGAAGTTAATGGAACTTGGCTTGATGTGCTATTTATGATGTCTAGAGCTTGTTTCTCCGTGAAATTCAAACTTTTCTTCCTTCTGCTTACTTTGTATTATACTTCATAACGACATGTAATTTCATTTATATTATCTATTGTTTCCATCTACTTTTGCCAATATATTATTAAAATCTTTCTCTCTCTCTCTCTCTCTTTCTCTCTCTCTCTCTCTCTCTTCCACTTTTTATACCCGACCGCACACAAAATTTTGAGCCGGACACTTTCTGCAAAGTAAATGCACAAATTTAAATTCAAGAAATAAAACCAGAGGGTGCTACTGAAATATACATTTAGTTGTTTTAGAAAATAACCTCGGCATTAAATAGATACCACTGTTGAGGATTTACTATGCGAAACATATGTCTGGTCACTCTGGTGCATTAAAATTGGTTGAAATTTTCCTTCAAGAAGATAAAGAGTTGGCACAATTCCGTATCATTGTCAAATATTGTGAAATTTACAAATAAATTTATACTGTTTAAACCAATCAGTTCTGTATAAACAGCTTCAACTGACCTGATGAGTCAGAAGTTACTGACAAATCATGCTCATAACTACGTCAGCTAGTTGACACATTTATTATATTAGGCGGACTAAATATTGAGGATCTCCTTAAGAACCATCTACAACGGCGCGTCGAATTACCCAAAAGGACCCCAAAGAACCAAATAGGACAAAGACCAAATTCCAAAAAGGACTCATTTTGGGTTCCTTCCTGGATGCCAGTCGGTAAATGTATTGCGGTTGTTTGATCAAACAACAAGAAGACGTCGAAGTCATGGTATAAGAAAATACAACAGGCAGACATTCATGATATATCTTTCGACGGTCTTTTGCCATTTGTCAAACAACAGTTGGGTCTTCATATTCGTACGAAGTTGTACTCTCATCCTTTAAAGAAATTGCATGACTTGTACGAATCATCAATGATCTTACATTTTACCGACACCAGTTCATCAGAATACCGTTCGTTCCTGTGGAAAATCTAATGATTTTGCCTTGCCTTCTCGACTATGAGACTGAATAACTGCTAGGTACTTCTGTAATATTTATCTGGACTTCTCGTCAAACAGACTTTTTAAAGCCGTCAAATCTGACACACCTGTTAGCAGTGAAAATCGTCCCTTCCTTTAAATCAAATTTGCAAATGAGGGGAATCGATGCTCTGCATTTAAGCAAACATTCTAAATAACAATTCTGTCAAGGATAAAATCCCTCCTTATTTTAAATAACAAGAGTCGCCTTGCATTTCATATACAAATAAACACAATCCGTTGCTTCCAAAATATTTAATTATAAACACGATTTGAAACGTCTAGATGTATACCACCTTTCACAAAACCCCATACAAAGCACATGTTCATCCTCTGATTTCATCTTCCAACCGTGTGGCCATATGGTTACTAGTGACCTTAATATCCCTCTCGGTAAAGGTCCAAATTACAGGGAACCCCGTTCCTTCTCATGGCGGGAAAACTTTGGAATAATTATGGATGCATGTGAGGAGTACGCCAGACGGTGGGCAAAAAAAAAGGACGTAGAACTGGACACACTCTCCGAATGGATAAAATCCATCGGAGAATTACTTAAAAGAAGAATAGGGCGTCTTCTGTATTCAGTTAAGGTGATATCACACGTTTCATGTTATACAACACTTATTTTCAGAAAAAAAGCATAATTCTGATTTCCTAATGTAATTCAGATGTAAGGGCCAATATAAGGAGGTCATCACCCAAAATTTTGAGATTTTGAAACTAATCAGACTTTTTAGTCATCCATTGATCGTAATGGAAATGCTCATTTCTTGGCTATATTTTTTTATCCCAAGATTTTCAAATGAAACTTCACATATTGTGCAAATTCTTATAGAAAGAAATCATTCAATGACCATGCACGTAATATCTTGCAAAATCTGACAGAATTTGTAAATTATCATGTACAAAATTAAAAGTGCAATTCGAGTTATCTTTCTTTACTATGTGACCAAAGACATAAGCATCCGAATTCATATAACCAACTTTTTTGAAATATCACAGCAGTGTTCCTTCACTCACAAAGATTTCAATATGTAAATAAATAGAATACAGATTTTGTGTGATAACACGGCTGTATGTGCACATGTGTAATGATATTACCATATGGGTAAGTATATTATAAGTTTCTCTACATTCAAACACTTTACTGACACCTGACTTATATTTGAATAGATACGACATATATATGTAGGTAAAAAGTCTTAACAAAATTTTCAAATAAGTTCCATGTCAGCAAAAAATTGACTATTGTTGGTCACTCTAGGCTTACCATTACTTTGCAAAGAAAAAAAACATTCGTATTTACATACGTATAACAATCTGATTATTACTCCTGCGCTCAGACTCAGGTCGTATGATGGGCAAGAGCGCTACCTCTAAGCTATTGGATCGACTTGCCGATTGAGTGATTATTACAAAGCCAGAACATCAAGACATTTTAAGTTACGAAAATCGGAGATCTTCAGCATGGAGATTTCTTTAAAATTCTCGTCTAAGGTAGGCTATCCCGTTAACAAGAGATACGAGTCAATTTTTTATGACCCTGTTGTTGCCAAAGAACTTTCTGACCTCCATGAAAAATATAATTAAAACTGTTTCTGCTGACAAAGCGGCAAACAATTTTACTTTCGTTTGCAAGGCGGATTATTTCAAATGCCTCAAGGAGGAACTTGGGTTACATTCAGCACCTGGAAATCCAACATACACACTTACAAATTTATCTTTATCTGAAATACTTGACAATCATAAATCGGTTCTTGAGAACTTCGGTATTCTCACCGATGAATCTGATCTTGAACTACCTTATATCTACTGGATTCCCAAAATGCACAAAAATCCTTCCAGGTGCTCTACAAGCAAGGTCTTCAAACATACTGCGAGACAACTTATTCCATAAATGAAATCAATCAGAAAAGGGGTAGGGCCACAAAGCCCATAAATCGGCCCTGTGTCTTTACATTTTAATTAATTGAATATATTTTGTGAATTGATTCTTTGTAAAGATCTTTTCTAAGTTATGTGTTGAGATTTTGTAAATAATGCATTCATCAGTAGCTTTAAGCCCTTTGAAAACCCCAAAATCGGCAATTTTCCGTGAAATTGCTGCAAAACCTACATATTTCTTCAGAATTAGCATTGGCCACATGCATCGAGAAAGATGAAAAATTTACAAATGAAAGATAATCATAATATCATCTCTTCATAAAAGTTTTATGTTTCTCGACGCATGTGGCCACATCGAAATTCTCCACTACAGATACATTTTCGAGCATTTTTGACCATATTTTGTCAATAACGTCAAAATGACATCACACGATGACGTCATAACTCTCCCTATGATGGTTGGTAGGTGATGTGTTCGTTTCATTAAAAGCGGGAAACATTCATTATATTTTATGTATTATATCAAGTATTTCTCATTAAGTTCAATTTTAAGAAAAATTATGGCGTTTCTGTTTCTCAGCTGATACGGTACGCCAGGGCATGTTCCAAATATGAAGATTTCATTCTTAGAGCCAGACGGCTTGCAAGTAAGCTACTTGTTCAGGGTTATATCACACAACAGCTGAAATCATCAATGCGGAACTTCATCGATCGCTACGGGGATATTATAAAGGCATATCAGATCCCTCTTTCCAGAATGATCAGCGACATTCTACATTGTGATTTAATGGCTGTCGTTCTCACCAAACATGACATACTTATCTGATCTGTACATCAAAATGTACATCGTGACAAGCACCAAATTTGACAGGTTTCCATGGAGCTGTTGCGACGGGTGTTGCATGCAATCAGGAGACGCTGACTCTCCCCGGGCACCTGGTCTCACTTTGGAATGTCGTTCATTCCGGGGTTCGTAACCGTTCCGATAGGAATTCTCACGATTAGGCCTTGCCTTTTCGACTTTGAGACTGAATAGAGCAAGTGACCATATTTCGCCGTATTTTTCGTACATTTCTTTGAAAATCTCAAAACTTGGAGGCCAATTCAATAATTGCTTTTGCTAGAATTAAATTTAACTCCATTCTCGATTGAAAAACTACAAAAAGAATTTATTTTAAGCAATTCATTGTTTCCTTATAAAACGTCAAAATATTTTGTTTCCATGTTTTCGGGGGTGACCATATTTCGCCGTTTTTGTTGATATGTATCTTATTTACACTCAAACGGACAAAAATTGTGATTTCATTTTCAGGAAATGTTTCGTCACCACTCCTTCTACGAAATCATGCCAAATAAAATGTTTTCTTTTTTGGTTTTTGTAAAAATCTCGGATGTTAACGTCTAAAATTTGGTGTTTTCGTTAAATTTTCCCCATTTTGTGGTATTTTTGTCAAAACTGATCGCAGGATATATCACAGTCCTATCAAAACATGACTACTACGGTCATACTTGAAAGGATGTAGAAAAATAAACTTGACTAACATTTCCGATAACCAGTTAGAAGCAATAAACTATGAAACGGCGAAATATGGTCACCGGCGAAATATGGTTCCACGCTCTAACTGTTAGGTTCTTCTTTGATGTTCATTTTGAGTCCTTTGGGGTCCTTTTGGGTAATTCGACGCACCCAATTACAAGGTGCCTTCATTTTTACGTCCATTTAAGGCAAGAGAATGAAGATCGGAAAACTTTTACCTAACAGTGAGACATAGTGCGTTTCACAATCATCATCATTGGTAGAAGTGGAATAAAATGTGTTATTCCATTGGGCATACCTAGATTTTATGAACCTAACAAAGTCCAGCCAATGAAATAATATGGCACATGTAGCCAAGTCTGATCAACTTCGATTGATCGTTTCTACAAACGCATTAGAAAATTTCTTTTCACAAAATTTTCTCGAAATGACTGAAAATGGGTCCTGTAGCATCATATCCCACTCTTCCTGCTACGTCTTTTGGTATTTGTAGTCATACCTTCTTCTAAAATGATGCTATTGAATTGAACAATGGAACAACATTTGAACTACTTGGTGAGTGTCACTGCTGGGGACCAGGATCCCCTGAGGGCACATGTAGCCAAATTCGATCAACTTCCGTTGATCGTTTCTTACGCATTCGAAAATTTCTGTTATCTAAATATCTTGAAATTTCTAAAACATGGGTCCTGTAGCATCATATTCCATCCATTCTGCTACGTCTTTCGGTACGTTTTTGGACAGAATAACTTTCATACACTTTGGCCATATTACATTGTATAGATTTAGGATCACTGACGACGGTTAAGTAGCCGAAACGTGCATGTTTGGTCCATGCTGCAAATTAATATATTTAAGAAATGACTGTCTTACTTTGGGTGCTCATGGTAGTATAATTCTGGTTGGACACGTGCAAATTTTCCGAGAATCGCTTCGCGATTCACGGAATTTGCACGTGACCAACCAGAATTATACTACCATGATCACTCAAAGTCAGACAGTCATTACTTATATTTCCATTTGTACTAAATATCAGTCAACCCATTTAGCATTTATAATGAGCGAGTTGAATCTTATAACGTCAAAAGTATACGAACGTTGGTAATTTCTCCGTACTTTCAAAACTAAAGCGTGACGTCACAATAGGCAACCAAAATTATAGTTTATAAATTCCTTTGCCTAACGGGCGCTAAAAATGGGGATTCTTATGCAATGGAAATATTCTTAAATGATGCTATTGTTAAGGGTTATATCACACAACGGCCGAAATCATCATTGCGGAAGTTCTTCGGTCGCTACGGGGATACTAAACAAGAGCCCCAGGGGGCACAACGCTCACCTGATACCCATGCACGCTCTAATTGACATACTGACATTGAATACTGATAGTGTCAGTACCAGGATTTTAGCCCACAACCTTTCTTAAAAGATTTTTGACGGATGCAGAGAAGTTTTTTTTCAGACAACCTTTAAAAGTACAAAAAAGAAAAAATAGTCACATTTCAAAACAATAACTTTTTTACCGATTTGAAAAGACGGAAAAAGTGGTCCAACGTCATATGCCCAGCTAGTATATAGTTCAATTATGCAACATCAAAAATAAAATCATATTGTACATTAATGTGCAGCAGAAAAAGAATAAAACAATGAAATGATTTCATAAATTAAGTTTATTTAAAATTGAACACAAAACCTTTCATTATTGATAGCTAGCATGCCAGAAATTATAAAGCCTGTGTTTGTGAAACGAGAATGCCCCCGGCGGCATCTTTGTTAGTATACAGGTAAAGGCCATTTTCTGTTAAGTATGTGAGAGGTCAGGGTCAGCCTAATATTGGTATCAATGGAAAGATCTTGTCACAAGGAATACACATGTAAAAATTAAAACCTCTATCACTAACCATTCAAAAGTTATTCCCAATGTTAAAGTTTTTGAGAAGTACGTTAAAGGTCAAGGTTATGGTCACGAGGTAAAAAATTTTGGTATCAATGGAAAGGTATTGTCACAAGGAATACACATGTGAAATACGAAACCTCTATCACCAGCTTCCATTTAAAAGTTATGCCCAATGTTAAAGTTGTTCGGAAAACAGACAGACAAATAGACAGACGGACAGGCCAAAAACTATATGCTCCCGAATCTTTTATTCCAGGGGCATAAAAAACAAAGATTTTTCGGTTTTGCCTTTATTCATATTAAAGTATACTGAAATCTATGAATGCTTTTGAATAGTATTGATTTCATCTCAAATACATGAAACGTACAGTTAAAATCGTTTTAATACAATATTTATCAATTCAAGTGAGTTGTGCAGAAATTGGGCCAGTTTGTTTTCCAAAAAGCAGTGTATGGTGTATCAAACCTCATGACCAAGTGAAGCCACTTGAACAAATAATTTTCAGTGAATATCCTGAAATGCGGCGCTTCTTGTCTATGCATATTTCAACAGGCGAGAAGGAGCGTCGCATTTCAGCATACGCTGTTCAACAACTCAAGTGGTTTCTCTAGGTTTCGTAGTTTGAAACAAATTAAAAGGCCCATGAAATTGTTCAGCTTGTCCAACTAGCAGACCTACGACATCGTTATTTACTGTTAACAAATTGTTTTACCTCATCAAAGGTCTGTTACACGGAAAAGTTGTTAGCGGAGAGAGTTCATGAAATGTATCGGTTGCATAGGATTTGCCAACTAAAAGTTATTTGGTCCGATAAAAACTCATCGTATATCTATCATTTGAACAGATAAAAATTCCCAAATGTCTTATCACAGGAACCTGTCATTTTATGAGAGAAAATGTTTTATTATTCACAGCCTCAGGCCTCTGTGTTCCTCTTAGAAATATTATACATACAAGATGTCGAACACAGTGGCTTATGGTTGTAAATAATAATTTATTTTCTCTATTTAAACAACAGCTTTCTGTGGTCCAACATTTCATAGGAAGATTTCAGGAACTCTGAACTGAATTATTTATTTCAAGAATTTCAGATATTAAATGTCCTATGCATTCTCAAAATCCTGAGGAAGAGATTACTCATTAGACGTTTCTTCAAGAAATCAGTCCGTAAATTACTTCATCTAAGAGAGTCTAAGACAGAGGAAATTCGAGCAAACTTTATACATGATAACAAGTATATGCAATTGTTCCAAGTACATGAATGATAACCATTATGAAAGTGTTCCAAGTATAATGCACATTAATATACCGTTTGCACTGTATCTCCTGAAATGTATCGCAGTACTAAAGGTATCACATTTCTATATGGGGAATCCCCTTCGGGTACACGGCAAAACATGGCCGCTTTTGAAATCTTGTTCCCGACTTTAAAAATAAAATTCTTAATAAGTATAAAGAATTTAAATAATTGAATCATATCACATAAAAGGTCAATCAATAAGACATTGAAGCATGTGTCACTTGTTGAATTATCAGCTGTAACTATGGATGAAAGGTCGATCTAAAAATGATTAATCATACAAAGAAGGTTTTTTTTTCCTGTATTTGCACCTGTAACATTGGGCATGGAAAACATACATTATACCTATGTACAATCTTAAAAAATATTCCTTAAACATCCAAAAGTGGATATCTTGACAAAATTATTTCAATTGTAGGGTACCATGCATGAGTACCTCATACCTACAAATTGTCATGACAATCTGAAGAGTGGTTATAGAAAAGAAGCAGAAAATGTATGAAAATCATCCCCCCTTCCTTTTTACATAAGAAAAAAATTCATAAAAAATCAAAAAAATAAAATTTAAGCATAAAATACATATCAAAGCATAAGGTAAGTTTAATATGATAAATATGTAGTAAATGAGTGTGTAAAATCATACAGTTATTGAGTTATTTAAAGAAGTAGTGCAAAAATGTGCATTTCTGACTAAGTACGAAAAGACGTCAAAAACGCGTCAAAAATTTGACTTCGAAGTGGAACCAAAAATAACAACACTTCTTAAGACATCTCTCTAGATCATCCTGATGCTTTCGGTTTGTCGATACATGCTTCGGTTCTGAAGAAGAAGTTTGTCAAAGGAGGGTACCCCCCGTGACCTACTTTTAGCTGTGGTGGCGCCACCTATTGACAGATCCGGACGAAAAACAACAACACTTGTAGGGGACCATGAGTACTTCAAAGCTACCAAGTTTCATCAAAATCCCTTCAGCCGTTCTGGAGAAGAAGTCGAAAATGTGAAAAGTTTACGACAGACAGACGACACACGACGGACGACGGACGCCGGACGGATCGCTATGACAATAGCTCACTAGAGCCATTGGCTCAGGTGAGCTAAAAAGCATATCAGATCCCCCTTTCCAGAATGATCAGTGACATTCTACATTGTGATTGAATGGCTGTCGTCATCACAAAACAAGACATACTTACCTGATCTGTACATCAAAGTGTACATCGAGACAATCACCGAATTTGACAGGTTTCCATGGAGCTGTTGCGACGGGTGTTGCATGCAATCAGGAGACGCTGACTCTCCCCGGGCACCTGGAGTCACTTTGGAATGTTGTTCATTCCGGGGTTCGCAACCGTTTCGATGGGAATTCTCACGATTTTGCTTTGCCTTCTCGACTTTGAGACTGAATAACTGTTATATAGGATAATAGGTACTTTTTTATGCTTATTTGAAGACGTTTAACATTTCATAGTCTTTGGGCATGTTTCATTGTTTGGATTGACGACGGTTAAGTACCCGAAATGTGCATGTCTGGTCCATGCTGCAAATAAATCTGTTCTTAAATGATGCTATGAATTTGAAGACGTGAAACATCTTTACATGTATTACTTCCTGCTTATTTAAGCCCATTTAACCCACCGATTTCTACTCTTACATATCATTGTACCAACTTTTTAATTTCAAATCTACTGTCATATGTTTTCTCTTCGTGCTGTCTAATTCATTTAGAGAAGACCCAATACATAAGAAGGTTACGTCTAAAATCCGTAACAGCGTAAATGTATCTGACTCGATTGAGTAAGCTTTGACAAACAAATGCAAGCCCATGGGCGGATCCAGGATTTTTTTCAGGGGGGGGGGTCCTACAGTCCGAAATTTTTTGAAGAGCAAAAAAAAAAAAAAACGCAACGCAAGAAACTAAAGTTATTGATAGTTCTGTTTCAAATTATTAATAAAACAGTGACTGAATGTTGAATTTCACGACATAGTTCTTGTTCTAATATGTAAATACAACAATGGCGAGCGACAGCGAGCCAGCGAATTTTTTTTCCGGGAATTGGAATTAACTCCACTATTCGTGTCTTTTTCAGTTTCTTTTCGTCTTTTTAGTGCCCTTGTTTACTGACCTAGGTGTTATGTATATGTGTTGTATATAGGAAAATAACATACATTTATGTAATGAATTCTGGCGAGCGGATGCGAGCCAGAGAAAAATTTTAAATGCTGACGGCAAAATTTGATCAAAATGGAAGATTTCTAATAAAAATTCATATATTTTTCAAATATTATGACAACAAAAGGGTAATTGGGACTTAATCTTATGAAATATGTATATTAGTGAAAAAAAATTAGCTATGCTTCGAAAATTCCAGGGGGGGTCCAGACCCCCCCCTCTAGATCCGCGCTTGAAGCCATTCGGATATGATACAATTCGATACAGCTACTAAGGGTAAGGCCATTTCTTTGTTATTTTCTGTTTTGCGTCCTCGTGCTGGTAGGTTTTGAGCCCAAAGTCATAAAACAAAACAAAATTAAAATGATAAAATCGTTAGAAAATCAAATTTTTTCTACAAAAATTAAAGTGAAATCGTTATTTTTTTATATCGTGTAAAAATGTTAAAAGTACTTCAATGATTCAGGACGTTGCGTTATCTGTCATAAAATCAAATGAAACAAGTTTCTGTCAGATTTCACATAGAACTTAGTACGTCACATATTGTGAAAATGTAACTTTGTTTAATGTTCTTGTTTGTTTTTCTACCTGGCTGGCTGGTAGCTTTTTCAATTTCAAAAGGACGCAAAACAGAATAAAAACAAGAAATGGCCTAAGGCATCGAGAATGTGTCGAACAGTTATTGGCTGCCATCATGTTTGATGGATTGGATCTTTAGCATTTGTTTCTCTACGGTTCATGAAATTCCTTGCAGGATTCAAAAGTCACTAAAGGCCCGGCCCATTGCCTGCTAATGAGATTTTGGCTTTCCTATATTAAGCCTCTCGTAAATCCTGTCTTTGCATTTGAAGATCATGTTTTAGGTAAACACCCCAAGGTGTTGCATTGATCTTTGACCGAGACAGTTCAAAACTAAAATAGCTTTATCGCCCTGATCTCTTATCTGCAGCATGAAAGATGCAAAAGCTGTATCTTGAAAACTTCTTCGGTTGTTGCAGTGGCATTGATCAAAATTTGGTATTGATAGTCACCATGCTTGACCTTGAAAGCTCACAATTCGTACGCATAATTTTACATAGGAAGGTTGTACCTTGAAAACGTCTTTGGCAATTGATCTAATCTTAACTTACCTAAGTTTGAATTTGGCCTTGAAAAATCAAAATTTAGAGATATGTTTCTCTATTGATCCTTTATCTGCAATTGAAGTATGAAATCTGTACCTTATACCTTCCAAAACTTATTGCATTAGAACCATAGTCTGCTGTTTCGTTAACAGCTCAAGTTTTACCTTGACCTTTCACTTTGAAAGTTAAGGAACTAAAAAACCCCGTCAAATCCAGTTAAACTGTTTTATTACCCTCATCAATAACTATACAATGAAAAAAATATTTTACTTGCACCTTGTATTTTACATTGGAAGTCCAGCACATATTCTAAAACAGAAAAAATTATGTTGGTTTATCAATTTCTACAACATTCACATATATAAAGTATGTCACATGTGATATGATAAAAGCAAGCAATGTAAAGACAAAGAAAACAATATCGCTGGCGATCCCCACGTCAGTCCATGTGATACGTTTTCTTGGTGCCTTATATCCTGTTTCCTTTCCTCCTTTTGTCTCATTTACTTCAAGTCTAGGCAACTTCCCGTCCATGAAATAAGGATTTCCATTGGTCTGTATGACCACCTCTCGCTCATACACACTTTTCTCACGGCGACCGCTTCTACAGCAGCGGCAAAGGATGCAGCTTGCAACAGCAGCGACACAATCTGGCACTTTATGTTCGTCATTTTT
This sequence comes from Pinctada imbricata, assembly GCA_033119305.1. NCBI lineage: Eukaryota > Metazoa > Mollusca > Bivalvia > Pterioida > Pteriidae > Pinctada > Pinctada imbricata. The sequence continues at coordinate 31,122,911 of VSWD01000009.1, forward strand.
GAAGTAAAAACGTAGTCCAATGATGGTAAAAAGCACGACCAATGAGCTGATCATCATATCAATCAGAAGTTTGGTACACAGGAATGAAAACGAGGGGTAAGAGGACTGAGGCAGGTTGTCTGACGCTATCGTTAAAAACACACAAATAGCTAAAAGTAGCGTTATAGAATAGCCAATCCTTTCCCCTGACTCGGGTGGAAGCAAAAATACTAGTAGATTCAGCACGCCCAGCGCCCCTATCGGTAGTATCAAGCTTACAAAGTAAAAAGATGCACGCCTTTTGAGTTGCAGATTCAGTCGCAGGAGTTGTGTAGATTCGGCTACATAAAGAGTATCTAAGTAGCATTCCTGTAACTCCCACTGACCGTTGGCGCTGTATAAATTCTGATTACATTCCGATTCGATTAAACTGAATTGAATCTCGTTTGCTGAATATCCCCAAGGTATAAACTGGACCTCACACCACTGAAAATAGGAAATTTAGAGATTATTATTTGTTCAGATTAGCGTAATAATGATGGCAGTAGGTCAAGGTCATTTTATGAAAATTTGATCAAAGATACATCCAATATGCAAGTTTGGTACATGTAGCAATTATACTTTGCTCAATATTGGCCTTTAAAAGGCAAAATCACTCAAGCGGAAAAAGTAGGTCAAGGTCATTTTATGAAAGTTTGATCAAAGATACATCCAATATGCAAGTTTGGTACATGTAGCACTTATACTTTGCTCAATATTGGCCTTATAAGGCAAAATCACTCAAGCGGAAAAAGTAGGTCAGATGCTGCATCCGATGCATGGGTTCACCTCAGCATCCCAAGATGAATCACTTGTGCAAGTTTGGTTACTGTTACTGTGTAGCATCAGTACTTTGTCTTATACAGAACTACCCCAAAAACTTTAACCAGACATTGACAAAGTAATTCAACCGGAAAATGTAGGTCAGATGCTGCATCCGATGCATGGGTTCACCTCAGCATCCCAAGATGAATCACTTGTGCAAGTTTGGTTACTGTAGCATTAGTACTTTGTCAGATACTGAACTACCCCAAAAACTTTAACCAGACACTGACAAAGTCATTCAACCGGAAAATGTAGGTCAGATGCTGCATCCGATGCATGGGTTCACCTCAGCATCCCAAGATGAATCACTTGTGCAAGTTTGGTTACTGTAGTATCAGTACTTTGTCAGATACTGATTTACCCCAAAAACTTTAACCGGACGGGGACGCGGACGCGGACGCCGGGGTTATAGCATAAGCTCATCTCAACTTCGTCGAGGTGAGCTAAAAATGGAAACAGACGCACAGAAACATCAAACATTTTAAAATCATTAATGACAACATATAAAAGGAAGGAGACCAATGTGCACCCAGCGCCGACTTCGGACGGTCATCTGCTATTAGCAAATGGTGTAGTTATCTGGATTACGTGCGCACAACCCTCCCACTTATCCGGATACACAGAGGTATCCATAGACGCACTATTTTGTTGTATAAACATTAAACTTCTCACTGTAAGGTGACATCACAAACAAGAAAGTTAAACGCAGCGGCCTCTTGTAACACAGATTCTATGTAAATAGATCGAAAATATTCTATGGCATGCGTAAAACAGTCTGTGCTCTGCTGGCTGAAGCGAGCTCAATATCAATCACCCCCAGAAGTCTGGCCAACTTTCGGATAGGAAAGAGAATCAGGACCAAGTCTTCTCTGACGAGATTTAAACAAGGCCCATCAGAGAGTCCCGTCGTCACGTTGGCCAGTGTGCAACGATGGGAAAGACATTGGTACAAAACTGTAGATTGGTCCAGTACCATGCCCAGTGTTTTTGTGATGACTTTATGATCATGTCCTCGGTAAAGCAGGCAACCGACTATTTTCTTACATTTGTGGTTGAAGTTTGATCCTTCTAATTTTGTTTATTGGGTCACCGTAAAATGAAGGCAATGAAATTCCCAGTGATACACACTCTGATGCTGGAGTCGTTCCAAATTTTGAAAGAAGTACTGTTCAGAACAGTTATTGTAAAATTTCCAAAACGGTTTTACAAGTTTATGAGATCTAAATCCTGAACTGATAATTTCTTATGTAATTTGTATATTTTCATCATGGAAATCTGAAACAGCACGACTGTCAGCTGTAAAACATGCAGAACAGTCAAAACTCCTGTCAAAGTACAAAGTCAAGGTCCAACAAAGTTTATGATATCAATAAAAATGAGAGTTGTTGTCACAATTTAGAATATATAGCCCATGTTATGTTATACAAAACCAAAAATGGGTCAAAGTGTAAGGTCAAGGTTACCAGGTCAAAATTCATATATAATTCAAATGAAGATCTAAGTTCAGAGGATTCAACTAAAGTTAAACGCGATACTGAGGGTATCCGGCATTAGCTCTCCGGACATGTGCCCAAGCGAGCCAGAACAATGTCATTTTCCTCCACCCCCAACACATACACAAACAGTACTCAAGACTGCCAAAGTCAAACGAAAAGGTAAGAATTTTTAAAGCTGTGCTTTTATCAAGCACTATATACTGCCATCCATAAATTAGTATACACAATTTCTGTTCATGTTGCTGTTAAAAAATGTACAGGTTCCAGATTATAACTTTATAATTCTGAAGATGAACCTTATAGAAATCAATTGTAACAAACTTGACCCAAATATTAACATTTTATTTTTTTATATAATTCTTTTTTATATAAAAATACACTGCTAAAGACGGTATGGCCGGATTGCAAAGTAAGTTTTCGTCACTAACTGGGTCAAGGTCACTAAGTCAAATATTACGATATAAATTGAAAGAACTTGTCAGAGGCAACCTACCTGTATTATATTATGTTTCTACTATATATATAGTTCCTGAGATTGTGCTCAAACCAGAAACTTGACCAAAATTGTTAACTAGGTCAAAGTCACTAGGTCAAATGTTACCGCATAAATTGAAAGGTCTTGCCATGGGCAGCCTTCATGTATAATATAAAGTTTGTACTGCAAATAGTTCCACAGATTTTGCTTCAACCAGAGACTTTAACCAAACTGTTGACGACAGACGGTTACAAGGTTTCTACTGCATACATTTCCAAAGATTTTGCTTCAACCATAAACTTTAACCAAAACCTTTAACTAGGTCGAGATCCAAGGTCAAGGTCACTTGGTAAAAAGTTACCGCATAAATTGAAAAGTCTTGTCATGGGCAACCAGCATGTATAATATAAAGTTTCTACTGCAGACAGTTCCTCAGATTTTGCTTCAACCAGAAACTTTAACTAAAATCTTTAACTAGGTCGATGCCCAAGGTCAAGGTCACTAGGTCAAATGTTACCGCATAAATTGAGAGGTCTTGTCATTAGCAAACTTAGCTGCTACATGTATAATGTAAAGTTTCTATTGCATATAATTCCTTAGATTTCGCTTCAACCACATACTTTAACCAAAATTTGTAAGAAGGTCAAAATCCAAGGTCAAGGTCACTAGGTCATATGTTACGGCATAAATTGAAAGGTCTTGTCATGGGCAAGCTACATGTATAATATAAAGTTTCTACTGCATACAATTCCATAGAGTTTGCTTCAACCAGAAACTTTAACCAAACTGTTGACGACAGACGGTTACAAGGTTTCTACTGCATACATTTCCAAAGATTTTGCTTCAACCAGAAACTTTAACCAAAACCTTTAACTACGTCGAGATCCAAGGTCAAGGTCATCGTCAACCTATAGACCGGAATGGCTTTGCAATCCGGCATAAAATGACAATTTTTGAAAATAAATTGCGTTTATGTAAAAGGTTTCTATTCATATTTTCATTATCACAATTCATAATTTCTAACTATGTGAGGCTTATTATTATGAAGCTTTTAAGTTCAGAATAGAAAAATTGGAATACACTGATAAAGAATTTAGAATGATTTCTCTGTTTGTACAATCATGCTTTAGATATTCTACACAGAAATTTGACCTACTTTAAAATGAATTTAAAAGAGAGAAAATACTTGTTTTCTCATAGTTTATTTTATACAAAATTTCGAAATCGAAATACTCTAGTTGTAAAAATAAGTACATGTGAAAAGCGCCCATTCAATTACCATTCGAACTCAGTATGATATCATGTAAATTGTTAAGGAGGTGTTATGGTGGATACATTTACCTTGTATGCTTGACAAATAAAGCGGGTCGCTTTTAAAGGGCTCATAAAGTGAGCTCAAGAGCCAAACCCTCTCACATGTAGTACAGATTAAGAGGGTAACTTGCCAAAAATGTATAATTATTTGTTTAAGTATGTACGTACATAAATTTGTATATATATTTTTCAAAACCATAGACTGAATCCCCTTCCCCCTGACGGCTTGGACCCCATGGGCTTTTAGATCCTCCTAAGGAAAAGAAAACAGACCCATACCTGAGCGTCATAGGGGTAGTCCTTGATGTTGGCACCACAAAATGTTTCATATTTATCTCCGGGATTCCAATTAGATTGTCCATTAGGGAAGTACCTGACTTGAAGATAACTATTCCCTAACGTCTCCAGCCCATCCTCTCCATTGCCGTTACCCAGTATGACCACAGGGGTCCAGACGTCATCTTGGTTGAACACGATGTGGGTGGTGCCGTTGTAAGCAGACGATTCCCACGTCATACGTTCATCGACCCAGATGATATCGAAATATCCCACTATTGCTAGAGTTCCCGTCATGACATCGAAAGAGTTTACGCTGCTGATGAAAAAACGTACGTAGAGAATGGTTGATGTGGACTGGTCAAAATTTCCTCTGATATTTTTATTGTAGCCTCTAAGCAAATCGGTATGGAGAGTATTTGTGTCGTTTATCACCCAGGAATCAGTTTGTTTGACCAGTGCTACGGCTCCCATCAGTAAAATGAAAATTCTAACTGTCCACATCGCGGATTAATCAATGGCTTTAACTTTCCTTTCGATGTCCAGTGTAAACTGTCAGTATATATTGAAGTTTGCTCTCGGGCAGTGAATTAAGTTGTGACTAAATGGATCGGTAAACACACTTTAAAAATAAATACGTGTTTACCCTTTTGATCAGTCATGCAGAGAAAACCCTGTTACAGGTTTTTGATATATACGAGGGCCGTTCCAAAAGTTCGTGGACACAAGCCTCAAAAATCACATTTGAAGTCGTATGCAAACGAAATTTTCTAGAAATGAAAGGGATACATTCAGAAAGAGAAAACAAAAAATATCAGGATAAAATAATTAGCTAAAAGGGCATAATTGTCACCTTTATACATGAAGGGTAGAGGTTACGGAGCAGTAAAATTTGAGTTGTTGAAATAAACCTACCCCTTTTATCAAATTGCTGAATAAAATTAGACAAAAATATTTGACTATCAATTAAACTTTCTTTATCAATAATACTATTATTTATTATGAAAAGTGCAAAGTTTTAACAAAATTGGACCCGATTTACGACTTTTATGATGAGTTATGCATGATATTGTTGAACAAATCAACCAAAAATTTATGACGTCAGCGCTCTTTACGGAGCACCAGACAGTCATTCAGTTTTGAATTTCAGTTGAATAAAACAGACGGAGACTTTATAGCTGATGGATGCATCTTGATATGAACAAAATACATAAAAACTAATGCTGCTAGAATAGGAGGATTGTGTTTTTATAATGATTAGATACATAAGCACCTGATTTTGGTTGGAGTTGAACAAAAAAGTAAACGAAAATAAGTAAAGTGATGCCGTTTTCTCCCTTAATGGTGACCTGACTTTGAATGATTCAAAGATGAAAGCACAATATGATACAGAAGTAGACATGCACATGAAAATAGAACATATCTTCCTTATCAAAGTACATGAAAAGATATTTAAATTTTATACAGATGAGAGGTGTTGTTATTTCTTTTAAAATGTCAAATTTATAGCGAACATCTGATGACGTCGTTACTTTTTATCAGCTGCTCCGTTACCTAGAACCTTACGTTGTTCAAAAGGGCATTTAGAAGGTTATTATTGACCAATCGTAATGAAAATTCGTATATGTATTCAACATTATCCGTATTATAAGGAAATCAACTTGGCTTTTATCAAATTCTACAGGTTTTTCCTTAAATGGTGTTGTCCATGAACTTTTGGAACAGCCCACGTATACTATTGAAAACCCTCACAATCAGATATATAACATGGTTTTCGGCAAACGTCTGGTTTTTTTTTTTCCGAAAAAAAGCCACTTTCATTTTGGATATACATGTAACTTCTGAATTGTGTATGTATTGGATGTACGCCAAAAACAATTCATTCTTAAAAGATATTGGACAGAATGTTTGAGGCGTACTGGTGTAGAAGAAGTAACCGAACGATTACGGTATAATTGGTATTTGATTTGACGAAACTGGATAAAATTAAGGAAACTTATAAAGTTTCACTACATTGTCAAATCAAGATAAGCTTAAAGTGCATCAAAGATGCAAAGTGCCGAGTTGCAAAACTTGAATGTAAGTATGAATATGCAGACTTAAAATATACATAAATTGTATAACTATATGGTCTCGACAGATGGGAAACATCACAGGCATGTTTTAGTTTGATACACATTCATTTAAAATTCAGAAACCATTTTCAATTACCTGAGTCTTATGAATTTGACCTTTGACCTTTTGATCCCAAACTCAATAGGGGTCATCCTTGATTCATGGAAAACATTTCTGACAAGTTTCATGATTATAGGTACAATACATGCTCCCCTCATAGATGCATGTAATACAGACTCAGATATTGTCCGGAAACCATTTTCAATCATTAGTGATATGACCTTGTTTCATGTTTCAAGTTTCATGATCATAGGTGCAATACAGACTCTAATATGGTCCGGAAACCATTTTCAATCATCTGAGTCCTAAGTTCTTGACAATTTGACCTCAAAATCAATAGGGGTCATCCTCGATTAATGGGAAAAATTTCTGGCAAGTTTCATGTTCATAGGTGCAATACAGGCTCTAATATGGTCCGGAAATCATTTTCAATCATCTGAGTCCTATGACCCTGACCTTTGATCTTTTGACATCAAAATCAATTGGGGTCATCTTTGGTTAGTGTTAAACATTTTTGGCAAGTTTCATTATCATAGGTGCTATACAGGCTCTATTATAGTCCGGAAACCGTGTTCAATAATCAGAGTCCTATAACCTTGACCTTTGGACCTCAAAATCAATATGGGTCATCCTTGATTCATGTTAAACATATCTGGCAAGTTTCATGATCATAGGCGTATCACAGGCTCTTGTATGGTCCAGAAACCATTTTCAATTATAAATTAAGAGTCATGTGACCTTGACCTTTGACCTCAAAATCAATAGGGGTCATCCTTGACTCATGATGAGTAAGCGTATGAAGTTTCATTACACTAGCTTGTATCATACTTGACTTGTAGTCCGGAAACCAATTATTGTTGACGCCCAGCCGCCCGCCCGTCTCACATCAAATCAAGTGCCGAGTTTTGCAACTCCGCTAAAAGGGTGAATTGAGGAATATTTTTTGGCCATTAATTAAGAAATGGTAGTTTCGGATTAGATATTACGGCTGGAAAAGGGTAACCTCCTAAAACCTTTAGTAAGAACTATATTTGAGGGAATTTCTTTAATTTTCTACATTTCGGTCTTTGGAAAAGATGTTACTTCAGATTTATCAAAATAGAATTGAAAATCGATCCTTTAGCGAAGTTGTGAAATTGAGGAAATCTTGTGGTTAAAAGATTCGACATAAAAGATTGTGAAAGTCCGAAAATTTTAGATTATTATTTGATAAATATTTGAGACATATGCCAACCATTATTTGTTCCAACTCTCATGTCTCAGTTTAACAAAACAACGAAGTCATCGTGAATAAACCTTCGAAATCGTTCGATTACTTCTTTGACACCAGTATACATTGTCACCATTCAAAGTAGTGTTGTATAATCGGACAAATTTCATAATCGATTATCGGTTTATAATCGGAGAGGATTTTAATCGATTATTTCGATTTAATCGGAAATAATTTTTTCTTGTTTTTACAGAAAAGAATATGACAAGTAATGATAAAACTTCACTAAATCATATGCTAATATACATAGCAAAATGTCTAGAAAGAACTCCAACCATAGAATGATAAAATCCTGTCTAGTAAATGAAATATTTTGTCAAGATCACAGCTGTAATAGTCGGCAACTTAATACGGCCGATGCAGGGATTGGGGGGGGGGGGGGGGGGGGTGTCCATACGACCCAAGAGTTAAGTTTTTGTTTATTCAATTGAGGAATCAAGCAATATCTTCGTGGAGTTTAGGATATTATTAAGCATTAGTAAGAATTCGATCGGTTGACAAGCCAGGTATTTAAGCTACGTGCATCTGATCATCATCTCTTGACCAATGATACGGTTCTTGATTTTGAGGTGTCCAAATTTCTGCAAAAGGATCTACTTGTGACTGTCCATTATTAGAATAAAAGATGTCATGTTCTAAGTGGGAGAAAACCCAGACGGCCCTCGATCAGTACTTTCTCTGTCATAATGGATAGTTTTCGGCTTTTCTCTTACATAACCAATAGTATATATATGATAACTATACTACGTATTCCATGTGTATTTACGTGTTACAAAACCTATATCTATTCAAACTGAATTTTTGAAAAGTGCGGACTTTATAGTGTTTGAAGTATAGACGATAGGGCCGTCATATTTCACGTGCATTTCTTGTGACTTTAAAACGTGTATTCTTTGCCCTGGAAGTGACTTTAGGTAACAAACCAGAAGTCTCTGACGAGACTGTAGCTCTCCTGGTTGTTTTGTTTTAAATGCATTCACTCAATGACAAGTCAATAAGATACATACACATAAATATCAATTTCCATTTTTTTTTATACCAGACCATAGCGAGCAGGCGCTCTAACAAAGTATAAGTAGCACAACAAAACAACATATCAATAAGACTGCAACTAGAATATCACTCATATAATTTATAATATCTGAGATATAGTATTTCAAAAAAGAATGTCACACCCACTTTCCAAGATCCTAGGGGCCAGGGTCAACTGGTTCAAATGAACTATCAATGACACAACAAGACTACATAGCCATCATATTGCATAAAGAATTGACTCTCCATCACTAATAGCTTTAGAAGAGTTGAGAGCACAATTATATAGGAAAAAATTACCACACCCATTTTTAAGACCCTGGGGGCTAGGGGCTCAAAGGAAATATCAGGTGCACAACTAGACCACAGGCTCATCATATTACAAAAGGAATAAAGTCTCGATCATTTATAGTGTCAGAGGAGTTGTGAGCACAACATTACATACAGTTATATCAGAGAAAATGACCACACCCATTTTCCAAGAACCTGGGGGTCAGGGGCTCAAACTAAATATCAGGTGCACAACTTGACCACAGACCAATCATATTACAAAAAGAATTAAGTCTCCATCATAAATAGTGTCAAAGGAGTTGCAAGCACAAGATTCCATAGTTATATAGGAGAAAATCGCCACACCCATTTTCTAAGGTCCTGGGGGTCAGGGACTCAAACCAAATATCAGTAATCAATAATAGTTGGAAGCAAAAGATTCCACAGAGTTATATAGGAGAAAATGACCGCACCTATTTTCTAAGGTCCTGGGGATCTGGGGCTCAAACCAAATATCAAAAATCAATAATAGTTGGAAGCGCAATATTCCATAGAGTTATATAGGACAAAATGACCACACCCATTTTCTAAGACCCTAGGGGTCTGGGCTCAAACCAAATATCGGGTGCACAATTAGACCACAGACCCATCATATTGCAAAAAGAATTAAGTCTCCATCATTTATAGTGTCAGAGGAGTCGCGAGCACAAGATTACAGACTTATATAGGACAAAATGACCACACCCATTTTCTAAGACCCTGGGGGTCAGGGGCTCAAACAAAATATCAGGTGCACAACTAGACCACAGACCCGCCATAATTGCAAAAAGAATTAAGTCTTCATCATTTATAGTGTCAGAGAAGTTGCGAGCACATGTATAGGAGAAAATGACCACACCCATTTCCTAAGACACTGGGGGTCAAGGGCTGAAACCAAATGTCAAGTGCACAACTAGACCACATACCAAGTAGAATGCAAAAAGAATTAACTTTCTATCTCAGAGGAGTTGAGAGCACAAGAATTGTTTACGTACGGACGGACGCCGGACGAAGGATGATGACATAAGCTCTGACCAGTAGAGCTAAAAATGGATGTTTCTTTGTATGTATAGACCACCAATCTTTTTCAACATCAGTTTTCATTAACATTTCATCTCGCATATTAGATAAATTGTCAATATTGAAATATATGTTCTATAGTACCAATTTTGTTGTACTAGACACGTGTTTCTGATATTTTAAACCTCGTCAGTAGTACCTCATGCCAAACAGTTTAAATAAAGCCAAAGTGAATTTCCCTGGCGCCATCTACAATACAGAGCTTTAATTTCCTCTTGTTGCCAAAATGAGCGGCTCCAAATTTTGTGTACAGTAGGGTTTATTCAGAAGCGTATTTAAGTGAAAAATATGGCCAAAAATTGTTGGAGGTTAGGCGCTAGGAGCTTAATTCTAAACATGACCCCCCCCCCCCCAAATGCCGAAACTCAACTAAGGACAGAGCTATGCAATGAGGGAGATACCCCTTAGTTCTAGAAATTTAGGTCTAATTTGATGACAGGAAATTTAGAATATATTTCAATGCAGTGCATAAACACTAAAACTAGGTGAGCGATATCCTCGGGGACTTGTCCCATTTTACCTAACCTTATCACTCAAGCGTGAAATGTGGGTCAGATGCAGCCTCCCTACCATGCAATGTGGTCAGCATCCTCAGATGCATCATCCATGCAAGATTGGTTGATGTAGGACTTATAGTAAGACCTGTCCCATTTTACCTAACCTTGTCACTCAATCATGAAATGTGGGTCAGATGCAGTTGCTTAACCCTACAAATTTATATGACCTAGGACTTACAGTAAGGGGGGAATGGACCTGTCCCATTTTACATGAACTACTCAATCAAGCATGAAATGTGGGTTAAATGCAGCCTCCGTACCATGCATTGTAGTAAGCATCCTCAGATGCATCATCAATGCAAGTTTGGTTGCAGCAGAACATCTAGTAAGGCAGAAATGGACCTGTCCCATTTTACCTTACCTGCTCACTGAAGCGTGAAATGTTGTTTAGATGTAGCCTCTGTACCGTGCATAGCAGTAAGCATCCTCAGATGCATCATCCATGCAAGTTTTCGTTGATGTAGGACTTAAAGTAAGGCGGGAATGGACCTGTCCCATTTTACCTAACCTGCTCACTCAAGCATGAAATGTGGGTCAGATGCAGCATCTGTACTATGTACTGCAGTAAGCACCCTCAGTTGCTTCACCCACACAACTTTATATGACCTAGAACTTACAGTAAGGGGGGAATGGACCTGTCCCATTTTACATGAACTACTCAATCAAGCATGAAATGTGGGTCAAATGCAGCCTCTGTACCATGCATTGTAGTAAGCATCCTTAGATGCATCATCAATGCAAGTTTGGTTGCAGCAGGACCTCTAGTAAGGCAGAAATGGACCTGTCCCATTTTACCTTACCTGCTCACTGAAGCGTGAAATGTTGTTTAGATGTAGCCTCTGTACCGTGCATAGCAGTAAGCATCCTCAGATGCATCATCCATGCAAGTTTTCGTTGATGTAGGACTTAAAGTAAGGCGGGAATGGACCTGTCCCATTTTACCTAACCTGCTCACTCAAGCATGAAATGTGGGTCAGATGCAGCATCTGTACTATGTACTGCAGTAAGCACCCTCAGTTGCTTCACCCACACAACTTTATATGACCTAGAACTTACAGTAAGGGGGGAATGGACCTGTCCCATTTTACATGAACTACTCAATCAAGCATGAAATGTGGGTCAAATGCAGCCTCTGTACCATGCATTGTAGTAAGCATCCTTAGATGCATCATCAATGCAAGTTTGGTTGCAGCAGGACCTCTAGTAAGGCAGAAATGGACCTGTCCCATTTTACTTTACCTGCTTACTGAAGCGTGAAATGTTGTTTAGCTGCAGCCTCTGTACCGTGCATAGCAGTAAGCATCCTCAGATGCATCATCCATGCAAGTTTTTGTTGATGTAGGACTTAAAGTAAGGCGGGAATGGACCTGTCCCATTTTACCTAACCTGCTCACTCATGCGTGAAATGTGGATCAGATGCAGCTTCCGTACCATGCAATGTAGTGAGCATCCTTAGATGCAACATCCATGGAAGTTTGGTTGATGTAGGACTTGTAGTTTGGCGGGAATGGACCTGTCCCTTTTTGCTTAACCTATAGTGACGACAGGGCGATAGCATAAGCCCCCATCTACTTCATCGAGGTGAGCTAGAAATTGAACAAAAAAAAAAACCCCTGAACTGACAATAATAAATTTCATTTTTACATGAAAGGAAGAAATTCCAGACCTTAATTTTCTTCATACAAATTTTCAATTTTAGAAATATGTTCATTTTAGAATCCAAGAGGAAATATAAGCCATTTCTTAAAACATAGGTAATCACAGATTACGAAGCTCACCTCGTGGCAGCCAAATTCAATTAAATCATATTTCTTAGCACATGTATTTTGACTTTTAAAGGCAAAATCATTCAAGTGGAAAAAGTCATTTTATGAAAGTTTGATCAAAGATACATCCAATATGCAAGTTTGGTACATGTAGCACTTATACTTTGCTCAATATTGGCTTTTAAAGGCAAAATCATTCAAGCAGAAAAAGTAGGTCAAGGTCATTATATGAAAGTTTGATCAAAGATACATCCAATATGCAAGTTTGGTACATGTAGCACTTATACTTTGCCCAATATTGGCTTTTAAAGGCAAAATCCCTCAAGCGGAAAAAGTAGGTCAAGGTCATTTTATGAAAGTTTGATCAAAGATACATCCAATATGCAAGTTTGGTACATGTAGCACTTATACTTTGCTCAATATTAGCTTATAAAGACAAAATCACTCATGCGGACAAAGTAGGTCAAGGTCATTTTATGAAAGTTTGATCAAAGATACATCCAATATGCAAGTGTGGTACATGTAGCACTTATACTTTGTTCAATATTGGCCTTTAAAGGCAAAATCACTCAAGCGGAAAAAGTAGGTCAAGGTCATTTTATGAAAGTTTGATCAAAGATGCATCAAATATGTAAGTTTGGTACATGTAGCACTTATACTTTGCTCAATATTGGCTTTTAAATGCAAAATCACTCAAGTTGAAAAAGTAGGTCAGATGCTGCATTTGATGCATGGGTCCATCCAAAGATGAATCACTTGTGCAAGTTAGGTTACTGTAGCATTAGTACTTTGTCAGATACTGAGCTACCCCAAACTTCTTAACCAGGTCACTCAAGCGGAAAATGTAGGTCAGATGCTGCATCCAATGCATGGGTCCATCTTGGCATCCAAATATGAATCACTTGTGCAAGTTTGGTTACTGTAGCATTAGTACTTTGTCAGATACTGAGCTACCCCAAACTTCTTAACCAAGTCACTCAAGTGGAAAGTGTAGGTCAGATGCTGCATCCGATGCATGGGTCCATCTTGGCATCCAAAGATGAATCACTTGTGCAACTTTGTTTACTGTAGCATCAGTACTTTGTCAGAGACTGAGCTACCCCAAACTTCTTAGCCAAGCCACTCTTAGCTACCCCAAACTTCTTAACCAAGTCACTCAAGCGGAAAATGTAGGTCAGATGCAGCATCCGATGCATGGGTTCACCTCAGCATCCAAAGATGAATCACTTGTGCAAGTTTGGTTACTGTAGCATCAGTACTTTGCCAAATACTGGGCTACCCCAAACGTCTTAACCGGAGTGGGACGCGGACGGGGACGCGGATGCAGACGCGCGGGGGTTTAGCATAAGCTCACTCAACTTCGTCAAGGTGAGCTAAAAATGGACCCCAAAACACTTTCTGAAGAGTTGGGACCCTTCAATTTTTTTTACCAAATGGATGGCAGACATACATACTGACATGTTGCTAAGAACTATTTACATGAGGTATCAAGTATCTTTTTTTTCAGTTTGGAACCAATTCCCTGTTGTAACTCTGCTAAGGGACTTTTTAGGATTAGAAATCTTCAAATAAGAATCTTCCAAATAATAACAGACAGAATAATGATAAATATAGGATTTAAAACTTGAGTGAGCACTGTAAAATGTCCTGGAAGCCAGATACTACCAAAACATTTTAGTGGATGCTGACACTAATGCTATAGGCATACATAGCGTTAATGGAATCTCATCTCAACTTCATCAAAGTATACATTGAAGGAACAGAACATTCTAAGTAATAATTTATGTAATCATTTTATTGTTTCATAAATTAAGGCTCACAGATGACTTTATAATTTGTGTAACAAGTAGAATCAAATAATGGATGCTTTGAATCCTCTTTATAATTACAGATGACTAGAATCCTTAGATGTCAATATACTAGTATATTTCTTTGTAATCTTTTGTTCTGGCACAGTGACAGCTGCTCATGTAGTCATCCAACTTGGTATGTGTGAGGTTGACAGCATACACATAAGGATGGCTTCTACACTGGACCTGATTCTCATAGGAAAGGTTTCTAATGTAGCTCAGGGTGTGATGCTATTCATGATCCTAAAACAAATATATGTAGTTTGAATTAAATTAGTGCATCACATGATAAATCATCGGAATTTCATTGGTTAGGTATGCGGGGACTATGAGAGAATAGTGCCCGGCACCCGGACATTTACTTTTCGCTTAACAGAGTTACATCCCTCAGCAAGTATTATGACATAATGAACAATGCATGAAAGCGAAGTGGGGGGATCGAAATAAAGGACACTTTCCTTTGCTATCTCATATAGAAGTAAATAGCAATTAATTTATTAATTAATACCACAGTCATGTGATGCACGAAACCCATTAATGCCCATTTGTGTTGGTGCTATTCTCTCATAGTGTCTGTCACCTTTTGAAGGTCCTTCCAAAAGCAACACTATGAGAGAATAGCACCAACACAAATGGGCATTAATGGGTAAATTGTAAACGTAGTGCTGGATTACATGACTATGATGTTTTACTACAATCAACAAATAAAGAAAGAGGTTTATTTATTGAATTTTTTTTTGTGTGGAGGTGATCTACTCTAACCATGACCTTGTCCTTCACTTGAATAGGGTATTGATATTGGAGAGAAGTACTACTAAGTTGGACATTTTTTTATAATCCCTTTGATTCTATTCTAAATAAAATGTGATTAATCTAAATCATAATCAATGTGAAAAAAAAAAGAATACAAGACTGAAGCATATGTCATCTAATTTTAATAGATTCTCCACTATTGTTACAAATTTGTTTTGAATTGTAGCTACACACTTCCTTTTTTACCACTAGACAAATTATGTTTGTAAAATATATGCCCCCCCCCCCCCCCCCTGGAACAGTTTGACTGTCACGACAGCAATCAGTGAAAGGAAGAAATTACCTTGACCTATTAAACCTGATTTCAATTAGCTTTTTTCCATATTTGAGGTCTTTTTCTCTTAACAGTGACCTTGACCTTTGACCCCAAGATCCTCATATCTTCTAAAGTAACCATAAATCCACTTTTGATTTCAATAGGTTAATGTACTTGAGTTGTCATTTGAAACCATCATTTTCAGTGTATTCTTCCTAACAGTGACCTTGCCCTTTGAAATATTTACCTCAAACTCAAAGGACCCCAAATATCCCAATTTGATGTGGATAGGTGAAAAAATTCTATGTGTATTTTTCCTAACAGTGACCTTGAACATTGACCTACTGACCCCAAAATTCAATAGCTAGGCATTTTCCCTCCCGATAAGTAACATATAAAAGTTGATGTGGATAGGAGAAAGAGTTCTTTAATTATCATATTGAAACCATGATTTTTATGTATTTTTCTTAACAGTAACCTTGACCTATTGGCCCCAAAATCAATAGGTTTCTTTTCCTCTGGATAAGAAATCATATATCCAAATCAAATTGGATATTGAGTTATCATCTGGAAACCAAGATATCAAATGTGTATTTCCTAACAATGACCTTAACCTATTGACCCCAAAATCAATAGGGATCTTCCCCTCTTGATAATTAAGCATATATCCAACTTTGATTTGTTTAGGTGAAATGGTTCATGAATTATCATCTGGAAACTGAAAGTGTGACAGAATGACAGGCAAAGCAAACTTTTAATGCCCCAGCCATTACATCTCGAAAATCATATTATTTGGCAATATTATCACTATGATGATGTAGATACAGTATTGACAACGTCATGACGATGTGTTATTATCATGACATATTGATCACTGTTTAAAAAGTGTTAAAAAAGCTGTCTAATGATGTCATATTGGGCATCTGTTCTTCAAACCATGTTATATATAAAATAGTCTACTCAACTACAAGGGCTCTCACACCCATTTTTGAAATGGGGATATTGGGAAAAATAGTGGCATTTTCTCATAAATTGGGAAAATATAGAAAGTTTGGATGCCTTTGCACTAGAAAATGAGAATTTTTAACTCATGTTGTTGAATTTTCCATGAGGTGTCAAATTGGGAAAAATGGTCAATAAATTGGGGAAAAAGGTACTATTTTCCATTGGGACTGGGGCAGAATATGGACCCTAAATTGGGATGATCGAGAGCCCTGACTACCGTCTCTATCATAAAAGATATCCAATCTTGCATGTCTTTACCTCAAGTGTTTTCCCCTGTCACAAACATGTGGACGTTTTTCGCAGAGTTGATCATGTGACCTGCCCTTTGGTTCCCCACCACACCACTCAGTCTTTGAGCGTCGTACTGGGAGTAGATCACCGTACATGTGATGGCCTCCTTATCCGTTCTGTTACGAGTGTCCTGCAGCATGTTACAGAATTCACTGTAGAAGTGTGGATACAGCGGGAGTTCGTAAAAAATGATGTGACGGATTCCCCTGACTTTGTATCTACAATATCATAAATGATTTAAAATTAAGTAACTTTCTATATATTCAAGTTGTCCATACCTAATTGTTGTTAAATGATCTGGAAATAATGATAAAAAAAAAGTAATGCATACATGTAGTATTACTTTTCAGTATGTATAAGTCCTTGTTTGTAATTGTATAATGATAGGACAAACAGTTTAGGGCTAATGTAAGATTTGTAATTTTTCAAAGTATCTTGCTACCCATGACAAATCTGGGACTTCAACCTCTTTGCATCACTTCCGCTTTCATGCAATTTAATCTTACAATATCTTCCGCTTTAATGCAATTCAGTCTTACAATATGCAATGTCATATGTTTGAACACTGCGACCTGAATAAAATTTCTCCTGATACAAGTAATTTGCAAATTCATTGAATTTTGAATGGTGTCGTGGGAATAAAACTTCATGTGTCATGATATCGCTATTATGAGATTGTTGCTGTGTAGTATGCTGTAACCCTTCATCCATGGAATCAAAATATTTTTAAGGAGGGTTTGAACACCAAGATGGCGGCAGCATTTGTAAGCCTCTCGGCCTACAAATCATGTACTTCGCGTTGTATATTTTACTTAGTCATTTTTAACTCGGAATAAAAAGTCCTGATATAGTTTTACCGTTTATTAACATACGAAATTTACATGTTGGTTATAGCAGTATGAGAATGAATCTAATTCTATTCTTATGAATCTTACATACAAAATCATGCGCGCAGTATATATTAGGAGCCTGGGATATTTCACAATCATATGGAAATCGCCATCGAAATTCATGACTAAATTGGAATTCAGACGTATAAACAAAGTTGCCTAAACTTAGAACAAATCCTCGCCATTTCGTCTATTGCACCCAGACCTGTGACAGGCGAACCACTATAGCTTCTATTGCTGTCAAGTGACCTAAGAACACCTCGTATTGACAGAAGTAGGGTTACACACTGGCGGGAATGATAATCATTTCTGTTACATCAATTTAGCACGTGATCGTAAAGTTAACGTTTGAAATTAGAGTTATCTTCTCCTAGACGATTGGAAATATCCCATAAACAAAATAAATGGAAATTAATTAAAAACCAAAATACTCAATTTGCATAATTATTGTGGGGGAGAGGCCATATGGTTACAATACTCCCCCACTTAAGAAAATAACCAAGATTTTTGCGACCTTGATGATCAATCAAATACAATCATTAACCTGGATAACTTCTTGACACTCATCTAAAATCTGGAAAACATATACTGAATTTCGGTGATACTTGGTTATTTTCTAAGCGCATGGCCTTGATACCACAATAATGAACCATTCAACTATTTACCAACGGGATCACTTGGTACATATCAATCAAAAACATAGAATAAAGCGCATGCAATAAAAAGTCATTGTATTTAGTTCCACTGTTCATCAGGAGTGACCCGGTCATTTTTATCATAATAAATGTTCATAACCTGTAAACGAAACACATTTTCAAGGCCAATTGCATCATAGAATCAAATACCATTGTATTACTATACAAATGCATGCATCAAACATCAATGACATTTCATCAATAATTGCAATATTAATATAACATATGACATTATAAGCATTACACATTTACTCTGCTTTTTCACAAAATAACACATCACACGGATTCATTTATTCTTCTTATGGCCATCCTCACAGCATGACATCATTTTCTTTGGTTCTTCCCAAACAATGGTTCGTGTCTGGTCCTTCTTCGTGAACTGAATAACCTCCGAGGAGTAAAACGAATAAATTGGACCTCGATGCCATCGTGAAATTAATTGTTAATCATCGCGCGATCATCATCGGTTTCTTCTTTCGTTTTCGTCTTAGGATCACGGTCTCGTCTTCTTTGTCCGGACCCATTTCGTCTTTTTTCCATCCTCGACCTCCTTTGACGCATCTTGGCATTTGTGACGTTACCAAGATCTTCCCGTAATCCGGATGACGCCATGCACCCAGAAAAACGACGGGGTATTCATATTCTCATACATTCAGCGTCTTATTAGGAAGGTCAACAAGTACAAAATTGTTCATGTCCCTCTTTTCGCAATGACAGATTTCACTCTGCCATTATCAGCGAAAAATGTTCGTATGTTGTAGTGACGGGCTGGTTACACATCCGGCCACACAGGTAACATCGTGCACAGGTTCACCTGACGTCACAGACTCGGGTTTCTTCTTCGGCTTCGTCTTCTTAATTTTACGTGTCTCTAAGAATTGACCTGCACGCTCATTCGTCTCTTTTTCACAGCAGGCGGTTCCAATAATAACAATATGTATTATAAAGTTCAAGAGTAAACTGCATATCTGGAAACTAATTGACAGGTTCATTGTTCAGCACTGCACCGTATATCACCCCCAGCAATAAATCTATCATGATAGTTCACTGTATAGGCCGCATATAAGATTAATTGTTCTTGGTAGTTAAGCGACACCGGGCTTTTCTCTGTACCTCTAATTGACCATAATTTTGAATTTGCAAAAATAATTCAGAAACCTTTGTCAAATCTTATAAATGAAAGTTCCAAACCTTTTTCTTTTTCCACGTCTTAATATTTACTAAAGTTTATTTCACTGAAAATGCAGGCATTTTTTATCAAAATTGAAACGAATTAATAAAACGATATTCAGACAAGCAGCTCTTTTCATTGTTGTAAGACGTCGTCAATACATGTCAAGTCAATAGTCTGCGTGCAAACTAAACAAAAACAAATAACAGCTGATGCTAACAACCCGCATCATGGGACGACCGTCAAAATAAACTCCAACACCGGGAAAAGGGCAACAAAGGTCAATATCGTTATACGCTCTAATCTGAGGTGAGAATTGTAACACGATCACCAGAGTGAAAGTAATTCATAAATCTTGTACACAAAATCATGCAAAAACAAACATGCAAAACTAGGATTACACATTCCTATACTATATACAACGCCTCGACTTGTTTTTCGTGTTTAAAACGTCTTCGACTTCTTAGAAAAAATTGATGTGACATTAAGCGACTATTTCTTCATAATCACCAATTCCTCCCTTTCTTAAAATAAAAAAATCCTACTTTTTTTTAATAGGATCGCCAAACTGACAGTAAATCACAAACATAAGATTATGAATACTTCGATGTTCATCATATAATCCGAAATTAAACGTGCGCTTTACCTCGCACAAAGTACAAATGACAGGGTTGTATATCCAACAAACCCGAACGAACCTTCTTGCGTTCCCAGAAATCCGTCTGGTGTCATTTACCGGCGTCACATCGCCAGAATCCGAGCTATTTCACCGCTCATATAACCTAACGAAATCAACTATATGTGTTGCATCAAAGTATCCTCTTGAATGTAATGTACCATCATCCTGAAAAATCTTAAAAAGACAGATCACGATTTTCAATTTCTTTCAAGTCCTTTCTTTCAATTCCCCTGATTCCACGCCTGTTCTCCGGCGTTATACCAAATAAACGGGATCCGGAAGAAATAACTGGTTCCTTAGCATCAATGACTAAAAATCAAATCTTGATTTGCAATCTATTTCAAAGCATCTTCGCAATTTTCCGGAATTCTACCAAATCCAAAGGTACTATAACTTTTACTCTGAGACGAACCAAAACCCTCAGAACTACCTGAACCGGAATCCTGACTAATTCCCGTCATGTGAGACGTCACTTTGTCGTCACATTAGTCATTTTTACTTGAAAATGCGAAGGAAAAAAACGTAAATAATTTATCTACCTGTCTAGATCAAAATTCAAAAATGATAAAATTACATGGTCAATCAAAATGAGGATACGCACGAGAAAAGTAAATGTGTCCTACCTGAAGTATACATAATTTCAGTGTAATGTCCATCACTTGTCTCCTGTTTAATCCTGGTTTCGCGTACAAGTACATCCTCTGCATTCAAGGCAATAACTCACGTATATCCCCATGATTCGTATCATCCAGGTCACGGCACCAAATAGGATATTGTAAGCCTCTCGGCCTACAAATCATGTACTTCGCGTTGTATATTTTACTTAGTCATTTTTAACTCGGAATAAAAAGTCCTGATATAGTTTTACCGTTTATTAACATACGAAATTTACATGTTGGTTATAGCAGTATGAGAATGAATCTAATTCTATTCTTATGAATCTAACATACAAAATCATGCGCGCAGTATATATTAGGAGCCTGGGATATTTCACAATCATATGGAAATCGCCATCGAAATTCATGACTAAATTGGAATTCAGACGTATAAACAAAGTTGCCTAAACTTAGAACAAATCCTCGCCATTTCGTCTATTGCACCCAGACCTGTGACAGGCGAACCACTATAGCTTCTATTGCTGTCAAGTGACCTAAGAACACCTCGTATTGACAGACGTAGGGTTACACACTGGCGGGAATGATAATCATTTCTGTTACATCAATTTAGCACGTGATCGTAAAGTTAACGTTTGAAATTAGAGTTATCTTCTCCTTGACGATTGGAAATATCCCATAAACAAAATAAATGGAAATTAATTAAAAACCAAAATACTCAATTTGCATAATTATTGTGGGGGAGAGGCCATATGGTTACACATTTTTTGTTTTCTCACTTCCTAGGAAAAGTATAGTCTTTACTTCCTTAAAACATTTGATACGCTGATTGATATTCACATTTGAGTATCCTGATGAAGTTTGAATAATTTCCGGTGTCATTTGAAGAAATTATGGCAATTGTCAAATTTGAGGACTTTGGGAGTTTTATCTATGAGCAAACAACGACGTCATTTCGACGTTATCGGGGAAAATGGCATCAAAAACCTTCGCATTCAAAATGCAATGAAACATTAATACCAAATGTATTGCATTGAAACTTTGCGTGTATAAAATAGAAAGTTCAATCTTCATCACAGTGAATTTGTTGACAAATTAACATTACAGGAAAGTAGATGCCACTTCATTGAAAATGGACGATTTCCGAAAGAAAAATTGGAAAATATAAAGCTTTGTAATATTTTAATCCAAAATTTAATTTTTCTCATTTAATCATGAAATCATCTCTGGACATTGTTGATAATTTTGTTAGTTTTTGACAGAATTCCTAATAATTAATCAACAACTACAGTCAATTGGCTCGAAATTGCAATTTTTTGAGCGACAGTGTCATATTTGATTCCAGTATCCTGCCTTTGTTTAAAACACAATTCACCTCATCTTTTCCATATTTAAGTGCAATACATTTATAAAGAATTTGGATGTTAAATCAAAATTAATTTCCCATAGCTTTACAAGAACTGGAATGACACTTACAATATTATGACATCATCAAGAAATTCACGAAAATGTCGATTAATGCATATTTCAAAGTCTCGTAGAAAATTTTCCTGTGGATAGAATCAAATGTAAGTTTGTATAATCATTGACAGATAAGAAATATATAATTTCAGAAATTTTGAGAAAAATTGAATTTGGCGTCCAAGTGTTCAATACCTCCTTAAATACAGAATACGAGTGCATATGGATATCAGAAAAATAGACAATTTAGCCTCTAAAGAACATGGAGGGCATATTGTTTTTTCCAGCCATTTAAAAATTTTATATGTCAAATACATGTATGAAGTCACACTGCAATTTTTTCTTCATAATCTGGTGTATATGATATAAAACCTGTAAGTTTAAAACCATCACAGCCAATATCTTGAAGTCTGATGGGCAAAGTAGCAAATTATTGAAAGGTGTCAATAGTTACCATGGAAACTTTTACATCTACATGTAGAAATTCCAAGAACCTGTTAATTAATGAAGAAAGAAGTGTTAACAAAGGAGGAAATATGTTTTTAAAATACCTATATAGCTTACAATATAATGCTCAATACCTTTTGAAGAAGTGAAGTCTCTCTGTGTATAACATGAAGTGTGTTTTACCATGGAAAAACAGAGTCCTAGCTCTCGATACTTGTTTGTTGTTTGAATACCTGATGGCATAAAAAATAAAACGAAATATAAAACTTGGTTTATAACAGACAGACACGACGCGTCTATATGTTCCCCGACATTTTTCGGGAAGCATAAAAATGGTTTAAAAGAATCTTAGAAAATTTATTGTTGATCTAAGGATCAATGATACCCCGCCGGGTGTATGTTGCATATAACCTACTGAAACCATGACTATACATATGGTAGTTGTAAAGGGCATAAGACTACACATTCATGTAATTGAGCAATATAACCAATATTTAAAATTGTCCTGCTTCACATGGTGTAAAATCTATAACAATGAATTGATTTTCTGAGATAGTTTTCCTTTAACATGTTTAAATGTCAGGAAACCACAAAACATTGATTCAAGGGACATAACACCTCAAAAAATTGAGCAGCATAGCCTATATAGGTTCTTGACCTAAATTTCTGAGTATAAAATCTAAATTTCAGAAATCAATTTATTCTCTGTCAGGGTTTTCTTTTGGATGTTTTGAAATCACGAAATACTGGTCTTTTTTTCTTAGCTTCAAGGGGCAAACCTCTGCACATTATTGAGCGACATGACCCATATTCGATCTTGACCTGTATTTCTTGGTGTAAAAGCTACATTCAAATGTCCAGGAACCACAATATGTTGAATTTTTCTAAGTTTCAAGGGGCATAACTCTGCAAGCAATTGAGGGACATGACCCATATTCGAAATTGACCTGTATTTCTTGGTGAAAAAGCTATATGCACAAAATTAATTGATTATCTGCAACAGTTTTCCTTTGAATGTCTGGAAACCACAGGTGGGACAGACGCATGCACGAACGCATGCACACATGGACGGACGGACATGTGCATCACTATATACCCCCATCATTTTATGGCGGGGGTATAAAATAAATGGTAAAAAGGAGTCTTACCCCTCTACCCTTGGAATGTAAAATGCCTTTTTGCTTTATAATAAATTATGCTGATTGATGTACATGTATTAATGTATCATACAGATAGGTGCCATATAATTTGATTCATAATTGCCTTATTTATCGCTTCGACAAGAAAGCAAGGCAATATTAATTTCAAGTCAATGTACTCACTCTGAAATATGTACAAAGTCAATTTCCTCTCTGGCAAAGTAATTTCTCAATCTCACAAAATCAAAGTAAGATGGTATGTAGATACAGGTCTGTGACATTACTGGGTCCTTGTGATGGGGTAAAGCCTGAACACATAATACAAGAAACGGTAGGCAAAATTTAATAAGAAACTAGTAAGGCCATACCAAATTAATTAAATGTTCTTTGGATTTCCTGCACCATATTTTTCAAAATTCAAAAAGTAATATTATAAAAATATAATGCTCTCCCGCACCAATAAATTTCTAGCTCAAGAATTTTTTAGGGTCGCTCTGATATCTGCAAATTATAAAGCTTCTAGAAGTCTCAGATTCTGCAAATTTTGGAAGAAAATGATACTTTTTGTGTTTGAAAAATTTCGTCAGGCAAATTTGTTGTCCCATATACATGGCACTGAAAGTCAAGGAGGGGGAACGTTCGAAAATCTTTTCTGTACTGCTATGTGCCAGGCTTCCTATTCACCAGATTCCAATGGGGATTCCTTTGTGAGTACGGAAAACATCAGAAATGTATTATTTCACTCGCTCGCACCTTAAAAGCTGCATACTTAAAAAAAATTTCATTTTCGCCTGCTTGCATCCCTTTTTTTCACAAGAAAATCCAAAGAACATTTGATTGATTCGGTATGGCCTAAAGGGTTAGAATAAATCATAAAAGATACATGTAACACTGTATGTGCTCTTATTTTAGTGCAGTCTCAATATTTGAACGAATACTAAGTCAAGGTCACAAGTGGAAAAGATTGTGCAAGATACTTCCATCATAAAAATTTGACATAGATGTCTGAAACATAGGTAATCACAGATTACGAAGCTCACCTCGTGACAGCAAAATTCAATTAAAACATATTTCTTAGTACATGTATATTGGCTTTTAAAGGCAAAACCACTCAAGCAGAAAAAGTAGGTCAAGGTCATTTTATGAAAGTTTGATCAAAGATACATCCAATATGCAAGTTTGGTACATGTAGCAGTTATACTTTGCTCAATATTGGCTTTATAGAGCAAAATCACTCAAGCGGAAAAAGTAGGTCAAGGTCATTTTATGAAAGATTGATCAAAGATACATCCAATATGCAAGTTTGGTACATGTATCACTTATACTTTGCTCAATCTTGGCTTTTAAAGTCAAAATCACTCAAGCGGAAAAAGTAGGTCGAGGTCATTTTATGAAAGTTTGATCAAAGATACATCTAATATGCAAGTTTGGAACATCTAGCACTTATACTTTGCTCAATATTGGCTTTTAAAGGCAAAATCACTCAAGCGGAAAAAGTAGGTCAAGGTCATTTTATGAAAGATTGATCAAAGATACATCCAATATGCAAGTTTGGTACATGTATCACTTATACTTTGCTAAATATTGGCTTTTAAAGGCAAAATCATTCAAGCGGAAAAAGTAGGTCGAGGTCATTTTATGAAAGTTTGATCAAAGATACATCCAATATGCAAGTTTGGTACATGTAGCAGTTATACTTTGCTCAATATTGGCTTTATAGAGCAAAATCACTCAAGCGGAAAAAGTAGGTCAAGTTCATTTTATGAAAGATTGATCAAAGATACATCCAATATGCAAGTTTGGTACATGTATCACTTATACTTTGCTCAATATTGGCTTTTAAAGGCAAAATCACTCAAGCGGAAAATGTAGGTCGAGGTCATTTTATGAAAGTTTGATCAAAGATACATCTAATATGCAAGTTTGGAACATCTAGCACTTATACTTTGCTCAATATTGGCTTTTAAAGGCAAAATCACTCAAGCGGAAAAAGTAGGTCAAGGTCATTTTATAAAAGTTTGATCAAAGATACATCCAATATGCAAGTTTGGTACATGTAGCACTTATACTTTGCTCAATATTGGCTTTTAAAAGCGAAATCACTCAAGTGGAAAAAGTAGGTCAGATGCTGCATCCGATGCATGGGTCCATCTCGTCATCCAAAGATGAATCACTTGTGCAAGTTTGGTTACTGTAGCATTAGTATTTTGTCAGATACTGAGCTACCCCAAACTTCTTATCCAAATTACTCAAGCGGAAAATGTAGGTCAGATGCTGCATACGATGCATGGGTTCACCTCAGCATCCAAAGATGAATCACTTGTGCCAGTTTGGTAACTGTAGCATTAGCACTTTGTCAGATACTGAGCTACCCCAAACTTCTTAACCAAGTCACTCAAGCGGAAAATGTAGGTCAGATGCTGCATCTGATGCATGGGTTCACCTCAGCATCCAAAGATGAATCACTTGTGCAAGTTTGGTTACTGTAGCATCAGTACTTTGTCAGATACTGAGCTACCCCAAACTTCTTAACCAAGTCACTCAAGCGGAAAATGTAGGTCAGATGCTGCATACGATGCATGGGATCACCTCAGCATCCAAAGATGAATCACTTGTGCCAGTTTGGTAACTGTAGCATTAGCACTTTGTCAGATACTGAGCTACCCCAAACTTCTTAACCAAGTCACTCAAGCGGAAAATGTAGGTCAGATGCTGCATCTGATGCATGGGTTCACCTCAGCATCCAAAGATGAATCACTTGTGCAAGTTTGGTTACTGTAGCATCAGTACTTTGTCAGATACTGAGCTACCCCAAACTTCTTAACCAAGTCACTCAAGCGGAAAATGTAGGTCAGATGCTGCATACGATGCATGGGTTCACCTCAGCATCCAAAGATGAATCACTTGTGCCAGTTTGGTAACTGTAGCATTAGCACTTTGTCAGATACTGAGCTACCCCAAACTTCTTAACCAAGTCACTCAAGCGGAAAATGTAGGTCAGATGCTGCATCCGATGCATGGGTTCACCTCAGCATCCAAAGATGAATCACTTGTGCAAGTTTGGTTACTGTAGCATTAGTACTTTGTCAGATACTGAGCTACCCCAAACTTCTTAACCGGACGCGGACGCGTGGGGTTATAGCATAAGCTCACTCAACTTCGTCGAGGTGAGCTAAAAATCAAAGTATACATATGGCATAAAAAGTCTATTAGAAGTATTTCTTTTTAAAGTGGGTAATAGTACAATGTCAAGGTCAGTGTCACTAGGTCAAAATCATAGTATAACACAAAAGGATAATCAAAGCCAACATCCAAGTGAAGAATTATAAAGTCATCTACTTCATTACTACGATATTGCTTAAACCAGAAAATTAAAAGACAAACGATGGACAGACATTTTCAATCTACATGTATATACTACTATTGCCTCATAGTCTAGACAAATATACCAGACATAAAATGACTAATTTTGTGATGTCACTCAGAACACAACATGTCAACATACATTTGATAGAAGTTTGTTTAAAATACAAACCTTTTTTATAAAGAAGTCAAATCGACTGTCAGCCATATTTGTTACTGATAAGCAATCCACCCTATGAAAGACCTGGAATTATACATGAAGTGACACATGAAAATTAATTACACCTGCATGTTCACACATGTATGTGTAAAATGATTTCAATATTGAGGGTATTCAAACTGTTAAAGAACAGGCATGTTTACTGTCCCATGTTTGACTATTAATATGTGAAATCTTCACAAAAACTTTTTGAAACCACTAGCCCGAAAAGAATTTCTATCAGTTTTTTGTATAGTTTGTACAGTGAAATATCACTAGCCCGACAAAATTTCAACTAGCCACGGTGTTTGGCTAGTGAGTTTTCATAAAGACTGTATGACCTTGGCCTTGCAGTTGACCAATTTGGGTCAAGTCTCATTGCTTGGCAATCCCTGAAAGTTTAATAATGGAAGTATGATGCATATCACTCAAGTTATAGACATGTATGTAAATTCATGACTACCAGACACACAAACAGACAGAATAATCCCTATTCATGTACATGTACATGTACATGTATGTTGCCCTTGCACTGCAAATGAGTTGGTTGATGCCACATCAGATAAATAAACCAAAGATCATTCATCTTTAAAAAAAAAATGTGTACAGTGAACTTGAACATACATGTACATGTATGCTGGCACATGAGAAATGTTGTAATGTAAACATCTTGAAGAACAGACAGTCATGAGGAAGCTTTAATTAGTTACTATATAATTACCTGAGGTAATTGTGTGACTATTTGTGATATTGTCCCAGCTGTCTCCTTTTTATGCACCATTATCTTTCCAGCATAGTCTTATAGTCATTAAGGCTTCACAGAATTGTGTTCAAGAGAGATGCAAAATCATTAAAAGCCTCTGAATAGAATGGTGTGAATCAAACTTATGACGAAAGTGATATTGTTCAAAGATATTAAGCTAACTTGCAGAACTAGTGAGGTTTGAATCAGAAACCTTTATACAACTTCCCTAAACCCAGTTGTCTACTGTAGACCATGTAAACCAGCAAACCTAAATTGAGGAACTTCTAATAAATGAGGAATTTCCTACCTACAGCTTTGTTATATACATTTAATTAAAGGTAATCAAACAATTAATGGTTGTCATATGAAAATATATGTTAATCTTCAAGGATAGACCATTACATACAGTTCATTTTCACAAAACCCTAAAATACCAAGAAACTGATAAAGAAGTTAATTTCTTAAATCAAAGGGAAACAATCCCAACAGATCTTGACATAAATACTACAGGTCAAGAAAGTATGTGAAATATTGCAACATAGAAGGATTCTGAAAATATGTACAAATGAGTAATCAATTACATGTAAAACATTAAGTGACTTCGGAACCATTGTATAGGTGAGGGACTTAAAGAAAAATAAAGCCTGTGTTTGTGAAACATGAATGCCCCGTTGGCATCTTTGTAAGTATATCACCATTTTCTGTAAAGTAGGTAAAAGGTCAAGGTCAAGGTCACGAGGTCAAAATTTTTGGTATCAATGGAAAGGTCTTGTCACAAGGAATACACTTATGAAATCTCTATCACCTTCCATTCAAAAGTTATGCGGACAGACAGACAGAAAGTTTTTCGGACAGACAAACAGACAGACAGGCCAAAAACTATATGCCCCCGAACCTTTGATTACGGGGGCATAAAAAAATTGTACCAGACAACACCAGTCTTGTGCATTGTTTTACATAAAGGATACTATTGCAATGCTTGTTGAACAAACTATTAAGTTCTGGTGAAGCCAAGGAACTGAAGATCAAAGTCTGTCTGTAGAACTTGGACCTAACAATACAAAATTTACAATGTATTACATGTATCTATATGTTCAAATACTCGAAAGAACACAAGTACCTGTATATTGACATTTTCATATTGATTGAACATAAATCTAAATCTTGCATTTGTATACAAAAGTACATTTCTTAATTACATGTATTTCTAACTTTGTCTTGCAGACACTAATCACAATTACAATACACAGTTCTTAAATTGATTACATTTGCATTTCTCCTCATGACATAATACCATGTGGCAGAATGTTTATTCAAACAGGTTTTCTAAACAGATAAATCATAACAAGACAATCAATGTTTAGGCCTTAAAAATGATGCATTATATAATTTCTATGTGATACACACCATCAGTCCTATTTCACTCACACTTATACAATTTAACTTTCTTTTAAAATTCTAATCCTGTATAATCAAGTTTCAAAGAGAAATTTTCACATTTTACTCAGAAAATAATACCTCATCTTCTTGTACTTATTCTAACACAAATACTTTAGAAGAAGGTAAAAAGACTTCAAACTGACAAAAATGCACTATTAATTTATCATATGGAATAAATGCTTTGCTTTCCATCAGAATTCATAACAAATTACACATTTCATGTAATCTTGAATTATACTTTTATGACAACATAACCTAATTCAAAAACATAAATCTAGCAATCTGATATAACGTACAGTATATGTTTGTTTAACTCTCAGAGTCTTAATCCTAATTACATACCATCCGTTAAGTGTCCACATTCTAACACGTGAGAAGTCAACATCGTGAGCTTCCTGTGGCTGGAGATGGAGGTGACTTAATAGTTGCTGAAAACATAAAGCTTATGTTTGTGAAACACAAATGCCCTCGGTGGCATCTTTGTTAGCATAATCACCATTTTCTGTTAAGTATGTGAAAGGTCAAGGTCAGGGTCACTGGGTTAAAAAAAATGTTGCTTTCAATGGAAAAATGTTGCGAAAAGAAATACACATGTAAAATATCAAAGCCCTATCATTTAATACCATTCAAAAGTTATACCCCATGTTAAAGTTTTTAAAGAATAGGTCAAGCACGATGTCAAAAATTTTGGTATCAATGGAAAGGTCTTGTAACAAGGAATACACATGTGAAATATGAAAGCCCTATCACTTACCATTCAAAAGTTATGCCCAATGCTAAAGTTTTTGAAAAGTAGGTCAAAGGTCAAGGTCAAGGCAACATGGTCAGAAATTTTGGTATCAATGGAAAGGTCTTGTCACATGGAATACTCATGTTAAATATGAAAGACCTATCACTTACCATTAAAAAGTTATGCCCATGTTAAAGTATTTCGGACAAACAGATAAACAAATGGACAGGCCAAAAACTATATCCCCCGAATCTTTGATTCCGGGGGCATAAAAATGAAAATCGTATCTGTAAGTACCTGTGCACATCTAATGATTTGATCCAAACAGAATAGTCGGAATTGATAAATAGGGATCACATATATGTCATCTTTCATAAATCAATTGAATACAATTCTCTTTCTCCAAGTTCTATTCCATCATTAGCTAATTTACTGATATTTGTATTCTCTCTTTTACTGATTTGATGATAAGACTTATTACACTACTCTGAATTATAAAATACTTTAGCAAGTTTTCAAGAATTAAATTTTTGAATTTGTATGCTTATATACATGTATGTATAACCTTTGGAACAGGTTTCAGCCAGTATCTTGATCTATAAATTGAAATGTCACAAAATTCAGGAATCTAAAACAGGCTATGTTTACCGTTATGTGGTCCCAGTTCTGCATGAGGAAGACATCTGTTTGGTCAAATATCAACATCTCTATAGAATTAAGGAAATCATAGTCCCTCTCTTTATCACTGTAACAAAATTATGCAAAGTTTAAGGTTAGAAGATTTCTACATTTCCGTTACAAATAAATAAAACAAAACACTGATCCTGTTAGAATTATTCTTTTGTACATATTTTACATTATAAACTTAGACCAAGGTCATAAGGTCAAAATTTCTTAATAACAAAATGATCTTCAGATTTTTTCCCCCAAAAAAACTTTAAATATTAAGAGAAAGAATAAGGATTCCAAAAATGAAAAGAAAGGTTTTGTCACAAGGGATGCCAGATACTGTTCAATTACATATACATATACCTACCCTTCTGCCCCTATAATTGTCCTCAAGCCTAGAGGGGAAGCAAGTATGATATCAGAGGAGTAAAATTTGGTATACAGCTTTAAAGTTTTCTTTGCTACACCGAGCCCTATCCTAAAGTGATCATCGATATTTCCAACAAAAGTTTTTTCATAGTCCTCTGAAAGTGAAAATGACATCAAGCAGCTTTAAAAAAAAAACTTCAATGTGCATGTGCATGAATATTGTCAATTTTACCCATTTCAAAATTCTAACCATAACTCTATAATAAATACAGTAGTCATGTTTCCAACAAAATATCCCCTTAATTAAGCAACATGGTACCAAAGATGGGTAATATAAGAAACTAAATATTATTCATCAAGCATTGCATTTACATATATATATATATTTCTATATTGAAAACATAGGTAATCACAGATTACGAAGCTCATCTCGTGACAGCAAAATTCAATTCAAACATATTTCTTAGTACATGTATATTGGCTTTTAAAGGCAAAACCACTCAAGCATAAAAAGTAGGTCAAGGTCATTTTATGAAAGTTTGATCAAAGATACATCCAATATGCAAGTTTGGTACATGTAGCAGTTATACTTTGCTCAATATTGGCTTTATAGAGCAAAATCACCCAAGCGGAAAAAGTAGGTCAAGGTCATTTTGTGAAAGATTGATCAAAGATACATCCAATATGCAAGTTTGGTACATGTACCACTTATACTTTGCTCAATATTGGCTTTTAAAGGCAAAATCACTCAAGCAGAAAAAGTAGGTCGAGGTCATTTTATGAAAGCTTGATCAAAGATACATCTAATATGCAAGTTTGGAACATCTAGCACTTATACTTTGCTCAATATTGGCTTTTAAAGGCAAAATCACTCAAGCGGAAAAAGTAGGTCAAGGTCATTTTATGAAAGTTTGTTCAAAGATACATCCAATATGCAAGTTTGGTACATGTAGCACTTATACTTTGCTCAATATTGGCTTTTAAAAGCGAAATCACTCAAGTGGAAAAAGTAGGTCAGATGCTGCATCCGATGCATGGGTCCATCTCGGCATCCAAAGATGAATCACTTAAGCAAGTTTGGTTACTGTAGCATTAGTACTTTGTCAGATAATAAGCTACCCCAAACTTCTTATCCAAATCACTCAAGCGGAAAATGTAGGTCAGATGCTGCATCCGATGCATGGGTTCACCTCAGCATCCAAAGATGAATCACTTGTGCCAGTTTGGTTACTGTAGCATCAGTACTTTGTCAGATACTGAGCTACCCCAAACTTCTTAACCAAGTCACTCAAGCAGAAAATGTAGGTCAGATGCTGCATCCGATGCATGGGTTCATCTCAGCATCCAAAGATGAATCACTTGTGCAAGTTTGGTTACTGTAGCATCAGTACTTTGTCAGATACTGAGCTACCCCAAATTTCTTAACCAAGTCAATCAAGCGGAAAATGTAGGTCAGATGCTGCATCCGATGCATGGGTTCACCTCAGCATCCAAAGATGAATCACTTGTGCAAGTTTGGTTACTGAAGCATCAGTGCTTTGTCAGATACTGAGCTACCCCAAACTTCTTAACCAAGTCAATCAAGCGGAAAATGTAGGTCAGATGCTGCATACGATGCATGGGTTCACCTCAGCATCCAAAGATGAATCACTTGTGCAAGTTTGGTTACTGTAGCATTAGTACTTTGTCAGATACTGAGCTACCCCAAACTTCTTAACCAAGTCACTCAAGCGGAAAATGTAGGTCAGATGCTGCATCCGATGCATGGGTTCACCTCAGCATCCAAAGATGAATCACTTGTGCAAGTTTGGTTACTGTAGCATTAGTACTTTGTCAGATATTGAGCTACCCAAAACTTCTTAACCAAGTCACTCAAGCGGAAAATGTAGGTCAGATGCTGCATCCGATGCATGGGTTCACCTCAGCATCCAAAGATGAATCACTTGTGCAAGTTTGGTTACTGTAGCATTAGTACTTTGTCAGATACTGAGCTACCCCAAACTTCTTAACCGGACGCGGACGCGGACACGGACGCGGACGCGGATGCGTGGGGTTATAGCATAAGCTCACTCAACTTCGTCGAGGTGAGCTAAAAATAACAAACGCCGAATTAAAATTCATTGGTATCATCAGGAGAAAAACTTGAGTGTTGAGTTTTAATTCGGCATTTGTTATTTTTTCAATATATTGAAACTTGTGGAGAGACTTATTGACTGTTTATTGATATAAATTTTTATATATTTTAAGTTTTCAGAATCTTACACACCAGTCCTTTCAATGAAATAGTTGATTAAGAAATTATGAATGTTTTATTGGTCTTACCTGGTTTGAAGCCCTTCTTCTCTGTTGGGTTTTCTTCCCCAAATTCAGTTTGAAACCTCTTCTTATTGCTTATCAAACTCTGAAACAGACAAGACAAAACTAGTATGACCAACGGTGAAAACATTGTGTACTTGTGAATAAGTATACATGTAATTACTACTGTACGGTAAAATAATTCATTACTTCATTACTATTATTTTACATGTAGATTCAGTTTCGAGTAGGAAAGAAATTATCAGACATAAAACATACGATACATTGATTCCTAGTCTAAAACTTCTTGGAAGAAAACACAAATATTTTCTTTCTTTTAGAGATACACATTGCATGTATCATTATCTAAGACTGGCAATTTTTCTTGAAGAAAAAGTTTAAATATGAAATTACAAATACTGACATGTACATTTGTATTTTAAAATCGCTTACCTGGTCAGAGGACATCAACAAGCTTGTCATTATATTGACAACTCTCAATGCCGAGTCTCTGAATGGCAGGACAATAAGTACTTTAGGCCTGGTCAATCCTTGGTCTCTATAATCTCTAGAGTAGACAAACATCCTATTATGTTTTGGACAATGACAGATTTATCAGTTCGAAGCAAAATTGTATCAAATCAGAACATATTCTTTATAATACTTGTCAGAAGACAACATTAGCTCAGGTCAAAGTTTTTTTAAAAGGAGGTTAAAGTCAAAAGTCAAAGGTAAAGGTCCCAAATGAAAGGTCTGATCATGAGAAATCTACATGTGAAATACTTTTGTATAAAGCCATACCCCTTATAATTCATGAGATATAGCTCAGGTTAAAGTTTTTTAATGTTGGTCAAACTCCAAGGTAACTAAGTCAAAGGTCAAGGTCACAAATAACAGGTCTGGTCAAGAGCAATCTATATGTAGCGCTATCCTTTATAGTTCATGAGACATAGCCCAGACTATAGTTTTGTCCACGCAACAGACATTGAGGCCAACAACAACATTGCCGACACACAGGCTTTGTCATTAGCTACCCCCACATTCGTCATGGCTTGCTAAAAATTGCTTCATCTAAAGTAATGAGTCCAAAATTTCTTAGAATTCTGCAATTTCATATTTTTGTAGGGGCATAAGCCAATTATCAGTCTTAAAACCAGTTGGTTTCCAGAAAACAGAACATCAAATAAGAACTTTTTTCTCATATACATGTAAGTTTAGGTTAGGGTTAGGTGTAAGGCTAACCCTTATCCTATCCTTGTGAATGTAAAGGGAAGCCCCTAAATTGGCCCTGTTTCTTAACATTTGAATAAATTGAATATTTTTTGTGATTTGAAACTTTGTAAAGTTCTTTATTAAACTATGTGTTGAGATTTTGTAAATAATGCATTTATTACTAGCTTTAAGCCCTTTGAAAACCCCAAAATCAGCAATTTTCCGTGAAATTGCTGCAAAACCTACATGTTTCTTTAAATTGGCCTTGGCCACATGCATCAAGAAACATGAAAAATTTACAAATGTTAGATAATCATTATATCTTCTTGTCATAAAAGTTTTTTGTTTCTCGACACATGTGGCCACATCGAAATTCTCCACTAAAGACACATTTTCGAGCATTTTTTACCATATTTTCTCAATAATGCAAAAATGATGTCACATGATGACATCACAAGACTTTTAATAATACTTTCCGTTGGTGATATGTTCCTTTTATTGAAAGGGGGATAAATTCATTATATTTTATGTAATATATCAAGTATTTCTCATTAAGTTTAACTTCAAGGAAAAATACAGGGCCGTTTTAGGAGCTTCATGGCCCTACCCCTTTGTCAAATACTCTACATGAGCAATGCATTATAAGTTCAACGTAATTTTTTTTTTTTTTTTGGTGTGTGTTTTCAAATTTCCTTAGTGCTTTGTGACTAAGATATAAAAACCTAGAGTTGGTGAGGCAAATGCCAGAGATGGGGATCCTGAATGATTTGCACCCGAGAGTCTAGATAGAAAATTTCAAAATCTTCAATATACATGTATATCCTAATTGCTCTATGCAGAGAGCAGAAATTTGAAATAGTAATAATACATGTATAAACATACTCTGTGTCTGCCCCCAGATCCTTTGATTTTAACTTTGTATTGTGGGTAATAACTCGGCTTCTTGTCCTGAAATGAGTATCCAAGTTAAACATGGTAGTCAAATACATAAAAAAAAATTGATGGAAATTTGAATCAAAAACTAACTTGAAATAAGGAAACCTTTGATGAACTCTTCAACTAAATTTATACTTGTTCTTGTACAATAGTTACATGTATGATTGGAAACTAGGTAAGCAGTTTTTTAAGTGGCAAAATTTTCTTGACATCCTTAATTTTCCTAAAATTCCATAATTAAAATCTTTAACATTTCCAGATAATCGTAATTGCTAATTAGTGACATTATCATAGATAAAGGCTAATACAATTATCTTAATATCAATACATTTCTTGAATTAATTGAGTGATACAATGCAATTCATTTTCAATATTTGACACACATGATCATGTTCTTTTCAAATTCATCAACAATTACACTTACTTTAATACATGATTTAAAGCATGTAAACAATATACAAGTCGGATCTCTTCGCCATTTCCTATAGTGCGTTCTGGGTAATACAGATCCTATAAAAGTTCAAGAAAACACTGATGATTCATAGATAAATTACAAATATAAAACTATGAGAGAATCCATACAAATATTATTTTACTACTGATGCCTTATATCAAACCAAACAGGAAATAACATCTAAAGGCCTGGTCACACTGTGCTTCATGGCTGTATCACAGCCAAAACGCATCAAAAAGGGTCTGTTGTTGTTCGCGTTGAGGCCAAGCTTAAGACGAGTTACAGTCAAGTTATAGACGTGGTAAGATGCATGGAAAAGTTTGAATGCCGTTGGATGCAGAAACAATTTTTGAGCTTCCATTCCGCAAACAACAAACGGCAGCACACATGGTAATGACATGCAACGTACTTGAAAGTTGAAACATATTCGATGATCCATGTTCTGGCAGTGATTAAAACCTAGGGAAGACACAGTATGACACAAAAGTTTAGTAGTCTCTGACGGACACAGCACAGTCATTGGACGGGTGTTCTGCATTGGTATCAGGGGTAATATTGTTTGTTTAGCGTCTTATCACAAAAGAGCTTTTTGCCTTAGACGTGGTTGAATGTGGTTAGCGGTGCTTTAGCAGTGTTTCAGTGGTGGAACAGCCACCGACGGTTATACCCAAATACAAAGCACAACCAGGGCTTACCACCACGTCCAGTAGATTTTTTAACGTGATCTAGACGTGGGGTGCAGTGTGACCGGGCCTAAAGATGATATGACCAGATTTCAAAGCTGCATTATTTTTTCATGAAATAAAAACCTACGTAGGTCAAAATGTCTGTCATACAGTCAAAGTCACAAGGCAAGTGTCTGATCTCAAAGAATTTACATGTAAAATATCAAAGTTATATCCCTTAAAGTTCAATGTAGTGTACATGTAATTCAAAATCATACACATCAGGTTATGGCCAATGCCTGAAATCAGTTATTCATGTCATGTTTTATATCTCCTTTAAGAGTATTTATGTGATATTTTGTGTAGCACCAATACAATTTAATCTGATTCAAAATTATGCTTTCAATACCAACGAAGGTCAATCCTGCAATAAACTATACTTTCGAAGTTCTATCTCTATAACATGTTTCAATATTTAAGTCTTACCTAAAAGTCAAGGCCAATGCTTGATATCAATAAAACAATCTTGTACACTCCATGACAATTTTTAAATGAATTATGTTGTATGGTATTAGTATGTTCAGATAGATGGACAACATACATGTAATTTCATAAGCCAGATTTACTTCATAATCTGGCCAATAATAGTTATCAATTGTGGCACCATATGGTATACTGCCAACGTGCCAGTAATTTGCACAAATCAATGGACTTCAAAATTTTCCCCAAACAAAAAAAAAATCCCTGCTGCATTCTCATTAAGACAGAGACATTTCTATTGCAAATATTTCCCCCACACCAAATATCTTAATGTTATGATCATGAATCAGCGAAAATAACATGTTTACTGTGCATGTATTTATGTTTGATAAGTACACATTAAAACTTGTTCATTTTGGAGTACTTTCATGATTATTTTTGAATTCTTAGAAAGTCTGATATTCAAATTCTGATTTTAAAAAGATACATGAAACAAGAATTTCATACCTGATATTTGTTCAAAACATGAAAAATGTGGTGCTGGAAGTTAGTCAAGCCACCTGCTTAAAAATTAAAAAAAATATCATCATCATTCTTATACATGTACATGTACATGTAATTCATTATCTTGAGAGGAGTCTAACATTTTTTTCCAAATAAGAAAGATCACCTTATAAAAATATATCTATGTCACCTTATAAGAGTTGACATGATACTTGAAGAATATTGTAAATAAATATTTCAAAAAGAAATATTTCTTCAACCTTTAGTTTTCTTTCCATCGATTCCACAAAATTCCCGGTTAGTTTTTTCAACTGAATCACACAGTTTATGCTTCACCTTCAAGAAAACAATAAAACCTCATATATATACATGTATCTGCAACTGAACGCATATTCATACAAAAAATTCATTACAATGGTATGTATACCTGAAAATGAGATTCTAGCAGTTGCTTTTATCACATTTTGGACATAGTTTATAATTTGAATGGTTAACAATAGAGATGACTCAAGGTTAGTGATAGAGATACAGTGTAATAGATATTACATGTATCAGCTAATGTACTTGTTTATTTTTAAACAATTTCAAGATTAACTTTTGAGAGAAACAAATACTTATTTAAGATTAAACATCAAGTGAATCTTTTTGTACATATAATAACTGATTTTTGCAATTAAAATTGTCTACTACAGACCCTTACATGATAAGGTTAGCTCAGATCACTTGTGTCTCTTTGCATGGTATTTTATCCACTCAAAACAACGAAATGACGTCATGGCGCAGCAGTGCATGCCACAGTTTAGAGTGTTATGACGTCATTTTCTTTTAAAACGTCACACAAGAAGGCAAAAGTGATTTGAGTGAACCTTTTCACAATAGGGTCTATAGAATTAATCACAGCAATTTATATGTAAACCATGACTGATGATGTTTGAACACAGTTTTTGCCAATAACATCCGGTAAACATTATACAAATATGGACTGGGTATGACTTCAATATGCAAAAATATTGCACGGCTATGACATATATATTGACCAAGGCCGAGGTCAATATACTGTGTCGTAGCTGTGCAATATTTTTGCCATACCCAGTCCATCTTTGTTATATTATATAATCACAACTCTTCTGTTAAAATCCACCAAATCTTACTAAAGGTCTTTTTTACTATCCAAACTCTTATCACTTGAAATATTTTCCCACAAGATCTACCTATGTTTTTCTATGCAATGCAAAAAAAAAGACAATCATGGAACCATCATCACATGGCATTTTTGGAGACTTCATATATTACAAAAGAAAACATGCATTAAATTCTTCTTGTAACATTGCTTCCCATTTGGCGCCGTATTTGACGTCATTGATCAAATGACGTCAAGTACACATCAAAATCTACCTGTTGCACGGATTTGGTTCATCAAACATCTTTATTTCTCATGATTTATTGGAATCATTGCCCAATCGTGAGTAATTCATACATTTTTTCCCAATTCTATATGTAGAATTGAAAGTGAGGCACACAACTGTGCAATATTGTAAAATACGGAACGCTAACTAGCAATCTGATTGGTTGATACAAATCACTTATATAATATATAGGAATATTTTGGGGAGATTACTGATTTAATACTGTATTACATAAGAAGGTGCTCATCATGTTCATTTATGTTCATCAAGTAAATCTGAGTTTAGTACCAATGCAGTAAAGTGAAAAAAAGTACATGTCTTACATGCATTGCTTTGAGGTCTTTTTCTTCTGTCACATTCTTGTTATCAGTTGCCATGGGTGAAACCAGCATACATTTCCCAATATGAGGAATCTATTGAACAGAACATTACATAAAGAAGTTTTTGGAAAGTTGACATACAAGTACAGAGGACTCCTGTTAATCTGATAGTCAATTTGCACCTATCAAATACAATTTTAACATGATGCAAAACTTCTTCTATATTCAATAGGGCTGTCAAA
Source organism: Pinctada imbricata (assembly GCA_033119305.1). Lineage (NCBI taxonomy): Eukaryota > Metazoa > Mollusca > Bivalvia > Pterioida > Pteriidae > Pinctada > Pinctada imbricata. Next base: position 31,162,844 of record VSWD01000009.1, read on the forward strand.
TCGGACGTTCTTCATTAACCGGTCAATCGGCACCTTTTCTGATCGAGTACCCGGTTACTTGTATCAATTTCATATGTGTTACATCACATAATTCATTTTAATTCAAAGGTGTAAGGTGTCTCGAATTCAATTCTGGGCTTTGGTTTCAGGAAATTGTTATATCCGCCTCCAAGTTGCTTTATGACTGAAATAACATTCAAGCAAGGATGTATAGTTTAATCATTAATAATACTTTCCTGGTTCAAGCGATGTAAAATTCTCAATCATCCAGCCACTTTAATTCAAACTAACAAACAGAAATCTTATCGTGAAAATGAAATTTAATTCAGAAAGTGTAATTCATTCGTGATATGAATCATAATTCAAACAAGCAATAATAAATTTAAAGTTAATCACAATTTTTTAGACGTATTGGAAACTTGTCGTTATTGTCAAAACGTTTACACACAAAGGAACAGTTTATAAACATTCTCATTCAGAGAGTTTATTTTTGTCTAGAAAAATAATAACTGTTTACACAACCCATGCCTCGTGTAGTACAAATAACAGTGGACAAGGGTAATCAAAATTGAACATCTATTCAGTAGCACAAACAATCTATTATAATATGACCTGTGGAGGTTCAAGATATACCTTCATATTGATTGTCAAAACATTCAAAGAGGGAAGTGTTCTGTCGCACAACAAACAAACACAAAAATAAAGCGGGATGGCATTTTCATAAAAGTTTCATTTTATTTATACCATTTTTAACAAGTGCTCGATTACACAGTTTACTAACCGATACTCGGTTCGTTTGACGGTAAACTGGTTAACTGGGTACTCATTGACAACCCTAATATTCAATTTTAGTTATGGATCCTTCTGACATAAAGCTACATGAATAAACATAAATGACATTAAGTTGGTTTTGTTTGGTTTCCTTTTTTTATGGCAAAAATTAATCCCCAAGAAGTGGACAAAATTTTGTCTTACTCAAGTCATCCTAATTGAGTTTGTTTATCAGAATATACATGTCATCATTTTGCATGGTCCATGGCATTTATCTTAACTTCTGTAACGAGTCAATAAAACTTCAAAATTCATCAGAACTAGTACCAGTCTTCACCAAACTCACTAGCCTAACACATGAGGCTCAATATACAATTATCTACTTGTGACTATACAGACCTGGTCAGGTATTGGTTGACCTAGGCCAAAGACAGAGGTTAATCATTGCCTGAACAGGTCTGTATAGTAACGAGTAGACTGAAATCAAAAATCAATAACTGCTTTATTAAATTATCAGGATTTTGTTTCACATTTGCATTGTAATGTTATGCAAAGTCAAAGTCTAACACTACAAAAATCAATGCACGTGCTGATTATTATTACGTCACTGAATCCCGAATAGACCGCTTTCGAGCGTTAGCGGTTAACTCACTCTGAGGTACACTCTATCAAATGGCATATCCACGAGTCAGAAATAAGCAAAATCGGCCATAATTCCTGATCATTTAATAAAATATTTTGCAGGGCTAGCAGAAATTTTCTAACGAACTATACAATGGGCAAGTAGAATTTGCCCATGGCTAGTGGATAAAAAAAAAAGTTCTGTGAAGACTGCTTTATAACAAACTTTACACCTGTTTTGATTAAGGAGGGTTTTCAAGTACAAGGCTGATATCAAACCAAGTAGAATTGAAATCATATCTGCTTGTAGTGCTATAAAAAGCTTCTAAAGAAATGCACCTACATGTACCTTTAGTTTTGATCTTTTCCATGTTTCCTTTTGATTGAGACTCTCTGCAAAATCTTCCTCCAGATCTTTGTCAAAATGTATACTAAAGGGATCTGGAAAGAAGACAGAACACATAAGCAATTTTGTCATCTACCTATTTACCATATACCTAATCTATCAATTTTGCCTGCACATCTACCTTTTCAGTCAAATGAATGGACTTTATTTTAAAGCAATATTAGCTTTATCTTTCATTGTCATTTTGCCCAGAAACTTCTGCAAAGTTCCAATAGATAAATCATATTAATGGTTATACGAGGGTTGTTCGAAAAGTTTGTAGACAACCGCAATATTTCAGAAATGTGTGACAGCAACCTTACAATTTTCTTACAATACATTGATGAGGTTTATTATAATCAATTCATACAATATCATGGTGATTGAAATATTATGTTATTTAAATCATTGTCTCAAATCATGTGTTGTGACGTATAGCGGCGCAGTACGAAAATTGAGATATCGAAATCGTGTGCACATAATTCCTTTATTATTTCTAACTGCGGACGCCTAGAAAGTCGATGAGTATAATTATCATTTCATAGAATTTGAATGTTATCATACTGAAATTTGAACTGTTTATGATACATCGGTATTTAGATATCACTGTTACAAGAAGCACCATCAAGAAGTATGCTTGGAAATAATGACGTCTTCCTGCAATTTTTACACAAAATGAAATCATAGATCTTATAATCAAGCAGATACAAGCTCCACAAAAGACATTATACTTTTATAGATGATACATATGGAACGCAAGAAAATGTTTCAACGCATGTCAATATGCCTATAATTTGCAACGAACGTGATAATTTGATGAAAATCATTTAAAAAGAATGATTTGGACGACATGAGAAAACAAAACTGATGATCCATAGTTTCTAAAATGAATTCTTTATGCACCTATTGTGAACAGATTTAATATAGAACCAGGGAATTATTTTATCACGATTGCCTATTTTAATCTGTATGATTTATTTTTGAACAGATTGACATACATTAAACGACTTATGCCTCAATAAGATTTCAAATTTAGAGACAGAAGAAAAGGATAACCAGACTTGTCAGAATGACAACATAGCTCGCCGGTGGCAACCATATGTAAATTGCAACAACAACAATAAATAACTCCTCTGATTAACAAGTTAAAGTTTTTGAAAAGAAGGTAAAATTTCAAGGTCAAGGTCACTAGGTCAAAATTTATGGTACAGCATGAAAGGTCTTATTACAAGGAATGCACATGTGAAATATCACTTACCATTCAAAAAATATGGCCCAAGTTAAAGTTTTTGAAAAGTAGGTAAAATTTCAAGGTCAAGGTCACTAGGTCAAAATTTATGGTACGGCATGAAAGGTCTTATCACAAGGAATGCACATGTGAAATATCAAAGCCCTATCACTTACCAATCAAAAAATATGGCCAAGGTTAAAGTTTTTCAAAAGTAGGTCAATCATCTCCAAGGTCAAGGTCACAAGGTCAAAAATTTTGGTATCCATGGAAAGGTCTTGTCACAAGGAATACACATGTGAAATATCAAAGCCCTATCACTTACCATTCAAAAAATATGGCCAAGGTTAAAGTTTTTCAAAAGTAGGTCAATCTCCAAGGTCAAGGTCACAAGGTCAAAAATTTTGGTATCCATGGAAAGGTCTTGTCACAAGGAATACACATGTGAAATATCAAAGCCCTATCACTTACCATTCAAAAAATATGGCCAAGGTTAAAGTTTTTCAAAAGTAGGTCAATCTCCAAGGTCAAGGTCACAAGGTCAAAAATTTTGGTATCCATGGAAAGGTCTTGTTACAAGGAATACACATGTGAAATATCAAAGCCCTATCACTTACCATTCAAAAAATATGGCCAAGGTTAAAGTTTTTCAAAAGTAGGTCAATCTCCAAAGTCAAGGTCACAAGGTCAAAAATTTTGGTATCCATGGAAAGGTCTTGTCACAAGGAATGCACATGTGAAATATGAAAGCCCAATCTGTATTGGTTTAAAAGTTATAAGCAAGGTTAAAGTTTTTGTGCACGCGCACGCCAACGCCAACGCAGACGCCGACACCGGGGGTATGACATTAGCTCTCCGGACATTCGTCCCGGCGAGCTAAAAATGATAAGTACTCCATAATTTACGTGGCATCGTTTTGGACATAATTTACTGTGCCGCTTTCCGAAGTCACTTCTAAAGAAAAACACCGTATTTCTTTCCTAATCGACCGATTGCTTTAAATTTGGCATAATAAGAATATGAAATCTTAAGGAATAAATTAGTACATGAACATAATGTTTGACAATAACGAAAAAAGTTATATTCAACTTGTCTAATTTATTGTTGAATTTATCGAACAGCCCTCGTACAACAAATTTTACTATATAAATCCCCAATTAAACTGCGATCAACAACATGTTTTCACACCACAATTTAGGGTCACTTGCATACAGTGTGGATTATTTCATTACTTTTACGGGGAAGAAATATTTCATGTAGAGAGAAATATAGAGTTACATGATTTTTTCCTACAAAACTTATTTATCATCATTCAAATATGGTCTCAGTAAGAAACTAAATCTTGAATTTTTAATCCCAAGATATCACTTATATTGATTATATACTTTATGACTGTTAAATGGCCAATCCACAGTTGTTTAATCTATACATATTTAAGTCATGAGTACATATAAATGTCTTCGCAAAGCATTTTTATGCATATGTGACAAATAATAACAAATATTACAACTCAATATACCATTTTCCGACCTTGTTAGAAAGCACAAAATGTCCGAGTCAACATCTTTTGGCGTTGTTTTACATTATGACATCACTGTTGAAAGACGCAATTCCATAATGACAATGAAAAAGTTAACTTAAATTGCCTACCTGGAACATTTTTTGTCATTTTGTCAGCCGTTATAAATTTCAGCAAGTGGCTATTGATGTACATGTAAGACGACTTAAAACTACAAGAATGACAGACACTATGATTGAGGTAAGATGTGCTAACTTGCTTTGAAGATGTAAAAATGAAATCTATTGTTGATCTAAGGATCAATGATACCCCGCCCGGCATATTTTACATAAAAGCAATGTATAAGAAGTTTGAAGGTGCACAATTCAACACAAAATTGAGGAACATGACCCTTTATTTGAATTTGACCTGTATTTCTCAATGTAAAGCTATATCTAAGAAATAAATATATTCCCTGTTACAGTTTTCATTTAAATGTCAGGCAAGCAAAAAATATTGATTTTTTTTCCAAGTTTGAAGGGGCACAAATCTGCATGAAATTGAGCCATATTCAAACCTAACCTGTAATTTTTGGTATAATAGCTACATTCAAGAAATGAATTTATTGTCTGTAACAGTTGTCCTTGTAATGTCCAGAAACCACAAAATTTTGAATTTGTATAAGTTTCAAGGGATATAACTCTGCACAAACTTGAGGGACATGACCCATATTCAAACTTGACATGTATTTCTTGGTGTAAGAGCTATATGCAAGGAATGTATTGATTATCTGTTTTGGTTTTCCTTTAAACGTCTGGAAACCACAAAATTTTGATTTTTCTAAGTTTCAAGGGGCATAACTCTGCACAAAATTGAGGGACATGACCCATATTCAAACTTGACCTGTATTTCTTGGTGTAATAGCTATATGCAAGGATTGAATTGATTATCTGTAACGGTTTTCCTCTAAACGTCCAGAAACCACAAAATTTTGAATTATTCTTAGTTTCATGGGGCATAACTCTGCACATAATTAGGGACATTACCCATATTCGAACTTGACCTGTATTTCTTGGTGTAATAGCTATATGCAAGAAATAAATTGATTATCTGTAACGGTTTACCTTTAAATGTCTGGAATCCAGAAAATTTTGAATTTTTCTAAGTTTCAAGGGGAATAACTCTGCACAAAACTGAGGGACTTGACCCATATTCGAACTTGACCCGTATTTCTTAGTGTAGGAGCTATATGCAAGAAGTGAATTGATTATCTGTAACGGTTTACCTTTAAATGTCCGGAAACCACAAAATTTTGAATTTTTCTAAGTTTCAAGGGGTATAACTCTGCAAAAAATTGAGGGACATGACCCATATTCGAACTTGGCCTGTATTTCTCGGTGTTAAAGCTATATGCAAGAAATGAATTGATTATCTGTAATAGTTTTCCTTTAAACGTCCGGAAACCACAGGTGGGACGGACGGACACACGCACACACACACGCACGGAAGGACGGACGGACAAGTGCATATGGCGGGGGTATAAAAAATCCTCATCTGATACAATAATGTATTACCATTTTCCTTCACAAGAAATGCATCCTTTTCATCTGTATCTTCAATGACCTCTACGTCACTCGTCTGTTCATCGCCACTTGAATTCAAATCTTCAATGTCACTTAGCCCTTTATCTTCTTGATTACATGATTTTTCACTGCTAGATTCTGCCTCTTGAGAATCTGAGTCTTGGTCATTTTCTGCTTCAGAATTGTCACTTTCATTTTCTTCTTCATCATCATAATCTTCATCATTTTCATCACTTTTTCCATCATCATCATCTTCACTCTTGTCTGAATCTGAAATACGAAGCACTATTTTCAAAAAATCCTTTTTAACAAGAAATGAAATCTATTGTTGATCTAAGGATCAATGATACCCCCGCCCGGCATATTTTACATATAAGCAATGTATAAAAAGTTTGAAGGGCACAATTCAACACAAAATTGAGGAACATGATCCTTTATTTGAACTTCACCTGTATTTCTAAATGTAAAGCTATATCTAAGAAATAATAAATATATTCCCTGCTACAGTTTTCATTTAAATGTCAGGCAAGCACAAAATATTGTCATTTTTTTTCCAAGTTTGAAGGGGCAAAAATCTGCATGAAATTGAGCCTTATTCAAACCTAACCTGTAATTTCTGGTATAATAGCTACATTCAAGAGATGAAGTTATTATCTGTAACAGCTGTCCTTCTAATGTCCAGAAACCACAAAATTTTGAATTTGTCTAAGTTTCAAGGGGCATAACTCTGCACGTAATTGAGGGATATGACACATATTTGAAGTTGACCTGTATTTCTTGGTGTGAAAGGTATATGCAAGGAATGAATTGATTATTTGTATCAATTTTCCTTTAAATGTCTGGAAACCACAAAATTGTGAATTTTTTCTAAGTTTCAAGGGGCATAAGATTGCACGTAATTGAGGGACATGACCCGTATTCGAAGTATTTCTTGGTGTAATAGCTATATGCAAGAAACAACTTGATTATCTGTAACGGTTTCCTTTAAACGTCCGGAAACCACAAAATTTTGAATTTTCCTAAGTTTCAAGGGGCAAAACTCTGCAAAAAAATTGAGGGACATGACCCATACTTGAACTTGACCCGTATTTCTTGATGTAAGAGCTATATCCAAGAAATGAATTAATAATTTGTGACAGTTTTCCTTCAAATGTCTGGCAACCACAAAATTTTGAATTTTTCTAAGTTTCAAGGGGAATAACTCTGCACATAATTGAGAGACATGACCCATATTCGAACTTGACCCGTATTTCTTAGTGTAAATGCTATATGCAAGAAAAGAATTGATTATCTATTACAGTTTACCTTCAAATGTCCGGCAACCACAAAATTTTGAATTTTTCTAAGTTTCAAGGGGCATAACTCTGCACATAATTGAGAGACATGACCCATATTCGAACTTGACCTGTATTTCTTGGTATAAGAACTATATCCAAGAAATGAATTGATAATTTGTAATGGTTTTCCTTCAAATGTCCGGAAACCACAAAATTTTGAATTTTTCTAAGTTTCAAGGGGCATAACTGCACAAAATGGAGGGACATGACCCATATTCGAACTTGACCTGTATTTCTTGATGTTTAAGCTATATGCAAGAAATGAATTGATTATCTATAACGGTTTCCCTTAAGATGTCCGGAAACCACAAAATTTTTTAATGTTTCTAAGTTCAAGGGGCATAACTCTGCACAAAATTGAGGGACATGACCCATATTTGAACTTGACCTGTATTTCTTATATGGCGGGGGTATAATGAAGGGTGTTGAAGTCAGGCATACAGTATTGTTGTCTTTATTTTTGGTCTAGATCTGGGATATACAGGCTAAAGCAATGTCAGAAGAGATAGTATTCTGTACCAAAAAAAGGACAAAGTAACCTGATCTTTCTGAAGATTTGCAGTTTTAAAAATGAAATTTATTGTTGATCTAAGGATCAATGATACCCCCGCCCGGCATATTGTACATATAAGCAATGTATAAAAAGTTGGAAAGGGCACAATTCATCACAAAATTAAGGAACATGTCCCTTTATTTGAGCTTGACCTGTATTTCTCAATGTAAAGCTATATATCTAAGAAATAAATTTATTCCCTGTTACAGTTTTCATTTAAATGTCAGGCAAGCACAAAATATTGATTTTTTTCCAAGTTTAAAGGGGCACAACTCTGCATAAAATTGAGTCATATTCAAACCTACCCTGCAACTTTTGGTATAATAGTTACAATCAACAAATGAATTTATTATCTGTAACGGTTGTCCTTCTAATGTCCAGAAACCACAAAACATGACCCATATCCAAACTTGACCTGTATTTCTTGGTGTAAAAGCTATATGTAAGAAATGAATTGATTATCTACAAGGGTTTACCTTTAAATGTCCGGAAACCACAAAATTTTGAAATTTTCTAAGTTTCAAGGGGCATAACTCTGCACGTAATTGAGGGACATGACCTATATTCGAACTTGACCTGTATTTCTTGGTGTGAAAGCTATATGCAAGAAATGAATTGATTATTTGTAATAGTTTTCCTTTAAATGTCTGGAAACCACAGGTGGGACGGACGGACGCACGGACGGACAAGTGCATCACAAATACCACCACCATTTATGGCGGGGGTATATTAATAAAAGAGATTGGGGAGGTAAGTATAAAATGTGTCAGACAATCAGCCAAATGATGTTTGGTAGAGGACCTTGAGCTCTTGATTCCAATGAGACTTGTTCAAATTCTCATTCACTTGTTGTACCAATAAAGCAAAAGTTGAAAATGTGAAAACAGACTGACAGATCGATGACAACAGTGACAGATGGATGACAAATACATTACTATGACAATAGTAGCGCTAATAGTAATTTTGGACTCCTGGGTATATAACAATGAGCAGTCATATTTTACACTGAAGGATCTGCTCCAATTCCACACAAAAATAAAGCCTGTGTTTGTGAAACACGAATGCCCCCGATGGCATCTTTGTTAATATAAACTACATTTTCTGTTGAGTATGTGAAAGGTCAAGGTCAAAAATTTTGGTATCAATGGAAAGGTCTTGCCACAACGAATACACATGTGAAAAATGAAAGCCCTATCACTTAACATTCAAACATTATTTCCAATGTTAAAGTTTTTGAAAAGTAGGTCAAAAGTCAAGGTCACGGGGTATAAAAATTTGGTATCGATGGAAAGGTCTTGTCACAAGGAATACACATAAGAAATATGAAAGCCCCATCACTTACCATTCAAGTTATTCCTAGTATTAAAGTTTTTGAAAAGTAGGTCAAAGGTCAAGGTCACAAGGTAAAAATATTTTGTATGAATGGAAAGGTCTTGTCACAAGGAATACACATGTGAAATATGAAAACCCTATCACTTTCCATTGGAAAGTTATGCACAATGTTAAAGTTTTTGAAAAGTAGGTCAAAGGTCAAGGTCAAGAGGTAAAAAATGTTGGTATCGATGGAAAAGTCTTGTCACAAGGAATACACATGTGAAATATGAAAGCTCTATCACCTTCCATTCAAAAGTTATACCCAATGATAAAGTTTTTGAAAAGTAGGTCAAAGGTCAAAGTCAAGGTCATGAGGTCAAAAATGTTGATGAAAGGTCTTGTCATAAGGAATACACATGTGAAATATGAAAACTGACAGACAGACAAACAGACAGACAGGCCAAAAACTATATGCCCCCAAATCTGTGATTCCGGGGGCATAAAAATCCAAAATGACTTTGAAAAATTCACATATAGTTTTCACATCATACCTGCTTCTGCCCTGTTTCCAACTGAAGCCACCAATAATTGATAAGCAGACTCTTCCTCTGATGAACTCCCTGAATCTTCTACCTACATAAATACCAAAGGATGCATAATGTACATTCTCAATGCTGCCATAAAATGAATATCATATCACTTGGAGAAATAATCTGACTAAGAATGAAACAAAAATCTTGGCAAAGGCTTATCAATATGTTCATCACAGTATTTCAAATTGAAGACTGAAAATTACACATATCGCCACAAGCAAAGAGATTTCTTAGTATAATATTCACTACATGAAAGAAACGGTTAAATGGAAATACATAACACAAAATTAATTCAATACTGTCCGCACAGCTTAAGTTGTCTCATTTGTCGGAATATTTGTCTCTTAAAATTTGTATAGATCTCAAATACTCATACCTAACGGTAAGTGCATTCAGAATTCCACCAGTGACCTTTGGTAACAATTGGTCACATATGTCACCAATGGTTAAAGTTGGTCGCCAGTGTTAGCCAATGAGTAACGTTGGTAAACATTTTTCACCAATGGCAGCCTACTTTTAAATGAGGTCACCTAACTTGGCCAAACTTGCTAACCCTCTATACTTGTGGCAGGATTGGCAAGTGAAAATTGGCAAGTGAAAAATTTATGACATCATTGGCAAGTGAAAAATTTATGACATTAAAAAAATTGGCAAGTGAAAAATTTATGACATCATCAAAACTGGTGGTAACCAACAGCCACCATTGGCAACACTCAGTCACTAATGGCGTAATTATCTATATAAGAAAATCAGAATAATATTTGTCTTTCCTTACAAAAAATATCCTAATTCAAAACACAAAATATGTGATATCACCTTCAACATAACCTGTCCTTCCCATAGATCACTGAGGTGCAAGATATTGTGTATTGGAATCGCATTTTACTGCATGATGAAAAGATTTATAATGATACATACATTGTATGTAATGAAAAATGGAATATGTGAACTTCTTTATCAAAACTACATTGAAGGATGTTTATACCGGTAATTTTCTCTTCTATATCAAGTTATTCTACGATGGATATTTCCTGTATCTCTCAAGAAAATTCCGTCCAAAAAAGTTTTAACACAAATGAGAGATATCCATCTAGAAATATTGAAATGGGACACTCACACAGACAGGTAAATTTCTATGTATGAAATTACATAGGTACAAAATATTGTAAGGTTTAAATATTTGGGTCACCAACAGGCACCTTTGGCAACCATTAATCATAAGTGGTGTACTTTTGACCAATTTTCGTCCATAGATTCACCAATGACATTTCTTGCCATTGGTCAATGTTGATAACCAAAGGTACAAGTTTGCAGCCATCGGTAATGTTCGGTAAACTCTGTTAGCCAATGCTAGGTGTTTATTTGGCCAATGGTACCCCTATATGAATTTTAATAGGAAAACATTCCAACAAATGAGACAAAACTTCAATTTTTCCATTTCTGAAGTGAGCTGCACTGACAGTAGTGCGTGTATTTAATACAAGTTAAAGTGTATGTTGCAAAGACCTTGAAAAAGCAAATGTGATTTTCAGTCAGGGTCATGAAAAATCTTTGTTCTCTTCATTCTAACAAGTACATGTACCTAAAATAATATCAAAGAAAAAAAACGTACCGATATCTATATTTGTAATTGTATCATCAAAGTAATTTCAATTTTCGCCAAATTAATTATCAGTACCTTAACAAAATAAACCCTTAACCGCTAAAGGCCCTATGGCCAAGGTTAAATTTTGAAGGGTACACCGAAGTTTAAGGTCAAGGTCACCAGGTCAAATGTGAGGGTTTCATTAATATAAATGTATATAAAAAGGTCTTGTTTAAGGAATCTATGAGTGAAATATGAAAGCTCTATCCATTACAAGTAAGAAGATATAACTAATGCTTATGTTTTTTTAAAAAATAGGTCAAGCTTCAAGGTCAAGGTTACTAGGTAGAAAGTCAAGGTCTCAAAGAAAGGTTTTATCAAGGTCAATCATTATATAAAGTAATTTTTTAATTCTCCTTGGAGTTTACTCCCTAACTGTAAAAGCACAAATTCAGAAATTCCTATCTCAAGGCCAAAGGTTAAGGGCAAATTTTGTTGCTGCATTTGATTCATCTCATCATGGTCTATCACCATGTAAAGTTTCAAGTTGCTGCTCCAAAAAAGACTTAAATGCAACACTTTAACCAAAATGTTGACGCTCTGATGAACGGACGGACAGACTGGTGGATGGACTTCACCATTCATAGACCGGATTTTGCTTTGCAATCTGGCCAATGAATATTCCTGAAACATTCTGTACTTTCAATATACATGTACTGGTATGAATGGAATTTATGTATGAAACCTACCTCCACCTTTTCTTCCCAGGTTTTTGCACCTTTCTGCACTTTAGCCCTTGTTTCTACACTGCAAGTTCATAAAAACATAGGGTAATCAAAGATTACATGGCTGGCCTATACAGGTTTTTGTCAGAAACCAGGTTAAAGTTTTTGAAAAGTAGGTCAAAGTCCAAGGTCAAGGTCACTAGGTCAAAGGTCAAGGTCTCAAATGAAAGTTTTCGTCACAAGGTATATACATGACCTACCCCGTGGCATAACTTATCCAGCTTTTGCCCTGTATTTTTTTCCAGGCTAGACCATATCCCAATCATGTGAGATCCCCTCCTCTAATTTAGGGAGGTTTCTCTATAAATATTGTCGTTTTTTGTTAATTATTCTGTGCAACTTATTGACTTAAAAATGTTATGAATCATCAGTAATCAAACTTTGCATCAGCCATTTTTTTCAATCTTCCTACATTTGTATATGATTGATAAGCATAAAATATATGTAAAGACAGGTACATCGGAAAATGCAAACAATTCTTTCATTATTATTCAAATAATGAAAAGTGTAACTCCTGTTTTTGAAATTTCATTTTATTCACTTAAAAAAATTCTAGTGGAGAGAGTCTGACAGAGGCATGTCTTGCATTGAGAAAGCCAAAATGTCAATGTGACAGGTGCCCTCATTGGGTCCAATATTCCATTTCTATACCAAGGAGTAATGAGGAATGTTGAAACTTCAACTGGAAACATTGTGAAATAATACTCAATATTCAAAAGTCTGGGGAATATTTGGATATTACTCAGAAATAGAATTATTCTATCCTGAATTTCTCTGAAATAAATCTATTTCAAGACGTGATGTCATGAATCTATTTTTAGAACAAGCAATGCTAAATTATTTTTTTTATTTAAATGCAAAATTCTATCATAGAATTTCTATTATAAATCAATATCAAGTTCTGTAATAGAAATTGGCACTATAAACAATTATTTTTCTTTATTGGCCTTGATTCATCCGGAACAAGAAAAATGGGAGGTCATAATAACGGAAGAGGTCAACGGAAACAAAATTACCAAACTCAAAGGTACAGATATAAAACTTAATTGTTTTTATTCTCAGTCTTAACAAGAACTTCGTTGTAAACGGTGTCATATGAAAACAATCAGGGCTTCTTTTGACATTTTGCTTTGATATCTATACAGGTATGATCAATATCAATGAAATAGAACAAAAACATATTTTATTGACATCAACTTGCAGCAATGTGATGCCGAAATTTCTTACACTCACGAAAAACGTGTATACAAGGATACATTATCTGCAACAGAACCGAAGAAAAGTATGGAAAACTGACATTTTAATAAAATATGCTAAGTCCAAGGGCCATAACTCTTGTAAAAATAGGTCAATCAAACCCAAACTCAAACTTGATCTGTATCACATTGAGATTTATCATCAGGTCGGATCTGAGTTTCCAATTTTAAGATCCAATGTTTGTTTTCGTACGTAAACATTACGATATCCGTCGAGGCACAAATGCGCAACGTCTTTATTTTCACATATTCTAAATAATACTGCTCAATTTGGTCCATTTTAAAGCTAGAACAAGCTTTTTAAAGCTAGATCTAGCTTTAATAGCGAAGCGAAGCAAGCAAGCTTTAATGGTAACACATATATACGAAACAAGTGGAAAAATTAATGAAAATATAAAGGAAGAAAAGATACATAGTGACCAATTCATTTTTCTTCAACCAAGAATTGGCAAGATGGTCGCCGCCATTTTAGTCAGTTTTTTTACGAAAATATTTCTAGATGAATCTCTATTTTTGTAGCTATATGGTGTAGATTTGGTTTTAACAGTGTGTTACATAAAGCTAGGATGAAAAGTAGTGAAATAGTTGAAAAGTGATAGCTTATGATGTCTGCAACAGGAGACTGAAAAATTTTGAATCCTTAGTTTCGCACTATCAAATTTACCAGTTAAAAACCGTCTCCCGCAAAGAGAGACAACTCATACGTTTTTTCGTCTTCTCTCAAAAAAATTGATAAATCATACGCATTAATTCTCCAACAAAATGAAGAGATTGGATTATTGCAAGATAAAATGGGATAAATTCTACTGAAATAAAAAATTCTCAACATTTTATTATACAGATTTAGCCTAAAAAACATCTGTTTCTTGCCAGCATTAGTATTTAAAGCAGTTGACACCATCGTTCCCCTTTCTGACACCTGATGAAAAAAATAGACAAGATCCGTTGAAGTGTCAACGTCACTCATGATTTTTTTCATCGTCACCAAAAATTAAGAACAAACTCAAAAAAATTAATTTATGACACGAGGCAGATGGTTTCTATGCAGCTAAAATGTCACTTCCGGTCTGTAAATATACATAAAAATGAACTTACCTTGATCGTTTCAAAGGAACTATTTTTTATATCAACAGGAAGAGTCACTTGATATTAGTACGCATTGATAAAAATAAGTCTTTCTGTTCGATGCCTCTCTTGCATCTACTTTACAGGTCCAGGATTACTCCAGAAATGGCTATAATAGCTAAATATGGCTATAATAGCCTTAAATGGCTATATTGGAGTAATAATTTTGCGTACTAAAAAAATAAATTTTGGAATTTAGAGCTAGTACTCAAAATCGCAAATGTTTATGACCATCTGAATAATGTTTACTAAAGAAGTTGACATGTAAAATGTACCATCTTTGAGATTGAATGAGTCAAATTTTGATAACTTATCCTGGTCAAAACTTGAAAATTGTAAGTTTTGCATACCAACTTCTTTTGTAAACTTTGATCAGATGGTCATAAAGATTTGCAATTTTGAGTTTGAAAGAAAAATTCAAAAATTTTATTTTTTAGTACTTAAAATTATTTCTCCAATATAGCCATTTATAGCTATTATAGCCATATTTAGCTATTATAGCCATTTCTGGAGTAATCCTGTACCTGCTTTAGTCAAGTGGACAGTACACCAAAGATATTTACAGGGATCCCGTGGGGCCCCTGCTGAAGCGCGGGAAACCCCGAACATTCGGAATTTCGAGGAGACAGTAAATTTGATAGTGTTTCGTATCCTGTAAGAAAATTTTTGAATCCTTATTTTCGTATGCTATATGGATTTTTTTTTAAACCTTAGTTTTGTATCCTACATAAACACTGCAACTTGCGTCGGCCCATGCAATTTCATGCACCGTCTTCACTTTGCTTCAAGGGCTTTGCCATTATTCATATTAGCTAGATTTGCCGTTTCCCCGACCTGATCATGAGTTCAATATATGCAACTACAGTGGCGGATTCAGGGGGGTGCGGAGGGGGCGTCCGCCCCCCCCCCCCCCCCCCCCCCCCCCCGGCACTGACCCAAAATTTTCCAAAAACAGGTATATTTTGGCCCATTTTCAGTCAAAACCAGCAAAATTCGCCCCTTGACCCCCCGGCAAAGGGGGCGCTGGATCCGCCATTGCAACAGGGAAAAATAGTCTAGAAAACTGAAAATTTCTATTTTTTTGCTCAGTCTCAGATCCAAGTTTGCCCTCTCCCCCCCGCACCTCCCTTGCTTGTTCGGTTGGAATTTTTACTTTGTTTTAAAATGATCTATCTCTCCATTCGTAGAAACATCTTTCTTGCGTTTTTTTGAGATGTAACCTCCAATTTGTGACTTATATACACGCTTTGTGCTCCCTTTTGCGTTTCGCCCATGTGTTTTCGACGACATGTTGCTTCGTTTCCCAAAATACATTTCTCTCGAAGCAAATGATTGGTTTGATTCCAAAAAAATCTACGAATGAGATAACTCCTTGTAAATTTTCCATTCGGCTATACTTTAGACTTTACTTCTCGTCTTCACGCAAAAGACCCGAACACTGTAATTTGCATATTCAATTACGTGACGTCACAGATTAGGAACAGACAAGGAGAGAGCACGCGTCCACTGCCGAAGAAAAAGCGAGCTTAGAATATTGTGCATCAGGTAGGAAACCTTACTTTATTTTGAATTATAATTGGAAACAAAAAATCGTTGATATAAATGGGCGAATTGTCTTTGATTTGCAGTCGCAATGTCGATTAGAATTATTGATAAACCTGATCGGACTCGTTGCCGCGCCATGATTGTGTTCATGCATGATTGATTCTGATGAAAAATGTATTGAAAACGCAACTTAACAGTTCGATAATGAAAATATATCGATATTTATGATGTATAGAATTAACGTTTATGATGTGCAATATTTCATGAATAAAGGCAATCAAATTTTCACGATGACTCACAAGGCACGCTATTTGGCCCTTGCGACGCCATGATACTTGGGAAGGTTTGCGGTCGAGGCCATTCTAAAAATAGCCACCGCCTTTGTAGTGATATCTTTTTGCCAAAAAACATGTCAGATGATAATTTCCTTTGTCTGCACATGTATGATGAGAAAAAAAAATAGAATCGTAAGAAGTTATCTTAATATTCTTCCCAGAGATAAGTCTAGAGCGAAAAAAAAAAAATTATCGAAACCGAAACTCTTGAGTAAATTTGAAGTTGCACATTTGTTGTGCAAATGGCTTAAATTGTCAAAAGTAAATTTCTTTGCCTGAAAAAGTAATAATATTGATTATATTTACATGCTCATTTTCTTTGTGAGTAAAACTCGACTCGTTTGCTTGACATGTTTCATATAACAAAAATTCATGATTTCCTAGTCAGAAGCGATTGAATGTCACAAGGAAGGAGAAGAGCATATTCTTCATTTTGAGGATTTCCGTGCGAAAGATGAGAAAGTTCAACCGAGGAGAGATCCAAGAAGCCTTTCAACCGCCAACAGAGATGGGACATTCGTCAGCTTCAGGCTATGTTTAATACGTAAAATCATCCTTGTTCCGTGAAACCTTGTTGTATTACCTATATGCCTTGCTATTTTTCAGATGACATAGACCGTAGACATGCCGACAAAAATATTTATCGGTAACCTGAGCGCAAGCACAAGATCCGAAGATCTCCGTCAGTTATTTGAAAAATATGGAAAAGTAACAGAAAGCGACGTCCTAAAAAATTTTGGTTTCGTGGTATGTGACCAGAAATACTGGGAATAAGAATAATATCGCTACTGCTTGAATCGCATCCGCCCGATTAGCCTGTATCCAAAGAAAACTTTACCTTTTCACCCGTATTATGATCTTCCTTGATAGCCCTGCTATCATAGTTCCGAAAGACTAAATTTTAAACCGGCCTCTGATGTCCTTGTCCTTGGCTTGTAACAACAAAATCCCATTGAGGCACAGGCAATCGGTAATGCGAACGAAAGCATCGTTCAAGAAAATAAGATTATTATTCTAACATTGTTTCCGTTTATGGTATTAATCATTATTTAGAGAGCCTCACCGACTCTAGAAGTAGCACTTTACCACAAAGGTTTCTTTAACCAGGGTTCTCATTATATCTGACGACTAAGAATGTTCATTTCCTTCTTTAAGCTGTTAATTATTTTCTATTGCAAAAAGTTGAAAGGTAAATTGAATATTCATTTTAATTCATCTTCAGACTTGACTATTCTAAGAAATCGAGAACCCTGCTTAACTTCGTTTGTTTGGCAGTTAGTTGTATGCTCTTTGAAGAAATGTTAAAATATTTTTTTCTACTTCCGATTGATACGATCATAACTTTTATCACACACTTTGATGAAGAAAAAAGAAATTTTTATTACAAAAAATAGAAATGCTAAAATATGAACGTCAGTTTATATCAAGATGAACAATATTTAAAGTCTTTTAGATATTTAAGAATAGTTCAAGAACTAAAGTCCTTTCATTTATTCACTATTCAGCACATGCAAAGTGAAGATGAGGCACAAGAAGCTATCAAAAATTTGGATGGATACAGTATCAAGGGCAGCAGAATGCGAGTGGAGGTAAGGCTGCAGTAATCAATTGCATAATTATATGCTGTAACATTGGAGGAGATGTTTGCCATTTTCATAATTTGAAATACAAGATATTTTCTAGATTTTTTTTTGCTTTCATCACTTTTACTGGTAGTTTTATGATGATGAATAAAACTACACAGGAGATTAATTGATCAAAGGAAATTTTAGACTGGGTGGATTTCAGGCACAGATTTGCATCTTAAAAGAGCTGTATACACTATTTGAGTATTTTACTTAGTTTAGGTCAATAAAGATAATAGTCAAATACAGATTACGTATGAATTTCAGATATCCACAGGGAAATCCCGAGGGGGAGGTAGAGGTGGTGGACGAGGTGGGGGCAGAGGAGGGTGAGTATCAGAACTTTATTATATCACCATGGTTTGACCTCAAATACTAGAGATGCTTGGTCTTTAAAACTTATTAACTGTACTCTTAGTAAGTTACAAAATTAAACATTGTGTTCTACCAAGGTTGAAGACACATTTTCAACATGCACTTAAGTGCTTTTACAATTTTCGACTGTAAATTCTTCAATTCTTATTTTCTCAAAATTAAGTTTTCCTAGAAACTTAGGTTAAGACGGAGAAGCAAAGGCATATTTAAATGATGATATTAACTATTATAAAATTTTGTTTTGCAGTGGAGGAAGGATGAGAGGGGGTGGCCGCGGCGATGGTCGTGGTGGCGGTGACCGATATGGAAGGTCACAATATGACCCTTATCCTCGACCTCCACCATCATCATATGATTACTATGACAGAGGGTATCCCCCACGTAGGGAAGAGAGGCGGCCCCCTCCCCCTGGTGAAGACAGGTACTTTGATGAGCCCAGGTGAATTTATGTTGTATTTATTTTCTTGGCATGTCAAATGGGAATTCTTATAGAAAAGTTCATACTTTTAGGCACTCTATTTGAACCTAAGATGAATACGAATGAGAAATGTATAGATAATGTTCTTTTGAATACCTTGAATTTGCTAACTCTTTATTAAGTCAATAACTCTGTACAATTTTCCAATTTTGTGAATTTCTTGTTCTACATGTATCGAGTTGAAAAGAAATTGTGAAGAATTTCAAATAAGCTATTGGGAATTTGGGAACAAGATTTCTCGAACTTTGATATTTTTCCAAACTGTTTTAGGAAAAATTTCTGAATTTGAATACTATGAGAAAAATAAGAAGTGCACTTATCTTCCTATTTGACATGCCTCTTTTTTGTAGCATGCTCTTTGCTTTCTTTTGACAATTTTGTTCATATTCCTACTAATTATTGAAAAGTTTACTAAACAAGTATTTAAGACTGTTGCATAACAAATCTCTGCTTTGCTGTTCAAAAGTTGCTCTTTACAAAATTAATGAAGTTCATACAAATGAAAGGAAGAAATCTGCCAAAATGAAAAAGGAGAAAGCCATTGTAAATTTTAGAAGAATTAAATGGACAAAGAGAATAAAACGGGCATCCAGGCATGAAATGTAAAATCTAATCACAGATACCCACCCCCTAGGGACAGATATGCTGGTTATGGAGGCGGTTACGAGAGACGCCCACCTCCACCAGAGTACGACAGAGGTTACGACAGGCCCCCACGTACAGCAGCCTCAGACCCTTACTATAGAGAACGCAGTACACTATCCAGACCTCCACCTGACTACTACCAGAGTAGGAGGTAAGTACGTATCCGTGTCCTTTTTTTGTTGCAAGATGGCAATGATGTCTTCCCTTTTACTGAAGCCATCAGGAGCAGAGAAATGTCTTTTTAACCTTTGTACACTCTTGTTAGCATGAACTCGGCTTGTAAAGGTAGCTGTGATAAACTAATGAAGGGTGGCATTTTATCTTTTAACTTGTAATTTTGTTTTTAGTGTGTAAAATTTTCACTCTTTTCAGGCAAAAAAAAAATTAGCAGCTACAGATTACATTTAATGTGCATGTAACTGTACATGTACCTTGAAGATGTCCTGAGTTGATTCCATGCTATGATACAGGGGTTGTTGATAAGACTATACCTCGTACCTTCTGATGTTAGTGTATAGGAATATAATGAAAAAAGGGAAAAGTACAAGTATGTTTAGCTTGATTTGTCAGTCACTTATGTCAGTGTGGCTTACAAACTCAGCCAGACGCTTTAACTTTTCCTAAATTTTCATCATAAATTAGAAGTTATAAGTGTAAGGAAAGATTCAGTAAGTTTTAGTCATTTCCATCTTTCAAAATTAAAATTTTTGATTTTGGGAATAATCAAAGATTCTTTTTGAAATGTTTCAAATCTGAAACATGTAAAATTAGGGCACTTACTTATAATTAAGATCAATAGGTAGTTCTGCTGAGATTTTTACTCAAGATGTAGGGCAGGGAAGGCATGAATGTTATCTTTTTCAGTCTAGCCATTTTGAGGACTTCAAGTTTTCAATGAAGCCTTCTCAGTGGCTAGAAGACTTGCATATCATCTTTTTGAATAGTATTTTTCTAGATCCGTACAAATGCTGCTTTCCGACAATTCCGATTAAAGTTGGAGCTTTCTTGAGAAACAGCTTACTCAAAAATCTGAACATGGAACTGCAATATATGCAAGATCCGAAATCTTGCTCCGCTCTGATGCCAAAGTTTTGCGCCAGTACGATGTGAAATTGCCATTTTGCGTACCGATACAAGCAAACTACAATGCTTAATTGACTTCCGGTATTAATAACTTATTGTTTCTATTGTATGATATCTTAACCTACAAAGCAGCAATTTTAGAAGCAGTACAAGAAAAAAGGACCTTGAGAGATCAACAGGATCTCCCTCTGCAAGATTGTAAAGAAAATGGACGTCATTTCCTATCGTCAAGATGTCATTTATCTTCCTAGCGACTTGGAGTACCTAAGAGGAGATGGAATTCCAATAGTAAACCGTGTCGTAAATCTGTAGCCTGTTCTCAAATTTTTTTTGCTACCGATTCTTGCATTGGTTATGGGAGATCAACAGTTGTGACAAGCCGACACTTTCTTAGTGTCACTTAGGAGACTGCTTAATTAGACTCAATTTGTTCTTTGAGGATATGTTTTCTTAAATTTTGAGAGAAGAACTATTGATCATTTTCAAAGAAAGTATGAAGTTAATTTGCAAAATGAAATTTAAATGATTTCTTCCAATCTAAAAATTTCATCTTTTATATTGCACAGAAATGTACATATAATTATCTTTTATTGCTATAATTGATCCATTTCTGATATTTAAATGATTGAGATCAGGAATAGAACATCATACTTACTCCAGCTTTTTTTATTGCATCAGCAGTTATCCTCCTGACCCGGCTGGTGACGCAAGACCATACGATGGCGGCCCCCCTCCTCGCGCTCCACCCCCTTCCCATGCTCCTCCATATGACGAATTCAGAAATGGTTACCGTGGAAAAGAACCAGAACCTCCAGGCGAATCAGGAAATTACTATGATAGATTTTATAAGAAACCAGCCACCATGCCTCCTGGCTCAGCAGGCAGAGGCGCACCTCCTCAGTCACAAAGTATGCAGGCAGAACCTCTCTACTTTTAAAGTAAACTTCCAGGAATCGAAACTTATCAGCAGTGGCATTTAAAGTGTTCATGAATTCATGTTACTATGGAAATTTCCATGGCAACCATTTTCTCTTCACTTATCATGACAGCCATCCTTCACACTCATCATCAATTTGAAACAAAAAAAAACTCTTCCACTTTGTCATGTGTGGTGAAAAACGTCATTTTGGAGTTTTGTGGGAACATACATGTAAAACAATATTGAATTCACTCATCGTCATGGTTACCATTGATTGTTGTCACTCATGTTTGTGTTTTTTGTGTACTGCCAGTAGTGGTAGTTATATTTTACTTTTTACTGTTTTTACCATGTCAATAATGATAAAAAAAATATTGTGCTATGCTACATGAGCTGTGAACAAACATAGTTTGTATAGAAAAGTAAAGAATATTTGAAGCTTTATATCAGAAAAATATATAGAATCTCTTTCGTAGTAAGAAATATCCAGTTCATTATTCATAAACTATTCATCACATTTAAGTAAATTAGTGAAGGGTTTCTATTTTTCATCTAAGAATACCAATTGTTTTGTTAACATGGCATCAATATTTGAAAAATTATGAAATAAAGAAATGTTTTATATTTATGTCTTACATGAATTTTATTAGAATCTTTCATGAAATCTTAAGTTTACTGATAAGTTGACTCTTGAGGCTCTCAATATGTTTTCTATTTATGGACATGAATGTCTTACTATTTTGTTTCATCCTGTAATCAAGTTCAAGGGTAGTTTGCTTGAAAACCAAATTATTCCATAATAATAGGTCAAGTTCACCTCGTTTTTGTGTCGCCTGCAAAGCATAGCGACACTTAGGGATCACTTTGTCCGTCTGTCTGTCACACTTGGATGTCACAACCTATAAAAGTGATTCCTGAGTGTCGCTATGTTTCACATTCATTGGAATGATTTTCTGGTTTAAAGATGTGATTGCTGTTTATCAACTATATCATAAGTGGACACTGTACAAGTGAAGTTCATTTTAATCATTTGGTGACATGGCTGAATTGTTTGAGTGAAATTGTATGCAACATGTACATTGTATATACCTGTAGCTTCTAAGATACATGTACATGTCTTATTTCATTGGCTTTCAAGCACTATGTGCAAGTTCCTAGTCTGCCAAAGTTTAAATTTCAACATAACATTTCTGAGGGGATGTTTTATTGCTGGTGTGGGTATCTGTAAGAATATTCAAAATAAATCTTCTAATAAAAAGATCAAGGTCACAAATGAAAATTACATAGCCATGATTAAAAGATGCAATTATCGAGTAGAATGCGTCTGTTGTACATAATATTGTGAAAGAAAATTTCTTCAATGCAGGTTTTTATTAAGTCTTCTACTAATGTTGCTAGAGGATATGCAAATTTGATTTGGAAAAATGGAGAAATTGATGAATTATAGCCATCTTTGGCTCTACAGGTCAACATGTTTGGGTTAAGTCATGTTTGAGAGAAGTAACATGACAAAGGTGCCACATTAATGAATATCGTCATACCAAGATATACTAAGCATTGGTTTCTGTCTCTGACCTACATTGTAGATATTATTTGGCTGACTAGATTAGTCCACAAGAATTGTAAGATTGTGTATAGGCAAAATCATACATGAGTACACCATCAAACGTCATATTAATATAGCTTGACTGACCAGATTGTGAACTTTAAGGGTTTTACCTTTAAATGTGGTGTTCAATCTCTATAGTTACCACATGAGTAATACATGTAGTTTGTGTGCATGTTCATCTTGCCATACTAAGATAGTGCATTTGCCAGTCTGCATTTTGCCTACAATTCACTTAAGACGGATATATGTTCCATCAGTTGTAATAAAGCTGGGAAAGAGTAACAAACAAATGGTTACAAATCAACCTTGACCTACTTTTCTGTACCTTCAGTACTTGTATGATTATGCGTGATAAAAAGTAAGCCTTCTAAAAGAGTTGCATATGATAGTATGTTATATCGTCATGGAGTCAACGAGTTATGAAGGGTCAATTTCTATATCTGGTTGCAATATGTCCATGTATACATTTGTTCCTGAACCTTCGCTTGAATGTTGCA
This sequence comes from Pinctada imbricata, assembly GCA_033119305.1. NCBI lineage: Eukaryota > Metazoa > Mollusca > Bivalvia > Pterioida > Pteriidae > Pinctada > Pinctada imbricata. Next base: position 31,186,589 of record VSWD01000009.1, read on the forward strand.
CATATAATGAAACTACTGTCCAGAAACTTTGATTTCTTTGTCGAAATGCAATAGATACGATTACGCGAGAACTTTTGAATGCTATAAATTTCATTTGAATCTTTGCCTTACAAAGTATTCAATCACGTTTATTCAGTTTCTGAGGTGAGCTGCGCGGACAGTACACGTGTAATCGAAACGAAAAAAGGAGGAACCCTGTTGACTTTTTGGTCGAACTTGGCATGTATGGAAACCAGCGTCCACAATAAGAGTTCATCGCTGAAGGACATGGTCAAAAGGTATATATACTGAAATTGTATTGTTACACCATAACGCGGAAGTATTTCTTGACATAGCAGCATAGGTTTATTATGGCCTAAGGGGGCAACCATTTGATTTTTAAAGGGGGGGGGGACAGGAAGGCCCGAAGTGCCGGTATCGTATAGAGAACCTTCCCCCATGGAGACTCGAGAACCTTCCCCCATGGAGACTCTTCCCCCCGGAAGGTTTTCTATATAGAGAATAATCCCCCACGGAAGGTTTTCTATATAGAAAATCATCCCCCAGGGGGAAGGTTCTCTATATAGATAACGTTCCCCCCCCCATACGGATTTCTTATATCGTCTTTGGTTTTTGACTTTAATCATTGTCCTTTACTAATCCAACATATGGTTGAAAACCATTATTGTCATGTAATGGTTTTCAACCATATGTTGGAAATTAGTAAAGGACACCATGATAGATCCATGGAAATTTAAAGATAGTGCTATTTGAAATAGAATTTAAAGCGTTTTCGATTATTCTTTGAAATTTAAGGGATAATAACTAAACATGAAAACCAAACGAAAAATTTAATTCGACTTGAATTTTTTTCAATTTTTTGATCCAGAAGTTGGAAGTCAGTGTAAAATAGAAACATCAAATGTTTCTAAATTTTTTTGTGATTGATATCTTTAGAGTATAAGATTTAAAAACCGTATTAGTTCAAACTGTTAAATTAATTATACAAAATAAATATATAAATAAATTTATTCGACCTCATGCGTTTTTATATACGCGCGACAATGCTCCGAAGTGTTTCATCAAGTATATGTCTTTTTTTTAAACATGCACATTGTAAATATGATAACGTGACAGGTGGCCGTCCTTCGTCGGCACCGGTTGCCCATTTGTTTAGTTCATTTTTGTGTGGTTGTTTGTGTTAAATATTCGATGTCGCATTTTGTGTAAATTTGTCCCCTTTGCGTCTCTATTTGTGCTTGTCTACTCTATGTTTTCGCAAAGGGATAGGTGTTGCAACCGAGTCTTGTTGGAGATCCCGCCCTTTCTTTCAAACAGCATATCAAATACATATACATTTCGTTGAATTGATTGGTTCTGTGATATAACGGTATATTCTTTGGTTTTTGTCAGAATTCGTATAAAATTGATATCACCGCGATGATTAGCATATATCTGCAGTTCTAGCAAACGACATGGAGAACAGTTAGGGGGGGGGGGGGCGGACAGGGTGTACCTTTTCCTTCCTCCCACCCCTCCTCTTTCCCCCTCCTTTCTTCCCTTCCCTTCCCTAACCTCCCCCTCCCTCTCTCCTCCCGCCCCCTACCTCCCCTCCCTTTCACCCTGTCCACCCCTCAGTTATCTATTTTTGTTTTATTATTTATTATCATTTCTCTTGAAGAAGGACTAAAAATTTCAATAACACGTGTTTGGCTAATTCAAAACTTAACTTCGAATTTCTAACGTTTTGAATCGGATATTTTCTAGATTTGGAGGGGTATTTTCTATAATAGAGAAAATCCCCCTTAATTCAGTCCCATGCAGTTTGTCTCTGGTTCTCTTGAAGAAGTGAAAGTCAAACCAAGAACGATATGGGGGGAAGGTTTTCTATGGTAGCAAAGGGGGAAGGTTCTCTATATAGAAAAAACTCCCCCCAGGGGGGGAAGCTTCTCTATTATAGAAAACCTTCCGGGGGGAGGATCTCTATGGGGGAAGCTTTACTATATGACACTGGCAAAAAAAATTACGTATCATAAAATTCCCCCCCCCCTCTCCCATCGTTGGAAACCCACGGCATCGTCTTCGTAAAACTACGTCAGATAATCCTATAGGCTGTGGGTTCCCGACGATCCCCCTCTTCTGACCTTTCTACATGCCGGTAAACAAAAGTCATCAACTGGTACCAAAGAGCCTATCTGGCAGTGTTGAGTATCATTTTTAAGTGAAATATATGCCATTCCAGAAATTAAAAAGAAGTGATCTGCTAGCAAGAGATGCCTTATGCTTTGATATGGCCGTTTTGTTATGTCTTTATAAGGCAAAGATTCAAGACAATATTTAGGGAAAAAATGGATTCTGCCTATTTTTGCGTCCGCCATATTGAAATGGTAGTAACTAAAGTTACTATCATCGGTTTAACGCCAGTGAAAGTGAGCTATTGTCATACCGGTTTGTCCGGCGTTCGTCATCCGTCCGTCCGTTAACTTTTCACATTTTCGACTTCTCCTGAACGGCTTGGAGGTTTTTGATGAAACTTATGCATGAAGTACTAAAGGTCCTCTACCAATTTCGGCCGGATCCCTTCGGGTGGATCCAGGGCGGGGTCAAATAGGCCCCAGAGGGTACCCCTCTTAAAAAAATTTTCATCTCCAGAACCGCTGCATGGATTGAAAAATTAATGGCATTTGAGTGATCAGGAAGGATGTAAATCTAAGTTTGTTCATTTCGTTAAAATCCGACAACTAATTTTTGACGTCTTTTTCAAGCTCAAGTGAGCATTTGTCATAGTGTGGCATCAGGGGTCCGTCTGTCGTAAACTTATCACATTTTTTACTTCTCCCTCCTTTGACAATCGTCTTCTTCAGTACGGAAGCACGAATTTACAAACCGAAAGCATCGGGATGATCTATAGAGAGATGTCTTAAGAAGTGTTTTTATGTTTGGTTGACTTTGTCAGAAATGCTCATTTTTGAACTTTTTCCTTGAATAACTCTATTAATGTGTGATTTAAGCACTCATTTACTGCATCTGACACATTTAGGATTCTAAATTCTTTTTAATTGTTTTTTTCCTTCAATTTTTTTTTCTTTTTAAGTACAAAAAAGTGATAGGGAATTTATTTTCCTAAATATGCAATAGTTGTCTTTCTTACATCAATTGCTACACATCCTGGATGTACCTATAGATACTTTCATTTGAACACGAAATTTTGGATCTGCTCTGGTAAAGTATCATGCATTGTCAGTGTGGTAAGAGTGTGCATGGTTATCAGGTGAGCGTTGTTCCCCATGGGGCTCTTGTTGTGCATGTGATTCTGTGCGCAACATAATTAAAAGAAAGGTAGCAGAGCGCTTCACATCCTATATCATGTGTTCTAGTTTATTTTATAAATAATTTATGTTCATTTGAGTAGGAACGAATTAGAACATAGAAGTTTCCTCATTCTTCCCGACATGCTTTATATATTTAAATGTATGCATGACAATGTAGGACAAGTCATATATAGGACATTGCCTCTGCTAAAGATTAATTAAAAAACTGAAGTACCGTTATTAACTTTACAATTAATTGTCTCTTTAATGCTGTGGAGGCGCTGGCATTTTTTCTTCTATTTTCTGACACGTTCTTTCATTTATTACCTTGTAATTTTGCAACAAAATTTTAATGATAAGAAGTTATATATTTATCCATAGTAGTCCGCTTTTTGCCCCCTTTTTATGCATGTTGGCTTGAAATTAAATGATATCAAAGTTACTTGATGTGTCCCCTTCATTAATTTTATGGAAGTATATTAATTGAGGTAAATTAACATGCCCAACAGAAAGAAAATATGTCAAGTGCATTCTTAATTTAGATAGATGTTATTTTTACGAGGATTAAATATTATATTTCGGTTCGTGGAAGTAATAAAGTTACAAAACCGCCCTTTCTCTTGTTGAGGGTCGTCTATTTTGATGGGTTGGGAGAAGTGCTCATTTATAAATAATATCAGATAAAATTTACCTTAACACTAGATTGAATTGAAAACCACTAAAGTTAATTAATGCTGGTTCCGCGCCTTGGTGATCTACCTTTTGTAGATATGTTCGTCCAAAATATGGCTCCATGTAATACGGCACAATTTGGCAATGTAAAAATTCCCTATTTAATTCAAAATTAAATTAGATGTATTAATCGAGATGCTGTGATGAGACTCGAAATCTTTTCATTTGAAATCGCGTAATCGACGGGACTTTTGATTGTAAATCTCGTCTGTCCGTAAGTCTTATAGTTTAAAATTCATTCTGGGAATTAATCTTTGTATATTGAGTGGTAGAGGCTTTCACATTTCATTTGTGCATTCCTTTTATAATGGTACCAATTTTACCTTTAAATTGGATTTTAAACGAAAGGAGGGGATCTCCAACAAGGCTCGGCTGTAGCACCCACAGCAAACACCCAATGCAAAAACACAGAGCAGACACGCACAGAAAGAGACGCAAAAGGGACAAGGAAACACCAACTCACACCATAGAAACATGAAACACAAAAGACCACACATAAACCAACGAGACCAATGGGCAACCAGTGCTGACTTAGGAAGGCCATGCATCTGCCTCGCAAGAAGCAGACGGTGTAGTTATCCGGATTAGGTGCGCACAACCCTCCCACTATTCCGGTTACCCAGAGGTCAGAAAACCTCCTCACTGTATGATGAACATACAAACAGACAGCATAACGCAGGGGCCTAAGAAATATGTAATGGATGTAAAAAAAAAACAGAAGGCAGAATACAGTCCGTGCTCTGCCGGCTGTAGCGAGCTCATGCATGTGATCACTCGAGGAGTTCGACTGACATTCAGAGCTGAAGGACAGGTTGTCGGCGCCCTGTCTTCACTAAAGAGGTTTGGACAGGGCTCTAATGTCGGGCATATTTTAGAGCATTTCATGGTATTCCTTGCAAAACCTTCATTTCCAATGATACCAAAATGTGTTGACCTTGTGACCTTGACTTGGGATTATGACATACTTTGAAAACACTGACCTTGGACATAACTTTGAAGAGTGAGTGAAAAAACATCCAGAAGCGGGAGACCACAATTATTCCTGTTCACCAAGCAAGTCAGCCACGGGGTGGTCATTAGCGGATTTAGGCGGGGCGTAACCCCCCCCCCCCCCCTAAAATCGTCAAAGTAAGTGGTTTCAAAAGTCTATATGTAGACTCGATTTCTAGCAGTTTTGAGTCGAATTCAAGAAAATTTTCGCTGGCTCGCTACCGGTCGCCACCCCACTTGATTAATAGTCTTAAGATTAATTGGCATATATCCAAAACAAGGTATGGTCATTTCATGCTAAATAGCCCATATTATTAAGTAACCCCTTCCACACCTCAAACTTTACTTTAAAATAGTTGACCGGTCTGTTTCTGCGTGATATCTGTACTGAGAAAGTCAACATACCCTTACAGAAAAGAAGATGCAGTTGTGGTATTTAACACCCCCCCCCCCCCCCCCCCCCCAAGAAAAATTAAAAATGTTCGCTGGCTTGCTTAAATTCGCTCGCCAGATCCATTCTTTGTCGTGTAGCTTCTGTGATAAAGATTTTCCGTCGGGGTTGGAGGTGAGGTGGGGCAACAGAGGATTTCGCCTTTGATCCACTGGATGGGGGCTTTAGGCGGCCCAAAGACCCTTAACATTTTTAATATTCATCACGCCCCCACTAAGCTCATATCTTGTATCCACCCCTGCTGGTGACGGAGGTGAGAATGAAAACTCATGTAAAGCTTAATTCTTGATCGATGATATTACCCTGATGTTACCAAAGGAACATTGAGCCTGAGACCCACCCATGTGCAGTTTCTCCATATTTGCACATTTGCTAACCGTGACGAAGGGATTTCACGGTGGACTCCGTCCAAATCTAGTCATAGAAAGCTGATTCCTGATCTCTATCTGAAAGCTGGACAGTTCCCTTGGTTAATTGATCATGAGCTCACTTCAGTCAGCAGAGCACGGAATGTTAGTTGTTAAAGTAGATGCTATGGAATAGTATTATCTCATGTTATCTTTGTTATTTCGACATGCTGACTTAAAATAAAGCTTATCTGATCTTATCTTATGTATAAATGCGACAGAATTATATTTCCTCAAATATCCTGATATGTCCGTTCATCAGCTACAATTTATAACACGTCAAATTTAATGAGCTTGATATATTCCAAAACTATGAACACCTTAGATTAAGTTATTTTGCAAACTCATGAGTTGACAGATGGAATCTTGTCAACTTCTTGAAAACATGTCAACTTCTTGAAAATAAAAATTAATGTTAATTCTACATATTTCGCTGATACATCAACCTTCGTCTAAGAATTTAATTGTATGCTAATGAGCTTAGATATTAGTAGCTTTGGATATATTTACACTAGTACAGTATTTGTCAGTGACGTATGATAAAATATGAGGGGTTTTTCTCGCTATTGTAATTATATAAGCAGATGAAATACATAACAAGAAGGATAAGATTAAGATTTTGGATTTAATAATGAAGATTGTATATTAGAGCGACTGATTTGATTCACTAAATGAAGGTAATGTATTGTCCTATATTTACGATATTCCTTAATTATGCTTTACTGTGACCATTGGTAAGTTTAAAAGATTTAAGGAAATCGTTCGTACAATGTGAAAAAACCCACATTTGTAGTATTTAAATTTGTTTGCATAAGTTGAAAAAAAATCGTTCACGATTACGTTTAAGAAAAACGTTCATGAATGCGATTGTTAAAATCATACGTACAGATTTTTGGCCAGATTGCAAAACAAAATAATGAAAAGGCAAAGTCTGTTTGTCCGTCCGTCCGTCCGTCAGTGCGTCAACATTTTGGTTTATGTGTTATACGTTCTCAGTCCGTTGAGTGCATCAACTTGAAACTTTACATGGTGATAGACTATGAGATGAGCCAAACGCAGCAATAAGTTATGACCTTGACCTTTGACCTTGAGATAGGAAGAAAACAGAATTTGTTTATTGTGTTTTAGCAAATAGAGAGAAAACTATGTGGGGTATTGACAAGTAACTTTACAAGACAATTAACCATGGTGCAATGAACTCTGTGTGCTGGTTGATTTTGCCCTGACCCTTAAACTAGTGATCTTGACCTTGAAGTATCTGAATTACCTACTTTTTAAAAAACTTAATTAAAAATTCAATTTTCTTCAATCGTAAAGGGTAGAACTTTCATATTTCACACCTAAATTCTTTTTGACAAGACCTTTCATTTATGACCTTGACTCTTGACCTAATGATCGATCTTGACCTTGATGTATGAAGAATTTTCAAAAACAATAACCCTTGGCTATATGATCTTTAGAACCGTAATGTTTACGGCTTCCATATTTAATTCACATGGACCTAGCTTAGACTGAATAATCCAGTCTCTTGACTGCCGTTACAATATTGTAACGGCAGCCAAGAGACTAGATTATTCAGTCTAGATCGATGGACCTGTGCATATCTGATTGTTGACGTCCCTTTTCATACATGTATGATTTGCACGTAATTTGCATATATTTGTGAAGGATCATTTGTGCATTACCAAAGCCGCCCGTTGACTGACTTTGAATTCAAATTTCGCAAAACTCGTATACAATGTGACAATAATATTATTATACAAACTTGAACTGCCTCCCCGGCAGGCCATCTTCTCGAGACAAGTGTACGTAATACCTTACCCCGAAGTAAGGTATACGTACACTTGTCTTGAGAAGATGCGGCAGGCTAGCTTTATCGGGAATGCGGTCAAGTGCGCTTGACTTCAGACCCCTTTCTTCGGGCTCCTCTGTCGCTTCTCGTTACAATTTGGTGACAGCGAAGTGGCTTCGTGGTCCGCGGGAGGCCCTCTGGGTGAGTCGTTAGTGACTCGGTGGTCCTTGTAACCAGGTTTCGGACCAATGTGCCCGAATGTACTTCTGTTCAGTCAGTATGGACTGATGGACTGTCGTCCATGTTGGGGTTGAAAGGATACCGCCAGCAGAAGTAACAACTGAAACATGCTGTGACAGAGGAAAGCCATGGATATCCCAAAGAGAACTCACGCAAATGAGTAAGCTTCGGGGACGAAGCTTCCTCGAGAAGGGGGAAGTGTAACGAATAGTACTAGTGAGCTTAGGAATATAAGCCACTTGAACTGCCTCCCCGGCAGGCTAGCTTTATCGGGAATGCGGTCAAGTGCGCTTGACTTCAGACCCCTTCTTCGGGCTCCCCCGTCACTTCACGTTACAAGGTCATTATGTCAGTATTGGCCTCGGTCAATATTACAAACCTCATTGGGTCATTATAATGACATAATGACCTCGACCAAGTCCATATCTATATAAAAATATTAATTACATATATATAATGACCTCGACCAAGTCCTTTTAAAATTGTTATGTATGATACAACGAGTCGTAGGACTTAATATCTTTAAAATCATTATTCAACGACATCAACATATGTGTAATAAAGAATTCATCAATTAATCACATTATTTTCTGTGAAAAGTGTATCTAAACTCAATTAACAATCTTAATTTTTATTGTAAATACCAAAATTAGGGAAAATACCGGACCTGTCAGCGGTAATTATCGGAAAATAATGACTCGCGCACCAGCCAATCAGATTCGACATTACATCCTGGTTATATAATATTACATATTTTTTACTTTACTGTTATGATTATAAGATTTATTATGGTGCCGCAAGACGAGCGTTATCCTTGATTTCTATGGGGTTTTTTTTTTCTTGTCTGACGTGACGTCGACATGCTTCAAAATTACATTAGAGTTTATTAGGACTGAAGAGGAATTGTTTATAAGTGACCTTCTATGTTATAATGAGATTCAATGTGAACTACAAAATATATAAGGCTTAGGAAAAAGAATATCTTTGACAGATATTTCCTCCAAAGACCTTACGTTAGCAACCTGACATCTTCGCACTTTTTTCTTTCATAACCAGAGAATTCACATTTGGATATTTTTTTGTTTAAGTTCCACGAATGTATGGGTATTAATATAATTTTTGGATAGCGTCATATATGTTTGAATTATTTTCATGCCCGGTAAATTTTGAAAGGTAAGCATAATAATTATATTAATTTTGTATCGTGGTTTAATTCGGTACATATGACCTAACGTGTATTTATTAGGAAAACGAAACATCAAAGCGATGATTGTTTTTTTTTTTTGTTTCAAATGAATAAGTAATTACTATAGACACCAGGGGGTAGTTACGATTTTCTAAATCTCAAAAACGGAATTTTAATTGAATCACTTGTCTTTTTTAGCTCACCTGAGTGAAGCTCAAGTGAGCTATTGTCATAGCGCACCATCCGTCGTCCGTCCGTCCGTCGGCGTCCGTCGTCCGGCGTAAACTTTAACATTTTCGACATCTCCTCTGCAACCGCTGCACAGAATTTTACAAAACCTTACATGAAGCAAGAACTCAATGTCTTCTACCAAGTTTGTGTTTTTCGTGCAAATCGGTCAACAAATATGGCCACCGAGGGCATTATAATTGGCTGACGCATTTTTGACTTCTCCTCTGCAACCGCTGCACAGAATTCAGGTTTGTGTTTTTCGTGCTGATCGGTCAAGAAATATGGCCGCCGAGGGCCCTTATTGGCTGATTGACAGTTTTACTTCTCCTCTACAACCGCTGCACAGAATTTCGAGAAACCTTTATAGGAAGCAAGTATACTCAACGTCCTCTATACCAAGTTTGTGTTTTTCGTGCCGATCGGTCAACAAATATGACTGCCTAGTGCTCTGATTGGCTGACGCATTTTCGACTTCCCCTCTGCAACCGCTGCAAAGATTTTCACGAAAACTTACAGGAAGCAAGAACTCATGCAAGGTCCTCTACCAAGTTTGTGTTTTTCGTGCCATTCGGTCAACAAATATGGTCGCCGATGATCTGAATGGCTGACACATTTTTGACTTCTCCTCTGCAACCGCAGAATTTCACGAAACCTTACAGGAAGCATGCACGTATATAAGGTCCTCTATCAAAATTGTGTTTTTCGTGCCGATGGCTCTGCATATATATCATATGATGTGAAAATAAAATGAATTTTTTATATCTATATTTTATATTTTTGGCCTGATTGCGAAACAAAATCCGGTCTATGAAATGGCGAAGTCCTTCGATCCGTCCGTTCGTCAATCCGTCAGTGCATCAACATTTTGGCTAAAGTGTTTTTGAGAGAACTGTTTGGAGCAGCATCTTGAAACTTTTCACGATGATGGACCATCATGAGACAACTCAATGCAGCAACAAAATTTGACCTTGACATTGACCTTTGACCTTTAAAGAGAAATTTCTGAATTTGTGTTTTAGCCATTAGGGATTAAACTATGAAGATAATTAACAAGTAACGTTACATAATGACTAACCACGATAAGACCTTTCACTAGAGACATTGACTTTTGGCCTAGTTACCTTGACATTTAATACTGACAGATAAATATTGTCAAAATGAAAGCTTTCAATACAAATTCATGTTATATTTTTCAAATATTATGACAACAAAAGGGGAATCGGGACTTTATCTTAAGAAATATGTATATTTATATTTCTTTTAAACTATGCTTCGAAAATTCCAGGGGGGGGGGGGGTCTGGAAACCCCCCCCCCCCCCATCTCAGTGGATCCGCGCTTGTTGACCGTATCTTTTAAGCAAGGAAGATAGGGCTTTTATATGTGCAAGACACCTTGTAACCAGACCATTTATTTGTGACCTTGACTTTTGACCTAATGACCTTGACCTTAAAGTTTGACCTTTTTTTAAAAAACATAAACTTAAGCTATATTTTTTTTAAACCGCAATTTATAAAGCTTCCATTGTTCACTCATAGGTTCAACACCTTTTTAAAATGAAACCCTGCCTATTGACCTAGTGACCTTGACCCAAAACTTAGGTAAAACTTCCAGTGTCGGATCTAGGATTTTAGAAAAAAAGCTCAAAGAAAACTGTTCACGGAAAGCTGACAAGCTAAAAAAAAAATGACCAAGACGGTAACGCGAATCTTAAAACTGATTATTTTATTAAGAGGGGATGGGGTTGTACATAATTCTAACTGCCTGCACACGAAATAGAGTAAGTTTCTTGTTACATTTACTCTAGTTTATATGAAAACTGGCGAGCGGTAGCGAGCCGGAAAATTTTAATGAAGTTCTCATTGTGGTAAAATTCAGTCATTCAAAACATATACAATTCTATTTTATATCGGCGAGCAGAGCAAGCCGGAAAATTTTGGAAATAGGTGGTCACGTGCATTCTATCTTTAGAACACAACCCCTCTCTCTCATTTTCCTTTCTCTATTCAAAGTTGTGTTTGACCAAAAGAAAGGGGCCGGGGAGGATGGGAAGGTTAGGGCACTGCAACCCCACTATCCACCTGTCTGATCGGCACATGAAAATGAAGCATTTATTCAAGTTTTAATTTTAATTTTTATATGTTTATGATATATATGGATCAATTCAAACAGCATAAAATAGAGTAATATTCTGAATCAATTACTTTGGGTGAAAAGGAGGGGGTGCTCTAAATCCGCCACTGGCTTCATAAAACTTTAACTTGACTGTATCTCTTGAACCATAAGCGGGATAACTATCATCATTTACATAAGAATTCTATATATTACACTTGAAGATATTTGAGACAGTACAAATTGGCCAAACTCGCCCCTCAACACCCCCCCCCCCCACCCCGGCAAAGAGGCGCTGGATTCGCCACGAATAAATATCTACTTATTATTTCTTTTTCATTCAAAAGATTACAAATAAAACTTTTAAAGACCGATGACAATAGAAAAAACCCACCTTACCGAGGAGTAAATTATTGATGGGCTCGTAATTTGTGGAATTGCAAACCCTTTCCCGGGAAGCCCGGCGAGCACTTTCGCTGTTTCGATCGTTTTTCCCAGGGGGTAATATTCATATACTTTCTTGTTGTTAACATTACTAAGCTCAATACAATATATAATGATTCCGTAATATCAAATTACAGCCTTTATATCGTTTAGCTCGAGATTCCTCTGCCATGTCACTTCGAAAACTGGACGATCCGTCCATTCTACCACAGGCATCAATTTTCCGATCTCTGAAGTGAGTTGCGCGGACTGCAATCTATTAAAAAGCCCTTACAGTTACAGCTACGATTTTACTATGTCCTCTCTGTTGCAGCTGTACGGTAACTCTGTTAGGTTACCAGTCATATCGGCCCTTTTCCAGTTCGGCCCCCAGTCATATCGGCCTTTTTAACTTTCGGTCCTAGACCATTCGGCCTTAGTTTCGGCCCTCCATAATAACGCAAGAAAATAATTCCTACCTTTCGGCCCTAGACCATTCGGCCTAATAATTTTTTTCCAGTCCTCCCTTACAGTGAGTAACTGAGAATAAATACTTGATACAATCAAGGACTTATAAACAGAAGGATTCGCAACTCTCTACACCGCCTTGAGAATAGTGACGAAAACTCGCGTGTAACGAGATCTGAACGAGATCAAAACATTGCCCAGTCCTATCCGAGAAGGGTGATCAAATAACATGATTTTCTCAAGCATCACACAATAAACATATAAAATATTGATACGTACATGTAGAAGAAACCTTACTGTTTCAATAAATACCAATTTTATCAAAATATATTGATATATTGTGATAATATCTAGCTTCAAAGCGGAGCCTTGACATTCGCCGTTATGACCCAGATATTGTCAAAGAGAGTTAAATAGGCATATGCTCTGTCCCATTTTCTCTGTCATTACTAGACTTACACATAAAAAATTGGTGGCAATTCGAAAATGAAAACCTAGTGCGTGTATTAGAACCAATTTTGATGAATTTATTCGACGATTTCATCGTATACCGGAGGTTCAAAAATAGAGGTTTTCACTCTTCAGTATGCCCGGACATTTTCTGAAAGAGGTAAACAGCCCAACGCTCTGACCCATTTTCTCAAACTAGACAAGATTTACATATGAAATATTGTTATCAAAATAAAGATTAAAACCTAAAGTGTGCATTAGGACAAATTTGGTTTCATAAATTCGATAATTTTATTGTTTTACGGGGCTTCGAAAATGGGTGTTTTCACTCGTCGGTACGCGCGGCCATTATCTGAAAGAGGTAGAAAGCCCAACGCTCTGACCCATTTTCTTGAATTAGACAAGATTTACATATGAAATATTGTTATCAAAATAAAGATTAAAACCTAAAGTGTGCATTAGGACAAATTTGGTTTCATAAATTCGATAATTTTATTGTTTTACGGGGCTTCGAAAATGGGTGTTTTCACTCGTCGGTACGCGCGGCCATTATCTGAAAGAGGTAGAAAGCCCAACGCTCTGACCCATTTTCTTGAATTAGACAAGATTTACATATGAAATATTGTTATCAAAATAAAGATTAAAACCTAAAGTGTGCATTAGGAACAATTTTATTTAATTAATTCGACAATTTTATTGTTTTACGGGGCTTCGAAAATGGGTGTTTTCACTCGTCGGTACGCGCGACCATTTTCTGAAAGAGGTAGACAGCCCAACGCTCTGACCCATTTTCTCAACTTAGACAAGTTTTACATATGAAATATTGTTATTAAAATAAAGACTAAACCCTAAAGTGTGCATTAGGACCAATTTTGTTTGATTTATTCGACAATTTCATTGTTTTACGGGGCTTCGAAAATGGGTGTTTTCACTCGTCGGTACGCGCGGCCATTATCTGAAAGAGGTAGAAAGCCCAACGCTCTGACCCATTTTCTTAAATTAGACAAGATTTACATATGAAATATTGTTATCAAAATAAAGATTAAAACCTAAAGTGTGCATTAGGACCAATTTTATTTAATTAATTCGACAATTTTATTGTTTTACGGGGCTTCGAAAATGGGTGTTTTCACTCGTCGGTACGCGCGACCATTTTCTGAAAGAGGTAGACAGCCCAACGCTCTGACCCATTTTCTCAACTTAGACAAGTTTTACATATGAAATATTGTTATTAAAATAAAGACTAAACCCTAAAGTGTGCATTAGGACCAATTTTGTTTGATTTATTCGACAATTTCATTGTTTTACGGGGCTTCGAAAATGGGTGTTTTCACTCGTCGGTACGCGCGGCCATTTTCTAAAAGAGGTATAGATAGCCCAACGCTCTGACCCATTTTCTGAAACTAGACAAGATTTACATATGAAATATTGTTATCAAAATAAAGACTAAAACCTAAAGTGTGCATTAGAACCAATTTTATTTCATTAATTCGACAATATCATTGTTTTACGGGGCTTCGAAAATAGGTGTTTTCACTCGTCGGTAAGCGCGGCCATTTTCCCAAAAGACGTAGGCAGGTCAACGCTCTGACCCATTTTCTCAAACAAGACACGATAAACACAAGGAATATTGTTATCAAAATAATTAATAAATCCTAATGCGTGTATTAGTACCATTTTCATTTCATGATACCGAATATTAATAAGAATACAAGACTTCGAAAATTGGGGTGTTTACGATCATCTGTTAACCACGGCCTGTAACGAAGAAGGTAAACAAGCCATCTAAACACCATTTTTTCTGTTTTATTTTATAAAGTATCTATGAAAAGTTGTTTTTAAAATAAAGCTGGACTTTTTTGTATCTGATTTATTTTTCATGTATAGATGTCGATAATTGACCATAATATAACTGCCTCAGATATAAGGGATCTCGACGCAAGTTCGCCCTCGCCATATTACGACTACGAGTACGACGTGACCTATATAAATAGGCCCGATTTAATTTACCATTTTCTCGACTATTTCAAGACGTAATATCAAAATATTGGTACCAAAATGATCAGGATAATCTATTCTACTTATTCAAGTCGTTTTTATGTTGTCATAATTAACATATTTAGGGCATTCATGGTTTTGAATATCACAACCCTAACATCTCGTTGCCTAATTTGCATATCAAAAGGGCACGCGAGATGTTAACGGGAAAAGACGAGATTCCAATCCTTCTGTTTATAAGTCCTTGATACAATCAAAAAACTTAATACAAGGGAAAAATTGAGGGGGTGAATTCCAGCCTCTTACCTCCACCACCTTCTACTGAAAAATCCAAGCTTGAACTAGTTGAAGGTTGAAGAAATTGTGATTGAAAATTATTGCTAAATTTCTTAGGAACAAATAGTATGACATACAATTTTCTTATTTTCTAAAATAGAGGATCCGGTAACCGTCTGCTCTAGGTAAAGCCATTAATTTTCATATAGTTGCCGACCCAAATTTTTGGTAACCCAGAAAAAAATACATTGTGAACAATGTGTTAAAGCCAATAAAGAATTTTAATTTGAATTTTGTAATAAAAATCTTAAAAAATCGATTTTCTATTTTTTTCTGCCGATTGTTTCATAGAAATAATAAATAACAATAAACACTCAATATTCACAAATTTTCTGCCACTCGGCCTCATAAAATGTTTTTTATCAAGTTTCATAGAAAATTTAAGCAGGCTTGTTTCACAGAAATTTTGTAATAAAAATAAACACTGATAAAAGTCATAGTAGTCAAGCAAGCTAGGTTTTCCCTGGCTATAAATGGGCCGAAACGGCAAAAGGCCGAAAAAAGGAGCCGATATGTTTCAGCATTATATTTTTTTTTCATTATAAATTGAGGGCCGAAATGGAAAAAGGCCGAAAGGTAAAAAGGCAACCCTCTGTTACGGACCCCGGTTGATGCAGCTGTTGTGAAAGTTATGATCATCCGATAGTTCAATTATGAATGACTGAGCTACATGTATCAGGTTGACCCTTTAGCTCACTCGTTATTGCTCTGAAATTCATATCCAATGGTACGTTTCACTATGCTGCAGGGGTTACATTACATTAACATCTATATTCAGTGGCGGATTTAGGGGGGTGCAGAGGGGGCGTCAGCCCCCCCCCCCCCTGGCACTGACCCAAAATTTTTCAAAAAAACCCTATATTTTGTCCCATTTTCAGTAAAAATAGGCAAAATTCGACCCTTGACCCCCCCCCCCCCCCAGCAGAGGGGGTGCTGGATCCGCCACTGATATAAGAGCTGAAACAAATGTTCGAATATTCACAAATGAATAGTTTTCAGCAAATATACGAATTGAAAATCAGTATTTGAATATTCCAAGCGCGGATCCAAAGGGGGGGTAAGGACCCCCCCTGGAATTTTCGAAGCATGGTTAAAACAAATTCTAAATATACATTTTTCATATGAATAAGTACCGATTCCCCTTTTGATGTTAAAATATTTGAAAATAATAACTTGAATTTGTATTGGAAATCTTTCATTTTGATAATATTTTGCTGTCAGCATTGCAAAAATTTTCTCCGGCTCGCTTCCGCTTGCCAAGAGTAATAAAACTGAAAAAAAGACTTAAATCAGGGATTTTTCAAGTCCGTTTTTCGGTCCGATTATCGGACCCATTCCCAACGCCAAAGTGGCCTGTATTTTCCCAATTTATGGTTGAAATTTCCCAATTTGAACCTCCTAATTTTTTTTAAGTGTTCTTCAATAAAGAGCAAAATAATGACGACTGAATTACCTAGCAGATATACGAAACTAACGATCGACATCATATACATGTATCTTATATCCGGTATAGGTTTACGTTATAATCATCAAATCTTATGTTGTCTCACAACAGCAAAAATTACAAAAGGGAGTACATCTTCTTTGTAGAGGATAGATACGTTCTTCAAAATAAAACTTTGGATAGTGACTAAAAAGAAACAACAGAAAGTAGTCCATGTTCAGTAAACAGAATGCGGGCGTCTTGGACAGTGGGAATGTCCTCCGTCAAACACTGACTTTGAATCTGAATGCTGATTAATCATGATCATTAAAGTAGCTCCTCTGACTCTGAACAGATATCCTAGAAGATTATGTCCTTTGAAGTACAATCTAAAGTATAGATGGCTTTACTAGTGCTTTGTTTCTTTTATTAAAGACACTTAATTTGACTTACATGTAGAAGGAGTTATATCTCTGTGTAATGATTTATTCCATTAAGAATCAAATTAAACTGTTGAAAATTCCCAATTTCATTAAAACACCGCGATTTTTCCCAATTTTACCGGACCCTGGACCCAGATTAAAATCCCCTGAAAAATCCCTGTAAATAGAGGATTTAAATGGCATTATTGTCTAAACTTTTTAATACAATTCTGAAAAAAAACCATTAAAATTTTTGCAGGCTCCCTATCGCTCGCCATTTATTGTATTTAAATATTAGAACTGACAATCATTAACTAAGTACTATTGTGTGAAAATTCAAGATTTTATGCTACTTCCTAGTGCTCTAAGTATAATCTGTTTCTATTTACTGACAAGGACTTAATATTCTGGGGGGGGGGGTTCCTATTTTTTTTTAGTCCCTACCAGCAACGCCGACGGGGACTTTTAGTTTCCTCTCAGACTGTCTGTCCGTCCGTCTGTCAGTCTGTCCATCTGTACAAATATCAGTTTTCCGGACTTTTTTCTGCAACGGATGGAGATATTGAGATGAAATTTGATACACAGCTTGGTCTTGGATAGTTACAGAGCAAGTTCGACTTTCGTCATGGTTGACCTATTTTTCGAGGAGTTATGGCCCTTGATGACTTTGAAAATTCAGTTTTTGTCAGTTTTCCGGACTTTCTTCTGCAACAGATGGAGATATTTTGATGAAATTTGATACACAGCTTGGTCTTGGATAGTTACAGAGCAAGTTTGACTTCTGTCATGCTTGACCTATTTCTCGAGGAGTTTTGCCCCTTGATGACTTGGAAAAATCTGTTTTGGTCAGTTTTCCGGACTTTTTCCTGCAATGGATAGAGATATTCAGATGAAATTTGATACACAGCTTGGTCTTGGATAGTTACAGATCAAGTTTGATTTTCGTCAGGCTTGACTTATTTTTCGAGGAGTTTTTCCCCTTGATGTCTTGGAAAATTCAGTTTTTGTCAGTTTTCCGGACTTTTTTCTGCAACAGATGGAGATATTCAGATGAAATTTCCTACACAGCTTGGTCTTGGATAGTTACAGAGCAAGTTTGACTTTCGTCATTCTTGACCTATTTTTCAAGGAGTTATGCCCCTTGATAACTTGGAAAATTCAATTTTTGTCAGTTTTCTGGACTTTTCCCTGCAACAAAGAGAGATATTCAGGTGAAATTTGATACTCGGCTTAGTCTTGAATAGTTACAGGGCAAGTTTGACTTTTGTCACGCTTGACCTATTTTTCGAGGAGTTATGCCCCTTGATGACTTGCACAATTCAGTTTTTGTCAGTTTTCCAGACTTTTCTCTGCATCAAATAGTGATATTCAGGTAAAATTTGATACTCAGCTTAGTCATGGATAGTTACAGAGCAAGTTCAACTTTCGTCACGCTTGACCACTTCTTGGAATCGATAAAGCAGATAAAACCTCAGAACTGAGCTGCACAGACAGTAAGTTTAATTAAAACTCATGTTTAATTGAAGAGTAATTCATAGGCAGAGTTGCAGGACATAAATATATGCCGCCGGTAGGGGACTTATATCGCTCAGCGATCATAACATTTTTTTTTTGCTGCTCTTCAAACAATTCAGACTTTAGGACCCCCCCCCCCTTGAAGAAAAATCCTGGATCCGCCCATGTATTCATTAGTATAATAGTGCACGTAATTACATGGGTGCAACATAAAGAAAAGAAGGTAGGAGACAGTGTTTTTTCTACATAAATGGAAACCGATATCAATCTTGAGCAATCATCCTAAAATCATTAACATTTTCGCAACTGGTCAGTATGAGGCATATTATTTTAAACACGCATGTGGCTGTCATTTGCCATTTGCATTAAATCAATAAATGATAAAGACGCTCCAATGAATTTCTATAACATACTTTTCATGTATTAATATTTTAAATCAAAAACTAAAAGTGCATAACATGTGCCCCGAAACTTTCCCCCACCCTTTCTTGCTGTCATATAACTTTCCGACTTCATTTTTTTTGGTCGCCTGGAAGTCGTAAGATAGGAATTCCGAAGTCAATTTTAATCGGGATTTGGGGAGGGGGTTACGCTAGGGTCAAAGTCGTTGCTTAATGCATCATGCGAGCTTGTAATGTGCGTAAAACATACCGTGTCTGTTTCATTTCTATATTGTTATTTTCATGTAGATACCACATATTATACTGTCAAGTACGGGGAATTGGTGCCACCGCACAAGTGTCTTCTAATGAAGATTACAGGATTACCTTCACATAGACTAGAGATACTGTAGGGTTTTAGGGTAACAATAGGGTAGCTCTTTAACGTGATGTTTATTTTCCAGGTATGTTTTTTCAAGTAAATCCAGTGGTCAGACATATTATTTTGAGGACAATCAAGTAAAACAAATATCCCAATACAAATCGAATACTCGACACAAATATTGGAATACCAATTTCAGGTTTTCATTTCAGCTCTAATCTACATCACTGTATATGTCTGATGTTCAAATTACTGGCGACGATGTGAACAAATGTTAACAATGGCAGTGTGTGAATGTAATCACACAATTGCAGGTAGACTCAACCGCCTTCTTCAGTGATCAGAGAAAGTGTAATTTCATGGTAGACACCACTCCTCAAAGAATTAAGGAGGGATTATGATCCTCCAATAGTTCAGAGTGTTGCAAACAAGAAAATGAGCATGATGACTGAGCTTCAAAGTAAAAGTGCCTTAAAGTTCACCTACACAGTGATGTATTAGGTGTATAACATTTTCAGTCAGTTAATCCCTTCATCATGTTCATTTAACATCATTTGTGTTTATTTTTAGCTTAAAATGTCCAGCAGATTTTTCCTGGTTACAATCAACATACATGGGACCACAGCGCTATCAAATACTTGCCGTAAGGTGACCAACTTTCTACAAGATCATGGCACTGCTGCCAAAATCATTCACAGATTCAAGGTACTTTCGTAATGCTATCAACTATTTTAAGCTACAAGTATCTTGTTACATACGAGATTTTTTTTACTTTCCTTGTAAAAGTTAAGCTGTAATATCTCTGTAATTTTGAAAGTACAGTATGTGTATTGATATCCGCTCATTTTTCAGCATGACTTTTGCCGTATGATGTTTTTTTGAGGGCTCACTGTTTGAACTTTAAAGAAAATTTGTTACCATGAATATAGAGTTGAGAAAAAAATTGGTCTTTTTAAAAGAATAAATCCATTCAAATTTTCCTGTGTGAATCTTGATTTTGTCTTCAAGTTTTAGAAAGTGTGCATACCAAGTGCTCAGATTGTGCAAAGTTTGCCTTCCTTCTTTCTATTACTTTTAGAAGAGCCAAAATAACTAGAGCTGAAAGGAATACCTGAAATTGGTATTCATGACAAATATTTGATTTGTATTCGAATGTAAGGATTACAAGAGTGTCATGAACTTGCAATAACCAGATAAATAAATAGATGAATAGAAAATTGGGGGGAAATTTGGATCTATGAGTAGGATACGTATGTGGGGACAGGACAGTGTTTTTATGACAATGATGCCCCCCCCCCCCTCAGTCAAGATTGATATCGGCTTCCATGTATTAGGAAGAACACTGCCTCGTTAACTTTAGCTATGCAGTACTTTAATTTTCCTTCTTTTCTTCTGCTGTGCGCATGTAAAAACAGACAACACATTTGTACAAATATATAAATACACTAAGGAATATTTGAATACCAATTTTCCATTTGGATATTCGCTGAAAACTATTCTTTCATGAATATTTGAATATTCATTTCAGCTCTAAAAATAACCCAGAACTATTCATTCAGTTATTATGAAACAAGTGTAATGAAAGATAAAGTAGCACAATTTATTTTGTTAACATCTTGATTTATACTGTAACAATTCATTTTCTTTAAATTTTGATTACAGGTTACTGGAGAACCAAAGTTAATAGCAGGTATATAGCATTTGATACATTACATACTGTAACATTTTCAAAACCCTGCCATGAATATGCCTTCAGCATGTTCAGGGGAGTGGTTTTCTTTATAAACTGGCCTGTCTGAAAAGTACCGTAAAAAGGTAAAGTAATACAATTGCACGGAATAATTGATTTTAAAATATAATTATCATTAACTTACCAAGGAGTCCACAAGTACAAAGTAGACTGTTTTGATAGTGATTACAGTCTTTGCGAAAAATTTATTAGCCCAACAACATGGGCTACCACAAATTCTGTCAGGCTAGTATAAATTGTCTATCAAACTATATAAACGGCTTTGGACTAGTGGTTCAAAAAAGTTTTCATGAAGAATGTGATTTCTATACATTAGCTCTAATCACCCATCGTAGACAAGAGTACAAGTGTATCATACATAAATTTGAAAGAAAATTGTTTCGTTGATGCAATTTTCAACATAAAATCATAATACTCCCCTTGCCTTTCCATCCCTTGCTGCAGCAAACTTGTCAATGCACTGTCTTTCAGCCTCTGAATCCTAGACTGTATAAACAATTATTAAAATAGATGAGAAAAGATCTAGAAGTGTACTACTTCAACCTTGTAAATGCACTCTGAATATTATATTCATACAATGGATAACTTAAATAAAAAGAAATTTGAGTCAAATTTTCAAAATCATGAAAAAAATGCTTTTATTATGCTTACCAGTACTCTTGCTTACACTGACAGTTAACTACAAGTATTAATATTAATTCTCCATTCTTCCATTTGAATTTTATTGCATTATTATTTACAATTAAATAGGTTTGTGCTTCTTATTATAATGTTGCACAGTTTTCTTCTTTTTTTGCAGTTTTTGAAGTGTTCAATATTACTGGCTTAGAGAGGAATTTGAATGCCATGTCGACCATAGGTGTAAATGACATTATGTGTGTTCCCATTTTATCGTTAGAGTTATTTGCATCATCAATAGGAATACAGAATCCTTCAGTCTCAGATCAATCATCACAGCAGATAACAGACAAGGAGTTATACTGGCTGGAATGTTACATGGACCATACAGGTGAGTAATTATTACAACTATTTCACAATACGTGTATTAGACTTTAACGACTAAACAGAGCAAGTAATTATTATAAGGTATTTGTTGGCGGAAATCAAAGTTCAGTTTCATACTATATCTGACAAGGACCATAAAGTTAGAGCTGAAACAAATACTCAAATATGCTATTCGTATTGGAATATTCATTATTACTTGTAAGGACATTAAGAGGGTCCTAAAAATTATGTTTCTGACCAATGGATTAACTTGAAAAAACCTGGTATAATAAAGATGCCGGTAAAGAGTTAGGTTTGGAGTAAAACATTGTTACCCTGAAACACTAAAGCATCTTTACTTAATCCTGTAATCCTCATCAAGCCGTAATCCCAAATGGCAATTCACCGCACTTGATACGTGGTAACACGTTAAAAGCTCGCATGATGCAGTGTTATATAGTGTCGGACAGTTATAGCAATGAACATCAATTTTTCTTTTATAAATTCTTTTATAATATAACAGCAGGAAAGGGGGGAGGGGGCATGGGGTACATGTCAATAATATGTAACGTACTGACCAGTTGTGTAAATGTTACCGTTAGTGGGTCATTTGATATCAGTTTCCGTGTCTGTAGGAATAACACCCTCGCGTAAACTTATGTTATACAATGCTATATATTTCCTTCTTTTCTGTATGATTACGGGACTATATATATACTAACAAATATTCGATTACCAATTTTCCATTTGAATATTAACTGATAATTATTCATTTGCGAATATTCGAATATTCATTGCAGCTCAACATGAAGTAATGACTAGACCAGAATTAAATACTGATAACTGAATAATAAGATATTTTTCTGATCAAAGGCATGCTGATTATGAATTATGCCACATTTCTTTACTTCGTAATTCCCTTGATTCTGCATCTAGGAGTGAAGGAAACAACATATCTGATTGGTAAAGAGCAAATCAATTAATAGAAACTGTTCAAGATCGACATTGTGAGCTACACTTGAGAAATTAACATTTAATCAGAAGCCACTAAAAATGATTCAAAGGACCTGTAACAATGAGGCATTAAATCTGCCCAACATAATAAAAACTTCATTTCTTTGACCAAGTTGATGTACATTTTCTAATATAGTATCTCTTCAAAATCTGTAGAAAATATTAAGTAAAGTTGCTCTGAAAGTTAGTTATTTGCATACAAATATGTTATCATTGGAAAACAAGATTTTTTTTACGAAACATAATCAAAATGATAAAGATGAAGGTCAAACTTGGCATGCTGAATTACTCATGCTATTCTCCAGCTTCTAGGATTAATTTTCATAGAATGCCCTAATCTAAGGAGAAATTCTCAGAATCCTTATCGTTTCGAGGGCTGAAAGATAGAGGTCAAGGTCAGAAATAGTTACTGCGAAATCAGTATATTTCTTTGGGGCTCAATTTTTGTGGTTTTCGTGGATAGCCTCATTCACGAACTTACATCCTCAACGAATAATTGCACATAAAGCAAGAAATTGGAACAACTCATAATGACAAATCAAGCATGAATATTTTAGTATTTTTACAGGCGATTAATTTATAAACACCTTCCAATAACACATACGTTACCTGTGGACACATACGTTAATTGCTTTTGATTGCAATGTTTATCAACACTGTTTTCACAACTGTTTGTCACAAGCCAACGTTGCAAAATTAGGTCACGTTTAAGCTACATCTTGGTGTGAGTGACAATAAGCTAGTTTGCATGGAGTGGTTTTAAGGTGGATATTTTAATCTTTCTTTGAATTGGTGGCATCCATGAAATTATGTTGCCATGAAAATACTGAATCTCACGAATCCACAAAAATTGGGCCCCATGAAAATGAATGATTTCACACTATACTTATAGACCCTTTCACATTATCTGCAGTACTAAATTTGAATGCCAGTTCCAGGGGACAACGAATAGATTGCGCATGCACCAGTGACGTCATTTCATTGTTCTAGGATGTTTAGTGCGGAATCATGTTTCGTTTGTTCTGCGGAAAACATCTTGGAACAATCGAATTACGTCACTGGTGCATGCGCAATCTATTGTTGTTTGTCTCCCGGAACTGGCATTCAAATTTAGTACAACAGATAATGTGAAAGGGTCTATAACAAGGACCATAGGGTACAGTAATGACCAACATTACTTCCTTGGTAAACATCCCTTTATGAGAGTTCTAGTTATGTTTGAAATAGAAAATGGTTCACATGCTTCTTTCTGCATTTCAGGCATGTCTCAAGATGATCTTTACACAATCTGGCAGCATGAAGTGATGGGTATTATCAAAAAACGATCAGAAAATACCCAAGTAGATCTGTACAAAACTGCTGCAGAGAGAAAGGTATGATACTTCCATGGTTGCTGCACATTTGTTAAAATTGATTTAAGGCATTAGGGGTAGAATACTATACTTCCTGTTGTTTTGATAACAGAAAAATTAAATACATTGTACCACGAAGTTGGCCGAAGATGCACAAATTCGGATATGTTCGGATTTTCATTTTGAGTTGAACGAAACATTAAAAAAAAGTATCAAATATCTAAAAATATGTAAGATATGGAAGTATATAATTTCTAGCTTTTCGAAGAAATTGTTATTATACCCCTACTACATGTATCTTAAATGTACTTATGAAAAGAAGGGAGAGATATACATGTACTTATTTACTTTGGGGTCAAAAGTCAAGGTAACACTTCCTTCCACTGAGTTATGTTGCATGAGTCAAACTGCTATATTGGGGGCATATACTTTACAAATATTCTCTATGAAACACCGGTTTCAAATTGAAGAGAAAATTGATGCAGCCATGTATCTTTATACGGTAGTTTAGAATGACAAGTAATTGAAAATTATGCCCCCATAATCACAGGTGTGGGATTATAGTTTTTCACCTGTCTCTGTTTGACCTTGAGCATAATTTTGACCTGGTAACCTTTACATTGGAGTTTGAACCACTTTTGAAAGACTTCCTTTTTCATCATTCAGAGGGCTTTCATAATTTGTGTTCCTCGTGCAAGATCTATCTATTTCTACCAAATTATTTTGCCTTATTTTGGCCTACTTTCTAGATGATAGCCATTTGTGTTTCACAACCATATCCACGCTTTGACAGAAGTATAGTAAAACATATTCATGAAAAAAAGAAGAAAGAAATACCGATAAAAGATGCAGATGTACTCACAGATGAAGCGTTTTACTTTTTATACATGTATAATGTTTAAAAGACTCTGAGAAAATTACTGTTCCAAAATACATATACTTTAATTTTAGTAAATGAGATGTTCTTAATATGTTTTTATTGATCTTATTTTCAGATGCATTTGTTTGTTAGTGTTCCATCTATGGCGGACTTAGAAACTTTGACCAGCAGTTTGCAAATAATGCAGCAAAGTGTAGCAAATGTCACTGTCAAGGTTAAACACATACAGCAACTTGATGATTATAATTCACGAATAAATACTGAACAACTTAATTAGGGATTTTTAAGCTTTTAAAATTTTTTTTTCAGTAATGAAACTTTTGTAGCTTTATAATTCCATTTTGTGTTTCAGTATGCATAAGTGTCAGTTTCACTGAAAAGATTTATAGAAGAGGCAACTATTTTATGTTTCTTGTTGGTTATATTTCTTTTTTTTTTTTTTTTTTTGGTGAAAACTACATTTTTTTCATATTATTATTATTTGCACAGCAAATACTGGTATTCTGTGTAGTGGGTGTGTATTCTCTAAATGAATATACATTTTTTTATGGAGTAGTCATACATATTTTGTCATGAATTATATTGTATATGTACATGTACTTTTTACATAAATTCGCCATATACAAATACATTGTAAATCAAATTAAAATGTATAATAACTAGGAAATGTTTGATATTCAAAGTGCATTTTCATAAAAGAATTTTAAATCCAGTTTTGTGTCACCTTCAAAGCAAAGCGGCACCTAGGATTCAGTTTGTCTGGGTCCGTCTGTCTGGTAGTCTCGTTTTCTTATATATATGTTTATAGCTATGGTTTGCAGGTGACATACATGTATGCATTCCTTGTAATGCTGCCATATTTTATTACTAGGCAGATCAAGGTCAGACTGATAGTGCAAATTGTGATGGAAGTCATTGTCCAAGGTATTTTTTGTATGATCAACATAGGAGGGCAGTTTGTCATGATGTTGATTCAAGGTCAAATCTGCAAGGTCAAGGAGAACAAAGTACAATCAATGGAAAATTATTGATGGATTGACGTCAAACATTACAAATGATCAGCTTGGTAAAGCATACATTTTATAGTAATGAATTTGATCGCAGGTCATGATGATGCATTTCATAGTTTGAACCTTGTTTGGACCATTATCTTTATACAGTGGATTTGTGACCCCAAAGGTAATTGTTTGTATTGTCCATCAGACTTTGTCCAGCATTTTGTTGCTTGTAATGTATGACTTCAAATATCATGACCTTGCGACCTGCAACGTTATACAGTGACTATAAAGGGGTAAACATGATACAAGTCATACTTTGTTATTGATTTCATTCATTTGAATATTCCACCAAATTGTTGACCTGAACTGAAGGTTCATAACCTTGAACCAAGGTCATTTGATAGTGTCTAGGTCACAGTGCTTTGTTTCATAAAATCTTATCCTGGCAAAACCTTTCACCCTAATTGGATACGAATATTTTTCAAAAGAGTTTTACCAAGTATCCAACAATATTCGTGATGGTTTTTCCAAGATCGCTGAATATGATGGATATTTTTAAAGAATAAACTGGTGATTATGAAGTACAAATTTATTTAACTTATCACAGTCTGTATTCAACCTTATAAAAAGGATTAATATATGTGATACATAAAGATATACATACATGATCATTACACATGATTATTCAGTATTTATTGATATTTATTGATGCGAGATCCAAGTACAATGTATCTTCAAAGTATTCAATTTCTGGTATTCGTGAAATATAAATGCATAGAAGGTCAATATATCAACAACAGAAATAGATGTTATAGTACTGAATAATGTTCATCTTGAAATACAGTATACACATATCTGTACCTGATATACACACTGAAGTACGAGGTCGTCGTACCATAAACTTTGACGTCGTCAGATTCTTTGCTGAAATGAAGCGTAATGTCATGCCAAAGCTTTCAAAGAAGATTTACTGCATTTATTTGTATCATATACATACATATCATATATCATTTTATTCAGAATGAAATGTACCATTGTATTCGTTGAAAAATAAAATTGCCATATTTTTCACTTAAGGGTGGTTTTCGCTTGACGGCAAAACCTTTTCTCTCCCTAAATGGATACAAATATTTTTCAGAAGTGTTGCCAAGTACCCAACAATATTCGTTATCATTTTTCCAAGATCACTGAATATGTTGAATATTTTTAAAGAATAAACTGGACATCATGAAGTACAAATTTATTGAACTTATCACAGTCTGTATTCAACCTTATAAAAAAGATTATTATATGTGATACATAAAGATATACATGTACATACATGATCATTACACATGATTATTCAGTACTTTGTATCTGCTAGAAACACTTAGATTAGGGGGAAAAGTAATCTCATTT
Organism: Pinctada imbricata; assembly: GCA_033119305.1. Classification (NCBI taxonomy): domain Eukaryota; kingdom Metazoa; phylum Mollusca; class Bivalvia; order Pterioida; family Pteriidae; genus Pinctada; species Pinctada imbricata. The sequence goes on from VSWD01000009.1 coordinate 31,214,191, forward strand.
ATTTGCAAGATGTCTCGCCTAAGTATTTGAAAGTGTATGTATTTAAAACAGTTTGTGAAATATCTGAATAAGTTGAACATGCACACTCAGAATAATGTGAATGTACATGTTACATACATCTGCATGTACATGAAATTAACACCATTATAATGAAGTTCATCATGGCCTTTCAAAGCTTTACTGCTTTTTGCGTAAATGTAAATGCTATGAACTCATCAGTCTATCTTTATAAATGAACAAGCTTGATGTGCATCACAGATACAAATGTGCTGAGTTGCAAAACTTGCACCTGAGAGTAAATAATATCTTGCTACACCATTTTAAGGTAGATTTAAGTCCCCTACCTGCTTCAAAAGATTCTCAATCTGTTATGATCTGAAAATCTCAATTTTCCATTATCAAAGTCCAATGGCATTGGTTTTTGATCCCAGGGCCTGGCACCATAAACCAAGCATTGACTTGAGTCTAAATTTCAATTTTCTTAAGTCTCATTATAATATTAGTGATGACTTGAAAATTATTCCAAGAATTTTTCTATTTTCAAACTAGAATAGAATGGATGAATTCCAAATCGTCACTGATTTGTTATATGCATGTATATTCTATTCTGAGAATTTGACTTCAGTCAATTCTTAGTTTATGGTGCCGGTCCCAGAACTCAATAGGGTACATCCTTGACTCATATGGAGCATTCTGGTAAGTTTTATGATTGGTGCATTACACACTTCCTAACGATGGGAAACCATTTTCTACCATCTCTAACTTTGACCTTTTGACCCTATAATCAACAGAGGTAATCCTTAACAAATGAGGAAAAATTCTTGAAAATATGTAAGTAGATTCAAATCACACTCCGTTATGACCTTGAAACCATTTTCAATAGACCACTTGCCAAATGGCGTAAAATTTCAAGGATCAGAAAATGGTCTATTGTCAAAATCCTGTGACCAGGACCATTGACTTAAAAATAAATACAGTACTTCCGTGACTCAAGGGGATCATTGCTTGCAAGTTTTATATCAATTGTTGTAATGCATACTTGGTTATGATGCGAGATCCAAGTACAATGTATCTTCATCAAAGTATTCAATTTCTGGTATTCGTGAAATATACATGCATAGAAGGTCAATATATCAACAACAGAAATAGATGTTATAGTACTGAATAATGTTCATCTTGAAATACAGTATACACATATCTGTACCTGATATACACACTGAAGTACGAGGTCGTCGTACCATAAACTTTGACGTCGTCAGATTCTTTGCTGAAATGTCGCGTAATGTCATGCCAAAGCTTTCAAAGAAGATTTACTGCATTTATTTGTATCATATACATACATATCATATATCATTTTATTCAGAATGAAATGTACTATTGTATTCCTTGAAAAATAAAATTGCCATATTTTTCACTTAAGGGTGGTTTTCGCTTGACGGCAAAACCTTTTCTCTCCCTAAATGGATACAAATATTTTTCAGAAGTGTTGCCAAGTACCCAACAATATTCGTTATCATTTTTCCAAGATCACTGAATATGTTGAATATTTTTAAAGAATAAACTGGACATCATGAAGTACAAATTTATTGAACTTATCACAGTCTGTATTCAACCTTATAAAAAAGATTATTATATGTGATACATAGAGATATACATGTACATACATGATCATTACACATGATTATTCAGTACTTTGTATCTGCTAGAAACACTTAGATTAGGGGGAAAAGTAATCTCATTTATTTGCAAGATGTCTCGCCTAAGTATTTGAAAGTGTATGTATTTAAAACAGTTTGTGAAATATCTGAATAAGTTGAACATGCACACTCAGAATAATGTGAATGTACATGTTACATACATCTGCATGTACATGAAATTAACACCATTATAATGAAGTTCATCATGGCCTTTCAAAGCTTTACTGCTTTTTGCGTAAATGTAAATGCTATGAACTCATCAGTCTATCTTTATAAATGAACAAGCTTGATGTGCATCACAGATACAAATGTGCTGAGTTGCAAAACTTGCACCTGAGAGTAAATAATATCTTGCTACACCATTTTAAGGTAGATTTAAGTCCCCTACCTGCTTCAAAAGATTCTCAATCTGTTATGATCTGAAAATCTCAATTTTCCATTATCAAAGTCCAATGGCATTGGTTTTTGATCCCAGGGCCTGGTACCATAAACCAAGAATTGACTCGAGTCTAAATTTCAATTTTCTTTAGTCTCATTATAATATTAGTGATGACTTGAAAATTATTCGAAGAATTTTTCTATTTTCAAACTAGAAAAGAATGGATGAATTCCAAATCGTCACTGATTTGTTATATGCATGTATATTCTATTTTGAGAATTTGACTTCAGTCAATTCTTAGTTTATGGTGCCGGTCCCAGAACTCAATAGGGTACATCCTTGACTCGTAGGGAGCATTCTGGTAAGTTTTATGATTGGTGCATTACACACTTCCTAACGATGGGAAACCATTTTCTACCATTTCTAACTTTGACCTTTTGACCCTATAATCAACAGAGGTAATCCTTAACAAATGAGGAAAAATTCTTGAAAATATGTAAGTAGATTCAATACACACTCCGTTATGACCTTGAAACCATTTTCAATAGACCACTTGCCAAATGGCGTAAAATTTCAAGGATCAGAAAATGGTCTATTGTCAAAATCCTGTGACCAGGACCATTGACTTAAAAATAAATACAGTACTTCCGTGACTCAAGGGGATCATTGCTTGCAAGTTTTATATCAATTGTTGTAATGCATACTTGGTTATGAACTGTAAACCATTTTCAATCATCAGAGTTCTAGACCTTGACATTTTGACCACAAAATCAATAGAGCTAATCCTAGCCCATGGGGAAGACTCCTGGCAAGTTTCAAGTTAATAGTTTCAATACACACTCAGTTATGATCAAGAAACCATTTTCAATCATACAATATACAGTCCTATGACCTTGACCTTAAACCCCAAAATCAATAGAGCTAATCCTTTACCCATGGGAAGCATTCCTGTCAAGTTTCATTGACAAGTGCAATGCACACTCACTTCGGATATCGAAACCATTTCAAAATTCAAAGACATTTGACCTTGACCTAAAAATCAAAAGGAGACATTCTTGACTCATAGTGAGTAACTGTATGAAGTTTCATTGCAATAAGATTACATATTGGAGTAATAGTCTGGAAACCAATTGTTGACGTCTGTACCGCCGCTGCCTATCTTACATCAAATGTGTAGCCGAGTTCTGCAACTTGGCTAAATAGTAATACTATATACATGTAGCTGAACAATACAATACATATAAAAATAAATATTGAGTTTGACTGAAACACTAATGCATGGTAACAATGCCGTTAGTTGACTTGGTCTCTGATAAGCCTTGTCCTCTCTGTAGGATTTGTATCGTCATCATAGTCTGACGTGTATTGTATGTTGCCTCGATTCTCCGGCACTTTCACTGTCACGTCTTCCAGTTCCTCGGCTGGTCGTCTGAGACATGGGATACATTCTACGTGTATAAGGCCGTTGTATAATGCTGTACCAATCATGAGGAAGAAAAAACCATCCACTGAAATGCAACACAACAAACATTAAACAAGAAACACTTTGGGTTGTCTTTTGTATCATTGTAAGTTCTATTCCTTTCTTTGCTCATAGGACACATTTGAAATATTCAAAATCAAATACATGTACTATGAAAACAGTTTGATGACGTTTGATTTCTTTTATCATATTCTTTTATTTAATGAAAAAAAAATTGAAAGTCAGAAATCAACGAAATTAAATGTCAAGGAAAACAGTTTCAGCCCCAAAACCACGAAATTTTAAACCAATGAAAATAAATGATTTTACAGTATTAATTATACCCCCACCGGTATATAGTGATGCACATTTTTTTTTATTCCTTTTGCCAAAGCCTTTCTGCTTGTAAAATAAATTGACCTTGTGATTATTACAAAAATTCACAAGAAACATTAAGTAAATCGCTTACCTTGTAAAAGGCCATACTGTTTGTCAAATGGTTCACCAAAATTCTGAAATAAATATGTGTAGGTAGATAAATAAGTTGATAAATCTGTATTTAAAATCAGCAAATTTGTTTACTTTATACAGTTATACTTGTAGCAAGAAGATTACAGACAGCATTTGGATCTTCTAACATTGAAATCAAATTGAAATTTCATCTGTTGAAATAAACTCACATTTGAAATAAATGAAGATGCTAATGATATCATTGTTATTTAGAATCTTCAAGAGTTTAATTTCATTTGTAATGTGACTTTTTTGGTTGATTGTTCACTCATTTTTAAACAAAAATCCAGCAAATTCTTATATAAAGTGACACTAACTTCAGCATTCATATACTTTGTCACTAAGGACTTTTAGATACAATGTACATGTACAGTATATGTTGTTATAAATGAAAATACTTTAAATTTTGAATAATTCAAAACACAAATGAGTACATCAGTATGTGAAAGGTACATACATGTACAAATTGATCCACCATTACGATTGTTTACTAACAAGAAAGACAAGGTTGGGAGGAGGGCAATGAGAATTTAAAATGATATGAGAACGCTTGCTTACCTTGTCAAAAGCATAAAATATCAACAAGTCTACAGCCCACACCATAATGGTCCGACAGGCATCTATAAGAGTTCTATGAACAGCTGTGAAAAAAAAAAGGTTATGTACATGTATAAAGATTACGTATATTTTCATTTTGCATTTCATCATTCATGCATATACATGTACATATGAATTTCTTTTTTTACATTTTTTAAAGAAATAACATACTGTAAAGGGCCTTTAACTTCTGTTAACTCAGATGTTTATGTACATGAATAGACAAATCCCTATGCATAGACTATAAACTATTTTCTATAATTTAATATATCTTTACAAGAAACCACTAAAGGTGGTATGATCAGAAAATTGCAAAGCTGCATCTTTTACAGTGATTGTAGGTCAAGGTCACAAGATCAGAAGTCATGGTGTCAATTGAAGTGAAGGGTCTGTTCAGATAGAATGTAAACTATCAAAGTATCAAAACTATATCATTTAAAGTTCAATAGATATAATACAAATGAAATATTTGGAAAAGTAGGCAAAGTCATTGTACCAAATTAAAGCCCATATTAAAGAGGATTAACAAGTGAAATATCAAAGCCCATTCCATTATGCTGAAAAAATATACATGTATGGTCAAACTTTTTCTTATTTTGGTTAAAGTTTGTGGTTAAAGCAAAATCTCTGAGACTATTAGCAATATGCTATTCTATACTATAACTTTTGACCTAGTGGCCTTTACCTAGGACTTTGACCTACCTTTAATCAAATGATTTAGAATATATCAATTGTACCATGAAAAATTGGGCTTTGATATTCCGAAAGTAGATTCCTTGACTATTTTGGCTTGAACCATGACTTCTGATATGGTGACCTTGAACTTTGACCTACTTTAAAAAAAATACCTGTGAGTGACTTGGTAACTGCCAAACCAAAGTAATTATAGAATGCAATAGAGGCTAGGTATAGAAGACAAAAAACAAGAAGTCTGGGCTGATTGGCTATTTGATACAGTGCATCCAGGCTGTTCTCATAGCTACCATTAATATCTGACCCGGGAATGTAATACATCGCTGGAAGTACTATCTGGAATGGAGTATATATTTTTATTTCATTTTTATTTATTTTGGTTAAATTCTCATACAATGTGTGCATGAACAGTGTAATCCTGATAACCACACCATTTGCTATTAATGTAAGAGATGGCTGTAAAAAATTTGCACTACAGAAATGTATGTGCATATGGGTCTCTCAGTGTTTTATTCGTAGTCCTAATTTTATGTTGTATTGATGTCTTTTATTGGTTTGTCTGATTTTTTGTTGCGTACTCATGGTGTTTGTTGTGAAGTTGTGAAACGTTTTTTTGTGTTTTTTTTTTTTTTTTTTGCTTTTTACTGTTGTCATTGTAGTCTTGTTGATTTTTCTTCGCAGCATTCATACTAAGATATACTGAAGAAAAACTGGATATAACATATTTAATAAGGTACATGTAAATCCATATTTCTTTGAACAAATAACAACATGTAAATGTATATAATTGAAACCCCTTAAAATGACTCTTTTGGTAGGATGTATTTATGCACATGTATGGCAAAATATCTCTCTGTCAAAAGACTTAATAAATGCATGTGTACTTACAGCAGACATGAAGAAAACACCATAACTCCCTTCCATACCTACTACCTTAAATCAAAATCATACATACAAAATGTTATACATAATGAAATAGTGGTTAGTTAAACAAAGTGGTTTATTTTAATGAAAATACGAGAAATATTTAAAATTGATGAATGATATCAATTGTCAAAGGATACCAAATACATTTTGTATAAGAAAAATATGAACATAAATTATTGTTTTTACAATATTTTAATTGCTGTCTTCATATTCAAAAGTTGAAAGTTCATTTTATTGAATTAAACAAAGTGCTTTGAAGTTGATACCTACATGAAGTGGATGAAGACTTCTCTTTTTGAGAAATAGTTCTTCTATGACCATCTGAGTGGCACTCACCAACTGACTTCCCAATATCAACAATATACCTGAATGAATGTACATGTAGCTAGCAAAATAATTAATGAAAAAAAAAACAAACAAAATAGGACATTCTTTAAAATGTTATTCATGGGTCATGTGAGAATCCCAGGAATCTCAAAGAGAAACTCATAAGACCATAATAATTGATAATTATCAGAATATATGATGAACACACAAAAGTCAGACTCTCAATTTCTCACTCATGTCTTTAGACTGAAGAAAAAACGTAGACGCGTCAGTTTGAGATTTTCTTGTTTCACACTCTATGAGTCTATGACACACATATTATGATGTCATAGAACGATACGTCACGTCATCGTTATATTTGTGCTCGTTTTTGGTATTGATTCTGGTTAAAAATCATTTTGGTAATAATACAATGAGCCGAGTGAGAAAAATAATCAATCATGATGTTGTGATTGAGACAAGGGAATTTCATCCTTGTGCAAAAGAATTGCTACATGTACATTGTACATCCATGACTCGGCAAGTCTCATTGTGGATTGCAAACTTTTACACTCGGATGAGATTCCCTTTCTCAGTCGCAACGTCATGATAGATTCTATTAATCTTTAATAATTGACCCTTCCGAGAGCGGGAAAAATTTGAGAAATTCCATGACGTCACAATGCAATTTTGATGTTTGACCGAGGTTCAAAGCTTGTTTGTCCGAGGTAAACACATGCTAAAAGCATTGTGACGTCACGAAATTTTGCATTTTTTTCCCGCAATCGGAAGGGTCAATTCCTTAGACATAAAAGATAAATATCCCAAATATAACCAATCTACATGCATGAATGATCTGCTTAATACGTTATATCATAATTAAGCAAAATTGTTAATCCTTTCAAAAGATATAGCCCAGATTAATGTTCTTGTTTTTGAAAAATGTCAAAGGTCAAAGTCAATGTATCAAAATTATTATTACAACATGACGGCTCTGGTCCTAAGATTTATCTACATGTGATTATCCAGACTGAACTAATACCTTTTATATTCCTAACTTTACCTATTAAAGTCTTTGAGCTATGACTGGAGTGTTTGGCCTTGAAGACACTGGAGCATCCAACAAGTACTAGACCCAGCATTGTCACTAACATGCCTGACCAATGCATCCATTTCAACTTACGCTTCAGAAAAATTTTCTGCAATGTTTGGTATAATACAATTTTCATTCACGCATTTTACAGCATAAGGAATTTTTAATTGGCTGCAATATTAAAGTGACATTGTATGATTAAGCAATGAAGGAAACAATTCTTTTCGGCTGAAAATGTGAACAGAAAACTCAATTTATTAAGCATCATTTAAAGTGACTTCACAGCTCTGCTTATTAAACCAAAAGCCAAAGGCATATGTAAAATATTGAAAGTGCTACTGGTACAAAAAAAATCTTCTTACTGATAGAATTCCAGTGAAAATGATTATGGATCCCCTCAACATCTGCCACACGGAGGCATCCACGTATACCAAACCTATACCTGAAGAATGATTATAAACAGATGAATGGATACATAGATAAATACATACATCAAGGTAAATAGGTAAAAGTTACTAAAAATAGTAGTCACAATATTGAAAAACAAATTACCGGTAACTCTGAGCATTTATCACTTGACCTTGAATATGGCCGTAACCTTGCTATGTTACATGTGTATTGGTGTTGTACATGTATGTGATTATGCAGAAGTGTGACTCTGAATTCTAAACAGAAGTTAAACAGATGTGAGACAATTAGTACATCATTACATATGAGTTAAATCTTGCTTAATACGCTACACAATAAGTAATACATCTATGGTATGAATTTTAATTCCAATTTTATTAGAACATCGATTGTCTGATTTCCACTTTGATAGCCAAAAAGTCCTTTTCTTTCATTATTCGTCGTACAATTTTTCAAACACATTAAGGCATTAGTACAAACAACATGAACAAAATCCAATGAATTATTGAATAAATTCAGTTTTACAAAAAATAAGTTCAATGATTCTCATTCACGCCCAAGATATAATCTTCATAATGCCAAAATGTGGAGAGCAAACAATGTGCAATTCATTCTCTATTTTCGAAAACTACTTCCCATTTGAGACGGTATCTGACGTAGACTGATTATGATGTCATCAAATTCTATGTAAACAGTCCTAAATGTCTGGGAAATGACGGTATAAAATCGATGTTACCATACAATTTTCATGACGTCACAATAGTTTTACGTCAGATACTGTATGTAAGGGGGAGTACTCTGCAAAGACTCAATATTGTCCTGGTAAATTGAAGCTTGTGAAAATAAAGCCCTTGATTGTCTGGATTACACAATAATAAAACTGTATGACAATCAGTTTTATAAATGACATTGTACATTGAACAAAGATGAAGAAAAATCCTACCTGCAAGTGATGTCCCAATAAGATCACAAACAGTTGGTACAGCTACAACCCACTGAAACAACCTGTAAGGTTACAATTATGATATCTCAATATAGACACTGAAATACATGTAGACATATGTCTACTTTAATCAGATCAGAATTATCAATGCATATCATTAGGCCTATTTGAAAAATGAAAATAGAGACTTAATATACATGTACATGCACTTATTCATATGTCAATATAAACCATCCTCGGTTCCCCAGGCTATTTGCGTTTTGGCTGAATACCCTGGGTCACATCGTACTATTTCGGGGATTTCAATTTATATGTAAATGATGCCGATTGGTTCCCTCACAAACTTTTTTATCCAATGGCACAACAGTTTATAAACATTTTTGGATAGCCACGATAAATAGTGCATGTTCGACTAGGTAAGACACTTCTTGATGCCCTGAGACAATAATAATCGAATTGTTAATTAGATGTTTTCGATACAAATATTAGGGTAACCGACAAAACTTCCCTCTTGCGTACGATTCACATACTGTCCTCACTGGTCTGTGGGCAGCCATTACCGTCAGATTTTTAACTTCATGAAGAAGAGCTATTTCTTTTAAAATCCCCGAAATAGAACGATGTGACCCAGGGTATTCAGCCAAAGCGCAAATAGCCTGGGGAACCGAGGATGATATAAACATGAAGTAAAAAATCATGGTATATGCCAAAAGATATTGTCTCAATCCAAAGAATAAGCCAAATGTCAACAACCTACCACAATTAATTTTTTTTATCAATTTTAAAATTTCAGTTCTCATAAGCCAAAGTCACATGAGAATTATCAATAACCTACATGTATCACACTCAGTTTAATTTAAAATAATGGCCTCTGACAGGTGGACAGACAGACATTCAAGAAAAACTGTTCCATACTAACTTTTTAAGTGTCAATTATTCCAAGGGAACATAAAAATACGCGTAGACAACAAAATCTTTAGACACATGGGGTTGAGTAAATACAAATTTCAAAAACCTCTACAGGTAGAAATGTTATCCTTATGAAAGAACTTGTGCATGTTTGCATATACAAATAACTGTCATGATAATCTTACCTGTTTTTGTTGTGCATGTACATATAACTGTCATGATAATCTTACCTGTTTTTGTTGTGCATGTACAAATAACTGTCATGATAATCTTACCTGTTTTTGTTGTGCATGTACATATAACTGTCATGATAATCTTACCTGTTTTTGTTGTGCATGTACAAATAACTGTCATGATAATCTTACCTGTTTTTGTTGTGCATGTACATATAACTGTCATGATAATCTTACCTGTTTTTGTTGTGCATGTACAAATAACTGTCATGATAATCTTACCTGTTTTTGTTGTGCATGTACATATAACTGTCATGATAATCTTACCTGTTTTTGTTGTGTATGTACAAATAACTGTCATGATAATCTTACCTGTTTTTGTTGTGCATGTACATATAACTGTCATGATAATCTTACCTGTTTTTGTTGTGTATGTACAAATAACTGTCATGATAATCTTACCTGTTTTGTTGTGCATGTACATATAACTGTCATGATAATCTTACCTGTTTTTGTTGTGTATGTACAAATAACTGTCATGATAATCTTACCTGTTTTTGTTGTGCATGTACATATAACTGTCATGATAATCTTACCTAATTTTGTTGTGCATGTACATATAACTGTCACGCTAATCTTACCTGTTTTTGTTATTTATGAACATATAACTGTCATGATAATCTTACCTGTTTTTGTTGTGCATGTACATATAACTGTCATGATAATCTTACCTGTTTTTGTTGTGCATGTACATATAACTGTCATGATAATCTTACCTGTTTTTGTTGTGCATGTACATATTACTGTCATGATAATCTTACCTGATTTTGTTGTGCATGTACATATAACTGTCACGCTAATCTTACCTGATTTTGTTGTGCATGTGCATATAACTGTCATGATAATCTTACCTGTTTTTGCTGTGCATTTACATAATATTATGTCATGATAATCATACCTGTTTTTGTTGTTTGTGAACATATAACTGTCAAGGTAATCTTACCTGTTTTTGTTGTTTATGAATATATAACTGTCATGGTAATCTTACCTGTTTTTGTTGTACATGTACATATAACTGTCATGGTAATCTTACCTGTTTTTGTTGTGCATGTACATATAACTGTCATGATAATCTTACCTGACTTTGTTGTGCATGTACATATAACTGTCACGCTAATCTTACCTGTTTTTGTTGTGCATGTACATATAACTATCATGATAATCTTACCTGATTTTGTTGTGCATGTGCATATAACTGTCATGATAATCTTACCTGTTTTTGTTGTGCATGTACATATAACTGTCACGCTAATCTTACCTGTTTTTGTTGTGCATGTACATATAACTGTCACGCTAATCTTACCTGATTTTGTTGTGCATGTGCATATAACTGTCATGATAATCTTACCTGCTTTTGTTGTGCATTTACATAATATTATGTCATGATAATCATACCTGTTTTTGTTGTTTGTGAACATATAACTGTAATGGTAATCTTACCTGTTCTTGTTGTGCATGTACATATAACTGTCACGCTAATCTTACCTGTTTTTGTTATTTATGAACATATAACTGTCATGATAATCTTACCTGTTTTTGTTGTGCATGTACATATAACTGTCATGATAATCTTACCTGTTTTTGTTGTGCATGTACATATAACTGTCACGCTAATCTTACCTGTTTTTGTTGTGCATGTACATATAACTGTCACGCTAATCTTACCTGTTTTTGTTAAGTGTCATGGTAATCTTACCTGTTTTTGTTGTGCATGTTTATATAACTGTCATGGTAATCTCACCTGTTTTTGTTAACTGTCATGATAATCTTACCTGTTTTTGTTGTTTATGAACATATAACTGTCATTGTAATCTTACCTGTTTTTGTTGTGCATGTACATATAACTTTCATGGTAATCTTACCTGTTTTTGTTGTGCATGTACATATTACTGTCATGCTAATCTTACCTGTTTTTTTTTTGTGTTCATGTACATATAACTATCATGGTAATCTTACCTGTTTTTGATGTGCATGTACATGTAACTGTCATGATAATATTACCTGTTTTTATGTATATGTACACCTGCATTTTATGGTGACATTATTAACAAGATAAGAAGGATCAAAGATAGACAACATCACTATCGAAAATGCGTCAGAATCATCAAACGCCTTTTATACCGTGGGTATGATCCTAATATCACCAGACGGACACTAGGCTTGGTACTTGACCAATCTACAGTCTTGTACAAGTGCATTCTTAAAACTTGCACTCTGACTGACTGTGACAACAGGACTCCATGACAGGCCCTGTCCAAACCTCTTTAGGGAAGACAGGGCCCGGACCACCTGTCCTTTCTGAATGTCAGTCGGACTCCTCGGGTGATAACATAAGCTTGCAGCGGCAGAGCATGGATTGTATTATGTAAGCCCTTTTTTTATATCCATTTACATATTCATCTGTATTGCTTGGGCCCCTGCGTTTTGCGGTCTTGTTTGTGTGTGGTCATCTGACAGTGAGGATGTTGTTTTACACAATTGTACGTTCTTCGAGACCTCTGGGTAATCGGAAAAGTGGGAGGGTTGTGCGCACGTAATCCAGGATAACCATACCTTCTGCTATTTCCGTGGCAGATGGCCGTCCTAAGTCAGCACCGGTTGCCCATTGGTCTCGTTGGTTTATGTGTAGTCCTTTGTGTTTGATATTTCTGTGTTGTGCGTTGACGTTCCTTGTCCCTTACACGTCTCTTTGTGCTTGTCTGCTTTGTGTTTTTGCATTGGGTGTTTTGGGATTTTGCTGTGGGTGCTACAACCTGGTGTTGTTAGAGATCCCCTCCTTTGTTATGTAACTGTCATGATAATCTTAATCTTACCTGTTTTTGTTGTGCATGTACATATAACTGTCGTTGCTAATTTTACCTGTTTTTGAAGTATATGTACATGTAACTGTCATGATAATCTTACCTGTTTTTGTTGTTTATGAACATATAACTGTCACATTAATCTTACCTGTTTTTGTTGTGCATGTACATATAACTGTCATGCTAATCTTACCTGTTTTTGTTGTGCATGTACATATAACTGTCATGACAATCTTACCTGATTTTGTTGTACATGTACATATAACTGTCATGCTAATCTTACCTGTTTTTTTGTTGTGCATGTACATAGAGCTGTCATGATAATCTTACCACTTTTTGTTGTGTATTTACATATAACTGTCATGATAATCCTACCTGTTGTTGTTGTTTATGAACATATAACTGTCATGGTAATCTTACCTGTTTTTGTTGTACATGTTGTACATATAACTGTCATGATAATCTTACCTGATTTTGTTGTGCATGTACATATAACTGTCATGCTAATCTTACCTACATAAACTGTCATGGTAATCTTACCTGTTTTTGTTGTGCATAAACATATAATTGTCAGGCTAATCTTACCTGTTTTTGTTGTTTATGAACACATAACTGTCATGATAATCTTACCTGGTTTTGTTGTGCATGTACATATCACTGTAATGGTAATCTTACCTGTTTTTGATGTGCATGTACATATAACTGTCATGATAATCTTACCTGTTTTTGTTGTGCATGTACATATAACTGTCAGGCTAATCTTACCTGTTTTTGTTGTGCATGTGCATATAACTGTCATGATAATCTTACCTGTTTTTGTTGTGCATGTACATATAACTGTCATGATAATCTTACCTGTTTTTGATGTGCATGTACATATAACGGTCATGATAATCTTACCTGTTTTTGTTGTGCATGTACATATCACTGTCATGGTAATCTTACCTGTTTTTGTTGTGCATGTACATTTAACTGTCATTCTAATCTTACCTGTTTTTGTTGTGCATGTACATATAACTATCATGATAATCTTACCTGTTTTGTTGTGCATGTACATTCTTCTGTCATGATAATCTTACCTGTTTTGTTGTGTATGTACATATAACTGTCATGATAATATTACCTATTTTTGTTGTGCATGTACATATATCTGTCATGATAATCTTACCTGTTTTTGTTGTGCATGTACATATAACTGTCATGATAATCTTACCTGTTTTTGTTGTGCATGTACATATAACTGTCATGCTAATCTTACCTGTATTGTTGTGCATGTACATATAACTGTCATGATAATCTTACCTGTTTTTGTTGTGCATGTACATATAACTGTCATGATAATCTTATCTGTTTTTGTTGTGCATGTACATATCACTGTCATGATAATTTTACCTGTTTTTGTTGTGCATGTACATATCACTGTCATATAATCTTAATCTTACCTGTTTTGTTGTGCATGTACATATAACTGTCATGATAATCTTACCTGTTTTTGATGTGCATGTACATATAACTGTCATGATAATCTTACCTGTTTTTGATGTGCATGTACATATAACTGTCTTGATAATCTTACCTGTTTTTAATGTGCATGTACATGTAAGTGTCATGATAATCTTACCTGTTTTTGTTGTGCATGTACATATAACTGTCATGATAATTTTACCTCTTTTTGATGTGCATGTACATATAATTGTCATGATAATCTTACCTGTTTTTAATGTGCATGTACATATCACTGTCATATAATCTTAATCTTACCTGTTTTTGTTGTGCATGTACATATAACTGTCATGATAATCTTACCTGTTTTTGATGTACATGTACATGTAAGTGTCATGATAATCTTACCTGTTTTTGAACTGTTGGGGGATCTCCTCTTCATTCAATGGCAGCTGAAATTTCAGATAAAATGCTTTAGTACAGTGCATTTAAATACTTATTTCAACATAAACACATTTTTAAGGATAAGAGTAATAATCTTCACAGCTCAACCTTGTCATGCTTTTAACTAGTTTCAGCCTATTACATAACAGTTCTTAGTACGGTCATGTTATTTACTATGACACCATAGTTCGTCATTAAATCCTACAGCCTTGCCACCACAAACTTATATACATGTTTGGAGTATAAGAGTAAACCTTATAGCTTATTACCTTTGGCAGACATATCTTACTATTGTTTATATGCGTAATCATGGAAATGAAATTATACTCATTTAACTAACCATATTTTACCAAACTTTTAAAACCTTTCACTTCTGACCTTGAAAATCTACAGGCATCAATCATCCTCTCACCATGTGCAATGCATGTGTCATGCTGATTTGAATATAAATGAGACTTCACCCTTCGTTTCCATAAGGATTGTTGAAACTCACTCATACTATCATTAAATGGGGTAGCATTTCTATATTTCCCTTGACAGTAACAACATTGAATGAGAAGGTTTTATCCTTCCATGCGTTTAATAATCACATTGTGTCCTTGTGTTAAGTTTCAAATACATGTATAGCAATGTATACATGTATATATGCACAACCAATGTAATTCCCTGAGATGAAACTATTGAAAGGAATGTGCTTATATTTCGTATAAAAACGCTTGTGATGTCAAAATGCATTAGATCTAAAGAAACATGCCGCGACGGCTGTTCCAACCTGCAAACTGAACCCATGGTGACATGATTATTAACCGATACATACCTTTTTACCTAGGAAAATGCGATTTCAAAAAACAAGAATGAAACAGACAACTGTGGTGCATATATACAGAAAAAATGTCATAATTTGTGTTTTGTTACGGGTATGCAACACACAGCAAGTGCATTTATCCCATGAAATGCGCTAATGCGCAACACAGGTACAATAAATGCACTTGCTTTGTGTTGTATACCCCTAACAAAACACAAATTAAGACACTTATTCTCTATATAGTGCCAATTTCTTGGAATTCATT
Organism: Pinctada imbricata; assembly: GCA_033119305.1. Lineage (NCBI taxonomy): Eukaryota > Metazoa > Mollusca > Bivalvia > Pterioida > Pteriidae > Pinctada > Pinctada imbricata. Next base: position 31,230,106 of record VSWD01000009.1, read on the forward strand.
TTCTGCATTGGACATACAAATGCAAGACAATTGCACATGCTTAACCTGTACATACTTATATACAGGATTCTAAAAAGCATCTACAAAACACTGTATTACTATCGAGGAGAATTTTGAATTAGCCATATTCTGTTGCCTTACCTCGTTTTTATGTTTGTCTCGTTCCCTCTTTCTTGTGATGCAAAATCCAAAGAAACATAAAGTTTCCCCTGCAAAGAGATATACATGTACATTTTGTATCAATATACTTAGAAGCACTTAAATTATGAAATTTATCATTTCAAATCGCTAAAAGTAAAGTAATAATATAAACAAGATAAAATGTAGAAGTAGGGAACATATGCGGGAAGGAAAGATTGGAAGGAATTGCATGTACAAGTAAATCAACACAGATTTCATTTAATAGAACAGCATTACGGTATTCTCTCTTTCTTTGAGTGATATTCTTATTATAACACAGAATTTATGTAGAAAATGTCAATGAATACATGCATAATAATCTACCATTTATATCATATTTTTAATTAAACAAACACGTGTGACGACTTACCAATGAACATAATAAGTGTTTGGAACCAGGGGTGATCAAACTCATGTGGTGTACTGGTGTTATTAGCGGATTTGTCTGGGTATCCTTTTACTCTGTAAAGATTTCCATAAAGTTACATTCATAAAACAAAGATACAAATACATGTATACATTATCTTAGACTGATGATTATATTAGATACTAGTACTTGTATGCTGATGGGCCTAATCTTTTGGCTTACAGCTTTTGAAACCATTAAACACAATTTTCAAATTTTATAATTTTTTTCATAATAAAATTGTGATAAATGAATTTCTTAATTAACAAATTAACATCAATCTTCTTCAAATTTATTTCTTGTTAATTTTATAATAAACCAAGAAGTGTTTTGAAAGCATACAAAATTTATAATCTAGGATGTTTTGTCTCAAGTCACTTGTGCTCCAATTTCTAGCTTATGTTATCAAATAAGTAGATATCATGAGAGGTTGGACAGGGTGAAAGGGAGGAGAGAGGAAGGGGTGGAAGGAGGGAGTGAAGGGGAGTGAGGGAGAGGAAGGGGGATGGGAGGAGGGAGGAAAGGGGATAGGAAGAGGGAGACAGGGGGAAGGGGGTGAGAGGGGGAGATTAGGGAAGGGTGAAAAGGAGGGAGAGAGAGGAGGGGGAGGTAAGGGGGTAGGAGGAAGGAGAGAGGTACTCCCCTGCCCCCCCCCCCATCCCCCTAACATGGACACGCTTTATCTATGAAGAAAGTGAACATGCTTTTTTCAATTATAAATTGTTCATTATCATATGATTTTGAGAGAAAAATTGAATTTGTTTACACATATAAGAATTTATCTTAATTCAGTTGATGCTAATCATTTTAACAAGTTATTACAATAAAGATACTAGTCAAATAGAACATATAGAAGTTAAAGATATAATCAGATATTATTTATATCACTACTACTAGTGCCATTAAAGGAATATAGTACGACTCGTCTTACCCAACGATATACTACACAACAGAGCCCATCAAAGTTTGTACTTTTTATAGAAATGGCCAAAGACATATATGCATATAGACAGTAGATCATGAAATTCCAATTCTACTAAGTAGCAGTTAGTAACAGATGAATGAAATTTCAAGAAAATAAGAACAATCCAAGGGCGGATTTAGGGGGGTTTGGGGGGGTTCAGGAAAACCCCCCCGGTTTCCCTTTTTTTTTTTGTAACATTAGCACTCGGAAAAAACCCTGCAAACTGAGTAATAAAAAAATTGCGTAATGTCCACCAGAATTCACTATTTTGAAACAAAATTTACAAAAATTTTCTGATACATTCCATCCAATCTTATTAAAACGCGACTTGAACTTCAGTTCCTCTACAATACTCTCCACGTACAGTACGTGGAGAGTATCGTAGAGGAACGGAAGTTCAAGTCGCGTTTTAATAAGATTGCATTCCATCGTATATCGATTCTATACCGTATCAATTGGCGTATTTGTGGATTCGTACAGACAATTGCGAAGTTTTTGTAATGTACGTCGCAGAGGGGGTTTTCTGTTTATTTTATTCCCGAAAATTAACATTAACAAACACTATAATTACCATTTGTTCATTTAATGCATATCATGTGTTATGTTGATATATGCCAATATGGTGAAAGTCAATAAAGAATTTGAATTTGATTTTGAATTTGAATTTGCATTTGAATAATATGAACATGTTCAAATAATTTGCAAAACATGTACGTGTCAAACAATCAATGTAAATGGTACGGGAATCAAAACCTACACGTTTCTGTCCTCAAATACTAGTACCCGGTTTGAGTATTTTTGTCATCTACGAATTTTGTTAAAACATATTTTGAAATAACCAAAAAAAAAAAAAAAAATGGGCAAATATTTAACATTGTCATGATTGTATATAGCTCGAATATGCTCCGGGGGCATTCAATTTTTCAAAGCCAAAACTCAATGATACTCAACATTTTTTAATCGATATCGTACCAATATTCCAGGCTATGTACATATTACAGCAAGGACAAATCAACAAGCTAGGGGCGAAGCCAGGCGTGCATTTGTACGCAAAAACATCCACATCGATCGTCTCGAGAAAAAAAAAAAAAAAAGGAGAGCGCCTCCCCCAGTTGCCAAAAAGAAGGGGGAGGGTCTTTTGAAATAGTATTTAAAGCAAACTACTGTTCAGAAATAGATCAAGACACTCCAGAAACCACCGATTTGAATGCATTTTTCGTAATTTTTTCGTGTTTCATTAGAACTCAATACAACCATGCGCAGATCCAGAGGGGGGACTGGGGGTCTGGACCCCCCCCCCCCCCCCCCCCCCCCCCCCCCCCCCCCCCCCCGAGATTTTCGGAGTTGGGGTCGAGCTTTTTCCGATTTCTAATTGAAATAGGTCTAAAATGCATGAACGGGCTTTGAAACCTAAAATTTCAGCTCGCTTCGCTCGCCATTTACAAATACAAAACTATTTTTTGTGCAAAATTCCTTAATTATTCTCATGAAATTCGCTCCGCTCGCCGATATAAGGAGTGAGATATTCAATGTTATAAATAATCATCTCGATCGAATCAAGACAAATTAATATTTCATATCTAAAAAAAAATTTTGGCTCGCTACGCTCGCCGATTCTTCATACAAATAAACGTGAAAGGAAAACTAACAAAATTGCCCCCCTCCCCATCATGTGCACCGATATATATGTACCTACATGATAGGTAGACTTCCTTAAATTTTGGACCCCCTCTGACCAAACGTTCTGTATCCGCGCGTGACAACGATCGCTAACAAAGTGCGAGCGGTCGATTGGAAAGACTTTATGTGGACGTACATATAAGTATTAAGGGAATAGCATGTTCACATCTCAAATTTTCTTCATCTTAGATACGGTTCATCGTCTGCTGACATCGAATCATATGCGTTATCCCATCTAAATTCAGCTCAAATACGCTCCAAAGGTCAGCAATTTGCTTCATTTTTTTTTCAAAATTTTCACGGGGGACCCCCTTCAAGAGAATGGGTAACATATTTCCATACTGTCCCCACTTGACCCTTCGGACCTCGCAAGTCATCCCCCCAAAAAAGGTGTCTGTGCCCCCGGACAGCTGAAGTTCTTGGTCCAACCCTTCTTTATAGACGTCCACATCGAAAACACGCCCCTGCCAGCAGTAAAGGAGAAATTATTTTATTTAGAAATCTTTATTAACCACATAAATATAGTGGAAAAAATGGTCTGAATATTCAAGAAGGTAAGGAGAAAATGTGCTCCAAAATGCACCATTTTATTCCATTTTTTCAAAAATTTTCCGGGGGAGGCCCCCCGGACCCCCACCTACAGGAGGGGGCAACCCCCTCCCGTACCCTCCCCCGCTCGGCACTTCGTGCCTCGAATCGACCCTTTGGGTCGATACAAAACCCCCCCGCTTGCCACTCTGGATCCGCCACTGCAATCATTAATTATAGCATCATTTACATGCAATCATTTTGTGCTTTCTTGCTCAGGGTGTTGATGCTACCCGTAATCAACATTCCCACCATCAAAACAATCTGCATGCAGGTAAACGCCATTTTAAAGATAATGTGATTGCGCTTTCCAAATAAAGAAATCACGTGATTTGTTTCATTGCTCGTGAGGCAAAATCAAGAAATGTTCCGACTAACAGACCCGGAAGCAAACGAGGAAATCCCACGGTGGTTGACACGGAGATCAGAGATTTAAATAGAGATGAGGGGCATTTAAATGGATTGTTTTGCCCGCATTTGCCCTCATTCGCAATCTGAACACATTAATAATGGTAGATCAAATATGAATGGGGTCAGAGAAATGCGGAGCTCGTTTTCTTACGAATGGACTGAACATTACCAGTTATGTGGGATACTTCACAAGAAACCTTTTCACACACCATCAAATAAATGGTACAAAAGGTAATAATTGTTCTTTATCTTGTGTGGAAATGGATTGTTAAATAAGGAAGCTGTTTCAGTTCAATTGACTCCATTTTGAAAGTTATATGCTATTAATAGTTTTGCAAATTTTTAACAGGTACATGTATATATTGTACATGTAGTGATGTACAAATGTACATGTTTAAAGAATACATATCATAAGATGTTAAATTATATCATGCCAACAATACATGTAGATAGTACATTAGGAACTTTGCTTTATATTGTACATGTAGTGATGTACAAATGTACATGTTTAAAGAATACATATCATAAGATGTTAAATTATATCATGCCAACAATACATGTAGATAGTACATTAGGAACTTTGCTTTGATTTCTTCTTCTTCTTCTTCTTTGGAAATTAAACACAATGATTTACAATTCATATTTCTACTTTTTCTTTCATTCAAGAACATGTTGAGATGGATTTACATAATCATAATACTTACTTTAATATGAATCAAGGCAAAGCCTTTTTGTGCGAGCGGAGAGAAAATAGATATGATTATATAAAATCAAAAAAGATCTTTCTTTTTTATTTTGACTATGATGGTTTATCTTATCTTACAAAACTTTCTGTTTGATGATTGCCAAAAAAAAGGTAGTATAAAGCGACTGGAAACACGGAGGCATTTGTAAAATTGATCTAGACCAGCACATGAACATTTTAATGGGGAGGGGGGGGGCTTAAAATATGGTTCTTTATAATTCATTTCTATTTTGTGAGAATAATGTTTAGGTTAGCTGAAAATAAATTACTTAAGAACAAAAGAAAAAACAAACATATTCCGACTTCTGACAGTACGAAACCACCCGAGACGAGAAAAGCAATCAGAGCGAAATGTCTCATTTAAAACCGGAAATGTCGGATTTCCCGTGGTTACGCCGCCTTGTTGATGCTTTATCGTTACCTGATTTACGAAAAATGTTTTCAATAAATTTAACTTATAAATAAAACTTGAGTATAACATATACGTCTACTTGGAGTGGGAAACAATTTTTAATTGGCAATATCCAGCATCTCCGCAGCAACTCTGTCTGCGAGGGGACGAAAGTTTTTGAAAGCATAGTAGTACATTATCATTCTTTGATTCAGCATATTTTCTCAATAAGATATGTGTATACGCGTTACCATAAGGGCGAGCTTTGCTCGCAAAGGCCCTTCAGGCTTTTGCAGCGAGCTCCGCTCGCTATCAGTCAGGGGTCCAACTTAAAAAAGTTATAACTTGCCCAAGTAACTGGATTTTAGTATTTATAACTTAAACAAGTTATAACAGCAAACTTTGAACCTCAATATCTCCTCTGAGCATTTTTCTTATGAACTTAGCATTTGTAACTTAATAGATATTAAATTGGACAACCTCCTGGTATATCTCACTATCCAGCGCATGCTTTGGAAGTCTGGCGCAAGGCTCTCCAGTGATTTTTTTCAGTAATTTGGGAATGGGGTCGGGGCCCGTGCAATTGGGAAAATTAACGACATTTGGGAATATTTTGGGAAGTACTAAATATACATGTAAAAGTAGAATGACAGTTTATACAGTCAAAAGTTCAGAATTGAATGTTTAATCATATAATTTTATTTTAAATATGATCTAATTTCTTATGCTTACAACAAAATGGCAAATAATAAGTTAATTTGCTACTTTTGAACCGGTAAATTTCACTATTTTCGCTGATAATTCCATCTGAATGAAATTGGGAAAATTTAGAGCCACATTTGGGAAAAAAAGATACTATTTTTCATTGGGAATGGGGCCGAATAACGGCCCCAAAAAGGGGCAAAAAAAATCCCTGCTCTCAAAAATAGGGTTCTCTGGGGAATATTTCTGTAATTAAATCCTATTTACCAGCAATAGACAATCTAATTCCCAAGAAAATTAGGTCAGAAACATAGTAAAGACCTAGATGCATCTTCTGAATGTGAATATTAACAGTGAATCACAATGCTTTAAATATAAAACATGTTTAAATCAGAAACACTGTTATAACTTGTTTAAGTTCTGAGGAAAATCTGCTTTTTTATTTGTAACTTTTTCAAGTTATAAACTCATGAGCATAACTTGTATAAGTTATTTCTGATGCAGTTAATTAACTTCAAGAAGTTATTACTCATATAAGTTAGACCCCTGACTGTTTATGTAGCTTGAAGATAATATATTATTATACCCCCCGCAAACGAAGTTTGGTGGGGGGGGGGGGGGGGGGGTATATAGGAAACACCCTGTCTGTCTGTCCGTCTGTCCATCCGTCCACGGTCCAGTTAAGAAGTTATTAAAGCAGATATATAACTCTTTAAGTATAAGTGATAGGGCTTTCATATTTCATACATGCATTCACCATAATAAGTACATTGTTGGAAACCCACGGCATCTTCTGCGTTCTACTACGTCAGATACCGTGGGATATCTGATAGGCTATTGGGAAACCCTCGTATTCCGAAACGATTCAAGCAGGAAATTTAAGCCAATCAGAACAAGTGTTACAAAATCCCTCCAACACAAAACAGCTTATACTATTCAAACCGACTATTTCATTGGTTACTATATATAACCGTATGACACATTAAAACGAGAATTCCCTTACAATTGCGCCCACGGCCTATAATCGTAGGGCAATAGGCTGTGGGTTTCCGACGATGTAATAAGTACTACATTTTGATACAAAGACATTTGACCTAGTGACCTTGACCTTGAACTTTGACCTTACAGTTATATTTTGGTGAAGAAGTTCTTAAAGCATATATTTTTTCACATATAAGTGATAGGGCTTTCATATTTCATACATACATTCACCATAATAATTACTACATTTTGATACCAAGACATTTGACCTAGTGACCTTGACTTTGAACTTTGACCTTGTAGTAATATTTTGGTTAAGAAGTTCTTAAAGTGAATAGCTCTTCAAGTATAAGTGATAAGTGATGCATTCATCATAACAAGTATTACTCCATGACATTTGACCTTGTGGCCTTGACTATGACCTTTGACCTACTTTTAAACTATAAGTGATAGGGCTTTGGTATTTACATGTAACATATATATTCCTCATGACTAAAGATTTCATTTAATATCATGACTTTTGACCTAGCAGGGATGGGGTAATTAAAAATGTAATTGTAATTAATTACAATTAATTAGATTCAAATATTTCTTCCAGAGGGAAGGGATGATAACAAATTAAAACACAAACGTCCCTATCCATCGTCGTTTCAGGGGTGCCAGCAAAATAGCAGTAGATTCAAATATTTCTTCCAGAGGGAAGGGATGATAACAAATAAAAACACAAACAAAATAAAGTTTGTGTTTTTATTTGTGTACAATTAATTACATTTTTTCAAGTAATTGAAAGTAATGTGTAATTGAAGATTTTTTCAATTACATTTTTTTGTACTTGTAATTGTAATTTAATTAATTACAAGGGGAAAACTGCGTGTAATTCCAATTACATTTCAATTACTTTTCAATTACATTTGCAACTAAAATAATGAATACACAGATTGATCTGTGAAAAAATTAACTTGTTGGGTAATCAGTTATCATTGAGTTTAGGCACAAATAATGGTTAAATAATCAGTTTTACCTGAATGACCACAAGGCCTAATGTGACTTATAGTTATCAAAACACAGTCTGGTTATATTTTTCTGTTCTAATTGACTTGTTTGTCACTTCTGCAATGACCTAATGTATATAAGTCTTAGAGATAATAATATCAATCATTAATTATAATTTTACCCGGTTGTGCACAATAGAAAGAATGCATGAATAAAATTGTCAAATTTCACTGTTTACAAAATTTAATGTGTTTTGATCCTAATGTAACAAATTCAGTTGGGAAGACTAATTTATCAAAGACAAGGACAAAATGGCTAGTATTTTAAATGCCAAAAATTCTGGGAGAAATTTCAAGGTAAAATGTGTGCATTGCACATTATATGGTTTCTCAGGGAACCTAAAAAGATGTTGGACTGTAAAATAAGTATTGTCCTTCACTTTCTTGCATTTTGTCAGAGACTTGAAATGACGGCATATTTAGCTCACCTCGACAAAGTTGAGTGAGCTTATGCTATAACCCCCCGCGTCCGCGTCCGCGTCCGTGTCCGCGTCCGCGTCCGGTTAAGAAGTTTGGGGTAGCTCAGTATCTGACAAAGTACTAATGCTACAGTAACCAAACTTGCACAAGTGATTCATCTTTGGATGCTGAGGTGAACCCATGCATCGTATGCAGCATCTGACCTACATTTTCCGCTTGAGTGACTTGGTTAAGAAGTTTGGGGTAGCTCAGTATCTGACAAAGTACTAATGCTACAGTAACCAAACTGGCACAAGTGATTCATCTTTGGATGCTGAGGTGAACCCATGCATCGTATGCAGCATCTGACCTACATTTTCCGCTTGAGTGACTTGGTTAAGAAGTTTGGGGTAGCTCAGTATCTGACAAAGTACTGATGCTACAGTTACCAAACTTGCACAAGTGATTCATCTTTGGATGCTGAGGTGAACCCATGCATCAGATGCAGCATCTGACCTACATTTTCCGCTTGAGTGACTTGGTTAAGAAGTTTGGGGTAGCTCAGTATCTGACAAAGTACTGATGCTACAGTAACCAAACTTGCACAAGTGATTCATCTTTGGATGCTGAGGTGAACCCATGCATCGTATGCAGCATCTGACCTATATTTTCCGCTTGAGTGACTTGGTTAAGAAGTTTGGGGTAGCTCAGTATCTGACAAAGTACTGATGCTACAGTAACCAAACTTGCACAAGTGATTCATCTTTGGATGCCGAGATGGACCTATGCATCGGATGCAGAATCTGACCTACTTTTTCCACTTGAGTAATTTCGCTTTTAAAAGCCAATATTGAGCAAAGTATAAGTGCTACATGTACCAAACTTGCATATTGGATGTATCTTTGATCAATCTTTCAAAAAATGACCTTGACCTACTTTTTCCGCTTGAGTGATTTTGCCTTTAAAAGCCAATATTGAGCAAAGTATAAGTGCTAGATATTCCAAACTTGCATATTAGATGTATCTTTGATCAAACTTTCATAAAATGACCTCGACCTACTTTTTCCGCTTGAGTGATTTTGCCTTTAAAAGCCAATATTGAGCAAAGTATAAGTGATACATGTACCAAACTTGCATATTGGATGTATCTTTGATCAATCTTTCATAAAATGACCTTGACCTACTTTTTCCGCTTGAGTGATTTTGCTCTATAAAGCCAATATTGAGCAAAGTATAACTGCTACATGTACCAAACTTGCATATTGGATGTATCTTTGATCAAACTTTCATAAAATGACCTCAACCTACTTTTTCCGCTTGAGTGATTTTGCCTTTAAAAGCCAATATTGAGCAAAGTATAAGTGATACATGTACCAAACTTGCATATTGGATGTATCTTTGATCAATCTTTTATAAAATGACCTTGACCTACTTTTTCCGCTTGAGTGATTTTGCTCTATAATGCCAATATTGAGCAAAGTATAACTGCTACATGTACCAAACTTGCATATTAGATGTATCTTTGATCAAACTTTCATAAAATGACCTTGACCTACTTTTTCTGCTTGAGTGGTTTTGCCTTTAAAAGCCAATATACATGTACTAAGAAATATGTTTGAATTGAATTTTGCTGTCACGAGGTGAGCTTCGTAATCTGTGATTACCTATGTTTAAAAAATGATATGCTAAAAATAAATTCATGAAATGAAATGTAATGTGTAATTTAATTAATTACATTTGCAATGTAATTGTAATTCAATTAATTACATTGCAAAAAAAGTGGCAAAGTAATGTGTAATTTAATTAATTACATCGCCAAATATTGCAATGTAATGTGTAATTTAATTAATTACATTTCAATGTACTTGACCCCATCCCTGTGACCTAGTGACCTTGACCTTTGACCTACTTTTAAACTATAAGGGGTAGGGCTTTGATATTTCACATATAGATTCCTCTTGATGAGAGCTTTCATTTGATATCATCACTTTTGACCTAGTGACCTTGATCTTGACCTTTGACCTACTTTTTAACTAAAAGAGATAGGGCTTTGATATTTCAGATATAGATTCCTCATGATCAGAGCTTTCATTTGATACCATGACTTTTGACCTAGTAACCTTGACCTTTGACCTACTTTTAAACTATAAGTGATAGGGCTTTGATATTTAATATATATATTCCTCATGAGTAAAGCTTTCATTTGATACCATTGTTTTTGACCTAGTGACCTTGACCTTTGACCTAATTTTTAACTGTAAGGGATATGGCTATGATGTTTAATATATAGATTCCTATGTCATAAATGAATCCGTTTAGAGAAAATCGTCCCACGGGGGGGGTATAATTCGTCACTTTAGGGTAGTTCTAGCTCAATCTAAAAGAAGTTCAATGATTAAGTTATAACATGAAACATTTTTGATTTTCATCAAAATGATAATATACATTTGTATTAAAAAAATCCTTGGGCTTCAACACATTTCTTTTTGTCATTATATTCATATATATTTTACTGGGATGTTTAAACTAGCTAATCTTAATTCAAACATCTTCACATTTTATTATTCACAGATTTTTCTTGGTGAAAGATGGATACTTATTCTATTATCCAGAGAGTGAAAGAAAAGAGATGGAGAAAAGAAAGTGTTTAAACATACATCCAAAGGTAAATAAATAACCTTAGATAATATATTGTTTAAGTTGAATTTAACATGTTTAATGAAATATAATACATGTATATGTAGAAATGTTTGACCAATCAAAACCTGATGTCCAATCACTCCATTATACATATATAGCTAGATATTGTTAAAAATTTTATAAATACGTACTCTATTGACCTTAAATTCTTTGAGTAATATTTAAAACATGATCAATATTTTCGAAGATCCGATACATGTATGCTTTGATTTTCAATCTCCTAACATTGTTCATGGGTGCCCTAATAGACCAAACATGTTTATTGTATGACTGGAAAATATGCCCATTGCTGATTGGCTGAAAGCATGTCTGGATCTTCTAAATATATCGCTATAACCACCTCCAGAGAGCTAAATTTAGAACAACTCTCATATTTTCCCCTGTATCTTTCTAAAATTAGTATTGTAGCTATGACGTTATAATAGTAGCGGCGTATGCGTATACTTCGCGCAACCAGGGAATACATGTACCTATTCATTACTTACAGCAATGGATGCTATCAAGGTGATCGTTGTATTTCATGATCATACAATAAAACAATTAATTACCTTGTGTTCAGTAGATATAGCAGTATAACAACCCTCAGCATATGTTATTCACCTCGGCCTGCGGCCTTGGTGAATAACATATCCTTTGGGTTGCTATTATACAATTATGGACTTTTTACGAGGTGAATATGGTGTGATATTTTCTGAAAAGTGAAAAGTCCACAATTGTTTTATTATATAGTGGACTTAATCAATATTTATAAAGGTACCTTTTCGAAATGGCTGACATCGATTTTTCTTTGAAAATATTTCAAGATGTGTTAATATCAGCATTTTCTGTCGCTGAATTATCTTGAACGTAATGGAATTCATTCAATGAGTCAAATGAAGAATATTTCAGAGTCGAAATCCGTAGATAGGCTAAAAAAATTCAAGAATTTGAGCTTAGCTGTCAGGGTCCTTGCTGCTTTTTACGAAATGATGTTAATGACGTCACAGATATAAATTTCGCGCGTTTTCGATATTTCATGGTAAACCGGAAGCAAGAGTTTTCGCGGTAGTGATATTTTATGAAATCGCCTCTCACAGGTCAATATGATGAGACAATGACTCGTCACGTGACAGTTCTCAGCCAATGAGAGTGGGAATATAAACAGACTATATAATAAACTGCTATATTTACCTCATACAAGGTAATTAATTGTATAATGTTATAGTTGTGTCAGAATTATATTACCAAACAATGCTTAACATGGTTTAATATACAGACCTCTTTCTATTCCGTAGAGATATATATTACTCCTCATTACCCATGAATTAGGGTATCTTTTAAATTATGTTTCATGAAAGTGTGAAGGAGCTTTAGTTTACATGTAAGTTACTTGTACTAAATGTAAGTTGGCCTATCTGCATGGCTGCATTGTTTGTACAATTTGCAATAACCATTTACCTTAACCATGTTGGCCAATATACAAAGCGATTTTCATGAATTTGTATCATTTCAAGAAAAACACTATATTTGCCTATTGACTCTCAGAAGGATGAAATATGTAACCCCCCCCCCCCAAAAAAAAAATAAATAAATGAATAAAAAAATGAAGCCTGTATTTGTGAAACATGAATGCCCCCTATGGCATCTTTGTTAGTATAAACACCATATTCTGTTAAGTTCTGTATGTGAAAGGTCAAGGTTAGGGTCACTGAGTTAAAAAATGTCAGTATCAATGAGAAATATCAAAGGCCTATCACTTACCATTCAAGAGTTATGCCCAATTTTAAAGTTTTTGTAAAGTAGGTCAAAGGTCAAACTTTAGTCAAAAGTAAGAAAAGTTTGGTATCAATGGAAAGGTCTTGTCACAAGGAATACCGTACACATGTGAAATATGAAATCCCTATCACTTACCATTCAAAAATTATGCCCAGTGTTAAAGGTTTTTGGACAAACAGACTGACTGGCCAAAAACTGTATTCTGAATCTTTGATTCCGGGGGCATAAAAAAGGTAAATAAACATGATAAATGAATAAAAAATATTCCACATGTATCTATTTTACCCTGTACTGTACAGCCTCAATATTTAAACTGCTGTACTTGGGTACAAGTTTGGTTCTTTTTTGATCCCATACATGTACATGTACAATATGTACTTTACTGATTAATATAAACTATAAATATGCTTACATGCATGTCAACATGGTCAATGAGATTGCTTTCTGCTTTGTTAAAAATAATTTAAAACAAGATGTTTCAGTTTTTCGGGAGGAAAGGAAACTCCCAACATAAAAGAAATTCATTTGTGTTATAATAATTTTTTTCAACTTCAGGGCATCATACCACTAGGGCCAGTGTAATATTACAGAGTCTCAAGAATCTGGTCAGCAGTTTGCATTCACGATCCAAAGTAACGACATAGATGTATGTGAATATGCAGTGATTTTTTTATTAGCAAACTGGGACTGAATTTCGACCCTTTCCCAACGCCAAATTCCTACCATTTTTCAAAATAAAGGAGACCTAAAATTCCCCAAAATATAGAGTACAATTTGATTCAACAAAAAATGATTGTACATGAAATGTCTTCACTTCTAGATACGGCCATGATCAAGGGCCAGAAAAAAAGGCCTTAAAAGAGACAAACATGCAGATGTATTTTGATAATGAACTGTTGCAAATACATGTACATGTATTCCCAATTTTCTTGATTATTTCGCTGATTTTTCCCAAATTGAAAGGCACAGGCACCTTTGAAAAATAGTAGAAAAATCACTGATATGATAAATATATCATATTGATTCATAGCATGACATCACTAATTCACTCTATTCTTAAGTACACATGATATAAACCAAAGGATTTTCAATTATAGATTTCATGTCCTCGCCATAAGTGATCAGGATATTTCAGATTATAGGGTTCCTGTTTTGTTGATCACAAGTGGTCATAATTTTTTCAGAAAAAAAGTATCTTTATTTTGGAAAATTTATGCATTTATATATGTATATCGATTATTATTGCAATGTATTTTAATAGGTATGTCACTCAATACCATTGCAGTACTAATAGTTGTTTCTTCAATAGCAGTATTATTGCAATAGTCATTTTCTTCTCCATTAGCCACCAATAACAATGTAGTCTTTAAAAGACCCATCCTTTCTCTTGTAGATTTTGCTTTAAAATTATTCATTATAAGCTGATGTTATTAGATTTCTCCAAAATAAATCCATCTTATTGTTTTTTATACATGCACATATTACAGGGAAAGATCCTATTAGCAGCAGAGAGTGGATATGAAAGAGAAAAATGGATTGGTGTACTTGAAAAATCAAAACGCATGTATGAATACTTTTTATGTACAACTTTAACATACTCGTTTATTCATTTTCATACCAATTTAAAGTTTTATACCAAATTTGGTCTGATATGAAAAAATTGCAACATACATTAGCAAGCAGTCAAATTACAGGAATAAGTGATAAATTAAGAATGAGTAAATGAAGTACATGTACACAGTACAGAGAGTCAGAGATGTCAAAATCTGTTTAACTCATATCAGACATCTCAGTATTTTGGTCTGTCCAGACAATGAAAAGTACTGCAAACTTGTCTCAGTCCAAAAGTAATTTTTGTCAGACATTTTCTTCAGACTGACAATATTCCACATCTCTGCATGTAAGTATCCTTGATTTCTTTTGTTTTCAGTAATTGGACAGCTGCACAACTGGCAGATGGTATGATTAAACAATTGGAGGAACAAGGTTTACAGATGGCCAAACAGAAACAAGATTACTTTGGTAGGATTACAAAGGCTTTAGTAGTAAATCTGCAGTGCATGTACATACATGTATATGATTTACTTTTACATGTAGGATGATGTATTTTCAGTTTTGTACAAGACATTCATTTTAGTTTATGAAAAAAAGCAGTTACACTCTCCTAATGTAAAACTAAAAAATGCTTATTTGTCTTGCCACCTTACAAATATTTCTGTGTTATTTTCACTTTTGTTGTCTCTGTAGATGTGCTATAAATTGAAATCCAGAAATTTTATGTTTATGTGGTGTTATTATATCTTGAGGATTACAGGTCAAGGTAATGTGTATGTGACACAGGTTTTGTTTATGTTTGGTATCAAAACAATGTAATTTTCAGTTTTAAGTTGCAAAAATTAATCAAATTTTAACTAAATTAATTACAGATCAACTACAGACTGAAGTGATGGCCTTGTCAGAAGAAAAGGAAAAATCTCAGGTACATGTAATTTCTATTTACATATGAATTGCAGGTATTTTCTGTACATATGAATTTAAGTTACTGAATAAAATTATGATACAGTAAGCACAAACTGTAAACATGGAAATTTTCACATGGGGGTAATTTTCACATGGGGGTAATTTTCACGTGGAGGTAATTTTCACATGGAGGTAATTTTCACATGGGGGTAATTTTCACATGGGGGTAATTTTCACATGGGTAATTTTCACATGGGGGTAATTTTCACATGGGTAATTTTCACATGAGGGTAATTTTCACATGAGGGTAATTTTCACATGGGGGTAATTTTCACATGGGGGTAATTTTCACGTGGAGGTAATTTTCACATGGAGGTAATTTTTTGCGTATTTCATGAATCAACAGACTTTGCAAAAATTTCCCCCATGTGAAAGTAACCCTGCTGCATTCTGAAAGACAGAGATATTAATATTATGAATATTTCCCCCAAGGGCAATGATGTTAAAATCGCAAATTTTCCACTTGGGAAAAAACACGTTTACAGTATATGTGCATGTACTTACATGTAGAATTAATTGTTATCGCTCTTCAACATAGATTTTCCATTTAATTTTGTAAATTTGCATGATTTATGCTTGATTATGTAGTCCATATTGATTTCCATCCCCTTTCTCTAATTGATAATCTTAATTTGCATTAGATATTATGTACATGTACATTTAGTTGGTTATGAAAGTGATACAGAGAACAAACATAATAATTGTAAATTTTCAAAATAACCAAGTTTGAATTGGCAATTGAATTATTTTGATGATAGGCAATATACATGTACATGTATGTGGAGGATTAGAATTTTGTTTGCCATGAAAATTGGACCTAGACTATACTGGTAAAATTTCTGTATTGAAGTAATCAAGTCTGAATGGTTTGGCATCAAATATGTATTTGTATTTTGTTTGCCTCATTATATATCGTAAAGTAAATTAGCTAAAAATCAGTTTCCAGAGATGATACTGATATGATGAATTAATTCACTGTTCTACAATGATTCAGTTATTTCCAGATCTTTCACTGCTTAGAATATTTCATTGCAAAAAAGCAGATTCCCTTTCAACAGACAGTAGAAATAGTTTAAGTATCCTTGATTGTGATCAATGAAAAAAAATGAGGAAAATGATGAAACTAGATTTTTGTTTCGCCTGCAAAGCATAGCGACACTTAGGGATCACTTTGTCCGTTGTCTGTCTGTCCGTCTGTCTGTCACACTTGGATGTCTTACCCTACATGTATAGAAAAGTGATTCCTAAGTGTCACTATGTTTCGCAGGCAATACATGCATTCCTTGGAATGATTTTTGTGTTGCCTGCGAAGCACAGCGATACTTAGGGATCACTTTGTCCGTCTGTCCGTCCGTCTGTCCGTCTGTCTGTCTGTCACACTTGGGTGTCACACCCCATAACTTTTGATTGGTTAGTGATAGGGCTTTGATATTTCACATGTGTATTCCTTCTGACAAGACCTTTCTACACATATCATAATTTTTGACCTCGTGACCTTGACCTAGATATTTGACCTACTTTTTAAAAAATCTAAGATTGACTATATCTCTTGATTGGTAAGTGAAAGGGCTTTGATATTTCACATGTGTAATCTTTGTGACAAGACCTTTCTAAGCATTACCATAATTTTTGACCTCGTGACCTTGACCTAGATCTTTGACCTACTTTTCAAAAAATCTAAGTTTGGCTATTTCTTTTGATTGGGAAGTGATGGGGCTTTGATATTTCACATGTGTATTCCTTCTGACAAGACCTTTCTACACATAGTATAATTTTTGACCTTGTGACCTTGACCTAGATATTTGACCTACTTTTCAAAAATCTAAGATTGGTTATATCTTTTGATTGGTAAGTGATAAGGCTTTGATATTTCTCTTGTGTATTCCTTGTGACAATACCTTTCTACACAGTACGATAATTTGACCTCGTGACCTTTACCTAGGTATTTGACCTACTTTAAAAAAAAAAAAGATTTGCTATATCTTTTAATTGGTAAGTGATAGGGCTTTGATATTTAATATGTGTATTTCTTCTGACAAGGCCTTTCTACACATATAACTTTTGACCTCATGACCTTGACCTTGATATTTGACCTACTATTCAAAAAATCTTAGATTCGCTATATCTTTTGATTGGTGAGTGATAGACTTTGATATTTCACATGTATATTCCATGTGACAAGACCTCTCTTCACATACCATCATTTTTTACCTCATGACCTTGCCCTAGATATTTTACCTACTTTTCAAAAAATCTAAGATTGGCTATATCTTTTGATTGGTAAGTGATAGGGCCTTTGATATTTCATGTTTGCATTCCTTATGAAAAGACCTTTCTAAACATTCCATAATTTTTTACCTTGCCCATGATATTTGATGTACTTTCAATTAAAAAAAATCCTTTTCGCAGGCGACACAAGCATTCCTTGGATTGCTATTTTTAATGTACAAATAATGTTTGTAGGAACTAGAAAGAGTAAAACAAGAATTGGAATTGGAAAAGCAGAAACTGGAACAATATCAAGATGATTTAATGCGAGAGTTTGAACAAATTAAACAGTGAGTATTCTGCAAGAAAATCCAATTCCAAGTACTCTGCTTATTGATATCAGTAAATATTGTCCCTTCTCGATTATGTTTGATCCTTTTTCTCATGTTTTGCCTATATGTGATTGGCACATTATCTGAAATATGGATTTCAATGAGGGGCAGCATCAAGGCGAAGTATAGCCGATGAAAAAAATTTTCAGTTAAAATTTCCTCTGATTATTTATATGCCGGTATAAAGTACTCAAAAGATTTGCCTCCTCAAATTTCTAAACCACTGCCTCAGATAAATCTTATTGAAAACCCTGCCGATAAAAATGTAACTTACATAGGAATGTCAAATATTCAGTTCTTTGACTTTCAATAGAGTGTGATCATATAAAATAAAGTAATCTGTTCCACATGAGATTTTGGGTTTTTCTGTCCCGAGATATTCTGTCTGTATGTCACACTTTAAGTTAGTGAAATACATACATTATAATGTACATTTACATTTATGTAGAAACTCCTCATGCTTAGACACTCCCACAATTACATGTACATTTGTATATATTTTGAAGATATCTGTTGGTAATATTATTGACAATTAAGCTTTCAAATCTGAATGCATTTGTTTGAAATCTAGTACAT
This sequence comes from Pinctada imbricata, assembly GCA_033119305.1. Taxonomy (NCBI): domain Eukaryota; kingdom Metazoa; phylum Mollusca; class Bivalvia; order Pterioida; family Pteriidae; genus Pinctada; species Pinctada imbricata. The sequence continues at coordinate 31,248,756 of VSWD01000009.1, forward strand.
TTATTGAAAAAAAACCCTGTTTTCATTTTTAAGGGAATTGGAAGACACTGCAGAATATATGAAAAACTTAGAGGATACCCGAATTGAACTTACAGATACAATTAGTCAACAGCAAGAAAATCTAAAGGTACACTGTGTATAGAGGATGATGTGGAACAGAATTATTAATTATTTTGGTTTCTGAAAGTAAGATTACTTGATAGATAAATAATTGGAATATTATACAATTATTTACTTTACTGGGGTATTTTTTGAGATGACAATATTCAGTAAGACTGAAGGGCTCCCTATTGAGGCGCTGAAACTTACTTTGAGATTTGAGGGTGAATAGCATAGAATTATACGTAGTGACATTTTCTATATACATGATAATGTAACATGTACATGTCTTTTATAGCAATATTGATGTTTTCAGGGTACTTTATTATCGGTACGTTACATATTCTTACTTTTTTCGTTTTCAAATTTCAGACACTTGCTGAGGAAAAACAAAAGATAATGACGAATTTAAAGGAGAGAGAATCACAAAATGTGACGCTTCATCAGAGTAAAGAGGAGACAGAAGCACAGCTACAGCAGATAGAGAGAAAAACACAGCTCCTCTTAGAGGAGAAGTCAGAGGCTGAGAGGAGGTGAGTATGGTTATCTAGAGAAGGGATGGGGGTGAAGTTACAGCAGATAGAGAGAAAATACAGCTCCTCTTAGAGAAGAAGTCAGAGGCTGAGAGGAGGTGAGTATGGATATGTAGAGAAGGGATGGGGGTGTAGTTACAGCGGATAGAGAGAAAAACACAGTTCCTCTTAGAGGAGAAGTCAGAGGCTGAGAGGAGGTGAGTATGGATATGTAGAGAAGGGATGAGGGATGTAGTTACAGCAGATAGAGAAGAAAATAAAGCTCCTCTTAGAGAAGTCGGAGGCTGAGAGGAGATGAATGATTCCTATTTCAACAGAATTAGCGCTATTTAGAGAGTGCCTATTCAAGACTGTGCTAAATGTTTTTAAATCTGCCGTGTATTATAATGGAAAAAAAGTCAAGTGCGCTAATTCATGATAACGCTTTTATGTCCATTTGCTCGATTTTGCTCTGTTTCTGCTAAAATTTAGTTGCACTAAAATAAGTACACAAATGGTATTACTGTGAGGGTTCCTAGAGGACCTTCTTAATAAAGATACAGATCTCTTAAGAGGAGAACAAGGAGACCGTAAAAAAGTGACTAATTCTAAGTATCATATAGTTAACCTCCATGTCGTACATGTTCTTCTTTTAACGAAGTATCTTCATCTTCATTAGACATTATGAAAATTGCCAGTATTTTCAAGCAGAATTGGTATACATGTTTTATAAAGAGTTATAAAAAAATTCTATGACCTTGAACGATGACCTATTTTAGTGAATTTATATATAAAGGTAAAACAAAAGAGTGTTGGTGCAATATTATTTCATAGAACTTCAAACAATGTATACATACTGTACAAGTCATGATCATTCATAAATGTGTTCTAAGTGGAGATTTTTTTATGCATGAAGGTTATTGGAGAATGAGAACAGAGCTTTGATGCTGGAGGAAGAAAAGAAACACTTCAGTGAGCATGCTCAAGAACTCAACGAAACTATCAAAGTGAGTCTACAGCATGTTTGATACTTTACCACAGGAAATATGTGCATTTTGAAATCTTGATTCTCAGACTTTATTTTTTCAGTCTGAGTGTTAAATATTTTACTTAGTACATCTTGTATGAAGCTTCCTCGAGTTGAGGTGAACATCAAATGATATTTAGAAATATTTGAGAAAAATTATTTTGAGGGAGGAAATTCTCAAGCCAGTTTCAAGTTGAAGAAGAACTCAATTTGTGAAGTCTGATAAAAAGTAGGCCCTGCCATTATATCTACATTATGTTGACCCTAAAAACTATTTTTTGCAAATTCAAAATAAAGTAAGGACATTCATGTTACTTAATGTTATAATGTTACTTGTCTGATTGGTTTCCTTGCCAATCTTCAATATAATTCAAAATTATAAAAGTAACACTGTGTATCATTACTACAACACTATATATTATTACTATGTAGGACTTAAAGGCTCAGAAAGAGATGACAGAAACAGAACTAAGGGTAAGTCCACTTTACTCAGTATAATAAACAGAGCTAAGGGTAAGCCCACTTTATTCAGTATAAACAGAACTAAGGGTAAGTCCACTTTATTCAATATAAACAGAACTACTGTTCGCACAGCTCACTTCAGAAATCGGAAAATTGAAGTTTTCTCTACTTTGTTGGCATATTAACATTTACATGTATATAGGGGGATAGATCTCGAACTCTCATAACTAACGGTGTATGATTTATGTCTGTGCGACCAATACTGTGCTCACAGTGAAATAAAATAGTTTTAAATGGGGAGATCTCAATGTTAATTTTAGCGTGACGTCGTCGATGTTCTCCATTGACTTAGAGTTAAATATCGGGGACGTCACGCTAAAATTAACAGAAAACTCCTTATCTAAAACTGTTTTCTTTCACTGTGAGCATATTATGGGTTGTACAGACATTTATCATACACCGTTAGTTATAAGAATTTGATATCTAACCCCCTATATAAATTTAAATCACAAGAATTGCCAACAAAGTAAAGAAAACTTCAATTTTCCGATTTCTGAAGTGAGCTGTGTGGACAGTAAGGGTAAGTCCACTTTACTCAGTATAAACAGTACTAAGGGTAAGTTAACTTTACTCAGTGTAAACAGTACTAAGGGTAAGTCCACTTTACTCAGTATAAACAGAACTAAGGGTAAGTCAACTTTATTCACTATAAACAGAACTAAGGATAAGTCCACTCTACTCAGTATAAACAGAACTAAGGGTAAGTCCACTTTACTCAGTGTAAACAGAGCTAAGGGTAAGTCCACTTTATTCAGTATAAACAGAACTAAGGGTAAGTCCACTTTACTCAGTATAAACAGAACTAAGGATAAGTCAACTTTATTAACTATAAACAGAACTAAGGGTAAGTTCACTTTACTAAGTATAAACAGAACTAAGGGTTAGTCCACTTTACTCAGTATAAACAGAATTAAGGATAAGTCCACTCTACTCAGTATAAACAGAACTAAGGACAAGTCCACTTTACTCAATATAAACAGAACTAAGGGTAAGTCCACTTTTTCAGTATTAACAGAATAAAAAAAAGTTGATTTGTTGGGAAATATAGATTTGAGCCTACAGTAATCAACTTTCTAGCAGAGTGATTATACATGTACATGTACATATTTATTACCTTTTTGTTGTATAGTGTTTATATTTTGTTAAGTCTGCACTTTTTTGTGTAGAATCTACTAAACATACATGTACATGTACATGTACATACATGTATTTTAATGTTACATATATATACATGTATATAAATGCAATAGTCTGTGTAATTGTCCACTAACACGAATAACTGTAAATATAATTTTATGTATGTAATTTGAAGTATTATAAGGAAGTGAAAAGAGAGATATGTATCTAGGAAATGATCAATACATGTACAATGTAGGAAGAGGTGATAGCCAGGATGGATGCCGAAAGGAAATTGAAAGAAGCGGAGGAATCCTTGATGAAACTTGGCGTAGCTGTAGAGTCACAAACGCCAAACATACATCAGGATGTGAAAGAGGAAATGGTTGTGAACGTAGGAAAACTCAGACGTGAGTATCAGGATAGGTCGTACTTTTACAGATATGTCTGAACCATGTCATTCATTTATACATATTAAAAATAGTTTAAGAAAATGTTTTGTTTTGCTCAAGCAGCTACATGTATATCAGTATTATTAGATTTGTGAGTTAGGGATACTTTAAGTTCAAGAATGGCCAAGATTCCTTCTCTCTATATCTTCAATGTTGTAAATGTGAATTTTGTATCTGCTTATCAAAAGTGAATACTGGTGTGGATGGTTAAAATTTTGTCCAAGTCATAGTTTCTTAACCTCTGCATTGAATTTAATAAAAATACTAATGCACTCTGTTTGCAATGTGCATTTTGATTGGTTGAGCGATGAAAAAACTGCAGTTTTGCTATGATGTCATACGTTCCCATGGTGATATGTTAAAATCAGACATTTTCTAGGGCATTACTGACCAAAACATTAAAATAGGGTTACCATACTGATGTTTTACAAAATCTGATAGGGTATCGAGGAACCCCCTGTCAAAAATATTCATTTTACTCATTTCTGACGGGGATTCGCCGATACCCTGTAAGTTTTTGTAAAACACACCACGGTAACCCCTAGGTGTGTATATGCCATGGACACTATGTTATGTCATGACCTTGAAGTTAAACCAAGGTCAAGATCAAGTGAAAAGGAATCTAAAATCTTATTAAGGACATAACTTTTTAACTCTATCTTGGGTTTGTATAATTCATGTGTTTCATAGAGATGTTACCTACTATCAATGTACAAAAAATGAATGTGTCATGTCCTTTGACCAAGATCATATCTACAATGCAAAGGTAATTTTGTAGAAGATCTAAGGTCAAATCCTGCCTTAATTAGTTTCTTTTCTTTTAAAATTCCTTCATGTAATTGAATTGGTATTTCACAGAACTTTTGCCAGGGACTGAAAGATATATCATGACCTTGAATTATGGTCATATCTCAAAGTCATGTACTTTTTCCAAGGGCATCATGATCAGCATCTGCTGGGTCTATGATTTATGCTTTATATGCAAGTACTATGTATGATAAAGTCTTTTTCCAGCCCTAGAAAATTATTAAAATATAGAATTTGTAGGAAAACTTGGAATTCTTAATTTTCTTCCAGTCGTATCATTTCTAAATCTCATCTCAGGGGTATATAAACGCATATGATTTTCTATAGGCCGTTCCCTCATTACATCAGATCTCCAACCTTTCCCATTGCAGGTTTCTTTGATGGATTAGCTGCAGAAGCCAAATTAGACTCAGATAAACCAATCATTATGAAAAATTCTCTCCATGCGAGGAAAACATTACAACGAAAAGCTAAAACCAAAGAATTCCAACGACGGAGATCCAGCAGTGAGTACTATGAATATGTTGACTCCATTCTGATGCATTGCTTTTTATTAAGGGGTTCATACATGAATGATCTTTTTCAACCTACACATAGATGCTTAGCTTTTGTGCCATTCAAATATGTTCAAATAAACTTCAGCTTTGCTAGCAAACCATTCTTTACAACATTTTGAAATATGGTTGTTTTTCATTTTTTCAACAGGTTTGAGTTTTGAATGTAAATTATCAGGTTTACGTTTTACTTATGTGTAACACTATCTGTCCGTATGTCTTTGGACTGGAAGCAGTGAATAAAGGTGAAGGGGCCATCTCAAAACTTCTATGGGTTAGCTTTAGATTTAGAACATAGCGTTGGGTTTTAGAAATGAATGTTACCGTAGTGAATATATTTACAGATTTTGTAGGTTTCAGTCTACAGCTCTGAGTAAGTTTTATAGGAAGATATAGTCAACTTTCCATATTATATCAATATTTTGATGTTATTATATTGATAGATCCCCATCTTCTCAAGCCAAGGAGCCAGTTTGTTTTTTTTAAATTCTACCTTTGCAGATTTAGGGCACTTCACATTTTTGGCCGGATTGCAAAGCAATTCCGGTCTATAGATTGACGATGTCCATCTGTCCTTCTGTCCGTCCGTCTGTCCGTCTGCCGTCAACATTTTGGTTAAAGTTTCTGGTTGAGGCAAAATCTAAGGAACTATATACAGTAGAAACTTTATATTATACACGAAGGTTGCCCATGACAAGACCTTTCAATTTATGCCGTAACATTTGACCTAGTGACCTTAACCTTGGACTTTGACCTAGTTTGAGATTTCGGTTAAAGTTTCTGGTTTAAGCAAAATCTAAGGAACTGTATGCAGTACAAACCTTATATTATACATTTAGGTTGCCCATAATGATACCTTTCAATTTATGCCATAACATTTGACTTCGTGACCTTGACCTTTGACTTTGACCTAGTGAAAGATTTTGGTTAAAGTTTCTGGTTTAAGCAAAATCTAAGGAACTGTATGCAGTAGAAGCCTTATATTATACATTTAGGTTGCCCATGATGATACCTTTCAATTTATGCCATAACATTGGACCTAGTGACCTTGGACTTTGACCTAGTTAAAGATTTTGGTAAAAGTCTCTGGTTTAAGCAAAATCTAAGAAACTGTTTGCAGAAGAAACTTTATATTATACATGTAGGTTGCCTCTGACAATACCTCTCAATGTATACTGTAATATTTGACCTGGTGACCTTGACCTAGTTGGTGACAAAAACTTACTTTGCAATCCGGCCATACCATCTTTAGTGGTGTTTTATTATGTCAAATTTCAATTGAAAATGTACAACTTTGACACATGAAGATAATTTTATTTCCTCTTAAAAGTGTATTTATGCTTCAAAGGTTGCCAGAAACCTTTCACTTGTCCTCCAGAATTTAGTTCTGCTAGCAAAAATTAACATTATCATCTCCCTTCAGATTTTGTTGTTGATCAGTACAATCATTTCTGTATATACATGTACATGTATAATTAATACTGTCAGAATTTGCATAGTGTTATCATGTCTTTGACACCTGCAATCTTGATGTCAAAGATTGATCCAAACACTGAGCACAATTTTTCTTAAAAAAATCGTTATTCCATTGGATGCATTGGGATTTCAATGCAAGACTTTGTCTTGGGCATTGTAAAGTGTCCTAGATATGTCAAGGTGAAAATGAGGAGTTGGATAAGAGCAAATTGGATCCTTGGCTTGTAAAGATGTCATTCCTGGAAATGATAATATTCTTTTGTTTCATACACCTATTTATACAGAAATACAAAATATGAAAGGATATGTTACCTCTATAAATTTATTTATCTATTTTTTATTATTATGTTTACTGTACATGTATTTCCAAAAGTAAATGGCATGAAAGGTGATCAACATACATGTACATGTAGCTCTCTTAACTTACAGGTTTGATAAATGTGATATCCCTCCATGAATATTTCCATACATATTTTATAACACATATTGTAATACATATACATGTATCTATTTTTTATTTAATTTTCATACACAATGTATATGTATCTTAAAATTGAAGACTTTTTACATTTCTTACATTGTTAAAAGTAGGATTTCCATTATAGATATTTATTTTCTTTCTCTCTTTATATTATATCTTCTATATCCCCCCTCCCACTCCCACTTCACTGAAAGAGGTTATTCCACCTTTTCCATCATCATAAAATCAGTGTTAATGTGTCTTGTGCAAGAATACTGTACTTCTTGTACTTTAATGATTAGGTTTTTTTCAGTTATACTAGTTTGTCTGCCATGATATCATACATACATGTACTCTGTCACATTGACATGACCTTGACTTTGACGGTTACATTGTTATCAGGAAAAGATAAAATTGAATAGAATGATAATAATTTGATGTTTATAATAATTAAAAAAAAATAGTATTCAAAAATACGAAGGAAGCCAAAAGGTATTATCAGGGATTCAAGAGTTCTGAAAATACTTGGATGAAAGCTATACATGTACAATGTATCTATAAATTGTTTCCTGCCACTTGGAATTAAGACCAAGAGGAATTCAAGATTTTTTTTTTTTTGATAGCTTAACAAATTTGAATAAAAGTTTCAGAATTCTCAAGTAGATTTCAATTTTAGGCTCTGAAATAGAACACCAGAGAAAATTAAGGTATTCAGCATGTTTGATTACACATACACTGTTAACATGTGTTTTTGTTTCAAACACTTGAATTTGTGTTTCTACTCAGTTTGATCATTCAGTTACTTCACCAATATGTTTAATTATTATGGCACTCCATATACTGGCACACTGTATGCTGTTCAGATGATAAGATGCCCATCTGGTTTGTCTAACTTATATATTCTAATATGACTTGATTCTTTTTCCCTATTAAGACAACAGACGCGAGCCGGGCTCTATTCTCCAATATAGGCCCTATAGCGATAAGCCATGCCTACCCATTTTCTGAAAGCAGATAAACCGGCAGGAACTGGTTTTTACCAAGAATCGATTTTGTCGTCTGTGTTTCATTGATCTAAGTTTAGTCATCATTAGAATAGAAATAAAAAAAATGACAAGCCGGGCTATATTGTCTCATAATGCCCTCGCATCCTCAGCCAATCACATTTATCACCTCGCTGCTGACGCGGCTCAGTAATAAATGTGATCGGCTGAGGACGCTCGGGCATTATGAGACAATATAGCCCGGCTTGTCATTTTTTATTTCTTAATTATCACATCTTGTTTCTTTTTCGTAACCTTAACGCAAGGAAATTTTTATCGTGATGGTCAAAACTGCACAAATTTACTATGTAAAGATGATGCTCAATGTCAGTTGAAGCTTACTTTTTACAGGTGACATATTGAGTTATCTGTAATAAAGATGCATTAAAATCACAGAAGTTTGATAATTTCAAGCATGAAAAATTGCAAAATTATTTCCATGCCTTTTAGTATCAAGAGGAAATATTGCAAAGTTATTTCCCATGCCTTTATCAAGCAGAAAAATTGCAAAATCATTTCCCATGCCTTTATCAAGCAGAAAATTTGCAAAATAATTTTCCATGCCTTTATCAAGCAGAAAAATTGCAAAATTATTTTCCATGCTTTAATCAAGTAGAAAATTGCAAATTTCCCATGCCTTTAACTAACTTATTTGTGTTTGATGAACACTTGCTTGTATTTTTCCAAATTCCTTATCTGATGTTTATCCTATTGATAAATTACACAGAAAAGAGTGTTTAACATGTTTTGCATGGGGATAAAGAGTTAAACCAGAGTCATATATTGATATTATGTTTATAAACAAAGACATAGAGTTCTCAGAATAGATAAAATCTCATTGCTACATTACCATCTGGAAACACTGTAAACATGAACATTTTTTGCATGGGGATAATTTTCAAGCATTTCGCAATTGTTTTGTTTTTGCTAAAATAACCCCCGTTTGAAAATTGAAACCAGAATAAAAGATTAAAGAGAATACTCCCAATTTTGCCAAAATTACCCTATGCGTACTGCTTCAATGGTCATTTCTCGAAAATTTCCCCCAGCAAAAATAACAATGTTTACATTATATTAATCAACAGCCATTATTTTAAATTCCGAACAAGGGTCTTAACTCTCTAATTTTAACAATAGAATAACTAATTTGAAAAAAGAATTCAATTTTTCTCATGGTTTTTACTTTAATTGTAGGTATGCGAGTAAAGTCATTAAGCTTTGATGCTTTAGGAGCAGATGGAGGTCCTATGTCTCCGATTCGGCGATGTTTAACGACAGCCAGAAAGGGGATGTCACTTAATATACCCATGAGTACTCAGCCGATATATGAGGAACAACTCTGATAGATGTCGGCAGAAAATAGTCATTGTTAACAACGTCACCAAATATCGTGATATAATCTTACGATGTGTTGTGCTTTACATCTGTCTGGAAGATAAACATTTGTCCATTTTGAATGCTGATGCAATTTTTCACTGAAACGACAAAAAGCTGAAAGCTAGGAAGATTGTTACGATAAATGTTTCCACTGTGTTTGAATTATTTTGGATAAACATGTGGTAAGATGTTGCCGTACTGCCTTGTTTGACATATGATATGATTATTTTTATTTGTTTGAATCACAAAGTTATAAGAATCATACCTAAACCATAGACTAATGCCTCTCTACAATACATTTCTGTAGTGGGATACTGCCAAAGACCTCATATAATTAAACATTGATAAAATTAGCTTTTGTCATCTAAATTATGACATATATGTATGGTATTTCTAGTTTCTTTTTAAAAATCCATTGAGAATTTAAACATTTTGTTAAGATAGCTGATCCTTTTACAGCTGGAATAGCTCCCTTTGAGGCTCACTTAGATTAAATTAAAAGATACATGTAATAAAAGAGCAAGTAAAGATACATGTACATACAATAAATATCTTGTCATGAAAGGGAGATCACTTTGATTGTCCTGCTTCTTTAATTTCTCATAAATCAAAACTGAAGTGAGGGACTTTATCATACATCTATCTTTTTTCATACATCTTCCATCAACATTTGAGATGTATTAATGATGAGTGCTATAGATCAAATAGAACACCAAGACATAGCATGTCTAAGTTTATTGTTCTTGTTCAGATGCTTAAGTTAACATTCAGACTTCAAATATAAGTACCAATTTAAGATTGAGAATTGTGGGGGTTTGTTTACATTTTCTTGTTGTAATTTGGACTTTTTGTACTACATATTTGCATATTTGCTATCTGTTTGGTAGGTATTTAATGTAAAATTGATTGTGACCGAGTTTGTTTTTAGATATTTTCTATAGAATCATTTAATTTGTTTCAGTAGAAAATGTATAAGTTAGTTAGACCCTATTTCCATATGATAGACAAAAAAGTCACTATGTACATGTCAACTTTATTTTTAGATTTAATGTAGTATACAACAGACCATACTCTAGCTGATAATGAGAGCAAGTTTGTAAATGTCTGAGCTTAATATAATTATGAGCGATGTTTTCATTGTTACTTTATGAGCAAATATTGCATCCGAAGTACATATAGTTACATTAATGTTGCAATGAAAAACATTGCTGAAAGATTTGCCAGCTTAGAAAGAGATTTTTAGCTCACCTCGACGAACTTGGATGAGCTTATGCTATAACCCCGGCGTCCGTGTCCGCGTCCACGTCCGGTTAAAGTTTTTGGGCAACTCAGTATCTGACAAAGTACTGATGCTACAGTAACCAAACTTGCACAAGTGATTCATCTTGGGATGCTGAGGTGAACCCATGCATCGGATGCAGCATCTGACCTACATTTTCCGGTTGAATGACTTTGTCAATGTCTGGTTAAAGTTTTTGGGGGTAGTTCAGTATCTGACAAAGAACTGATGCTACAGTAACCAAACTTGCACAAGTGATTCATCTTGAGATGCTGAGGAGAACCCATGCATCAGATTCAGCATCTGACCTACTTTTTCCACTTGAGTGATTTTGCCTTATAAGGCCAATATTGAGCTAAGTATAAGTGCTACATGTACCAAACTTGCATATTGGATGTATCTTTGATCAAACTTTCATAAAATGACCTTGACCTACTTTTTCCGCTTGAGTGATTCTGCCTTTAAAGGCCAATATTGAGCAAAGTATAAGTGCTACATGTACCAAACTTGCATATTGGATGTATCTTTGATCAAACTTCCATAAAATGACCTTGACCTACTTTTTCCACTCGAGTGATTTTGCATTTTAAGGCCAATATTGAGCAAAGTATAAGTGCTACATGTACCAAACTTGCATATTGGATGTATCTTTGATCAAACTTCCATAAAATGACCTTGACCTATTTTTTCCACTCGAGTGATTTTGCATTTAAAGGCCAATATTGAGCAAAGTGTAAGTGCTACATGTACCAAACTTGCATATTGGATGTATCTTTGATCAAACTTCCATAAAATGACCTTGACCTACTTTTTCCGCATGAGTGATTTTGCATTTAAAGGCCAATAATGAGCAAAGTATAAGTGCTACATGTACCAAACTTGCATATTGGATGTATCTTTGATCAAACTTTCATAAAATGACCTTGACCTACTTTTTTCCACTTGAGTGATTTTCTTATTATACATGTACTTAGAGATATGTTTAAATTGAACTTTGCTGCCGCGAGGTGAGCTTCGTAATCTTTGATTACACTATGTTTTTTCCTATCAAAAGTGAGTCTGTTTCACCTTAGGTAGAATTTGACGATTTAAATACTTAAAAATACTTATACTCCATGTGCTTAGCCACTTCATATCAAGATAGATCTGTGATATACATGTGTATGTAAATGTTAATTTACTCGTAAAACTGTAGTTACCAGTCTGTTTGTCATAGTTTTTTGTAAATGTTTCAGCAGAATTTTTTCTCTGAATTTATATTATGTCTCGTGTCTTTTGACTTGAGTACCAAAACCTTGAATTTTAACCCAGTGCATTTACTTCTTACCTTATGATTATTTCTTATGCATATTTACACGTACATGTACTACGTTTATGCAAAAAAATCTGTCTCACATAATTTTTTGTTTCTTCATAAAAACTGAAATTTGAAAAATACCATGTCACAACAAATGCATGTATGATAAATGTCTATTAAAATATATTTTGTAGGTCAATATACAGAGTCTTGATATATGAACAAAAGCCTACCTTTCATATTGTTCAATATTGATGATTCATTTTTCACCATGAAATATTATCAACACCATCTCATTTTTGATAGTTTGTCAGGGGAGGGGGGGGGGGGGGGCAAAGTATCATCAATTCACCATAAATTGTACTTGTCCAGCGTGCTGCCTCTGTTTGAACATTTATAAAAAGCCTAAGTTATCACATTTATATTACCAGTTGATTTAACAATATTTGTTGCAAACCAAAAACTGTCTTTTTATCAGTGTCATATATTTTAGATAAGGTCAAGATTTACTATATTTCACATCATAGTATATACAAGTATACTATGGCGCATAACATGTTTTCACCACTTTGATCTGAAAATCGCAAGCTTATATGTTGTAGTACATGTATATGTATCTTGTGATAGTGTTTTTAAGGGTATGAAATTACTAAGTGCTAAATCAAAATTATTGTAAATTTCTCATGCTTTATCCTAAAGATTTGTGTGCAATAGCTTGTATTAAATTAAAACTTACATAAAGATATATATAATGTCCTGTGAATATTTATGATTTGATGTTTTAAGTTTTGTTGCTCTCTTGTCTTTGTATTTTGTAATTGACCATTTCACAATCCAGTTATTTGGATCAGCTCTTTTGTCTCAATATATGAATTTTTTGCCTCAATATCCTTCACAATCCAGTGAAATCATTGGATAACAGCATGGATATGTAAGGATATTGAGTGGCATGATTTATTTTCAAATAAATTGTGATGGATGGAAAAAGCTTATTTGGCAATGATCCTTATTATTCTTCTTCATGTACATGTACTTGTGAAAAGGTCAATATTATTTTTTATTAGTTTATATGTGCTTATAATGTCGCCTTGTCATTGTCAACATACTTGTAATAGACTACTAGGTTATGTATATAATTTTCTTTGTAAAAAAAAATATAAAACAAACAAGGCAATGTTTCTGCTGCACCTTTTAGTCATAGCTTAGCACCATAGGAGTTTCAAACCATCTTTTTTTTTATTTCATAACTTTGTTATTACATGTACCAGTATGATGATAAGATGCATTTTGTTTTACTTTTCTTTTTCACCTCTAGTTTTGTACATCATTTGTGACATAACCCTTTGTGACATTAAAAGCGTTTCTATTAGCTATTTTATGTGATAGGGGTAGGATCGAGTTTTGACTGTACAAAATTGATTTTCAGTTTTTTAGTAGCAAGTCATTGAGCATAAATGACCTTGAATTTAGTGTTTAGGTGTTTGCCATCTATATAAATGGACATCAATTTGAAGACAGATATTTCTCCCCTTAGTGATATCTTTCAACTTCTTGAGGTCAAAAATGTAAAAAATCATGTCAAGGTGAGAGCTAAAAATAGTTCAGATTAGGATGTTACTGTATGCTTAAGTTTATTTGGTTAGGTTGATTTTTGTGTCATTTAATCCCCTTGCACCGCTTTGCATTGGAAAAATTAATGAATTTTTAGAGAAATTGTACACAAGTTGATTTTTGTGTCGCCTGAGAAGCATAGCAACACTTAGGGATCACTTTGTCCATCTGTCTGTCCCACTTGGATGTCACACCCTATATAAAAGTGATTCCTACGTGTCACTATGTTTCACAGGTGACACATGCATTCCTTGGAATGATATTATTGGTCTATACATATAAGTTTGTCACCTAAAATTAACGTATTCCTTGGAAGCCACCAATATTTGCCTAAAATTCTTGTAATTCTAGCCCATGCTTTCACAGAGATGATGATGCATATGATTATTCCAGGTCAGAGGTCATGACCACCATATTAAGATAATTACAAGATAGAACTATGCATATTCAATGTTGAATATGTGTTCTTTTTCTGAATTTTCATGCTGGTGCTACTACATGTAGTTTCATTCATCTAACATATTGTATGTTTGAGCTCTGCTTATGCTTCCCAGTTCTTGCGTAATATTATTTGTATATACATGTACATGTATTATGATTCTTTTTGTGTGTTTGGTCCATTATCTGTTTCCTGATAGATTATTTAAGATATGTACAATGTATTGATTATACTGACTTCACAAACCTTTCTTTTTCTTGATTCCAATGTTTGGAAGCAACCAAATTGATGAGATACATGTAATTTGATATGATTTGCATAATAACTTGATTTTAAAATAATAAGGAATATGAAATGTTCACAAAGATTTGTTATTTGGCAATTTGATAAATTTAGGGAACAGAAAAAAGAAATATGTGTGTTTACCCGTGATAGAAAAAGTGGCCAAAAAGCTTGTGCGTATAATTTAAAAGTGTTTCTTGGTATATGCATTTGTGTAATTTTCATACTTAAATTTGAGGATTCCTATCTTAGCTAGCAAGTTATGATGTGATTAATACATGTGTGATATACTGGACCGTAAAAACACCCAAAGTTAAAACTACGGAAAGAATGGAACTATTTACTGCTCTATGCATGCACATATACACGTAGAGTACCTGTAACTTAAGTAGATCCCATATTTCTTTATACGTAAACTTTCAGTTTTAGCTTCATTAATTATTGCATGAAATTTATTACTCCAATAAATATGTAATACACTTACAATTGATATAATAATTATGTACCAGATGGGAGAGTTACTTTTTCCGTGTTAATTATTTTGTAGAGAACTGTTGAACTCATGGACATTCATAATTCCAAATATTTACTTATCATACGCTGTTATTTTCTGATTGGCTGTAGGATGTTCTACTCCTCTATTTCTGTGAAATGGCTCTTGATGCACGGTATATATTATTACTATATCGATTGAGTCTGATACAATACAGAATTCATAACTCTCCTTTCCAGACAGTATCCAATACAAAATCAATGTGACCTATTTTATTTATAGGAATTTTATTTCTATTGTATCATTTCTTAGAGATAATCACCAGTGGTAGTGCCTATCAATCTGGCACTATCGGCAAAAAATTCTGTTTAGTCACTTATCTGAGCCATTATTATTTTTTTTTAAAGTTTTAAATTAGACGACAACTAAATCCGGGGCAATTTTTCAAAGTTGCGTATATTGATGAGTTTCTGAATGGCAGATTGTGATAGCAGACTATAAATACAGTTTAAACCAACGCATTATTTTGCATGAAGTGAGCTCAAATAAAATTGATGACAGTAAGAACTGTCTGTCAACTAAGGGAAGTCACAATGTCTGACAAGCAATCAATTAGCTTTAAACTCTGGCAGAATATTTGAATGATAAGACTTGGGTATAATAAATGTAAATTATACTGTATACGTAGAATCATTCGCAATGTATTAACCTTCACTAATTTTGCGGTCAGCTTCATCAACGAAAGTTTGTCTCGGTGAATTTGAATACTAAATGCAAAGCTCAATACTAGAAAGGATAGATCTGTGAATCATTGCACATTGGAAATCGTTTACTTTTTTAAAACAATGGAAGAAAGTACCTATGAATTATTCTACTTATACAAGAATTCTAAAAATATTATCTTTAAAAAGTTATAAATTAAAGCATTAATTTGTTGACAACACCATAATTTCATCAGAAATCGTGAAATTGTACAGTTTATTGTAGCTTAATTATCCATACATTGATAAACTGGAAGTTCATTTTCATCTATAATGATATTTTTTGGGAATTAATATGCTTACCTACATGTATATACAAAATTGCTCATTAATCAAGAAATTGTAATAATCTAGACAAACAAAAGTGGTAGAGGCTTTAAATACTACATGTACTATCTCTTTGTTTTAATTAATTAAATGATGTTTTTTTTTAAACTTAGGCAGTCCCATACCTAAATTTAGACAATTTTCAACAGGGGAGAGTAAAAGATCAAGGTTGGGAAAAGGGGGAGGAGGTGTTTGTACGTTTGATTACATAGAATTAAGTGAGGAAGAGAATCTGCGAATTCTAGTAATAATGTTGATTTAAAAAAAAAAAAAAGAGTTTTAGTAAGTCATATACAAACACCTGAAATTGAATATGCATTTTTGACATGTAGGTCCTTCTTACCAACCATTATTTTTTCATACTTTCCTTGATAGATGTTCATGAAATATGTATACCCTCTTTTTCTTGTTTCATCAGTAATGTAGATTAATACATGTATCTGTCAGCAGATTATATAAGGAACAGAAAGCTTTTTTGCTTGTATTTATACTGAAAAATGTACATGTATATTGTTAAAATGGCCAATTTCAATATACTCATATATATATCATACTTATGGCAGAGACAGTGCTTGTTTTATTGTGTACCATGTAAATCGCTTGTTGAATTTCCATATACACCCTCAGTATATTTGCATGTTATATATTTTTCTACGCAATATTGCATATGTTACGATTTTGATAGTGTCACAGTATGGTTGTGAATTGTATATAATTGTTGATAGATACCAGTCTCAAATTGTTGCATAAACAATAATTATAATTAAAATCCATAATTTGTTAAAAATTTGACTTATAGTTCTAAATTTAAAAGTTTTATAATTATTGTACATTTTTACCTTCTTGATTGAAAATTCAAATGTCCAAAGAGCCAAATTTAGTAAAATATCTCTATTGTAAAGTTGATATAGAGATGTACGTACAATGTATTGAAAATGCCATATTTGTTTAACAAAGATGTTAATTAAATGTTTGAGAGATGTTTTGCATAATGAGTTTTATCTTTTCGTTGTTTTGTTTTGAAATGAATCTTACAACTGTACATACATAAGCTTTGTTGCCACAAATGACCTTGGTTTTGACAGAATGACCTTGGATGTCTTGAATTGATATCCATCTACGACACAATACATAAAATTCAGTGTCAAAATGACCTTTAACAGGATACCTAAACATATTAAATTGATAATGAAGGCAACGCAAGCATAGCATCCCCTCGCAATTGCATGTTCTGTGTAACTGAGCAAAACAATTATATGCCTAAATTCATAGCGACCTTGACCTTTGACTTTGGAAATCAGTAGGGTTCAATTTTATTGATGATTGCTTTGTCTTCTATGCTACTCACAAAAATTTTATGCCCAAGTCCACCGTGACCTTAACTTTTAACCTTGAAAATCGATAGGGTTCATCCTCTCCCCATGGGGAACATTTGTGGAAGGTTTGATGTTTCTATGATCATTACTTTGTCTCCTATACTGTTCACAAGAATCCGGACACACTAACACACACGCAGACGTGCGGCAGACATGCTATATTCCCTCCACAACAGTCTTGGTATCTGGCATTACTGTAGGTCAGAAATTTTAAAAGTAATGATGTTATTAAATGCCGTTTTCCACATATACAAGTTGGACCTTGTTTCTTATGAATCCCAAGTTTGGCTTGACCTTTTGATCCCAAAGTGAATAGGGATCCTCCTAAGGTCATGAACAATCTATGCTAGAAGTAGGTAAAGAATCACTTGATTTACAGTGCATCTTTACGAAAGCTTGACTTATGACCCCAAAATCAATAGGATTCCTCCTAGGTCATAGGCAATCTATTTGTAGTCTCATCACTTTGAGAATTCCCTTGATTTATGGTGCAGAAACACTGGTTTTCCAAACATACCAATTGTTTTGACCTTTTGAATCCAAATTCAATAGGGATCCTGCTCAGGCCATGGGCAATCTATGTGTGAATTCCATCACTACTGTCCTGTTCACTAAATCCAGAGCACCCTGTTTTCTCTAAAATATGATATTGTCTGATTGTTATCTTCCAAAAAGATATCAATTTTATAGTACTCCTTTAGTCGTAACAGAAAATACCATTGTTTTGGCTGTACGTCAGTTTAGTTAGAAATAGGACGGAAAATAAAAAGTCTACAGGGATTTTCTATAGTAAAATCACTGAAAATGTGTGACGTCAGAGCCTTTGACGTCACTGTTTACTATTGTTCACACAGAGAACAATATGGCGGCGGCTTGAAATTAACATGGAAATTTCCCGTAGACATTTTATTTTTGATATTGCTGTTTGAAGGCAGCTGTTAGGGCAAGTTGAAGTTAATTTCCAGTTACGACTAAAGGAGGTCAATTCTCGGAAATAACAATTAAAAGGACAATTCTTAAGACGACGGAATAAATCGCCAAAACAGGGTGCTCTGGATTTAGTGAACAGGACAGGTTATGAATCTCTTGAGTTATGGTGCATCAATACCAAGCTTTACTCAATAGAAAGTCTCATTTGGTAAAGAGTCATGGTGCATCATCAAGCTTGACCTTTGGACACCAAAATAAATAGGGTTTGTGACCTTAGGTCATAACTCATTGTTTCATCACTGTTGGTAGATAATTTCTTGATTTGTGGTACTGAAAGGCTTTGAAAGGCCTTTTTCAACTGCAACAGGTTTGACCTTGACCCTTTGATCCCAGTCAACAACAGATTATCCTCAGGTCATCAGCAGTCTTGGTGTCGAGTTTAATTACGACTCAAGTCATGGCAAAGAAATAAAATTTGTGTCTGTAGACAGACATGGTGAAACCAGTATACCCTCAAAGATTGACAAGGTCTAAAATGAAGACGCTGACTTTTTAAAGCGAAAGTTGTGAAGGTAATAGAACCTATCTAAAAGCATCCTTCCCTTGGTGTTGTATATATCATATAATATAAGCTATCCTTGAATGGTGATCATTATGACTATTGTTCATTAAAACACAAAAGGTGATTGTGAGAATATACAGTATTATCCTTCTTCCCAAGGCAAGCAGTTGTGAAAAGTTTGATTAATTTATGCTGATCACTCTTTGTTAATCAGTTCTGAGGCTTCCAAACAAACATGTTTTAAAGTACATGTAGTAAATAGTTTGTTGCAGTAGGGCAAAAGCTTATACATGTACAAGAGTTTGATACATTCTTTACCCCCCCCCCCCCCCCCTTTAAAGAAAACAATACCAAAACTCATGTTTGACCTGGCTTTAATATCTTAAATCATAGCATTTTCATCTATCTAATCACTAAGACACAATGAAACTACATGTATAAATAGTAATATTGATTAAACATGGAACTGCTACATACAAAACTATCAATCAATTAATTTATTTATAACCAATATGTCTTTGATGCTACAAGTGTTTTTAAGGTATCTAAACTGTTCTAATCTTCTCACTGCAACACATTGCAACTTGACACAACACATAATTCTTATTCTAACAAAAAAAAAAAAAAGAACAACAAAGTTCAAAACTACATATTGGTTTTCCGTGGGAACATATTTGTATCATAGGACAACATACATTTGTACATATACATTAATTTCAGACTACAATGACCACATTTTTATGAAATGGAGAATACAAATGCTGGCAAACAAATCCAAATTACAATAAAACATTGAAATTCAAGATATGTCAAATCTTCTTTTAGCAAAACTATAGTTTTTTAAAGACTGTATACTAGTAATACAGAGGGTTTTGAATGTTTTCATATTCCCAAGGGAAAGGCACCTTAGACAAAATTCCAGGTTTGGCTTCAAAATTTTAAAATAAAGAAATTACTATCAGATACAGTACTGTATTTTTACCCACTCTTAAATGAAGACTTGTTTAATCAACACCAATTCACAACAGGTCTTATGGCTACTTTCAATGTTGCTTATGTTAAATACAGATTAAATCATAGAAAATCTTTGTTATTGTTAAAGATCAAACCACTATGAAATTTTGTCTTTTAACCATTATTCTACTAGGGTTTAAATTGAAAGGAATAACATAGCATTTTTTCCAAAAAAACTAGAAGTCTCTGACGAGACTGAAGCTCTCCTGGTTGTTTAGTAAAATACATAACTAAATGACATAACTATTTTCTAAGACCCAAGGGGAAGGGGCTAAAAAAGTGTAACCCTGTATAATCCTGTGTATTTCTAATTTCTGAGAAATCGTGACCACAAGATTACATTGAGTTGCATATAAAGAAGAAAGTGACCACACCCAATGTCTAAGAACCTAGGGTAAGGGGCTCAAACAAAACTTCAGGTGCACAATTAAATCATAGTCCTTGAACATTGCAAAAAAGAATTAACTTTCTATCATTTACCCTTTCTGAGAAATGGTGACCACAAGATTATACAATGTTACATAAGAGGAAATGACCACACCCATTTTCTAAGACCCTGGTGGTCAGGGGCTCTAACAACATAGCTTGTGCTCAACTCAATCATAGACATATAATATAGCAAAAAGATTTAACTTTATATAATTTATACTTTCTGAGAAATGGTGACCACAAGATTAAATTGAGGTCTATAGGATATAATGACCACACCTATTTCCTGAGACCCCAGGGGATAGGGGATCAGATGAAATATCAGGTGCACAACTAGATCATTGACCTTTAATATTGCAGAAAGAATTAACTTTCTATCATTTATACTTTCTGAGAAATAATGGCCACAAGATTACATATGGAAGAAAATGACCACACCCATTTCCTATGACCCCAGGGGTCAGCAGCTCAGATGAAATATCAGTTGTACAACTAGATCATAGACCTTTAATATTGCAAAACGAATTAACTTTCTATCATTTATACTTTCTGAGAAATGGTGACCACAAGATTACATAGAGTTTTATAGGAGAAAATGACCACACCCATTTCCTAAGACCCAAGGGGTCAGGGGCTCAGATGAAATATCAGGTGCACAGCTAGATCATCAACCTTTAACATTGCAAAAAGAATTAACTTTCTATCATTTATACTTTATGAGAAATGGTGACCACAAGATTACATAGAGTTATATAGGAGAAAATGACCACACCCATTTCCTTAGACCCCAGGGGTCAGGGGCTTAAATGAAATATCAGGTGCACAACTAGATCATTGACCATTAATATTGCAAAAAGAATCAACTTTCTATCATTTATACTTTCTGAGAAATGGTGACCACAAGATTACATGGAGTTATATAGGGAAAATGACCACACCCATTTTCTAAGACCCTGGGGGTCAGGGGCTAAAACAAAATATCAGGTGCACAACTAGACCATAGACCAATCATGTTGCAAAAAGAATTAACTTTCCATCACCAACAGTTTCAGAGAACTGGAAACCACAAGAAATGTTTAACGGACAGACAGACGGACGGACAGATGCAGGATGCCGGACACAGGGCGATCGCATAAGCTCGACTGGTCATAGACCAGTAGAGCTAAAAATTGGCGATATTCAGCTCCATTCCTCCTCTCTGGAGTATATATATTTCCCCTCCTGTCACAGATAGTAGAATATGGTTCCTTAAATTAATGTAAATGTTTGTATCGTAAGCCACTGCAATTATATTGATGCTATCTAACTGTTTTTGCAAGAATTTTAATCTATACAAAAATTCCAAGTTTGAGTAGTTCTTGTGCATATTTTTTCCCCCACGTACATGACATATCGGCCCTGATTCCCTTTCCCCAAAAGTGAGAAAAAAAAAAAACTGTGACAAAAAAGTTCTTAAACAATGACTAATCTTGGCATATACCAAGTATTTTTCTGAGGGCAGATTGGTTTGTTTACCTCAGAATTACACAATTTAAATCAAATGGATAGTGGCAGTTTCAATACAGTATTTTTTGGCTATTATTTAGTAGCTTAAAAGATATTGACATTGAAGTATGGCTGAAGATAAATAAGCAAACAAGACATCATCTTCATATTAAGTACTCGAAACTTTCCATTTTGTTTTTAAAATAAAAATAATTATTCATTTTGTCTGAGACAATACTTATAAACAGCCCATTTATGATTTTCCTGTTTCACACTCCTGTGATGTCGAAAATCATTGATTTTAAAAACTAATATGATATTTATCATCTATCAGAATACTGCAAATTTTGCCTTTGGCCCATAAGAAGTTATTTTATTGAAGCTTTCTTCAATGAGCTTCAATGAAAAGCTTTTACTATAAAATTTTGAGTACTAATCTACAAATATTCAACATCAAATGAAATCCAAAACTTTCTAAAAATATTGATGATACGGTAGGTTACCAAACCTGCTCCTTAAAACATCTAAATTCCTATATACACATAATTACTATATTAGTTAGAAATCAATGATTTGACATCTGTTTTCCCTCAATCTGATTAAAATTCAGCTCTCATCATGCGTTACCTAAATTGAGATCTGACCACCACCCATAGGAGGTATGTCTGGATGGAAGTCTTCTTGACCAATAAAATGATGCTATGCAAAATGATATTACATAATGACTACATTTTATAGTACATTCCCTTTGGAATATTATTATGGACATAATGACTAGTCAAAAGAACTTCCGAATTTGACCTCAGACACGACCTATTACGAATGACGGTCAGCTCTCTATGAAGGTAATGTGTAATAAGAGCTGAATTTTCATTATATTGCTTTCTCCCTCCCTTTGAATGATGATCTTACTCTGGGAAAAAAAAAAGAGTTTTACATCTGGGCATGTGGAGAAGACTACTTTATCTCTATTACAAACGAATATTGCAAATGCAGTAATGATAATAATATTAATAATTCATGAGCTAATTTATTATCATAAAGTATTTCTAGGTAAAACTCTTCTCTGACTGTCATCTCATTTCCTCATTCTCTTTTCTTCTCATAAATTTCCATGATCTTATAAGAAACTATCACACCATTCTTTGAGGCAATTGAAGCAATCACCTTGTTGTTTGGCATTAGCTCCTGTTGTTTCCTTTAGCCAATCTCTGAATAATTCTTCATCTTTTTTTAAAACCAAAAATTGTCCAAGAACTACATATGCCTGAAAAATGAAGAATCAATAAAAATTGAGGGATAAGAAGTATGCTTGCAATAATACAAACTTATAATTCAAAGATTCCTGCGCATTTATTATTACTGAGTATATGTAACTTTTACCTTATCAAAACCACTCTCACACAATCTTCCTCCGAGTGTTTCTCCAATTCCTGACAGTTCAGTCACAGGTTTGTCCCCCATGGGCTCTGCTACAAAGTTTCTATGTTTCTGTGATGTAGTTGACATATTGAATGCTTGTCTGAAATAAAATTCAATTGAAGTAAATTATTTGAAAGTAATTTTTCTGATCAATATGGTATCACCTGTTGTTTGAGACTATGGTAATTATTGCTGATATGAGTAGCCCTACAAAGAATTAAAAGATTGAGAACTTTGTATGCAATCATCATTACAAACCATCCAATGCCCTACTTTTTATGTATACAGTGTGCGAAATTAAAGGTGGCCCGGCCCGATGGCCAATGTCTACAGTAAATTGGATCGGTCTATAGAGATCAAAAATGCTGTAGACCAACTTGTCTATAGGAAACTTGAGCATTTTAAAAATATTAGATTTGTAAACTGTAACATCTGAATTGTGCAGCATTCAACAAAATTGTATTACCGGTAGTACAAATGGAGGAAAATAATGAAATGATCAGAGAAATTGTTTGAGATTGAAAAAGAATATGAGTATTGTTTTATCAAAAAAAAAAAAAATAAAGATTAGATTTTAGGGGTCTTTTTATTTTGGTCTACAGGAAATTGCTGCAGGTCTATAGGAACTGAAATTACTGTAGACCGAATGTCTATAAGACTTTAAAAGTCAATTTCACACACTGTGTATATTACTAGTAGAAGTAATATGATGCATGGACATAGCAAGTAAATCAGTTACTTTTAGAAGTAATCATTTAGAAGGCAGAATTAGAAAGTTACTTGAAAAGGTAATTTTTTAAATTACTTGTTGAAGTAGCACCCCTGACTGTTTATATATGGTATACGAAGACCAGCAGTACTTCGGTGAGAATGAATTAAATGATTTCAAATTCATTTGATTGATTCATAATGTCCTGCAAGGTTATCATATTGTTTTTGTCAGAAAAAGCCCAAGAATGTGCAGTGGGAAGAGGGGCCAAAACATATTGTCCTGAAGATGACCTGAAGTGCAGTGATTGGGATAAGCATGCGCCCTGCGCCATACAGTAGTCACATTAAATATTAAAATGGCATATTTAAATTTCACTGAGTGTGCCAGTGTGGCACATTCAATTCTTAAACAAATTGTGGAAATCTTTCTTATACTCAATGGGGTGATGATTTGAATTCTGACTTTATTTGATGCTGTCCTTGAACATTGATGAACCCTTGACAGTTCTGACGAGGAGATAGACTTCTTTCAATATGTTTGCTTTTTAACGTCAAATACATGTACTTAAGATCATAGTCTGAAACTCCATCACCAGGCCAAATTCTTACTCGTTTTAACCTCGGCAGGTCGCCATATTGCTTTTATTTCCTGTTTCATAGCTAATTTCAGTGAAGCACAATTAAAATTGGTTGCAACCTTAATATTACTTTTGCAGAATCAAAAACGAAAAGAGATTCGGGTGTCCTTAGTAACTTTTAATCTTGTCCTTCATATTCCATTTACCCAATTAACATTTGAAACAATCAATTTGATTGGTCAATGAAATAACCTTCTACCAATTAGAGAGCGTTTTAAAGTGAAAGTGAAAAAAAATCTGAACCGAATTGAACTGCAAAATATGGATGCACCGCGATTCATGGAATCGAAGGGTTTTATTGCGATGCATGGTCCATCGCGGTGAATTGTTACACCCCTTAAAAATACGAAGAATTCTCAGTAAAAATGGCCAAAATATATAGCTAAATATAGCTACAATCGCTATATTTGGTAGTTTCCCAAACCTGCTGATTGCCCATCACCATCACTGCAAGTGACACCAGTACTGAATTATGATAGTATGGTAGATTGATTTTCTAGTTTATGAACGTACCTACTAAATTAATCGCCGAATTAACGTGAAAACTGAACTCAAATAGGTAATGGCAATTTGAGGCCAAACAGATTTGAAAACGAAAGTGAAACTTCTCATCTTGAGTCACGTATATTTTTAAATACTGGATGTCCGTGAAAAAAATTAACACCCCAAAATGTATTTATGTATATGAGAAAGTAATTTGTAAAAAATGTAATAAATACACATTACCGCTGTTAGCAGAATATCTAGCAACAGGAACGAAATCTTCGAAACTGTTTAAAATGGCGCGTCTAATCACATTGGAATTACAAACAATTCGTCTTCAAGTTGTTTCGCCCCAAAGGTAGTGAAGTGATATTTTGCTGTCTTCATCAATAATTTCCACCCAATTTTTTGTTTTTGTTTTTTGTTTTGTTTGTTTGTTGTTGTTGTTTGGTTTTTTTTTTTTGGGTCTTTTTTTTTTAATTCTGTATGAATAATGGAATTTTTGCTATGAATTACTATATTGTGTTCCCCGCTTTCGCGATTTCAAGTGTGGGGACATTATTGTCTGTCGGTCGGTAACAAAAACTTTAATCTTGGTTATAACTTTTGAATGGTATTTAAGTGACAGGGCTTTTATATTTCACATCTGTATTCCTTGTGACAAGACGTGTTTCCGTGGATACCAATGTTATTTTACCTTGCGACATAGACCTTGGAATTTGACCTACTGTACTTTAAACAAAACTTTAACCCTGGGCATAACTTTTGAATGGTAAGTGATAGGGATTACTTATGCGTATTCCTTGTGATAAGACCTTAGTCTGGTTCCCGGGACCTCTTTAATAGAAGATTAATTAAAGAGGTTCCGGGAACCAGTCTAATAAGACCTGTCCGTGGATACCAAAATGTTTGACCTTGTGACATTGAGTTTGACCTACCCTCGAGAAACCTCATGCAGTCTATTTTAAATTCTTGCCCATATATAGAAAGACTCAACGTACGTGTCCCAATAGAGACATCTGGACAAGTACGTATAAACTA
Organism: Pinctada imbricata; assembly: GCA_033119305.1. Classification (NCBI taxonomy): domain Eukaryota; kingdom Metazoa; phylum Mollusca; class Bivalvia; order Pterioida; family Pteriidae; genus Pinctada; species Pinctada imbricata. The sequence continues at coordinate 31,274,781 of VSWD01000009.1, forward strand.
GCTAGGTAGGCAAGAATAGACTGCATGGGTTTTGTTTTAGGGTAATGTCATTTATGAGTTTTATGGGGCCTTTTAGGGATACATCCACATTACTTCAAACCTCTGTGCCAGATTAGAATGGTCAAAATCAGCATATAAACTAATTACACTTATGCCTTTTTCGTCGGCATAGCTGTAACTATTTGAAACGGTGTTTACAGCTATTCCAGAAAACGAAGCCCCAGATAGTCAGGGACATATTAAGATGGTATCTAACTAGATTTCCAGAATTTATATGTACCAAAACTATTTATGGAAGGAAAGTTATCCGGAAAATCGTTGCTTTTCGGACAAGCCACTGCGACGGAGAAGACGACAAAATATCACTGCGACGGAGAAGACGAGAATGTGTCTATGACGTATACAATTTTCATTTTTTTTTCAAATGTTGATTAACCCCATTTCACCCTGGTACCAATAAGATACAAACATTAAGATGCAAAAGAACATCCCTCTCCCACCAAGCATTAATTAGGTCTTCCGACTTCCGTCGGAAGACCTATTGTTTTCGTAACCGTGGAAAATTGGATCAGCGATTTCTCAAGAACCCTGTAAGCTAGGACAATGAAAGTTCTCCAACGTTACGTTTGGAGTAAAAGCTAGATTGGTCTTTTTTTATTTTTGGTCTCTGTTATTTTTTTTATCATGTTTTTTAGTAGATTCAAATATTTGACGGGAGCGTCGAATTACTCAAAAGGACCGAAAATTTCATGTTTTGCTATTTGTAAGCTTAAATATCTCGTATTTTGCTATCTACAATTTCCATTCTTTTTGAAAGTCGACAGCCATGCAAGATATGAAATGCTAGATGCACACTGTAACGATTTATTACGATGACGTCCTTCACCGTCCTTCATATTTCCAAATTCAGAAGTTCATAGGAGGAAGACACTTTTTTGCTTATAATAGTAAACGCCTTTTGAGCATGCGCGGGTGGAAGAAGACGCTTATCCCTGTCCGGAAGAAAATATGTGAATAAAGACATTTTTCGAGGTACGAGCACATCAAATTTAGTATCTGAATGAAGTTGAGGGGTTAGTGAAACCTGCGGATGGGTTTGTTGAGATTTTTGAAGTCACGCATAAACATTTATTTGGTCACATAGTTGATACATTCAGGATGTGTACCCGTCATGCATGATTACATAGACATATACGGTGTATATATACGAGTCCATCCACCCGTACACCTGTACTGCTTTGTTTACATTCCGCACCATTGAACATTTACTATGATGTCTATAGGACAGTCTCGTCTACGTCGGGATTCAAAGCCCACTCCCCCAGAGAGCGGTGAAAATAAAAAGACCAGAACTGTATCCCCTGGTATTATCTCCGGGCTAAAGCCCTTTTCTTTGGTGGTGAAACAATCGTTAAACCAGTCTGTATGTGAAGACGACACGTTATTACATGTAAAGGGGACGGATCTAGGGGGATGTTCACCTGATGAACAAGGTCAAAGTGATCAAGGTGATCATGTTGCGGTGACCGGGCAAGATCCCGAGCAGTCCCAGTCGCTACTTGTATCGCTAGCAGAGGAAGATATGCAGACCATTTCTAACTCGGTATGTCAGTATATAATGGAAAACATAGGTACCATTATGAGTCCGCTCCTTGCTCAACTCAGCAATGACCTGAAAGAGGCGGTCCGTTCCTCCGGTGAGGAGATAGCTCAGCTCCGCGCGGAAAATGTCACCCTCCGTAATAAAGTTGACGAATTAGAGCAGCGTAGTCGCCGCAATAATGTACGCATATCAGGGATCAAAGAGGCGCCCGGTGTGGAGGAGGACGGTCAGCTCATATCTATTGTCAAGAAGGATCTCTCTGTTACCGGTATATCGATTCAGGACTCTGACATTGACGACGTCTATCGAGCGGGAGAGAAACGTCCAGGTCGCACTCGTCCCATAGTGGTTCGCTTTACAAACCACATAATTAGAAAGTTAAACGAGACTTACCTGTAAGGTGAAGTTTGACTGTAATTTCTTCGACCAATTGGTTGCCGAGGGATCAAATGAGATGATAAACTTACCACGCAGTTCATACTTTAGAGGGAAATTTGGAGTATCAAATTGAAATAAGGGAGGGAAACTAAGGGAGGGCATTTGATCCCTCGGCAACCAATTGGTCGAAGAAATTACAGTCAAACTTCACCTTACAGGTAAGTCTCGTTTAACTTTCTAATTTCTTCTCCCAATTGGGTGCCTCAGTACCAAATGAGACTTTAGAGTTGATGACTCCAAATTTGCAAAATATATATACCAAGTCCGGTATAATGATGAATATTCATAACTAAATCAAGACATGAGAATATAACTTGTTACATAACGTCTTTATGTACGTAAACATTTAAACAGACATCAAACTTCAATCATTTCCTTTAAAATTTTCTAACAATTTTTCACTAAATGACGAATCGGTAATAATAGGCCTATTATAAAATTTTCTAAACATACAATCTTTCGACCATCCCGCTGTTCGCAAAATTGTTGCCATGGGTATTTTTAACGCATGCGCAGTGCTCGATGCTGCTGACCTCGTGCTGTGAGGTTTAAAGATGCTAATGTCGATTCCAGAAGTGTTCATAACTGATTTCATCCATCTGCCAAGAGTATCCCTTGAAATGGCCTTATAAGGCCTTTGTGACGTAATAAACAAACATGTGATACTCCCACGTAAAGGCCGTGTCTTTTGAAGGTAAAACTTTAGTGTCTTAACAATGCACAGATTCTCGTTAATTGTGTAAGCAGGAAAATTCATTTCCCCCAAATGTTTCCCAGGCTTTGAATTTTTTAATAAATCTCCTATCACAATTTTAACATTAGAATCTGATATATGCACATTCCTTATGTCAATTAAATGAAGGGTTTGCCCTCTCTGTCCTGATAATAATGCTAATAACATGACTAACTTTTGAGATAATTGTAAAAGTGATAAAGATTCGAGAGGCGCTTGCGAATTAAGAAAATTCAAAATTATATTTACATCCCATGTAACATTGTATCTAGGTAAAGCTGGCCTCAAAACAAACACACCTTTAAAAAATCTACGAATTAAAGGATGAGACCCAATATTTGACGAATTGTCTAATTGAAGGAAAGAAGATAATGCACATCTAGCGGTGTTCAAACCGCTGTAGCCCAAGCCATTATGAAACAATTCAGTTAAGAATGTTAAAACATTGTTTACATTTGTTTCAAATATATCAATTTGTCTTTTGTCACAAAATGACACCCATTTCTTTTGATATGTCCAATACTGTTTTTTAGTGGAATCCCTCCAGGATGACATGAGAATTTCTCTTGTTTCCTTTGGTAGTCCTCGGTTTTCGAGCGTCTGCCCGATACACGGAAGACACCCAGTCTCATTTTCCTGAGTGGGTGTCTGACGTCCAGATTGTTCGGTAGATAAAGTAGGTCCGGCAGGTTGGGTAATATGAAGCTGGGTTCGCATATCATTTGTAACATCTGTGGAAACCAAGTTTGTGTTGACCATATCGGAGCTATTACGATCGCTTCGGCTTGATCTACGGTTATCTTCTGTAGTACACGACCCAAAAGACTGAAAGGACAAAAAACATATGCCTTAATGTCACTCCATTGAATAGAAAAAGCATCAATTACCGCCGCTTCTTTATCAGGCTCGTATGACGCGTACGGTTTAAATTGGTAATTTAAACCTGATGCAAATAGATCAATGTCACATTTGCCATAGATATCTATGATTCTCTTGAAAACGTGTGTATGTAACTTCCACTCCATATCAGAGTTACGATTGCGCGATAAGAAGTCGGCTTCGACGTTCTCGACCCCCGGGAGGTGACAGGCTGATAACCAAATTTCTCGCTCTGCGCAAAACTGCCAAATTGTTTTCGTTAATGAATTGAGGTTCGTTATCTTTCCCCCCATCCTGTTAATATATGCAACTGACACAGTGTTATCCAAGAATACTCTGACATGGCATTTCCTAAGGGGTTCACAAAAGGTTTTTATTGCTAATAATCCTGCTTTGAGTTCCAGATAGTTTATATGTTCGCGCTTCTCGTGTTCATCCCATACTCCCGTTGTTATCGTTCACTGCTCCCCACCCACTGAGAGAGCTGTCTGTCTTTATAGTGAGGAAAGGTTTCTCGCATGTAATAAACTTCGGATGTTTATCTACATTACCGATCCACCATTGCAAATTATCTCTGATGCAGTTATTTACAATAACAATGGCTTCGAAATTTCCAGAATTCGCCTTAAGTAATCGATCTTTTTCGATTTCAAGAGTTTTATAATATAATGGCGCGTATAAAACCCCGGGTTCACTAGCCACAAACTTTCCGATTATTTGAGCGAATTGTCTCAGAGTTATTGTTTGCTTTTTTAAAATGTTATGACACATTAACTTGATAGAGTTTATCCTGTCTTGTGTTAATGACACAGTCATAGTTTTTGAGTTAATCTCAAATCCGAGAAACTGAATACATTGTGTAGGTTGAAAAACTGACTTTTCAATGTTTATAGTTAAACCTAATCGGTCCAACAGTTCTGTTGTCGCTTTGACATTTTCCCTACACTCGCTTTCATTGTCGCTAATGAGCAAAGTATCGTCTATGTAAGCAACGTTTGCATGTCCCCTTTTTCTTAATGTAGAAAAAACCGGTTTCATAAGTTTTGTGAATATCCGAGGGGATGACGCTAAGCCCATCGCTAAACAAGTATATTGATATTTGGTTTCATTCCAAATAAAGCGCAAATATTTCCTATCATTTTCTATGACTTTACATGAATAGTATGCGTCTTGTAAGTCGACAGATGCGAAAAAACAGTCCCGAGATACACAGTTCAAAGCTGTTTTGAATGTTTCCATTTTAAAATGATGATATTCAATAAATTTATTCACTTGTTTTAAGTTTAAAATAACACGAAATTTTCCGTTTTTCTTTGGTCGCACAAAAATGTTTGATATATATTCATCATCATCATTGTCTTGAACTAATTCAATGACTTTCTTTTTCAAAAGTAATTCGATTTCTTCATCGACTACTTTACTTTCAGTCTCGCTAAAACTTATAGGCATTGGTATTTTGTTTTGATTGGGATTATGACTGAACTCAAGCGCGTAGCCACGCACCAAATTAAGAATATTTGTGTCAGATGTTATATCTCTCCAGTTATCAAAATATTGAGATATTTTACCAGCAATGAAATTACTGTTTGTATTAGAGAATAAACTCACTTCTATTGCTTCCGTTGCTTCATGTTTTTCTTCCGGAAGCTGTTGGTCGTGCGCTGGCCTAAAAAAGGCTGTGACCTGTATGAGGAACTTGCCTGGCTGAAAGATTTATGTCCAGTGTAGTGTTTCTTGTGACTCTGCCTATTGTCCTGAAAGGATCTCTTGTGTCCGGAAATCTTCGAACCAATTTTATTTGCCTTCATTAGTTCCTCTACTCGTTTGCCTAAATCATCCCCAAACAAATTGTCAGTGACAGGGTAGTCATTGGAACATAATCCCCTGAACTCTTCATTTTTGTCGGGTTGAATTATCAACTCCCTTCTCCTGTATGACAGGTCGCAGTAGACAAATGTCATCAGTTTTAGTCCGTCCATTGCCAGCTTGGTGATATCTCTGACCGGGATTTGCCCCCCTCCTTTTTTGCTCTTCATCAGCATATCCAGCTGTTGTAGTTGAGGGACGATCGCCTTGCATACTAATGACTGGGTCTTTTGCAATCTTACATCCTGATTTTTCACCTGTCTATTTAGGTGAGGGCGAATTTCCTCATTTATTCTTGGTACAACAAGATTTTTAACGTTTTTCGGACGTAAATATTTTTCACTGCACTCCTTAATTTTGTCCATGCATAATTTAGTGCGGACACCTTCATTAGCAACTTCTGCTAATTTATCATTGATAGGCTCGCCACTTTTTTCATCCGAGCCGAAACATTCTGCCAGTTCATTCAGAATTTCCATATTAATGTCGCCGTCATCCGAATCATAGAGTAGTTTATCAAACTGATCTTCATTTTCACTATCTGAATCAGCATCCGCTCTCTGTCTTTTATTTTCGTCTTCCTCCTTTTTATCTTGACTTCCTTTTCTTTTCTCGCCCTTTTTTAAATCCGTTACGGTACTTGTAAGCACAAATATTTGTTTTTGCATCGCCGCCATCATAGCTTTGATGTCACCATTGTCCTTTTCCGTTCTACTGGTAGATGGCACAATTTCAGATTGTTCATTTGTCTCGCCTTTTTCAGCTATATTTGAGTGAAGACTCATGATGTGAGTGAAGACTCTGAGACGCTGTGAAGACAGCTTATATTTATATAATACAATGTTGCTGTAAAGACAGGCTATATATTATAACACTATGCGTAAATGTCATAAAGTTTGTCCAATGAAAAAATTCCAAAGTTAATATCACATAAAACGAATAAAATATTTCCCAGAGTAAATTTACTTCTGTACTGAACTACGTTTTGTTTATCTATGAACTGCGTGGTAAGTTTATCATCTCATTTGGTACTGAGGCACCCAATTGGGAGAAGAAACTAAAGCCAAAGTCTCGTCTTTCGAAAGCAGGAAGAAGCTCCCAAAGGGCGTATATGTCAACGACGACTTAACCCGAACAAGAAGTAATTTGCTGTACCGTGCACGTTGTCTTGTAAAGACGAGGGCGTTGGAGAAGGCGTGGTCCGCTAACGGTAACGTCTTTGTGCGCGATCTTCGAGGGACGAAGCACCGTATTGACAACGAGGATGCGCTGGATCTGATAAAAAATGGTAGTGGATAGCGACTGACAACCCACTGATATGCCGCACGTTGTGTTCTCGATGTGCTCCGTCTTAACACATTTCCATATGAACCCTTTCATCGTTGTTCATAAATATGTATATATGTTTATTTTGTCCTATGTTAAAATAACACTTTTTCTTACATTATTATTACTATCTTAAATTACTTCATCATTATCAATTAACTCTCACTCCCTTTTCCATTTTTAATATTTATTATCACTTTGCACTTCAATCAAATCTACCCGTGCATGATACACATACATTGCAATTTGAAGTCATAGGAGATGGATTTATATAAGTATAACTACTTGTTTCCAAATCCTAGATATATTATACAGATTACTGATGTATTGTAATTTCCTTTTGAATAAATACAGTTTAAACTAAACAAAAATTAAGCTTATGAAGTTTCCTAAAAATTTCAATATTATTATTTTTTATCCATATATCTGTCTTATTTAGTCTTTCTGATTTTTCCTATCTCTTACTGTTGAAAAGATATGAGCATCGAAATTTTGAGTTGGGTATTTCGATACACCTTCACGCCAACAGATCGGGCGCACACTAAAATTGGTAGTCCGAGTCCGACTCGAGAAAAGCAGTGTTGAGATTTTCAAATTCCGATTTCACGGCAATGATGAATATGCATTTCATAAATTCATTTCGATATACACAATTTGATTTTAAAACAGTTGATTAATTTAGAAGAGATCAGCTACAAACCAGAATTTACACACAAAAAGTGGTAGTTTGATTCCGATTTCTAACCTACAAACCTGTTTCTAAACTTCAATAACTATATTTTGAACATCAAGTTTAATTTCTAATTCTAGCAAACGTTCGAACATAATTTTCGGTTGGTTTATTTACAAATTGATGAACAATTTCTCCAACATTCTTCCCTCCCCTCGTTTTTCGAAAACAGTTCTGTTTATATTGAACGATGTCGCCATGATGGAAATTCAAAATAAACTTTGAAAAAAGGGAAGGGGGGGGGGTTCCAAATTTGAACCTGCACAGCAAGAACCTCATGGTATTTATATATATATATTGAACGTAACTTGTTATTACCATTTCTCTTCTCAAGAAAATTGGTTCTACAGCTACGAGCTCGCCTTTTTTATGGGGGAAGGGGGCAGGAAGAATTTGCAAAAAAAAAATCCCGGCTCTGAAAAATGCTGAAAAAAATATTCCGGCCCAAAGGGCCGGCAATTTTTTTTCCCGGACCATGCAAAAGTAAGGATACATTGCATGATATGGAAATTTTTGCTGGCCCTTTGTGCCAGACAATTTAAAGTCAAAAAATTAATTAATATAAATACAAACTGTTCACATAGCTGTATCTACCAGAGACCTAATACGCATAGGCACAAAAATCTAGAAAAGGTTCTATTTAAACATCATACAATCTGTCTGAAATTCGCTAATTGCAAAGAGACATCTGAAGGAACGGTTATTAACTCATACTCTGTAACAGCGGGGAGTTTAACTTACACAGACATTCACAACATTTGACAATTTGTTTAAATCCGGCCCGAAGAACCGGCGAAAATTTTTCTCCGACTCTGGTAATGGCTGAAAAAAATGGCCTGCTCAGAAAATTGCTGAAAAAATTTTACCGGCTGGCAATAGAATTCCTGCCCCCCCCCCCCCCCCCCCCCCAAATCAAATGGTTGCTCACCAACAATTATCGGTTTGAAAATTTAATGTTACTGCTATTTGAAAACTTAAATATATAATATAAATACATGTAATGTGACGTCCTTCATATTTCCAAACCAAAAATTGTATAGGAGGAAGACACTCTTGTTGCAACCGCAACAAGAAACCTTTCTAGTTAAAAATACTTCAGGGTTCCGCTAAATTGCTACCAAGTTTAGTTTATATGATCACCGCCCTTTTCAAGACGCAAAATTATGTGTTTTAAAATATGTGCAAGTTTGGAGATTCATTTTTTTAAAGGCCAGCCGTAAAGTATCTTCTTTCGTGCACAACAAAAAGGCAGAGACTGTTACATGAATAAAGGATTGAGGAGTGAGGGTGAGCCTGAGATGAACATTAGTTATATCCTTTCTTAAAGAAGTACAGACAAGAAAAGCTAGATTTATGAGTAGGCGAGACAGAACCTCTAAGCGGTTCTTGTATGTTTACATGTAGTCCGACTTGCAGACCTACGATGGTGTTATCTGTTTTTTTGTTTTTTTTTTTTTCAAAAAGACGAAAAACAAATACATGTAACAAAAATCCACAAATGAGAATGCAATATGCATTCCGGAAACATGCACGTCCGAAAATGCATGTCCGCGTTGCATCGAATCAGAAACTGTCCAGAGGGCTGCTCAATCACTGGCGAAAGTTGGAAGCAGCTAGAATTTAAGCTGCCTTTTTCTTTGCATTCTTTTTTTGGGGGACGACAGGGCTCGAAGAGACTCGATCATTTACCAATATAGGATAAATTTCAAATTGTTTTAATTAATTTTTGCATCGGTAATTGTCACGGAAATCACCATGTTGGTTCATGGAACAACTTCATAAGTCGGCTCCATTGGCTTAAGTTCTCTTTCGTGTGTATGCGTTGTTTAGTGTTTTTGTTCTTTTTAGTGCTTTCGTAGTGCTTTGTTTAGTGTTTGCTTAGTAACATACAGGGTTTTCTTTTTGCTCATGAGGTTTTTTTTCAATATCTCTTTCCTAGTTTTTCTTTGAAAAAAATGAAGATTTATCTTAGTGATAAAAATCAGAGGTACAAATTGTCAAAAAGTTTTACTCGATGTATGTGTTCAGGCCAGAGATATGGAAGCATGGTCAATAAATACTTTTAAGTAAATCATGGACCAAGATATTTAAATTCTTGTGACGCTTTGCTTCAAAGACCATTCAACATATATCCATATGGACCAAGATCAATGGTCATGCTGACCAAGCGATTCCCTGTGTTGCTATTTAGTGAAGAACTGTCAACGTATGACCAATAGATTTCTTTTGTTGGTGTGCTCCAAAGATCGGTCTACACATTAACAACGGACCAAGTGATTTCTGGTTGATATGTTTTAAGAATGATTAACAGAAAGACAATGGACCGAGGGATTCTTTGCATGTTGCTATGCTTTGAAAAATAGTCACAAGATTTTTTTGTTGGTATGCATTGGAAAATTGTCAATGGACCAATTTATTCCTTGTATTGCTATGCAGCAAAGAATGGTCTACAAATATAAGTAATGGACCAATGTATTCCTTGTGTTGTAATTGCTTTGAAGTATGTCAACAATTGTAAACCATGGACCAAGTGATTTATTGAGTTGGTATGCTTTGAAGAATGGTCAACATATTTAGTGATTCCATTACTTTCTATACTTTTGAGAATGGTTGACACATATATAAACAATGGATCAATTAAAAAATTCTTTTGGTTGCTGTGCATTGTACAAATGTACTACAGAAATACTGTTTGCAAAGTGTGCTGTCCCCTTTAAAGGACTTGACAGGTGAATTTGGCTTCAAATACTAAACAATGCAGTAAGACAAGAAAGAAAATATTATAAATAACAAATCTATTTAATGATACAACAGATTGATGTGTACATCACGTGAGGCCAAACCTTTGTATGTCGTTTATCGTACAATGTCTCATTATCAAAATACACACTGCTCTCTGGACTACTCTGCTTTCTGGACAAAGTAATAGGATGTAGTATTCTAAAGAGCAAGTTACATATAAAGATCATATTAAAGAATATAATTTCATTTCATATTAGTATGTGTCAATGTTACTCATATCACCTCAAAAGATGTGAAAAACAATGCAATGTTCAGTACTACCTACAAGTAAAACATACATAGGAGAAGAGTATTATATCTATTCAGTAACGAATACGCAGAACTATTTTCTTGCTTTTAACCACCCTTATACATGTATAAATAAATGAAGTATCATTCCTTTGAAAATACAGTACATGTTTATTTACTAAGTCCCATACATGTGAAAAACAACTTTAGAAATTCAGTAAAGCATACAGAGAATTATATCATTCAAACTTGGAAATAAACTACTGTAAATTGGTTTTTATTTGTCAGGTACCAATTTTCGTCATTTTCGTCAGTGCCTCCCTTGACGAATTTACGTATCAAGGAATATAAATACTCTTGACAAAATATAGTGTAGAAAGAAAAAATTGAATCTTATACATACATATAATGTACTTCTAATTACCAAATGATATGTTTTCACAACAAGCTAGGTGGTATACATGTCTCTAATTGTTTGTTTACCAATAATTGTTAAACAAACAATGAAAACAAACGCAGATGGCCTATACCTGAATTTGAACAGATGAATTTATATTTTAGGGACCCTTGGATGACAAATTTACGTACTGATGAAATGGTCATTTTGAACGAATTGACGAAAATTGGTATTGACGAAAATAAAGCAATTTACAGTATATCTCTATATCATAAGTATGACCACTAAGTAGTATTCATACTTATTCAACCTTTACTACTTACATGAATTCAAGGAATTTTTTAATAGTCACTGACACAACTACATGTATTCAGTAATCGTGAATTTTACTCATATTTAAAACTGAAAAAAAAATCAGAAATTGTGAAATTTACATGTATATTGAATTTTAAACTGAACAAAAAATTGGTTAATAGCACTTTTTATTGCCCTTTATTGGAAATCTTGCAGAATGCTAAAGCAAAATACTTTAGTGAGGGTTAAATGTAAACAAAGGACAAGAAAACTTGTATGAAAGACCACTACATGTACATCATACACGAAACCTTTTCATGTTTTTTCCAAAAAGAATACTGTAATGAATATCACTATATATTATGATTCATAATTGAATATGAAGACCTAATAAGATGTGCCATACTTTTCATAGGTATTATGTACATGTATTAAAATTGTTTTGTTGAAATAAAAAAAAATCTGTATTCGTTTCAAACATTTTCAAAATAATTTTGACCCTAAGAAATTTGCATTTTAAAAATAATTGACCTCTGTTAGAACAAAGTGATCACTATATGTCGCTCTTGCATTGCAGGCGACATAAAAATTAGCAAAAATATATCAGATTTTTTTCACTAAATTTGATTCAGTATCTTCTTTTTTTTTAAGGTAACAAAAATCTTTTACAGTTTTAAGTAGTACATGTTTGCTATTGCACAAGGTTTTCATAGAAAACAAATTTTAAATGGGAAAAAAGTTAGTTGGTTATAAGGTTGACAGAGCTACTAAAATCTTGGTGCTCTGAATGACACATAACTTGGCAGAAAATTCAAAATCTTTATTTTATGTTAGATTTGTCTTTTATTTTAGAAACTATGTGCAAACAGCTACTGTATAAGTAGAATCATTCATCGTGTATTAACCTTCCCTACTTCTGCGGTCAGCTTCCTAGTGGACTCAGTGAATTTGAATACATAATGTTTAACTCAATACTAACAGGGGCGGAACCGAGAATCATTGTCCATGCGAAATGGATCACTTTTATTAAATCAGGAGAGAAAGTAATGACGAATGATTCTACTTAGTATACCCAGTAAATACAATGGTATCAAATTAAATTAAACTCTTCTAAACGCATAACCCAAACACAAATCTGCCAGAGACAGACATGAACGTTCTCAGAAAATATGAAGGCTTCTGTGAAAACAATCTCTATATTTCTGTACATGTAATAATGCTTTGGGATGCAAAAGAATCCAATTAACTTGTCATCATTTTGATTCACTGTATACATTTAAGTGAGGTACTATTTACCTCTTTGAAAAAGCCTGTTTGTGTGGGTACTATGCTCTTAGCATTGTTTATGGAAGGAATAGTGCCCAAGCATTGGCAGTAATAGATAAAGTGCATCAAATATATGATGTGATACTATATCATGTTGTCTGTTATCAAGAAAGTGGCGACACCTACATAAATTTTCTTTTCAAGTACTGTAACTCTGTAATGCAAAATGCAATAGTACCAGGCCCTATTCTCTGATAGTCCCCCATGTACTTAACCAATGAGATTCCAAGGATTTATCATGTGATGCACTAATACTGTATACATGTATGTAGCCGAGATGGGGAGTTCTGGAAAGTAATCAGTAAAGTTTGAGTCATACTGAAGTAAAATTAGAAGTTCCAACCCTGTAGCCAGAGTACTCTCCATGATCATAGTAAGCCAAGAATATGTCAGTTAACTGGAATTAAAACAAATTTATAAATGCATGTAATTTAATGAGCGGTGCCTGACTATACGAGATCAACAAGACATGGTATGTGTAGAATGCAAGAAAATGAAATGTCTTCTTCATTATAAAATTCCATCTTCAAACTTCTATAGGATTTACATCAGTTTTGATCGATATGGCCTTCCACAATTTGGGAAAAGAGTTTTAGAAATCAAGTTTTCCATAAAATTTCACAATTCAATTCAATGTTAAAAAGGTAGATCAATTTTTAGTTTCTTCAGTGAAAATAAAAATCTCACCAGACTTGCGAATCAAATACATATGTAAATAGTAATCCTCAGAATCCTTACTCTTATAAATGTATAAAACTACATGTGCAGCTGAGGTAACACAATACATTAAAAGATATTTTTACATGTAGTGCACCCTTTTTATTACACCTAGGGTTCAGATTTCATTGTCACTTAGTTTTTCTACCATGGGAACATAATGATAATAAAAAATTTCATAATGATCAAATGAATTGCCTTTAAAATTAAGATGATTTCTTAACAAGTTACAACCCCTATATTAATAAATACTTTCATATCAAATCATGTAAGTTAGTAGATGGAAAAAAAAGTTAGTATTTGAACTACCTGTTTCATATACACTGTACATGTACCGGTAGTACATGTACATAAAATTTTTCTATCTTTATGACATTTGAAATGTATTATAATTTCAGTTCCAGAAATGTAAATTGATCTGTTCAAAATTCATGGCCAACAAAAAGATGACAAGGAAAAAAGATAAGTCAACAAACAGTGCAGCTTTGTTTTGTAAGACAGTGTGTATAAGTAGTATTTTTATAGTAATGCCTTCGTTTGAAATAAGAATATTATCTCTTTGCTTTGTGATTCCTTACAAACAATCTGTACATGAACAAGTATGTGCAAATCCAAAAGAAAAGATAATACATTTTTTTTTACAAATTACAGAAAATCATCTACATTTGATGCACACTACAATAGTATAAATCCTAATACATAAAGAAAGTTTTGAAAGAGAAGGTTTTGGATTTTCACACTATGGAGACAATATATTCCATCAGAGTTTCTGACATGGTACAAACAAATGCTGCCATACAACTTTGGCCTGATCCGACGTACAAATCAGACTTAAAAAAAGATCAACACACTCTACACATACATTATACATCTACACATATGTAAAACATACTCACGTATGTAACACATTCACACATCCATACTACACTTATCTTGTGTTCTCACACACACACACACACTCTCTTGTATCTCTCAGTCTCCCTCCTCTAACTACATAAGTCCTTTCAGCTTTTTGTATTCTGCCAGATTGAGTGACCTCTTCGGTCCTTCCTTAATACCCTGCGATGATCGGTTATTAACTGTCACAGCAGGAGCTGGAAAGAAATTTGAACATTTATATGACTAGTGAGATCTCTACATGTACTAAAAACACCAATAAAGGCAAAGGAACTCATAGTACAGAGATGTTGAAAACTTTTATGGCATGCCAGTAATTTTGAAAATGTTGCCAGTCCGAATGAAGAATTTTGTCGCAAAACTTGAATTTTTTTTCGCCAGTCTGAATTAAAGTTTATCCAACAATGATTGTGGTTACCCATTTATAACCTCATACTAAACTTAAATTGTAGGGAGAATTAATCAGCAATTAGGAGTGGTTTGATGTTATAATTTATATAAAATGCTAGTTATCTGATAATTACTTGTGGAGCCAAAGAGAATTATTATCAGGAATGAATATATAGCCTAGGTCATATTCTTCTTGAACATGTGCAAGTTTTCCAGAAACAAAGGGTAATAAAAGATTACATAGCTCGTCATGGCATGTTTTTGTCAAAAATTAAATAAACTGTAAGATCCAAAAAATAATGTTATAAGAAGTCTATGTATGTAATATTAGTCCTATCCATTACAGCCAAAGTTTTTTTTTAGAGAGCTAAAGATACAGCCAAAGTATGGGTACATTTGTAATTGAAAAGTTGGTCAAGGTCACTTGGTTAAAAGTCATCTCAAATCTATGCATGAAATTATTGAAATATCCAATTCCTTTCCTTTTTTGAAGAGATATAGACCACGCTTATTCCAAAAAGTAGGTCAAGGTTACTGGGTCAAAGGTCAAGGAATCAAATGAAAGATCTCCTCACAAGGTATCTACATGTGAAATATCAAAGTTCTAATCCTTACAATTTAAGAGATACAGCCAGGTTAAAGATTTTGAGAAGTAGGTAAAAGTACAAGGTCACTGGGTCAAAGTCTCAAATGAAAGGTCTCATCATGAGGTATCTACATGTGAAATATTAAAGCCCTATCCTTTTATAGTTCAAGGATTATAGCTTGCTAAAGTTTTTGAAAAGTAGGTCAAAATCCAAGGTCACTTGGTCAAAGGTCATGGTCTGAAATGAAAGGTCTTGTAGCAAGATATCTCTAATTGTATTATCAAAGCCTACCCCTTGTAGTTAAAGAGATATTGACCAGGTTAAAGTTTTATCTATAAACAACGACGCCAAGATTATGGCATTAGAACAGAACAGATATGTGTATGTCACTTGTCACACACTTGACCTTCAACATGTGACCTTGACCCTCATTAAGTGTTTAGTCTCATCATGCCTGACAATATGTACCAAGTAGGTTAAAATTTATGTGAAAACATCAGCTAAAATGATCCCTTCATTCACATCTTGCCAGCGACATAAAAATTATTGATATGCTTTTAAGTTTAACTGCATACAGCTAATATTGTATTCAGTTCTTACTTGTGGTGGGCATCTCTAGATCTATTTCGATGTTGAAATCATGTACAGCAAATAAATCTTCTGACGATCTACGCTTATCACCTTTCATGGGGGATTTATTGGATGGAAGCTGTAAAGGAAACAACCATCATATTTATTCAAAAGAAGGTTAATTAATCAACAATGCAGAATACACTCCCTTATGCTTTGTTAATGTAAACTAAAATACATGTACAGTATGAAGGCTCTGTTACGCAGAGAGAGCCATGACATGCATTTATGACTCAACAAATATGTGATTGGAGAAGCCTATGTGTAATAAAAGAGGAAGCTACTCATACATGTAAAAGGTATAAATGTATAAAATTTTATGTGATGTTTTGAATAGAGAATTCAAATAGAACTACACAGTGAATAAGAACCAATGTTTGGTTTACCTGGTTTTGATCACCTTGGTTTTGTTCCCTACCCTCATCTCTCCTAGCCTGAAATAAAACAAGTATTAACTACAGGTATTTGACAAAACAGTAACAGTTAAGAACTCCAAATATCATTTCCTGAATTCAATTCCATACACACATATTTCTTGTTTGGTAATTTTTCAAAACTCATTGAATACCAATTTGAAATAAAATATTCTGATTGTACCTGTACTTCAGATGTGGTTAATCAAGCTATAAAGCATAAAATTTGTACAAGTATATACATGTTCATGTACATGTACATGTATATACTCGGTACAACAAATGTTTTTTTTTTAGACTTTGACTTTTGACCTACTGACCCTAGCAGCAGCGGCCTCCGCCTGGAGACGATGCTTCTCCTCCAGTCTGGCTTGTGCCTGGGCCTCCATTACTGGATCACGTGCCTGCGGAAAAAAAATAAAATATCTGAACTTATAATTTATACTTTCACTTTTTAATGTTTCCTTACAGCATTTGTACAAATACAATCCGCAAAAAAACTTAAAAGATACCTTTTCCTCCTAAATATGTTTGATGATTAAGGGTTCATGATAAAAACATCTCTAACTTTAAGTAATATCGTTAAAATTACGAGATATAGTGTGTCTGACAATTTATCAGCAAACCTTAGTGACAAGAGTTGGTCGACATGATCGCCTTGTAAATGGATCAGCTTTAGCATTTTTCATCTCTGCCACTTCCTTCTTAAAGGCTTCTTCAGCTTCTATTTGGTTTCTTAAACGATTTCTCTGATTGATGTAGCTAAGGGTAAAAAACATTTTGTGACTGTTATACATGTAAGCATCGTTTTAAATGAAAGCAGAATTTATGAAAACTGTGAGTAAAACTGATAGATAGAAATTTTTAATATAATTTACTTTTGATTCACATTGTATTTGAAAAGAGTTTCTTTTTTTTTTTAACTTTACTGTTTTTTTTCTTAAATTTAAGTGTACCAATTTACAAGAAAATCTTTTATATACATTATCATGCCACACATTGTGACAATGACACAAACATTTTTTGCACAAATCATGATCTGGACACATTTTTTTAAATAAAAGCTGAAAATACCGTACATGTACCATTGCACACCAGAATATTTATGCTATCTGTCAAAGATATAGTGAATTTTTACCTTATGGATGATATGTTGTTGGTTCTTTTTCTATCGAGCTCTGTCGCCCTGGATTCTAATTCCTCCAACTCTTGTTGGATTTTATATTGAGATGCTGTGTCACCCTCCAAATCAGCCATTTCCTGTCAAAAAACAATGCAAAATTATTTTCAATATTGAAAATTTTCTTTCCGTTTTCTAATTTAGATTGTAAACTGTAAACATTTCTGAACAAACATTGGTTGATTCATTGAGGGCTATCCTCCATTCTTCCTCTTGTCAAATGATTGTTGTGTATATACACACTGACCTTAATTTCATGCTCAAACTTAGAATCATGTATTTACCTTTTGCTTGAGAAGAAGGGTTTTCTTCACTGCATAATTATGAGGATTCTTCTTAAACTTCTGTTTTTCTTGGATAATCTACAGAATTAAGGAGAAATAAGAAGATTTGATACCAAGATATTCAAAATTAATGAATTTGATTCATTAATATAGTATTTAAAGAGAAAATTGTCCGATATTCTCTTCATATCATGTACATATTATGTATGTAAATATTTTTTACACCTGAATTATGTACAAATATCATACTTGAAATACATGTATACCCAACATAAAATATACAAACACTGGACACAAATTTAATACAGACCTCTTCTATGTCATCGTCCTTAAATTTGTAGTTGAGTGCTTCACCGATCAATTTAGCTTTCCTTTCAATTTCATTCACGGTGGGTAATGGTTGGTCAGCTAAAGTCATTGCCTCTTTCCACTTGAAAAATTCAGAGTCTGTGAAATCTTGATTTGAAACAAACTCCAACCTGTAGACTCTTTCTGATTGGCCATGCCTACATATAATGAGAGGAGAACATACTTTAAGCACAAATCAGATACACATGTAACAGCACAGCCAAAATTCAGCCCACACTCTTCTCTAAAATAGGTAATTTGGCTCTCATCACCAGAGAAATTTACAACTAGAATTTCAGCCCAGATTCTTATCCAAAAAAGGTAATTTAGCACTCATCACCAGAGAAATTTACAAATAGAATTTCTCCCAATCAGTTTGGCTTTTCAGATGAATGAATAATTACATGTATATCAAATCACATACATGTATTTTGCCACAAAGGTAATAAAATTGAATTTCATACAAAAATCTGCCTTGAACATTTTTTCTTTCACAATTAAAGTAATCAAGCCTAAAGTACAATATATATGTAACAATACATATGTTCATGTAACTCACCGTAACCTGAGCCCTTTATTTGTTCTAGTGGATCCTAGTTGATAAATTTTTGCTGTTTCAACGGTATCCACAATTTCTGCTATCTGTAATGCCATATACATGTAAATACAATATCATTGAGAATTTCTGCTACATTCAAGATACCCACAAAAATGACAATTTTTTTAGGAAGCATTAATGCTATATCGTCATTCAAAGAAATTGAAATACAATGTATACAATGAATGAATAATATACAATACACGTACATGTATGGTATGGTATTTGTATGCAACAGTGCAGTATTTTCAGTAAAGACGATTACTATTGCAAGTTCTACTAAATTAATAATGAAACATGAATAATGCAACAAATTGGACAAATTGCATGTTTTCAGTTTTACAAATAAAATCGCAAATAATAAAAATCAGCAGTATTGTTTTCTATCGAGTAGAATAAGATACATGTACATGTACATGTATTTGAAATTCAATTTCTTTTTGTTTCATATATGTATGTTATAATAATATTTTGTCCAAAATACATGTATTTAAAAGACAGACACTCTTACCCTATACACTGCCCTGCCCTCATGGTTGCCTATTCCAATCCTAACATAACAACCCATCACCGTCCTCTTGAAAAACGGCATATGACACCATCTGTACAAAACAATCACAGATTCTATATTAAGCAAAGGTACATGAACAATACATAGGAGTCATAATGACGCACATACAAAGAGATGAAGATAGGAAGATTGTAGGATTTGGAAAGGATAGTGAAACACAGAGAGACATGGGCAGATAACAAGATACCATACTATCAAGACCATAGCATTTTATCTACTTCATAACTACAGAGTGCATATCAAGTCATCAAATTCTATTTCATACTGCAGGTATACAAAGGTCATTTGAAATTTCATACTTTTACACTTTTAGTGTATTACAAAATTAATGAGAAATAACTATGTTTTAATTTCAAGAAAACAATTTTCAAAATTGTAATACCCATACCCATTACTATGTCCATATTAAACAGAAGTACATGTATTATTACAGAAGTGTTACATAAAAGTAAATCTAAAATACACAGAATAAACATGTACTTACTTCTCAAGTTTGTGTCGTGATAACCTTACTTTTCCTAATTCCTCTTTGGTCTGAATAAATCTGATTTTCCTGGAGGATTCAATCCTGAAGAAAAGTACATTGTACTCAATACATATACATGTAACTATAACTAACTTTTTTTGTGAACCAGAATAAAACCATCTTCAAACAATTTCTTATCAACAATTCCTAGAGGTGCACCTGACAAATAATGTATGAAAATTTAAGAATCAAAGCATGAATTAAGCCCTTTTGGAGAACAGTGTTACTTGTATTTCTTATTGGAGACATTATTTGACGTAAAACCATTGTGACATCATTATATTGGTATTGTTATGTCAATTTTGTACTGTCACACCCCAGAGTTTAAGGACGTTTTCCATAGAATATAAGTATACATGTATGTCAGGTTTTGTTTGAAATGGGAAAAAACTCTGGTCATTAAAAACATAGAATTACTAATAGTACTAGTTCAAGAAATAATAATTGTACATATGACCACAACAAAGGATTAACTCTGCTTACGTCTCATCCTCTGAGTCGGATCGTACAGCTGAGGAGTGTGAGCTGCTACTGTCCGACTCTGACCCAGATTCCGAGGCCTTGTCCTCCTTCACTGCCTCCGGCTTCCTCTCCTCCTCCTCTTCATCTTCCTCATCATCAGAATAGATGTCACTCGTCTTCAGTGGCTTCTTCTTCTGATCTTGTTTCTCTTCTTGTTTCTTTGCTTCCTCTTTAATATGATAAACATAGAAACTTTCAAAGATCAGTATGTTATTTGCATTTAAATGACTTTGTACATGTATAGAACTTTGCAGCCTAAGACCACAATGGCAGATCTGTGTATAACATGTTATCATGTTTCCTAAACAAGAGAACCACACATTGATTGTTTCATTTGTAACTCCAAGATGTACATGTACACTTCTGTCAATAGTGGCTAGAGAGATGACAAATAATTTTGAGCCATAAATATACATGTAAATTTTGAAATGCAGTGATATCAGTGAGGCTCAACCAATACACAAGTTCCTTCTAAGTAAACCTCATTAGTACATGACATCCATCCTTCTTATTTACAATATATCTTTATAAAATCGAGACATGTGAATTACCCAGTTTCTTTTTCTCTTTTTCTTCCCTCCTTTTAACCAAGTCTGTAAGTGCTGAGAATTTCTTGTTATCTTTCTTTTCCTCCATTTGTTTCCTCCTTTCTTTACTCCTATCACTGGCTGATATTAAGTCTATCTTGGATTGTGGTGTGGAGGAGGGGTATTTTTCTTTCTTCTTTTGTTCTTTCTTCTTCTGTTGCTTCAATTTCTTCTCAATTTCAAATCTGGAAACATCAGTTGCAGAATTTAAAGTCATATGCAGGAGTAGAAACTTGCAGAAAATTCATGTTGTTTTAAATTAGTCTTTTTAAAGGAAACTGAATAACCACCATCAAACTTTTTAATTTTGAGATTCTGGGCTGTCAGTGATGCCATATACATGTAATTTCAAACTCTATACATGTAGTAAAAACAATACCGGTATGTGTGGTAACATCACTGATACTTTTTTCCAGTTTAATACATTAATTTATAAAAATAATTTTGAAATAAATAAAAAGAGATGTTTCTATTTTTTTTCTCTCATAACTTTATTTTCTTTTCAAGAAGTAATGTGAATTCATTGTCACATTTTAAAAACATAGGTAATCATAGATTACGAAGCTCACCTCGTGACAGCAAAATTCAATTCAAACATATTTCTTAGTACATGTATATTGGCTTTTAAAGGCAAAACCACTCAAGCAGAAAAAGTAGGTCAAGGTCATTTTATGAAATTTTGATCAAAGATACATCTAATATGCAAGTTTGGTACATGTAGCAGTTATACTTTGCTCAATATTGGCTTTATAGAGCAAAATCACTCAAGCGGAAAAAGTAGGTCAAGGTCATTTTATGAAAGATTGATCAAAGATACATCCAATATGCAAGTTTGGTACATGTATCACTTATACTTTGCTCAATATTGGCTTTTAAAGGCTAAATCAATCAAGCGGAAAAAGTAGGTCGAGGTCATTTTATGAAAGTTTGATCAAAGATACATCTAATATGCAAGTTTGGAACATCTAGCACTTATACTTTGCTCAATATTGGCTTTTAAAGGCAAAATCACTCAAGCGGAAAAAGTAGGTCAAGGTCATTTTATGAAAGTTTGATCAAAGATACATCCAATATGCAAGTTTGGTACATGTAGCACTTATACTTTGCTCAATATTGGCTTTTAAAAGCGAAATCACTCAAGTGGAAAAAGTAGGTCAGATGCTGCACCCGATGCATGGGTCCATCTCGGCATCCAAAGATGAATCACTTGTGCAAGTTTGGTTACTGTAGCATTAGTACTTTGTCAGATACTGAGCTACTCCAAACTTCTTAACCAAGTCACTCAAGCGGAAAATGTAGGTCAGATGCTGCATCCGATGCATGGGTTCACCTCAGCATCCAAAGATGAATCACTTGTGCAAGTTTGGTTACTGTATCATCAATACTTTGTCAGATACTGAGCTACCCCAAACTTCTTAACCAAGTCACTCAAGCGGAAAATGTAGGTCAGATGCTGCATACGATGCATGGTTTTACCTCAGCATCCAAAGATGAATCACTTGTGCCAGTTTGGTTACTGTAGCATTAGTACTTTGTCAGATACTGAGCTACCCCAAACTTCTTAACCAAGTCACTCAAGCGGAAAATGTAGGTCAAGGTCAGATGCTGCATCCGATGCATGGGTTCACCTCAGCATCCAAAGATGAATCACTTGTGCAAGTTTGGTTACTGTAGCATTAGTACTTTGTCAGATACTGAGCTACCCCAAACTTCTTAACCGGACGCGGACGCGTGGGGTTATAGCATAAGCTCACTCAACTTCGTCGAGGTGAGCTAAAAATATATTTTCAGTCTTCACAAACTTTTTTTAATGCATTGGAAATATGCCAATCTATATCAGCCACTTGATTATAATAGTTGAAGATCCAAATCGGAGCTATTTTAAATTTACAGGACAGTTTGGATGGTCCAATGCCTTTCTCTTACACTTTTTTTTGGCAGGTTTCTTTTAAATGAATCTTTTGCTACTACATGTACATTTGTACAATGTAACTCTTCATATCTATTCTGCAGCCTCTCTAAAAGAGCAGAATGTAATTTTTCTCTACATATAATAAATCCTTAATCATCTACCTTGTTTTAAGAGCTTGACGTCTTTCTATCCTGTTGAACAGTTCTTGTTCTCTTTCCTTCTCTGTCATAGCTTCTAGCATCTTCCTGTCGTCTTCATCACCGATTAAATTCTCGTCATACCCATCGTAAAACTGTTCTTCTTGATCTGAGTCTGAGACTTCTCCATCAGAACTATCGGATACCTCACCTGTAAGATACATATACATCTACAAAGTCAGTTTTAATACATTCAAACACATACACCTGTAAGATACACATACACAATGCAAATACATTTTGCATGTTTTGTACATGTAAAAACATCTGTAAGATGCATGTACATACACATGTACAAAGTCAATACAAAAACATATAAATTATTCCAAGGAATGTATGTGTTGCGAAACATAGTGACACTCAGGAATCACTTTTATAGGGTGTGACATCCAAGTGTGACAGATAGACAACATGATCCCTAAGTGTCGCTATGCTTCGCAGGCGACACAAAAAGACAGACAAATGTACAAGGGTTGTTCGATAAATTCATATTTTGATTTGAACATATTTTATTTCCAATTCAATGAAATGGGATCGGACGTTAAGTTTTTACAACATTATTAAGTGCCCTCTCCCTACAATATTGATATAATAAACATAATATAATACAGTCAAGAATGACAGCATGACACATAAAACATTATAAATTCATAGACAAGTCTAATAAAACTTTTTTTGTTATTGTCAAACATTTTGTTCATATACCAATTTATTTCTTAAGATTGCATATTCTTATTGTGCAAAATTTTAAGCAATCAGTCAATTATGAAAGAAATATGGTGTTTTTCTTTCGGTATGACTTCGAAAAGCGGCGCATTAAATGACGTCCAAGACGACGCCATGCAAATTACCGAGTATTTATCAATTTTCTCCTGTTATTCTTTCTCTAAATTTGAAATCATATAGGGGCATATGTCGTTTATTGTATGTCAATCGGTTCAAACATAAATCATACAGATTAAATTAGGCAATCATGCGCTCAAATTATTCCTATTCTATCTGTTAACAGAATATGCATTAAGGATTTCATTTAAGAACGTATGAATCATTCAGTTTTGTTTTCTCAGGTCATCTAAACCATTCTCTTTGATTGATTTTTCATCAAATTATCACCTTCGTTGAAAATTATAGGCATATAAAAATTATTAGAAAAAAAACATCCAATGGTTAAATTTGCCGAATTATGTAATAAAATTGATAGTTTAATTAGTTGCTTTATTCACACAAGCAATCCTTTGTACATGTGTATTTTTTTTTGTGTATATTAAAACACTATCCAAACAAACCAATTATAAACGGTATACGAAGACGGTACTTAGGTGAGAATAAAACGATTTCAATTAATTGAATCATAATGTCCTGCAGTGTTTATCGTCATGATCATGGAAGAATTCTTTATAAATATGTTGTATATATACATTTGAATCCGAATGATAAGAAGTTAGACTCACATCGGGACTGCATTTAAGTAACATGTTTCCACAATGATTTCTTGTACAATCAACCTATTGTTAGGTTTAAAAGAGTGGTCAAAATATGTCAGATTGATTATAAACACGAGACATTTACAGCTAATACACTTTCTGGACTTTGAAAGTTTTATGTAAACTTGATCTAAAAACAGACGCATTATACAAAAGTGAATAATGCGTATGGTGGGACGCAACGATCGGAAATCAATGGGTCTTGGGAAATTTTTATGTGTCAGAGACGCAGGACGCAGAGGTAGATTAATCCCTGATGTATGACAAATTGTAGTCATTTAATTTTGAAAGTGTGACTATCATACAGTCAGACATATACATACATGTATATCTGGAAATCCATTTGTTTTCACCCATCTATCTAATCAAAGTTTGGAACACATTCCGTTCAAAGTGCATATTGTTAGCTTATGATAAGAAAATTCATGAAACAGTAACCAATCAGAACATTCCTAACATTGAGCTTTCAACATCAACCCTTTCAGACATGCTATGTATACATGTAATACAACTAAAGCCTCACCCTCCTCAGGTTCTGATTTCTGTTTTTCACTTTCACCATCACTCTCTGAGGAGGACACTGCTGCCTTTCTGTTTGGTTTCTTTGCTGGTTTTGTTTTCTTTTTCTGTTTATTCTTCTTTCCCATTGTCCACTTTAAGATGAAAAAAAAATTTATTATCTTTTCAATACCATACCTTATTGAGCATTTTCATCTGGAATACAACTCAAGAGTTGCTGTTCCTGGTGTCAAATTCCTCCCTTGCTTAGAGTGGACTAATCACATTTTCTGTTACAGATTGGCCTAAATATTGAAGCCTGTGCCATATGACATAAAGCAAACTCTTGCTTCTTGGGAGACCGCATTGAGCTCAACCAAAATCAAATCAGTGTATAGACTTGTGTTCCAGATTAAAAACACTCATTTTAAACTGCAATTGGCCATCAAATAAACAACTGATAGCACTGAATAGGTCTGAGACATAATTATTTCTACTTCAGTTTAATTGGTAAATAGCCACTGCTACATGTAGTAGAAATTGCATAATTTGTCTATATATGCATATTGAATTTCCATTGAGATTACACAATGATATGTTAAAAAAGCTTGATCATATAAAGATATTTCCTCAGATCAAAGAGAACTCAAATATTTATATGAAATAGCATAACAAATATCATGTATATACATGTAGATTTTTCAATTTTTTTTTAAATGATACTAACTTCATCATCATCATCGGAGGTTTCAGATTCTGAATCATTTTTCGTAGGTTTTGAAGACTGAGATTCTGTATTGGGTTTCTTCCTTTTAGTTGCTAGTGCTTTTAAATCCTGCAATAAAGATATGATAGATATTGTACTCAATCAGTAGTATTTTGACATTCTTGTTCATATACATGTATATGAGAATATTAGGATTATAGCAAATATCAATTTGTGTGATGGAAAAATCAATTTGTATTCACTTTTTGAAAATTCATGAATATTTGAAATTCTGAACTGAATATTTTTATTAGTGATATTAAATGCAAAAATGATGATGCAATTAACTGATTTGCATAAACCGCATAAATTTTATGAAAAGTGAAGTGCTTATATCAAGAATGAAACCTCAACTTATAAAAAAATATTCCAGATTCAAACTTCAATGTGCCAGACTGAGACATGCATGTACTTAAAGGTTCAATGTGCCAGACAGATACATGCATTTACTTAGTGGTTCAATGTGGCAGACTGAGACATGCATATACTTAGTGGTTCAATCAGACTGAGACATGCATGTACTTAGTGGTTCAATGTGCCAGACTGAGACATAAATGTACTTAGTGTTTTAATGTGCCAGTACACGCATGTACATGTATTTAGTGGTTCAATGTGCCAGACTCAGACATGCATGTACTTAGTGGTTTAGCCTTTGACATTAGATGTTCCTATTCCATATTTTGACAGCAATCACAGTTTACCAAATCAAAAAAAATCTGAGAGTTTAAATGATCTGCAAGTTATCTGTAGTTGAAATGGACTCTGATACATGTATGCCATAGCATGACATTTATATACATGTATTTGTAGTGACTTAAACACACTTTCATGATTAAATTTTCTGTTTGCACAGGAAAAAAATGTCAAACAACCTTTCACAAGCATGACAAAGTCTCTGCACACATGCAAATATAAATCATTGTATGTTTATTAGGCAGCACAATGTAATATCACTTGGAAAGTGTGCAATTGGAAATTTTTATTATCAGGCCAGTTACTCCACATAAATCAGCCAAAATAACATTATTAAACAACAAATAAGTTAGCTTTTACCATTTTCATTTTCACCAGTTACTAGTAACTATTTATATGACACTTTTTCTTGTAGCAATACTAATAATGGATCTCAAAAGAAAAGAAATATCTCAATTTATAAATCAAAATACTTTCCTTTTTCTTATTTTGATAAGGTTTTGGGAAGGTACAGTACTTCGGATAAAATGGAAAGTATTCAATACTTTACAAAAAAAATTAAATCTAAAAAGGTTATTTTTTGCTCAGATATAATGATAGGACAACAAAAATGTCCATGTTGTAAGTTACTATACCAAGGACAAACATGTTGAAGTTAACAGAGTATATTTGTATGTGTTAAGTATCTTTTGAGCTGTCCCTCTTTTGAGTTATGAAAGGATTGAGACCTTGTGGTGAGAGATCTTATAAATTGTAGTCTTTAGATTTTAGCAGGTTTCTTTATAGCCACATGTATATAACCAAACAGGGGAAATTTCACAAGTAGAGATTGTTATGGGTTTTTGTGTTATCATGATTAAAATGTGGTATCTTGTCTCATTAGCATTGGTAATTGGGTATAAATGCTTGATATCATGAATGCAGCATGTGATTATTGTCTTGTTTCAATATTTAGTGTAGATGTGTTGACTGGTTTTGTTTCTATTTTTAGAAATAAATGAGCTCCAATATATGATAATGGATATGCACGTAAACAATCCAAAAAACAAGCATGTTTGAAAGGTCCAATACAACATACTTCATCTAAATTTGAACCACTATCACTATCCTCGCTGTCTGAATCTATCAAGACAGTGCTCTTCTTTCTTTTGGACATTGTTTCTGAGCTGAAGATGCTCAATCTCAAGAAAATGGTGTTCTAATATCAATCTCCCACAATGCACCAGCAAGAAACTGGTACCCGTCTGCAGTCTCAACTGCGTTTGTTTCTATAGTATTGATCTACTTTATCTTGACAAGCGTATAATTGACATTGACAAAAATACGGAAATGGGGAAATGTTCTTATGACTTGACGAAATGACAGCAAGTAAACAAGAAATTGGGACAATGCATTTTGAGTATGGCATCGCCTACAAAAAGAGTATTCAGGACTAAAAGCTCCAAACGATTTTGTAAAGAGAAATTCTGTTGTAGATCAGAGAATACCGAGGCGAGATACCATTGTTTTGAATGTGGAACAGATCAATGCTCAGACTGTGATGATTCAATACATAGCACAAACATAAAATACGAGTTTCATGATCGTAGACTTATAGAACCTGTTCCTGAAGAACAACTTTGTCAAATTCATTTGACTGTTCTAGGTGTTAAATGTTTTGAACAGAACTATGCAGACCAGAGATGCATAGATTGTAATCTCAATTTCTGTTATTTATGCTTTGATAGGTTTCACAAGAGCACAAAGAAAGTGCATAAAAAGGTATCCTTTAAAGAGTTCAAGCAAAAAGAATTGCAAAAAGCTTGGAATGATCCAATAAAACCTTACAGTCCTATAGGCATTGATGATACTTCGCTGACGTACG
The DNA here is from genome assembly GCA_033119305.1 of Pinctada imbricata. Lineage (NCBI taxonomy): Eukaryota > Metazoa > Mollusca > Bivalvia > Pterioida > Pteriidae > Pinctada > Pinctada imbricata. The sequence goes on from VSWD01000009.1 coordinate 31,303,067, forward strand.
TAACGTTACCACAAATTGGAGAAGAGTTAAAAAGGGACACAATAGAATCTGCCGGAACAGACAGCATGACATCATTTTCAAGCGCTAAATCTGACCATAGCCATCCAAGCAGTATCCCTGATATTTGCCTATCAGTAGAGAAAGAGATTGGCGAACAGACAAGTCTAGAAGCTAGGCTTGCTGAAAGCTTCATAGAAGACAATGAAACTAATGATCTTTATTCAGATGTGAACAGTTTTATGTTATTGGATGATCAAGAAACTTTGAAAGTTAGTATTCTAACTCTAAAAGACCTTTGATGTTCATGTAAATTTTAATAAATGTCTGCCAATATGTTCCCTCATGGTGAATGAATGAGTTTTTTTCAGTTGACTTAAATGATGTGTAATAGAATTTTGCTTTTGCATATATCAGTAATTCTATCATAAATAGTAAAATACATGTACTGTACATTTAGGTGTATTTGGATGCAATATTCATACAGTATTTTAAAATGGTAGAAAGAGAGACACTTGTAAAGACATTTTTGTGCTCATAGACATGTAACATGGACAATTTGGATTTGTTTACAGCATAGTATCTTTGGTCTGAAAATCCCAGTCATAAAAAGGACGAGGAAAAGAAATTAGCAAAAAATGTAATGTCATTCTAAATATATGTAATGACATGCTCTTGTAATGGTAGGATAAAAGGAAAAGAAATTGCTTTAATATTTTATTAATAAAGCAGACTTAAGCTGTAAAAAAGTATGTAGTAAAGTAGCTGCATGTACATGCACATTTATATTATGATATTCTTTGAATAGGGCTGGGACGATACTCCGATTCATCGGTGCATCGCGATATTTTTTTTCGCGATCCAAGTATCGATACACCCCGACGATACCTAAGTTAAGAATTACAAAGAAATTGTGCTTAAACTTTCCGTATTTTCAAGTACTCAAGTTTAAATCCAACTTTCTTCAGTTTACATATAGATAAATACTTGCCATTGTCCCGCATTTTCGACCGAAAAAATCTGTCCCGGCCGGGAAATCCCGATTTTTGGACGTTCCATTAAAAAAGATAAGAGTAATATTGATTATTAGTCACTCCGTCTTTTCATAAACTTAAACTGTTTCATAATATTTATCTAACGCACGCCGTATACCCATGTACAGTTATCAGCCGGTAATCTGTCGGCTGTACCACAAACAATGCTAAATAAATGCAAGTAAGCCTTCTCTTGTTGTTGTTGTTGTTTTTTTGTTTTTTTTGCTAGAAATATAATTCGATCATTGAAAGTAATAGTTATAAGATGTTCGAGTGATACCATTTGCAAAATTTTTATGAGAAGAAACAAGGCCATAATTAAAAAATTGTTTGTTTCCCCTCGCCCCGACCGGGTCAGGAAAAACGCCACCGAGTCAGATTTTTTTATAGCCAAAAATTCCGATATTTTTTTTTTCCAGAAATCGAATCACGGCTATGTCCATTTTCAGTTTCAACGTTACAATATTCTCTCCAAATAGAATTGTAAATCAACTTTCTCATTCCTACATTATTATAAGAAATCTTGCCGTACCCCCCCCCCCCGTCTTAATTCCCGTTCCCATTGGCTTTGAACCGCCAGTCATAAATTGCGTATTATTGGTGCATTGATAATTATGTCTCTCTCTTGTAAATATCCTCCCCAAAGTTTGTGATAACATGATAGACGAGCGCTCGGTCTACGGATGTAAAATTTTGAACAAGAATGTACCTTTCAAATTCTGCGAGTGCGGCAGGTATTGTGGGCTCCCATCTTTACATGTATACGCATGTGCCCAATCTAGTTCCTCAGTTTATGAAATCTCGTTTCACGGATAGGCGTTTGAACGCTATAAAGACCCATCGCTTATTTGAAAAGGTCCGCTGAGTGAGCCAAAATTCAGGCATATTATCTAAATGCATAAAATCGAGTGAAAAAGAAAACTACTACCTGATCACAGTACTGTACGTACTTGGTTATTATGATTAACATACGTTTCTCTAGTGGTTGTCGGCAGTCCGTGCTATCTTCTTGCATCGTGAACGTCATTATCAATAGACTCAATATTACAATGAATTCTTGATGTTGTTCGTATAATTATTTTTCATTTTCGCTGTTCGCATGCAATATACGGACCGAGAAAGAAAAGTATACAAACTTATTTCATCTTTATAATGCACTGGAAAACGCCGGCCATTTATACTCCGTGACAAGTTGTTGCGCGTGGTCAATCTATACAAAATTTGCATAACAAGTCGTAAAAAAGTCGAGATGTAATCGTTCTATATTGCATCTTATTCTCGCAGATTTGACGTTGCCGTAAAATGACCCGTTACGCTGCACTGAAACCCTTGATGCACTTGTTGCGGAAATATTTATCGGGTATCTTGGGACAATTTTGTTTGTACAAGACAACGTAATTTTCTTTTGAACATTTTCAATAAAATAAATAGACATTTCATACTAAAGCAGCGATAGAAATTGAAATACACCATACCGGGTAAAACCGAAAACTTTTACGTTGTTTTGACATTGTTTTAATAGAATTAATAATGAAATTAAATTTTATTTTTGCATTTTATCTCTAAATTTATTTATTGAAATTCTAACTTTATAAAATTATACAAATCATTTAAGTTCAATATCAGGGTACAGATATTTCTAATATTACGGAATTAATACTTTGTTTACTACAAACTCAATTTATATTATATTCATTCTGTATTTCAAGTGGAAGAAAAACATAGATTTAGAAGAAAGTTATACAATATTTCTGAAGATTTAAGGCAGTGTACGGTTAAGGCCCATACCGGGTAAAACCGAAAATATTAATCATGATAATATCAATTAGAAAAACAGAGTGTGACTGCGCAGTTGTAAGGAGTCCAGTAATGTGCAATTTGGATTCAAACGACTTTAAACATATATATATGCACAACCAATGTAATTCCCTGAGATGTTATTATTGAAAGAAACGTGCTGCAATTCGTGTATTAACACTCGTGACGTCACAATGCATAAGATCTAAAGAAACATGCCGCGACGGCTGTTCTAACCTGCAAACTGAACCCGCGGTGACCTAATTTTTAACGTCACCCTTTTACCTAGAAAACGCGATTTCAGAAAACAAGAATGAAATAAACAACTATGGTGCATATATATAGAATAAATGTCATAATTTGTGTTTTGTTACGGGTATACAACACACAGCAAATGCATTTATCGCATGAAATGCGCTAACGCGCATTACATGTACGATAAATGCATTTGCAAGTCACAAAATATTTTATGTTGACGCCACACTTCTTAATCATTTTATGTGATATGTTCACGCATGCATATAAAAATGTTTTGCATAACATCATTGTATTGTATATTTCTCTAATATACTTTTGTAAAAAAAGTGATGAGAATAAAGTATTGATTGATTGATTGTGTGTTGTATACCCGTAACAAAACACAAATTAAGACACTTATTCTCTATTTGATACATGTGGTTCTGGCAGCAAAAAAAAAAAAAAAAAAGTACCTGCCTGCCGGGTCACTTGGAAAAAACAGACCCGGGGGGAGGGGAAACAAACAATTTTTTAATTGTGGCCCAACGTGAAGTAAAAATGTAAACAAGATAAAAAAAAAAGAAGAAAATACGACAACCACGGAACGCTCTTAAGTTATTATAATACTCTCTTTATTATTATCACGTAAAAAAAACCTCAATACTAATCAACGTACGTCAGCTTACTGTCTTTTTCAATACCCGAGACGTTAAGGTATCGATTGTGTATTTGATTTAAACTCCCTTGTTATTGTTCGCCAACGTCAACTCAGGTAACGACACAGGTGTTTAATAGGTGGACAAGTTAGCTGAAGCGCCACTTTTTAGAAATGCGTCCGACCAGGAGCCGACGCCCGTGTACGTATACGGCGCGCGTTAATAAGATTTCAGTATTTTCAGAAAAAAAACAGACAAATTGAAGAGGAAATATGTGAAACAAATTAATACCACATGGTCCTTTGTTTTGAAAATTTTACACTTCTCATTGATTTGACTGTGTTGCTCCTTCAAAAGTGAAGGACCCCCCCCTCCCTCCCCCCCCCCCCCCCCCAAAAAAATTCCCAACTTGTAATTATAATTAAAAGGCCTTATTAAAGTGATGAAAAAGTGTCCCTCATTGGTGTTATATTTGTCCCTCTTTTTGATGATTTGTCACTCTTTTTGTCCCTCTTTGGAACATGACAAAATTTTGGCAAGTATCTAGATATAAAATAACAAAATGATAAGAACCATTGATTTTTAATACGAAATTTCCATGACTTCTTATTGTTATTTGAAATGATTTTTTGTTTTTCAATTCTTCTAGTCAAATAACAAACCATTTATTAATTGTTTTCATCTTTATTCTAGACAGAAATCTAGTGTTGGATAAATATAACATGTGGGATAAAAAAAGCTACTAATATGATGAAAATAAATACTTTCAAACAGCTTTTTGAGAAGGTTTTATTACTTAACTTAGAATCGCGATATGTATCGTATCGGATATCAGGTATCGTGATACGTATCGGATCGGCTGGGTACAGTATCGTCCCAGCCCTATCTTTGAATATAGTAAAGTTACATTTGACTGAATATTTGAATTTTTAGAAGTTTATGTGCTTTAAATTCAAACATGTGATAAGATTTTTTTAAAAGTTCAAAATTTTGCTGTTGCTAAAATTTCATAGTTTTAAGCAAAATATAAAAAAATCCCAAATTTAATGTCATGAACCCTCCCTCCTCACCCCCCCCCCAAAAAAAAAGATCAAAGCAAAAATAAAAAAGCCCTGTATTAAATATAGAGTTCTAATTAAATAATATGCATTGTTGGAAACCCATGCTCAATTGAACATGATCTATAGTGTGGTGACCTTTCTTATTTGTTTTAAAGTATAACATTTGAATGAAAATGACTACATGTATGATCTTCAGATGAAATATTATACTTGTATGCCTAATCATACATTTACATTTCATGTCTGAAGTTGAGTATTTCGCAGTAATTACTGCTCATACCAGTATGACATACATTGTTTCCAAATTTTTGTCAAAATCTTGATTGGAATTTGTGTATATGAATTATTAATGTTATGCATATTTATGAATTCAGATTCTTGATGAAGATGACTTTATTTCCAAACTTGGATGTGGCAAGGATGATTTGGTCAAAGTTGTATCAATATTTGGTAATACTGGAGATGGGAAATCATATACCTTAAACTACACCTTTTTTGGACAGAAGGAAGTATTCAAAACTTCTTCTTGTCAGTCTTCATGCACTATAGGAGTGTGGGCTGCATTTGATCCAAAGGAAAAAGTTGTCACAATCGATACAGAGGGACTTCTTGGTATAACAACAAATCAGAATCAACGAATGCGGCTTCTACTTAAAGTTTTGGCAATTTCTGATGTGATTATTTATCGTACACGTGCAGAGAGACTACACACAGACATGTTCCAGTTTCTCTGTGATGCATCGGCTGCATACACTAAGCACTTCTCAGAAGAACTGGAGGCCACAGCAAAACGATGCGGGAAAACTATAAATGATCTCACGCCTTCGCTTCTCATCTTCCATGAAACTGTCAATACCCAAGTTTTAGGTGGCACTCAAAATGGTATGTATAAGAAGGAAAATATAAAACACCAGTCCTTTAACAGATTACAGTAATTAATTGTTCCACATACATCAGGTATACAGAACTTCAATAAGAGTCTTATACATGTACATCAAAAACTATTGTAAAATGAATAAGAAATAATCTCAAATGAATAATGGAAATATAATTGTTCCTTTGTAATATTACTTAGGGTATAATCTTATATTGTTTTATCATTAATTTTAGGAGGAAAGTCGGCAGAACAGCATATATGGGATTCCTTTGGTAAGATGCAGTGTACAATGCATTTTAAAGATCTTACTTACATTGGTACGCAGACCACTCGACCACCCACAGATTTCAACCAGTTCAAGGTGGCAGTCAGTAAACAGCTGGCAGATAGATCAAGACGAGCTGCTAGAAGACCAGGGGTGGTCTATCAAACTCTGAGGGTAATATATTTAGTGGTATTAATACATGTACTGATATTACTATAAAAATTTCAAATTTAGCTGTATGACAGAAGACTGACAATTAGGACTACATCATACATGTACCTGCACATGTGTTTGCTATTTACTTAAGGAAATAGGAACAAGATGAAAGCTTAGCTCTCATAATTATATGATACCTGCATAGACATACATCTCAAAATCAGTTGTAAGTGTTCATGTTTGACATGTTTGAGGTCAAGTTTGGATGTTTTAATGTTTATTTGTGTTTTGTAATGAATTTTCAAGTTATGAGTCAGCAGCGTTTCATTGATCAAATCCATTTTTACTCTGACATGACTTCCTGTATTGGCAAATATCAGATTTGTGTGCAGGTAACACATACTGAGTGCAGAATTTTAATCAGATTGCAAGCATAAACAACACAAGATGGAAACCCCATTCTTATTATGTTCATGTACTGTAGGTGGTCAAAAGTCATGTACTATGATGTAGTCAGGAAATACATTAAAAATCTTCATTGCACTTAAAAAATTATTAAATGCACTGGAAATAGTTATCAAATAGAATTTCTGTAAGACTTACATGTCAATTTTTTGTGATGAGATGACAAAACACCTGATTTTGTAGATTCAAATGTATGAGTTCCATACATAATATTTTTTCTGTTTTACTCAGAATTTAAATGACAAGTTTAATGGTGAAGTGGAGAAGACAGTATATGGAACATTCCCTGATCAGATATTTTCCTGTTCAAAGAAATGTCTTTCATGTGGGTAAGTATAAACATTGTCTTTGATGTATTTCCTGTAGAATGAATTAAAAAAGATGTTTAATATCAGTACAATTCTTTTTAAGAACAAAGCAATGGAGATGATAAATGTGTTAACTTTTAAGGTTCATGGATATTTAAATAAAAACCTTAAACATGTATGTGGTATCACAAATACAAAATGTCAGAAAATGCAAGATTTTCCTTTTTTTCTGTTTTTATAGATACTTTTGATTTTAGAATGCACTTGAAATATTTTACTAAGGTAGTTAGTCACTCCTCAAACGCAAATGAAATTTCTTTAACATTTCATGAGTACCTTGATAATAGTTGAGAGGAGTCTGTGGATTCATTTTAAGCACTGTCTTCTTTTAATTTGTCCACCCTAGTTACATGTATGTCATTACACATTATTAAATGATCAGAAATTATTGCTGATTTTGCTTTTTTCTGATTGGCGGAGACGCTGCTTGATAGAGTGTACCTCAGAGTGAGCTGACCGCTAACGCTCCAAGGCAGGTCTATTCGGGATAAGGCGCGTGCGGTACCAGCATGTGCATTGATTTTTGTAGTGTTAGATCATTGACTTCACGTATCATTACAATGCAAATGTTAATCAAATTCTGATAGTTTAATAAAGAAGTTATTGACTTTTGATTTCAGTCTACTCTTGACTATACAGACCTGGTCAGGCATTGGTTAACCTCGGCCTTTGGCCTCAGTCAACCAATACCTGACCAGGTATGTATAGTCATGAGTAGACCTCATCAAAAGTCAATAATTGTATAATATATACCATAATGGCACATGAACTGTCAGCAACTCATTTACATATGCTTCATACCCCATCTAATCTATTCAACAATATTGATTCCAAGGCTTAGACTTCTTGAAACAACTTTATTTTGTATTTTATGTTCGTTTCCACAGTGAGGGATGTACAATGAGTATTTTGTATTTTATGTTCCTTTCCACAGTGAGGGATGTACAATGAGTATTTTGTATTTTATGTTCCTTTCCACAGTGAGGGATGTACAATGAGTATTTTGTATTTTATGTTCCTTTCCACAGTGAGGGATGTACAATGAGTATTTTGTATTTTATGTTCCTTTCCACAGTGAGGGATGTACAATGAGTATTTTGTATTTTATGTTCCTTTCCACAGTGAGGGATGTACAATGAGTATTTTGTATTTTATGTTCGTTTCCACAGTGAGGGATGTACAATGAGTATTTTGTATTTTATGTTCGTTTCCACAGTGAGGGATGTACAATGAGTATTTTGTATTTTATGTTCGTTTCCACAGTGAGGGATGTACAAGGAGTATGAATCATTGCCTTGACTCTGTTCCAGGTTGGTACTCTTAATATCTACCTGTAAAAAGAAAGTCTGATAGAAAGAATGGTTTTGGGGAATTAAACTTGAAGGCTTAATATGAAAAAAGAAATGAAATCTAATATTGAAAGGTCAGTGTTCAGGCCTGTAAATTTATCAGGTTAACCATTCTCATTCTAATTACCTTTGAGACAATAAATGGAAGTCAGTTTAAGATGTAAATGATATTGAGGCAAATTAATTTCTACATGTATATACTTGTGCAACATTTCATTAAATTCTACATTTTTCAGTGTTGTTTACTGGGAGGGAAAGTCAATATTGTGATACCTAAAACATCAGAATCCAAAGATAATGCTTGGACAGGACTTATCAAATATGTATGGGCAGGGTAGGTCAAGTGATTTCTTTATGAATTAGTTGTTTATCTCTCTACTGATATAATATAGTGTTGTTTTAAATGTGCTGTGTTTTATTAAACCTTTTCCTCTATTTCAAAAAAATGAGCAGCTTAAAAAAGACAAACAAACAAAAAAAATCCTCTAAGATATATGTAATTCTAATCAACATGATATGCTTTTCATGAAATGATAATGTCCCCACAACTGGCCACTTAGAATTGGAAAATGGTAATTTTGTCTTTAAATGAGAAATTTTCTCTGTATATTTTGTCATGACAATTTATAATGAGTGTATGGGTAACTCCGCTAGCGCTTACGTTCAACCTGTAGAAAAATTAATTCTAGTATATGTATCAATAATTTCATCAACAATCTGATTTTAGAGAGGTGTTGGAGTGTCCTAACTGTGGAGTTATTTATAGAAGTCGTCAGAATTGGTATGGGAATAAGGAAATAGAGGACGTGGTCAGTGTGGAAATACGGCATGTATGGCCTGATGTAAGTTTATAATACGTAATACACTAGTTTTACAAGTAATCTTGTTTTTCTAGATACTGAGAGCACTAGGTGACTTAATGTAAGCTTTAAAAATACTGAAACTTAAATATTATTCATGCTTGGCTACCATTCCAGACAGTTTACAATGACACAATGTTGTATTTAAATATGACAAGATTTTGGTTGATAGCTTTCCAGAAATTCAATCTCTTTTTGAATTAATCATCAGAGATGGAGAGTATAGTCGTGATACATATAGTGATATACTGTATATTGTATGTGTATCAGCGAACAGATTCAGAGTCATGATTTACATGTCCATAACGCTTGAACATTTATGTTTCATACACTTGCTCTTCAGAAAGTACATGCAATCATGGAGGTCAAGTCTGATTTTCTTTCTACAAATTGTATCATTTGGAATGTCATTAATGGTAACAGACTACGGTTGTCAGTGGACAAATTCATCCAGATCAAAACTTCAGTAGATGTTAAGAAATTTTACCATAGTTATGAATGTTCAAAACTTTTCTGTTATTAGATTATGATCTATGTTTTCTGTGTAAATGTTACATATCAGACCATAGAATGTAGATATGGAAGACTTATTTGTATTTCATATCATATGAGAAATTTATGATGTTAAGATAAAAAAATATTGATATGAAATTTCTTTTTTCTACTGAAACATAACCTTGCCCTTGTTGATTCTGATTTAATTCATATGAGTATTACAAAATATTTATATTTTTTTCTTATATTTTTTTCTGATTTTTGTAGACTTTGATCTAATTTTCTAAAGACTAATAGTCTTATCTAAAAGTTGCATCTTTTCCAAATTCAGTGTCTGAAAATTTTGATTTTGATTACAATTTTGAACCATATGAATGTATCTTTAAAATTACAGAGTATAAAAATGTCTTATATATTTGGTGATGTACATTGTCCCAATTTAGCATTATGTACATGTGTGATGTAATTAAATTTTTTATCCATACAGGGCTACCAGATGTTACAGGGGACCAGTAATGCAGCTAGGAAGGTGATAGATGGTATACATTACATTACAGATTCAATCACCAGTGTTGGATCAAAGCCAACTAAAATGATTTCTGATTGGATGACAGACAGAATCGCACCAGAGTATTGGGTCCCAAATTCTCAAATCACAGTTAGTTTTATCATAACACTTTTTTCATTTTTAGCTCACCTGAGCCAAAGGCTCAAGTGAGCTATTGTCATAGTGTGGCGTCCGGTGTCCGTCGTCCGTCGTCCGTCCGTCCGTCGTAAACTTTTAACATTTTCAACTTCTTCTCAAGAACGGCTGAAGGGATTTTGATGAAACTTGGTATGCATGAAGTGCTAAAGGTCCTCTACCAAGTTTGTTCATTTCGGCTCGATCCCTTCAGGGGTGGATCCAGGGCGGGGTCAAATAGGCCCCAGAGGGTACCCCTCTTCAAAAATCTTCTTCTCCAGTTCCACTGAATGGATTGAAAAACTAATTGTATCTAAGTGATCTAGAAGGATGTACGATTCAAGTTTGTTCATTTCGTTAAAATCCAATAACTAATTTTTGACGCGTTTTTGACGTCTTTTTCGACATTGCATTTTTAATGCAAAAATTGATATTTCTCTTAATATTTTCTTTCTTATTGAAAAATTCTGCTCCAGTTTAGTTTAATTTAGCCATTTTTAAGCAAAGGAATGCTTTAGTGAAAGAATTTTGCTGAAAGGTTTATTTTTGAATTTTTAATGATTTTTTTAATACTGTAAAAAAGGAAGGGAGGATGGTCATTTTCATCATTTTTGGCATTTTATGGTTCTTCCCATGAATGATTGTTTTAACATTTATCATATTTATTGTAAGGAATGTAACAGTGAAAGAATTTTCTCAATATCTTGACTTTTAGATTTTTAATGATTTCTTTAATACTGTAAATAGGCATGTTTTCTTTGTCAATGAGTCCCAAGGTAGCGAGTTCAAATCCCGGCTGGGCCTTAAAAAATTTTTTTCTTTATTTTTCATTTTTCATCCATATTTTAAGCTTTGAATGCTATTTTTAACTTACCTGAATAATTTTAATGCCATTTTTGCCACTTTTTGAACTTCGGAATTTTTTATGAAGTTTGGCATTTTCTCCATATTAATTTCCCTTGAGTTCATAGTGATATTTTGAAACCTATATCCTAGGTAAAATTAAATTAATGAATGCTTGTGTGATAGCATTTTTGATTAACAACATGTACAATTTGAATTCATAATAATTCTTGTATTCTATAGAGTATAAAAAGGGGGGTGGGTCAAAATTTCTGTAACAACATCTGCTGACAGATTTTTTTTCTATTAGATGATATAATAAGAACTGGACAAAATAATATTTTTTTTCTAATTGGCTTGTATATTAATGAACTAATCAGAGTAAATACTAATCTTTCTTTCATTTACTCCATCTAACAGTGGTTTTCTGCACTTAATATTTCTTAAGGATGACATCCTATCTGATGCCTCTTTAGGTTGTCCATCCTTTCCCCGAAAGAGAGAGATGTTAGGGTGCTCTTATTATTTTTCTTTAACTATTTCTTTTAATAACTTAGTAAATATATGATCTTCTGCACTCATTTATTGCATGTTTGTCAGATTAAGTTACTCAATTCTTTTATATACATTATTTGCTATAACTTTATTTTTTGAATTTTTTTTTTTTTTATTTTAATCTAGATATGCTGTGCGTGCACATAGACCCAAGGATTGTGGGTTCAAATTCAGGCACTGGCATCCCAATTTTTTTTTTTTTTTCATTTTTTGCATTTTGAAAGCTTTTTAAGCACTTTTAAATCATCTGAATACAAAAAAAACCTTCTTTTTTCTTTTTCCATTTTCATTTTCTCCATTTTGCACACTCATTTATTGCATTTTACTTTTTTGGAATTTTTATGATATTTTTTTTAATTATTTATGGCATATGGACCAAAAAATTCTGACTATGGCTCTGGCTCTAACATTATTCAATGTCATTATGTTCAGAGTGTGCATGGATATCAGGTGAGCGTTGTGCCCCCCTGGGGCTCTTGTTTGAAGACTTTTTTTTGTTCATATTTAAAAAGATTGTTACCTGTTCAGTCACGCTTCATAATATGATTTTTTAGTTGTAAGTGAACAAGATATTTTCATGAAACATAATAGTTAAAATGTAGGATTTTTGTTCTTCCATTTCATGATTTTGCTGTAATGTCAATTTTCCAAATTTTGACATTCGATTGTTCTTGAATAAGTACACATACAGTAATTTCTCTCCTTACAGAAATTTCCAGCTTAAAAACATGTTATTTTTTATTTAACCTATTTTCATCCTCCTACTTTGTGCATTTCAGCACTGTGACAGTTGTAAGGTAGAGCTTGAAACAGAGCAGAAACACCATTGTCGTGCGTGTGGGAAAGGTTTCTGTGATGAGTGCTCCTCAAAGAAGAGGAGAGTACCAGAGAGAGGATGGGGTGATATGGTGGTCAGAGTCTGTGATAGATGCTTCAACGGAAAATCCATGACTGGTGTGTTATTTACATGCAATATAAAATTTGGATTCTTGGCCGGATTGCAAAGCAATTCCGGTCTATAGATTGACGATGTCCGTCCGTCCGTCTGTCTGTCCGTCCGTCCGTCTGCCGTCAACATTTTGGTTAAGGTTTCTGGTTGAGGCAAAATCTAAGGAACTATATGCAGTAGAAACTTTATATTATACATGAAGCATGCCAATGACAAGACCTTTCAATTTATGCCATAACATTTGACCTAGTGACCTTGACCTTGGACTTTGACCTAGTTAAAGATTTTGGTTAAAGTTTCTGGTTGAGGCAAAATCTAAGTAACTATATGCAGTAGAAACTTTATATTATACATGAAGCTTGCCCATGACAAGACCTTTCAATTTATGCCGTAACATTTGACCTAGTGACCTTGACCTTGGACTTTGACCTAGTTAAAGATTTTGGTTAAAGTTTCTGGTTGAGGCAAAATCTAAGTAACTATATGCAGTAGAAACTTTATATTATACATGAAGCTTGCCCATGACAAGACCTTTCAATTTATGCCGTAACATTTGACCTAGTGACCTTGACCTTGGACTTTGACCTAGTTAAAGATTTTGGTTAAAGTTTCTGGTTGAGGCAAAATCTAAGTAACTGTATGCAGTAGAAACTTTATATTATACATGAAGCTTGCCCATGACAAGACCTTTCAATTTATGGATCCAGATCCCAGTTATTTTTCAAGTACTTTCTTACCAAAAATAGGAGAAAAATTCTCAAATCGCACCAGCTCAAACACATTGACACTACTTTCAAATGATTAGAAATTTTATTTGAATCACATAGAAAAAATGCCGTAAAGATTCAAAGTACACAACTTTTTTAATATTTTTTCAAAGTCATGCACCTGGTTCCGGGCCGGAATTATTCGAATTTTACTTTTCTGAGACCTATTTTCACACGTATTCTTCCACACATGTAGATGTCTCACACACTTTAAACTATATTCAGAAATTTATTTCATCTATCTAGTAAACTTTGACGGGGAGACAGCTCAAGATAAACATTATGTGTATTTTCCACAAATTGTTGAAAAAAATAAGAAAATAATGGGAACTATTTGACAGGACAATGACCTAGATATGCATTAATTGGGATCTGTATCCTATAACTCTCCCCCTCTTTTACCTTCGACAAAATCATGGTACTGGCATATATATCAATGTATTCGTATGTTATGTACAAAGTTTCATCAAAATATGTTCATTCGTTTTGAAATAATTTAGCCAAAATGAAGCCCGATTGACGCTATTTTTCAGCACGAAATTTTTGGCAAAATTCATTACATTTTCATGTCCGCTGTTTTCAAAACTGTCCTGTTCTCTTCCAAATAAAGATATTTACACAAAATAAATTGTGTTGTCTTCTTTCAACTTTGATATAATGATATTTTAAATGCAAAAACTTCAAACTGTATTTTTAGAATTTATACGAATTTTTTCCAGGAGGCCCGAGAGGCCTAATTCAAACAGTAAAAATTGCGTAAAATCAACCAGAAAAAAATGATTCTAGGCTAGTATTGTAATTTTTGTTGTTGTTCTGTATCAGTGATCATTAAGCAACTCTATCATGTAAAAAAAGCATGCATATATCGATATAACGACTCGTAGTAAGGCAAAAACGCACCCCACCCCCTAATTTTACAATTCTGCGTTTTTCTGTTTGTGTTCGGTTAAGGCTCAGAATAAAGCTTAACACTGTATATTATACTCGGAATTTGCTAGTTTTTTACTTGTAAATATATTATACATCAAACGAAAATCATGTTCTAACGAAATGATTCGGTTTTATACAATGAATACCAAAAAAAAAAAAAAAAAAAAAAAAAAAAAAAAAAAGGCGGGGGGGGGGGGGGGGAGCGCAAATTCCAGAGTTTCGATATATATGCTTAACTTCATCATCAATTCATACATTTCTTATTATATATGGTCAAAAGACAAAACATCGTATAATCTGAGAGAAATAAAAAGTAAATGGATAGTGCGGGGGGGGGAGCGCTCAGCGTCTTTAAGGAAAATGGGGGGGGGAGGGGTCCTCGGCGCCTTAAATCGAATGAGAGTGTAAGTAATATGTACATCAAATCACATTCTGAGCCAGCATCTGCCTTCGAAAAATTCTTTCATGAAATAATAACAACACTTCATCGTTTCTGTATGTAATATTATGATACAAAGTATGTTTATTAGTGAACACTAACTCTTGAATGCTAAATTCGACGTCAGACTGGAATAACAATGAGATGTACATGCATAGCGCCTGTGATACGTTTTATTTCATGTATATGTCTCAGAATGTACACTAAAATACCGGAATTTCTAAAATATTTACAGTTTCTTATGATATAGATAAAATCTGTCATCCTTAGAACAGTTTGACTTGCATATCAAACCGTGCTTCTAGGATCCAGATCCCAGTTATTTTTCAAGTACTTTCTTACCAAAAATAGGAGAAAAATTCTCAAATCGCACCAGCTCAAACACATTGACACTACTTTCAAATGATTAGAAATTTTATTTGAATCACATAGAAAAAATGCCGTAAAGATTCAAAGTACACAACTTTTTTAATATTTTTTCAAAGTCATGCACCTGGTTCCGGGCCGGAATTATTCGAATTTTACTTTTCTGAGACCTATTTTCACACGTATTCTTCCACACATGTAGATGTCTCACACACTTTAAACTATATTCAGAAATTTATTTCATCTATCTAGTAAACTTTGACGGGGAGACAGCTCAAGATAAACATTATGTGTATTTTCCACAAATTGTTGAAAAAAATAAGAAAATAATGGGAACTATTTGACAGGACAATGACCTAGATATGCATTAATTGGGATCTGTATCCTTATGCCGTAACATTTGACCTAGTGACCTTGACCTTCGACTTTGACCTACTCAAAGATTTTGATTAAAGTTCCTGGTTTAAGCAAAATCTATGGTACTGTATGCAGTAGAAACTTTATATTATTAATGAAGCTCGCCCATGACAAGACCTTTCAATTTATGCCGTAACATTTGACCTAGTGACCTTGACCTTGGACTTTGACCTAGTTAAGGATTTTGGTTAAAGTTCCTGGTTTAAGCAAAATCTATGGAACTGTATGCAGTAGAAACTTTATTTTATACATGTAGGTTGACAAAACCTTTCAATTTATGCTGTATTATTTGACCTATTGACCTTGACCCAGTCGGTGACAAAAACTTACTTTGCAATCCGGCCATACCGTCTTTAGCGGTGTTTTATTTGTATCTTATATTGAAAACAGCTTTGAAAAAAGGATAATCCAAAATTACTAAATGCATTACCTTTTCTGGTAAAGCGTGTACTGAGGTTCCATCAGGTGAAAAAGTTCGTTTCTTTGATGTCATACTTCAAAATTTCATATATTTATAAACTTTAAAAAATTTTTAAATGGTAAGGTAATTTTAACCATGCATATATTTTTGGGTTTTTGTTTGTCAATCAATCTGTCAAACTGTTTGTCCAAGTGTCTGTCAGTTTGTATGACCAAATAATAAGGTCTGTTTTGTTTATAATAATGCATATATAAAAAGATTGAACCATTGAATGGTATAAGACTTGCATGTAAACCATTGAATGGTATAAGACTTACATGTAAACCATTGAATGGTATAAGACTTACATGTAAACCATTGAATGGTATAAGACTTGCATGTAGTTATTTTATTGGTAGTTAAAGAACATCTTTTACTTACATGTACTTGGTTTTCCTTAACCTACTGTAATATACAATTGTCGACTTTTTTTACTCGGTAAATCTGGTGTGATATTTTCCTGATTTGAAATGTTGACCAAGGCGACAGCTGAGGTCAATGTTTTTGATTAAGAAAATATCACACTATATTCACCGAGTAAAAAAAGTCCACTATTTTTTTTATTATATAGTGGAATTACTCAGTATTTATAAAGGTACTGTTTTGAAAATGGCTGGCATCAACTTTTCTTTCAAGAAATATTTCAAGACTTGATTTAAGTGTAATTTGTTGCTGAATTATTCTGAATGTAATTAAGCAAACATTCAAATAGTCAAAATATGTTGTATTATTTAGATTGATCAAAATTCAAATCTTATAGCTCAGCTTCAGCCTCCTTGATGCTGTTTACGAGAGGACGTTTATGAGGTCACAGATA
Source organism: Pinctada imbricata (assembly GCA_033119305.1). NCBI lineage: Eukaryota > Metazoa > Mollusca > Bivalvia > Pterioida > Pteriidae > Pinctada > Pinctada imbricata. Next base: position 31,319,909 of record VSWD01000009.1, read on the forward strand.
TCAATTTTGCGTTTTCAATATTCAACGGTAAACTGGAATCAATAATTTTCGCGATAGTGTTATTTAATGAAATTGCCCTTCGCAGGTCAATATAATGTGACATTGACTCGTCACGTGACAGTTCTCAGCCAATGAGAGTGGGAATATGAATAGACTATATAATTATAGAAGTTATTGCCCCTTATTGGTTTTTGTTTTATTATTTACCTTCACTATTGAGAGAAAGAGTCGTCAGATCTGTAGCCTGGACTTTTCTCCCCCCCCCCCCCCCCTCTCTTTTATGGAAATTCTTAATTTTGGACACTAGAATGACAAGTTACCTTTTGACTTGACTACATTGTCATGCTTCTGCAATACTTGATATGCTAAATGACATTAAATCAACAGATCTACATACACCAGTGTATTTACATATTACTGTGGAGTTCCCTGTATATATTTTCAGATTCCAATAAAAGTGATGGTGGGTCACAGGTAACGGCCAGATGTGTAGGGGAAGTCGTGTCGTCTGCTATAAGTGTTGCTGCTTCTACATTCAATTATCCTATTGGTAAGCTGATTTTCATGGACGTAATATTGAAATATGTATGCTCATTTATGCATATTTTTGTGTATGAAATTGGTATTAAAACAGACAAAAATTTTATTACAGACCTTGGACAGTAATGTTTTTGGGGCCTGCAGTCAGTTTGAATTATTATTGATCTTCAGCAATAGGGTATTTCCCTCTCTGTGTTTAAATGTCAAATATTATAGCTCTTTATCCTAGACTAATACAGTCATTTACCTTTACTGTCCTGTTCACTAAATCCAGAGCACCCTGTTTTGGCAATTTATTCTGTCGTCTGAAGAGTTTTCTTTATAATTATTGTTTCCGAGAATTGACCTCCTTTAGTCGTACCTGGAAATTAACTTCAACTTACCATATCAAATGCCTTCAAGCCGCAATATGAAAAATAAAATGTATACGGGGAATTCCCATGTTAATTTCAAGCCGCCGCCATGTTGTTCTCCGTGTCAACAATAGTAAACAGTGACGTCAAAGCCTCCGACGTCACACATTTTCAGCGATTTTACTATCGAAAATCCCCGTAGAATTTCTATTTTCCATCCCATTTCTAACTTAGCTGACGCACAGACAAAGCAATGGTATTTTCTGTTACGACTAAAGGGGTACTATAAAATTGATACCTTTTTGGAAGATGACATTATCATATTTTAGAGAATACCGGAAAAACAGGATGCTCTGGAATTAGTGAACAGGACATTAACTTTAAAGCTGTAAGTGAACATTTTATATCATGATGTATTTTTATGTTACCTGCAATGCAAGGGTAACATATATGACATTGTCTTTTCTCTATACAGAGTTACCTCCCATTTGGGATGGTATCTGATGTAAATACATCATGATGTAATAAAATTCTTATAGAAATATGTTAAAGCAAGGTCTACCTGAATTTAATTCTGGTTTCCATAGATGTGATGATGTCAAAATTAGTTTATGTCATATACCGTCCCAAATGGGAAGTAACTCTGTATTTAGAATTACCAAACAGTGATAACTTTGTATGGCATACATGTACATGCATGTCTGTCTGATGGTCACACTTTTACATTTTACTTTCATCAACTTGCAGCGAGGGTCATGATAAGACACAATCTCTTTTGATTGTCATGGTCAAATTCAAGGTCACACATCTAGGGCTAAACATGTGATAGATAACAAACGTTGTTGAACAGTCTTGTTAGATTCTTCCCTCAGGCTTTAATAGTGTATTAATGTGACATGTCACAAGAAAGGAAAATCCAAAGAAGAAAGCTAAATCCCTTTGTATCTTTATGGTAGATTCTATATATATATTTTAGGGATGATCAAGGACACAGCTCGACCTGCATATTGGATTCCAGATGAGCAGATAAGAAACTGTTATGTATGTGATCAAGTGTTTGGACCAAAATTACGAATACATCACTGCCGAGCTTGTGGTAATGGGGTGTGTGAGGTTTGCTCCCCAAGGAAGAGACCAGTACCCCTCAGGGGCTGGGATTACCCTGTTAGGGTGTGTACTAAATGTGAACACAAGAAGGACAGGTTATAATATATTTCAGATATTTGTGTTGTGAAGGAATTAACTTCATGCAGTACTGAAATTTAAAAGGTTGATTCTGTTATAAGAAGCTCTTGGTTGATTCCAGTTAATTTTAATGCCCCATTCGTAACAGTAAGGGGCATTAAGAGTTTGCTTAGTCTGTTTTTCTGTAGCACTTTCAGTTTCCAGACGATAACTTAACAACCCTTTCACCTATCCAAACCAAATTTGAATTACATGTATAAGCTTACTATTCAAGAGAAGAAGTCACTGTTATGAAAATAAACTTCAAAAAATGCAATGATCGCTGTGCGATATAAGTCCCCTACCGGCGGCATAAATTTATGACTTGCATCTCTGTTCATCAGTTCATCATCTGCAAAAACAGCCAAGAAAAGTCTGGGAAACTGAATTCACGAAATTTGCTAAGTCCAAGGACCATAACTCTTGTGAAAATTAGTCAATCTAAATTAAACTCAAATCTGCATCACACTATGATGTATTCACATACAAAAAATCAGTTCATTATCTGCAATAACAGGCAAGAAAAAGTCCGGAAAACTGCAAATTTCATGAAATTTGCTAAGTCCAAGGGCCATAACTCTTGTAAAAATAGGTGAATCTAAAGGAAACTCATATGTGATCTGTATCCCATTGAGATATATCCACATACCAAAAATGAGTTCAATTTATCCAACAACAACGGAAGAAAGTCTGGAAAACTGAAATTTTCATAAAATTTGCTAAGTCCAAGGGCCATAACTCTTGTAAAAATAGGTGAATCTAAAGGAAACTCAAACTTGATCTGTATCCCATTGAGATATATCCACATACCAAAAATGAGTTCAATTTATCCAACAACAACGGAAAAAAGTTTGGAAAACTGAAATTTTCATAAAATTTGCTAAGTCCAAGGGCCATAAGTCTTGTAAAATTAGGTCAATCAAAAGCAAACTCAAACTTGATCTGTATCACATTGAGATATATCCACATACCAAAAATGAGTTCAATATATGCAACAACAGCAGAAAAAAGTCCGGAAAACTGAAATTTTCATAAAATTAGCTATGTCCAAGGGCCATAACTCTTGTAAAATTAGGTCAATCGAAAGCAAACTCAAACTTGATCTGTATCACATAGAGATATATCCACATACCAAAAATGAGTTCAATATATGCAACAACAGCGGAAAAAAGTCCGGAAAACTGAATTTTTCATAAAATTTGCTATGTCCAAGGGCCATAACTCTTGTAAAATTAGGTCAATCGAAAGCAAACTCAAACTTGATCTGTATCATATAGAGATATATCCACATACCAAAAATGAGTTCAATATATGCAACAACAGCGGAAAAAAGTCCGGAAAACTGAATTTTTCATAAAATTTGCTATGTCCAAGGGCCATAACTCTTGTAAAATTAGGTCAATCGAAAGCAAACTCAAACTTGATCTGTATCACATAGAGATATATCCACATACCAAAAATGAGTTCAATATATCCAACAACAGCGGAAAAAAGTCCGGAAAACTGAATTTTTCATAAAATTTGCTATGTCCAAGGGCCATAACTCTTGTAAAATTAGGTCAATCGAAAGCAAACTCAAACTTGATCTGTATCACATTGAGATATATCCACATACCAAAAATGAGTTCAATATATGCAACAACAGCGAAAAAAAGTCCGGAAAACTGAAAATGGGACAGACGGACAGACAGACGGACGGACGGACAGACAGACAGACCCAGAGGAAACTAAGAGTCCCCTTCGGCGTTGCCGGTAGGGGACTAATAATGGTTAGTACCTATCCACATCAATCTTGGATGTATGTTTACTTATCAGGAAGGAATTAACCAATTGAATTTTGGGTCCAAAGGTCAAGGTCACTATAAGAATAATACACTTAAAAGTATGGTTTCCAGGTGATTTAATCTACTCAAACCAAATTTGGATATATGTTTACTTTCAGGAGGAAAAAAGCCTTTTGATTCTGGGGTCAGTAGGTCAGAGGTCAAGGCCACTTTTTAGGAAAAATGCACTTAAAATATTGGATTCCAGATGATAACTGAAGAACTATTTCACCTATCCAAACCAAATTTGTTTATATGGTTACTTTTAAAGGCATAGGGAAGTTTATTGATGATAACTCAACAGTTCTGCAACTTTATCAAATTAAATTATAATATATGAACTGGAGGGAAAGACACTGATTGATTTTAGGGTAAATAGGTCAAGGTCACATTTTCCTTTCACCGCTTGTTGTCGTGAGAGTCAAACTGTTACAGTGGGGGCATATGTCTTACAACATTTTGTCTAGTTTTTTTCATAGTATAGTCTGATTATGTTCACTGATATGCAAGATGATTCATGATCAATACTTTTAAAGATATATGTGAATTTGTACTGTGTTATTACCTTGAGAGTAGAAAATCAAGACTTTTATATGAGTTTTCTGTCTGACATACATTGTAATGTTACAAATATGCCTCCATTCAGCACTAGTAACAAGTATTCTGAGTTTATCCAATGTGGATTTTGTTTACTTTTTCCCATTAGTATTCTTGTGCTGTGATTTTGTTGACAATTTTGTTTACCATGTCATCATCATTAGAAATGACTGTAAAAAGTTTGACCACAATCTGACAAAATCTATTCCTTCAAACAATCATTCTGTTTGTATTGCAAGCAATACAAAGCCCCCACCTTGCTGTGGATTTTAGGGGTCAAGGGGTGTAACTTAACTGAAAGATGACTTAGCTGAAAGATGAGGGAAACTGGGAGCATAAATATTCTTAAACTTGATTAGTTGCTATCCTATATAAAGACGAGCATCAGATTTCAGCTCAGTACCTCCAACCAATTTGCAGAGAAAAGACTAGAAAAGTAGGAAATGGAATGACAGATGGACAGACGACAGATTAACAGACAGACCTAGAAGAGACTTATTGTCCCTTTTGGCTTTAGTAGTAGGTGACTGAATATGTGTGATACGTCCTAACACACACTTAATCGTCGTCGGAAACCCACGGCATCTTCTCTGTGATATTATGTAAGATACAGTGGGACAGACTATTGGGAAACACTTGTATTCCAAAACGAGTTTAGCAGGAAATTTAAGCCAATCAGAGCCAGCTTTATTCAAACTTACTAATATTTCATTGTTTATGATAATCAACAGTATGATGCATAATAGGAAAATTCCTGGACAATTGCGCCCACAGCCTATAATCATTGGGCAACAGGCTTTGGGTTTCCAACGATGACACTTAAACAACATAGGAATATAACCACAATTACTGTCTTGCTCTGCAATGTCGAAATATTACTTTACATCTCAAAAATAATACAAAGCCTTTGATTTGACTTTAATTGTGCCTTCTGTTTAAGATGCAGTAAAATGTCTTCCTTGGTGCAGTTATTTTATGCTCCCACTTTACATTGCCTTAGTTTATAACATCACATCTAGTCATCTTTCTGTTATGTGTCCTCTTTTGAATTTTGCTTATTTTCTCTCTGATTTTGGAAGAATTATTTTGATATTTGGTATTAGGGTGTATCATTGCATTTATATTATGTATGATAAATTACATTTGTATTTAGCAGTGTTCTGATTCTAAAGCATGACTTTTTTTTTTAAATTTGAGTTTAAGATTATTGAATCATTTTCCCACTAGATGTTGATGAAGATTCGATCCAGTACTTTACATACATTGATCATCAAAGTTCTGACCCTTGCTCTTTTCAAATCTTATTCAGTGAAAAAGTCAAGAAGTATGAATTAAAATAATCGAAATAGTAATAATTTCATCTTCTATTTGTTTTGAAACTTTGCTTTCAGAAATCTTTGCTTTACTAGGCATTAAAACACTTTGAAATTCATGAAATAACATACATGTATATTTGCTGATGACAGTCACTGTGAATTTATTTTTATTTTTTAGCTCGCCGGGACGAATGTCCGGAGAGCTATTGTCATACCCCCGGCGTCGGCGTCTGCGTCTGCGTCTGCGTCTGCGTGCGCGTGCACAAAAACTTTAACCTTGCTTATAACTTTTAAACCAATACAGATTGGGCTTTCATATTTCACATGTGCATTCCTTGTGACAAGACCTTTCCATGGATACCAAAATTTTTGACCTTGTGACCTTGACCTTGGAGATTGACCTTCTTTTGAAAAACTTTAACCTTGGCCATATTTTTGGAATGGTAAGTGATAGGGCTTTGATATTTCACATGTGTATTCCTTGTGACAAGACCTTTCCATGGATACCAAAATTTTTGACCTTGTGACCTTGACCTTGGAGATTGACCTACTTTTGAAAAACTTTAACCTTGGCCATATTTTTGGAATGGTAAGTGATAGGGCTTTGATATTTCACATGTGTATTCCTTGTGACAAGACCTTTCCATGGATACCAAAATTTTTGACCTTGTGACCTTGACCTTGGAGATTGACCTACTTTTGAAAAACTTTAACCTTGGCCATATTTTTGGAACGGTAAGTGATAGGGCTTTGATATTTCACATGTGTATTCCTTGTGACAAGACCTTTCCATGGATACCAAAATTTTTGACCTTGTGACCTCGACCTTGGAGATTGACCTACTTTTGAAAAACTTTAACCTTGGTCATATTTTTGGAATGGTAAGTGATAGGGCTTTGATATTTCACATGTGTATTCCTTGTGACAAGACCTTTCCATGGATACCAAAATTTTTGACCTTGTGACCTTGACCTTGGAGATGATTGACCTACTTTTGAAAAACTTTAACCTTGGCCATATTTTTGGAATGGTAAGTGATAGGGCTTTGATATTTCACATGTGTATTCCTTGTGACAAGACCTTTCCATGGATACCAAAATTTTTGACCTTGTGACCTTGACCTTGGAGATGATTGACCTACTTTTGAAAAACTTTAACCTTGGCCATATTTTTGGAATGGTAAGTGATAGGGCTTTGATATTTCACATGTGCATTCCTTGTGATAAGACCTTTTTTATTGTTGTTGTTGCAATTTACATATGGTTGCCACCGGCGAGCTATGTTGTCATTCTGACAAGTCTGGTTTTATTTTTTATCAACTTTAAAAAGTGTAGCTTTCTATGAATGTTACATTTTACAGTTTCACTTGTTCATTTAGTGTCATGATATGGCATTGGTGTCAAGCTAAGTACCTGTAATATAAAATTTACAAATTGATCAGTCTACAAACAATGTCAAAATTTCATTCCAGTCTAATTCTACAAATTCATGTCGTGAATTGTCCTAGAAAATTTAAAGATTTTTTATTTTATCATGCTCATGTTGATATGCACTCTGTTTTTAGCTCACCTGAGCCAAAGGCTCAAGTGAGCTATTGTCATAGTGTGGCGTCCGGCGTCCGTCGTCCGTCGTCCGTCGTCCGTCCGTCGTAAACTTTTAACATTTTCAACTTCTTCTCAAGAACGGCTGAAGGGATTTTGATGAAACTTGGTATGCATGAAGTACTAAAGGTCCTCTACCAAGTTTGTTCATTTCGGCTCGATCCCTTCAGGGGTGGATCCAGGGCGGGGTCAAATAGGCCCCGGAGGGTACCCCTCTTCAAAAATCTTCTTCTCCAGTTCCACTGAATGGATTGAAAAACTAATTGTATCTATGTGATCTAGAAGGATGTATGATTCAAGTTTGTTCATTTCGTTAAAATCCGACAACTAATTTTTGACGCGTTTTTGACGTCTTTTCGGACTTAGTCAGAAATGCACATTTTTGCACTTTTTCTTTAAATAACTCAATAAGTGTATGATTTTACACACTCATTTACTACATATTTATCATATTTAACTTACTTAATGCTTTGATATGTATTTATGCTTAAATTTTATTTTTTTGATTTTTTTATGAATTTTTTTCTTATGTAAAAAGGAAGGGGGGGGGGGGTGATTTTCATACATTTTCTGCTTCTTTTCTATAACCACTCTTCAGATTGTCATGACAATTTGTAGGTATGAGGTACTCATGCATGGTACCCTACAAGTGAAAGAATTTTGTCCAGATATCCACTTTTGGATTTTTAAGGAATATTTTTTAAGATTGTACATAGGTATAATGTATGTTTTCTTACCAAAAAAGAAAAGAAATTCTCAAATCGCACCGGGTTATACACATTGATACTACTTTTAAATGAAGAAATTTTATTTGAATCACAAAAAAAAAAAATGCCGTAATGATTAAAAGTACACAACTTTTTAAATATTTTTCAAAGCCATGCACCTGGTTCCGGACCGGAATTATTCGAATTTTATGATCTGAGGACCCATTTTCACACGTATTCTTCCACACATGTAGATGTCTCACACACTTTAAAACTATATTCAAAATTTTATTTCATCTGTCTAGTAAACAATCACGGAGAAGACAATTCAAGATAAACATTGTGTGTATTTTCCACCAATTGTTGAAAATAATAAGAAAATAATCGGAACTATTTGACAGGACAATGACCTAGATACGCATTCATTCATCTTCGTCCCCAAGGCGCATCGTATTCCGCTAGGCGCTTCATTGCAATACAAACCGCAAAGCAGTACTGCGATATATTTCAGGAGATACAGTGCAAACGGAATAGATTTTTATAATTGGAACACTTTCATAATCTGTATCTGTATCTGTATGGGTACGTTGAATTACCAATACTGGCTTGTGATCAACGGAATGAGAGAGCGCATAAACTTACTTAATCGCGCTTCAGGCTGAATCTAAAGCCTTCCACAGTCCTTGACAGCACTTGATGGTTATCCAGTTCGTTCCACTCTGTGACTGTACGTATGAAGAATGAGTTCTTCCTGATGACGGAATTACATGTAGGTATGTTAAAGGAGCGAGTATGGTTTGAGCTATGAACAACGTTCATAATGGTTATCATTCATGTACTTGGAACACTTGCATATACTTGTTATTATGTATAAAGTTTGCTCGAATTTCCTCTGTCTTAGACTCTCTTAGATGAAGTAATTTACGGACTGATTTCTTGAAGAAACGTCTAATGAGTAATCTCTTCCTCTGGATTTTGAGAATGCATAGGACATTTAATATCTGAAATTCTTGAAAATAAATAATTCCGTTCAGAGTTCCTGAAATCTTCCAATGAAATGTTGGACCACAGAAGCTGTTGTTTTAATAGAGAAAATAAATTATTATTCACAACCTTAAGCCACTGTGTTCGTCATCTTGTATGTATAATATTTCTAAGAGGAATACAGAGGCCTGAGGTTGTGAATAATAAAACATTTTCTCTCATAAAGCGACAGGATCCTGTGTTAAGACATTTGGGAATTTTTATCTGTTCAAATAATAGATACATAATGAGTTTTTATCAGACCAAATAACTTCTTGTCGGAAAATCCAATGCAACCGATACATTTCATGAACTCTCTCCGCTAACAACTTGCCCGTGTAACAGACCTTTGATGAGGTAAAACAATTAGTTAACAGTAAATAACGATGTCGTAGGTCTGCTAGTTGGACAAGCTTAACAATTTCATGGGCCTTTTAATTTGTTTCAAACTGCGAAACCTTAGAGAAACCACTTGAGTTGTTGAACAGCGTATGCTGAAATGCGACGCTCCTTCTCGCCTGTTGAAATATGCATAGGCAAGAAGCGTCGCATTTCAGCATATTTACTGAAAATTATTTGTTCAAGTGGCTTCACTGGGTCATGAGGTTTGATACAACATACACTGCTTTTTTGGAAAACAAACTGGCACAATTTCTGCACAACTCACTTGAATTGTTGAATATTGGATCAAAACGATTTTAACTGTACGTTTCATGTATTTGAGATGAAATCAATACTATTCAAAAGCATAATTCATAGATTTTAGTGAATAAAGGCAAAACCGAAAAATCTTTGTTTTTTATGCCCCTGGAATAAAAGATTCGGGAGCATAAAGTTTTTGGCCTGTCCGTCTGTCTGTCTGTCTGTTTTCCAAAAAACTTTAACATTGGGCATAACTTTTGAATGGAAGCTGGTGATAGAGGTTTCATATTTCACATGTGTATTTACCAAAATTTTTGACCTCATGACCATAACCTTGACGTTTCACGTACTTCTCAGAAACTTTAACATTGGGCATAACTATTGAATGGTTATAGTGATAGGGCTTTCATATTGTACATGTGTATTCCTTGTGACAAGATCTTTCCATTGATACCAATATTACGCTGACCCTGACCTCTCACATACTTAACAGAAAATGGTGTTTATACTAACAAAGATGCCGCCGGGGGCATTCTCGTTTCACAAACACAGGCTTTATAATTTCTGGCATGCTAGCTATCAATAATGAAAGGTTTTGTGTTCAATTTTAAATAAACTTAATTTGTGAAATCATTTCATTGTTTTATTCTTTTTCTGCTGCACATTTATGTGGAATTTTACAATATGATTTTATTTTTGATGTTGCATAATTGAACTATACTAGCTGGGCATATGACGTTGGACCACTTTATCCGTTTTTTTTTCAAATCAGTAAAAAAGTTATTGTTTTGAAATTTTTTTCTTTTTTTTCTTTTTTGTACCTTTAAAGGTTGTCTGAAAAAAAAAACACTTCTCTGCATCCGGCAAAAATCTTTTTAGAAAGGTTGTGGGCTAAAATCCTGGTACTGGCACTATCAGTATTCAATGTCAGTATGTCAGTTAGAGCGTGCATGGGTATCAGGTGAGCGTTGTGCCCCCTGGGGCTCTTGTTTGTTTTTGTAACATAAATGGTCAGAATTGTATAGTATGAGATGACTGATACTTGGGATGTACATGTACTTTGGTTTATGATCATTGTAGATTTATTTTATTCATTCGGCTGTAGCTCTTCGATCTAATTTTTGTTATGAAAATAAAATTTGCAATTTTACAACTTCATACAAACTGATATTATTCTAGTACGGTACAGTCTATCAATATAAATTAGTATTCTAGCCATCTTGTCTTTTACAAGAAATATATATACAAGATGTAGATCTATGAAAGATTTTTAGCACTTATGTTTATTAGTCCCCTACCGGCAACGCCGAAGGGGACTCTTAGTTTCCTCTCGGTCTGTCTGTCTGTCCGTCCGTCTGTCTGTCTGTCTGTCCGTCTGTCCGTCTGTCCCATTTTCAGTTTTCCGGACTTTTTTTCGCTGTTGTTGTATATATTGAACTCATTTTTGGTATGTGGATATATCTCAATGTGATACAGATCAAGTGTGAGTTTGCTTTCGATTGACCTAATTTTACAAGAGTTATGGCCCTTGGACTTAGCAAATTTTATGAAAATTTCAGTTTTCCGGACTTTTTTCTGCTGTTGTTGCATATATTGAACTCATTTTTGGTATGTGGATATATCTCAATGTGATACAGATCAAGTTTGAGTTTGTTTTCGATCGACCTAATTTTACAAGAGTTATGGCCCTTGGACTTAGCAAATTTTATGAAAATTTCAGTTTTCCGGACTTTTTTCCGCTGTTGTTGCATATATTGAACTCATTTTTGGTATGTGGATATATCTCAATGGGATACAGATCAAGTTTGAGTTTGCTTTAGATTCACCTATTTTTACAAGAGTTATGGCCTTTGGACTTAGCAAATTTTATGATGATTTCAGTTTCTGGACTTTCTTTGGTTCTATTGCAAATAATGCACTGATTTTTGGTAAATGAATACATCTCAGTGTGATACAGACCAAGTTTGAGTTTGGTTTCCATTGGCCTATTTTTACAAGAGTTATGGCCCTTGGACTTAGCAAATTTCATGAAATTTTTAGTTTCCCGGACTTTTTCATGCCTGTTATTGCAGATCATGAGCTGATTTTTTGTATGTGAATACAATATGGCCATGTAAAATAAATTCTATGTTTCTCAGATAATTGGGTCTAAAAAAGTGGCAAGGTAGGTAGGGTTTTTATTTTTTGTTTTTTTTTCCATCAAGAGTGCTCTTATTATTCATGCAAAGAAGTCGTCTGTCCTGTTCAACCCCCCCCCCCCCATTATTCATGTAAGGCAAAAAAATTTATGATGCCCCCCTCCCCCCCCCCCCCGTTTTCTTCATATAAAACTGTCTTTGAATCGTCAGTCTAAATAATGGTTCATGTACATTAAAATTTATGGCTTTCTCCTGTAAATAAGTTGATTTTTTTTAAAGTAAAATACATGTAACCTATTCCTTCTGAGAACGGGGAGACGTAGCTCATCGTCTGAATGGAAGAAGCTAATCGATTCAAAATTTGATATACGAAGTATGACATGTTTTGATTGCCGTGAGTATTTAGTAGAAACGCGTAAGAGACTCGACGGCTGTTAGTTTAAACCCAGTTCAAACTAAATACGACCCCCTCACTTCCTCGGATGGATCCGTTCATATGGTAAATAAACATTTGGCCGATTATGTATATCTTCGGAAGTCAAGTCTGGATGAAGCAGAATCTTTAGAAATCGAATGATTAGTGTTCAGCATTAACCACCGTCTGTTAAAATAATGTACACGGCCCGGAAACAATATACATTCTTTAATTCATAGATTTAAGGATTTAACAACGTTTCTCTTGCGTTCGTCGGCGGTCCTTGTTTACACTTTTTACGACGTGAACGTCATTTTTAATAGATTCGGAAGTATTTCAATGGACACTTGCTATTGTTCGGCATAGGTATTTACATATGTTGTGAAGATCAATAAAGAAAACTATACGAACGTTTTAATACATGTAATACTCGATGTATTAAACACGCGAATAGCCAGCCGTCCAAGTGTCCGCGACACATGTCGGCACGTTGTTAGTACATGTACATGTATATCCTATACAATTCCCTTTAAACGACGCGTGGATAAAGTCTTTACCCGTAACGTTAATACGGAGCGCGCCGTGATTTATAAGGGCTTTTAAAAGTATTTATTCACCGGGTACAGTTTTGACGATTTTACAGGACAATAAACATATTCAATGAAATAAATGGATATTTCGTTTTTAATCGACGGCCGAGGATGAGACACGGCGGATATTTTTTTCTGAAGTTGCAATAAAAACGTCTCGTCGGCGGCAAATTATAGCGCGCGGCGGTGTCTGAGAAACATAGATTTTATTTTACACGGCCTATTATAGTGTGATGCAGATTTGAGTTTAATTTAGATTGACTAATTTTCACAAGAGTTATGGCCCTTGGACTTAGCAAATTTCGTGAATTCAGTTTCCCAGACTTTTCTTGGCTGTTGTTGCAGAAGATGAACTGATGAACAGAGATGCAAGTCATAAATTTATGCCGCCGGTAGGGGACTTATATCGCACAGTGATCATTGCATTTTTTTTTTTCAGACTAACTTATCTACAGCACATTTTTCATCAACTTAGATCAGAATTGAACCATTTATATTTGTTTTCTATTTGTGACATTGAGCTCAAAAGTATGTCAAATTATTTGAACAGTCTCAAGAAAACATAAAATGATACGATAGTACTTTTCTTGAATTGTTGAAACCTTAATTTCATCTAAGTGTACACATAAAATAAAGGAGGGGATAAATTTCATGTGGAATGATTAACTGAGCATGTGTCTTCCTTGATTCTTTCTACTCTTTTATTGTTAGTAGTATTGTGCAATATATTTATGAGAGTGAAGGAATAAAAAAACATGATTTTTGTTATTGGTTTTGGATTATTCCTCAAGTCTTAGTGTCTGGGAGAGGGCGTTAGTAATGTTGTTAAACTTTTGCCCGATCCCATTTCGTTTACGGAAATAAAATATGTTTAAACTAAACTTATTGTCTGTTTACATGTTCCATGAATTACATTTATAATAAATACATTTGTACATTTCCATCTAGAATGATAAGTTATTTTATTTATCATTTATTGTTTATTTGGTAATAGTAAAAGCTCAGCCTCTCTTTCAATGACTTAAGGAATCGTTGTAATATGTCTTTGGTTGATCGAGGTATCAACACCAAAAATTGAGGGAAAACTGCAGTGATTACTTATCATTTCATTTCGTCGCGTTTCAAAGTTTATTTGCAGCTTTGAAATTTTGTTGCCAACAACGTTTCCTATGATGTTGCTAAGCGTGTACTTCCAGTTTCAGTTGATGCAGCTATTAGCCCAATTTCTCGGCCAATCATAATCTTCGTTTCTTAAGAATAACAATGGTTATTAGTCCCCTACCGGCAACGCCGAAGGGGACTCTTAGTTTCCTCTCGGTCTGTCTGTCTGTCCGTCCATCTGTCTGTCTGTCTGTCCGTCTGTCCGTCTGTCCCATTTTCAGTTTTCCGGACTTTTTTTCGCTGTTGTTGCATATATTGAACTCATTTTTGGTATGTGGATATATCTCAATGTGATACAGATCAAGTTTGAGTTTGCTTTCGATTGACATAATTTTACAAGAGTTATGGCCCTTGGACATAGCAAATTTTATGAAAAAATCAGTTTTCCGGACTTTTTTCCGCTGTTGTTGCATATATTGAACTCATTTTTGGTATGTGGATATATCTCAATGTGATACAGATCAAGTTTGAGTTTGCTTTTGATTGACCTGAATTTACAAGAGTTATGGCCCTTGGACTTAGCAAATTTTATGAAAATTTCAGTTTTCCGGACTTTTTTCCGCTGTTGTTGCATATATTGAATTCATTTTTGGCATGTGGATATATCTCAATGTGATACAGATCAAGTTTGAGTTTGCTTTCGATTGACCGAATTTTACAAGAGTTATGGCCCTTGGACTTAGCAAATTTTATGAAAATTTCAGTTTTCCGGACTTTTTTCCGCTGTTGTTGCATATATTGAACTCATTTTTGGTATGTGGATATATCTCAATGTGATACAGATCAAGTTTGAGTTTGCTTTTGATTGACCTGAATTTACAAGAGTTATGGCCCTTGGACTTAGCAAATTTTATGAAAATTTCAGTTTTCCGGACTTTTTTCCGCTGTTGTTGCATATATTGAATTCATTTTGGGCATGTGGATATATCTCAATGTGATACAGATCAAGTTTGAGTTTGCTTTCGATTGACATAATTTTACAAGAGTTATGGCCCTTGGACATAGCAAATTTTATGAAAAAATCAGTTTTCCGGACTTTTTTCCGCTGTTGTTGCATATATTGAACTCATTTTTGGTATGTGGATATATCTCAATGTGATACAGATCAAGTTTGAGTTTGCTTTTGATTGACCTAAATTTACAAGAGTTATGGCCCTTGAACTTAGCAAATTTTATGAAAGTTTCAGTTTTCCGGACTTTTTTCCGCTGTTGTTGCATATATTGAACTCATTTTTGGTATGTGGATATATCTCAATGTGATACAGATCAAGATTTAGTATGCTTTCGAGTGACCTAATTTTACAAGAGTTATGGCCCTTGGACTTAGCAAATTTTATGAAAATGTCAGTTTTCCGGACTTTTTTCTGCTGTTGTTGGATATATTGAACTCATTTTTGGTATGTGGATATATCTCAATGTGATACAGATCCAGTTTGAGTTTGCTTTCGATTGACCTAATTTTACAAGAGTTATGGCCCTTGGACTTAGCAAATTTTATGAAAATGTCAGTTTTCCGGACTTTTTTCCACTGTTGTTGCATATATTGAACTCATTTTTGGTATGTGGATATATCTCAATGTGTTACAGATCAAGTTTGAGTTTGCTTTCGATTGACCTAATTTTACAAGAGTTATGGCCCTTGGACTTAGCAAATTTTATGAAAATGTCAGTTTTTCCGGGACTTTTTTCCGCTGTTGTTGCATATATTGAACTCATTTTTGGTATGTGGATATACATGTATCTCAATGTGATAGAGATCAAGATTTAGTATGCTTTCGATTGACCTAATTTTACAAGTGTTATGGCCCTTGGACTTAGCAAATTTTATGAAAATGTCAGTTTTCTGGACTTTTTTCCGCTGTTGTTGCATATATTGAACTCATTTTTGGTATGTGGATATATCTCAATGTGTTACAGATCAAGTTTGAGTTTGCTTTCGATTGACCTAATTTTACAAGAGTTATGGCCCTTGGACTTAGGAAATTTTATGAAAATTTCAGTTTTCCGGACTTTTTTTCCACTGTTGTTGCATATATTGAACTTATTTTTGGTATATGGATATATCTCAATGTGATACAGATCAAGTTTGAGTGTGCTTTTGATTGACCTAATTTTACAAGAGTTATGGCCCTTGGACTTAGCAAATTTTATGAAAATGTCAGTTTTCCGGACTTTTTTCTGCTGTTGTTGCATATATTGAACTCATTTTTGGTATGTGGATATATCTCAATGTGATACAGATCAAGTTTGAGTTTGCTTTCGATTGACCCAATTTTACAAGAGTTATGGCCCTTGGACTTAGCAAATTTTATGAAAATGTCAGTTTTCCGGACTTTTTTCTGCTGTTGTTGGATAAATTGAACTCATTTTTGGTATGTGGATATATCTCAATAGGATACAGATCAAGATTTAGTATGCTTTCGATTGACCTAATTTTACAAGAGTTATGGCCCTTGGACTTAGCAAATTTTATGAAAATTTCAGTTTCCGGACTTTTCTTTGGTTCTATTGCAAATAATGCACTGATTTTTGGTAAATGAATACATCTCAGTGTGATACAGACCAAGGTTGAGTTTGGTTACCATTGGCCTATTTTTACAAGAGTTATGGCCCTTGGACTTAGCAAATTTCATGAAATTTTTAGTGCCCGGACTTTTTCATGCCTGTTATTGCAGATAATGAGCTGATTTTTTGTATGTGAATACATTATAGTGTGATGCAGATTTGAGTTTAATTTAGATTGACTAATTTTCACAAGAGTTATGACCCTTGGACTTAGCAAATTTCGTGAATTCAGTTTCCCAGACTTTTCTTGGCTGTTGTTGCAGAAGATGAACTGATGAACAGAGATGCTAGTCATAAATTTATGCCGCCGGTAGGGGACTTATATCCAGTTTCCGGACTTTTCTTTGGTTCTATTGCAAATAATGCACTGATTTTTGGTAAATGAATACATCTCAGTGT
This sequence comes from Pinctada imbricata, assembly GCA_033119305.1. Lineage (NCBI taxonomy): Eukaryota > Metazoa > Mollusca > Bivalvia > Pterioida > Pteriidae > Pinctada > Pinctada imbricata. The sequence goes on from VSWD01000009.1 coordinate 31,337,003, forward strand.
GATACAGACCAAGTTTGAGTTTGGTTTCCATTGGCCTATTTTTACAAGAGTTATGGCCCTTGGACTTAGCAAATTTCATGAAATTTTTAGTTTCCCGGACTTTTTCATGCCTGTTATTAGTCCCCTACCGGCAACGCCGAAGGGGACTCTTAGTTTCCTCTCGGTCTGTCTGTCTGTCCGTCCGTCTGTCTGTCCGTCTGTCCGTCTGTCCCATTTTCAGTTTTCCGAACTTTTTTTCGCTGTTGTTGCATATATTGAACTCATTTTTGGTATGTGGATATATCTCAATGTGATACAGATCAAGTTTGAGTTTGCTTTCGATTGACATAATTTTACAAGAGTTATGGCCCTTGGACATAGCAAATTTTATGAAAAAATCAGTTTTCCGGACTTTTTTCCGCTGTTGTTGCATATATTGAACTCATTTTTGGTATGTGGATATATCTCAATGTGATACAGATCAAGTTTGAGTTTGCTTTTGATTGACCTGAATTTACAAGAGTTATGGCCCTTGGACTTAGCAAATTTTATGAAAATTTCAGTTTTCCGGACTTTTTTCCGCTGTTGTTGCATATATTGAATTCATTTTGGGCATGTGGATATATCTCAATGTGATACAGATCAAGTTTGAGTTTGCTTTCGATTGACATAATTTTACAAGAGTTATGGCCCTTGGACATAGCAAATTTTATGAAAAAATCAGTTTTCCGGACTTTTTTCCGCTGTTGTTGCATATATTGAACTCATTTTTGGTATGTGGATATATCTCAATGTGATACAGATCAAGTTTGAGTTTGCTTTTGATTGACCTAAATTTACAAGAGTTATGGCCCTTGGACTTAGCAAATTTCATGAAAATTTCAGTTTTCCCGACTTTTTTCCGCTGTTGTTGCATATATTGAATTCATTTTTGGCATGTGGATATATCTCAATGTGATACAGATCAAGTTCGAGTTTGCTTTTGATTAACCTAATTTTATAAGAGTTATGACCCTTGGACTTAGCAAATTTTATGAAAATTTCAGTTTTCCGGACTTTTTTCCGCTGTTGTTGGATAAATTGAACTCATTTTTGGTATGTGGATATATCTCAATGGGATACAGATCAAGTTTGAGTTTGCTTTTGATTCACCTATTTTTACAAGAGTTATGGCCCTTGGACTTAGCAAATTTTATGAAAATTTCAGTTTTCCGGACTTTTCTTCAGTTCTATTGCAAATAGTGCACTGATTTTTGGTAAATGAATACATCTCATTGTGATACAGACCAAGTTTGAGTTTGGTTTCCATTGGCCTATTTTTACAAGAGTTATGGCCCTTGGACTTAGCAAATTTCATGGAATTTGCAGTTTTCCGGACTTTTTCTTGCCTGTTATTGCAGATAATGAACTGGTTTTTTGTATGTGAATACATTATAGTGTGATGCAGATTTGAGTTTAATTTAGATTGACTAATTTTCACAAGAGTTATGGCCCTTGGACTTAGCAAATTTCGTGAATTCAGTTTCCCAGACTTTTCTTGGCTGTTGTTGCAGAAGATGAACTGATGAATAGAGATGCAAGTCATAAATTTATGCCGCCGGTAGGGGACTTATATCGCACAGCGATCATTGCATTTTTAAATGATATAAAGGTCATAACATCATCCATCCATATGATTGAATAGCTTCTCTTGATTTTGATTACAACTAGTTACCAATGCAACAATGTGTTTGGTCTATGAATCAATTATGCTGCTGGTTTAGATGGAACGTTTAATAGTATGACATTTAAAAAATTTCCAGATTTTTTATTTATTTTATTTATTATGAGTAGAGTTATGTCCCTTTTGTTCAAGATCAGATGTAACCTAAAATTGTGAAAACATGAAGCACCATTGGGTCAACCATGGAAACTTGGACCTAAAAGGAGAAAAAATGACTTAGAATTTTGTTTCCACGGTAAACATATGATTCCATAATGGTTTGATGTAATTTGGAAATAAATCTTAACCATGAATTATATATATATGTTGTAGTTGGGCAACCATTTCATTTGAAATAGGGGGATGCTGGTATTAAACATTCGGACATTCAGTTGCAGGGAAAATAAATCATCTGTCCTGTTCTCTATTTGAAATGAATAAGCTAGCTTGGAAAAAATTGCCCCCCCCCCCTCCCATCTCCTTCGCATGCGTCCGATTTCAGTTCCGCTTTTCCTCACTTTGAAATCTTTATTGCAAGCCTGTGTCACCGATGACCTTGTTGCATGTTGTACCCCTCCCCTCCCCCCTGTGCTGAATCCAAAATCCTTGCTTTTATCAGACACACTTGTATTAATCTCTCCATTAGTCCATTAATATAAACATCAAAGAAGTACCTAAAAGTTATTCAGTCTCAAAGTCAAGAAGACAAGGCAAGATCGTGAGAATTCCCATTGGAATGGTTGCGAACCTCAGAATGAACAATATTCTGAAGTGAGACCAGGTGCACGGGGAGAGTCAGCTTCTCCTGATTGCATGCAACACCGTCGCAACAGCTCCATGGAAACCTGTCAAATTCGGTGATTTTCTCGATGTACATTTTGATTTACAGATCATGTATATTTTGTTTTGTGATGATGACAGCAATTCAATCACAATGCAGAATATCACCGATCATTCTGGAAAGGGGGATCTGATATGCTTTTATTATATCCCCGTAGCCCCCGAAGAACTTCCTCAATGATGATTTCAGTCGTTGTGTAATATAACCCTGAACTTACTTGCAAGCCATTCTGGCTCTAATGATGAAATCTTCATATTTGGAACATACCATGGCGTACCGTATCAGCTGAGAAACAAAAACACTATAAGCAGAAGACGGAATGTTGCTACTCACTGAAAGGGGAGTCAGTTATTTGGAAGCTGAAATCGTCATGCTTGTCATACAGTGAGGTGTTCAAATGGCCGATTGCGTCGAAAGATAGTCTGTCTCTCTCTCTGTTGTTTCCTTGATCTCTAGTTCATGAGGATAGATTTCATGTAGATGATCCTTAAAATTCAGATTATTGATGGACAACAAGTCATCTATGTATCTGAAGATAAAATTGAACTGAGATGCGAGGTCACAGCTTTCGCCCAGCCGAGAGCAAGGTCTGGATAAAATCAGGTTCGTATGAATACAAAAATAAGTCCGCAAGCATTCACAATTTTGATATTTAGGTAAAAAAATGGCGTTTCTGTGTTTGTAACGTTTGTAACGTAAGCAGTGCTACCCTGAATAAATTCGATGAAGGAATTATACGTAACAACATCCAAAAGCCTTCCAAACGTAATAATTTCTAGTACTATTACAAAATATTATTAGAAAATATTTCAACAACAAATAATGCAATTCAACTTGAATTTATGTTTGTTCAATATTTTTATTATTTATATAATAGAAGTTAACATGGGTGCAGCGCCGCACAAAATTGATTGTAATAGTACCTCCTACAATGAATTCCATTTTACAACCCCCCCCCCCCCCCCCCCTCAAAAAAAAAACTTCTGTGGTGATAAACTGAATTATTCGACACAGAAGCAAAAGTGAATCCCCTAATGGAGATGGGATCAGGTACAATAACCATAGAGGAGCTAGGGGATCTCCAACAACACTCGGTTGAGAGTTTCAACTGTCTCGTCAGATACGTCTGGTTTATGTTCTACCATCTTCATCCTAAATGCATAGTGATATTTAGGCGAAAACTTTGATTTCCACATTTTTCGCTGTTCAAAAAGGCAAATATGTCATGCGTATGCGGACACCATCGGAAATCAATGCTGAAATGAACTCACCACTGTAAACTCAAGTCATTGTACTTATAACATCTGTACATATTATATCTGTCTGCATCACTATAACTAGTTCATTTTGACTTAGCCGGAATAGTCAAATGTCATCACTGTAGGCCACTCTGAAGTTTTCGGTTTGTCAATGCATGCTTCGGTTCTCAGTAAGAAGTTTGTTTCAGATGGCACCACCTTATGAAAACAACACGCATAGGGTCCATTTTTAAAAACTTTATTCCAACAAGGATTTACAAAAAAAAAACCTTCAGCAGTCAAGTTTATGACGGACGAAAGACGATGGAAACTTAATTGTTCTATTCGCAAAAACGGACAACAATACTTTGCTATTTGGATGGATATTTAATAATCATCAAAGAGGTACCCATCAGTTATTCAGTCTCAAAGTCGAGAGGACGAGGCAAAATTATGATAATTCAGAACAGAATAGTTGTTTTCCATTTAGAAGAAAGGAGGGATCGATCTCCAACAGCACTCAGTTGAAACCCTTTGATTCCGATGTACAAATTTAAGTTTTCCCCTCTCGATCAAAATACCGTTTAATTTTGTCGCGAGGAAGCGTAGTGTATAAAAAGTAGTATGAAGAAATCGTACTGGCTTGAAAATGTCTAGATTTCATTGTTTCATTCACATCCCCTGAATTTTTAATAGACCAAAAGAAGTTTATATATTCTTGTTTAGAACAGTTTCATAAGTTGCGATGTATTGTAAGGAGGTCCAATTTAGAAATAGGAATGTTGAATGAAGAAAATTCACTGTTGTGTTTGCTCAAAATGTTAGGGACACTTTCATTGCTTTTGATATATGAGTATTTGCAAACGAAAGTTCCGAAACTAACGTTGATATGTAGTAACGTTTTCAAATGATTATGGCGTTGTTGGCTGCTTTATCTGCAGGAGCGAAGGCATTCTTCAGAAATACTGATTGATTTAGACTTAATATCATTGTCGCATTCGCACAGAATAAACTTATCCAGTTATTAAAAAACATTTCCCCTAAAAGACGATTCATAAAAATTTCATTTATCAACAAAGGTTTCGATCTTCTAATCATCTCTAATATTTATATAAGTACTAATCCTCAATATTTTGAGAATTGATAACCTCCTCTTATTTGTTATAAGTACAATGTGTTAAAAAAGATCCTGACGATAATCTCAACAGCACTCACAAAAGAGCACGATGTTGAGCATCGACGGACCCCTAGCACGCTAGAGGTGGGATCAGGTGCCCGGGAGGAGTAAGCATCCCCTGTTGGCTAGCCGCCCCCGCCGTCGATGTTAATGCACGACAAAGAACACAGTATATAAAAGAAACCTTTTAGAAAATTCATATTTAACTATAATAAAGTAACATCAGATCCTAAAATACTTGAATCAAACAAAGGAGGGAATCTCCAACAACACCAGGTTGCAGCACCCACAACAAAACCCCAAAACAACAAATGCAAAAACACAGAGCATACACGCACAGAACGAGACACAAAAGGGACAAGGAACATCAACGCACAACACAGAAACATCAAACACAAAGGACCACACATAAACCAACGAAACCAATGGGCAAGTCTTGCTTCTTGAGAATGTGCAACGTCTGAATACCTATATAAACCAGCTGGTCATATTGTTACAGGTGATTTTTCACTTGGTACCTGTTTTTGAAAAGTAGAAATTAAGATGTTATTTATCAACGAGAATTGACTCTAAACAAGGCAAACATTACAAACACAGAAACACCATTTTTGAGCATGAATATCAAAATTGTTAATGGAGAGATTCATACAAGTGTGTACTAGTATGACAAACGAGATGATTTTGGATTCAATATAGTAAATTTTCCCTGGCTTGACGGTGATGTTCCTAGATTACCGTCATGCGGTTTTATACCGTGGATATGATCCTTATGTCACCAGACGGACACTAGGCTTGGTACTTGACCAATCTAGTCTTCTACGAGCGCATTCTTTAGACTTGCACTCTGACTGACTCTGACGACGGGACTCCATGACGAGCCCTGTCCAATCCACTTTAGAGAAGACAGGGCCCCGACCACCTGTCCTCTCTGAATGTCAGTCGGCCTTCTCGGATGATAACATATATGAACTCTCTACAGCCGGCAGAGCACGGACTGTTTTACGCATGTTCCCTGTATTATATCAATTTACGTATTCATCTGTGTTACTGGGGCCCCTGCGTTTTACGGTCTTATTTGTGTGTAGTCATCTAACAATGAGGAGGTTGTTTTACACCATAACTGGGAGGGTTGTGCGCACGTAATCCAGGATAATCACAATGTCTGCTACTTACGTGGCAGATGGCCGTCCTAAGTCGGAACCGGTTGCCTATTGGTCGCGTTGGTGTATGTGTGGTCTTTTATGTTACATGTTTCTATGGAATGAGTTGGTGTTCCTTGTCGTTTTTGCGTCTCTTTCTGTGTACGTCTGCTCTGTGTTTTTGCATTGGGTGTTTTGAAGTTTTGCTGTGGGTGCTACAACCGAGTGTTGTTGGAGATCCCCTCCTTTCTTTTACGTAACTTGGATTTGAAATATCTTTCAGATGTAAACCAGGATTTTCAAAAAGATGAAAATATTTGTGGAAATTGAGTAATATCCAAAGTGAGGTTTACCATGTGATTCCACTCCTTCCGATTTACACCATTGTTTGTATACTAGTAGTTATCTAAGGCTTCCTTTAGCACTTCGCGACATTTCATAAAAAGAAGCCTGTCTTGAACAATTAAAAAGTCACCTGTAACAATATCACCAGTTGGTTTATAAAGATATTCAGATATTGCACCATCAGATGACTGACGACACGCTACAACACTGACTCGCTAAAGCTTTGATCTAGTCGAAGCTTTACTATCTTTTAAAAACGCAATCTATCAGGCGTATCTATGTTTCAGAAAATAACTCCCCGGGAAAACCCCCTGAAAGAAAACCGAAACCTAAAAAGTTGAATAGAATATAATTCTATCCGAATGAAAATCTCAGACACCACAATCGATGAACTCTGCAAATATAATTATGCAATAGATATTGAAAATCAATACTGTACTGTTTCTAACAAAAACATATATTTCCCAAATCTATCTTCTATAAACTCGATTGCAATACGGCTGCAAAGTTAAATTTGAATGAAAGAAATATGCTGAATATTTAAGATAATAAATAAATTGGATATGAAGTTTATCTCTCCAAAGAACATTACAGATATGAAATGAATATAGGAAATGGTGAATAGTGAAGAGGAAGACTTTTATTAACTCGGTTGCATCACTCACCAAGTGTTTTACATGTTATTACTTCTTTCCAGCTCTGTCGACCGAAAGAGGCTTTGTATTGGCACTTTTTCAATTTGACGTCATAGATATTATTTTGCTATTTCGGAAACCTGTTATTTCATTCAAATATCATCGAAATTATGAAAGGAGGTTAGCATCTTAGCACCAACCCTCCAATTTTGAACATAAATTTTGTTTGACCCTACAGGAAATTTGGAGCCGCGCACTCTCTGCAAAGTAATTGCACACATTTAATTAAAAATTATTTATCCCTAAACTGGCTGTGTCCAAAATACTACTTTGGATGGAAACATAACTGATGAGGATTTAATATCCGTAATAACGTGTCTGGTGCACGATAAATTTGTTTGAAACTATAGTATCATGATCACAAAAATGTAATCATGATAATAGAGATGGAACATTTCTGTATCATCACATCAAAGAAAATCATCTATAGGCGCCGATTGTTCATTTCTTTTTCATGTGAATTTTGTATCATATTCACGAATTGACTATCGGAGAAAAAACATAGTTTCTCTTTCTAACAGAATATAGATCGAGATACACGTCATTTTAGTCATGTATTTATTAGATATCGCCTTTATATCCAGTGATGCTTGAAGTCACAAGATATAGAGGCTAAATATAGAAGGAATTTCCAAAACAGAAGAAAATCTGATTTTCCGAAATTTTGATTTCGGGAATTTCCAAAATATCAGTATAAATATATATGAAACCATTTGTTTTCATTTCCCTCCTTCTTTATCCAGACCAAGTATTCGATGCTTAGAGACGATGTTGAAAGTTCCAAAAGTGCAGTAAGTCTCTCATTCAGATATATTTCTTATCAATATGAAAATGATTATTGAATAATAAATAAATTTACTAATATATTGATATGTTATTTTTTTTTCTGTCCTTAGAATTATGCTATCATTGTGCATATAGTATTTCATAAGTTAACTATAAAAGATTACTAGTATTTCTTAACTTCCTTATTGCGAATTTTCGAGATAGGAACTTTTCAGTGGATGATATAGAACTTTTTTTCCGGACGGATTTAGCTCAGCCGGGGGTCACTAGTCTATGATTTGAGGGTTTTAGTCTATGTCTAAATGGAAAAAATAGCTTTAAGTCAAATTCCTGGTGAAAATGACATCAATCGCTTCTAGATCCGCCATTTTTTATGAACATATTTTACACAAAAAGGTCAACCTCATTCAAGAGCAGTTCTGTGTATTCCATTGAAAACTTAATACAAGATGTTCTCGTACATATAATTATGTTGTGAACGAAGTACAATTTGATAATAACGCATTTTTCTTAAGATTCCTTTTCGTTAAGGCAGTATTGAAAGGTAATATGTTTCTAGGTACCTCTAATGATATCTATAGTCAACATTTTCTAAAGCAGGCGATGCAGGTACATACACTAGGCAGTCGTTTTCATATTGTTTTTTTTTTTTTGCAAACAGTAAGGACAATTCCGTAGATATTATGTCCATTGGTTTCCCCCTTTCAATCCGCACTTGGTTTTCAACCTACGAGGTATTTAAATTTTTTCATCTCTATATTTAAAAGTATACGGTAATAGACAATTAACGGGGAATACCCCAAAAAGAAACCAGAAACTCTATTTCAAGTAAATGGAAATCCAACTGTTAGCAACCTACCCCCAAGAAATCAAAGGCGAAAATAAAAGCGCATGAGTTCATGAGTATCAGTTAATTGGATTAGTAATAACAAAAACAATGGATGATTGATCATAAAGATTTCATGACATGACATGAGTTGTACTTCAAGTTAAAATGATTCAGAGGCCCTTGTATCAGTAGAATAGAGTTTGGGAGAGCGGAAAGTTGATCATTTTAGTGTCAAAAATAGAATTGTGATCATCTGCACTGTCTTATCTGTCCAATTAATATAGCAGATTGGAAGATCTACAACTTTTTGCAAAAATGTCATAAATGCACTGAAATACTCAATGAACCAATTTTAGAAGTATTCATGTAATCGTCGTTCGAGCTTATGAGGCACCATGTTGTCAGGCGTCCGTCCGTCTGTCTGATTGTTAACAAATTTATTGTGCATGCAACTCCTCTGAAACCATAAATGATAGAAACATAATTCTTTTTGCGTATAGTTTGGTCCATGGTATAGTTGTGCACCCGATATTTGGTTTATTCCTCTGACCAACAGGGTCTCGGAAAATGGGTGTGGTCATTTTCTCCTATATATCTCTATGTAATCTTGTGAACATCAGTTCTCAGAAAGTATAATTGATAGAGAGTTAATTCTTTTTGCGTTATAATCAGTCTCTAGTCTAATAGTGTACCTGATATTTTGTTTGAGCCTCTGACCACCATGTTTCAGGCGTCCGTCCGTCTGTCTAATTGTTAACATTTTATTGTGCATGCAACTCCTCTGAAACCATTAATGATAGAAACATAAATCTTTTTGCGTATAGTTTGGTCCATGGTATAGTTATGCACCTGATATTTGGTTTATTCCTCTGACCACAAGGGTTTTCGAAAACGGGTGTGGTCATTTTCTCATATATGCCAATTCTCAGAGATACGATAGAGATAGAGAGTTAATTCTTTTCTTATTAGAGAAAGGAGGAGATCTCCAACAACACTCGGTTGCAGCACCCACAGCAAAATTCCGAAACACCCAATGCAAAAACACAGAGAAAACATCCACAGAAAGAGACACAAAAGGGACAAGGAACACCAACTCACACCATAGAAACATAAAAAACAAATGCTCACACATTAACCAACGATACAAACTGACACCATAGAATCATGAAACACAAAATACCACACATAAACCATCGAGACAAATGAGCAACCGTTGCCGACTTAGGACGGCCATCAGCCACGCAAGAAGCAGACGGTGTGGTTATCCAGATTACGTGCGCACAAAACTCCCACTTTTCCGATTATCCAGAGGTCTCGAAGAACGCACAACTTTGGTGTAAAATAACCTCCTTATTGTAAGATGAACATACAGACAGACAGCATGACGCAGGGGCCCAAGAAACACACAGATGGATTTTTATTCAATTTGAAGACGTTTAAATTTATACCACCACTTGGTGAGTGTCACTCCTGAGGACCAGGAGTCCCCGAAGGCACATAAAGCCAAGTTCGATCAATTTCGGTTGATCGTTTCTTCAACGCATTCTAAAATTTCTGTTATGAAAATTTCTTGAAATTTCTAAAACGTGGGTCCTGTAACATCATATCCCATCCACCCTGCTACGTCTTTCGGTGCGCTTTTTCGACATAGTAACTTTCACATTTTTTGGCATATTACATTGTTTAGATTTGAGGATCACTGACGAGGGTTAAGTACCCGAAACATGCATGTTTGGTCCATGTTGCAAATTTATCTGTTCTTAAATGATGCTATTCAATTTGAAGACGTTTAAATTTATACCACTTGGTGAGTGTCACTGCTGGTGGACCAGGAGTCCCCGAGGGCACATGTAGCCAAGTTCGATCAATTTCGGTTGATCGTTTCTTCAACGCATTCTAAAATTTCTGTTATCAAAATTTCTTGAAATTTCTAAAACTTGGATCCCACAGGTAGCATCATATCCCACCCATCCTGCTACGTCTTTCGGTACGCTTTTTCGACATAGTAACTTTCATTTTTTGGCATATTACATTGTTTAGATTTGAGAATCACTGACGAGGGTTAAGTACCCGAAACGTGCATGTTACCAATTTATCTGTTCTTAAATGATGAAATTCAATTTGAAGACGTTTAAAATTGTAAATGGATACAAAAACAGAAGGCATACGAAATGCAGTCCGTGCTCTCCCGGCTGTATTTCGTATGCTCATGCATTTGAATACCCGAGGAGTCCGACTGAGATTCGGAAAGGACAGGTGGTCAGGCCTGTTTCTCTAAGGAGGTTTGGTCAGGGCTCGTCATGGAGCCCTATCGACACAGTCAAATAGAGTGCAGTTCTTAAGAATGCACTGATACAAGACTGTAGATTGGTCCAGTACCAAGTGTCCGTCTGGTGACAGAGGGATCATATCCACAATATAAAAGGTGTCTGATGATTCTGACACAATTTCAATGGTAATTCTCTCTACCTTTGATCTTTCTAATTTTGTTAATCATGTCACCATATAAGGCAGGTTGTGAAATGCCCAAAGTAATATACTCTGTTGCTTGTATTTATCCGAATTTCAAAAGAAGATGACTATTATATAAAATTTTCTTTGTAATTTGTATTGCTACTATGAAAATCCAAAACATCAGTACATGCTCTAGCATACTGGATGAGCTGCGAAAGGTAGATTTATGCATCGAATTATGATTAAACAACTATGAGCTTATAGATTATTTCACTCTCAATAACGTATGTATTTGGACATTTACAGATATTCAACAAACATGTTTTCCCATCACAAGGATCTAGAATACCAGAAAGCCTCTGACATGGATTATTCAATGAGAGAAACACCAACAAGGGAGGAAATTCGGAATACTATGGAGGAAGACAACAAAGATGTCAATAAAATGATCCTGGCAGCAAAGAACGGTAGATGGCACGAGGTCTACCAAGTTATAGGTACACCCGAGAACCCCAAAAAGGACTTCCTTATTAACAGCATACCAGAGAATCGTAGATGGAGCATTCTTATGCAAGCTGTATGGTGGAAAAACCAGAGGGCATTGGCCACGATTTTGCGATTCCCAGCATGCGACATTAGCACAAAAGCAAAAGAAGGATTTTCCGAGATTGGACCCGATGGTGGAAAAACTGCTCTGGAAATAGCACAATGTTTTGGCCACAAAAACTTGGGCAATGTTTTGCTAACGAAAAAAGAAAGCGACAGTGATCAGGAACTAGACACCTTCCAACCTCATATTTCAGGCCATTACAATGAATTTCTTGGATTGATTCGCATAACATTGGGATCGTACAAAAGGGCATTCTATCCAAGTAGGGCTGATCCTTCCAAATCCCTCATAACCATACTGAATGAGATTTTTATAGATATGGAGTCTTCTGAAACTCGCTGGAAAGCGGTAAGGGATAAGATATGCGAATCTGTTTATACAGTTTGTGATATGACCCACGGGAGACTTAAGGCCTGCACTACACGCGAACAATTTTACGAGGCAATTATCAATGCTTACACCATCGAAGAAAATTTCCTGTACGACATTCTGAATACCGCTCTTCGGAGACAACGTCGGGAAGGATACAGACCAACTGCTGTAGACCTTGCTATAGGCCCTTACGTAGTTGTTTATCAGACTTTGCTACTCTTCTGGTCCAAGATTACAAAAGAAAGTGCCACTACATACCGGAAGATGTTAGTCAGCCAGAAAGATATCGACAAGTATGTTGTGGGCACAAAGTTCGTCTGGTTGTCGTTTGTCTCTTCGTCCGTAGAATACAGGAAGGCTATCCCGTTTCCAACATGTGCCCCATCTGGAGATAAGACTATCATTTTTACTATCAACAATACCACCAACTCACCATGGCAACCAAAAAACATTGAGAAGTACGCCCAGTATATGGAGAGAGAAAGGGTGTATCCAGCTGGCGCCAAATTCCTGATTACGAAGAGGAGAACGGCAAGTAATGGTGACATTCACGTAACCATGAACTTGCTCTCCGAATAAGGAATGCAGTACTTAAAAACTCTCAGATCAGTGCATGTAATACATGTACATAACACATCAATTTTTAAAAAGATATATTTATATCTACCAAAGAGGAGTTTGTAAAATCTTATAGTATGACTCAAATAGTTATATCTGTTATATGAACAGATGTCTAGAGCAGAACTGAAGAACACATATATATTCCATATTTGATAACCATAAGAGGCATACAATTGTTGAAATTATTATCTGTTGAACCAATACATTGTTTATCTATATCCATAGGTACATGCCAGATATTTTCAAAAAATTAAAAAAATTGGGATTTAGGGACTAAACCATTGGTTATGCCTATCTCATATTATATTTACGGATTTAACGGGAGCACAGATGAGATAAAGAAAAGCATGACGACAATCTCAACAGAGCTCACAACAGAGCACCAAATTGAGCATTGACGGACCCCTAGCAAGCTAGAGGTGGGAGGAGGTGCCCGGGAGGGGTAAGCATCCCCTGTTTGGCTTGCCGCATCCGTCAAAATGAAAACAATATCTACAAAACATGCACTGTCTGAGATGCCTCACTTTGGCTTTCGCTAAAAGGAAGGACATCATTATTCAAATATATTAAATATTCTATAAGAAGAGGGAAATCTTAACATGACCAAAGACCTAATATCTATACAAAAGAGCCAGCTAATGACACAGTTAAGCATTGAGGAGGATGCTATTGCGGTTTTGATTATTTTGATATTAAAAGCAATGCATGTTCTGAGCTGTGTATTGAAGATTTCTCCATCTTTATCATCAATATTTTCTGTGATCGAAATTCGAAAGAAATGTCCAGATTATGTATCAATGATATTATGTCTTTGAACTTCGTTGTTCTATAATTAATATACATGTAGTAATATTATTCTGTGAAACTTATTCTGTTTATCTTTATTGTATGTTTCGTGTTATCGATGTCATTATATATATTTATTGAAATATTTAATATTCAAACTTGACTTGAGTTAAAGATTACTCGGTTGATCGTTTCTTCAACGCATTCGGAAATTTCTGTTGTCAAAATTTCAAATTTTCATAAACGTGGGTCCTGTAGCATCATATACCACCCATCCGTCTACGTCTTTCGGTACATTTTTGGACATAACTTTCATACTCTTTGGCCATATAACATTGTTTGGATTGAGGATCACCGACGAAAACTGCAAATGTATTTGTTCTTAAATTATGCTATTAGAATTGAAGACGTTAAACATTTGTATCACTTGTGAGTGTCACTGCTGGTGAACCAGGAGTCCCGCGGGCACGTGACACCTAAGCCTACCTCAAGCTTGCTATGGGTCCGCCGATGCTCAATTTGGTGCTCTATTGTGAGTGCTGTTGAGATTATCGTCAGGGTCTTCTTTAACTCATTTGTGTCACACTTATGCCCTTTGCCGTGTGGAGCTCGTAAAAAAAGTTCCCCGTAAGGGGTTTGACAGTAAGTGTTTTGAATATTTTCCCTGACATGGTCGCCATAGCACTTTCTATATAGAAATGCTTTTTATATGTTTTCATTTTCGTGCATGATCATCGACGGCGGGTGCGGCTAGCCAACAGGGAAATGCTTACCCCTCCCTGGCACCTGGTCCCACCTCTAGCTTGCTAGGGTTCCGTCGATGCTCAATTTGGTACTCTATTGTGAGTACTGTTGAGATTGTCGTTAGGATCTTCTTTAACTCGTGTAGCCAAGTTCGATCAACTTCGGTTGATCTTTTCTTCAATGTATTCGAAAATTTCTGATATCACAATTTCTAGAAATTTCTAAAACGTGGGTCCTGTAGCAACATAACCCACCTATCCTCATACTTCTTTAGGTACATTTTTGGACAAAATAATTTTCACACTCATTGGTCTTATTACATTGTAATTTATTATATTATAAATTTCCTGAAATATATTATGAATTTTCTGTCATCAAATTAGTTCTAAATTTCTAAAACTAAGGGGTTTCTCCCTCATTGCATAGCTCTGTCCTTAGCTGGGTTTGGTCATATTTTGTTCGGTCATGTTTAGAATGAAGCTCCTTGTGCCTACCCTCCAACGACTTTTGGCCATATTTTTCACTTAAATACGCTTCTGAATAAACCATACACAACATTTGGAGCCGCTCATTTTGGCAAGAGGAAATTAAAGCTCTGTATTGTAGATTGCTGGCATGAAACACAGGAGGGGATCTCCAACAGAAGTACTACTGACGAGGATTAAAATACCCGAAACACAACAAAATTGGTACTATAGAACATGTATTTCAATATTGACAATTGTTTAGATTGAAGATCACCGACGAGGGTTATGTACCAAAACAAATCAACAAAAAACGCGCATGTCTATGAATTTGAAGACGTTTAACATTTTTACCACTTGGTGAGTGTCACTTCTGGTGGACCAGGAGTCCCCGAGGGCACATGTAGCCAATGAGTTAAAGAAGATCCTGACGATAATCTCAACAGCACTCACAATAGAGCACAACATTAAACATCGACGGTCCCCTAGCAAGCTAGAGGTGGGACCAGGTGCCCGGGAGGAGTGAGCATCCCCTGTTGGCTAGCCGCACCCGCCGTCGATGTTTATGAAGCATGGAAATGAAAATATATAAAATTAATGCACTGTCTGACGTTATGTCTGTTTAGAAAGTGCTATGGCGACAATGTCAGGGAAGTATATTCAAAACACTTACTGTCAAACCCCTCGCGGGAAACTTTTTTACGAGCTCCACACGGCAAAGGGCATAAGTGTGACACAAATGAGTTAAAGAAGATCCTGACGATAATCTCAATAGCACTCACAATAGAGCACAACATTAATTATCGACGGACCCCTAGCAAGCTAGAGGTGGGACCATGTGCCCGGGAGGAGTGAGCATCCCCTGTTGGCTAGCCGCACCCGCCGTCGATGTTTATGAAGCATGGAAATGAAAATATATAAAATTAATGCACTGTCTGACGTTATGTCTGTATAGAAAGTGCTATGGCGACAATGTCAGGGAAGTATATTCAAAACACTCACTGTCAAACCCCTCGCAGGGAACTTTTTTACGAGCTCCACACGGCAATGGGCATAAGTGTGACATAAGTTCGATCAATTTCGGTTAGTCGTTTCTTCAAACGCATTCGAAAATTTCTCTTAACAAATTTTTCTTAAATTTCTGAAACCTGGGTCCTGTAGCATCATATCCCAGCCATCTTGCTATGTCTTTCGGAATATTTTGAACAAAATTTTCACAGATTTTGGCCATATTTCATTGTTAAGATTGAGGATCACTGACGAGGGTTAAATACTCGAAACGTGCATGTCTGGTTCATGCTGTAAATTAATCTGCTTTTAAATGATGCTTATGAATTTTTAAACTTCGGTTGATCGTCTGTTTCTTCATCGCATTCAAAATTTTCTGGTACATAAATTCTTGAAATTTCTAAAACGTGGGTCCTGTAGCATCATTTCCCATCCATCCTGCTACATCTTCGGTACATTTTTTGACATAATAATTTTCACCCTCTTTGGTCATATTGCATTGATTAGATTGAGGATCACTGACAAGGGTTGAGTACCCGAAACGTGCATGTCTGATCCATGCTGCAAATTTATCCGTTTATAAATGTTGCTATTGAATTTGAAGACGTTTAACATTTGAAGACGTTTCACAATTGAAGTCGTCACGCTTCTCATAGAGTGAGATGTCCATGTGACCGTCAGTATCGTAGGACAACATTATGTTCAAATAGGATGCTGAATTATTTGTCTCTGTAGTTTCTTTGATTTCAAGCTCCGAAGGATAGATTCTGCTGAGGTAATCCGCGAATTTTGGATTATTGATGGACAACACATCGTTTATGTATCTGTAAGTGAAGTTGAAGTCAGAAGCAGTCAGAAGCTAAGTATCTTTTCCCTTCAGAGACCAAAAAATAGAATAAATTCAGCTTCGTACGAGTAAAGAAAAATGTCGGCAAGGAATGGGGCACAATTCAGAATCGGACTTTTCTTTTACAAAGTAGGTTTTGTCATAGTAAACGGCAATAAATTTGTAAGCTAGCTCTAGGTGGGACCAGATGCCCGGGAAGAGTAAGCATCTCCTGTTGGCTAGCCACACCCGCCGTCGATGTTCATACACGAAAAATGAAAACATGACCTCAGACAGTGCATTACACGCACTGTCTGAGGTCATGTCTATATAGAAAGTGCAATGGCGACTATTGTCAGGAGAAATTTTTCAAAACACTGTTAAATTATGCAACTGAATTTGAAGACGTTTGACATTTGTTTTAATCGCCAGAATATGAAGCATTGGGATTAGTATTATTTGAAGTTTCATAGCCTTCATTTTGTTACCCAATACATAAAAAGAAAGGAATATCGGTATTTTATACTGCATAAGACCCCTTACAAATTTTGATACATTGCTTTGTTTTTAAAAAGTATAAAAATGTTATTTAACCACAAGATTTGACTCTTAACAAGGCAATGAGACCAATGGGCAAGTCCTGCTTCTTGAGAATGTGCAACGTCTGAATACCTATATAAACCAGCTGGTCATATTGTTACAGGTGATTTTTCACTTGGTACCTGTTTTTGAAAAGTAGAAAGATGTTATTTATCAACGAAAATTGACTCTAAACAAGGCAAACGTAACAAACACAGAAACACCATTTTTGGACCTAAATATCAAAATTGTTAATAGAAAGATTCATACAAGTGTGTATGACAAAAGAGATGATTTTTGATTGAACGTACTAAATTTTCCCTGGCTTGACGGTGATGTTCCTAGATTACCGTCATACGGTATCTACATTTCACAGTTCATCCGGTATACCAGCGCATACATGTACTGATGGGGTTTTTTGTCTTTCGTGGTAGAAATTTACAAATACGAAGAAACTTTATGTTCAAAGTTTCACAAACGAAGAAAGACTTTCTGGAAATTTTACAAAAGTTATTGTCAACTTCTTTTGAAATTCGGACCCATACAATCAACATAGTATATTACTTTGGGTGTTTCACAACCTGCATTTTATGGTGACATAATTAACAAAATAAGAAGGATCAAAGGCAGACAAAATTGCCATCGAAATTGTATTAGAATCATCAAACGCCTTTTATACCGTGGATGTCCTTTTGTCACCGGACGAACATTTGGCTTTGTACTGGATCTACAGCCGTGTACCAGCGCATTCTTAAGAATTGCACTCTGACTGACTGTGGCGAAAGGATTCCATGACGGACCCTGTTCAATCTCTCTAGAGAGGGCAGGGCCTCGACCACCTGACCTCTCTGAATGTTAGTCGGACTCCTGGGGTGATCACAAGCATGATCACCGACTGTATTTCGTATGCCTTCTATTTTTTATATCTATTTACATATCCATCTGTGTGTTTCATTGGCCCCTGCGTCATGCTGTCATCTAACAGTGAGGAGGTTATTTAACCCCACAATTGTGCGTTCATCGAGATCTCCGGGTAATCGGAAGAGTGGGAGGGTTTCGTAATCCGATAACCAGACTGTCTGCTACTGGCGTGGCAAAGTCGGCACCGATTGTCCATTGGTCTCGTTCGTTTATGTGTAGTCATTTATCCATGCCAAGAAATTCTGTCCAAATCTGCCGGTCGTCCCGATACGGTAGATTATTACAGCAGCTGGTATCATAATAGATAATAATTTATAACGGTTTACTCTGTAGAAACTAAACCGCTAAGGATTTCTCGGCATGTCGGGAACAAGATTTCAATAGCGACTATGTTAATTTTGCCGTGTACCCGAAGGTATACTACAGGTAGTAATTATTTCGAACGAGTCGCTTCCCTTCTGAGGCCACCCAAGTTTGACAAGGAGTAAAGATAGCGCTTCTGTGATTGGATAATATTCATTAATACAGATATGAAAGAAAAGTACTGATTGTAGACTTACATTGCATGTATAGCATATATGTCGAAATGCTGGAACCAGCGCAACCCCCCCCCCCCTTTCCCGAGTACTGGCTAATTTTTTTATGTATTCATTTCGATGAAAATGATTTTTTTTAATATGATTGTCATTTTTAAGCTTCATGCTGAGCTTATACTGTACATGCAGAGAAAAACGCGGGATTGTAAAATTGGGGGGGGGGGGGCGTTTTTGATTTACTGCGAATCGTTATATCGATATATCCTTGCTTTTTTCATCTGATTAAGTCTGTTAATGGTCACTGACAAAGAGCAAGGAAAAGAATTTCAATACAAAACCAGAAATTTCTTTTTCTGATTGATTTTACGCAATTTTTACAGATTGTTTTATCCCTCTATGACCTCACGGAAAAAATCATATAAATTCTAAAAATACAGCATGAAGTTTTTGCTTGTAAAATATCGCTAGATCAAAGTTGAAAGAAGACAACACAATTTATTTTATGTAAATATCTTTATTTGGACGAGAACAGGAAAGTTTTGAAAATGCAATGAATTTTGTTAGTTATTGCGTGCTTAGAAATAGCCGATGTTTCTATGTAATTTGGTGTCTTTGTACCTATTGCGTTTCTTTCTATGCGTGTCTGCTCTGTGTTTTTGCATTGGTGTACACTGTATAGGGGTTTTGCTGTGGATGCTGCAAACGAGTGTTGTTGGAGATCCCCTCCTTTCTTTTAAAAATGTCTTCAAATTCTATAGCATTACTTAAGAACAGATGACATACACGTTTCGGGTACTTAACCCTCGTCAGTGATCCTCATTCTTAACCATGTAATATGGCCAAAGAGTGTGAAAGTTATTACGTCAAAAATGTACAGAAATACGTAGCAGGATTGGTGGGATATGATGCTACACAATCCAACTTTTAGAATTTCTAAGAAATTTTGATAACAGAAATTTTCGAATGTGTTGAAGAAACGACCAACCGAAGTTGATCTAACTTGGCAACGTGTACCCTCGGGGACTCTTGGTCTACCAGCAGTGACACTCACAAAGTGGTACAAATGTTAAACGTCTTCAAATTCAATAATCATTGAAAACAACATAAGCTCACACCACTCTCTAAGCAGGATACGTTTGTCACAAGCCCCATACTTTTTGTATCCTTTTACTCGATGTGTTCAACTGTTGCAGGTGTCGGGGATCTCCCTATTTTATATGGCATTGTGAGTTCTGATTTTGACTTTGTGCTTAGCTTTTACTCACTGTCACAAGGCACATGCGTCTTATGCACTGGTAGATTATCCACACCCTGTCATGACCACAGGCGATACCGATTCGCATGTATCATTAATTTACACAGTTCATGTTGAATTTGTACATTTTATGTGAAGACAACGTTCAATTCAAGAAACTGTTTCACCCATTATGACCATGAGACGAAAATTAATTGATAACAGTTAGAAACGCGTCTTTTGCAAATCTAACTTAAAAAATTTAAGAGGGCGCTACTGAAATTATTTTTGGTGGCTCCGCTGGAAGCATCACTGATGAGAATTTAATATTCGAAACACGTGTCTGGTGCATGGAAATCGGTTTGGAATTTTCTTCAAGAAGGTATAGAGTTGGAACCCTTCGAGATTATCTTATTGCTGTAAGCGGTGATGTTCATTCCAGGAGTGAACTGGAGTAAATGTATTCATTATTGCTTCCAAATTATCATTTTTGCCCAGTCAGCAATGTATCGAATTTAACATGGAGACTTATGAAGCTTGTTAAGACAAATGTTAAACGTCTTTAAATTCAATAGCATCAATTAGGAACAGATAAATTTGCAGCATGGACCAGTCATGCATTTTTCGGGTTAACATAGCATGGGAATCTGATTTAGAGTCGATGCTGTATTAAAATATGAGACATGGTTTCATCATGTTCATTGCTTTTGATATATTTTTTTTCGTAAGTCGTAAGTAACATTTCAATATTTGCACATAGTGATAAAATTATGTAAACAAAATATTGCCTGGACGGACAAAACGTATTGAGTATAACACAATGTGTCATTCCGTGAGAAAAAAGGGGATACTTGTTCAGGAAAAAGACATCAATTAATAAAATCATTGAATCAATTACATTTAAATTCTCATTTCCAATTAGATATTATCCTGAGAATATGAACCCCATTAATTATATCTTGAATAGTTTCGATAGTAAATGTCACTTTGTATATCACATAAAAAAGTTCACATTTGATATATCATATGACAACCTAAATTTAGATGGGCGTGGAAAAATTCAGGTCACATTTCAATATGATTGAAATACCCGATATCATTACATTGAGTAGATAAACATTTTCTCAAACCGGATGTACTTGCATACTTGATATCGATAACACACTCCTATCTGCTAATCATGTGGTAATGATAACAAGAAAACAAAACTGACTTCCGAGAAGATTGATTTTACATTTTGAAAAATTGAATGTTAAACTCTGCTGTCTAACAGACCCAATGATAATTAATTTATCTGTTCGTGTTTAGATAGATATCAAGATGTAGTACTTCATGTAAAGCCTGTACGAATAATAAGCAGAAGATATCAAAGATGACCGGATTGAGGAGATTACAACATGACAATCACACACACACCCCAAAAATATTATGATAAAAATGAAATAGTGGTCCATGACAAATATGGAAAAAAACATATCCCTATCAAGAAGTACAAAATCGTTAATCGAAAAATCATCTAACCAAGGGCATACAAAACCAGGATAAATCAAAACTAAGGCAAAGGAACAAAAAATTAAAAAAATCTACCATAAGAAGAGAAGTGAACAACCTGCAAAGGAGTGAGATCAGGTGCCAAGGAAGAGTGAGCATCTCCTGCTTGCATGCAACGTCCGCCACTTCAGTTGGGTAGAAAAGGTCACAATCGATAAATCCCACAATTTGGTAGAAAGGTCACAATCGGTAACTCCCACAAAGGAAGACAAACGTATAAATTGGTATGTCATGGCATAAAAGGTCTACGCCAGAATATCATTTATGACTCTGGACAAGGGGACGTCATAGTGTGCTAACCTTTCCCCATATCGACGATAGAACTGCCTCAGTGACGATGTTAGTCGGCCACAAATGTATCCTTGAGTGAGAAGCTTAACTGAAAGCCGTCTAGCTCTTAGAACAAAATGTAAGTACTTGGAGCTTGCCCGAGCATAACGTATTAATTGAGGAATGAAAACGCCATATGCTGGTGACGACGGGATGTTGCTAATCAGAAAAGGACAAATTGGGATACAAAAATTGAAGTCGTCACGCTTGTCATAGGGTGAGGTGTTAACATTACCATGGGCGTCGAAAGACAACTTGAAATCCAAATAGGACGCTGCATTATTGGTCTCTGTCGCTTCTCTAAAGAGATAAAGAAGATCCTGACGACAATCTCAACAGCACTCACCATAGAAAGAAGGGAGGAGATCTCCAACAAGACCCCGTTGCAGCATCAACAGTAAAACACCAAAACACCCGATGCAAAAACACAAAAGACGAGTACAGCACGAGACGGAAAAGAGACACACGACATGTAAACATCAAACACAAAAGACTACACATAAACCGACGAGACCAATGGGTAACCGGTACCGACTTTGGACGGCCATCTGTCACGCAAGTAGCAAATGGTGTGGTTATCCTGGATTACGTGCGCACAACCCTCTCACTTCTCCAATTACCCAGAGGTCTCGAAGAACGTACAATTGTGGTGTAAAACAACCTCCTCACTGTAAGATGACATCACACAAACAAGACCGCGAAACGCAGAGGCCCCATAGACACATATGAATATGTAAATGGATATAAAAAGAGGGCATGCGTAATACAGTCCGTGCTCTGCCGGCTGTAGCGAGCTCATGTATGTAATCATCACCCGAGGAGTCCGACTGACATTCAGAGAGGACAGGTGGTCGGGGCCCTGTCTTCTCAAAGGAGGTTTGGACAGGGCCCGTCATGGAGTCCCGTCGTCACAGTCAGTCAGAGTGCAAGTCTCAAGGATGCGCTTGTACAAGACTGTAGATTGGTCAAGTACCAAGCCTAGTGTCCGTCTTGTGACATTAGGATCATACCATAGAGCACCAAATGGAGTATCGACGGACCCTTAGCAAGCTAGAGGTGGGACCAGGTATCCGGGAGGAGTAAGCATCCCCGTTTGGCTAGCCGCACCCGCCGTTGAGTGCGGCTAGCCAATCTATCCCGTTTAACTTTAAGTTCAACGGGATAGATTGCAACAAGGTAACTTGAAAATTTTGGATTATTGATGGACAATGTATCTGTACGTGAAGTTGGAGTTAAGAGCTAACTGAGGTTTTTTTTGCCCTCAGAGATCAAGGATTGATCCATGTCTATTTTCTCAGGGTCTTTAAAGAAGACTAATCTCTTTTTGTCTGCAAAGTATTTCCTCCTATACAGAGTTGTAATAACGAAGGGGAAGAAATCTTGGAAATATGCAATAGCGAGTGCAACAACCAAATTAAGGCAACTATAAAATCAAAAACAACGATATTTCTAATGATAAATGAACATAGAAGAAATAGTCATCATTTATTAAAACAAATTTTACACCTGCTGTATACAAAAACATTTTCGAAGCCAAATTAAAATATTGATTGACCAGAAGTTTAAAAAAATACGATTTTGGTATGACAATTGACCTGCAGTTGACAAAACAATAGGTAGATTGACTTAAATCTAATGCTTCTGTGCTATGTGGTAATAAATGCTCTTTCGATAAGCTTTGAAACCAATCACTACATTTAGAGGTCAATGGTTAATACAGTTCCATCCATTAAAAGAATATTCATTCCTTCTAAGGGGGAGGGAAGCGGACATGAGAAATATACAATTTAGATTTAAAATGATTTACTTTATGTTATCTCTGATGCATGTTACCTTTTACCTTTTCAAGCGGTATTGACGATATTTCCAAACTATTAAAAGTTCATTCGAGTCTTACCTAGTATATTTAGTGATTACGTGGAAATTTCATTGGTTGCTATCACTTCCCACGTTATCGGGTGCATATAAAGGTACCTGTATCTAAATTTAAATCAATTATGATGCAGCACTTGTATTGACGGTGTGCATGTGGATTTAGTTATATCAAAGGAAATTCGGAATACATGCAGTTTGAAAAATGAAAAAGGCTATAAAGTGTGCTGTTGTTGGAAACGGAATGGTTGGCAAAACGAGCTTAGCCAAATTGATTACCATGGGAAAACATCCTGAAAGGTATGAAGCCACGGTTTTTGATCAGTACGAAGGGTGTGTGTCACATGCTGGGAAACAATACAAGTTGAACGTCTTCGACACAACTGGAGAGGTTAGTGTGAATACATTCATATTTTACTTCAATATATTTTAAATTTGTTTTCAAACAATCTGCATGATTCAAGCCTGATTAGAATTGAAACAAATAATGATAATCAATTACATTCAATATATTGATGGATAATATTTTATTTAAGAAATAAAAAATGACAAGCCGGGCTGTATTGTCTCATAATGCCCAAGCGTCCTCAGCCAATCACACTTATCACCGAGCCGCGTTAGCCGCGACGCGAGGGCATTATGAGACAATACAGCCCGGCTTGTCATTTTTTTTTATTTCTATTCTAATGATGACCAAACTTAGACCTTTCGATTCTTGGTGAAACCAGTTCCTAGCTGCCGGTTTATCTGCTTTCAGAAAATGGGTAGGCGTGGTTTATCGCTATAGGGCCTATATTGGAGAATATAGCCCGGCTCGCGTCTGTTGTCTTAATAGGGAAAAAGAATCAAGTCATATTAGAATAATAGTTATGAGATTAAGACGTTTTAAACGACAAAGAGATGACTTTATTTTTAAAATAATATTTTTTATAATTAAGATTGCATAGTTAAGCACTTTTAGCCTGTCGTCTACATGAATGTCGTTTTATTTTTTCAGCATGATCACAAAGACCTGAGGTGTTTTTGCTACAGAGGTAGTGATGTATTTGTCGTCTGCTACTCGGCTATTGATAGAGACTCGTATGAAAGCATCAAAGACTTTTGGATTCCGGAGATCCGCTTTCTTTGTCGACCGAAAACACCTATCATTTTAGTTGCAACACAAACTGACGCAAACTGTGAATATGACTCTAAAATTTCAACGAAAGAAGGAATTGCGTTGGCTGAGGAAATCGGGGCTGACCATTTTGCTGAATGCTCCAGTAGCTCGTGCTTAGGAATCCATTTTGTGATTGAAAAAACGATATCATCTGTTTTGAAAAAAAGACAACAGACTGGATATCTTTTAAAGCGCGTTCTCGGGATATGAAACGAACAACGCTTGATTGAACCTTCCTAAAGGTATCTGAATGATTCCGACCAGTATCGCTTCGAATGACGATCTATGGTCCATTAACAGAAACGTTCAATGAAAGTATGTTGGCACAATTGTATATTGCATGCGGATTTCATGAATGATGCAATAAAATTATTGAACATGGAAGATTTACACAATCCGTTTAATAGTGATAATCCGGAAGACTCGTGATAAACCTATCAGTCTCGTGGTTTACACTTGAGATAACCCTTCACATTCTCGTGATGACAGACAAAATTTGATAACACAGTTTGCTGAAAAAGATTATAAAGTGCCTCTGATTATCATATATTTCTTTTCATTCAGCATAAGCGAGAACTTATGTATGCATTTATCAGAATAAAAATGAATAATACTGCGTACTTGTTTTTATTTTGTGCATACTGAACATTATGTATTATTCTAAAACTAGAAAGTACGACAAAATAAGTACTATAGAACAAATATTTCAATATTGACAATGTATAAATTTCTTTCCCCAGATTGTCATCAGATGATTATGAGGTCGTTATTGTTCTTCTGTGCTTGTCTGCTTTGCGTTTTTGTATTGGGTGTTTTGGGGTTTTGATGTGGGTGCTGCAACCTGGTATATAATGTTGGAGGTCCCCTCCTTTGTTTCATAATTCATACTTTATAATTATGATAATAGAATCATTTCTTCGATCTGTTCTTTAAACTGAGTACATAACTAGTGGATGAAATGATCAATACTGAAATGTATGTTCAATCGTAATATAGTTTCATTGCACAATATTACTGTACATTTTTAAAAACACGTGGAGCAGAATAATTGGTTTGAAATTTTCTTCATGAAGGACACTTCCATATTATTATTTAAATATTGATATAAAGAAGATCCTTACAATAATCTCAACAGCGCTCACAATAGAGCACCATATTGAGCATCGACGGACCCCTAGCAGGCTAGAGGTGGGACAGGTGACCGGGAGGAGAAAGCATCCCCTGTTGGCTAGCCGCACCCGTCGTCAATGTTCACGCACGAAAGTAATGTTTCATCAGCGGTGCTCGATGTCGAAATGGCGGAAGTCTAAATAATGATTATTTGAAGAGTGACATTCTGAACATAAAACAAAATTTATACCAAAGAAAGGACACGGAATCGACATTCTATTGAGCGAATGAAAGTCAAACCCAAAAACAGAATCAAAAAATAATAATCATTAGGCATAAAAATTCTTGAAAATACAGGAAACAAAACAAAGATTGGAAGGAAAATCCAAACTGTGCAAACAGCAAAATGTATTCTAATGAGTATATCTAAAGCGGTAAAACAAACAGAGAGAACAACACAACACCATAGAATCACGAAGGACAATACTATCTAGTTAACAATCTCCAGAGCTCAGTGCAGGAACGAAACTACTGTCTTCTCTAATTAAATTGAACATATTCAATATCACATGATTGTATCTTTCATATACATTTTAAGTAATAACGCATGTTTATAATCAATTTTGACCGACGCTCGACGCTTCTTTGAAATTATCTCACTGTATTGTTTTTTTTTTTAAATGAGGGTGTCGCACAAAGGCCCCAGAATATGTAAGTTACCAAAGCTATTTGTTGGTGACACAACATAAAATTTAATAAAGAAATAGGACTACATTATAGTTCAAAATTCAGTTTATCTTAAGGCTTATTCTGTGTGGTAAGCGGTGTTTGTTAGTCCTCTCTGCTTTGTTTTCCTCTCCTCGGTGTCCCTATCAGTTTGTTAGCTTGTTGATGTGTTGTTCTGTGTGGATAACGATGTTTTGTGGTCCTTTGTTCTGTGTGCCCTCTCATTAGCTTATATTCTTCCGCAGTTTTTTTTTTTGTGTGTTTGTTCAATGAGGTTATGGATGTTAATTGGTTCGCCGTGCTTCGTGTTTTCTCCTCCACTCGTTATTTCTGTCAGTTTGTTGGTGCGTTTGCTCTGTGAGGTTATGGATGTTAATTGGTCCGCCATGCTACGTGTTTTCTCCTCTACTCGTTATTTCTGTCAGTTTGTTGGTGCGTTTGCTCTGTGAGGTTATGGATGTTAATTGGTCCGCCGTGCTACGTGTTTTCTCCTCTACTCGTTATTTCTGTCAGTTTGTTGGTGCGTTTGCTCTGTGAGGTTAAGGATGTTAATTGGTCCGCCATGCTACGTGTTTTCTCCTCTACTCGTTATTTCTGTCAGTTTGTTGGTGTGTTTGTTCTGTGAGGTTATGGATGTTAATTGGTCCGCCATGCTACGCGTTTTCTCCTCTTCTCGTTATTTCTGTCAGTTTGTTGGTGCGTTTGCTCTGTGAGGTTATGGATGTTAGTTGGTCCGCCATGCTACGTGTTTTCTCCTCTACTCGTTATTTCTGTCAGTTTGTTGGTGTGTTTGTTCTGTGAGGTTATGGATGTTAATTGGTCCGCCGTGCTACGTGTTTTCTCCTCTACTCGTTATTTCTGTCAGTTTCTTGGTGTGTTTTTTTTTTCTGTGTGGTAAACTATGTTTGTTGGTTATTTGTGTTGTAAAAGTTCTTGTTCCTTGCTGTCGTCGTCGGTTTGTTTTGTGTGCTTGCTCTGTATGGTGAACAATGTTTGTTGTTCTTCTGTGCTCTGGGTTTCCCAGCCATCTTGCTACGTCTTTCGGTATCTTAAGGACTTAATTTTTCACAGATTTTGGCCATATTACATTGCTTGGATTGAGAATCACTGACGAGGGTAAAATACCCGAAACGTGGATGTCTGGTCCATGCTGTAAATTTATCTGCTCTGAAATGATGCTAATGAATTTGAAGACGTTAAACATTTCTTCTTCACTTGTTATCCCCGTCAATTTGTTCGGTGTGGTTCGGGATTTATGTGAGTCCTCTTTGTATTGAGTGCTCTCCTTTATGTGTTATCCACGTTAGTTTGTTGGTGTGTGTTTTCGGTGTTGTTCGGGATTGATGAGAGTCCTCTTTGTATTGAGTGCTCTCCTTTACGTGTTATCCCCGTTAGTTTGTTGGTGTGTGTGTTCGGTGTGGTTCGGGTTTGATGTGATTCCTCTTTCTATTGAGTGCTCTCCTTTACGTGTTATCCCCGTTAGTTTATTGGTGTTTGTGTTCTGTGTGGTTTGGGATTTATGTGAGTCCTCTTTGTTGTGAGTGCTCTCCTTTACGTGTTATCCCCGTTAGTTTGTTGGTGTGTGTGTTCGGTGTGGTTCGGGATTGATGTGATTCCTCTTTGTATTGAGTGCTCTCCTTTACGTGTTATCCCCGTTAGTTTATTGGTGTTTATGTTCTGTGTGGTTTGGGATTTATGTGAGTCCTCTTTGTATTGAGTGCTCTCCTTTACGTGTTATCCCCGTTAGTTTATTTGTGTTTATGTTCTGTGTGGTTAGGGTTTTGTGTGAGTCCTCTTTGTTGTGAGTGCTCTCCTTTACGTGTTATCCCCGTTAGTTTGCTGGTGTGTGTGTTCTGTGTGGTTAGGGTTTTGAGTGAGTCCTCTTTGTTGTGAGTGCTCTCCTTTACGTGTTATCCCCCTGGTTTTTTGTGTGCCTGTCTGTGTGGTTCGGGATTCGTGTGAGTCCTCTTTGTTGTGAGTGCTCTCCTTCATGTGTTATACCTGTTAGTTTGTTGGTGTGTGTGTTCTGTGTGGTTCGGGATTTATGTGAGTCCTCTTTGTATTGAGTGCTCTCCTTTACGTGTTATCCACGTTAGTTTGTTGGTGTGTGTTCTGTGTGGTTTGGGATTTATGTGAGTCCTCTTTGTTGTGAGTGCTCTCCTTCACGTGTTATCCCCGTTAGTTTGTTTGTGTGTGTGCTCGGTGTGGTTCGGAATTGATGTGAGTCCTCTTTGTATTGAGTGCTCTCCTTTACTTGTTGTCCCCGTCAGTTTGTTGGTGTGTGTGTTCTGTGTGGTTTGGGATTTGTGTTAGTCCTCTTTGGTGTGAGTGCTCTCCTTTACGTGTTATCCCCGTCAGTTTGTTGGTGTGTGTGTTCTGTGTGGTTTGGGATTTGTGTGAGTCCTCTTTGTTGAGAGTGTTCTTCTTCACGTGTTACCCCGTCGTTACAATTTGCTCTTGTTTTATGTATCCTTGTATTGTTGTACTGGCAACGTGATATATATGTGTTTTAAAAGTCGTCGTTCGTGTTTCTATGAGGCTATGCTATTGTCGTTGTCTGATTGTTCTATTTTATTTTCTCGCGAGAAAGTTCTCATTTTTATCATTTCTAGAATTTTTGAATCTGGGGTCGGGCTTTTTGTTTCATTCACTGATTCCCACATACTATTATGTTCAGTAGTTTAGATGAGATCAGGTTTGAGAATGTTAAGTTCTTCATAAAATATTTTAATACTATTTACATTTTGTATTCATCTTTACTTTCCAAGATGATAGCATTTTCCAATGCTGCATCTAACCTAATAACTTATCTTTGTGGTGTCATTAAGAAGATGTAGGGATGGCAGATTAAGAAAACAATGAGACTCATTCAAACATTCCGAAGCATTGTGGTACCATTTAGGATGTTGCACTTGACGACAAATGTTAGACTAAGTATGAAGTAGGCAACTGAAATGTACTTTATTGTAATTTTTGAATAGGACTGTTTTCGACTTTGGCGGTTATCTAAGCTTTCCTTTTGTTTTTCTACGATTTAATGAAAATTACGGGAAGTAAACATTATTTAACAATACATTAATAACATCCATAAGATTACAGTTTATAATTAGTCTGACATGACATATCGAAAATGTATGCTGACATGACATACCAAAAAGCTGGCATGTCATACCAAACTAGCTGACATGACATACCAAAAAGCTGGCATGACATACCAAAGCTGACATGACATACCAAAGCTGACACGACATGCCAAAGCTGACATGACATACCAATAAAGCCTTGGTTCTTCTGAAGTTTCCCTTTCAATATTCGTATCAGCTTTAGAATAGGTATTCTTCTGTGGTTAAACTCTAATCTATGTTCATATACAGTGAAAGTGACCTGTAGAAATCCAAAATCAATCATATAAACCTGGAATGCCATTGATTCAAGAATCAACGACAATTAATTTGATATCATTCTTTCAATTAAAACTCATTTATTTGTACAACGTCTCAACAAAAGACAATTACAAAAAAAAAAAAAAACTTGCATACATGTATACAACATATTTCCAAATAGTCCTTCTTTTGTTGTTAAATATGCTGTCATCCTGATGATTTCACAACAATTGCATAAAAAAGGAAGCACCACGTGATATTTTTTTTGATAATTTCATAGACATTAACATGGTGACTAATGCAATACGACTCATGCGTTACATACTTATATCTTATTTACTCCGATATTTGACAACATGAACTTCCCCATCTTTTTGCCCAACCCACAACTTTCCATCTTTATCAGCACACACTCCCCTAGGATATTCTATTCCAGCCTCCCTTGTCAGTAGAACCTGTAAGAAGTGACCGTCTTTATCTACCAGATGTATCTTATGATTATTGTAATCAGAGATAACTAGACACTGATAGCCATCACAGGCTGTACTATCCGGATTGAACTTCTCCCCCTGCTGTCCGTCGTACGTCCATCTATGTGACCCACCTACATCTACTACCACCACTCTCTTATAATCATCCACCACACAGTAATCCTGGTTACCGTTCTGAGTAAGTCTTCTTGGCTCCATGAATAACCTACCTCCCTCCCCTATCTTACGTACAAGTCTACGACCATCAGGTGAATACTTAGACAAGGCATTAGAGCCATACAAACACAACACAATCTCCTGTTTGTTATTCACACATACACCAAGGGGTTCTGATGGCAGGGAGCTGATGACGATGGTAACCTTACCCGACCTTGTTATGTTCTTTACTTTCTTGTTGTCGTAATCAGTAGCGATGAAATCACCGTTACCATCCATGTCAAATCCAAAGATTTCAAACCCTGCAGATATGGAGGTGACTTTTGAACCTTGCGAGTTGTACAAGTAAAGTGTACTTGAATAGTCATTTGTCATCCATACATGATTTGACTTTTCATACTGTATGACAGATGCACCCTTGCTAAATTCATTTTCAGATAAAGGAGCCATAAAAGATTGTGTGATTTTATTGTCAACAGCCGGAATATTCTTTTCAGAAGACCGGGTTTTATTTTCGTTGTCAGATTTCGAATTTGTCATGACTTTTCCGACGATCTGCTCGATATTGGATAAAGAAACTGACCTAGATACAAATTTGATTTGACCTACACTAACCTCATTTGGAGGGAAATCAACGGAGTGAGGGCATTCAATGACAAATTTGAAAATAGAAATATCACGTGATGCTTCGTGCGTGTCGCATTGTTCTAACAAATGTTCTATAGAATTTTCATTTTTGTTCAAAGCCTTCGATTTCTCTTCAACATCTTTTTGTTGACTTTCTTTAGCTAGTTTAACATCGTTTTTCAACTTGTTATAAACTTTGTTCAAAGACGTAATAGCTTCTGCGCGCTCTTTCTCTATTTGATCTAACGCCATTGATGACTCGGTGTTGATACGCTCCTTCTCTTGTTGGAGTAAGACTCTTCTTTTCGGTATCTCACTTAACTTTTGTGACTTGTAATTTTCTTTCAAACTTCTCAGTTGAACTCTATATTCATCAAAGGCTTCCTTCAAGTCCAAGACATGGTGATCTTTGTGCTCACTTACAAGACATTTTATGCATGCAGGTATTTTACATCTATCACAAAATGCCGTGTAATCAATTGAGCTGTGTTTGTGACATTTCGTTGTTCTGATTGGCGAAACGAGTTTCTCCTCTCCTCTAAGTCTGACTTTGTGATCTCTGAACTTCTTTTTCCCTAGATGAATGTCTTTACATTTCTGACAAATACTGACGTCACAAGTATGGCAAACCCACGTGACATTGACATGTGTATCACAGAAGTCACAGTTTATTACGGATTGGGCTGGGTAGAACTCCCCCTCGTCAGACATAACTACAATTGAATTAAGTAAATTGTTAATAG